>HG996510.1:5367142-6708928 GCA_905340225.1 Abrostola tripartita | reverse complement strand
CTACCTAAATCTAAATAGGTACAGGTTATCCAGAAAACCGACGTGGGACGATGTAATGTCATATGTTAGGTACCTAAGCCATTCTAGTAGGTGGTTAAGTATTTATGAGATCGAAACAAAAGTAATTCTAAAGTTCTTGCTGACAGGCGCGCGTGACCTTTGCGTGTTCTTAGAATTATTTCATTATTTTTTCACTATAGCAGCTATATCTGGTCCAAAAATAACTTTGATTGAAATTGAAGATTTGATTTCCACGAACAATGTTTCAGTAACATCCATTACATAATCGCGAAAAAAATCTCAAAATGCCGCCCTATCAATGTCAAATCTACATATTTTAATTTTAAATAAAAGTCGATTTAAATACCTACGATGAAATTTAAAAGGTAACATTTCTAATATCATTTTCATTAGGTACTTACATTTAATAAACCTGACCTTTTAAATATTCATTAAGGTTTCCATAGCGTTAATGTTTGAGCGGTCTTTAATGTATCAAAGGACCAAAATGTTGAGTCATATCTAAGGTCTCACGCCACCTGTAACTCCCTGATGAAGCCTAATTTACATGTCCAATAAAACAATATTAATTTTGCAGAATCATTTATTTTACACAAGCAGTTACATTCTTGTATTCTGAATCGGATATCGATGTAGATAGATATAGATATTGGCCCGATGAATTGCATTAGGCTCATCACCAATATATGTTATGTAATAGGCATATGATAATAGAGACCCTTTCCCTCTTCAGATATGTAATATTATGCTTCAATAGAAGCATTAAGTATAAACAAATACACTCCGAACCAATCATCATTTGAAAATGAGTGTTCTCATAAAAACAGTAGGTCCTTTGATTGAGTATAAAATGGTAAAGTACCTACCTATAAAAAAAAACATAATTACGAATTAAGTACCTACCTACCGGTGCTCTTAAAGGTCCTTAGTTTTTTCTACAATACTCTGAACAGATCAATATTTTCCATTTTCATCAATACCTATGTATACGTTGGTGTGCTATAAGCTGTACCTATCAAACACGATAAAGTCTCTGTATCGAACAGGCCAATCATAAATGGTCTGTTTGCTACGAAGTCGGCGCCTACTATGGGGTCCAGGCCAGTAGGAGTGCCGTACCAAGGGTCTCGTTCGGATGGTGATGAGGCAACTCCATGGTTGTTGAGGGTCAGTGTCGCGCGCTGCACGTAACTGCTTGGCATCGCTGGTGGGTTCGAAATGTACCTGTTGTGTTTAAGATATTGTTGAAACTGCGGAATTTTTCTTTGGGTAATTATTTTGATAGATTTTCATGCAATTACAAAATATACCTATTGTTTTTAGTTTGGCTCTTAAATAACGACGTATGAAATAACATATGTTACATTTACTACAACTTGGCGGAGCAACAAGACAGGAAGTGTTGTCGTGTTTTTGGTTGGATAAGTTTTGGTAGGAACAAAATAACATGTTTCTACCTCCAAGTATCTGGTCCTAGAGTACACTCTCGATCATAATGACCGTGAATTTTATATGAACACATTTTCTAGATATACAGGAATAGGTACCCATATAATGCTGAGTTACCTGGTCGCTGCTGGGTTGTTCCAGAGGCTCGATATTCCTAGATCTTCAAGAAGGGCCCTCACATCGATCTCACTTGTTAACATGATCCGCGGTATCGCCAGCTCCAATGGCACATAACTCTCCCGTATATTCTCAAACATCTCCAGTAAATGGTCTCTAGTCACTCCTTGAACCGCCTTCTTGACGTCATCAGTTTCTAAGAACACCATTAACATCATTCGGTAGCGTCCGTTCGCACCGACGGGCAGTTCTAGGACTTTAGCCTTTATTGCTTTGACGTATCCCATCCTAGCGCGGCGTTTCACTCTCATCATATCTACTGATCCGATTGGGTATCCTACTTGGTTATAGAAAGTCGCTCTTTCCACTCTTGCGTCTCCAAAAGCATTAGTCCATAGTCCGCTGTAATCCATCGTGTCTAAAAGTACTGAGTTTCCCTTCATGTTCAGGTTTGGTAGACTTGCAGACATCAGCCATCGGATTTCGTTTGCTGTTCCTACGGGATTGTACCGAAGGGGAGCTGTGAATACAGTGAGCAGGGAGTGTTTCCGAATGATATCGTACCACGTGGGATTCAGTGTTACACTGTTATCGACTAACAAAACTCGGTTGTTTATTATGTTGACGTCATCTGCTGCGGAAATACGGGAGTTTGCTAGATTGTAGTACTTCTGCCGAATGCACGGGTCGAGTGGAAGATTGAGGAGGTTGAATAGCTGCCATTGGGTGTAAGGATCAGCTCCTTCTGCTACCCCAGCCAGCATCAACCATATTGATATCGGGGAGTACACGAAGTTGAGATCGTTTCGCTCGGCTATCTTCTTGTAGAATGTAATACTGAACTCGTACAAAGCGTAGCGGTAATCTCGAGACACGTCGACGTTTTCATTGCATCCTAGATTGGCAATAAGTGAGTCTAAAGACCCTTTTGAAGTGACGTTCGCTTGATTCGCAAAAATGAAGACAGCACAAGAAATCACAAACAATACGCGAATTAGAACTCTCATATTTTCGATGTCTGTATCTGTATCGGAACCACTAAGGATTAAAACCCAAAAGCTTTTGGACTCCCTTTTAAAGGTTTAAAATAAAAATAAATTATTCTTGTCTTTTCCTAATAAAACGACAACGTCCTACACATTCGGATGGCAATTAATAAGATTGATGACATCTTATCATTCGATTCCTAATTTAGTTAGGCTAACCTTTTCTTTTTTTGTTACGTTAATGTTTTTAAGTGACATATTTTAAGTACCAAACCGCGATACCAAGATACCGCATTTAATCGTGCTAAGTGACGTCATTATACAAAAAGATATTTTTGATGTTGCGTAAGTCCTAATAATTCTCTGTATTTTTTTTTTAATAAACCGTCGCTTCGCACTAAGAGTGCTCCTGTATTGTGGGTGCGTTTTACAAACATGAAATATCACATACAGAAACACCCAGACTCGGGAAAACCATTTGCGGACCCACAAATTTTTGTCCCGTGTGGGAATAGAACCCGTAACCCTTAGCGCAGCAGTCCTATCGCTCAGCCGCTGCGCTAATCAGGTCGTCAAATTCGTCGTCAATTTTTAACAAAGAGAGATTGGCACTTGTGTAAAAAATAAAAATAAAATAATAAAACAGAGGTAGACCATTATAACTTTATCACAGAAGTAATAATATGCACACATTTAATATCACAATGATTAATATTAGTGTAAAGAAAAACCAACATAATTATAATCCCTTTAATTTATTTTAACAGATTGCAAAACAAGTTGAAGTTTTAGACAGTTTTTTGATGAAGGATAATAATAATGTACGCAACCGCATTAATGGACGGATTAAAATTAGATTATTTTCACTTCTTTTTTTATCAGAAATCTCAAGTTAAGTTCGTCCCTTGTGTGGTTCCCAAAAACGTGTTACTGTTGTTTTTTATTAAATTTATAAATTGTACAAAAGGTAACTCACTTGTGTTTTAATTTATTGTTCGATAAGTCGTGCCCATTGCATGACTTGCACTTGCTTACCGTGGCTAACAATGGGCAAGCGAAGCCCTAGTTTTGGACTCAAATTGAGTCTTATGTTTGAGTGTAATGTGAATTCAGTGCCGTAAACAGGGCGGTGCCAGCGGTGCCCAGGCACAGGGTGCTAGACCCTAGAAGAGCCAAGAAATTACTAGACCAGGACCACAAACAATAAAGTAAGGGTGCTCGCACCGGGCGCATAAAAAAGCTAGTTACGGCACTGTATATACAACCGGGAAGTAAATAATATGGAAAACATTTATCGTTTACAGTATTATTCTCCTATATCGAGATGGGTCAACGTATTGAAACTAAATGAAATTGGCACTGGACCGTAGCCAATGGCATAGTTTTGGATGCCTTTACTATACACAGCAGTAAGATATTAAAGGCTATAGACTACGTTAATGATGTCTGCAACTTTTAGTATGGGTAGGTCGGTTTAGTATACGCGGCAGTCAACATCCAGGTATTAGTCTCAACGTCAACCAGGCCTAATAAGAACGGTCTGTCGGCGATAAACGTTTGTATTAGCGCGGGATCTAGGCCTGAGCTGGTGGAAGGAGGATACGGCTCCTGTGACGGTGGTAACACACCCTCGTTGTTCAGGAACATGGTCGCTCGATGCACGAAACTGCTTGGCAACGCCGCTGGCGACGATATGTACCTGTTGTGTTTATATGTTTTAATATCTATTTATAAATACATATCGTCGGATGATGAATGCCGTAGTAAGCTTACTACCTTTTTACATGAGTAAGTTCTGCTGACTTTGAGGATTATGGGTGTATAGTTTAAGAACAACATTTTACGAATTTTAATACCCAAAGACCCTGTTTACATAACAATTTATTAGCAGATTGTTAGTAGGATTATTCTTTTACTTAAGATAAAATCTTGCCTATTATTTAACAGCGCTTATTCAGAGATCTCATCTCTTCGGTTTGCACCATAATACTTTATGTCTAATGTAAAACGTTACGTTATTTTTTTATTACAGCATAATATTTATTTAAATTTCATTTACCTGGTAGCTGCTGGGTCTGTCCATATATCGGTAACTCCTATATCTTCTAGTATACTGCGAACGTCTATTTCACTAGTGATCCCCAGCCGCGGTATGGCGATGTCCACCAGCACTTCTTTCACCCGAAGAGCTTGGAACACCTCGAACACGAGGGAGTTATCCGCCGCAGCTACGGCCGGCGCCAGGTTATCATCAACCCTCAACAGAAACATCATCCGATACCGCCCGTTTATACCCACCGGTAACTCTAGTAGTTTGGCCCCAATTCTATCAATATAACCCAATCTAGCCTTTCTTTTCACCCTCATAAGGTCCACAGTCCCGATGGCTTGTCCTGTCTGGTTGTAGAAGGGTGCTCGCTCGATCTTTGCATCTGAGAAAGCGGTTGTCCACAAACCGTTGTAGTCCATTGTATCTAGAAGGATAGAGTTTCCGCTTAAGTCCAGCCTAGATAGTTGCGCCGACATGATTCGTCTTATCTCGTTAGCTGTTACTAAAGGGTTGTATCGCATTGGTGCAGTTATAACGTCCAAGAGAGAGTTCTTTACAACATAGTTGTGCCATACTGGGTTCAGTATTAAGCCTTCATCGATTAACAAAGCTCGCGTGCTTTTTATATTGACGTCACTGAATGGAAATGCTCTTGAGGTAGCTAGCTGGTAGTATCTTTGACGAATGCATGGATCGTTCGGTAAATTGAGGAGTTGGAACAGTTTCTGTTGTGTTACCGGTTCAGCTCCCTCGGCGACTGCCGAAAGTATGATCCATATCGACAATGGAGAGAACACATAGTTTAAGTTGCTTCGCTTTGCTATGACTTTGAACAGATCAATGGAGAAATCGTATACAGAGGATTGGTAATCGTTAGTCAAGTCTGTTGTAAAAGAGCACGGTCCCAGAAGCTGTTGCGTTGTGATGGAGAACAAACAGCTCATGATAAATAACAACAAAATTAATTTCCGCATGATTTCGACACGTCCAAATCTGGTTTAACGTTGATATGCACTGGTCCTATTCCAAAACTAGTTCCTTATATAGGTCAAAGAATACGTGCATTTTATACGTAAATGGTATGGTTGTTTGTTTGTTTGTTTATTGCAATAAACCTTAAAATCTCGGGTTAACATTCGGCGCCATCCATTTGCGCCGGGTAAGTGATGCGTTGTTTTTATTGATGGATGATGATCGCTTGAATAACCTTACCATTGCTTCAAAGCTAATATGTAGGTACACACTGTTCACTTTTGCTAAAAGTCAATATTTACCAAAGTACCATTAGCAATACTTATTCCTTGTATACGTCCCTAATATATTTTTTGTCATACCACTTGATAATTGGCAATAGATTTAGGTCCCACTTAACATAAAACGTGTTCTATTTACTGCTTACACCTTCAGGAAATACAGGCGTAATAACTTTAATGACCAAACGTATTAGCATAATGCAACTAACAAAACTAAAAAGTCATTCACTTAGTGTTCAAATTATTTAATTGCTTATGGTAATAACAGACACTCGTAAAGGTCCTACAAAACAACGACGAATTTCTTACAACATTTTTGTAGGTAAGTACTTACCGCGACGGAGTGTGTAAAGTATAGATATTGTTATTACATACTAAGGAATTTATACCTAGTCTATATTATATATTCCTGTACCAAAGGACCAATTTTTATGGTGATTTTATACAAACCGTGTTGATCAACATTAGTAACGTAGGTTATATTCCTAAAATTAAAGTTGTGACATGGGTTTTTATCCAATTGTATCTTTAGACTGGTCTAGTGGTCGCTAAACGCGACTGCTGAGCAAGAGGTCCTGGGTTCAAATCCCGGGTCGGGCAATGTGTTACTTAGTTTTTCATTAGGTAATTCTCAGTAGCAGCACGGAGTCTGGATTTGTGCCCGGTTGATAGCAATAGGCTCGCCCCCTATTACATTGGGACTTACAACATAACTGGCGAAATGTGGGTGTACTATATGTTCACCTCTGCCTACCCCTTCGGGGAATACAGGCGTGATGTTATGTTTGTATGTGTATCTTTAAAATGTACTTATGTAGCAGAATTGTTATATAATTATGTGTGGCACTTTATGATGCAAGGAGAAGGCTAAGCCGGTAGAATCAATGTTTATTTACGGCTACAAAATACAGTAAAAATACCTTATTACCTAATAGTGGCAAGACTAATAAATTATCATATTAACAGGCACTTTGTTGCCTCTGTATGTTAATAAACTTCAAAAGGTACTTATATAGTTTACTTAGAATAATTAGTTCTGCATCCAATAAAACTACTGTATTTTTCATTTTTAATCAACTAAATTGACCTCAATTAGGGTATGTGGGTTTCGTAAACATAGTTGCAATTAGAAGAGTGTACGTCTCCGTATCAAACAGTCCAAACATGAACGGTCTGTCCGCAATGAACTCGCTCGAATACTGGTCCTCGGATTCAGGACCATACGACCGCAACAGCAATGGCGGTGGGTTGTAGATTCCTTCGCTATGGAGGGTCACTGTTGTGCGCTGCACGTAGCTACTGGGCAACGCAGGCGGGTATGATATGTACCTGTTGTGTGGTATTTAATTTTGAATAAGTACCATTTTTGTAACCCAATTTATTGAGACAACACTAAGGTAATATTAAAGAGAAAAATATAGGATCTGAAGTGAAGGACCTCTGATCCCCCTTTTTTTACATCACTCCACCCTAGTAATTTCCCCGTATCGTGCCTGCCTTTTACAAATATGGAAAATACCACATACACAAACACACAGACTCGGGACAAATATATTATATATGTACATATTTGTCCCGTGCGGGTATTGAACCCGCAATCATTAGCGCAGCAGTCCAATCGCTTGGCCACTGCGCCAATCAGGTTTTCTTTTATTTTTTTAGGTATTTAAAAATATATACTATCTAACTGCATGACTAGCTTTTGATTCAAACTAATCGGAAATACATAAACCTCCGTCAAATCACGCTAAACTTATAAAATTAAGATTTCTGTAGGCACACAATTACTTCTGGAAAACCTTCAATATACAAATTAATTAATTGTAGATATAATATTAAATTGTCTAACGGGCACAGGATTAAGAACCACAAATTGTATTTGCGGTCAGAAGGGTCCTGAAGCAATATTTATTTATATTTACTCTTTATACAGAGCCGTATTTGTTACATTTGGAAAAGGGAATTAATTAATTTATGAGTACCTGGTAGCAGCCGGATCTGTCCAAAGCTTCGTAATATTAAGGTCTTGTAGGATCGTCTTAGCGTCTATTTCTGAGTTTATTGTGAACTGTGGTAAGGCCAAGTCTATCGGAACTTTACTATCCTTCATGGCTGCCAACACTTCAGAAATGATCGACCCCTTAAATTCCTTTACAACCGGCGCTAGATCCAGATCTCCCACAATCAGAGCAAATACCATACTATAACGACCATTTATTCCAACAGGCAATTCTAGTACTTTAGCTTTTAAAGAGTCGACATACCCTATTTTACCATGTCGTTTCACTCTCATGAAGTCCACTGAACCAATTTTTTCTCCAGTACGACTGTAAAACGGAGCACGCTTGACGGCTGCATGAGCGAATGCTGTTGTCCACAACCCGTTGTAATCGAGCGTGTCTAGTAATACAGAGTTGCCATGTAAACTAAGTTGCGGGAACTCTGCAGACACAACTTGTCTGATCACGTTTGCCGCCACCGCGGTATTGCGTCTGATTGGAGCAGATACAACTTGAAGAAGAGAGTGCTTCGATACAAAATGGTGCCATTTTGGGTTAGGTATCACACCTTCATCGATCACTAGCGCTCTAAAGCTGATGGCATTAACATCGGGAGTGTAAGGGAAACGAGTGGCTGCCAAATGATAGTAGCTCTGTCGTAGATATGGGCCGTTAGGCAATCGAAGGAGGTCAAACAACTGTTGCTGATTTTCACCGTCGGCCCCTTCTGCTACTGCGGCTAAAGTCATCCACAAAGCGTGTGGAGATATCACAAAGTGATAGTTCCCTCGGAAGGCAACGATCTTGTATACATTAATCGTAAAATTGTGCATTGCCTCGCGGTACTGCTCTTTTAATTCCTTATAGTTGAGTCGAATACCAGTATCTCCATAAATTTTGTTCAAGGATCTCTGATGCGTCACTACGTCGCGCTTTGCCGCCGACGCTGCCCATACGGCTATGTACAGTCCAAATATAAACAATCTCATTTTACCGACACTACAAATGAAGAACAAAACCGTACTGATTAAAATTCGTTTTTGAAGCTCTTATATACCCAAAATCATCACAAGTTAAAATACTTTTGAGTTAACCTTATTAAAAGTTAAAGTTTTCGTTCCCCTTATTTGTAGGTACCTCAGTTGTAAAGAATAATTAAAATAAACCCAATAATCTTCTATCAGGGTAAAAAACGGATTGATGTATGAGTGCATACAGACGCAGGAGACCTGTCGATGTTCTAGCGAGTGACTCGACAATGTCAAAATTATTATCAGAATTGTAATTCAAATTTTAATCAAATGCACGTAGTACAAAACCGAGATATTGTGGTGTATTTTAAGTAGATGTTCTCGTTATTTATATTAAATAATATAATTCTCTTTAAATAGCCGACGCAACTAACCTGTCAGTAGCCTCGTCTTAAAATAGGTGAGTAATTGTTTTTACCACAGTAGCTAAGTGTTTGGACTGCTGTCCTTATGGTTTGGAGGTTCAATATCTGTATGGAATAAATGTTTATAGGATTCGAAGTTGTTCTTCCCGAACCTAGATATTTCTCATATCTGTAAAACGCGAAATTTTGACTAATTTGTAAAGTGGGACCTCGTTTTGAAAAAAAAAATATCTTGATGGATAAAAGTATAATTTTAACTTAAATTGTAGTCGAACTAGTACTATTTATAATCATTTATTTTGCATAAGTATTATATCATGTGAAGGTCAAGTTATCACCCAGTCTCTAAAGACCAATTATTTCATAACAAAAAATACTGGTCCTTACTTACATACGACATTCAGAATTAAATTGTAAAACTTAAACAAAAATGATGAATTGCACTTGAACGTTTAATAAAATACATTGGACATTTTATAAATTTCTGTGTATTGGAGAGATGATAATAATTGAAAACTGTTTATTAAATTTCATATAACGTTCTGCACATGAAAATTTATCAAGTCAAATGATATCTGGTATTTATCAATTTTTTTAACCACTTCTTTTTTCACTGACCTACTTATAGTACACAGTATCGTTTAAATATTCTCTGCTTTGACAAAAAAGAAATCACAGACCAAAACGATAGAAAACAGAAGAAATTATTCGATAACTAAAGATAAAAAAAATAATTTCAACAGATAAATCATTCGAGAGAAAGCTTTTCTGAACTTTTAAAACGTATAAGTTGGTTGAGAATAAATGGAAGCCATTAGACACGTGTATGTTTCAGTATCGAAAAGCCCGAAGAGGAAGGGTCGGTTTGCGATGAAGTCGCTGTCCAGGATAGGGTTAAAGCCTGCCGTTAGATTGTGTGGAGTCTGGTCGTAAGGCGCAGGGTTAATGCCGCGATTGTCCAGGGTTACTGACGAACGTTGCACGAAGCCACTCGGCAACGCACCGGGGTTTGATATGTACCTGTTTATGAACAATAATTAGGTCGTAAATATTATTCATAGGTACTGCCAACATCATTAATAAAAAGTCTTAATTTTATTATATTAAAGTTTACCTTGTAACATCAGGGTCATTCCAAAGGCTAGTAACTCCCAAATTTTCCAAAATGATTTTCACATCAATCTCAGAAGTCATTGTAAATCGTGGGATGGCAATCTCTACCGGCACGAAGCTGTCCCTCGCCTTGTTCATAATCTCGTAAATAATTGTGGTTTTAACAACTCTTACAATAGTGTCAACAGTTTTGTCATCAAGTATCAAAGCAAATAACACACGGTAACGGTCATTGTAACCGATGGGCAGCTCCAAAACTTTTGCGTTGAGGCTGGATGCAAAAGCAATTCGAGCGCGCCTGTTAACTCTCATTAAATCTACTGCGCCAATTTGTTGTCCGTACTGGTTATAGAATGGTGAACGATGGATAATTGCATCTGTGAAAGCCGTGGCCCACAGTCCATTAAAATCCATTGAGTCAACAAGAACAGAGTTCCCACTCAAGTCGATATTCAACAAGCTCGCTGAAGAAACTTGGCTAATCGCGTTAAGCGTTCCTTGGGGATCATATCGAATCGGCGTTGAAACTAAATCTAGGAGATGATTCTTTGAGACAAAGTTATGCCAGTACGGATTTACTGCTAAACCTTCGTCGACGACGAGTAGTCGTGTGGAGACTATAGTGACGTCGTTACCGGGTATATATCGACTCGTAGCCAGTTGATAGTACTTCAGACGGACACACGGATCACTTGGAAGTCGTAAGAGTTGAAACAACTGCTGCTGGGTGGCTGGGTCCGTGCCTTCTGCTATAGCGGCGAGAATGATCCACACTGAGAGAGGGGAGAAGACAAATTGATACATGGCTCTAGGGCCAAGGTCTTTATAAGCCTGCGCAGTAAACTCGTACAAAGAAATACGGTATTCCGGAGTAACATCTCTAAACACTTCACAAGACTCGACGTTTTGATAGAATATATCCTGATCTCCAACAACAACTTTTTTTGTGGCAAAATACAGTATTATTATCAAATAGTTTATCGTCTTCATTTTCTATAATGGACACGTCCGTATACAATTTAAATAATACTCTTTTATATTGATATTCGCATTTGAATTTCTTATATATGTGATTGGTGCATTCCTATGCAGGTCACTTCGCTTTGCCTTTGAGCGGCTAATGTAGCGAACGAATGGCACGCTGAGTGTATTGTGCAGGCGACTGGTAAATGCAAGTAATGCGCTTATGGCTTTGATACTCCATTTGTCGAGCTGCGAACGTTTTGCTCTCAGTGCGCCTGTTGAATGCAGCTAAAGCGTTAGCTGCGATGCATGTATTTTCAGGGATTTCAGAACGTTGCAAGAAAGTTGATGTACTAAGTAGGTACTGCAACCACAGATATAGAAAAGTATACACCTACTCATTATAAAGGTCACATTGAGTTCCAAGCCATCGGTATACAGATAAAATAAAGTAAAAATACTTGAACATACTCTTTTCTTTACTTTGAATAAAACGGAATTATACCAAAAACTCAATCCTTTTCTTGTGCCTACGTTCTCGACGCGCCGTCACGATTGCCATTCATTCTTAACATGCCTCGAGGGAGCTCAAAAACCAAATTACAAACAATTAGATGATTGAATGAACAGATCCCTCGCGTAGCTCGTACAAGTGAACGTTAACATAGGCTAAGTTGCCAAGTACGACGCTCTCTTCGACTTAACAACATCTTACTCACACTTGGGCACACACAATTAAATTATAAATAATTACCTATAACCTTAATATTAAATACTCGGTGATTTATATTAATTAGGTAGGATTAGGTAACCATTTTGATATGGTATCGGTATCGTTACGTTAGCAAGCGGGATATTAGTAGATTTAACCTGAGTCTAGAAATACCTCTATATTACCCTAGGGAGTAAAATGTCACTCTAAAGACAACAAGGACACAGAAATTTAATCAGAATAATA
Organism: Abrostola tripartita; assembly: GCA_905340225.1. NCBI lineage: Eukaryota > Metazoa > Arthropoda > Insecta > Lepidoptera > Noctuidae > Abrostola > Abrostola tripartita. The sequence goes on along the minus strand of HG996510.1, from coordinate 6,696,622 downwards.
ATATTACATACATTTTAGAAGTCTGATTCCCAGAAAAGACAAGATTCGTAAGGTTCCGAAAACTGGTCCTTCGAGGCGCTGTGATTGGGGACCGAAGGTGTCAATCAAACGATCTCGCAGGTGACGGGGGTACGATAGGGCGCGTACCTCGTAATCACCTTGAGGGTGTCGGAGGGGTGGTTCTCCCTTAAAGACGTGCTACCAACGTTCAGGAGGGGTAACAGTTAAGATTCTAGTCCATTATAAATGCTCGTAGCTATACAAGATCGGAATCGGATATTTGTAGCATTGGCCTCCTTCTACTTTCACTGCTAACTTCGATATGATGATCATTATTACTACTTCTGAAAGGTAGATGGTTCTCAATTTAGTTGCATTTTTGATTTATTCACAAAACCATCCAATAATTTTAAGAATTTGACACCTGCCTAAGTGTTTAACTATAATATACATACTTGCCTGGGCTGTTGGTCTAGTGGTTAGTGACCCTGACTGCGAAACCGGAGGTCGTGATTTCGATTCCCACCCAGGACAAATCTTTGTGTGATGAGCTTAATCTTTTGTTCTGTGTCTGGGTGTAATTTATCTATATTATGTATGTATTTAGAAATATAGAAGTATGTTATGTATCAGTTGTCTGGTTACCATAATACAGGCTCTGCCTAGTTTGGGATCAGATGACCGTGTGTGAGCTGTCCCAAGATATTATTAAATTTGCACCCTACCTTCTTCTCCTTATAATTAATTAATTATAAACAACTGTCGTTATCACCTTGACTTTCAAATCCAGTTCGACTATCAAGTTATCACAAATGCAGTAAGTTTTTGTTCATTTCAATTAATTTATTGTTTAATTATTCAATTAGATAATTAATTTACACTGAGTGTTTCTGTTATGATATTATTACCAGCCATTTAAATTAAATATATATATCAGCAGTTTTAACATACCTATTATGAATGTTTAATATATTTTTAGTCACTATGTTAGACGATCGTTTTAAAAATAAACTAGACAAAACTGAATAAATTTAAAAAATAGTATTCAATTTCATTGTGGAATGCCTCGTTGGTTCAGTGGTCGCTAAGTGCGACTGCTGAGCATCACGTCCTGGGTTTGAGTCCCGGGTCGGGCAGTGTTACTGGAGAGTCTGGCTTTGTGTCCGGCTGATGGCGATAGGCTCGCCCCTTATTACATTCGAACCAATAACTGGCAACACGTGGGTGTACTACATGTACACCTCTGCCTAGGCCTTCGGGGAATACATTAGTATCATTGTAGTCATTTGTTGTTTGTCTAAATTGCTATTTTTGAATAGGTATGGGTACATTTTATTGTAAACTAGTAGAAACAGGTTATAATGAAACTGTACAATAAAGTTTCGTATAACAGATGAAAAGGAGTGGTCTTGACAGTTTGCCAGGAACCTTATTTCCTGTAGAATGTATGCGGTGCCCTAGTTCCAGCCTGGGTGTCGCCTTTTTTATGTTTCAGAGTAATTAATTTACGACAAATACCTCTGGAAGGTGCCGCGGTATTTATGGAGGTTACCTAGGATATAAATAAATGTAAGGTTTGGGGTCGGGTATAGGGATAGAATGCACGGAATATTTCAAGTTGGCAATATTCACACCTATTATTTACTGTACATAATATACATACATACATATTTATGGCGATCTGATTGGCGCACACACCCGAATCGAATTCGAATCTTAGATTGATGACCTGATTGGCGCAGTGGCTAAGCGATGAGACTGCTGCGCCGAGGGTTGCAGGATCGATACCCGCACGAATAAAAATTTGTGCGAACCGCACATTTTTGTTCTGAGTTTTGGTGTTTGTGTATGTGATATCACATGTTTGTGAAACGCACCCACGATACAGGAGAAATTCCTAGTGTGGGGCGACGGACCCTTAGCGTGGTAGTCTATTCGCTTAGCCATATCGCCAATCAGATTGTCAAAGATCGTTCCCGATTACACACGTGAGTAAAACTTGCATATATAGTAAATATTTTAATAATATCGATAACACTTGCCAAATTTACAATAGCAAAAAATACACCTAATAAATATGGTAAATAATTAGCAAAAACGGCAGGGACTGTCAGAAGCTCATACATTAAATATCCTAGGGATCGATCCTGGAACCTCATAGTAAAGTCACGATTGCAATCTGACTTATCGCACAAGATTGAGGTAGGTTTTAATAATATTAGAGACTAATTAATACTGGTCATGTAAGTCAATTAACATTTAGTTTAATTCAACAAAAACTTCGACTAAAAAAACAAAAACAAGATATGCAAATAGAAATACAGCGAAATTAATTAAAATAGGTAGTTTACTGAGTTATACCACCTATTTTAACCGTATCATAGTTCGTAGCGCAGCAAAAACTAATACGCTGAATTTATATTGCATAGTAAGTATTACATACCTATAATATGTATTTTTACCTGGTCAGATTGGCACATAACTGAATTAAAACTTGCATAAAGGCTCAGTATCGATGATGTTACACGTTTTCCTACTGAATAATAATATGGTTCTATTTCCCTACTGTTATTGCAGTTTCTCGTTGATTTGGCTCCATAATCCAGTGCTCACTATTCAATTAATTTCACAAGATAATTATGTTTGTATTCGTAATTAATTTGTCATAACACAGAGCTGCATCACTGCCGGACGAGCGAGTAATTAGCCAATCTCTCAACACCATTCAACGCTAACTTCTTTTCTAATTAAATTATTTTCTCGGCGTCTGTTAAGGACACGTCGTGCTTTTTGTTAGGTATAGATATATAACATAGCGTTATTAATTTTGTTGGGATATAGACTTGTTTTTGAAACAATATGGTATTATTTTTCGATCCTGTGACTGCATTTTTAGGTGGGCCTAATAAATGGCAATGCTGTCGCTATTATTTTATGGGTCATATTAAGCCCAGCTGCAAATAATGTGGGTGTATGGATTGCTACTCTCCGTATTTCACATTTAAGTAATACCTATGTTGACCAGCTGTTATGTTATGTTGTTGTTATGTTATGTTGACCAGCCCCCTTACCGTAAACTCTTAATACAGGACATTCTCCGTTGTGCAAGTGAGGCACCGCACTACACTGCACGTAGCGGCGTCTCGCTTCCACAACTGAAAAGTCCTGCTTTAAGAGTTCATGGTAAGGGGGCAGGAGGACTATAGCGTTGCCTTCTAAAACAGATAGGGTTGGTACTGGCATATGTAGCAGTGACGTTTTAAAAGCTAAACGTGTTTCATGTTAATTGAAGTTACCACGTGACTTATGGCATAAACTCATTTTAACCGATCGATACACTATGAGTAAGCGCTTATCCAATGTTCGTTCTTATTCAGTATAAGAAAAAGCCTATCAAGTGCAATGGGACAGCAACCAGCCGATAAAAATCATTATCCAAATCGGTTTACTATTTGTCCAGATATCTCGAACTCATAACGGGCTCAGTTTTGGCACAATCCCACCAGCTAGTCAGCCTCAAACTGGGCTTAGTTTTGGAGCAGCTCCAGCCTCTACAGCCCAACCTACAACCGGGCTTAGTTTTGGCTCAACACCCGCCACAACAAGCCAGCTATCAGGGCTTAATTTCGGCTCAGCCGTATCAGCAGCCGCACCAACAACTTCTCTACTTGGTACATCAAGCGCAAACCAACCCACAACTGGGTTAAGCTTCGGCGCAACATCAGCCGCCCCAACTGGGCTTAGTTTCGGAGCCACAACAGCCGCTCCTACTGGCCTTAGTTTCGGCGCACTAGCGTCTTCCGCACAATCAATGCATACGTCAGCCTCAGGCACGGGACTTAGTTTTGGAGTGACGACGCAAGCCGGTGCTGGGTTTACTGGCTCCAGTACTGCTACTGGGCTTAGTTTTGGTAAACCTATTACGACCGCTGCTGTTTCTTCTGCAGGTAATACTTTATTTTATACTTGTAGTGCTGGTGTCAGCATTTGAATAATGTAGAATATGTAACCTAACTATCACAATGCGTATTTTAGTTAAATGATTAATGTATAAAACGCAAACGCGGTAGTTAAGTTCGATATTATTAAGACTACAAACTTTGCTTTAAACATTTTGAACACTTTGTAAAATTAGAATCCTCCTCAATTCAAGTATTTAAAAAATATTGAATTCTGTATAGCTTCATAAAAAACATACACTCGAATTCAGAATAGGTACGTTTTTTGAATTCTATTCGAAAAAACAAAAGAAGCGAACCTGCTCATACAGCAGAAAATTATTCATTTGATATGTCTTCAAGCACATCTAAAACTCTTTAAAGAAACAATTGAAGGTCACACAAATAGTTTTTTCTGGTCATTGAACTCGTGCCACACTTCAATCGCTAGACGTTTATAGGTCATTGTACTATATACTAAACGCTATGTATTATATAACGCGTCTAGACGTTATAAACCCACAATCGATTGTTACGAAACTATGTAAGTATCTAAGTATATTGGAAGTAAGCTTTAGCTCACGACTCCGTCAGCGTGAATAATTTCGACGACACTTCGATCGTCTTTTTCGATTTTTGATATAATACTCTCACTTAAATTGTACCAACTCAAATGTTTGTGCGCCGAAAACGGCAGAATATTATGGATCAAATTTTTTGTCACATCTTAAAAATTGACGCCTATGAAATATAATTTATACCTCTAATATGTAGGATACATAATAGGAAGAAAGAGAATATACAAGGTACAGAGAAACCCCAAGTAGGAAATTGAGATTTCTCCGTGCCAAATTTCATCAAAATTGATTCAGTAGTTTAGCCGTTAAATCGTAACAGATGGACAGAGCTGTTTTCTAATTTAGGTATTACAATAAGTATGTATTGTAGTCATATAAGCTATATTTCCCTAAACATTAAAAAAAATAGTCCAGCCATTTAAGCGTGAAGAAGTAACAACACACAAACTTTCACCTTGATAAGTTAGTGTAATAGATATTAATATTAGTCATAAGTCAGAGTCACCCTGTAAAGATCAAAACCAATTCAAACTAAGCTTGCCTAACCGTTGTTTGCGTGTTACTGTGGCATATACGCTGACATTAACGTTTATGACCCTGTACTCGACTAGCCTAGGTAAAGGTCTTCGGCTGAAAGGGCGAGAACGTACTTAAATCTATAATTAACTTGAAGACTTTGGTAGCGCTGTCAATAAATGTGATAGATCGATAGTGCTGCGAAAATGACCGAGATTTTTGACTTGTCATCTTGTTTTAGATCTTAGAGGTATTATTATTTGCTGCGGAACGTTGGGCCTTTGATCCTGCGCCTGATCTCTTTTCCGTCGTGTCAGTCTACCGTCCCATCCGACTATGAGAGTGAGGGAATAGGGAGTATACCTGAGTGCATGCACTATAATAACTCCTGCGTAGTTGGCTAGTCTTAGATGAGACAAGCCGCCGCCGTGACCAAAATTCAGGAGAACATTATTGTTATTATTTATTTAATTCAGCCATGATCGGTCCACTGTAGGGCAAACCCTCCCTTCTCTCCTTCATCCCTCCCGGTTGTGAGCTGCAGTTGTCCTTGTCAAAGTTAAGGCCCTATAGGAGTCGAGCTCAAGGGTTACCCACATGCAATAAGCAGGTAGATATTGCTAGGATTCTGTTGTTTCAGCAGCACTTATTTTTTCTATTGTTTGTACTTTGAAACATTGATCTTTATTGGCCATTGCATCTATTACAGATGATTCAAGCAGTGTTTAAGCCTAAAAGCATTATCGTTGCTATAGTCATAAAACTTCTGTAATAGGAAGGATAGAAGTAATAATAATTAAATGGTAATTACTATGACGATACGTTGATATTATGAGAGTAAAGCCGGAAGAGAATGGATACCTTATAATGTGAAGGTCTATTAATGGATAGTTTTGTAATTATTATTATGATTGGAAAAGAAATAAGTCCAAGGAGGGAGATATAAATAAGTGAAACAATATGCTATGCTATTCTGAAACACTGACTTCATCTTGTAAGTCACCTCACATTGCGTCATATTTGGTAGCGCTAGTGTCAAATCTCACTGCGGATTGATAAGTTAGTTCGTGAGTAATGTCTTTAGAATAGCACGGCTGGGCTAAAAATAATTGGAGACGGAGTGAAGAGGTCATCTACAAATGTAGGCGTACGCTTGTAATTTAAGCAAAGGTAGCCATAGATCTCATGTTATTCGCAGCGAGGGATTTTTCCATTCATAATTACATGCACAAAATCACGCCTGTAGCGAAAGGGGTAGGCATTATCATCATCATCATCAGCCGGAAGACGTCCACTGTTGAACAAAGGCCCCCCCTCAGATCATATAGCATTTTTTTGAGAATTTGTACCAGCAACTTATCGTAATTGCCACAAACCAGGCTTAAAATAACATCGGGCCAAAACACAATGAATGAAATAATTCAGTATGTGTTAAATGCTTGATTTAATCAATGACTCATGCGGTTACATTGATCTGTTTTAATTGAAGGAGTGGTCAACGGGGGCAAACATCAGGCTGGATAAAAGTCACTCTGTGTCACTTCTGCGACCATAATTCGTTCGGCATCGACGAGAGTGACCGCGACAGGTCATTTTCAACGAGAAAAATAATGTGTGGAATATTCATGTTTAAAGGGATTGACGTGACGATAAAGCTGTTACATTGGGACCTTTAACATAACTGGAAAAATTTGGGTGCACTATACAATTTTTGGTGTTGTTATGTTATTGATGTGGAGCAAAATCCACTCCATTTAGGAGTGTTTTTAGGTACTTGGTACCTAAACAAAATATTTTCTTTTACAAGTACCTAATTTCTGACAAACACTGATTTATTCGCGCCGGCAGTTCCTTACGCCGAACAAAGTTAACATTCAAGGTTTGTTGAAAGAACAGTACAATATCCTGCAAACCTACCAACAAACGAGATCGATAAACAAGTTTGATGGCCTCTGTATCAACCTATTCATCTAGAAAACCAAGGGCTGACCAATAATGAAATAAAACACACTTGCGTCCTCAATGTAGCTGCGGAGATCGGCACTAAATACATTACACGGGTCATCCCTGGAGGCCCGCCCATACATCGCGTCGGAAAAAAAATATCCGTCCCTTACCATCTCGTAGGCTTTGCTAAGTTTCAGAATAAGCCGACTAGGAACATTTAATACGGTACTAAGACCGATCTACAAAGCACTCAGCTTAGTCTCAATCTTTGAACGGCAACTTTAAAGTCATCTCACTTTTATTTAGTTGGTTTATCGTTGAAGATTTTTGTAAGACTTTTTTGTAAAATAACACGTTTGCTAAGTGCAATTTCAGATGAATTTGACTTAACTAAAGTAAGTTAGTAACTCGTAAGATATATTTATAAATTTGAGATAAACATATGTGCGCTTAAAGATCTCAGACTTATGCGTTTTCAGTACGAGAAAATTGTCGTTTCACGCAACTCCGTAAAGCGAAAATATCGTTGTAGGGATTGTTAGTGATGTGGTGTGGAATAAATAAAATTACTGTTAGTCTTCATGGTTTACTGATACCTATAATACTAATACTAATTGGCGACCTAACTAAAAGGCTGCGGAGAGACTGCTGCGTCGCGCTTATATAATCGTGCGCCTGTACACAAAATGAGTGCGTCAGCAGAGTCCCTTCGTCATATAGCTTTGATCCGACTGCCCTAGAAAGGACGTTATATCTTTTGGAATAATAAAATACAGAAACATCTGTCGAACGCATAAATTATGTAAAACTTAGACAAGCGCTTACGATTCAAGACGTGAATCAATTTCAAACGTTTCCAAGGGGTGCATTAAATAGCCTCCACAAGTAAACATATTCAATTGATCGTCCGGCGCACCCTACGCAGTTATTTCTGCTGACTAGCTAATCTTATGCCTCGACATAAGCTGTTAATTGTAAAAGCCTATGTTGACACGCTAAAGGATAAAGATCCCTTAAAAAATTTCATTTAATTCTCCAAAGCTCGTTTGGTACATCAGGCGTCACTGTAGCTTAAAAGTTCTTATGAAAATATCCTTTTCGGTTAGTTCAATATTTCTCTCATAACGAAAATTCTTTAGAAGTTGCAAGCTAGAATGTCTTCCAAGAATTTATAGGCAAACATAAACTCATAGGAATTCAAACTCCAAGTAGCGCAGTGAGCAAGCGTGTAGGTTATAACCTAGATATACACAACTGTTTATCCCCTAAGTTTTCTGCTGTCCTGGTAATTCTGAAGCGGCGCACGTACTCTTAAGCCTGGTACTTGAGCCGGCCGCGACATGTGTTATCTGTCTTGTATGTGAATTAAGTAAGGCAAAGAGAACGTATTTATGTTTCTAAATTTCTGTTTGAGCTCCGCAAACTCTGATCTCGTTGTACAAGGAAAATGTTAATAGTGTTTGCTACGTTAGGTGCCATTTTGGTGTAAGTTTGTGAATCTAGTATGTCTTGTTCAATGAATAAGACATATTTTAGTCAAACATAGGAACGCTCTTTGAGACTATGAGCTATATTTTTAAGAAAGATGTACTGAACTGTGTTCTAAGAGACCTATGCCATAATCTTATATGTTGCATAGATAACGACCCTACATTTGGCCATTTATCAGCCTCACACAAACTTCATTGATATGTCGTAAATTCGTCTTGTATAGTGAATTATCTCCACAAGCATAAATGCGACGCTCAAAGCCCCACAATCAGAATCATCTCATAAACAATCTAACACAGAAAGTCAATCGTTCGCGTCGTCAAATGAAGACAAAGTCGTTAAACTATGTTCACAACATAAGTATCTACCATAATGTCTGGAGGACACAACTAAATGTTAGGAATACAAACATAAATCCCTAACTATTCCGAACATAACAATTTGAAGCCAATTAATATGTAACCCTACATAGTTTGAATTAAGCTGTAACTATCAGTCATAAAATGTGTATTGTCCTCAAAATAGTTTTAGAGACGATAAACTAGTCCTTATAGCGCTTAGATTTAGGTTTCAAAGTACAAAAACATGCTTAATTTGATGAATAATCATCATCATCACCAGCTGGAAGACGTCCACTGCTGGACAAGGCCTCCCACAATGAACGACAACTTGCCATTTGCATCCACCGGTTGCCCGCAACTCTGACGATATCATCGGTCCACCGGTCTACGGTGGGAGGCCTGCCAACGCTGCGTCTTCTGGTTTATTTATTTAATACTTCAGTACAGATGTGTACAAGGCGGACTTTATGCCTTAGGCATTTTCTACCAGTCGAACCTGAGGTAGTGCAGAGATAAAAACAAGGTAGATGAACAAAACAGTTGTGAAAGAGAGAAAATAAAATACATACATATATTATAATACTCTAAGAAATATAATACATACATACAATATAATAATATCCATAGTGTAGTGGAGATATATTATGAATCCGTCGATGACTTGTCGAGTAGGTATTGGTTGGTAGGTACTGGTTCGTGGTCGCCACTCGAGAACCTTTCTTCCCCAGCGGATGATGAAAAATAACATTCACAAAATATGTTACGTGTACTAGAGTGGTAAGCGGTTTATGGCAGACGTCGCAAACGTATACATTTTTTTACTCAATTACTACGCTTTTTCTCAATAAGGGTTTTACATAGCTGACAACAAGAGTTATTTCGGAGAATTATAGTCTTGGATGGAATGAGACTTGTCAAGTACACATGAGAAATTATAGTGCACAAACGCAGGTGCACACTCGCACCCCAAAGTCCCAACCAAGTAGTCCAATGTAATAGCAAACCGAAGTTTATCGGAGACCGTGATCTTAGAGGCCAGGGTTATAAAACAGGATGTAAGTAACATTAATTCTTGTTTTAATCAGCACTTTAAATAAAACTAAAAGGTCTCGCTCTCAGGCGATATATCCAAAAACAATTTGTTTCACAATATCCTTATTTCCGAACTCCGAAAATCCTGATCCGTGAATGTCCATCATAATTGAATAGGAGAGTACATTACGTTGATATATAATGATTATTATGAATGTAACAAAGCGTACAATACCTGTAACGTCCGCGGGAACTCTCACAAGTGCGGAGGGGCGCGAGGTGAACGCACTCCGGTACACTCATCGGATGGGGTGCCGATTCAAAGGACGCGACGTTATTGATGGTGGCGTAAGCTTTTCATTTGTTTTCGACCTTAAGGAAGCTTAATTCGATTGTGTATTTTTATTATTTTATTAAGGTTACGCGGTAACCATTATACGGACTTTTTAAGGGTGCTTTTGCATTCATTCTATTTTAAATTCTAGTAGACTAGTATTTCTTAGTGTGTCAGTCTTTGTTGGTATTTAGATTTACCGTAATTAATAACTCAGTTAAGGCAATTTTTTCAAGTACACAGATATAGCTAGCTTGAAATCTACCACGGGGTGCAAGTAGATTGTGTCTTCGCGTACCTACCTAAATACGTCCGTCGCACCCTGGGCGCCAACCTCGCTACCATCTTAGTAGACTGGCCAATCTCTACATTACGGCATGAGTAAGACTTGTTTTCTTAGACATGGATCATGCTGATGCGAAGAAGAAGAAGAATCACTGCAAAGAGCAACTCAAATGGATGTTTTGCTAGACAGTTCATTCACATCAAATTAATTATTAAACCATTGTTTTATCTACTTTACTAACATTTTATTTATTAAGAAGTGTATCAAGTCAATTATTCAGATTTAAACAAAAAATTACCGCCAATAATGATGAAGGAAAACCATTAATTTGTCCTTTAGATACTTGTTATAATAACAGATATAAAAGTCACGGGACAAGAGTGATGGACTTATGCCCATCCCATCCCACTGTTACATTGCAGGAGGGTCCAAAGAGGAGATGAATAGATTGGATGAAAGTTGAAATGAGAAGGCAGGGAGTGAACTATGATGGATGGTAAAGATGAATGGAAAACTAAATAATTGGATAACAAAGCACATGAGACAAGAAGATGGTTTTAATATGCTTCTCCATGTCTATCCAACCGTCTTCAAAATTGGAGGCGGTTCTCAATCCGGTAGAATTTTTTAAATGTTTTTAAACGCAATTCTCCGTCATTTGACGGACGGCCAAGCGATTGGACTGCTGCCCTAGAGGTTGCGGGTTCGATTGAACGGGACGAATGATAATGTGAAGTTTCATGTTTTTCAGAAAGCACCTACGATACAGGAAAGATTTCTGGTGTGGGGCGACGTCAATAAAAAATGTTTACATTAATAGGGGGCGAACTTGTTAAGTAACCGGGCATAATCCAGACGTCATAGTGATTGGTGCTACTAAAATTACCTATACAAAAAGCCAGATAATACATATCCTAACTCGAGATTTGCACGAGGAACCTCAAATTCAGCAGTCTGTCTTCACGACCACTAGACCAACGTGATAACTTATTAAGACACTTAAAATCTTAAAAAAAAAAAAATGCCCATATTATAAATAAATGATTTTCCCTCTTCATCCATTTACTTGAAAGTAACGTTAAAAAAGAAACCTCCGGTCGCTAATAAACCCTTCGAATCGCGTATAACCATATAAATACTGCTATTAATGATTAAAACCAACACATAAGTTCATTTCGTTTAGCCATAAAATAACCCTACCTGCGTCCGGTAAGTCGGCCACTAACCATTAATGTAACGTTTGCTGGGAAAACTAAAAATAAGTCAGTAAATCCACCTTTTACGTACTATTTGTAGGTAATAAATGTTGCTATGTACAAAGATTTTTTACTACAACGTAGGAAGTGCGTTTTACTTTACACGATTACAATTTCTAATGCACAAATGTCCAGATTCGGAACAAAATCACATCATACTAATATTATAAAAGTGAAAGTTTGTGAGTGTGTTTTTATGTTTGTTACCTCTTCATGCTCAAATGGCTGGACCGATTTTGCTAAAATTTGGTATTGAGGTAGCCGACACCCTGGATTAATACATAGGCTACTTTTTATCCCGATAAAATGTAGCGGGCAACACCGCAGGGCGCAGCTAGAATACCATAGATTAAAACAGTAATCCTCGTAGTAGTCGTAGTAGTAGGCACAGAGTTACACACCCGCTTTTTGTTAGTTATGACATAGATTCGAATCTTAGATTGACGACCTGATTGGCGCAATGACCAAGTGATTGGACTGCTGCGATAAGGGTCGCGGGTTCGATTCCCGCACGGGGCAAACATGTGCGATCCGCAGATGCTTTTTCCGAGTCTGGGTGTTTCTTGTTTGTGAAATTCACCCATGATACACGAAAAATTCCTAGAGTGGAGCGACGGTTGTTAAAACAAGAAAAAATCTAAATAGCCTTACATTTGTGATCCTAATGCAATATAGAAGCGAACCGATTTTCAATAACCGGGCGCAAATCCAAACCGACTGCCACTGAAAATTACCTAAAAGAAAAGCTCAATGACACTTGTATCAAATTATCACAAACTACACAGACTGGTCCTTCTGCAGTTGAACTGTCGGTCGCCACCGTATGACCCACGCACGCCGCACCCGTCGCCAATCGATTCCCCACACATGTCGAGGCTGATTGCTAAAGAATTTCCTATAGGTAGCTACGCACCCTAATGCCAACCTAAATTTCTTACAAATTTTACGAGCGTTACCCCATTTGTATGCTTTTCGATATTTTCTTTGTATTTCGTTGCAGATGATCCGATTGAGTTTAATATTGTAAATTCAATTGTGATTCACGATGTTACGTTATACGTCATGTCAATATCTTGTTCAATGGGTTTTATTTGTCGTTTTCGTTTGTGTCTTGAAAAGGGGTGACCTTTGTTCAGTAGACAAGTTACATACACGTTTATAATAGAAAATATATTGGTTTTTTTTCTGCAAATCGATCGTTTGGCAGTGAAGTTCAATGTATAGAGAGCTTGACGTCTTTTTAAAACTAACAGAGTAAATGACGACCTGTTTGGCGCATTGGCTAAGCGATTGCACTGCTGCGCTAAGGCAACCCTTAGCGCGGCGGTCTAATCGCTTAATCGCGTTCAATTCCCACACGGGACTAAAATTCGTGAGATCGGCAGATGTTTGTCCCGAGTCTGGGTGTTTGTGTAAGTGATATTTAATGTTTGTGAAACGCACCCACGATACAGGAGGAATTTCTAGGGATACGTTTAAAAAAAATGGACAACATACAGTCAAAACAATAATTATTTTCGGTAATTAAAACAAAACATCACGCTTGTTTCCCCTGAAGGGGTAGGCAGAAGTGCACATAAAGTACACCCACATTTCGCCAGTTATGTTATAGGTCCCAATGTAATAGGAGGCGAGCCTATTGCCATCAACCAGGCACGATTCTTCTCGGTCACTCGGGCATATCAAAAGACAGAGACACACACCAAATCAAAACAGCTTAAAATATCTCCTAAACTGTTATACTTGTAACCTTCTATTAGACATCCTAAAAATGATTAATACGAAGATAAAACACAAAAATCTTGTAAAAAGACGATGTTGAACTACATTCAGACCACATTTACTTACCTAACTTCATAATTTATTACGACAGCCTTAAATAAAAAGGCTCGCACTAACAAAGGGTAAAAATATGCCTAACAAAGTGGCGATATGTATTCACTAGGCACACACTTTGAGTACTTAACTCTGATCACGATTCTTCGATCCAGAATGACTACTAGTTAAGCCTACAGCTCACATATTGATTTTATCTTTGTATCCTCTTATCCTGTGTATTCTCCGAAAGTGTAAGCACTTTGGTAATATCCTTATCAAGTCACAATAGCTTTATCATCAGCCAAAGACGTCCACTGTTGAACATAGGCCTTCCCATGTAAGTGGAGGGGTGTTGCCATAATCCCCACGCTTGGCAAGCTGCTTGGGGATCGCAGTATTGGTGGTGAAGTTACAGAAGATTCTGCTGCCCATCTTCTGAATTTCTCTTAGTCGCCTCTTACGACACCCACGGGAGGAAAGGGGGTGGTCAATTCTAAGCCGGATAATACACGGCCTCAAGTCACAATAACTTATAGGTTCCTAACTTTCACTCGCAGCTTTGGCCTCATTGGAAATTGTAACGCGTGTTTTTCTTGGATAAAATGAAAGAGACCTATGTCCATTTCTAGGGTTTCAACCATTGATATTTTCAGTTTAATAATACAACAGACAGAGTTCTGACGTATTTTAATAGATAAGATATCTTTATTATCTCCATATCGTATTTTATTACGATTCGTTCAGACGCTAAGTCGCGATGATACTGAGATATCTAACAGACGTATAGTTAGATACATTATGTACTTTCTTCGTGCTTACTGTGCTTGATAAATAGTTGGTATACCCTATTGAAATAATATCTAGTAACACGAGCGTACATACTGCTCTGCTTGGGGAGGCCCAAGGAAGCATAATACACTAACCCTAACAATAATATACACATGACATCACTTCCTAAAACCACACTAATACAACAAAGAGAATATTCCATAACTGTAACAACTTACACTGAAAATGTCAAAGTTCTTTGGAACTATGAGAAACATCTCTTTGCGTGAAATCGTGAAATATGCTAGAACTATAGCTCAACGTACGTTGTGTGGAGATTTTACGTGATGTTAGAGGCAAGCAAGCTTTTTGTGATTTGGATTTTACGCAAAGAGTTGCGAGTTTAAATAACGGGACAAAAATTTGTATGACCCACCGATGTTTGTCCCGAGTTAGATGTTTGTGTATGTGATATTTCATGCTTGTGAATCGCACCCACGATACAGGATAAAAGCCTAGTGTGGGGCGAAGTTTGTAGAAAAAAATGTGTAAGGCTTTAACCGTATAAATTAGATATCTGAACCCATACTGTAAGATTGAACTCTCTCGATCTTCCCATAACATTCAGTGTTTGGTTGATTTAAATCGGTTCACAAACAAAAAAGTTACGTCAATCTTTACATACATTTCTTTTAATTACATTAAAAACAGTTTTAAAATATTTTTTCTGTTTCCGAATGTCCACGCGGACGGAGTCGCGGGCACTGCTAGTTACTTATATAGCTTTGTGTTTATCGTGGTGTTAATGAGAATCTTCGCCGGGGTATACTCGTTACAATAGAACGAACTTAAAACCAATTAGAACGTTTTATGGAGCAAGCTCGTTACTCTCCGTTTTTCCTTTAAGTAATGATGAGCGGTAGAGCGCGGAGTTGGTAACCAATGATGTTTTAAAAAAAAAAGATATGTTACTAGCGCGCTCATTTTGAAGACTCAATAAGGGACCAATTGTAGTCTTGGGTAGTATCTAAAATTGTTGTCCGATTTGACATAAGACCAGCGCAGTTTGGACTCAGAGTTTGGAACACTTTTTTCGTTCATTTGTTAGCATACGACGTATCTATACTTTTTGACATATTATCATTGTTGGTAATACCATAGACCAACGAGAATCTATCTGTATTATAATAAACAAGTTCATAAAGAGAAGGTTCAGTTTGTTGTTGTATCCGTAAACTAGTCTAAAAATACGCGATCGTGATTTTTGGAACTCCTAGCGACATCTCTGATGGCATAGGGAACTAATCGATCTTGGGTTGTTGTTTTGTTAAGAGACCGCCCCTCTATATACTAATTTTCTCCATGGTAATACTATCAACTTTTGCTACTAAATCTTTTGTTACAAAAACAATGTTCGCAGAGAGGCACTATCACGTATATTCTTGAAACCAGTAAGTAGTTCGCTTCGTGAGTTGGGCTAAGTGTTATTAGGTCTATCCATTAGGTAATTTTTAGTACCTTCTTAAAAAATAACCCACACATATTAATAAATCACCTATTTAATATAAACAAACCGGTACTCCTAAGGTTCATTTTCGTTTAAAATACGATATGAACGAGACAGCGCTATTGCATTAAACGCTTTCTCTTTCACTCTGATTAATCAGCAATATTTGTCTGGTCAATCACTGTGGGAATGAAGTCAACAATTTTGTTTGTATGCGAAGCACAAATAATATTTTCCTTATGAAATCCCAATCAGCTTTGTGGAATAGCCCAATTTTATGGTTATTTTCTCTCTGTTCCACAATCTTGCATCTTGTTTGTCTTGCATGATAGCTGCGTAGCACTGTTCTTTCGCAATGGTCAATTGGTCATCCCTTCATAAAGGGTTTTTAACTAAATCTAGTCTAATCTAATCTGATAAGGAAATGCAAGCTTCGACGCGCGCAGCTCTATACAGATCAGTCGAATCAGCACCCATTTTTCAAGTATTTTTAATTTCCCCGATTTGCTGCATTTTGGTCAATATTGTGGGTTTGCTAACGGCAACAATTGCTGTTAGTTCCTTTGTAGTATGATACGGATCAGCTTCCACCATCAGCTTCAATTCATCATTATCAAGTTAGGTTTCCACTACGACAGCGGTTTTATGGTCTAAATGACCATAAAACCGCTCTCTGCTCTACAATCTTATATCTTGTTTGCCTTGCTTGATAGCTGCGTAGCACTGTCCTCTAAGGATGCAATAGGGAAAGCGATAAAAAATATTTCTTTAATGGGTTTTAGAATTAAATATTACTTTAGTGACTACTAATCGCACCCATCGAATTTCAAGTTCCCTTTTAGTATTTATGTCTTAAGGGTGACGGATCCTGTACATGGTAAATAATACTCACAACATTTGTGTGATTACCCTTAAGCTTCGTTACTCGTCACATCACATCATATACATAAAATTGTCAAACCTAATGGCCAAACCCAGTAACACATTGCCCGACCCGGAATTCAAACCCAGATTCATTCAGATCTCGTGCACAGGAGTCAACGTAGCAGAAACTAAACAGATCGAATTTAACCTACGATATAAGTGTTCAATGTCAACGAACACCCACTCAATTGTTACAGTATTGGAACTACCCCGAAGCCATCGACACCCGTCCTTCAAATCACGCGAACCATAGACAACAATGCAACTGCTTAAAACCCCATAAATCATCGGCACATCCGCGCTTCCGGGCCGATGCTCGCTGTAACGGAAGCGGAAGTAGTCACAGCAGCGGATATGACGCGAGCTGCCTGACAGTTAATATCCTGCTATGCATTGCTATGTCATCGGGCATTGGTATTGGATTAACGACTTTGTGCAAGTGGGAATAGAGTGTTGTTTTGTGTGGTTTTCACAGTACGTATGTTCTGGTACTGTAGGAGATTTGATCCGTTAGTTGGGGGTGCACTTTTGAACGGCGACTGTCTTTTGTCGTCGGCGTACATTTTACACGCGCTAGGTTTCCTAATTGGATTCCGGAATGTTATGGTTTCGCAAAAACTGGAATTACCAGAATTTTATTTAATAACTAGCTTATGCCCGGGACTTTGTCCCCGCGTATTTCGATAAAAAACCTGTTTGTAGCAGCAGTAAGCAGATTTACTTAATTGAATATGATTTTGTTAATAATTTTATGGTTTTTTTCCCGCGGAACCCTAAATATTTTCGAAATTCAAAGTAGCCTATCAGACCCCGCATCATCAGCTATTTGCCAGTGAAAGTCCTGTCAAAAACGGTCCAGCCGTTTTGGAGATTAGCCGGAACAAAGATACAGACAGACAAAAATTTGTTAAATTGTATTTTTGTTATGTGTATTGTGTATACTATCATATGCATTAAGTAAAACACGGTTATTTTGATGTTACAAACAGACACTCCAATTGTATTTATGTGTATTGATATGTTATAGATACCAGATGCTTTGTACGCTACCGGAAAAGCTTGCAAAGTTTAATTATAAACTACAGGTCACAGAAGACACGTGGAATATTTTTAATCCGAAATTTAATTCGGTATGCCAACTGTACGTACATATGTACGTACTTACCTAGATTCCACAATGTGTAGCAAACATTTTTTTCAGCCTCGCTCCACGCTGGTAATTTCTCTTGTATCGTGGGTGCGTTACACAAACATGTAATATCACACACAAACACACAGACTCGGAACAAATATCTGCGGATCGCACAAATTTTTGTCTTATGCGGGAATTGAGACCCGCAACCCTTAGCGTGGCATTCCAATCGCTTAGCCACTCCACCAATCGCGTCGTTGAATAGTTCTAAGATCATTATGGATGCTGTAGAACACAGCAACTAAGCGTCTACGAGATTGGTAAGCTATTCACAACTCTAGTAGTCGCTATTCAAAACACAACGCACTCCGCCAATCAAAACTAAAGATATTGAACGCAATATTCAAATGAAAATCTAAATAATGTCATGCAATCCAGCAATCCGTAGCTATCCAGCGCAATCAAACAATCGATTGTGAATTTCAATTGAATCATCGTCCGCACGATTGCTTCAATTAGGTTGAGGCTATACAAGCGTGCTTTAGTTTCAATACGTGCTTCAACTCGTACGCATCTGAATAACGTTTGCTGTAGGCACTGTTGTGTAGACGTCCTTATTTGGAGAGCTTTTGATGGTAGGTATAGTTATTCCATTATGGTTGAAATAGTGTTGTTATAGTCCTTCTAAAAAGTTTTTAAAATTTACTTCACGTTCATGTTGAAAAGAGTGGAGATTAAACCACGAAGCAGATAACAAGGAGCAAACTGAGTAAAGATGTGCTTCCATTCCTTCTACCCATAGTTCAATGAGATGGCAAACTGACACGACCATAGAGAGATTCTGGGCTTCAGTATGACATATGAGACACGAGTGAATTGAGTCTACTATTAATATAATACTTTAACAAATCGTGAATAGTTTGGTGATCGTAACCCTAATACTTAGCACAAGAAGTCCTGGTACTTCACATAAAAATAAAGGTTTGGTTCAGAAAAAAAAATATCGAAGCAAATACCTAGTTTCTATAGGGAACAAACACACGTAACTTATAAATCCGACTTTTCATTTGTTTTATGTGAAATAGTTATATATCCAACATGTGAGGAAAGTTCGTTTTTCCTATGAGTTTGGATTTTGAGTCTTGAGCAAACGAATAATTGAAAAATAGAATCACGAGCGCAGCGAGTGATTATAAATTTCAATCCTGAGTAAGCGAAAGACTCAACAAAACGAATAGCAAATGAACTTGCTCACAAGTTGCACTTGCATACAAAACTTTTCAGCACTCCCAGCAAGAAAGTATTCAGTCATCATAGGAAATTAAATTAAATAGTCACAAAGCAAATCAAAATAATTCTTAAGCATAAAGTTTTTTTTTTTTAATATCTTTAAAACTTAACATAAAAAAATCAGGCAAGGTTAGTTTCTGAAGGGATCATTACTTTCCTCACTGTTCAAACTGAGGAAAAACCAACTTTCCTCACTGTTTTCGTAGAGGAAAGACACTTCTTTCGTGCGGGAGTGGTGAAAAATATTTTTCACCCAGCACTGTTTATTTTGGTTACCACCAAAATATTAATGTTAATAGCTCGATATTAATGACAAGCGACTGAAATGATAACTGAACCAAAAGTTTACCGATTACAGAACCAATTAATTATTATTACACGCTCGATTGATGGTGTTTTGTGGATGTTATCGAAATTATTTCGTAACGTAAACAAAACGTTTGAATAATAACCATTTCTACGTCAATGTGACAATGATAAATAATACAATAGAATATATGAAATCATAGTAATAGGTATATGCCTTCGTTCATATACAATTACGCCTGAAACCGCCAAAGAGAAACGCAGAAGTGATGGTATGTGTTCGTTATCAGTAAGACCCATGTTTACCACTTATCATAAGTTCAAAGTAATATCGGAATTGAAAAGAGTAAAGTTACTTGCTCGTTCTTCTTCAATGGAATGACTTTTGGGCAACTATAGTCTTGACTATTCGTCAGCGCCTGGAAATTATTTAGTTAGGATGAATTTAAAATTTCTTAATATTTATTCATAATAGGTACTTTTAAACTATCGTGTGGCATGTTGATAATATATGTATGTTGATAATGCTTGTGACCACGGCCGATGCAACTCAGTCGAAACGTCATGCCAAAATCAAAAACATGTGTTTCGCGTTAATTCCTGTGTTGTAGTTTAATTATTCTGAATAGGTAGCCTATGTCTATTTATCGGGTTCACATCCGTCTATCAATTCATATATCCTGGTAATTTGAATATCTAGATACCCAATACAGAGATCGAACTCACAACACGCAGTTTTCTTTACATCGGTTAGGTAGTAGGTACTGCTTGATTTGTTTAAGCCTCATCACACATGTAAACACACAAGCTGTCCTATTCTTATTTGGGACAGTACACATCCAAACTGCGTCCCACAAAGCACACAAATCATGGCAGATGAAGCAATAACGTTTTACGCGGGAAAAAGGCAACAACTGTCGCCACAAATGAGTTTACTCTGGTCGGCAAACAGGCGGTGACCCACACACATACATACGTAACACACATGTACAATTTTACATGGTATTTATTGATATGTATAGGTATGCAACTCATGACGCTTTGATCATGTAAGTATAATTTATATGGAGACCCTCAATCATATCCGGAATACGGAAATTTGTCAAAGAACTAATCACCGACATAGCTCAAAGAATATGCAAGTTAAAGTGGCAATGGGCACGCCATATCGCTCAAAGAACCGATAAGCTGTGGGAAGAAAGGTTTCCCATGAACCGGTACACGATGCGTTGGCAGGCCTTCCACAAGGTGGACCGAAGTCAGAGTTGCGGGCAACCGGTGGATGAACCAAGTTGTCGTTCATTGTGGCGTTCTAAGGGAGAGGCTTTTGTTCAACAGTGGACGTCTTCCGGCTGATGTTGATGATGACCTCAATCCACAGAGGAGGATCCACAGAGGAGACACAGTGGATGCAATACCTTACCACACCGCAGAGGATTGAGGATGTATGGGTTTGGGTTGGGTAACAAATGGGTTAAGTCAAGATCATTGAAATCCGTGGTATCTGTATGCATATACTATATCTAATATCTATAATACTAATAGGTAATAGGCGAGAATTGTATGCATGTAGCCCAAACAACACTTCGACTGGACTGGTAATCGATCATAAAGCTCGTCCGTGCTCACTAACGAGGCAGTTTAAAAATCCTACGACTAAGCTGGCCTGCTGTGATAAATATACGTAAACGTTATACCCCCATAACCCTAGTTAGGATTACCTGGACGGTCGTATCACTGACACTAAAGTTCTACACACACAACGTAGCCATTGTTTGGTACTATGAAGTTTTTATATTCTTCTTGTGCCTGTACTTACTGTATAACCGTTAGACTGCCAAGTCAAAGATCGCAAGTTTAAACCCCGGCACGCATTAATGTCTTTTCGAATTCATGTGCGTACTATAAATTAGTTATCAGTTGCTGAAAACGGTGAAGGTAATCATCGTGAGAAAACCGGCACACCTGAGAGATTTTTCAACGGTGTGTAAAGCCATGTCGAGGCCTACAGGCGGTTTGAACTCTGACACCAGGTTGTTCATCAACCATACTATAGGAAGACTTGTTAAAGACTTTAATGGACCCTAGGACTCCTTATATATTAGAAACTGCTTAATATTGTCCTAAGGAGTGTTAATAATTAAACTAATGTTATAAAACAATATTGAAATAACTTTATAAAAAGTCACAAAATTATCCGCATTCATTGCATTTTTATTTTTTTGTGTCAAAATTTTTTGTGGTATCCGTAAATTATGTTACCCCGCTATATTTTCGGGATAAAAATTAGCCTATGAGCTAATCCAGGGTGTCAGCTACCTCCATACTACATTTTATCAAAATCGCTTTAGCCGTTTGAGCATGAAGAAGTAATAAACATACAAACAAATACACTCATAAACCTTTATAATATTAGTTTTATTTACATTTTCCTTTTAAAATCTATATGTTAGGGTGGTATGTTATTCTTTATCCAGAAAAAGAAATCTATGCGAACAGAACTGATAGAAATGTAATCGTAACCGAGTCGAAACCGTGATATGACTGAAAACAAAAAATATATTTTTATCTGCGCACGGAATACCGTCCCAGGGGATATCTGCCATCCGATTTATCTGATTGCAATGCAGGCGAATTCGCGGGCCATGCTAGTTTCGTATTAAATTTCTGATCCATCGGATCAGATATCTCGCTCACAACGTTATCTGGTCCAAAAACCCGGTGCGTGTCCTCTGTGAGCGGCCATTTTGTTCTATAATGGAGTTGTAGATTTTGTTTTTTGATACGACCGTTTTTTAAGTAACTGAAGAGGATATAGGGTCTTTTTCCATATAGGTAATCCAAAATATATAGGTAAATATAGGTAATCCAAAAAGAATTGATGTCTACGAGTTCCGCGTATAGAGATAGATGCGTCAGCAATCAATCGTTCCACTGCAAAGCAAAGGCCTCCCATTCCTTCCTCCATTCTTTTCGGTTGTGAACTACAGTAGACCTTCATTTAACATTAATTAAAAAGTTTGTTTTTAGAAATAATATTTCATATTCTCACAACTTTCACAATCCCCTAATCTAAAATGTTATACATTATTCTCGAAAGACCAATTTTCAGATCCTAAGGACCACGTGTTCCATTTATGCGACTTCAAAGACCAGTCACTAATGACATGAATAATTTAGGTTATATCCCGTATTATGTCACTGTCAACAATATTAGGAGTATAATTAGTTTGCTGTTGATAACTATTTGATTGTTGATTGGCGTATTAAGTGGCTATAACGTTATGCCGTTTGCCGTTGACACATACAAACATGGACATATCTACGTACTACAGTGCGTGCTTGACTAATGATAGCAATCGTTTATTAATTAAGGCAAGCGTTGGAGCTAATTTACGAATTAAATGGGATATTATGATTTGCATTAAAAGATCATCCTGAAGTTTCGGTATGTATGTATAATTGTATACCGTATAGTTCATTGTATGATGCGCTCTAGGCAGTCAGCTAAATTACGTGCTAGCTGCTACATAGTTTACCATTTTCACTGCATCAGATATTCTTATTGTATATCTTATGTCGACTCCATAAAAAGAAGATTTTTCACCCTGTAAACATTTTACTCTATTTTTTTATCTTAGTTTTATATTTTAATAATTTTAGTATAATTATTATGCTATTTTAAATGTCATAAGTAGTGTTCAAATAACACACATAAATATCGTAGTATTAATATCTGGACACAGGAGAAATTCTTAGTGTGGGGCGACGTTTTTAAAAAAAGAAAAAAAACTAGTGACATGCCTTTCTAAACAATAATAAATGCCGGCGTGATGAAACTGTAACCAATTTAAGTGAAGCTACAACAAACTAGCTTTATTACGGCCAAGCAAACGTTAGACAATGTTTAGACATAAGTTTATTAAGACAAATCGCCCACCTGATGCTCCGTTCGTCTCTTATCTGACACACCACTGTTTGAGCGACAAATTGCCTGCCTAGACGAATTAGATGGATCTCATTCAATTTATACTAACGTTCGTGTCTGTGTATAGCTTGTGTTTCCCGAAGGATTAGACTGATATATTGGTATTTACATTTCATTAGACATTATAAGTGCTGTTATGTAATAGGGAGAGGTGTGTATAAAAACCCGACTTTTTCGTGGAGTTTCTACGTAGGCTGACTATAGTCACTCAATATCATATTTTTTTGAAAACATGAACTTTACATTCGGTAATAGTTTAATTACGTATTATTTCCCTTTTTTAGTAACTAGTTTCCACTCGCGACTTCATCCGCGTAGGTTTCGAATATTTTATAGCTTTCGTCGATAAATGGACCATCCAAAAAAATCAAAAAAAATTCGATACGAATCAGTAGTTTCTGAGATTAGCGCGTTCAACCAAATAAACAAACTATATAGCAATATTAGTGTAGATAGATAGATACACTTTCAACACCTATCATAGAAAAAATACGTCAAATCTCCTGTCGTATCCAGTGCCCAAAGAACCAGTAACAAAAACAGTAGTTGCACAGAATAATACATAATTCCTACTGTTAACAAGTGCTATTTCATGCACTAAAAGTTTACGCAAACAAAACGGTAACAAAGCCAGCAAAACTCCATAGTCTCAACACATTATAATAATAATTCGCAATTCGCTGAAGGCAAAAAGCTGCGCTTATAATATATCTTCAGGTGTGATCTCAATGTAGTCAAAGCTTTTAGCAAGCACTAAACTTAAATATCCGGCAGCCATTTTGTTTGAAACTCATAAAACAATAGCTCGCAGTGCCGTGGAATATAATTTGCATAGAAACAAGCGAAACACGAAACTACAATGAACTCGACAAAAATAGATTACCTACACTGAATTTAGCTTAATTATTTCTACGCGTAAATGTGACGTTTAGTATGTAAATTCCATTTTGGTAATGCTCGTATGTAATTTGGCTAAAAGAGCTCCTTTTGAAGTACAAGATATGAGTAAAAGAAGTTATCAAACGCGAAAACTGTATAACCAAACTTAGTTTTTAAGGCCAACAATAGCATTAGCCTAAATAGTTTGTTGACATTTCGCGATAAAGAAGACGGTTTAAATTACTAAATACTTTAGCTTTCTTCACCTCTTCTTTAATAAAGTTTAACTATGCCAAACCTCACACTGCCGTTCGCGCAATATGTTTAAACTAACACACAATAACAGATGCTTTAATTGTAGTCAATTTACTTGCAATATCAATAAGGCGGTAAAGGTATTAAAAACAACGAAGTTTCGTTTTTTCTTTCCCTAAAAAGTAGACTCGAGAACATACCACCGTTAATTACTGTTAGTTCTACAAAAGGACGATGTGTGATTATGATGTCTTGCGGTTTCGCTTCCTATAAACTAATTAAAAATTATATTATGTAAGAACAACTTTTCTCCTTGATAAGGGTCTGATACGGGATGAAGTAATCATAATTAAATTATATAACGTTTTATTTCTTAATTAACGTTTATAATATGGTGTAAAACTTTTCTGTTCCTGATATTTTAATGGCGTTCTCTTATAATATCATAGATAGTTACTTTAATTAATTTAGGACAAAAATTTAGAGCTGCCACGAGGTAGGTAAAATAGCTTCGTACGTTCGGCGCACCCTGCCCTTCAACCTCGCATCGCATATTGACTGGACTATCTTCACGCTACGGAATGACCTGTTTCCATAGGACCATAACTCTTAGATATGACGAAAAAGTAGTAGTCCGTAGCTCAGTTGGTTAGAGCATCACCACTGTACGGCGGAGGGCGAAGGTCCATCATTTTTCAAATTTCCTTTATCAATTTAGATTCAAGCATAGCATGGGCAACGTGCTAAAATGACATCAAAAGTCATATGGTAGTAAGTTGTTAAAACAATAATATTCAGGTGGCCTCAAAATCAAATAGAATATTGACACAATGTTTCGACGTTGTAATCAATGATATTATCAATCGTAAATCTTTTTTATTCTATTCGACAAGCATTTTGCCGCTTGTCTAGAATACCTTTACTTCTTACTATTGTACTATCACGAGTATTTTTATTATCAACAAAAGAAAAAAATATGAGAGGTATTTTGTTGACCCATACATGTGTGTAAATTTCAACCATATGGAGTGACACTTTTGTTGATCGGAACACCATACAAACGCAACATTTTAAACGTTGCAACAGTAAATTACTGACATGTAAAATTCGAAGACGTCAACAAAACAGTACGACCAAATATTATTGAATCTTTAGCACCCAGTCTATGTACATATTTATAGACCTTTAGATTTAAGCTAGTTATACACTAGTTTTCAACCAAAATCGAACAAAGTACCTACCTAAGCAAAGCACGAAGTATTCCACGATATTTAATAGTGGTTACACAGGCCCGATGTTTACAATCTAACATCTATGTTGGCTAACACGTTTCTTAAGGCAAGCTGTACAAATTGAACTCTTAATGTTGTTATGATACGGTAGAAATTTGTTTAATCGACTACCGGAGTTATGACGTTCTGTTGATCTGTGTGTATTGCGTGACCTAAATAAGACGGTCCGAGTAAATTTCAGGCCATATCGGATTTGAAATGTCCAGTCATCGTTAGGATATTATTTTATCGTCAATCGATCTGCTACACGTTACGTTGTACCGTGATTCGCAAAATTGTTTGTTTACGTTTGTTGAAATATGTTATCATGGTATGATACCAAAATTTTGTATCAGGGTTTAAAAAGAGATAAAGGCGAGCGGAATATGAACCCACGACCTCTGGCGTTGCTTGCGTCTTTCGTAATTATGAGATTCATTTAATACAATGTAAACTGAACTAATAGATAAGAAGTAACCTCTAAAAAAAAAATTATTTCTATGAATTATTTTTCCTCAATTCACGATGAAAAATTTTTATTTTACCGAATAATTATAATGTAACATTTTCCTGAAAACCATTCTTAGGTTTAACTTTATCATATTTGTCTCCTTCATTTAGAAGTTCAATCAGGACACTGATCTGTATTCATGACAAATAATAACGAACGAACTTAAACCCCAATATTACAAACAAGAAAGTATTTGTGCAACTCAATCACGTTCCGTTATTGTAAGGAAACTTTATACAATGGACGTTCACGACTAGGACATGACAGCGAATCTTTTATTACTATAGAATTAGAACGCCATTCCTCTGGTCCTCAGCTAAATAGAGGCGAAGAATTAAAGCAAACAAATGCTGCAAATCTTCTGAGCAGATCGTAAAGCATCGACAAACAAATAAATTCCCTCGGACTTCCGAACGAAAAGATAAATACGTACAAGACAATTGCTGGAGAAACAATAGAAATTCCTGTTACACGCGAGAATTGAATTTGTGATGCTAACTAAACAGTAGGTAATATCGGTAACCAAACTAAAAGTTTTATACTCTGCGACAAGGATACGGCATCAAATATGATAGTTAAAGTCCCTAAAACGTTATTTTTGAAGAAACAAGTACGTGGAAAGTAGGAAACTGTATAAACCATCAGATAATATGAAACCTACGTGTCCTTTGTGAAAGCATTACTTCCATACAGAAGTAACGATAAACACTGAATGCAACAATGAAAACCACGAAGCTGAAGCGGCAAAAGAACGAAAGAGACCACCAATCAGCGTGTGCCGTACAAATTTATAGCCAATCAGCGCTCAGCTGCGGTCTGCGGCAGTAAATTGTGAATAGCTCGCAATTAGTAGTGTTAACTGGTGTGTAGATTCGGCTGGTGGAAATTTGACTCAAAACAAAAGTTGTTCGGTTTCGTGCTAGTTTTAATTAGATTAAAAACATGACTTGCTAAACAGAGAATTTATTTTAAGGAACTGAAAATTTGGTCCGCTTTTAATATTTTTAGCGTGATGTCGCAATGCTGAGCACAATAGCCAAATTTTGTTAGGGAACTGAGGAGGTGGGATTTAGAATCTTTGATAAATCCGTTTCTTATTTAAGAATAGACATGTGATCTTCGTAACCATTTTCTAAATTGAAAGTGATCGCCTATATAGTTTAAAAGAAAAAAAACATTTTTTCTTTGGTACATAAGATAAAGAATACGAAGAAAAGGCTTTTATCGGAAATAAAATGCCCGTCCAGGATTACGATACACGGGAGCATTCGTATAAACACATATCCTTTGAAGATAAGCAACACTTTCTCTACGACAAGTTGTCTGTAAGAAAGGATACTAAGTGAGCAGTTCGTATCCGAATCTATTCTTTATTCGCTACTAGCTTTTGCCCGCGGCATCGCTCGCGTTAATAGTGATTGTTGGTTAGTATCATATATATATGTATATAGCTTTTGCCCGCGCTTCCCGCGTTATCCCCTATTTAAACCTCTTAGAGGGTTGAATTTGAAAAAAAAAGTAGCCTATGTCCTTTCTCGGATCTTAAACTTTCTTCATGCCAAATGTTATCAAAATCCGGATGGCGGTTTAGTCGTGAAGGTGCAACAGTCAGAGAGACAGAGTTACTTTCACATTTATAATATTAGTATGGATAGCACAGATATATGAAGGAGAAGTTAATGCATTTTAACTAAACGCCAAGAACAAATAGGGGTGGAGGAGAGCAGATTAAGAATACAATTCTATCACTGTCTCTTCTGTCACCAGGAAAGCATTTTGGGATAGAGAACGAATCCAGGGCCTGGTTAATATCAATAGACCTGCCACAAATAATATAGGACATATGCATGATGTGCCGCAAAAATAGGTGTATAAATATCTGAAAAAAGAGAGAAACGTGTGACTGTATATTGAATTAACTGTTTAAGGAAAAGAAAACAGTGTGAGAGTGAATAAAGCAGTGTTTTTCAGTTAACAACAACTGACAGTTCGTGTTCAGGGATTTTATTAAATAATTTATTCATACACATAAAAAATTAATGTACAAAGGCGGACTTGCCTTAGGCTTTTCCAACAAGTCGACTTTATGGCGACACAGAGAAAAATTCATAACAATATTTCAATCAACAGTATTTTCAAAAAAGCGGAGATACGAATATTTTCTCGAACAGAATAAAGCCCGTTTTATGGAACTACTCAACGACTTAAATTTAGTGTATTCTCCCACATCACAGATAGGTATCGGTCGTCCACTGAAGCCGAATCTAACACCGCCTATATTTCACTGAACCCGCCAGTGGGGAGCCATATATATCCCGCTGGACACTTTCATTGCGGACGGATACCTCGTACAACGACCAACGTATTGCAATGAGCTACTTTTCTCATATCGTGAATAGTTTACACATGTCCGAGTTTATGTTATTGCGTACGATTTGATGGGGCACGTGAAAAATATCTTTCGTAGTATTGAAATGGTTTTTTTCAATTGGCTGTTTGTTTTCGATCGATTCTAGTTTGGGCCAAAAGAATGGCAGTAGGCTCCATGACACTAATGATATGTATTTATTTAAATCTATAACCAATTACACTACTCGAACTTTACGTTCTTAATAGAGAATAAGACATCGGCCAACACTTTTGGATATTATAAATTTGTTAATACACCAATTGTTATTTAGTAAATTTTAATAAATATTACAAAATAAAATATGCAAATACCGATGAAACTATATATTTTGAAGACTACAAACATCATATAAGATAAAATCACAAAAAACGGTAACGCTACCAATAACCAAAAATGTTATGTATCCAAAATATGTGAAGGAAGGCGAATTTATCTATCCCGGAGGAGCAGCCATCGCAAATATCCCAACTTATGAACGCGGGACTAGGGATGAGCAGCTAATTTGTATTTATTGCGGGATCGCGGGACCGCGGGACCATGGACAGCGGGAAAGCGGGACTCAGTTGCAAAGAGCACACAACCAATATATCGACCAAACGCGCCAATGTTGGATATTGGCACACCATTTAGAATGTGTAACGCCTTAGGGATCCAAGTATTGGAATTCTGAACAGTTTTAAACGGGTTTCAAGTTATTTTTAATCAACTACAAGGACCGTATGTTAGTCGAATGTGCTCATACATAGAGTTATCCTATAATCCATGAAAGGTTAGGTAGATAAGGCACTTTTTTAGGAGTCTATCAAATCTGGTCACTGCTAATAAGGAGATAATATCCTAAAGGCAGCTAAATTTTGAATGATTTTTAGTTTTGACAATAGGTTTACAAAAAACACTTATTTGTGATCATTTTTTAACGAGACAGTTACTTAATGTTAGTAGGATATCAGGTAGGGGATGACCTCACCGAACCTACTTGGAACAGATTGGAGATGGTCTACAAAAGGGTCAAGTGAAGAGTACTTTTAACTGACGAGCGTGTATGAAGAATGTGATGCGAATAAATAACGCAAAAGAAGTATGTCAGGATCGTAGCTCGTAGCAAATGGAAATCCGTGGTCTCTGCCTACCCCTCTGGGAAATAGGCGTGACTTTATGTATGTCTGCCTCGTTGGTCTATTGGTTGGTTGGTGGACGCTAAACACGACTGCTGTGAATAAGGTCATGGTTTCAAATCCTGGGTTGGGCAAAGTGTAACTGGGTTTTTTCATTAGGTAATTCTGAGTAGCAGCACGGAGTCTGGATTTGTGCCCGGTAATAGCAATAGGCTCGCCCCCTGTTACATTGGGACCCATAACATAACTTGCGAAATGTGGGAATACTATATGTGCACCTCTGCCTACCCCTTCAGGGAATACAGGCGTGATGTTATGTATGTATGTAGATAGTTAGGCTTTTTACCTTTACTTTCTAAGACCAACATAACTTAGCTCTTTAAATACTTTACATTATGGATAAAGTCTTAAACTATGAGGCTACTCAAATATCAGTAGTACACTATTGTAAAGTGTGTGTATAGTTGTGAGAACCTCTAGAGTGCAGCTATTGTCCGTGCGGCACCACTCCGGTCAATGCTTTCTTTTGTCTCTCTTTTATATTCTAGCTTAGGTAGGACTGGGCATTGAAAATATGAAACATAAAACTGAAGCATTCTTTTTAATCTTTAGCATTTAGTTTTAATATATCGTGTGTGAAGCATTAATTAATAAATGTTAAATACTAAAACTAAGAATAGAAGAACATCTACTTCCCGAACGAGACCCTTGTCTGGTCAGAGGAATGACATGTAAGGAGCTCTACATATCCACATTTCGCAAGATAGACAATACTAATAAAATACGTAACACAGACCTATGTACATACATACACACATTACCAAATATTGTGCATGAATTCTTGCAAATGAAGCCAGTCTGTAAACATCAGAGCTACTACAAAAGCCCGTGAATCGCAAAAATGAAAATCAAACAGACAAAATAATAAAACACCAAACATGACAAAGCGGAAAGCCCATTCATCACTCGCTGAAGAATAATCCGCTATTAATCAAATATTATCGTTTACCGTTGTCCAACCGTCGATAACCGCTCAAGTAGTGACGTGGCGGCCACTGATTGGCGGGCCACCAATCGAATGAGCACGCTTCGGTTTTCTATTAGTATTGTCAAGTATTTGTAAATAGAACCAATCCTGTATAACTGGCCTAATGGATTTTCATTAACGAATAGTTCGTATATAGAATAACGTCTGTGGCTTTCTATTTGAAACCTATTTTGGGATAATAGTCAGAATTATTTAATAGGAAATTAGTTATAACATCCTTACATATATGATGACATATTTGGCACAGTAAGAAAGACTTTTCACAGAATTGCAAGTTAATTCCCTCGTGGTACACTTTTGCACTACTACCAAGCAGATTGATTCGGAAATTAAAAAAACATTTTCCCAATACGACTACAAAACTTGATAAAATTGTAAAAAGCAATTCTTAAAAAGGTTTAAAAAGTAATACAATTAACACCCAAAGAGCAATATTATAAGTCAGTTTAAATAAAAAAATAATATATGATAACAAATGTCCTGTAAAAGTTCCTATATCGATCCCAGTCGTAAAATCCCTAGACGATTGATCTGCGGCCATTCATTGCGCTGTCCACTCGAAGATGATTGGTAGGTACAATCGACGTGTACGCCGCTCAGATATCTTGGCGCATTGGATATGCTAATAGCCGATGCAGCTTTTAGGTAAAAACAAAATATTTACGAATTGCGTAGAGTAAAATATATGAATAAATATGGGCCTTGATGCCTAAAATAAATGGATATTATGATTATTATTGACCGTTTAACGAGTTCAGCAAAACAGATTTGGAGTAGTGTTGATAAAATAACCTAAAGGACATAGGTACCTACTGCTGCATTCCTTAGTACCCAACAGACATGTGGTAATTTGCGGAAAAGTAAATAAAAAGTTGGACATAAACACATCTTAAGTATTGATAAATTTGCACATCACTATAGTGGAAAAACCAAATAAATAGGTATATAAAAGCATATTTATAAGTAAGTTATGTATTATCCAAAATATTGTTATGAAACTCCATGAAAAACAACGACTCATTTACCAAAAAAATAAATAGGTATAAATAATAATATAAACATACATACATAAAGTCACGCCTAATTCCACGAGGATATAATTATATTGCTTCTTAAATTTCCATTATCGATTCCTGGTCGTGCAATCCCTAGACGATTGATCTGCGGCCATTCATTGGACGTCCACTCGAAGATGATTGGTCGGTCCACTCGGCACCGCTCATGTATGCGCGGGATTAGAGGATATGTCTGGTGCATTGATTTGTATTTCATCCGCGGGGAAAGGGATTACAATTATTATTATTTAATTTTGTTTTTCGTGCCGTGTGGTATCCGGCCTAGAATTGACCGTGGCTGTCGTAAGAGGCGACTAAGGGAAAATTCAGAAGATGGGCAGCAGCGTCTTCTGTAACTCCACCACCAATACTGCGATCCCCAAGCCGCTTGCCAAGCGTGAGGATTATGGCAAACCCCCCCGCCTAAACGGGGAGGCCTATGTTCAACAGTGGACGTCTTTGGTTGATGATGATGAATTTTGTTTTGCTTGTTACTTCTTTCATTTATAACCCGATTTAGGTTTTTTTTTTACTTGGGAGGATATACTTCTCATTAAGCCCGATTTAAATTGGAAGTCGTTTTTTTAGTTAAAATTCAGAGTTATTCTTTGACTGTTCGAAAATTCATTGGTTTGTGACTGCCAGTTAACCTTCATACTAAAATCTTGTGACCTGAAAGTAAGATCAGACATTTATAAACCTACAAATTTTAAAACAAAAGTTTTAAGCTTTAGATTTTACGATATCAAACTGAAAATTTGGTTGAGCGTCGCTCTAAAGTAGTTTGCCTCAACCTGGCAAAATTCGACAGAATAAATGTTTCAATTCGCAAACTAAAAGTTGATTTATTTGCGATTCTCAAAGGATTTTGGGGTTCACAGACAGGGGGATCCAAGCACGGTTCGTACCAAAAGCGTATCGCCTTAAGGCACGGTTGCGAACTGAATTATTTTTTAGTTCAACTTTCTCTTGAAGAGCAAAGAATAGAGCAACCCTTCTTTTCTGTGTTTTGAGAAAGGATTATGGTAATATTTGTGACAGGCTCCCCCTTAAGCCTAAGAGTACTCTTTGGTTGTCTCCTGCTCTAAGGAAAGGTTGATTTTAATTAAATTGCGGTGTTCTTTCTTGAAGGTAGACCGTTAGGAATTGCCAGAACCATTTGCGTGATTAATGACTGTTGCCTATTCTAATTGTGCTCCAAGAAAAAAATCGTCTCTTAAGTTTTAACCTTTTTGCATAGATCGACTAATCAGAAAATCCTTATCTTATTGCAATCTTCATTGAAATGCATATTGCATCTAAAATGATAACTAAACCACAAGCTAAAAACAAAACAAAAACAGTTGCCGACGATATTGAAAGGCAATCGGTTCGAAAATTCAACAATCCCAGCAACCCTTCGCTCGCCACGTAAAATTCTAAAGTAAAAACGGGCTTTAGAAACCTAACCCTCTGCTCTGCTCTCTTCACTATACTCTACACAGCAGACGAGGGGTTATTAGACGCCTGCAGCTACTGCACGGAATTACTTAGTACCCTAACTAAAACACTTAGCAACATTAATGTTTCTGAATTAATACTTTGCTTTAATGGATGCATCGGATCTCAGGTGCTTCAAACACATTTCAGTAACGAGGGATTTATGAAACTCATAATTTTATGAGTAATCACGCTCTTATTTATATTTAGAATTGAATAAAAATTATTTTTTGTGGTATTTTTTGTGATAATCATGATGTCTGTCTTTCACGACATAAACCTTATTTTTTTACATTTACCTAGTGTGACGTAAATTACTCTTTACATATTTTTGAATTTTGGGGTGAGAAAGTAGTTTTTTTTATTTCTATAAAATATAGGTAATATAATATTGTATTGATTAACAGTTTACTGAAATTAGATAGCTGATAATTTTAAATCAACACTACCTACCACTAAACTCCATTCAATTATTCTTCAGTTAGCAATAAATACTAAATAATAATCGAACTAACAATACTTCTAATCCCAAACAAAACTAGACCATCGAAATAAACAAACAGACGCTTGACCAAACACAACATAACACAGCAACAAATTGAAGCCGTACCTCCATTCTTATACGATCAGCCTGTAACCCCCTAGCGCAGTGTTCTCTAAAATTAATGCTCGAACAAACGTGGGGGCCTTGTAAACACGTAACCCCCCGTTACCGTGTTTCGGTGCATGCCCGGTTATCCGGGTATTGTTCTAACACTAGCAAAGGTAGCTCATACGCGCTAGGATAGCTTTATACCGTGTTATTTGCTTACCGTGTGGATACAACGCTTATGTATTTATGCTGATGGTGGCGCTAGTGTAGCTGTCATCGCATTCAGAACTGTCACATTGACATTCATTATGTTCTAATGGGCTTTAGTTCTAAATTTCGCCACTTGCATACATTTTTTGGTACTAAGGGCAGGTTGCTTCAAGCAGTCTGTTAACGTTACATATGTACGTCAAAAAATAACGATTACAGAAGATGTTTACCGTACGTAAATATGAAGCGTTATTTCATGACATAAATAACCCGGTTATCAACGTTATTAGGGCTGCAGGTAGAAAACAAAACATTTTCGGTATTAAGGTTCCTAGAAGAAAACAAAATTGGTATCGCCAATTTTATCGGTACGTGTGCGTCAAGTGAAGCTGAAACAACCCCGCCTTGAGATGTTAAATGGAATCCCATTATATTTTGAACTATGGTACTAGGTATGGTAGACCATTATTTAATACTTTCTTAATTTTAATACAAAAAATAAAGAAATTAAAATAAAATATGTAGATGTCACATCATTAAGTTAAGATAGCTCTACATTACTGCTTGCTCACAATAACACAAGACACTAGATGTCATTGTAATGCTCCATCGATTCGCTATCCTTTTTTAATTGGGGCTCTATCCAGTAGTTAAGAGCTTCGAGTTACTCTCGACAAAGAGCTAGTTGGTAGACCGATAACAATAGCTTGGATACCAGTATACGTAGCTACATCATACACGTGCCGGCAGAGAATACTCTTCGCCTGACCTTTCTAGAACATTACAAAGTGTCAGTGTTTTCGTATAGTTTGTCTTCTCCCGGCATTCCTCCTTACATCAGAACTATCCAGTTTGTTATTCATACATTTGTTTCGCATAACTTCAGAAGCATATTTTTTAATATCAAAACGTTGGAAAAATTGTATTGGTAATGCATGAGAAAGAAGTTAGCGACGGTAGCTTAGTTGGTAAGAGCTGCGCCACGGGTAGGCGCAGGTTTTAATCCCGCTGGTGTCCATCATTTTACAAATGTCTTTAGTCAATTCGAAGATCATAATAATTGTTAAACAAAAAAAATACAGGTGACTTAACTTACGTAATTACATCTTTTTTCAAGATGAGAGAACGTTCCATTTAAATCGTACCTACACATTTAACAGAGGGCTCGTAGTCACAATAAACTTTTTAATTTTGAGCAAAAGCGACTCAATGTGCCCAGATTATTCAAAATTATTCAATTATTTAGCTCATACCCCACCAAGAATTCAATAAAGCAAACAAAATAAATATTCACAAATATTAAAATATCGCAAACTTTTCATACCGATGATAAATATTACGAATATTCAACATCTTCAGCTGTAAGAAGGCTCGCAAGTTTTATTAAACTCTATCTTCTTTAATAAATACTCTTTGCAGAAAAGATTTTATCATTGACATGACTATTACATCGCTCGTAAGTACGTAGAGTTGAAAAAAAACTATCTATTCAACGACAAGGAGGGTAGCTGTGGGTCTGTTTAAACAAAGAGGTTGGTGGCCCGGTGGGGTCCCTCCTTCCCCCACTTGGGGGCGCTCTGAGACCACTTTTACTATGACAGATGAAAAATTACGTTACAGTGAAGTTGTGGTTCAGTTTGTTGAATGTAATTTTAAGTTTTAAATTTGATTTTGGGAGACGACGTTCGATTTAAAGTTTAATACATGTTTTGTGATTGGAACGTGATTTTCATATATCTACTTTCTAGTGTCGGCTAGCTGCGCGTTCAATTTTGATGTAAAGCTTAAAGCTTTTGGGATTTAAAATATTTTAATTTAAAAGAAATTAGTCATTTGTGCCTGCATTGCATTTTCGAATTATGAATTTTATAAGTATTCATTTATTTTTAAAAGGAGAATACGTAGGAATACTTGTTTGCCAACCTAAAATATTCAGGATTTCGTTATGATTTTTACCTTAGGTACGTGTTATGTTTGTTTAGTTTACATTAAAACAATTTACGTTACTAAATTAGTGCGTAAATAATAGGTTAGTAGAGGACAAAATTATGAACTAAAGCAATCAGTCTAAATTATGAAAAGTTAAGTAACTTTATATTCATTAGTAACGACGAAATAAAGACCTACAAAGCTGGCCAGTATTAATCAAAACCAGACAGAACTCGTACCTAAATGCTAATAGGTATAAGTTAGGCCGAATCGGAGTCTAAAGGAAAATTTAATAACACCTAAAAAAAGAGTTTAAAGTAAATAAAAATATCTGCGTACGTAACCTGTCATATAACCAATTAATATTGAATAAAACCTCAAAATGGCCGTGCTAAACAAAAAACAATATAAAATTCGATTCACATTTGAATTTCCAATAACAAAAGTACACAAAACAGCGAATTTTTACGAGCATTGCGGGGCACGCAAAATAACAACCGATTATGTTAATCGGACGCCATTATTTTAATAAAAGGCTCCCGCGCTGTTTTTGGAAATGAAAAAACGCCTAGGGTTTACGTCATATACGAATATGCTACTATAGATGTTGGTATCAGCTCTGTAATCCTTATTTTTTCATAGTAAAAGATGAGAGCTAAGTAGCTAACGCAACCGGCAGTGAGTTAGCGTGGTGATCAATGCTCAATCCTTCTCAATACGAGAAGAGGCCTTTGCCCTGCAGTGGGGCATTATAGGCTGTTATTATTTTATATTATTACTAGCTGCGCCCCGCGGTTTACCCGTTAAATTTTTACGGGATTACAAGCCTATATGTCCAGGGTGTCAGCTACCTCCATACCAACTTTTAGCAAAATCGTTCCAGCCGTTTGAGCGTGAAGAGGTAACAAACATACAAACACACACACAAACTTTCGCCTTTACAATATTAGTGTGATGTAGGTACATAACTATCGCCTAGATCAGTCTATCTATGAGGTTAAGCAACACTTGCTATGGTCATCCCTAAGATGATAAAAGGACCCCCATATGCTTTGAAAATGATGTCCAGTCGTTGGGCCTGTTTTCTGTTTCTAGTTTCTCCTGGTCAAATAGGTTTACCGTCCCTTCAGTCTATGTGTGTGGAATTGTGGATACAGAATGGCACAGCGCCAAGGGTTGGGCTTCGATCCTCACACGAAGCATAAATAGTATTTGAGTGAACAGCAGTTATTTTTTCCGAGTCCCAGACTGCGATATATCATGTCTATAAAACGCACTCACGAAACAAAATACAAAGTGGACTAGGGATTGCGTAGCATTTATTATTTAGATAATCATCCTTTTCTCTTGAATTGCTCCATAAACTTGCCAATCAGACAAGAAATACTCCATTATAAAAGTAGACAAACGAAATGTTGAGCGGCACAGCGGAGTAGGAACGAGGGTGGCTGTTTTAGACTTTGCAATCTGGCATCACTCCCAGATTGTCCCACGTCTAGTATCTTCTACAACTATGTACAAACACTTGAGTTCAAGGAATTGTATTCTGTGCCACGTTTTAAAGTTGTTTATTTACAGTCCATAGGGACGGACTGTGAATATAAAAAAAAAGTTTTTTCGTATTATGCTTGTCTTACATTGCTTGTCGAGGAGTCTTCATTTAAGCATGGAAAATGCCTGTAGTTGAAGGCTCCGCTCTTCCCTATCTCTATTATATTCTATAATTATAATATAGTTATTTTGTCATCGGAAGAGTGATCAGTGAATGAGCAAATGCAATAGGAGAAGGCAACAGGCTCATCATCATTATCAGCCCGTTGCAGTCCACTGCTAGACATTGGCCTCTCCCATATTATCACTTACATATAATTATAGTATATGGGACGTCGCTCGTCGAAATAATTAGTATTTATTTAAACCTTATCTTATCAAAGGATTACTAAAAGAATATAATTAGTTTAACTTAATTTCACACACGTTCTAAGGAGG
The DNA here is from genome assembly GCA_905340225.1 of Abrostola tripartita. NCBI lineage: Eukaryota > Metazoa > Arthropoda > Insecta > Lepidoptera > Noctuidae > Abrostola > Abrostola tripartita. The sequence continues at coordinate 6,658,427 of HG996510.1, read as the reverse complement.
AGTCCTTTGTTCAACAGTGGACGTATTCCGGCTGATGATGATGTTATTGTGATGACAGATGATGATCATAAACAGATGATGATCATAAACAGAGTTGCCCTTATAATACTGGCATCACTCTTTTATTCTCCAGGGTGGTAGAGAGAGTACTAATCGCTGGGCGACCACTACACACGTAAGAATTAGTTGAATACATTTCTAGTTTCAACTGGTGATGGCAACTTGAAACCTTTTATCTGGAGCACTTTACAAACTAAACTGAAACACATTTTATACGTTTTCTTAGAGTATGCTGCATAAGATACACGAACCATTACCGGCTTAGTATTGTTTTCCATACTTAATGTTTTACTCGGAGCACATCATTTTTTAATTATTTCTGACTACCTCGACTCCAAAAATATCTGGTATCCTTCTCTAGTGGTCACAATCACGACTGTGGATTATGGGTAACGAATTTTTCCATTAGCAGTAGCAGCATTGAGTCTAGATTTGTGCTGTGTGTGTTACGTATGTTTTAACTAGGTAATTGTTTGGTCGTCTTGTATCATTACGTAGAGGCTTCTGACAGTTTTTTCAGATATCAAATGCAAAAGAATGCCAAATAAGATTCCCTAAAACAGTTTAATATGAATTTAGAAGATCATCGTGTAAGGAATGTTTGGAATATAAACATAGAGTATGGCAACATTGGCAACCCTCGTCAAATAATACGTAATTTGTTTTGCAGTTTTATTGACAGTTGACGTAAAAATAAACAGACGGAAATTACAACAGGTTTTCTTAAGTTATATAAATATAACCAAATGATTTGGCGCAGTGGCAAAGCGATTAGACTGCTGCACTAAGGGTTGCGGGTTCGTTTTCCACATTTGATTGTCCCCAGTCTGGATGATTGTGTATGTGATATTTCATGTTTGTAAAACGCACCCACGATACAGGAGAAATTCCTAGTGTGGGGCGACGTTTATTAAAACAAAAAAATATACCTACAAGATTGAAGGTATTACCTAAGTACTACATGGGACCTTAAAAAATGACTGGTGAAATATAGGTGTACGTTTCTGCCAATTACCATCGAGAATTTCACTTATGTTTCACAATTAAATATGATTGATTGATACAGGTGTAATGTTATGTTATAAAATTGACATTATAGTACATCTTTTACTATGTTATCTAAGCCAATGCCGGGAATCGAATTTAGATTTTTTAAGGGCGTTAAGATAACACTATCAAACGTTTTAGTATAAGACCTTAATGTATGGTCTTCTTCTTCTTCTTATCGTATGGTTGATGAGCAACCTGGTGTCAGAGTTTAAACCGCCTGTAGGCCTCTGACATGTCTTTACACACCGTTGATAATCTCTCAGGTGTGTCAGTTTCCTCACGACGTTTTCCAGTACAATGTACGATACATACACTTACTATTCAGGCTACAAATTCAATTTGATTTGATTTGACCTATGATATCCATTTCACCTTCCAGAATTAAAACTGGCTATTTGAAAAAAAGAAAACATTAGAACCGACATCAACCGACGCTTCTTTTCTCGATTTATAAGTAGCCAGATGAAAAAGCGTAAAGGTTACATTCAGTTTATAAGTGGCCACGAAAAAGCCCTAACGTAAAGGTTGTAACCTTTTTTGGAGAGCCCTAATGCGAGTAGTGAATTGATTCTCTGTAGTCTTTGTGTCGTCACCCCTACAGCGACACCCTTCGGTATTAACCCGAGCGGGTGGTGTGCTGTGCGCAGTTATAGTTGCCGCGCGACTGTTACTGGAATCACTGTGGATTATGTGTGGTACAGGTCACGAGAGAATAGATGTAAATAGTTGCAAAATGGTGTTTGAGTCCTTCTTGCAATTTTCTGTTAGCAGTGGACGGAAAGTATTCCAATCCCAAGAATTCAAGGTATGCCTTATAAATATATAAATCAAATCCTTGGAAAGCCTTAACCATGAACGTTAGATGAAGGCTGGAACACTTTTCCAAATTATCTGTTTCAGAAGAGACCCTTGTGAAGCGTAGTTTATCTTGCTCCTTATTTATGATTCCAATGAGGGAATGAATTTGTGTTCATACATCCATTGAAATCATTTTAACTGTCGAAATCTAAAGTCTACACTATTCTGAAGCGCTTGACACCTGATTGATTGGTGTCATCCAAACATTTCTTTTCGTAACCACTACTGCTACTCCACACACTATTGTTAATTCACCCGCTTCCGCTCGTCCCTCACACCGCCCCTAGTTTTCCGCGGGCAATCTTTCCGTTCTCCGAGGCTTCAGCGCGCGTCACGACTCACAACCAACTGATTGCGTCCCCATAACGAGTGTTAATACCACAAACTTCACTAGTTACCGAGCTACACACTGTGGCTTCACGTGCCAATGAACTGAGGAATACAGGGCCCTTACCATGAACTATTATAGCAAGACATTTTTCGTTGTGGAAGCGAGACGCCGCTACGTGCAGTGTAGTATGGCGTCTCGCTTCCACAACGTAAAATGTCCTGCTTTAAGAGTTCATGGTAAGGGGGCAGTGGTAGGTTTCTACTAAAATTAGGTACCTGCGCTGTCGTTGGCATGCTAATGAAAAGAGATGACAATATGCATAAGAGGTGTTTACGTTAAAAGACGAATTATCATAGTCTTTTAGTAAGACACTACTACTACATAAGTTTATACTTACTACAATAATTACAAGACATAATGAGAAAAAACATAGTGTTATACTAGATTTTAAGTTTTACATCACGTACCTATGTATTCTTTAAAAGAGACAGGGATTACACACTCATATCGCCAGACACTCGAGACATTACCTTGCATGTGTATAGGGGATTTGCCTGAAGCAAATGTTTTAAAATGATCTTAGGAACGAAATTACATTACCAAAAAAATATGAGCTCACAATATGTCTCTAATGCTAATAATGAAACCATACAAAGCTGTAGAAAAGATTTAAAATAACTAATCCTAATATAGAAGTCATATAACGTTTGTACGAATTATATTTGGCAAAAGAAATAAGTTTAGACACAATAAGAGCAGTTAATGTTCTGTGAAGTTAGGAAGCAGATGCCAATACTGAGTGTCAAGGATACAAGACGTGGAGAAGACGCTTGATAACCTTGGCGATTGGCCAGGAAGCCAGGATCCACACATTGTTTGTGTTGAGGGCACTTTGATAATATGAGGCAGAAATTTTCTTAGGAAATCTTAGCAGTCGCTGTTTTTACTGTACGATTTACTTTACATAATCAATATATGCATATAGACCGTCATTGCGCCTTTATTTTCTAAACTTCTGCCAAATAATTTATTAGGAATAGGGCGGAGTCATTTTTTAAAGTTCTCCTCTTATCTCAGAATTTTATAACAGGTTTTTTTGTTGTGAAGTGTAACTTTTACTCTCTGCTTTTCCCAATCTCTAAGGTTTACAAGCAAAAAATTATATTTTGAGATATCTTTACCTTATCCAAACTGTTACTTTAAACAATATGTTGAATAAAGAATAAAAATTGGATAAGTACAAAACGTCACTTTCTATAGTCGCGTTTGTTAGAAGTCCAAATTACAACACATCATATCAAATATAGCCTACCTATAGCATCTACAGATATTTAGTTCCTAGTCAAAATAATCCTACTTTACACTTTCCTATGAAAAACATAATTAAACTAACACTGGCCTAAAATAAACTCAAAGTAAAATGAAAACATAATACGTTACACAGAAGTTGAAAATAGAAGCTAAAACGAATCTAAATTCGGTGAACCTCGTCAAATATTTTACATACAAAATGGATGCGCGGATGGCTTTGAATAGCTCACAGCACTGTAACCTACGCAAATTAAGTAACCATTGAAATCTAGCTCCATTTCTGTAGAAACAGAATAGTTATGTATGCTATGTGGGAGTGTAATATGTATATAGTAAAACCTAGTGTTTTGATTTTGTAAAACTTCAAAGAACATTCACTTTTTTACTAAAGCTATATTTATTTGTGACGGGATCGACTTTTTCTTTCGATGTTACTGTGTACCGTTCCAGGGTCATGATGGGGCTTCTAGATTTTTTCTTGCAGGTTTTCACCATACACAGCGTAATTTATCTATATGTGTGTTTGTTCCGTAAAAATATTTTCCGGATCCTTCACTTGTGTATGTGATCTTGAACTATGTCATAACTCCTCACTGGTAAGGCAAAAATCTTTAAAGACCAGCAAAGATTGTTGGTATGTTATTTCATGAAAAACTGAATAGAACCTTTGACGCTCACTTCCTAAATCATTCCTTACTAGCCCATACTAGAGAGGCTGTTAACATTAAGTAAAAACTAAATAATTTCGACAACCTGATTGGCGCGTTTGGACTGCTGCGCTAAGGGGTTGCGGGTTTAATTCCCGCACGGGACAAAAATTTGTGCGATCCACAGATGATTGTCCCGAGTCTGATTGTTAGTGTGTGTGATATTTCATGTTTGTGAAACGAACGATTCAGGAGAAACTCCTAGCGGCACGACGTTTTTGTTTTAAAAATGATATTGATATCTACGACTAAATACGTTTCTGCAGACAACGATAAGCTCCATCAACTTGCTTGTATCACAAAGACCCTGTAGAATTCAATAACAGTTACTCATTGCGCAGACAGGGAAGCATTGAGATAGTTATACTACTGCTATCCTGCCACTGACAAGGGTCATGATAGTTCAAATGGAGCGGTACAGTCACTATCAAATGCCATAGATTACGTCTGCTAGTATCAAAGCCCATAAATTGTCATTGAATTGTCCTATCTGAAAGGCTTTGAGGCAGAGTGAATGTGGGGATTTACATTAATAGTGCAAACGTATAGCGATGGTTTTGGTAAAACGATATTAATGAAGAGTAGTAATTGGAACATGATTAGAATATAATCTATCTCAGGTTCATACGTCACAAGTCGGCTGAGTGGGGGGCAGTTGACACCTTATAAATAGACCCGACTGAGTCAGCTAGTTAGTCTGAAACTGACCGTCAGCGTGGTAACACGTAGTGGTTCGTAGGCGAGCCAGGTATTATGTTGTAGTGTTGGTTTAGGTCTCTCTAAATCGTCTAAAATGTTCCGAAATAGATAGTTTTAATACCTTCACCTTTTGCATATAGATAAGAATAAGAACCGTTTATTTTCTTGAAATAATTGTGTTGAGATTATTACAACATTAGTCTCACATACTTCGCTTACTTTATGCAAAAGCACTTTAAAACAATCATGGCCCCGAAAGGGATAGACAGAGTGTACGGATTGCTTATCATAGTCCCATGTAGCAGTATCATTTCAGTTGTATAGTGGTGAAGTCCATGCATTAGGCACTAAGCGAATTCGCCACAATTACATACATTTTACAAATTATTTCCATTATGTATTAATAACATTTAATTGCCATATCGATTATACATAAATATAATGCGTAAACCATACAATATGTGTGCACCAAATCTTTCCAATACCCGCTGAATTTACAAATAAGATTACAAACACAATTCAACTTACTCTTGCGAAAACAGCATAAATATTTATTGTTTAGTCCTTAAGTATAAACAAGGGATAACAGCCAACGGCTTACGGCATCATGAAGGATGCGCAAAAAACACATAAATATGTAGTAGGTTCGTGTAATGCCGTGCTCGCAAAGGATGCGAGAGATTGAGCGAGCAGCTATTATTTGTGAGAGCAAATTGGCTGAGCCAGTTTGTGTTTAAGCTGATCTAGATATGCTTGTGTTGACTATGGGTAAAGAATATTGTGTGTACTGTGTATCTCTCGGTGAAGTCACGTGGTATCTAAGTAGGCAGGTTTTTGGTAGTTGATACGATCGGTGGAGTATTAACCGTTATGTCAATATAAAATTCTTTTGAGTTTGTTGTTGTGTTTAAAATTATTAGTTTTAATCTTTCTTTGTAGGTAAGAAAGCGTAGAATGTTTTATTTTTTTAAAAAAAACTTCGCCCCACACTAGGAATTTCTCCTGTGTCGTCGGTGCGTTCCACAAACATGAAATATCACATACACAAACATCCAGACTCGGGACAATCAAATGTGGATCGCACAAATTTTTGCCCCGTGCGGGAATCGAACCCACAACCCTTAGCGCAGCAGTCTAATCGCTTAGCCAATACACCAATCAGGTCGTCAAATTTTTAATAATGTCCTCCTGACCGAATTTCGGTCACGGCGGCCTGTCTCAGCTGAGACTAGCTATCTGCGCAGGAGATAATTATTATAGTGCACAAGTATGCGCGCAAACACAGGTGCACTCCCTATTCCCTCACTCTCATAATCCGATGGGACGGTAGACCGACACGACCGGAGAGAGATCAGGCGCAGGACCAATAGCTTACCGTGCCTTCCGAAGCATGGTGGGGTCTTGACATACGAAAACGGTCACCCATCACAAGACTGACCGCGTCGAGCACGGCTCGACAGATCGACTGATCTGCGGGGTAGCCACACATTTATAAGTGAGCTATAATACAAAGGTCCAACTAACATATATTAAAGTTAACGATCAACTGACCTACGCCTCAACTGTGACCGAAACGGACATTAATCACCGCATTACTCACTGAGTTTCCGATATCAGCCCATTAAAACCCATGTTTTCTTACGATATTTTCCTTTACCATAAGTTTCTGCGTAAGTATAATATTACAGCTGAATTTCAAGGGGTGGAGCGCTATTGTGCTACCACATTGGTCGATACCATAATCGGTCCCATCTATTGAGGGGTCTATGGTCATTTACATACTCAACAGTACTAAATGTGGTTATTTAATGAGTTTAATGAGATTTTGATGTTTTATATAGGTACCAATTGTTTGTCAGAAATAAATACAATTTATTTTTAAGACCAAAAGGGCTAGGCGTAGGTTATCATCATATACAAATCTAGAATATACAGATCATCCACACACTTTTCGCCAAACACTAGTCCTATATAGTAGGCAGCTAATAGGTGGTAGAACCTATTTGTAACATATCAGACCCTCACTGGATTCAATGTCTTTAACAACTCGTTTTCACTGCAACGAAAGGAATATCGTTTCCATCCCTATATTATTGCCATATTTTATAGGGAACATAGTCTTAAGTAGCTAAGATTAAAATTAAAAGTACTTTGAAACATTGAAAAAGTGTTTGATACTTTGCTTGGTTTAGAACGCACCACCTCAAGCTTACGACTCGATAGCCAAACCTCCGAGCCACCGTGACATTTTTTACAATAACAAAAAACCTGTTCTATTTTATCGATCAGTATGAGAAGTAGGTCATGTCGTAGATGGGTGAGAGTTCTTTACATAAGATCTGGCCTCTTTGGAGAGAACATGAAGCTGTCTCCATTGTTATACGTACCCATGATGGTAGTCAAGGAAACTGTAATGTAGATAGTGTTGTTTGATCTCAAGACGTTGATGTAAAGATATCGATATTTTTCCGCGATTGAGGTAAACTGCTTAAAGAGATCTTAAGTGTTTTTGTTAAAGGTATTGTAAGATATTACAAGAAAAAGATTTAACATTAATAACATATAATCACACCTGTATTGCTGAAGGAGTTGGCAGATGTTTACCTATAGTATACCTTAATAATAAAATATTATAAGGCGATACTATTGGTATCAACCCGAATCTAGACTCTTTGCTGTTACTGAGAATTACCTTGTACCTAATACCTAGAAAAAATCCAATTTACGTAGCATCACGCCCGTATTCCCAGAAGGCGTAAGCAGAGGTTAACCTATAGTACAGCCACATTTCGCCAGTTATGTTATAGGTCCCAATGTAATAGGGGGCGAGCCTATTGCCATCAAACGGGCACAAAGCCAGACTCCATGCTGCTACTGAGAATTACCTAATAGAAAAACCCAAAATTGCCCGACCCGGGATTCGAACCCAGGACCTCGTTCAGCAATCGCGCTTAGCAACTAGAACAACGAGGCAGTCGGAAATCAATTCCAAGATAACCTTATGCTTAGCAGCCGCGGTTTGCGACGAACAAGGCATAAATACAACCTACCGAAACGCAAATAAAAAAGTATTCCTACTGAAATGTCACAAAACACCCCTTTGCTTAAAATAATAATAAAATTCACCATTCAAGCAGTTCCTTTACGCCCTTCCACATAATGCCATCAAAGAGAAGTCTCATTAAAATGATTGAATGTAGCTCGAGGTGCGTGACACGGAATGGGACCCTTAATAGATATTAAATCTGATATAATTACACGTAATTGAACTGAATTACCTAATATATATTATGCTTCTAGTATATTATGTACTAAATTACCTAATACCATAGAGAAAATTAGTATACTAAGGTTTATAATACATATTAAGGTTTTAGTATATATGTTTGTGGATGCATACGATAAGATGCATGTGCTAATTGAAGTTATAATTATGTTTTTAGTTGGTCTAGAGGTCGTATAGTGCAACTGCTGAGCATGAGGTCCAGGGTTCGAATCCCAGTTCGGATATAGCAGTACCGGTTTTTCCAGGGGTGAGAGGTGTACTAGTACACCCACATTTCTTAGACGGTGAATAGACTATTTATTTATCATACATAAAATGTTGACGACCTGATAGGCTTAGTGGCTAAGCGATCAGACTGCTGCGCTGGGGTTACCGGTTCGATTCCCGCACGGGTATAAAATTGTGTGATCCGCAGATGTTTGTCCCGAGTCTGGGTGTTTGTGTATGTGATATTTCATGTTTGTGAAACGCATCCACGATACAGAAGAAATTTCTAGTGTGGGGCGACGCATAAATCTAATTTGTAATCCGCCGACCGCCACGATATAAAACTTCCAGCACTTGTGGTTCTTTTGAAGGATAAATTACTTCAGCGGTTTCTCGAGTCGGCTAGTCCATAACTCAAGTACGTTACCACTAGGGATTCAACAACTTTTAAGAATCCTAACAATTTTAATATTGAATCCGGCTGGTTTCTTGTTAACAATTGGTTCGACCCGATTGGTGCAGTGGCTAATCTGCAGATGTTTGTCCAGAGCCTGGGTGTTTGTGTGTGAAAAGCGCGGGCGACGTTTTTATAAAAAAGAAAAAAAAACGCACGCACGATACATGAAATATTCCTAGTGTGGGGCGTCAGTTTTTTAAACAAAAAAAATCCTTATCAGTGTAAATACACCGATTTCTCTTTTTCTGACATACTTACACAGTTTAAAGTCGTTCTCCGAGGCTAAGCAATGCTGGTGGTAGTCAGCCTTGTGACGGGTGACCGTTTTTCATTCATTGAGACCTCTTTGTGCTTCACTTCGTTAAAACATTGGCCCGATCATGGGTTTTATCGTCCCACAAGACTATATGTGTGAAGAGGGCTCATAGCTATACGCTACCGTGCACACCGGTCGATCAGCAAGATTAAGGAGTGCTCGCCGCGGACAGCCTTGTGATTGATGACCGTTTTACACATGTCGACACCTCTTTGTGTTTAGCACAGCAAGCACGTTAATTTGTTAGTTCTACGCCTGATCTTTCTCCAATCGTGAGGTTTACCGTCTAATCGAACTGTAAGTGTTACAGAATAAAATGTAACTGCGTTGCCAGACACACTTCTACAATGTATTTTTAGTTAAGATTAGCCGCAAACCAGGTTCAGTCGGAAGAACGAATGAAATTATCCTTTAATTATGTGTTCTGGAGTGGAGACCGCGTCTTGGTAAACGTAGCGTGGGTCGTCCTCTGGCCAGATGGCAGGATGACTTACATAAGAGGGCAGGCTTTGTGGCGTACATTGGGAGAGGCCTATGTCCAGCAGTGGACTGCAACGGGCTGATGATGATGATGAAGTGAAAGCTTTCTGTAACTAACCATACAGGTAGTTAATAATGTTTATTACTAAAGGGTAATATACCTACTTTACATATTATATATAAATACCGGTAGTTGGTTACGGAAACCTCCAACCCGATACAACCAACAATTTTGTTAAGCACACCATGAATATTTAAAAGCTGTAAAGGTCGAGTGGCTATAGCTATAGGTTCCATAACGTAGTTATAAGTTCGTCCAATGGTTGCACGTTAGACAAAGGGTTCGGCGACGGCGGGTGTAATGTGATGATGGACGCTTGGACGAGAGAATGATTTCTTCACGATTTTCTTTGCAGTTGTGAACTTGCGTGTAACTTGAAAGTATTGATTGAATACAATTTTTTAATTGGGTATTGCAAATTGTTTTAAAATTTTGTATGATACGTGGTGATTGCCGTCGATCTTCTTATCGTATGGTTGATGAACAACCTGGTGTCAGAGTTTAAACCGCCGTCGGTAAAAGTATGAACATAAACGTTTATTAGTTTTAGGTTAAATCAAAATAGAAGGTTATGCATTCGGGGCGTAATCCAAAAAAATGTAGATCGAAGTATTTTAAGTGATAGTTCATTCTTTGTTAGTTTAAAACAGACTTGAACCATTAAAATCAGTTTAATCATGAAGCTATAGTATGACTCACAGCAGACAGTCTTCATAACTAAAAACTAATAATATAATTGTATGCCATCAAAATATTGCGTCTCTCAATCTAAAAACTCAAAAACTGGAAGTTCTATTACGTAGTGACTTGAAGTGCGATATACTTGCGATATCGGAGCATTGGTAAGCAGAAACAAATTTAAAATGTATTGACATTGACGGTTATAAACTAGCGTCTTGTTATTGTAGAAAACGTATAACACACGGCGGTTCCTGTATATTTGTTCGTGACAGCTTAAAGTGTGTTGAGAACTTGGATTTGGTTGCATTATCTGTGGAACAATATTGTGAAATATCTGCAATTAATTTACTAGATTTTAATATTACCATAATTTGTCTGTATAGGACGAACTTGATCAATTGTAATGATTTTTTCGATAGGTTTGAACGGTTGCTCGATAAAATCAGTGATCTTGAAATAGAATGCGTAATCGTAGGCGACTTTAATATAAATATTTTGGGTGGGTTGACCAATGAAGTTAAAAAACTCTCAGATATACTGTCAGCCCATAACATGGTAAATCAGGTAGACTTCCCCACGCGAATTACTACGTCTACGTCGACGAGCTTGGACCACGTATACACCAACCTGCCACCGGGCTCGGTTAGCGCAGCACCAGTGACTACACATCTGAGTGATCATCTCGCGGTCAGAACTGAGGTGGTGTGCTCGAAGTGCTCCGCCCAACAAACCTTACGGCTCATCAGAGCCTTCTCACAAGCGAACCAAACTAATTTTGTCACATCTATAGGTAGTGTAGATTGGAGCGAGATAAAGCAGCGCAATATAAACCCTATGGATATGGCTACAGCTATTATTAACGTAATAACATACAAGTTTGGCATTTGTTTTCCCTTAAGGAAAACAAGCAATACTATTAAAAATGACTCATCTTGGATAACACCAGATGTGAAAGATTATAAATTATTATTATTTGATTTTATTGACATAAGTAAGCGCAATCCGAATAATACAATTATTAATACTATTATTTCAGACATGAAACTACACTATGACAGATTAATTATTAATTCTAAATCTACACATTATTCCAATATTATACAATCTTCTCAGAACGCTTCGAAAGCAATGTGGGCCATAGTGAACAAGGAGAGAGGAAAAAACAACACTCCTCACATTGACTTCACGGACATAGTAAAAAATTCAGACGGAACGCCCTTTGTAACGAAAAAATCTGCAGTAAATGCCATGAACGTTCGGTTCCTGGGTGCGGCAACTGCGTGTAGCGCACCTCGCGCTGACGTGCAGCGTGTGCGGGACCTGCTACGTGCTGCACGCCCCCCAGCCAACTGCTCACTGCGGTTACTTTCCTTCACACCACATGAAGTCTATAAAATAATTACTACGCGGATACCACCAAAGCCGTCAAAAGATACCTATGGTATTTCAATGAAGCTCATAAGATTAGCTGCCGTTCCTCTATCCCCTGTACTTTCAGATCTATTCAACAGTTGTATGAGAGAAGGGGTTTTTCCAGTGCCTTTAAAACTTAGCAAGGTGTCTCCATTGTTTAAAGGGAAAGGAAAAAGAGACTGCATTGACAACTACAGGCCAGTCTCGATTATTCCAGCAGTAGCGAAAATATTCGAGAATGGGTTGAGTTCTCGATTGATCACGTTTTTATCTGCTACAGATGCTCTTTCTGATCGGCAGTATGCTTATCGCGAGGGCAGATCCACCACGAGCTTAACTCGTGAACTCATACGTCGAGTGATGGCTGCTAAGGAGAACAAGCAGCAAGTAGCGTTAATATGCTGTGATCTGTCAAAGGCATTTGATGTGGCCGACCGTGGCGTGCTCGCTGTTAAACTACGGCATTACGGTGTGGACGGCCCGTCACATGCCCTTATGACAGAATTAATGCATGACAGGTCACAAATTGTTGTGGGTTGCGGAGGCACGGAGAAGTCAGACCCTTTGACGTCAGAGATGGGAGTGGCGCAAGGTTCCTCAGTCTCCAATATATTATTTTCACTGCTACTAAATGATCTTCCGAGCGCTGTGAGTGACGCGGAAATACTTATGTATGCAGATGACGTAGCGGCACTAGTTACGGCATGTTCGGTGGATCATTTAGAGTATAAATTAAATGAAGCTGCAAATCAACTAGCAGAATGGTTTCAAGGAAATGGCCTCGTGCTCAACCTTACGAAAACTCACTTCATTCACTTCATACTATCAGGCAGGACACAAAGACCCCTAGCAGTGTTCGCAAATGGAGTGAGTATTGCGCGGGTTGAAGCGACGACTTTTCTTGGCTTCGAGATTGACAGCTGCCTGAAGTGGGAGAACCACATAGACAAAATTTGTAGAAGACTAGGTAGTGCATGTTTCGCTCTCGGCAGACTCACAAGATTAGTTACTCCGAAACAAGTGCGTGCGTGTTATTTCGCGACGGTGCACTCGCAGCTACAATACGGTGCAGAGCTGTGGGGGCGTGCTGCCGATTGGGAGCGCGCTTTTCGCATGCAGAAGCGCGCTGTGCGAGCTATTGTCCAGATACCACAGACTGTATCCGCTAAACCGTATTTTAAAAAACTGGGTATCATTACTTTGCCGGCTATTGTAATATACCAGGTCGCGGTGTATGTAAGGATGAACTTAGAATTATATACAAAGCATAGCGCCGTACACTCATACAACACTCGAAACAAAGAAAAACTGATGACTGTTCCGAGGACACTTACTAAGTCATCGAAGGCGACGCATGTCATGGGCTCGATAGTGTATAATAAACTGCCGGAGAATATTGTGACTGCTACTACCATTTCAGGATTTAAGGCACGCTTAAAGCGCTGGCTTATCGAGCAAGCATTCTATACATTTGACGAATTTGTAAATTTAAATCCCTAACGACTATTAGTTATTAAGATTTATTTATTGTCATTACTTAATCACGTAATCTCTTAATTTAATTTCTTAATACTTACTTGATGTTTTGTCATTATTTGATTTATTTGTAACTTTTATCTAATTTTTTTTCACCTCAATTCTATGTATTCTAAACCTATGTGACATGTAAGGAATCTTACCAATAAATGACTATTGACTATTGACTATTTAACGGTTCTAATTTATTTATATTTCAGGTCCATTTAAATTGAAATATATATCTCGTGTCAGACTACAATAATCCAAAAATGACTGACAATCGCAATATAACTTGCCATTTTAAGAACACAATATTTGAATACTGCCATTTCAATTCGTTTTCAGTTCGCATAAACTAGACGTTTTAAATCCTCCGCAAACAATTCAGTTTCAATATTTGTGCTACGAGTTTACAATAGTCTACGTACCGCGCTACGTCATTACTACGACGTAGCGGGGGCTACGGACCGTGTTATTTTACCTGTTGGCTATAAAGGCAGAGACTATAAAGAAACTGTCATTAAGGGTCATACACCCTCCGAGAAATCTCATTCTTTTAAACTTTACAGCTATAAAATTTTTAAGGGAATTTAGTTTTGATGGTGATAGAGAAGATATTGCTAGAATTTTTTTGGTCGATATCATGAAAATTAGTCGGGTCAGATTCATAATCTATATTTTGCGCATATTATGAACAAACATCACCCAATTAGAGACGTGATTATACAATGTATAATTTCGTCGGTCCGCGCTAATTAGCTCAAATAATTATTATGTAGAATTTCAATATAATTACACCCGTGGTATACGCTTTGATTTCAAGCGTTAAAAAACGTAAAATCATGCGGCACGCCTGTTTTTAAAGGTATAAAATACACACCTATAATGTAGGTACAGCTATATATCGCCAGTATGTTATAGGTTTCTTGTAAACAGGCCTGCCTATTACCATTAACTGGGCAATATCTAGACTTCGTACTGCTACTTTGAATCGAACCTATGAAGCTAATTAACCGCGCTTGCAAGCAATAGACCAAGGAGGCAGTTCATAGAGATTCCCAAATGAAGCTACAACGACGCTTCATAATAAATTCTGAGGCGCGGCAAAGTTTTTAATAAAAGAATATCTAAGCTCAGAATGGACATTAATTTGGGGACGTACTGCGACCGGCGGCGTCTAATCCTCCGGCGACGGTACAGGCAATTTGGTTAATATCGTCCATCACACCGCTCAAACATAAAGACCTTTTTAAAGGCCCTTCAACCGTCCTCATTTTAAACACGTAATGTATGTCGAACATTGTTCATTCTTGCTGTGAATTATTCATTTTAAAGGCAGGTTTCGCATCTACGTCATTTTTATAGTCTTTGTTAACCGTCCTGCTTGTTAAAGCAGGGTAGAGATACGGACTTTGGCAAATCGCATTTTCTTCATTCACTCATAATTTTCTTCCCCGTGTCCTATTTCCAGTGTTTTTAAACATGCTAGTTGGTCGATGGTACATTTTTGCCCTAGGGATGTGTATAGAACGAGTATGTGGATATCTCACCTGTATGGGGAGGCACTAAAAAATAAGGATAAACTCTTGACCTAGCTAATAGCCTACAAGTATCTCCAGAACATATTATTTGACCAGAAAGATCAAGGTCACCCCATCCAATTGACAATATTATGATGACTATACTTGATCTTATCTAATATCTACCAGCTTTGTTTATATTCCTTATCTTATAATCTCAAATCTCAGATCGTTTACTGAACAATTTTTGCTGCAAGAAGATATTAAAGGGACGCAAGACAGAACAATATTCCGTGAACAATTTTTTTGTTTAACACAAGATCGAAATTGTGTTGGGCAATTTCAGCGCAAGCATTTGAGGGCAAATCGTCCAAACTTTATTTCTGACCAGATGGTCTGAAACTTTGAAATTATACTTTTAGCTTTATAAAACATTTCGCAACAGATGTAGAGGAGCTATGAAATATATGAGGATCTTACAAGATGAATAATGTCGAAAAAACTTGATCCTGCCTCGTTGGTCGAGCAGAGGTCCTGGGTTCGAATCCCGGGTCCGACAAAGTGTTATTGGCTTTTTCCATTCAGTGGCAGCACCGAGTCTGGATGTGTGCCCGGTTGACGGCAATAGATTCGCCCTCTATTACATTGGGACCTATAACATAACTGGCGAAATGTGGCTGTACTAAAGGTACACCTCTGCCTACCACTGCGACGAGTAAAAGCGTGATGTTATGTATGTACTTAAAATTTTATTTCTGGAGTGTATGTAGACAGCTCCTACGAATGACGATACCTAAGTACGTCCGGCGCACCCTGGACGGTCAACCTCGCTACCATCCTTGTTGGTTGGACACTCTTTACACCATAGCATGATAATTATGTTTCCATGTGACAATAAGCTCAAGCTGATGGTGAAGAAGAATCATTTTGTTGTGAGACTCTTCTTCTTTGACCTTTAAAAGGATGCTTGGCCAAAGCTTCTTAAAATTCTGGTGAGGAGAGTTTACGTGCAATGAATTTAAAAACACAGAGATCAGACAGATAATCATGTAGGATCTCTACTATAACATTTACAAAACCAATAATTCCATTGAAGAGAATAGAATATAATCATTTATTAACAAATAATGTAGATATATATTACAATATGATGTTTGGTACATGTTTAGTAGAAGCCTTGTTCTGCCCTGAAGGTATGCAAAAATAGCTTTAACCTGGTTTTAACAGCTAGCTTGATACAAGGTCCCAACTTAACTGAAATCATTTACTTTTCGTGTATAATTGATGACATACTCTTTAATAATATGAATATGATTCGGAGAAGGCTCGGACGGGTGACGTGAAACCATAATTAATGGATGAGTGTGTCACGTGTCAAATACAAAAAACTCTTCACAGCTTCGTTCCAATTAATTTGGAGTCTGAAATATAGAGTTATATACATTTAGGTTTTTGGTACTGCTGTTTAAATTACGATTAACTATGTATAATAAAGTCTTCTTATCGTATGGTTCGTGAACAACCTGGTGTCAGAGTTTAAATCGCCTGTAGGCCTCTGACATGGCTTAACACATAGTTGAAAAATCTCTCAGGTGTGCCGGTTTCTTTACGATAGTTTACTTCACCGTTTTAGCAATTGATAACTAATTTATAATACGCACATGAATTCAAGAAGATATCGGTTCGTGCTGTGGTTTGAACTTTGCCTTGGTAGTGTAGGGGCGCTGACGCATTCGTTTTATATTCCTCACACGCGCAGCGCCCGGCGAGTTCAGTTCGCCCGAAACCGCCTCCCACTTTACACGCGTTACAAGTACGACTTTGTAATATTAACATCGAGTAAAGATTATACAACGTACAACAATCTATTTATTTCTCTCCGCATACACTACCCTGGAACACACACAAAATTGGTGACCCCGACGTGATCCTAAAGTGTGTGCGTTGATTGAGAACGGGCAGCTCATCCTAACATCCACGCGGTATAGTGTGAAAACCCACAGTGATTTTTGAGAAAAAGGCACAAAGTCAAGCCTGAAGATGGAAGAAAAAGCGACCGCGGGAGAATACGTTCTCTCACCTGTGTCCGTGACCGACAAAATAGAAGACTTTTGGACCAAGTCCCCAGAATTATGGTTCGCCAAGGCGGAAACAATTATAAATGCGCAGAAGATGTCCGACGACTCCAAATACCGAATATTAGTCTCGAAGCTCAACCAGGAAGTCACAGAACAAGTAGCATCCATTATATTCGAACCACCCAAAGAAAAAAAATACGAGACCTTGAAGGCAAAGTTACTCTCAGTTTACAGACAGTCGGATGAATGTCAAATCAAGAAGCTCGTTTGCGGAATGGAGCTGGGAGACCAGCAGCCATCACACCTTCTTCGCAAAATGAGGGAGCTAGCCAGAGGAAGGGTGACAGACGAAACACTCAGGGTGATGTGGAAGAACCAACTACCACCGTCTATACGCAGCATTTTGGCAGTATCCGACGAGGCAAATTTAGAAAAATTAGCGTCGATCGCAGACAATGTTGCAGAAAACGCAATCCCGGTCCACAGCGTCGCTAGTGTAAAAGAAGCGTCAAGCACATCAAAAAAGGATGACGCACTGATAGCCGAAATAAGACAACTTGGTGACAGATTGCGCAGGCTCGAGAGCACACCTAGAGGTCGCTCGCGAAACTTTAGATCAAGAAGAAGCAGATCCAGGTCGGGATCGAACTCCAGGTCTACCAAGGCGATGACAAAGGATGATCCCAACTGGTTGTGCCGGTACCATCTCAGATTCCGTAACAAGGCGACTAGGTGTGAACATCCGTGCAATTGGAAGAAGTCGATGCCAGCGGAAAACTAGTGTCGGTGCAGTCAGCGACGGGTGGCTGCGACCGCGTGCACGGAAATCACCGTTTAAGCGTCCGGGACGAGAACTCAGGTTTGAACTTTTTAGTAGATAGTGGCGCAAATGTGTCAGTTCTACCTCGCAGAGTGGTTTTCAAGAAAAATAACGCACAAAGTACCGGTTATAAGTTATATGCTGCGAACGGTACCGAAATAACTACGTACGGTACACATATGTTAGAACTAGACTTAAATCTTAGACGAGCGTTCCGTTGGTTATTTACGATAGCGGACGTACAGCAACCAATATTAGGTGCTGACTTCTTAGCTAAACATAATTTGTTAATTGACTTGAACGGACGAAGGCTAGTCGACCAGGTAACAAATTTAGGCGCGAGAGGAAACCTCTCCGACTCGACTGAGCCCACGGTTAAAACCATTGTTGATGAGTGCCCCTATCATGAGTTATTATGTAAGTTCCCAGAGGTAACTAAACCAGTTTCATATAAAGAGACACCTAGGCATAGCGTTCGTCATTTTATTGAAACAACAGGTACCCCAGTACACGCACGAGCGAGACAGCTACCACCGGACAGGTACGTAAAGGCTAAAAATGAATTTAGGGTCATGCAAGAGCTGGGGATCTGCAGGCCGAGCCACAGCGCTTGGGCAAGTCCTCTGCATGTGGTACCCAAGAAAGACGGTAATATTAGGCCATGCGGAGACTATAGACGTTTAAATGCGATCACCAAACCGGATCGCTACCCTGTACCTCGTCTTCATGATTTTACATATATGTTGGCTAATAAGAAAATATTCTCAAAGTTAGATATTAACCGAGCATACAATTGTATACCGGTCGCGGAAAATGACATTGAAAAAACTGCTGTCATAACACCTTTTGGCTTATTTGAATTTATGCGCATGCCTTTCGGATTACGTAATGCAGCACAAACGTTTCAGCGTTTCATGCATCACACGGTATTACAAGGTTTGGATTTCCTATTCAATTATGTAGATGACGTCATCATAGCATCAGATAGCGAAGCAGAGCACAAACAACACTTAGAAAAAGTTTTCGAAAGATTTAATGAATACGGCATAACTATAAATTTTTCCAAATGTAGCTTCGGTAAACAAAAATTAGAATTTTTAGGATATG
The DNA here is from genome assembly GCA_905340225.1 of Abrostola tripartita. Taxonomy (NCBI): domain Eukaryota; kingdom Metazoa; phylum Arthropoda; class Insecta; order Lepidoptera; family Noctuidae; genus Abrostola; species Abrostola tripartita. The sequence goes on along the minus strand of HG996510.1, from coordinate 6,639,467 downwards.
AAGTGTCAACAGAGGGAATTAGACCTCTAGAAGATAAGGTAAAAGCCATTGTAGATTTCCCAAAACCGGAAACAGTTGAGGAACTTAGAAGATTTCTAGGAATGTTAAATTTTTATAGGACAAGTATACCTCAATCGGCTGATCACCAAACAGAATTAAATAAATACCTAGGAAACACAAAACGCAAAGATAAAACTAAAATTAACTGGACACCAGTAGCTGAAAACAACTTCGAGCAATGTAAGAAAGACCTAAAGAACGCGGTTATGTTATCATATCCAACGTCAAATACTCCGTTAGCGTTAATGACCGATGCGTCAGACACATGTGTGGGCGCAGTATTACAGCAAAAGGTAAACAACGAGTGGAAACCATTAGGGTATTTTTCTAAAAAATTAACACAGGCTCAAATGAAATATAGTACATATGACAGGGAATTATTAGGAATATATTCAGCCATAATTTATTTCCGCAACATGGTTGAAGGTCAACAGTTAATTATTTATACAGACCATAAGCCTTTATCATTTGCATTTAGTAAAATGGGTACAGATAGAGAAACTTCTCGGAGAACTAGACAGATCATGTTCATTAGCGAATTCAGCACGGACATAAGACACATTAGTGGGAACGATAATTTAGTTGCGGATACATTATCCAGAGTAGCAACAATATCGTGCCCCACAACGATCGATTTCGCAGAACTTGCAGCCGCACAGGAAACGGACGCCGAGCTAAAAAAATTGCAAAGCGAATCAAATAGCAGTAGCAACATAGTGTTGAAACGTGTAACTCTAGACGATACAGAGAAATACATTGTTTGTGAAGTTTCAACCGACTCAGCACGCCCATACTTGACCGGAAAGTTTCGACGTTTAGCCTTCGACTCAATACATAATATGAGCCATCCAAGCATTAGAGCAAGTAGAAAATTAGTCAGTGATAGGTATTTTTGGCCAAATATGAATAAAGACGTTGGAAAATGGGCCAAGACTTGCATCAGATGTCAAAAAGCGAAAGTTCAAAAACATACCAATGCAGATTTAAGTACCTTCGAAAATTGTAAGCGTTTCGAACATATTCACATAGACATAATAGGACCTTTACCAACTACACCAGAGGGATTTAAATATTGCTTGACGATAATAGACAGGTTTACGCGTTGGCCCGAAGCATTTCCATTAAAAGAAATAACTGCAGAAATAGTAGCCAAAACTTTATATGAAGGGTGGATTAGTCGTTACGGGTGCCCGGTTAAACTCACAAGTGATCAGGGAAGACAGTTCGAAAGTAATCTATTTAGAGAATTAATGTCAATAATGGGAATACAGAAAACCCGTACCACTCCATATCATCCTCAATGCAATGGAGCGATAGAAAGATGGCATAGGTCATTGAAAGCAGCACTAAAAGCACGTTTAGACTATAAAAGCTGGATAGATGAACTAGCAACAGTAATGTTAGGATTACGCACGACAATTAGGTCCGACACAGGCGTAACCGCAGCACAAATGCTATACGGCAGTAATATTAGGCTACCAGGTGACTTTTATGACCATAGCAATGTACAGTTACATAATGACAACAATTTCGTTAAAAAAATAAAGGACGTAATAGATGGATTGAGACCATCCGCTAGAGTAAACAAGTCACCTCGCAAGATTTTTGTACACAAAGATTTGCTCACCAGTGATCATGTATTCGTCAGAAATGACGCGGTACGGAAACCATTACAATCTCCATACGATGGACCATATCGCGTCATAAGTAGAAAAGAAAAAGTGTACCGCGTACAGTTACCTGACAGACAAGCAAATATATCTATAGATCGCTTAAAACCAGCTTACTTATTAATAGATAATGAATCGTCATCAGAAGAGGTAAATAAAAACACAGTAAAAAAAAAAGATAATATAAAAAACAAACAGGTACATAATAAAAAACAGAAAAAAGTAACGTTTCAAACAAGCAAACCCAGTAACAAAGCATATACAACGAGAACTGGACGAATAAGCAAAAGACCATTAAAATATAGAAATTAGCATTTTATAATGTAGGTTAATTAATTGAATAAAGGCACTACGTATCGGAATTGAAACTTAGTAAGAATTCAAACAGTCGCGAAATTACACCACGTACACCAAGTTAATTAAAAAAATGGGTACCAATCAGACAAAAGAAAAAGTTATCGTTAACGAAAACCTATCAAACGTCGCACAAGTGGACAACAAGTTAAACATCATAGGCTGCGTCATGATAGCTACCATAATACTACTTACCATATTGTTAATCTACGCAGGAAAACGAAGGTTTATCAAAGGCATTCGAAAGTGGTTGAAGAAGGAAATAGTGGCGAGTGTGATAGCCACACCGAGCATAAGGGTAGAAGCGGTGCAAAAACCGCAAGAATCGCCTAACCCCAAAGTCATTTTTTAAGATAACCTGCTCAATAGCTATCGTCCATTCAAGTCAAATTACATGAAGTTAGTTCTCAAATTCCAAGTGACGTTTAACGGTGCACGTGCTAGAATGTGCAAATATTGTGAATTATTGTTATGTGTGTATTAGTAATTGGCGTCACCATGACGAATGCTGTGGACTCCGCAGGGGTGCTAATTTCTTTTTATGGCAGAGCACGTCGTCATGGTGACTACCTTTAACGTTGTAACTTTATATAATTAAATACATAAAATGTCAAGACGGCACCTGTAGAAGCAAGTGGCCGCACTAGTTTAAGATGAGGTAGTAACACTACGTAATATAAATTGGTAGATATAAGATGTATTTCTCCAAATGATTTTGTATTTCATTACCAAGTAGTTTGCAAAGAAAAAAAAAAAAAAAAAAAAAAAAAAGTAAAAATGCATTTTAAAAAATTTGTAATAATAGCAACTATATTTTTCAATGATTAATCAATTGTTCATACAAATAAATTATACACTGCTAATACCATTGCAATAACAGCGTGAAGATATGTAAACGTAGAAATGTAAGTCATAACATGTATAAGGCGTCAATATCAGGTGACGCAATCACGCCAGACATCCGGTTACAACATTGTTATTCAAACTAAATGCTGATTGTAACTTACAAGTAATACTGTTAGCCAGAGACATTGTAATAGCTTTTAGAATAACAGATTTTATTGTAAAAAACCTACAGTTTTTTAAAAAAAGGGGAGGAATAGTGTAGGGGCGCTGACGCATTCGTTTTATATTCCTCACACGCGCAGCGCCCGGCGAGTTCAGTTCGCCCGAAACCGCCTCCCACTTTACACGCGTTACAAGTACGACTTTGTAATATTAACATCGAGTAAAGATTATACAACGTACAACAATCTATTTATTTCTCTCCGCATACACTACCCTGGAACACACACAAAAGTAGTCCAACGGACATACCACTCGGCTATCAGTGCCTATGGAGTGGATATAATATAGTGAAGTATGAATGATGTTCATTGAAACATAATTCTCTACAAATCTAATCAGTGTCATTTGGAGAAATAAAGGGCAGGCCTTCGCCCAGCATTGGGACATAGAACAGGCTAATTTAAAAAAATCATAATTCATCGTAATGTGTGTCAGATTTGTAGTGGTGTGCAGTGATTGTAATGTGTGTTGATAATGTATGAAATTCGGTATGAAACCAATCTTTATAAATGTTGGGCTTACGCTTTTAAGCAAAAGTCACGTAAGGTCATAGCAATATATTGTGTAACCTCCCAATAGTCCCATTACCACCTCAATGGGTTTCTATCAACTACTGGTTTAGGAGTTGAAAATTCAACCTTGTCACCTTGCAAAAAATGTCAGTCATTGTCATATAGTAAAATTACTTCGCCATCTAAATAAAGAGGAAAACAACTCCACAACTATGAAACCTAAGCGTATCAATTTTACGAACTAAGTACTTAATTCTCGGTAACATACCTAACAAACAAACATAATACATATACCTAAGGGGGTAACGTGACATTAAAAAATATCGCAAAACCAACCTCTGAACGCAAACCTTTTTGACGCAACAAAAGAAATGTCATAGGCCAAATTAAAAAGGGAATCTTTTGAAAAAAACCGGCCAGTTATGTCTGCGATATGTTTTTGAATGTGTGAAAAGTAAATATAAAGCCGTGTTCATACTATACGTTTCGTCAACTGCTAATTTTGAAGCTCAGTAAATCCAATGTGAATTTGAAATCCGAGTTTTCTATACTGACAATACGCTGTAGCTTATAATGTGTCGTGCAAAACAAAAGACAGTGTCTATACGTTCTAGTTTTTAAATAAATAAACGTGTCAAGTCCAGGGTGCAGGAATCCAATACGCCGATACGTTCAGCTACTTAGCCAATCAGCATTCGAGACGTAGTGACTAAATAAAGTAATTAATTCGCAGCGACCACACATAAAATATATCAATGTATATAACTTTTGCTGTTATTTTAGCAGTTGCCCATACTAAGCTTAAATCTAAATATTGAGAAAGGAAATTTGAAAAATGATGGACTAGAACATGACTTGAACCTGCGACCTTCGCCGTACCGTGGCGCTGCTCGCACCCATCGGCTAAGGTCGCAGGTTCAAGTCCTGCTCGTAATCATCATTTTTCGAATTTTCTTTATCATTTTAGATATATCAATGTAATTGAGGAATAATAATGGTTTTTTATTTATTTATTTAAGTGTCAGTGACTGCGCTTGCCGTTATCGTACTGTTGATTATGATTTGGGGACAATAACTTGAAAAGAAGATCAATAATGCGTGCTCTAATCGTCAGCTGTTAACGCCAGCAACGGTCCAGTGTGAACGCGGCCTCAGAGAGTCTAAACCCGCAGTTTGATGTAATATCTTTACATGTGTTAATATAACGTACAAAGAGAGTTATTTCGTCGCCACATACTGCATGTTATTAATGCCAACCGAAAGGGGTGGACTTTCCACTGTATAACTCTTTTGAGATGTGGCGTCAGTTTTATACGATGTACAAGATTTTAATACGTATTTTGAAATAGCATGGAGACTAATGAAAACTATAGAGTTGTCTAGGTAGTTTATCAATTTTTTAAGAAGCACTTTGTAAGCTGGTGGCCGAAATGCTTTATATCTACGTCTACTACGAGGTCTGATGACCTGATTGGCGCAATGGCTTAGGGATTGGACTGCTGCGCTAAGGATTGCGGAATTCGATTCCCGCACGGGACAAAAATTTGTGTCATCCACATTTCATTGTCCCGAGTCTGGGTGTTTAATAATAACAGCCTATAACTGTCCCACTGCAGGGCAAAGGCCTCTTCTCGTATAGAGAAGGATTGAGCACTGATCACCACGCTAGCTCACTGCGGGTTGGCGATTTCAGATAATTAAATCCAGGTTTCCTTACGATGTTTTCCGTCACCGTCAGTCAGTGGTGTTTTAGAATATCTAAGAAAGTATTTATGACATTGAAAAAGTCACATTGATACTTGCCTGGGTTTGAACCTGCAACCTCGTGCATAGAAATCCGGTATGTCAACCACTAGGCCACCACGACGAAATTTGTGCGATCCGCAGATATTTGTACCGGGTCTGGGTGTTTGTGTATGTGATATTATATGTTTGTGAAACGCACTCACGATACAGGAGAAATATCACATACACAAACACCCAGACCCGGTACAAATATCTGCGGATCGCACAAATTTTGTCCGATGCGGGAATCGAACCCGCAACCCATAGCACAGTAGTCCAATCGCTTAGCCACTGCACCAATCGGGTTTTCAAAACGATGTTGTACCTATATACATTGAAACAGGAAGATAAGGTTGGTTGACGATCGTTGGTGATCGCTGGTATTTAATACATGATCCATAATTATGAAAGCATCGACTAGTAATAATACAACAGCTCGGTACTGAATCCCGTCCAATCTATTCCTAGTGTAATTATTTCGATCCATTGATTTATTTAGGTACTAGCCGTAAACTGATTAATCAGTTGATTGTCACTGAAATTGTCTGCAGATTTTAGCCACAAACGCCTGTTTCAATTAGGTACTTAGTTCTGAATATAGCTGCAGTGAAATATTTGGTCCAGCTAAATATAATTTCTTATTGAAATATTCACCTTAAACGCCACATTTACCAATTTATAATTTATTATTGAATTGGGCCTCCTAACACAGGTATTACTTATACTTAAAAGAAGGTCCTTATGTAAGATTACTGTAAAAGTTGTATTAAGTTTCTGAAATAAAAGTTGTTTTTTTCTTTTATTTGTTTTTGCTAAAATTACATTTTGTACACTTACTAGCCTATGTATGTAACTATGTTCTAATCCAAGGTGTCAGCTACCTCCACACCAAGTTTCATCAAAATCGGTCCGTCCGTTTGAGCGTGAAGTGGTAACAAACATACAAACAAACACACTCACAAACTTTCAACTTTATAATATTAGTGTGCTACTTCGAAGGATTTGTAGGTACCTAGACATAGCGACAGATGAAGAACAGTGATTGGACCAGATACCTGATGATATTATTATGATGAACTGATTGCCTGGTGCGCCGATGAAAATCAGCCCAATTCCCAAACTGCAGTTTGACTGATCATTCCACGGTATGAGCTTTTTTATGTGGATACGATAGACCGAAAATAAAATGAAGATTCAGTACAAAAAAATGTTTTGGCAAAATATTTTTGGTAGGACTTAAGTTATATTATTTTAGAATACGTAGTTTAAAAGTTAATACAGTTCAAACCCCAAACGCGAGTTTAATAATTCACGTTTTAGTTTTTTTATTCCTCGTACATTTAAGAAATGAAATAGGTACGTTGTTATTTTAGCTATATTTCAATCTCCATATTGCAATGTAAAAAAAAACGAATTGAGAACCTCCTCCATTTTTCGTTGTCTGTTAAAAATGACATTCATTTGTAAAAAATACTAGCTGTACAGATTCATCTAGTTTTTTGGTTTTGCCGGGCATCAAAACCAACATGTTTCAGTAAAAGCTGAATTACATTTTTAGCAATAACTCGAAAATTCTTTGTGGTTTTATTCAAAGGATATTTTCGGCTACGATGCGATATCGTATAAGATATACGTTTGTATGTACGGTCGTACGTGTGTGTGTTTATTTCTAGCATATTTTTAATATCAGAACAAGTTTAAAATTAGTGTTATTAAAGTTTAATACTGTTTATAAAACAATAATGTTTCTAATCCGTTATTTCCCGTGTGTTAGAATAGGTGTAACATTTCGTTATTTTGTCTAATTTCGCAAGGAATTAAATATAAAATCAAACTACATCTGTACGTCACCAATTTCACAAACCCTTTGACGCAGAAACTCAAAATGAAGTACAGTTTCAGGAAATATTGGCCCAATTATTATTGACATGGGGTCGAACAGCTGAATCTGAGTTCAAGACAGTTTGAACGATAGAGAGAGGATAACTACTCTCATTAGGAGCGCCCTAGTTCTGACGATTGTTACTATTAATTGGTATGTACTTGTTTACCAGATCCCTTTATAGAACGTTGGCTCAGTTGGCTGGTGTTTTAGACTGTACGCAACAATTTTATAATGATTAAATTCGTTGTTGTAATCTTAGTTCGTGGAGGCATTAAAAATACAGTGGCTGGTTATTTAAGCACCCACATTAGGGTGTATGGTCCAGTGGCGTCATAGAGTAACAAAAAACATGATCTCATTATCGCCGCAAAAATTACAGAAATCATTAAGACAATGAAATGCTACCATGAACCTGCTTCCGTATGCTTGGGGATCACGCCCGGAAAATCTCAGAGGTACCCTCAAAAGAAACCGATCAGAGGAAATTTTTAAAAATCTTTCTATCTCTTAGCCTAGCCTAGGACCATAGGAAGCGACAACATCCGAGTGCAAACAGTTGCCGCCAGTCGCTTAGCGATCTTTTTACTCGATGGGAACGATACATGTCCAGTGTCCAGCGCTATAGCTACATGGAACTAGAAAGAGATAAAGGCGGCCAAGTCTTTTTCTTTTTAAACCCGACTCACACTAGGAATTTCTCCTGTGTCGTGGGTGCGTTTCACAAACATGAAATATCACATACACAAACACGCGGACTCGGGACAAACATCTGCGGTTCGCACAAATTGTCTCTAGCACCATAACAGAGTACACCACCACAACATACTGTGTGTGTGTCAGTTTTTCGTATTCGTGTATTTACTTGGTTTTTGTACATTCATAATGCACTTTTATCGTAACTTCGTAGTGATGTAATACGGGATTCCCATTGCCATATCAAAATTCACTTTCAAAAATATGATTTCCGAAAAGTTTCGATAACACACCTTATCGTGAATTTCATATTGCTCCGTTTCGGGAATAATTGAATTTATTCGGCGGACCTCGTTAGTGAGGCTGTTTTACATTTTAATTCGATGCACTCTCGTTCAGTCCACATTCGGAAATATTACGCCGAAAACGTTGCATTTGCTCTACATATTGTGTCAGATATTGTGAATTTATATTATTGTATGCAAGGATTTTACGGCAGGGCTACGCGATAATTTGGAAAACATGAAGGTAATGGTAACAGCTGTGTATATTCCTGAAAATAGGATTTTAAATATATTTGGTTTTTGCTTTTGAATCCCATAAAAGCTTACATGAAATATCAATTGCACGAATGTGAAACGAAAACTCGGAATATTCTGGGGATGTTTAAAAAAAACTGGCAATTTTTATATAAGGGTTTTTATTGGATACATACGTACACTAGATATGTATGTAGGTAAACGATAAAAAAATCCATACAAGAATTTCGTAAATAAAGTCGTGTTCAGGCGGGAAAATATAAACGCGATTTTTTGTACCGACGCCCAATTTATTTTCACTAATAGACCCTTAAATTCCAAAAAGCGTTGGCAGGTACAACATATTTTTATCTCATCCAAGTTCATTAGTAGTTTAAGCACTTTAATTTGTCTGAGTCAAATACAGGACAAGTAATTAGTAGACAAGTACCTAAGTATTTAATTATAAATATTAAAAAGGTATTTCTAACATAATTTACAACCTTAAATTAACATTTAATCCCGAGACGCGGAGATATTAGACGTATATAGAACACCCAATCATCGACTAACCTTAGCAAGTGCTGCTTAACTGTGTATACTGAGTGATCGAACAACATAGCTTTGTGGCTTACCACATGAATATTACTTTATCAACAGAAAAAAAGCCCCGTCTGTCCTGTGACCTCCTGTGAATCGTGCCTAAAATACTTACTACCAAAAACAACGCAGTTTGAAACCTAATTCTATATAAACACACAACTACGAAGTTTATAACCATTATCCGTTGTTTAATTACGTCCTAACAAAGTTTATTTACTGAAGTAGGCATCAAAATATTGGTTCTCCCAGGATTACTCCATTAAAATCCTGTTTAGTGAATGCTCTAGAAGTTTGAGACCCTTTCCAACGCTTTAGGAAGTGGGTTGACTAACCGCACCGAGTTGTACTTTAATTTATTTACATTAGTGTTAGGACGGGGGAGATAGTTACATAAGAGCTTGCATTTTAAACGAAATATTTACCATATATTAACCCTTTATTTTGTGGTCCTTACTTATTTTGTTGATGATTGATGCCTGATTGTGTAATTAAGGGAATTATGTGCAGAGTTACAAGAATTTTGTTTACTACGCACATTGGTTTGTAAAAATATTACTGTCGCAGGGAAAATCTCGCCATTAATATTATTATGTCAGATAGTTAGTGTTAGTTTTATTTGTTAGTTTGAGATTTACGAAATGAAAACGAAAACGTGGCACTTATGTTCGCTTTCGACACGAGACACTAGAAGTTATTGTAAAGACATACCTGTGTGTGTGTCAAACATAAAACCTGCATCTTCGTCGTTATAAATTTAGCCTTCCACGAATATTGCCACATTCACGGTGCTCTCAATGGGTACGCAGTGGGCGTTTAATGTGTAGGTGTTGGGGCACAGGTAACAGGGTGAAAAAATGAGATATTTTCTAATATAAATAGCTTCCAATGTTGTTAGGTTACCAGATATATCAAGCACTGATCGCCGAGTGGTATGACCGTTGGACTGCCAAGTCAAAGGTCACAAGTTCAAAACCCAGCACGCACCAATGTCTTTTTGAATTCATGTGCGTATTATAAATTAGTTATCAGTTGCTACAATTGGTGTAAAAAAATATCGCGAGAAAACCGGCACACCTAAGAGATTCTTCAACGGTGTGTAAAGCCATGTCAGAGGCCTACAGGCGGCTTAAACTCTAACACCAGGTTGTTCATCAACCATACGATAAGAAGACTTTATTATACATAGTTAACCAGATATATTTGCACATGAGTTAAGCCACTCAAACTCAAAAATAAAGATACATATTACAAGGCCTTTGTTCGGGACATTACATCGCGTCGAGCATCGGGCGTCGAACCGGTTCGCCTACGTCAACGACCTTCAACGTCCCCACCGCTAAGCCGGCGCATACGCGACATATGACTCGCTTACCGATCTCCAACGCGCGCGCACACGTCGGCCGATCTAAAAATTGTACCATACCTATGTACTAGAAATACAGTTTATTTACGAAGTTTTAAATAGTTTCAATTAGTCAAGACCACCAGCATCACAGCTGGAGCTTGATACTCAAACAGTGGTCCTTCGAGCTATAAAGATCGCCTTCGTCTTTGTGCAAAAACGCCCGTGGACTTTAGACTGGCCACGAGGCCCGGTCACATACGCCGAGGACACTTCAAGGACAGTCTACCAAAAGGGAGAATCAACATTCTGAGTGAGTTCGTTCCGATATCCTTTTATTCCTGCCCTTTTCTGTCTTATTTCCAGGAATTTAAAGTAGTGCTATACGCATCAAGCATAGTTTGGTGTCTTCATATGTTATAATTATGCACATGGCTTAATCATTTCTTACTTGCATAAACTATTATTTATCTTTGCATTCTTTTAAATATAATCTTAACGCACTTCCTTTGTTTGCTTATCGCACCCAATACAATAAACGGTTGGGTCACCGACCTCATTAGTGATTTTATATTTTTTATTGTTAGTGAACCGGTTCGCACACCTGGCTCATTAGCCTCATGTCAGCTGATTTACCGTTGCTTTGCTAGTTGTTTATGCAATCGTAATATTATTTTATAAATTATTCAACCACAAGTCATTCTTCCATTTGTTTGCATTGAGATTTTTTGCTTTATTTTCCACCTATCATTATGGCTGACGCTAAATTAAGAGAACTAGTGAAAAGACGTGGTGGTTTCAAAGCCAAACTTACGCATTTTAATAACTTTTTAAGATTGCTACCTGGTAGTGAGCTAGATAGCTTCCAAGTGGCTGAATTACAAGGCCGTCTTAATTTAATGGAAGCGCTATATAAGGAATTCGACGTGTTACAGACCGATTTGGAGCTGTTGTCGGAGAATACGGACGACATGTATGCCGAGAGGGAGCAATTCGAGGCGCAGTACCACGCGCTGACGGCCCGCGCGAGAGCGATACTCGCCCCCGCGCGTGCCTCTTCGCCGGCGCTCGTCTCTGCGTCTTCTATTGACAACATCCCACGACACGGTTCTGGCTGCAAGCACGACTTCGTTCGGCTACCCAAAATTGATTTGCCTCACTTCAGCGGGGACTACCAGCACTGGCTTGAATTCCGAGATACGTATCTTTCCCTTATTCATAATAATAGTAGCATACAGGAAATAAACAAATTCCATTATCTTCGTGCAGCCTTAACTGGCAGTGCGTCTTTAGTTATTAAAAGCATTGACTTTAGGGCTGATAACTACGCTATAGCTTGGCAGTTATTGTGCGAGAGATACGACAACGAAAGACTTCTTATAAACAATCATGTACAGGCGTTATTTAGTCTTGAACAGATCCAACAGGAATCCTGTAGCTCATTACGCAATATGATTGATGTCACAAATAAAAACTTAAGAGCTCTCGACACTTTAGGACAACCCACTAACCATTGGGACACATTGATCATTTATATCATGTCAAAGAAATTAGATACTGTGACCAATCGACAGTGGGAAGAATTTAAAAGTAATTTAAACATATTTCCAAATTTAAAAGAATTTATAAAATTTTTATCTAACAGAGCAGATTTACTTGAATCCTTAAATTATAAGACAGACACAAACGGTACAGCTACAAAAAATAATAATGAAAAGAACAAATCAGAAAACTATCTTACAACAATCAAACCTAATCATACTCAAAATTCTAATGTTATTAAATGTCCTATGTGCTCACAGAATCATTATTTATTTAGTTGTCAATCCTTTAGGAATCTTGACATAGCAGCACGCATTAAAAAGGCTTCAGAGAGCAATATTTGCATTAACTGCCTTCGACCTGGTCATGCAGCGAAGCGTTGCAAGTTGTCACATTGCAAATATTGTAAGTTTAAACACAATACTCTCTTACATAAAGAACCAACAGAAAAGCAGACAGAGGAAAACATCGTTTTGTCAACCAACGTCGTATTACCTTGTTCTGAGGATATACAAAATCACATTTTACTTTCCACAGCTTTGGCAAAGGTGGCCGACGTCAATGGAGAACTTCATATTGCTCGACTCCTGTTGGATAACGGCAGCACCTCCAACTTCGTCACCCAAGAGCTCTGTAGAAAGCTTGGCCTGGTAAAGCACAGCACTAGCTCCACCGTCTCAGGTATTAACGGACAAGTTTCTCGTACCTCAGAAAGCTGTAGTCTTAAGTTACAGTCACTTCATGGCGGTTATCGGGCGAATGTAAGCTGTTTTATCTTACCAAATATTACCCAATCACTACCTGGCTCTTACGTAGATAGAGAATGCATTTCTATTCCGCCAGGTATCACATTAGCAGACCCTTTGTTTAATGTGCCTTCTGCTATTGACATTCTTGTAGGCGCTGAAGTATTCTGGGACGTCTTAGGTTCCAATACTATTTGTTTAGGTAAAAATCAACCTAGATTACAGTCTTCAAAATTAGGTTGGCTTATTTCTGGCAGCGTTAGTCATTCTCGTTGTCATACTCGACCTACTCTTTGCCACTTTCTCTCACATGAGGAGTCTGATCAGCTGACTCGCTTCTGGGAACTTGACACTGTATCATTTGGTAACTGTTTCTCTGCAGGAGAACAGGCTCTAAAAACAAGGTTGCCCCAATAAAACCCACGACCGTTTCACGATTGGAGTTGTGTGGTGCGTTGCTGGGCACACGACTGTTTCTTAAGGTACGAAAATCACTCACTCTAGAATTTAGTCACTGCTTCTTTTGGTGTGACTCAACCATCGTGTTAGGTTGGCTGTCAACATTGCCTAGTCGGCTTGATCAATTTGTCCGTAATAGGGTGAGTGAAATTCAAGAAGCTACGACCGGCCAGACGTGGAGCTATGTGCCTTCTTTGAGTAACCCTGCCGATCTGGCTTCTCGGGGGGTGAAGGCTGATTGCATCAGCGCATCCAATCTTTGGTGGTCAGGTCCTGAATTTCTTAGTCAGGCAGATATACAATTTCCTACTTCACCCAATATGCAAGTAAATTCATTACCAGAACTATCTTTACATATAGCTGCTGACACACTCATCGAAAATAAAAATATAATTTCAAATTTAATTCATAAAAAATCATCATTCACACAATTAATCAGAATCTTAGCCTATATGTACAGATTTATTAATAATAGTAGAAAACAGAATGACATAAAATCATCTCATTTAACATACTCAGAACTACAATCATCACAGAATCTTATAATACAGATTTCTCAGAAGGAAATGTTCCCTGAGGAATACACATTACTTAACACTAATCAGACCTTACACAAAAAAAATCGATTGATAAATCTTTCTCCCTTCATTGATTCAGACAAGTTAATGCGCGTGGGTGGACGGCTTAAAAACTCTCATTATAGCTACGATGTTAAGCATCCTATCTTATTGTGTAGCAAACACCACCTTGCAAAACTCATATTTGTAAGAGAACACAAAGCACTTTTTCATGCAGGGCCTCAATTACTATTAGCTCACGTTAGGCTCACCTACTGGCCTCTAGCAGGCAGGAACCTAGCTAAGCAGACAGTGCGTAACTGTGTTCGCTGTAAGCTCAGCCTGTACGGGTCATTATGGGCAACCTACCAAGCGATAGGACTCATCTCGAGTACCCTTTTTTGAACACAGGGCTTGATTACGCGGGGCCAGTGCTGATAGCCGACCGTAAAGGTAGAGGATGTAAGCTACTCAAGTCCTTACATCCTCTACCTTTTTGTTACCTCTTTTTGTATGCTTTGCAGTCAGAGCCGTTCATCTGGAGCTGGTTTCTGACCTCACCAAGGAAGCTTTCCTAGCGGCGTTTAGCCGATTCATTAGTCGTCGAGGCAAACCACAGCGCGTGTACTCCGACAACGGCACCACGTTTGTAGGAGCTTTCAATGAGTTATCACGCTTCCTTAATTCTTCTTCTTCTAGTATAGCGTCAGACCTTGCAAATGACGGCATAGAATTTAAATTTATTCCTGCCTACACCCCTCATTTCGGTGGCATTTGGGAGGCAGCAGTAAAGTCCACCAAACATTTATTGCGTAGAGTGATGAGCCTAACTCACTTAACACATGAAGAGCTCTCTACGTGCTTGATTCAGATAGAGGCTATTTTAAATTCCAGACCATTGACTCCTCTATCCACTGATCCATCTGATCTTTCTTATCTTTCTCCTTCTCATTTCCTCATCGGACGGCCACTCACGTCAGTCCCTCGTCCTCAGATGACCGACGTCAATATCCAGCGGCTACAACGTTTCGATCGCATCGAAAAGCTCCGGCAACATTTTTGGCAGCGCTTCTCTAATGAGTATGTGTCTCTCCTTCAGCAGAAAACCAAGTGGCAGACCTCAGGCCAGGATCTAAAGACAGGAACCATGGTCTTAGTGAGAGACGCCAATCTTCCTCCTCTTCTATGGTTGCTGGGCAGAGTGATTGCCGTTAAGCCTGGGTCGGACGGCCATTGTCGAGTGGCCGACATCTTAACGAAGAAAGGCATCATCACCCGGGCATTCAACAACGTTTGCCCTCTTCCCATCTCTTCATCATCATCTTGAAGTATGCACTTCAACCCGGGGAATCTGTTCGGGACATTACATCGCGTCGAGCATCGGGCGTCGAACCGGTTCGCCTACGTCAACGACCTTCAACGTCCCCACCGCTAAGCCGGCGCATACGCGACATATGACTCGCTTACCGATCTCCAACGCGCGCGCACACGTCGGCCGATCTAAAAATTGTACCATACCTATGTACTAGAAATACAGTTTATTTACGAAGTTTTAAATAGTTTCAATTAGTCAAGACCACCAGCATCACAGCTGGAGCTTGATACTCAAACAGCCTTTGACCCCTAAACGATCAAGTGTTTAGGGCAAATAAACTCATAGTTCATATACGATTTATGTGATGAATCTTCATTTATACCGCAAGGATAAATCTTTTCATATTTGTAAACTGTCGCAGGCTCAGTGGGCAAGCAATGAATAAATTTACTATTGGGTTACACTCTCATACGTTTCGGGTTTATTTTTGCTAAAACAACATCGAACAGGATCGATATGAATGACGAGGCGAGTGAAGTAGGCTTAGTTTAGGTAAACTCTTTTGATCGAGAGTTTGGTTTCTACATGGTACAATAGACTTACAGATATTCTGCAAGCCGATTCTCATGCGGTTATAACATAGTTTCGGTTGAGTCTTAATGAATTCATGTCTTGAATTTAATATTGTGATTGATTTGAATAAAAAAAACACAACTCATGATAATAAAACGAAACTGTGGTGTTGTTTATTTCGATTTTAATAGGGGATAAAGTTGAATATATAATGTAACACTGTAGCGCCTCCGGAATGTTTGCGGAGGCGCGGCTGAACACATTCAATGCCATACAGAGAAGCCGGATTGCATCTTTCATGTCCAGGGTTGGTAAGTGTGGTAACAGTATTATTAAAGAATTAGTGGCTAGATTGCACTCCACTAAAATGTATAAGCGCTGGCTAGAAATAGCGGCATAAAAAATATGTCTTGCCTGTTAGTAATTAAGAGTTCCTATTAATTTTTAATTTTCTTATTATTTATTTGTATTTGATTTCTGTTATTATGATTATTTTTCATTCCAACTAATAAGATTCGTTTTTTTTCCTGTAACTATATGGACTATGTGTCTGCAATAAAGAACTATTATTATTATTATTATAATTTTTATACGAATATTAATTTACCAAAATGAATATTGATTCCCACCGATGTTAACTAGTAACGTGCCCAAAAGACTGGCAGCATTGCCACGTTGAATAGCAATGCTTATTCTTTAGCCAAAAAGTGCACCAACCCTTTGGTTTTTTGTAAATGTTTATATTTTTGTTAGTTTTAAGTTATAAATAATTTTAAATATGTAACATAAATTAATATAATATTAAGGAATAAAAACAACGTGAATAAATAACAGAAATCATTTAATATCCTTGCCCTAAGCAAATTATAATATTTATGTCTCTAAAACGTGATACAAGAATCATTCCGCTCGTAACAAAATAAATGATTAAAGGTTGAACTCACAACAATTGAATATGTAAAAGCTTCTCGATATTGGTTTGATTAGAAACGTGGGGTCCCGCCACGTGCCGTTTATTTTTCAAGTACCTGTTAAAGCCTTGTTGTATTCATTATTAAATTACGACTATATTTTTTCAAAAAATAACTAGTTCAGAATGATGTTTCAAATATTGTTTAGTATTGTGGATCATATCACACTAATATTATACAGGCGAAAGTTTGTGCGTTTGTTTGTTTGTTAACTCTTTACGATAAAACGGCTGGACCGATTTTGCCAAAATTTGGTATGGAGGTAGCTGGTACCCTGGATTAACACATAAGCTTTTTATGCCGAAAAAATGTAGCGGGTAACACCGCAGGGCGCAGCTAGTATATAAAAAAAATGTAACTAGGTAGGTATGTCCTATTTGCACTTTATGCAATCTAAGTTGTGCACTAACACTCCGTACTATTTGTACGACATTTCAGCGAAAATTTTCGTCAAAATATAAACCCCTTTGAACGAAACCCACAAAGAATTTCCTAGAAATATAATTCAGCTTTAACTGTGAGCCTAGAGCTAGAGTCTCGCCCAACACAAACAAAAGATATACGGTGGTGTAAGTTTTTCTTTTTACTTCTGTCTAGACAGACATATCGTTATTATGCACGAATTCTCAAAGATATAAAATACCTGTGTTGTTTGTGTTCTAAAGTCGTAGTGTCGTAAAAAAAACGTCGCCCCACCCTAGTAATTTCTCCTGTATCGTGGGTGCGTTTCACAAACATAAAATATCACACACAAACACCCAGACTCGGAACAAACATCGGCAAATCACACTATTTTTTTGGTCCGCGCAGAAATCGAACCCACAACCCCAAACGCAGCGGTCCAATCGAGTAGCCTCTGCGCCAATTATGTCGTCAATATTGCGATGCTCGTAGCACCTCGTAGCTACGTAGGTACGTAGCTACTAGGTGAATCAGTAAATAATATGTATGTAAGGTTAAGGTATTTTATATAAGAGACATTCATTTAGCATCAAGTTCCATCGAAGCCTTTGGTCCTGCGCCTGATCTCTCTGCGTTCAAGTCAGCTTTCAGTTCTATGGCTACAAGTGTGAAGAAAAACATAGTGCACATGTTTGCGCACATACTGCACCGAAATTCAATAAAAAATATTGAAATAAAATATCGTTTATTTCAGACAACCTTTACACCGTCCATAGTATGAAAAATAAAAAGAAACCTGTATTAAATCACCCTCTTAACTAAGGATCTCCATAACAGGGATGAGATCCTTCTTTCTATAGGGTTTCATGTCATTTCGAGTCGAGTCTCACTCAGCTAGCACCAGACGCGTCGGTAAAACGCGCGTTGCTAGCGCCTTAGTAGCTAAGACGGTAAAGAGCTTGTACCGGCGGTGCACGGTGACGCGAAGTGAATTGCTCGTTCGATCGCGCGTTAATCGTTTCATCTGAACACACTCTTAGCTCTAGTCTATTGAAATGTTCAATTGTTTATTTTTCCGTTCACTTGGCGTTAATACTACGCATGATTGGTGTGTTTTTGGTATCTTAATTACGTTTTTGTTATTATAGCTTTAAGTATATGATGTGTTTGATACCAATGTGCTTTCGTGGTATTACTAAAGTATTATATATATTTATACATCAAAATAAACGTCATTATCTAATAAAAAATAAATTATAAAAAAATCATTTTATTACGATGTTAAAATGTGTACCTATCTTAAAATTACCTAGATCTGAAATGGAAAATTAAAATGGTTTAAGCAAAAATTTTCAGTCACATTATTTTCTTAAATAGAAAAACGCAGACCGCATAATAAGAAATTCTAAGTTTTTAGTCAATAGAATATTTGCCAGGTTCAAATTTAAATTTAAACCTAGGTAATAAATTAAAAAAAGACGACTACCTACAAATAAGAATTCTTATTTATAGTTTCCACGTCTTACCGACACTAATTAATTATAAGCTCTCGGGGGTAAAATATACGCCCCTAAAAACTGTCGAGGCGTGTGCGAGCTAAAACTTTCCAAAATCAATAAACTGTATAAACATTCTAAGCAGACATTAATGTTTCTTTCGACGTTACACACACACGCGCGTTACGTTCATTCGTAAATCCGATCGGACGTAAACGCACACGACGTCGAAGCACGTACAACAGCGCGCTATCTCAAATCGAATCATCCCTTCCTAGTTCACCAACTATTATTATAACTGTAATTTACATTCTAGTACTCACAGTCGGCTGATAGCTGGTGTTATCCAGAAAAATCCGGTTTTCTTGCAATCTTGATCGCTTCTGACAGAAAACACAGTCGCAACGCGCAACTTAATTTATCAAACGTCACAATAGCACTAACACACAGATCGCAAGTTAAGTTTATATGGTTCTTAGATTTTTATGGTGGTCGGAAACGGTTATCGAAAGGTGAGAAGGATACGCGCGGCTTGGCGGCGTCGATACACGGACTGAGCGGCCATGACAGTTTCGGCTGGGGTGCGGTGCGCCTGCGCGCTGCGACCACCACCTTAAGGTCATTCCCCATTGTTCACCTCGTGATGAGGGTACGAAATTGATGCCAGCTTCAATTCCAACTGAAGAAATCTTTTTAAGTTTTCAAATCCTGTTTCAAAATGGCTGATTTAGAGTGGCGGGTCTCGTTACGACCCTTAATCTACTCTTTTATGATGTCAAATCGTTTAAAATGTCTCCCGTGCATGTAAAAGCGGCTTGATGAATTTTATTGAATTATGTTTGTAAATTCTACCTTAACAGAATATTTGGATGAACTTGGTTTTATAAGAGTATTTAGATATTAAAGCTTTAAGAAAGGTGGAGTGAAATTTTTCACTCACAAGGATTAAAAGTTTAAATTGCATTAACTTTTCCAAGAAACTAAAAGCAAGATCGTATACGGATTAAAATGTAAGTGCAAAGTTCTTTTCTTATGTTTTAAGAAAAACGTCGCCGCACACTAGGATTTTTTCCTGAATCGTGGGTGCATTCCACAAACATAAAATATCATATACACTAACATCCAGACTCGAGACTATATCCAAAACATCTGCGTATCACACAATTTTTTGTCCCGTGCGGGAGTCGAACCCTTAGCGCAGCAGTCCAATTAATCAGCCACTGCGCCAATAAATTCATTTCTTGAAGTCCAAAAAAACAAAAACGAATCGTAAAATCAATGTAAGTATTTCATGCAGTACATTAAATTACATATCTTAATACGACGGTAGGACCGAGTTATCATAACATAAGCTGTACCTACCTCCATATAATTCACGACCAGCGGCTCTCGGTGAAAAATAGCACGTAGAACGACCCAAGGAAGATGTAATAGCGATCCTCATAACCGCTATAAGTCATGACGTGACAAATAACGAGGGATCCAACGGCGGCAGAAAACAATCCATCAAACTCTTGTACTATACACCCGTGTATAGTACCCAACTAGTTATTGTTGTGTCAGTACTCTTCATGGGGTTTGTTCTGTCTCTTATTACTCGAGTAACGTTGAAAATACAATATGAAAAACCCTTGTTTAAATAGACTTTTTGATATGATTACATACAAATAATTCTGTGTCTGTTCTATCAAAACAGTCAAGTTAAATGCCTTCATTATTTGCTGTATGGCTCAATATACAGCTAGATAAACTCCCAAAATTGCTCTCTGCTTCGTCACGTCACAATAATCGTCTCACAGCTCATTTAAAGTTGTGTAGAAGCAACTAGTATAGAAATATACACGCTTTTTCCTCGAAATAAATAGAACGTGGTTTGTGAACGATTCCTTAGTTCACCCGGTTCAAGCCGCCCACAACCACTGGCTAGGAGGCTTGGAGACTGATACAATTCTAACATTCAATTGCCGGGATGAAGGTTATTGTATCGATAGGGCAATGTGACGTCATTATGTGGACAGTCAGCACCAAAATAATTTATACTTGGTCCTTCAATACGCACAAATGAAATGAAACGCCGGAGGCCGGAAAATTAGTTTTCATTGTGCGAAAACTGAATTCGTTGTTACTTGTAATTTGTATTTGATGAGAATGGAACATTGTTACGAATGAGAATTTTTTTGAAAGATTTTCTGAATTGTTTCTTTGTGATTGCTAAGGAAATTAACCTCTAGTATTGTTTAATTCAAAGCTTGCTAATCTTCGCTTACGTTGCTGGTTTTGGAATCGGGGGACACTGATACGTGAGCGTTTAAGTTCGATTCCCAGCTTGGGTCGTATGTTTCAGGTAATATTGTGGGGTTTGGAATTGAGCCCAATAAATGGTGATAAGCTCGGCCCCCTAACTTTATGGGACTTATAAAAATGGGTGTGTACACTACAGCCCCACACAATCTACTTTTAAATTTCGAAACTACTCCCTTTGGGAATTCTCAAACTTCAGATTAGCTTATTATTTCATGAGTATTCCGACCTCATCAAATTACGTAAAACAAACGCAGTTAGCAAAAGTCAAAGTCATAAGTTTCCACGTAATTTGTGAACGTAATTTTATAAATCTACAACAAAATCCCGTGAGAAACGCGGTAAGCAAGGTTTTGTTGTTCTATTTAAAGTTGGCAAGCCTGGTCTGTGTAGGAAATAATTAATGTTAAAACTTGCGCGTTATCAGTGAGACACGACTTGTATAATGGTTCGGGCAAGCCTAATACCTAGGTACAGTCGTGTCTAGACGAGTGAGAATACGCTGGCGTATAAAACTGTGCCGTCCTGGGTCTTTTGTGATTAAACAAAAGACTGCGATGAGGCTGGGAGGCGGTGCGCCGTCAAGTGCTTTTAAGTATGTGAAATTACAACTATCTAGGTAAACGTGTGCTGAGTATAAATATGTGGATGTTGGTGCAATTCTTTATACGGTTGTACCATAATATTTTGACTGCTGGGAAAAGGCAGAGTGACTATACTAGTGCGCACTTTTAGTCTTGTTTGTTTTAGTGCTATTGAGGACTTAAGAGCAAGGAGTGTGGAGGATTTAAAATCAAATTATGGCACAAGGGTGTAGACTAGTAATATACCTATGTGAAGAATTGGCAGAATAGTTGGTAACTCATCCCAATTTCCACAAGGAGAAAAAAAATTGGCATATATCAACGTAGGTACTTTTAACGATTCCGATTCCAATAACGATAAATAAAATATTGTAATGGAACCTGCAGGCTTCAATTGTCTAAAGTCATGACTAAAATGATTCTATCTCATATGTAACACCTGTATTTGACTTATGGAATGCTAATAAAGTATTGAGTATTGAAAATAATATTTAATTGACAGATTTAAACTAAAGATACAAGTTTTACGATACCTACCAATGTTTTCATGCCGCAAAAAACTTATTTCCAAACAATATTTCCGCCGACAGTTAAAACACGAAAACATCTTATAAATATGCAAATAAACTACTGTACCGATACCATCAAAACTCACGGAATCCTGACACGCAACGGAATCTGCACTCCATCGATTTACCATAAACTTGTTATTATAACCAACTTATACATTATCCAAATAGAAATCTGAAACGGCCATGCAACGTATATTAATTAAGGAGAAATTATACAGCACAGTCGTAATCCCAACTGTGATTATAATCAAGGGACGTTGGCACTTAAGGGCTGACTGGAACGCGCGATGTTTGGAATGATGGCCACTCAAACATATTGTAGGCCGAAGTGTTCTCTACGTAGGCGTAGGTAAAATATGACGGCAGAGTTGCTTCAGTTTCACTTGACGCACACGTAAATGTTATAAATGGCGATACCAATTTTGTTTTTTTCTAGCAGCCTTAATAACTAAAATGTTTTGTTTTCGACTTGCAGCTCTAATAACTTTGATAACGCTTCATATTTTACGTACGTTACACATTTTCTGCAATCGTTATTTTTGAGGTAGGTATCTAACGTTAATAGACTGTTTGAAATTTGAAGCAACCCGCTCTTAGTGACACGTATTCATTAAGGGGGTTAGATTAGGAATACAATTCAGCTTCGTTGGTATACTTTCAGACTTCAGTGATTGCAAAGCGTGCCTAATGAGCGTGAGGTCCTAGATTCCGATAAGACTCAAAATTCTCAGTAGCAACACGAGTCTGGATTTGGACACGGATGATGGCAATAGGCTGTAACATAGCCTATGTTTTTGGGGAATATGGAAGACATGATGTTATGTTATGTTGTATTTATTCAGTTCGTTGCCGAAGAAGAGAGTTTGTGATGAAGCTGGTGTGAGCGAAAATGGCAATAGGCTCGACACAATCATGAGGCTTATGATGGGCAAAATTTGGGCACTGCAGGAAAAAGGCCTATTCTCATTTAGAGATTTTGTTGCAGGTTGTTTCCTGGGCAAAATTTGGGTGTATTGTGTTCGGATACAAAGAACACCTCTTTCTACATCACCAGGATTGTCGTGATTATAAGTATGTATTGTATTATGCAAAAATAACGCTGAAATTGAGCTTATAGTATTTATAGGCATCAAATGCAAGTCTCGTTTTGGTGTGCATCCATTTTACAGTTATGAACATGCAATCCTTAGCTACTATCTTTTGTTCGTCTACAATTCTTGTTTAGTTACTTGACGACCAGCCCCCTTACCATGAACTCTGATAACAGGGCAGTTTACGTAGTGGAAGTAAGACGCCGCTACGTGCAGTGTATTGCGGCGTCTCGCTTCCTCAACGTAAACTGTCCTGTTTTAAGAGTTCATGGTAAGGGGGCAGATTAGCGCATCTAGCATGTTACTACTTACTTAGGGTCTGTTTCACCATCTACAAGTAAAGTGTTGAATAGTTGACTTCTTGATTAACGCTAATCGGCAAGTAAAAGTAACGAGTATCTTCTATCGTTTCTTAGCTATAGGCCAGTTTATCCCCTGATTAATGCTACTCAAATATTGTGATTTTTTTATGAGTAGTTACGGGTGACTCACTTTACTTGTTGATGGTGAAACAGGCCCTTAGTGGCTGTTAGTCTACTCTACACTTTACTTGTCGATGGTGAAACAAGGCCTTAGACTTTTGTAATATTTGCGTCTTTGAAATACTCGTTTAGTTTGTTAAATATTTGACTTCGTTAACCTTTGAAACACTTCCTTCAGTAGTAAGGTTTTTTTTTTGTGAACTTCATGACGCAGTAAATCATAACTAAAAGAAGAGCAACATTTAAAAATATTATATAGTAATTCCCTTCTTTTTCTCTTCGACTAGTGTCTATTATGTTGCTACGTCCAAATCAGAGGCGGGATCAGAGACATTAATTAGGTCTACCTTTTATAAGTCGATTTAATAACAAATTATTCAGGTTTATACTAATTTTATCAATATTTTCTAACATGTATCAAAATACGACATTCTCTCTCATCCTATCCCGGTCCACTGCTGGACAATTGCCTCTCCCAAGTTGCGCCACAACACCCGATCCTCCAAAAGACGACAAAAAATTATAAATTCTTACCAAAGTTCTCTGTCACAAGCAAGTTGCTTACCACCATGTAAATGACAAGTACCTACTACAGGTACCCAACCTACTATACATATGGGTTATGTACATACGTACGTTAAACACGAAACTAACGAGCGACAACTCCCGGAAAACGTAGCTCTCGTCCTATTCTTAGATGTTACTTTTATATTTTATTTACATAAGAAATCGTGAACGAAATCACAAAATTATTCATCTGTATGACTGTCAACTGTAACTTACGTTACGCCAATTTTTCTATGGCAAATGCATAGCTTTTTTATGGCAAGTTGACGTTCATTGTGGCGTTCTAATGGAGACGCCTTTGTCCAACAGCGGACGTCTTCTGGCTGATGATGATGAAGACAGGCAGAGACAGACTTATGAAAAAAAATACAATGTTTGACCATTGATTAAATGGTTACTGTTGTGTAAGCGATACTCCACACTACTCTGAACGTAGACGTCGGCGTCGTAGGTGACTAGTAGCACGTAGGCGTCCGCTTCCACAACTGAAAATGTCCTGCATTAAGACTTCACCATAAGACCTGGAGAATATTTAACTATAAGGAGAATTATTCTAATAAAATATTTAAATATTCTCCAGGTCCAGGGTTCATAACGTGTAAATCTTTTAATGTATGACAATATGTCTGCTCTAATATAAAATATTCGACGTAAACAAAGAAATTTCACCTACCACAATCTAAATCAGTCTTTTCAACGCGATAAGTACCTATTTTATCGATGATTTCGTCAAGATTCGCAGTCCAACTCTATAGAAATTTGGGCATTCTCCCTTCTACCAACACAATCACCAGAATTAACGTCTATTTGATTAAGTAAATTCCCTAAGACTAAGGACTGCCGGCTCACGGTCTATTAACATATTTTCTGGGCACCGGCGGTCAGGTATCATTAATTAATTGTTTATTTAGTTACCGACGCCTGGAACCGCAGCTTAATTACGCTTCGTCCACCATTTATCTCAAATTCCAATTTTACGGAGGGACTGGTATTGATTCCGTCTCTAATTTGATGTGCTGTCTTGTATTGAAAATTGCTGGCTTAGTATCATTTTAGATTAAAACTCAAAGATAGTTTTGAAGCAAGCACTGATTACCTTTAACAAGAGTGCATAGTTTGGTAACGTTATAATTAAAAACTTTACGGCATTTTACGGCGACAACCTAGTCGTGAATGAAGTCCATTATTTCCTTAGCCGAGCGTGGCTAGTGACTCCACCACGCCACCAGCTTGTAAAAGATTCTGTATCTGAAACTAATGAAGCATTACCGAATTTTCGCTTGAACACAACCGGAGCAAAAAATATGTGTAACACTTACGAAAGGTACAGTTATCGTAAAATAGTGACATCTAGAAATATTTTTTTATTACAACACCAAAAAATAACTGTCAGTAATCAGTCTGCTTGTGACCACGGCCGGTGCAACTCGGTCGAAACATCAAGCCAAAATTAGAAACATTTGTTTGCGTTAATTCCCGTTTTCAAATTTAATTTAATTTTATCACGCCGAAAATAAGCTCTACAAAAACAGCACATCTAACAATCAGTCAACAAACTAAATGATTAAACAACATACTGTCTTAACACTTGGCCAGTTCGCCGTAAGCAGCGCCCTAACTATTAACTAAATTAACCACTAATACTGCCATAAATCTGTCTGTGCACTCACTATAATGGGGGTGGGTGACCTCCCACGATATTACCCACAAGGCGCCCCATAGGTAGATAATACCCTACGGTACGCAGTCTTCACAAGTTACGATAGCAGGTTCGCCTGCATGAAAATGTTTGGTACTATAAATCGTACCTGTAATGATTAAGTTAAAACACAATATTGCTTTTAATTCGTTAGTTTGCTACGCCTACTCGTTATTTATCGTTAATTCAATAATTTTTAACTACGTTCAGAAAATTGTTTACGCTTCAAAACAATTTTCACAAAAATATATAAGTACCTATCTACTTTATATTGTAGAAGAGATTAAGTTCATGACGTGGACTGGCTTTTTTGTTTCTTTCCTGGATTCACGTAGCTTATCCAGTACACCCTTAGTCCATTCTAAATATTAGTGAATGAATTTTGAAAATGTGATGGAAAGTTCCGGAGACCCTTAAATACAAAAGTACCAATTTAACATCTTTATAATTTTAGTAAAGAATTAGATAGATTTAAGTACCTTCAGCCAATTAACTATTTTGTAAAGAGTTTTTCACAACACTAAATAAAGTAATATCAATGTTATGTAGGTGGTGAGTCAATATTTACATACAGATAAAAACAAAATGAACTGTCCAGTAAATAATTGTTGTCTGCACATTCTTGGAAGCTATAAAATAACGCGCTGCGGATAGGTTCGGACGTGTGCCGTGAGTTATGACGATCGTGTGAGGGCGAATGTGATAGAGCACGGGTATTCATTTGTTTTGTTTCAGAACCCCTGCGAATATTTTCCTTCATTAATCGACTTCAGAAAACGATCCTTTTCTCGTTGAACGTTCTGAAATGGTTTACGGTATCGCAAGTTGGATTTGAAAACGTATTCTGGAGTGGAGACCACGTCTCGGTAAACTTAATGTAGGACGTCCTCCAGCTAGGTGGGCCGACGATATACGCAAAATGGCTGGCAGCGGTTGGAAGCGCAAGGCCTAAGATCAAGCTCAGTGGCGTGCCATAGGAGAGGTCTATGTCGAGCAGTGTATTTGGGTAGTTGCTACTTGGACTGCTGCGCTTGGGTTTGCGGGTTCGGTTCCCGCACGGTACAAAAATTTGTGTGATCCGCAGATGTTTGTCCCGAGTTTGCGTGTATATGATATTTTATGTTTGTGAAACGTAACCACGATACAGGAGAAATTCCTAGTGTGTGACGACGTTTCTTTTTTAAACCCATGATCCCGGTTTAAAAGATTGTCTATCTTATGGTTTAAGACATTTATTTCTCAAAAAGAATACAATTCACTTACATGAGAAATACAAGCTAATCATAAAACTAAATATAATAATTACGAAGCATGTAGGTACTCGGAAATACTTGAGCTAATTTGTTGGAGTTACAATTTTTATATTGTTGTGGGTATACAATAAAATTATGGTACAAATTACGTATCGTTTCGAAGGCAAGTCGATGGCAATTACAAGTTTATGTTTTACAAAGATGGTTATTCTAAAATACAAAGTATGTACTAAAGTTAAACACATGAATTTTATATATTCATAACAACTTAGTATAATTGTAATATATAGTTAATTTATCGTGGCAAATGTAAAATTAAGTAATTGTTGCATTTTAGTTAGAACCTAGAGAAATCTTTTAAGATGTGGTGTTTTATGGTTTTTTTGTATAATGTGAAGGACTGAATCTCTTTAATATCATTAGGTAATTTATTATATAGCTCTGCTCCTTCGTATAGTATATTTTTTCTTCCGTAGTTAGTTCGTGGTGGTCTTAAGCAAATGTTGTTCATTCGTCTTGTAATACGTTTTTGTGATTGTCCTTTTATTGTAAATGTTATTTTGGAGTGTATATTTTTATGTATAAGTTTATGTACTAAAATGCATGTATTATATTTGTATATCTGTGATAGTGTCATTAATTTAGTTTCCTTATAAATCTTTTCTGTCGGAGTTAAGTAGTGGTAATGGAATAGACGCTTAATTATTTTGTTTTGACATGTTTCAATTTGCTTTAAATGTGTTTTAGCTGCAGTGCCCCACACCTCTATAAGGTATTCTAGATGGGGTTTTACCATTGAGTTGTAAATAATATACCTAACAGATTTCGGCAGGCAGCGAACTATCCCTCGAAGCGCTCCCATGACAGACGATAGTTTAGATCTTAATTTATCTAGGTGCGGTTGCCACGTCAGATGTTTATCTAGATGGAGACCAAGATACTTTTCTGAAGAAACTTGGGTTAGGGGTTCGTTATTTATATAAAGATTTGAGTGACTTTCGATTTTTTTGTTCCTAGCACTAAAAATAATATAGTTGGTTTTAGAAGAATTTACAGTAAGCAAATTGTCTTGGAACCATCCAGACAAAGTGTCTAAGTCTTGTTGTGCTTGTTCAATGATCCCTTCTATACTGTTTCCAAACAAAAATAGGCTAGTGTCATCAGCATATAGTATTATGTCACCTGTCAAGTTTAGGTTGTGTATGTCGTTAACATATATTATGAATAACAGGGGACCAAGGATGGATCCTTGCGGTACGCCGTAAGTTAAAGTTTCGCAATTACTTAGCTCATCACCAATCCGAACAATTTGTTGTCTATTAGACAGATAAGACCGGAACATGTCGTGGGCAGAATTCCTAATGCCGATATCATACAGTTTTTGGAGAAGGAGGCTGTGGCTAATTGTATCAAATGCCTTTTTCAGGTCGATAAATATACCGAGAGCAAGGCACTTTTCATCAATATTATTTTTCAGATTTGTCACAAGGTCAATAGTTGCAGTTAGAGTATTAGATTTTGCGCGGAAACCATATTGTTTTTTAGAGAGGAAGTTTTTAGTTTTGAGGTAATCATCTAGACGCTTATATAGAATTTTCTCGAATATTTTAGAGATTATCGGGAGGACGGAAATGGGGCGGTAATTACCTGGATCAGTCTTTTTCCCTGACTTGTAAATTGGACTCACTTTCGCTACTTTCAGAGAGTCAGGGAAGAGGCCGTTTTGCATACAAAAGTTGATATTCGTTGTGAGTTTGGGTAATATTAGATTTTTGATACATTTTATTGTCTTGCAACTAATCCCGTCTAGGCCACTGCTAGTATTAGAGTTAAGATTATCTATGATTTTGCTGACTTCCTCTTCAGTAGCTGGGGTTAAAGCCAAAAGGTCACTTGAACTAGAAATAGTTGTTTGAGTTCTCGGTTGAGTATGTGTGTGTTCCCTATGTTTTGTTATTTTACTTGCTAAGATAGACCCTATGGTAGCAAAAAAGGTGTTAAAGTAAATACATATTTCCTTAGTGTCAGTGATTTGACCAATTTGTGTTTCTAGCTTTGAAGGAGCGGAGCATGATTTAGACTTACTTCCAGCTAAGTTTCCGATTAACTTCCACATCTTTAAAGGTTTTCGTTCACAGTTTTTGAAAGCTTTGTAGTAGTAACTATTTTTGGTATTTTGTATTTGTTCTGCCACGGCGTTTCGTAAGGTTATGAAATTGTTTCTTATTAAGTCGTCGTTGGGATTTTCTTTATAAGCAGACCACAGCTCATTCCTTTTAATAAGCATTCCAGTTATGTCTTTATTAATCCAGTCCGATTTTAACGTATTTTGGATTTTAAATTTCGATATTATATTTTTATTTACTGCTTCCTTTATTGTGTCTTCTAAGCTGCCATAGTCACTCTCAGAAATATTTGTAATTATGCTTTCTACTGTATGATAAAGTGCTATGTAATCCAAGGTATGGTACTTTATTTTCTTTTTCATTTCTGGTGTGTATTTGCCAACTTCTAGATATATTTGCTTGTGATCTGACATTGGTGACTCCACAATGGTTAAATGAAATTTGTGATTTTTCAGATTGGATGAGACATGATCAAGAATGGACTTCTTTGTCGATGTATCCCGGGTACTAAATTTTGTATCAATTTTGTTAAGGATTAGGTGTCCGTTTTCAGTTAGAGTTTTAGTGTAATTATTAATTGATCTATTCGGGCTAAGCAGATCGTAGTTGAAATCACCGAACACTAAAGCTCTTTTTCTTCTTATCAGCTGCTGTGAAAATTCCTCCAAAAACCTATTATTGCTTGATTTAGGAGTTTTGTATACGGCGCCTATATCCAATGAATATTTATCTAAATGAACCCATAAGTAGTGATTATCCTCTATACAAAAATCTTCAATATAATTGTGTTTCAAACAGTCATGGACAAATATGGATACTCCACCTCCTCTTGTATTTTCTCTAATATTATAATAATGTGTGTAGTTAGGTAAGTTCAAACGTTTGGCTTCAGATTCGGACTTGATCCAGGTTTCCGTTATTATTATCACATGCACAGGACTGGGTATGTTGTATTGTATAATGCAGTTTAACTCATCTAATTTTCCAGGTTTCACTATGCTACGTGCATTAGTGTAAAGAAACTTTAGAGATTTAGTATTTTTTATTAAATTGTTGTATGAATTAGTTACTTCATGCGTAGTGTTTAGAATTCCATCATCTGAATCTTGTGTCGTTAGTTTTTTGGCTGTGTTTTCATAATTTTAGGTATTCCTTTGACATATTTTATTGTTATATCTTTCTCCCCTTCGTCTAGTCGCCGTTTCAGTTCGTCTCTTAAGTTGTTCCGATATTTTTGTTGGTTGGGTGTCTCATCAGAGTAGATCTTGATATTTTCATCTTTTATGTTTGCTTTGTGGCGCAGAATTGATTTCGCTGCTTCAGATGTCGAGAATATGACCTTAATAGGCCTAGATACATCAGGATTATATTTTCCCAGTCGTATAGTTTTTGTAGGTTCTATGCAGTCTGAAACAGCCATTTTTATAACCTTCATAACCTCCTCGCTGTCATAAAATTGCCTGTCTTCAGAGTTAGAGGATCTTATCTCTTTTACTCCACGTATTATGACATTTTTTTCTCTCAGTGATCGATCACAGGTCTCCGATATAATGTCTTCATAGTTGAATAGAGGTGTAGTTATCATGGACGTGGAACTAGTTTTTAATGTTGCTATTTCATTTTCAATTGTGTTCACTTTTTGCTCAATGTTAACTCGAAAACCTGAGATATTGGCTAACTCCGATTTTATTTTGACCTGTTCAGTGGACAAGAGATCAGTAGTTAGCTTAATCTGACTAATTTCTTCCTTTATTGCTGAAACATCTTGAGATATTTTGATCAGATTTTCCGTCTGGGTTTTAGCCATATCTGTTATAAGCGATTCCATTTTAGCTTGGAATTTTTCAAATTGTACACCAAAGTCGTCATGTGGTTGTTTTCTCTTGGTACGATAGGTAACCTGGTTGGTGTAGTCAGACAAGGCAGTCTTACGCAAATCTGGTTGCGAACCACCAGTAGTTTCAGACCTCCCAATACCACTTGCTATCGCTATCGGATCTCTATTGCCTTCGTAACACGTATTAGGTGACTGTGGTGGCGATCGAGCGACATTCATTGTGTTATGGTTTTTATAGGTATACAAACTTGGGTTGTTCGGAGCGCGCTCACGCAGAACCACGACAAGAGCGAGATGAATATTCGCAGCCCGTCTCTTTTCCTCGAGGGGGTGCAAGGAGTGAGCGGGAAGGGCACTTATCACTCGCCGCACGCCTGCGTGTGTCGATGAATAGCAAGAACGACTAAAGTTTTGCAAATGAGTTATTGCTAATTACGCACTTGGGTGTATTGCACTTAGTTTCACTTTTATTTAAATACTTTTATTTATTTTATTAAAATGTTATCGACACGTCCGTACCGTTCGCTTTGTTGTTGCAACGGACTTATCTATATCTATATATACCTATATCACACCCGTAGACTATAGGAGACCTAATCCAAAATCATGTAATTCGTACAACCCTATAATTATTTGTTTTTATTTCCGCCGTTTGTAGGATTTTACTCATTAGATTTAAAATGATCGAGGGTTTAAATTCCTATGTTACTCCTTTTTCATTATTAAAATAACTGCCACATACAGTACACAATACCTTTGTCAAAATACAATAAAAAGTACCTAAGTACCTGAATTTCACAAAAATATAACGTTATACGCACTCATAGACACATTTACACAAACAGCCACTTGGTTACGAAGTTCGTCACCCAAGCAACAAGTTAGATCGATATATCTCAAAAACATTTGCCAACGCCTCGGGTTAGTGACGTTAAAGTAATATTAATATCATGGTTGGTGCTACGAAGAACAACAAGCAGATGACTGTGTACTTTGGACATCCCTTTCAGTTCTGGAAAGTAAGTTTTACTTATTATTTGAGCACTTGTTGTGGACGTCTGATGTCCTGGTATCGCCACATGGGAAATGGGAACCATCAATGTATTGATATGTTGTGTTTTATTATTTTTACTACATAAGTGGGACCAACAGAGGCCGAAATCCGACCGTAATTTTATGCAAAAAAAAATCTCCATATCTTTTTAATGTTAATTGTAACCATGCCAAATCTCACTCCTCTACGCGCAATATACTGAAAAAGGGAAATTCTATGGTCCAGCGCCTAATCTCTCTCCGGTCGTGTCGTTCTTCCGTCCCATTGGACTATGAGAACGAGGGAATAGAAAGTGCACTTGTGTTTGCAAGGGGGGGGGGGTCGCAGTATTGGTGGTAAAGTTACAGAAGACGCCCATCTTCTGGATTTTCCCTTAGTCGCCTCTTACGACACCCACGGGAGGAAAGGGGGTGGTCAGATACTCAGCTCAGCATTACATTATACCTAAGACTAGCTTGTTACAAAATACAGTCGTTTGTTTAATATTAAACAGGTAACGATTTTATATTTCTCATTGATATTAGAATTTAGCTGGAATAATAGAGTGGGTGAATAAAATATTTCCTAGCTCAAAATATTTTAATATTTGTCGCTCTTATATTTGAGAGAGCAAAGAAGAAAAGGAAATTATATTCAGTATTTTTCTTAATTAGTTCTGGTCCTCCACAGGCTTGTCTATATATTATTAAGTGTAAATACTTCATTTATTTCGCTATAATTAATCTACCATTGTTTAACAAGTTACAAATGAGTTAATTATTGTAATTTACCTTACCGAGCCTGCCTAAGTCAATGATTGATAACTTCAAATAACAGTAACTATTTTACTCGTAGAAAACCGCGTAAATCTTAGTATTTATAAGCCAGCGAGGTAAAAGATATCAATCAAACACAGTGATAACAAGGTCTGTTACGAAACCTGGGCTTTTATTAAGAACTTTTAAAGCAGGCCGTTTTGCATGGTGAAAGCGAGACGCCGCACTTCACTGCACGTAGCGGTGTCTCGCTCATTAAGAGAGTAAAACAGTTGGTCGGTAAGTTCCGTTCCATACGGTGCGGCAGCGGCGGCGCGGCGCTAGGCCTGGTTACAGACCTACCGATTCTGTTCTACTCTACAGAAAAGAATTGTGGTCTGTGGCCAGCGTCAGGCGCCGCGCCGCTACGCACCGCACCGTGTGGAACGGCACTAAGGGGTAATTCCAGTTGTCGTGCTAACAACACATTACTGATAACATCATTAAGTAAAGGCCAGACATAGTGAAACTAACCACATTCCTCTATTATTATATATATTTATTTCGTGTCCAATTTAGCTGATAAAACTTTTTGACAAGGCCCAGTTTGGAACCGTAATTAAGGTGTTCAGTTACATCGGAATCTACTTTAAGTCGCGTTTCTGATTAATATCGTTTCTCTAATTTGCGACACTTCAAGCTTTATTGAAATAGATATTACCGACTATTGTCAGATTGTGTGTTGCCTGAGTCGGAAAAGCAGATACCTACTTATATATTGTTACCTACATGATGAAGCTTGTAATTAGGAACTGTTGTCACCTAGTATTTAATTATCAAAATTTTATTAGTCTGTAAACATACGAGTACTAAATAAATATTACAGTCTTAAGATGAAATATAAGTCTTGTCCTTTTCCAGTTTTACACAACTTTCTTTCATCAAAACAATCTACAAAAAGAAATAACGTCTTTAAACAAAACTAACCCAGATTTGAATGACCAAGATTATTCTTAATAGAGCTACAGACATCTTGTTTATTTTATGACTAAAGCCCTAAATTAATTAGCATATGCTTACCTAAATTAATAACAAACTAGTTAGACCGTGAGAAAACCGTAAAACTCAAAACATATTTTAAGTACATTATACGATCACAGATGAAGAAAATTAATTAATATTTTGAAGTAATTAAACTGTTACGCATTTTAATATCACTAAAAATTAATTAATAAACACGAAGCCACATTAATTTATCATTTGCCACGCTTCATTGGTTCGATCGAGGCGGGGTGAGTTAAAAATAATTAAAATGTTCCGAATTTTTCACTGGGGACGCGAATTTCAAATTGTTTACGAAAAATGGCGATAAATATAATCTATAAGAATTTTGGGATGAAATATCTCTGTACCCTTTTCAACCTGGGAGTAAGTACAAAACACTCTTTCACCACCAGAAAAGCGAGTCGTAGGATAATATAATAATACTTCGGTGGGTCCGTGTGTGCTTAAAAATGGTGATAGGATCGCCTATTATATATCCTGCTGCAGTTTGTTTTTAACCCTTGTATGTTGTCATTAAGTCTAAAACTCATCATATTGTTCTTTTTGTTCCTTGTTCTCAGATATTCAGTGGCGTTAGAAAATACTTATAGGATTTGTGATATGTGAAAAAAACACATCTATACTTATATTATAAAGCTTAAGAGTTTGTTTGTTTGCTTGAACGCGCTAATCTCAGGAACTGGTTCGATTTGAAAAATTCTTTCATTGTTAGATAGCCCATTTATCGAGGAAGGCGGCTATAAAACATTCGAAATCCACGCGAGCGAAGTCGCGGGCGAAAGCTTGTTATTCATTTTTACCAGTCTTTCAACCATGATTAATAAAGGACCATCAACTGCCAGGCCTCAACGCTAGCAATACTGAAGTACATATTTTATTTGTATGATATTTATTAAAATTATTACATAATGTATGTATGACGTCTTTTACAGGAACGCCAGCGGCTGGAGATGAAGGCGACAGTCGACGTGGAAGATATGAAGAAGTTGAATGACATCGTAGACTACGACTTGGTGCATTTACAAAAGTAAATATCACACTTCTCACTAATATTATGAAAGGCGAAAGTTTGTGTGCGTGTTTGTTTATTTGTTACTTCTTAACGCTGAAACGGCTGGACCAATTTTGATTAAATTTGGTATGGAGCTAGCTGACACCCTGGATTAACACATGGGCTTTTTATCCGCGCAGCTACTTTTATTAAATTTATTTTGCGAGTATTTTTCACAGATCTGCTGCCTTATCATGAAGTCTTAAAGTAGGACATTTTCAGTCATAGAAGCAAGACGCCACTACGTGTAGTGTAGTATGCCGTCTCTTTTTCACAACGGAAAAAGTCCTGCTTTAAGAGTTCATGGTACAGGTCCTGATATTCAAGCTGAGAGGTATGTCGCTGAGGCAAGAACTATTGTCCTTAAGCCCTTTTTGATTCTTGATATGACGACGAGACTAATTGATTAAATATATCTACTCATATCAAAACTACATGGAAGTGATAAACTTTAATATATACTAAAATTAAATTACAACACGGGAATTAACGCGAACACAAGGCTTATTAAATTTTGGCTTGACGTTTCTGAAAAAATTGTGTTCGCGAATTTCGTGTTGTAAATTAATTTTAGTGTCATCATGCAACGTTATTATTTGATAGTTAGTATTTAATGTTTACGTTAAAATTGTGGCCAAAAGTACCTTAGTTATTATTATAAAAAATCTCTACGCGTAATAACTCCACTATTTTAAATATTTAAAACTAAGTATTTACCATATTGCATGCTGAGAACCATTTCAGCTATAATTCGAAAAAAATAAAAACAAAAAAAGCCAGTTTCTACATATAATATTCTTACGATGCTATAACGCTAAACCACTTCAATAAAAATCTACTACGTACCTGCTTAGAAAAATGTTTAAAACAATAAGTCCATATTTTTGGCAGAATTATTAAGAGTATCGAGTTTATGTAAAGCCTGAATGTAAAATATGGAAATCGATACAATTTATTACATTTAAATCGATTTAAACAACCATTTCGATTCATCGCAAATACTTGGAAAAACCTAACTGTTTACCTTCACTAAAAGATACTTTCATATTTCGCAACCTTACTTAGAACTTTTAATAGGTATTGTATCGCGTATTTCCTCGTATGCTCATTGAAACTTAATGTTAAGAAATGGGAGCAACCAATTATGAAGTTCAACTGAATCGGATAATAAAGCGTCGGTTCCTAATTGGAGCGTGAAATCGAAACTAATATTCTAAATAACATCATCTTTACAGTCGCCGGTACAGCCCTCAAATAAAGTTGTGGTCACAACTCGTGTGTTTGTTTGCGGATATAGTCACTAATTTAGACTGTAAACTACTGAATGTTTTATTTTATTAAGGCATTGGTATAATATCATTAGCCTGTCGATGTCAATAGACCGTGGAAGTGTTACGTCACACATCTATTATGTAACTTGTGGGCCTGGCCGACGTGGCCACAACGAACGGTGGATCCGCGCTTGAATCTGGATGCTCTGGTACCAATACAGTCATCACAACTGTATTCTCCTTAGATGTATGTATATAGTACAGCCCCCTTACCATGATCTCTTAAAGCAGGATAGTTTAAGATATGGAAGCGAGACACCGCTACGTGCAGTGTAATGCGGCGTCTAGCTTCCTCAACGTAAACTGTCCTGCTTTAAGAGTTCATGGTAAGAGGGCAGGATAATAATACACTCACATTTCGCTAGTTAGAATGAGGAAGAAAGGTTGACTGTGTGTGTGTGACTGAACATAAGATCCTGGGTTCTTTATCCATAATAATACTGATAACTCTGACTGTCTAACTGTCTGCCTGTCTGTCTGTCTGTTACACCTTCACGACTAAACCGCTGGACGGATTTGATGAAATTTGGCACGTAGAAAGTTTAAGACCCAATAAAGGACATAGGCTACTTTTTTTAATTCAACCCTTCAAGGGGTTTAAATAGGGATTAACGCGGGCGAAGCCACGGGCAAAAGCTAATATATATATCTATATATAATACTAACCAACAATCTAAATTAAAACGAGCAATGCCGCGTAATATAGAGCAGGCCTGCCATTAACTGGGAACAATACAATTAAAACGAGCACTACTCATGAGTAATAAATTAATCTTTATTATTTTACAGATTAGTGATCAACCGAACAGGAAAAAAAGTTGAAGAGTTGTTAGACAAAGAAGAAATAAACCTCTGACACAGAAGAGAAAAACTAAAACAATTGCTGGAGAAAGAAGAAGAGGCATTGATACAGGAACTCGTAACGAAGCAGTCGATGGAAGAATGTGGCTATTGCAAGGACAAAGAGAAGAAACACAGGGGTTACTTGGAAGAAATTGAGAAAGAGAAGATAAGAGAATGTCAGAAGGCGTTGGAAAGAGAGAAAATGTGAGTCTGTAAGGGCGGGACCTCGCGTCGACTGTGCTTGAAACCTTCTCAGCCTCATTTCGCATGTTTTTTGCTCTGTCGTAGTACGTACTTGAATTATGAGTACGCTTTTCTAAGGGGTAAGACTGACTGTTCGCGTAATAATTTAACTGAGCCACGTTCTTTTGAAAAGTGATATTCAATAACGCGAAAAACATAGCTTAGGTATGACATTAGAAAAACAATTCGAATAAAACTATATTTTAAAAGTTTAAAATCTGCATTGTTATTGGTATGCAACACTTAACGATTCAAATAAGTACAGCCCCCTTAGACAAGTACCAAAACGCGTGACGAATAGAAATCAAATAGAATGATTAAATGTATGGGATGACATAATGTTTCGACTATGTTATCGATAACCAATATTGTTTAATTATATCGATTATATATTATCGATTTCTATTCGTCAAGCGTTTTGCACTTGTCTAGGTACTAAAATCGAATATTCTGTGTACCCATGAAGTGTAATTTCTCCAAGGTTGTTGCAATCTCTAGGTACATATTTATTGGAGCTTAGAATTTTATATTAGCGTTTAGAAAAATGCTGCCTATATGACAGAGTAATATCAGTAGCTCCTACAATACAACAAATCTCCCTACAATATTGTATGATTACATAATATATAACAAAGTATATCTTAAACAACATTCTAAGCAAGGCAATGCTCCAAACAATGGCAGGCTGTGTTGGCGCCCGTCCAAGTACGTAGCAATAACGTATTTATTATATTAAAACTGTGCTAGCTTACTTCTAGTCTAGATTTCAGTGGAAATGTGCCATGTTCGTATTGTTCTTTGAAATTGAAATCGTTGAATATATTAAATACTTTGTAACGTTTAGTTTACAGCTATACACAGTAGGTATTATGCACATACAGACAATCTTAATTACTGGTTGTAGTCGTTAATTGTATACCGATTTATTCACATAATAATACATTGTATATATACTGTACTAGTCGTAATAAAAATTGGGCTATAGAACGACTGGAAAGCCCACCTGTATGAAAATACAATTCTCCTGCAAAAGTTATTCTTAAATACCTACTTAGGTAATTTGATTTTACTGGAGTTAATTCTTAATGTCACGCATATTCATTAATATTTGTGTCTGTCAGCTTAACAGTAGACCTTTTTACAACAAATATTGAATTTGAATTTTTCTCTACCTAAATAATGAAATTGTAGTTTCGACAGAAAAGTTCTAGGAATTACTTAGGATTTTTCCGTCGGTCCTTATTTTAACAATTCGACATAAAGAATATTGTATGAAACTTAATTCACCATTATCATGTAATTAATTAGGTTCCAAAAAACGTACATATCTTACAGGCTTCGATCCCCAGGGCAAAGCAGTAATCTAACTAGTAAGAAAACGTAATAAAGACAGACATTACGACACATTCCCCGGAGGACACCGCCAGATTCACGATAAAAGAAAATGTAAGAGACGATCAATCTACCTGAGGTTAATTCGCACTTGTCTCGATTAGTTTTATGATTCGTTACCATTAATAAAACGGTCAGCGTCTTTAACTGGATTCTTTATTCTGGATTATAATTAGTAATTAGGTACCCAAAAGCTTATCATTGTATATAACCAATTATAACTTAAAAAAACACGTCACACACTATGAAATTTGGACCGAAGAGTGCGTTTAAAAGACATGTTAACATCACAAACACCCAGTTTCGAGACAAGATAGTGTGGAATAACCTAATACTGTATGTGAGAAGGATACAATAGAGTCTAATCTTATAAGCCTGTGAGTCCCATTAGGGCTGTGTTAGCTTAGAACAGACCAGTCCCTATAGATTCCGTGTTCGCAAGTAAAGAGTTAGTATATTGTTATACAAATATATCAGGGTGTACTATAGAACTTAACCAATACGAACAAGAAAAAATTACAACTGTAAGGCAATGGATGGAGGAAGGAAAGTGAGGCCTTCGCCCTACAGTGAAACGATCATGGCTAAAATCGGAATAATTAATAATTTTAGTATTCATATTTCACAGTTCTGCACCTTTTGAGAACTTATCATGGCTGGCTCCCTTTAAGATTAAAATTCTCAACCTCTGTCTCCCATGTAAGCCGTTTAAGAGACCGGTCATCTTCCGCATGGTTGATAGCCCAAGTAAAAAAGATCTGACGCATAATAATGACTCCTACTACTTATTCCGAATCTATGAGTTTGAGAATCTTATATAGATATTTATTTCCCAATAAATTCATGTAATACTTCTAAAATACGATCAAACTTACATTTGAAAATTAATTGTTTGGTCATTTCAGAGCAAAAGGCATGCGATGCACGAAAGAAGATGAAATAAAGCTGAAACAGGTACACAAACTGCAGATGGAAGAAAGGAAGTGTATAGAAAGAGAAGAACAAGACCGGGATATGATGTGGCATCAAGTATTGATTGAGGATTACTCCAGGAAAGTGAGTAAAATCCTTCGTAATTTACAAATAAATGCTAAATTGCTTTTCTTGGTTCTGGTGATTGTGT
Organism: Abrostola tripartita; assembly: GCA_905340225.1. Classification (NCBI taxonomy): domain Eukaryota; kingdom Metazoa; phylum Arthropoda; class Insecta; order Lepidoptera; family Noctuidae; genus Abrostola; species Abrostola tripartita. The sequence continues at coordinate 6,599,568 of HG996510.1, read as the reverse complement.
TACTTTCTATGTTAATTAATAGATGATCAAAATATAGTTTTCTTTATTTCTGGCTAATGTCCTAACCGCAGTAAACTTGACAGTATAAAGGCAATTTAAAATAATTTGTTGATATTGCTAAACAGTTATTTTCTTTATATAAAATCCTAAAAAGTTATTGAGATTAACGCTACGATTAACTTATGTATAAACTCATCAATTTAGGAATACCTCGAAAATCTGAAAGCTCAAAGAAGACAAAAAGAGACAATAGAAAGGCGAAGATGTTACGATGAACAAATAGCAAGCGCTAACATGAAGAGACAGGAAGCGATAAGACAGGAGCGAGAGAAGGAGAACAGAAAACTGGAAAAGATGAAGAAGAAGATGGAACAAGATCACTATGAAGGTATAATAACTCTAAAATATTTACCCTCTGACTCGTTTACTCTTTGAAAGGTGGGTTTCAAATGAAAATACCATATTTGAATGCAACCGAATAGAGAACCTCCTCCTTTTTTGAGGTCGGTTGCAAATGTACTATCCGCAGTGAAATAGCGTGGTGGTTAATGCCCATTCTATTTGCCTAAATATCCAAAAAGGCTTCCGTTTTGGACCGATTATAACAAATCAACATATTAACACGCTCCAAACACCAATAGGTACTTTTTCCTTCAAGAATTCTCTAACAATAGAACAATTTCCCATTTCAGCAATCAAGAAGAAAAAAGAACAACAAATGACAAACAGAAAGAACTTCATAGAGGGACACGAGCTGAAACTGGCTCGTTTGAGGAACGAGAAGATGAAAGCAAGGGAGATTGACAACGGTACCATAAGAGTCGCCTTAGAGGAGCTTCGGAGAGAAAGAGAAAGAAGTAGACTACAAATGGTAAGAATATTACGAAAGGTATGGCATCGATAGGGAGATGATCTACTGTCGTGTCGACGTAACTTACACAATATTTTGGAGAATAAGAAGAAGAAGAAAAATCTATCTATAACGTTTATTTATTTTTGTTTTTCTACTAGCCCTTTACATTTTTAAGACAAGTTTCAATTGTCCTTTCTGGCATGAAATAAACTTATACTCACAGTAATGACATTGTAGATGGTCAAGCAAAAACTGCGAAACATATCAAAGCCTCATAAATAAGGGGAAAGAATAAAAGCACCTACAAATAAAAGAAATTCCGACCATAGCAAAATGCCAGAGAAGGTCACGTCACCTTTTCATACATAGTCTTAGTCATACATCATTCATTTGTTTACAGAAAAATCTACAAATGGAGAAACAAATTTGCGTCGCGAACTTTAATCGCGAGAGAAGGTTGGCTTCAGGTCTTGAGGAAGAAGTGGAAAAAGTGACTGATGAGTGGCGGCAGCAGGAGCATGACAAGACTGACGAACATCTGAGGCAGGTTGAACACCAACAGCGCCTTTGTAAAGAGGTAAGGTGAAGAAGAAAGAACTTCTGGTTATCGTTACTGAACCTGTTTCTTGACTACTTACTGTCGTTAAAGAATATGAGACGGGTTGAACACCAACAGCGCCTTTATAAAGAGGTAAATTGAGTGTGTAAGGAAGAACTTCTGTCCTGCACACACCAGGCACCAATTTCAAAGCAAATCAATTACTTTCGATGAAGAAGACGCATATGCTTTAATTAAAATCTTGGTAAAAAGGTTTAATTGTAAAGAGTGTCCCAGACGTTACATGGTGTCGTAAATTGTGTAGGCTTTAACGTTCACTCTAAACCGATCTATAGTTATACAGTACCATACAACCATTTGTGACACCTAACTAAGATACACAAAATATGTCATAACTAAATCGTAGTGATTCGATTAAACATCTACGTCAACGTAGATGGCGTAGCTACTCTGTTACGGCGTAGCAAAATCTTCATTACTCTCTCAGAAAGCGGCCGAAGAATACAAACGTCACATACAAACGAGAAACATGGAATTAGAACGAGCCAAACAAGAACGGAACGAGAGGATGGAACGAGTGAAGAGGTCAGCGTATAGTGAGCTACAGCGGAGGATAGACAGTGCCAACCAGGAGCTGAAGAAACAGATCGACTACAGACACAGTCTGAGCTGTCAGATCAGAGAAAATGAAAATCATTTGGTAACGTTGTCAATTAATTTAGTATACTAGTTAGGACCCTACAGAAAGTACCTACTTTTTAATGGCTATCTATCACTGATATTTGACTAGCCGATTGTTGCGGTTTGCTTTGTCGGATCGCTGCGCTATCTAAGGATTTAGAGTTGAATCCCCTTGCAGGACAAAAAATATCCGTAGATTTCCACAAATATTGATTGCGAGACTGAGTGATTGAGCTCACCTATAACTATTAACCTACCTAATGTCTGTAAATAATTAAAGGTAATTTTTAGTTGGGAGCATTATTTTATTGTCTTTATATAAAATAGATTGTGTTGTTCATTTAAATAAATAAAAGCATGTAGAAACAAGACTGATGAATACAAACGCACAATAAATAAAAAAATGTACCTATTTCAGGAATCAGAATTAATGAGCAACGAAAACAAGTACAAAACTTTTACAAAAAAAGCTGCTATGTTTAAAGATACTATGGCGACTAGATATTCTAGTTCTCCGGCAAGAACAAGGTAAATATAATCACAAAATTACATCAGGTACTACATTTTTTGCAGGTATATACTTACCTACAAAAATTTCTAATTTTCAGTACAAATCCTGTTCATCCCTTCAGAAGAAGCATGGAGTCAAAAGAAAAGATAAATTCAGTGCATTTTCCATCTATAGGATAATAAATTCTTAAGTGGTATTTCTGTCATTATTATAAATAAAACAAATTTTATTGCTTTTGTACAAATTATATTTATTTACTGATGCCATGTATTTTGTACCGCTTACGAGGCCTACTAGTGCCATCTATTAGTCTGAATTAAAAAAACTACTACTGCCATCTGTTAGGAATTTTTAGAACTATTATGCTGCATAGTTTTCATCGCGTTTTCTTGGTCCTGGCCCGTTTTCCAATCATGCAGTTTTTATAGAATTGACTATAAAGTAAATAATTGGAAATTCAATAAATTAGCATATATCATAAAAAAATTAGAAAGCTTTCTAAGGTTTTAATTGATTCAATATATTATTAACAGACTAATTGGTAGTTTATATTTATCAAAAATGAAACTACGGCGACTAAATTACCACTCATCCGGTTTCCGGTAAACTTCAAAATTAAAGAAATGTTTTGTAGTGAAACTTTTTACTAACTTTTAAGACTAATAAACACAGAACATCTAATAAATAACAAAACCGCTAAAGGACGGTAGTTCCTCAGAAACTCGATCGAAATGTAACGATGTACGAGTAAAACGACTGCAAGTGGGTGATTTCACAAAGTTAACTTTTAATCACACGACACGTGTTTTGGATTTTGAATGGGTCACGGGAATAAATAATTAACAACCATGGAAGACTCTGTTTACTCAAAAGCAAACTTGCAACTATGTTCCTACAGGTTTCTGCAACAAACTGCTAAAAGTCTGGGCCTTCCATCTAACGTTAAGGCAAGTATAACAATATATTTAAGTTTTCTTTACCAGCATGCTAAGAACATAACTTTGAATTTGTTTATATTCATTTCATTGTAATAAAGCACTGATCGTTAATTTATTAGTGAAAAGAGGTAAGATTCTTGTTCCTCTTGGAATCTTATAGTTTCTCAGACTTGAAGGTCCTATTTAGCATAAAATAGTTGTACTTTTAAATAACTAAGTTTTTATTAGTTGTATGCTAATCATAATTATCAGGTACATTTGCTTAATTTATTATCTTACCTGTTCCGTTACTTGAAAAATTGTATAATTTGATTAGTTTACAAATGCACAACATTAAATCAAATATTGATAAACACTAAATATTTTACAACATTATAAAAACATACCATACAGTCTAGATTATTTAATTACAATATTATTAGGTATTAGTTTCAGTTTATGTAAGTTATATTTTTTATATACCTTTAACTAACTGTTATCCAATGAACCATAATATCTATTCACATTATATTTGTAGGCATTGTCTCAAAGTAAAAGTTCTACAAAGACTTAAAATAAAGTTTTAAATCTTGTTTTTATTAGCATAGATTGTCGAATTTTAATTAAATTTACAGAAGGTGTATCTAATTCAGTTAATCTATACCAAGAAGTATGGAAGTTCCTTGGAAATAGACAACCTAGTGAAACAAGTACGGAAGGAACGTCAACAAAATGCTTTGGAGCGCAAGAAGGCAATGCGCAAGAAGAAACGTGTACAGGTAATGTTAGACTGGTTGTATACTTATATGTTCACTCTTTACAGACTTTCTGTATATACATAAATATTAATACAATCATCCTTGGTAACTTTTAAAGTGGAGGCAATAGGGTGTGGGCTATTTGAATATCTGTGGGCTTGATACAGATTACATAGGACTTATGGTGTGTTTAGTTTATATGGGTTAACATACCCACATTTGATCATTTATTTATTAAGTTTAAAATAATTTGGAAAGGAGATTACAGTGATGGTGATGCAGTCATAAACTGATTAAAGTAAATACTAAAAGGGAACTTGAAATTCGATGGGTGCGAGCAGCGACACGGTGGTTCAGTTGGTTAGAGCAGTGCCACGGTACGGCAATGGTCGCTGATTCAAGTCTCGCTTGTGTCCATCATTTTTCAAATTTCCTTTATCAATTTTGATTAAAGTAACTTTATCTGTCTCTCTGAGAGTAAAAAAATTAATACAATCTCAAGCTGTATCTAAAATACTACTTTGTTACAGAAAAACCTTATAATTTGTTTTCTTTTAATCCTTTTAACAGAAAGAAATGAAACAATGATTATAATCAAACTTGTTATTGTAAGCTCTAAGCATCAATTTTTTTTTGCAGAGTACAGAAATTTCTTCAACAAGCAATACCACATCTCCACCGATAACTCACACCCCTAAACGTCACGGGCACATTCTTATACGGTACAGCCCTGAACAGAAGTCCCCTATGAAATACCCTCATAAAATATTATCAAAGACCAACAGTAGTGATAGAGTTCTACGTAGTTTTAACAGAGTTAAAAAGCCAAGTTACTTGCTGAACAGTACCTTACTGGACTTGATTAAGGGGACTACGGAGGAGAGAAGAGAGACAAGAGTCATTGTGAGTAAGGAGCAGAAGTTTAGGAAAGTTAATAGGGCTTATGTGAGTAAGGTAGATGGCTGGCAGAGTGGCGGGAAAGTAATGCCGAATGTACCGACTTATAAGAGTGTGGTAAGCAATGATTTTTTTATTAATTTTTTGACATTTCATGCCATAATATTTGGAAACCTTGAATGTCATATTATCTATATACAGTTGGTGTATTTGTTAAATAAATATGTTTGTTGATTTAAATTATTCTTTACGAAATCTTATCTATATGTTATCTAGCTTTAAAAAAGAAGTTTCTAAATTTGACTTATATAATTGTTTGTGTATGTTTCAGAGTTTTGTTTGATGATCCTAGGTACATTTGGTATATGCCTGATAAAGTTCTGCACTTATACTTAATAGCTGCGCCCGCGACTTTATCCGTGTGAATTTCGAAGGAATATTTATTTCCGTTTTGGCAACATTTTTCATTTATGCTCTGCTCCTATGGGTCGTAGTGTTATGTTATATAGCCTTTACACTTCCACGATAAATGGACTATCCAACACAAAAATATTTTTTTATTCGAACCTGTAGTTCTTGAGATTAGTGTGTTGAACCATACAAACTCTTCAGCTTTATAATATTAGTATAGATTTTATTATAGGTACTATCTACTTTTAATCATTACAGCACACATCTCCCCCACCACAACCGAGTCGAAAGCGTCGCCTCAGCGGCATATACCCACTAAACACCCCCAACATTAAACCCAACGTAGCCGTCCGCAGAGCAGACGGTACCCTCTCCAAACTAAACGCCTTCATTCAAAAACCGCTAACACAACACAACTTTAACCACGAAAGACAAACAGAAATCAGGAACCCACCTGTATTGAGCATAGCGGACACAAGACCTACAGAACCGCAAATAGAACAGGATTTCAGCGTACAGAACGTTGTGAGTGAACCTCAGTCTTCCTTTGTCTTTGCAAGCAGTCCAGAAGAGATAATCACGAATGCTTACAAAGAGAATCATGCAGAAGAATATTCGGTGTATTACCACAAGAAGATACGAGCTGAGCAAGTGCGATCGAGAAGGGAGTCAGCCAGATGTCATGACACTGATTGCAGGCTGCCGAAGATCAATGAAGTCTTCAGCAAGTTTAATAATGTGTATAGCAAGGATGTGACGCAGCCGATCTATGTGCAAGTTGATAATGAACCAGAGATTGGTAAGTTTCTTATCTTACATACTTACATCGTAACAAATCTGTGTTTTACTGTAATAACTTTCGTGAGTGTTATCCATATTATATACTATATTCCGGTTACACTCAGGTGTGTATCGGGAATGCCCGACTAGTTTCGAACTCGAACGGAGCCCTTATTCATCAGCTGGTTACGCGGCAGGATCGCGAACCGAACTGTAAAAGTTCGGCTCGTGACTCTGTCGCGTAACCAATTCTGTATTGCCCAAAGGTGTTTAGTATACCCACCCAGATTCCACAACTTATGTGATAGGCACAAGTCACAATTTTTTAATCAAGTATCTAATGGGAAAAATTTGCAAATAACACTTTGTCTAAACCAAAAATTAAACACCGGACGACACTCAGTAGTCGCGCTTTAAGTCTACTAAACTAAAACTGGGTATTAAATTTATTTTTATTAGACTTAAATACGGTTTCGGTTCCAGTATCAAACACATACATTCCGGATCCCCGCATGCAGTACCAGGGCAGCATCCTGCTAGAGAAGGTGTACAACTTGAAGAACCTGTTGATACCACAGCCGCCTCGACTTACATCCACCATGTGCAACACGCGCACTGTGTACAGTACGCCTATCATTACTACCGCGTGAGTGGCTTTAAATTGGCCCTTATCACACTGGTTCATATTGCATGAACACAATGGTAGGACTCCATAAATGTCTTCTTAATCTTCTTCTTATCGTATGGTTGATGAACAACCTGGTGTCAGAGTTTAAACCGCCTGTGCCTCTGACATAGCTTTACACGCCGTAGAAAAATCTCTCAGGTATTCCGGTTTCATCTTAATTACTGTTTTAATGTTTCTATTATTAATTTATTATACTTATTCAAATCTGATTTAATATGGCTACTTGCGCATGCTCAATGTATGCAAAAGTAATCGTTACTTGAAAAGCAATACGACTTTTCAGTTTTTAAAATAAGTGTTTTTGTGTTTAAGGTAGCTACTCAATTCTCGTAGCAATTTTGGGTTAAATAATGAAGTACCACGTACGCACCTTACTTCTTCATATAATAATCCTGTTCATGAACTCAATGTTGATCAAAAACTATTAAAATAATGTGTTATATATTTTTGCACCTGCACTGCATACTATCATAATTTTCAAACTAGCACATTACTGCACCTACTATTTCTATGTACCAGACTATCATGACTTCCACCAGTGTTTGTGTGACGCTTACAGCTTGCATGTTGCTTACAGTAAGGCGCAACCCTCTTCAACAACAGTGCACAACGGATATGATATCGCTTGTGAGTCATGCTTTCTTTCTACTAACATATTAACGATTTTAGGTGGAGGTAAAAACTACAAGGCTACACTTGGGGTCGAAATTGTCTTTAAATATTTGCTTTTTACACTTTTCCTCTATATAAACTTAAATTATTCCAAAAAAAATAAATTATTACTTATGTTCAGCGGCTTCCGCGACCTAAAGTATTTCCATTCGCTGCGAGCGAATCCGCAGTCATCAGCTAGTGTGTCATCATCTCAACGTACCTGTGAACCAACCATACTGACGTCACATCACTTTAAACATGTAAAAATCATCACATTAAACACTGGGTAAAAATGTTTGTTACCCAGCAGCGTCGTGGGTTGACCAGCAATACTATCCTGATGAAGAAATACCGCGCGGGCACGACATGTTCAGAAACTATCGAAGTGCAGACGAAGTTATCAATGGTAAGATCACTTGTATTGTTATTATGTTGGTACTTATCAAACTTCAAATGTGTAAATTCTAATATCTACTAGCGGACCCGGCAGACTTCGTCCTGCCTTTTTTCCGTGAATTAGTTATCCTGCTATTCGAGGCGAAGACAAATTCAACAAATATAAAACCATGAAAATCGGTCCAGCTCGATTTATAAGTGGCGTAACATATCCGACTTTGTTTTATTTATATAGATATATGTACTAGTCTATAAGTTTCCCTATAAATTGGATGACGACACAACTAAAAATACAACACTTTAAAATCCCAGTAATAACATACCTTTTTATTAAGCTATTTAATGAAGCCTTCCAAAAAGCATAACTATACAGAATCATGACAAGTCTTAATTTTAATGAATTTTCCATATAGACTCAATTATTTATGTATCTATCTATAAATAAGATGGGATATATCGTTATTATCTTTACAGACTCGACCACAACCGATTTCAGACGGTCGACGTCGTCAACAGAAACCCTCACATCTCAGGATCTAGGCGCCAACGTCACTATACCTGAGATGGTAGAAGATGCCTTAGAACTCATAAGCCAGGATGGGGTATGTTTTTTTTATCTTTCTCGTTCAGTGTTCCACCGCTGGGCCTCCCCATTATTCCTACACTTAACCCTGTCCTATGTCATTTCGAGCCATGTAATTGTTTGGGGTATGTTACCTCGTTGCTTGAATGTTCGCAGAGGACGACAGCGGAGCGTGGAGTCCTGGGTTTTAAACTCGGGTCGGTCAAAGTGTTATAAGGTTTTTCCATTAGATAATTTTTAGCAACAGTGCAGTGTCTGGATTTGTGCCAAAATAATAGCAATAGGCTCGCCCCCTATTTCATCAAGACCCACGCTTCGCCGGAGGTCTATCTCTGCTTAACCCTTCGGGGAATACACGCCTGATGTAATGTTATTTTTATATCATACTCTCTTGGACATTTCATACTGGCTTACATTATAATTCCATCAGTATTTGGCTGTGTCACGAAAGCAATTTTTCCGTATTTATTAAAGTATTTCGTATTATAAAGTAAGCAGTATTATTGGAATTTTAGGATTACATGGAGCGTATAGGAATGGATCTAAGGGTGCAGTGCATCCTTTGTAACTGGGCTGGACCCAAGATTATCCTCGAATACCATATCAGAAAGGTAATATAAAAATTATGATAATGCATCTATTTTAAATAACTTTTTATCAAATAATGTTCTGATATAATGTAGTCTACATACTTAGAAAACTTATTACGTGGCAGGTTAGATAGTAAAATCACTGTCGTTTCTGCTGTCCTATCGGTCTATGCTATCATCATCAGCTTTTAGGTGACACACTGCTGGGCATTAGCCTCCTCCCATATGCGCCATGTGAGAGGAAATAGTCTACATCTCTGTGTGCTTAGTTCTCGACGCTCGGTTGATATTGGCCGCCGAAATAATGACCGAAAGTTTTTCGTCTTACCACCCATAGCACTAGAAAGCGTTGAAGAGTAGGCATTTTGAGAGTTGTCTAACTCTAATGTAGTTGATGTCTGAAACAGTACTATATTAGGCTAGTATGAATGAATGGTTTTTAAACTTATATCTATCTATTAATACATATAAACAAAATGCATTGTTTGTTTGTAACATCAAAATAATAGCTTTTTACTCAATGCATATGTTAGTATACATAAGTTATACACGATACACGTAACAAAAATGCATTTTTTTATTCGTCTGTCTTTTTCGTCTCCGAAATGGCTGGACCGATTTTGACGGGACTTGCACTCACGGTACTGTCTCAGGAGCATGCGAGCGACATCGTGTTATCCCCCCGCGCGGAGTGGTGCGCGCGCTACTCGCTGGGCCGGCTGTGGGCGTGCGGCGCGTGGCTCAGCCGCCTGCTGCAGCACCGCGGCGAGCTCTACGTGCTCAGCGCTAGGTGCCGGGACCCCGACTGCTTCATGGCTGCACTCACGGTACTGTCTCAGGAGCATGCGAGCGACATCGTGTTATCTCCCCGCGCGAAAAGTATCATGTGCAGACAACTAACCACGTAAAAATAAAACAGACGTAAAATTAAAAGAGTAAGACTGTTCCATAGGTTTTTTTAAATTAAGAGTGTTTCGTGATTGCGGACTGACAACGTCGCTTTCTAGTAGAAATGTTTTAAAATACCCTCTTACTTATTAACTATAAATTAACATTTTTTCAGTGATATTATGACAAAGTGATGTAAACATTAATATTAATGTATAAAAACAATTAATTTACAAGTTTTATAAGTAGAAGGGACGATTCATAATATGTAACTGTATTTTACAGTTATTTATAACAGTTATAACAATTGGTGAGTTAGAAAAACTATTTTACTCTCCACAGACACTATCTTCGGAACCAGACATCCAGAGATCCGGTAGCATGACAATCTACAACAAAGTGTCTGGCGAGCCGTTCACGTGGCAGGGACATATCGCCCCCCTCCCTCCCTCAATGCCATACGAAAACGACGGTGACAGCTTCCAACTAGAACTTTCTAGAATGGACCTACTGCCAAACAGCGCTAACCTCAAACTAGTGAATAGAGAGCTGGTAGTACACTCACCGACAAAAGTCGTTGTTGGCCAACCTGAGTTAGACAATATTTATATTAATGTCATGGTGAAGATTTTTGATTGAGTCTTACGTCAGGAATCGTTAGGCTGTGTAACATTGCGTTATTTTTTCTCTATTTTAGGCGTTACCAGATGGTAACTTTTATGCTGCAATGTACTGCAACCGTATTTTTTATTGTTTTCGAACTGAATACCTTTCAGTATTATTTACAACAGATTTATTTGTTAGTTGCTAGTGTGTTGATTTAGTTGTTAGTGCAAAAGTTACTAAAATTTGATTTTATTCTATTAATTACTCTGTAAGTGTTTTTATGTGTATTACTTAGTAGATCATCCAAATAAACTAATTGTATGGCATAATGTCATACATTTTGTTCAATAAAGCTTTAACATTTTGTGAAATAGTTTGGTAACGTTTATACCAGTAACAGTATTTAATTTTGATAACGCAGTATTAGATGTTGGTACATGTGTATTTAATTATGTACTCATGAGATGCCTTTCAAAACTTCTAGGAACTACCATTTTATGCGATTGTAATAATAACACATGATTTCGTAAATACACCTGAACCAGGCAATTTAAATATGATTTTAAATTTAAAGTAATGATTACGGTCATGTACTTATTATTTTATAAATACCAGTTCACATCATATGCACTATTAATAGAAGCCAGAAAATAAACGAGAACTCCGGTTGCTCGTGCCTCGATCACTAGTATATATTTTTTTGTAAGTTATGACGGTTATTAGAAAAAAAAGTATGTTTTTTTTTCAATACTCACATGGCTCAGCTTAGGCAAGTGAAAAACCTAAAAATATTATGTAATAAATAGTTCCTACATTACGATCTCGTTTACTTATCTACTTATACAATACATACGTAAAAAATCCTATCAAAATATTCAGTTTCAAGGGAAACTAGACCTAATAAATACACAATTTAATAATAAAAAATATTTTAATGTATTAAAAAAACCAAAAGTCTGACTTTCAGAGAACACGAGGAATTTTGTATTGAAGCTTAATTGTACCAGAAAAATAAAACAAATAGTTACCTCTAAAGTGATTTCAAAATTATATCAATATCTTTGTGAAGCTGGTATTTCGATAGTTCTTACTTTAAAAATCGTGCCATTACAAAATATATTATTTACAAAACGTTTAGATTTAAGTTTTTTAAGACCTGAAATTAGCATTAAGTCAATGTTGTGATACAGTTAGGAAACAGTACATAATGTACTTTATTTTATGTACTTTAGCTTTGTCAATTAACATGACATTCTAAAATGGCGTCTTGCTTAGCTTGGTAGGGTTAGCAAATAAATAATAATAGCTAACTTGTTTTTAAAATTAAAAAGGTATTGTTGTTTGCTTTAGCAAAGGATATTATTTAGTGTTCCTAATGTTCATAAGTAGGATCGGCAGTAAGAAGGTCCTATGTATCAATATTATGGAAACTAAAAAGTATCTGCTAGTTTTTTTTGCGAACCTTATACGTCAGTATAGTGACAAGAATATTTAGAGTGTAGACTGTGTTTGCTATAGTAAATCACATGTTTATTGACAAAGCTCTTGATTTTGTAGACACTGGTATATTATAATTAGTTTTAAGATTCTAAAGGGTTATAATATCATGTAGCAAAAGATGTACCTTTATTGATTTTTATTTGCGATTGACAGTCGTGAGCAAAAATATATAAAAGTATACACACATGGAGTTCTGTAGTCATCGTTTATAATATTTTACTCAAACAAAAAGTCATATTTCACAAAACCCTTATTTAACTTTCTTAAACTTACTTCAATTTTGTTAGTTTTTGCTCGTGAATGTACTTTTTATTCGTTATTAGTTCGTAATTGTAACTATTAAAAGGCTGACTAACTAAATTTATTAAGACATTATTAATTTGATTTTGGAGTAAACTGAAAGGAATGTGTTCAATAGTAGGTATTCAACATTTGCATTACATTTTATATGATATACAGATCGCTGTAGATCTAAATGTGCGTACGCACAGCGTAGTAACAACTTTAAAAAAATTTTGTTTGTTAGGCTAGTCTGTCAAATATTGCGGCTAGCTTTTAAATTGTGACTTTTTACAGAAAATTCTTTGCTTTCTGTTACCTTGAAAAAATAATTAAGAAACAGATCAACATTTAAATTCAATAAGCAATTAAAATAATAAATTGCACATTAAAATAAAAAAAATATTAGAAGATAAAAATCACTTAGGCTTAATAAACTACTTACTATTTTAATAAAGTGATTGAACAGATTCTGGTTAGTATGCGTGTAAAATTTGTTGTTAATTAAGTTGATTGTTTAGATTTTATAATCACGTTAAACTTTTTTTTATTTTGACACTGATTTGCTCATTTTATTTTTTGTTACCGTTTTTTTTTTATGTTTTTCAATTGTCTTAACTAATAAGGTATGATACCAACTCATCTGCGGCAAAATCATTGTCCATGCTTTTTTATAATAATCGTTATTTTTAAGGTTGATTTATCAAAATAAAGATTTTAAATCGTGACTCGCGTCTTTTTAATTCTTTCTCTTTTAATATTAACTTTTAATATGTTTTGAATTCAACCATTTCAGTTAATTTATTAATTTCCTAATTAATTTAGTTTACCATAAACACAATTTAACTAACTTTTTATATTATAAAAAGTCCAAAGCCTATTAAGGAGATTTTAACCACGTATAATCATAGATTTAAATACTATGTAAACTAATGAGCGTATAATAAATATAGAGTATAAAACAATACGCGAGAAAAACTGACATATACAAACTGTCAACCATTTGTAGGATTTTATTGTGAATTATATTTTGTTAATAATAATTATAGTATCTACATAACTATGGAACCACTACCGCCACGGCAAGATGCGCCCAAAGACGGGTATGGACCGAGGGGGTACCCAGATTGTTACTATGTGAGTTAATAAAAACACTAACCTGTAATTGTCTCACTTCAATTTATTGAGGAGGGATAAGCATTGTTCAACACGCTAGCTTATATTTTTAAGTTGTATGAAAATAATACACACGAATTAAAATATATTTTTCATCTTTTCACCGGGACTTAGAGGTGTGACCTACTGCGCTAGCAAGATGGGCTAGGTCTCTATACGGTCGAGGTGGATCGCCGCACGCAATGTTACCACTGTGGCGAGGCTGGCCACCTGGCCAAGTTGAGTGCCAGGGACCCGCATTGCACAGCCTGTGCTGCTGCGGGTTGAAAGACCGACCACCCGATCGGTACCAAGCCCTGTGGGGCTAGCGTGCCCCAAAAGGGTAAGGAGAACGCCGCAACCCCGCGGCCGACCCTTACTCTATACCACATGTGGGGAGGTGGTGTCCATGTCTGCCTGATATGGTCCACCTCTCCGTCTGGTGCCGCGCACCCATGCGCTAAAGGGTCAGTGAGGGGACGGAATTGGTGTCCCCTCACTGAGCATAGGCCCGCGGAGGCTGTGTTGGGAGACCCACCTCTGCATTGCACTGGCTTCTGCCCCGAAGTCCTGTACCTCCTCTAAAGGGGGGCGCGAAGAATCCTCCTCACTTTACAGGCTGGTTAACGCGTGCGGGGTTGGCGGTAGAATGCTATAGCGATCCCGCCCCCCCGTCACTGATACACAGTCAACAGTCATATGCAACTTGGCTATCACTGGTAGGTATGTATAATTGTATATGTATTATTAATAAACCTTATGTTAACAGACATCTCGCGTCTTAAACTCCACGTTTCGATACGTGAAATTTGTGAAGAAGCTGCGGGCGTTAGAAGAGGAACAGAGTCGAGGTGCCAGAAACAAGCTTAAGGAGCTTAAAGACAAGCAGTACAGCGACTTCTTCATACGATGCGATCGCAGGTTAGTACTGTATACTGCTGCCTTATCATAAGCTCTTAATTCAGGACATTTTCCGTTGTGGAAGCGAGACGCCGCTATTTGCTGTGAGATGCGGCGTCTCGCTTCCACAACTTTCAGTCAGTCTTTCTCGACTAACCTTCCTAAAACAGTAGGAAGGCCCCGAAGGATCAAAGTCCAAAGAAAGGCAGAATTGCACATATAATACTGTATAATACACCCACATTACGCCAGTTACGTTATAGGTCCTAATGTTATAGGCGCCCCCTATAACATTAGCCTATTACCATGGTAGCGACATCTACCCGTCGAAGGACGAATGACGATGACACACACACAAGTAATCACACGCGCTAGCTATAAATACAGCCGCCCCGAGTTGAGAAGTGGGGCGCCGCGGCCCACCAGGCATACCACCGCCTGGTTGGAAGATCTTGCTTTTCGTTGGAGGAACTCCACATCCCTTCCTCCACACCATCAACCGGGCATAAATCCAGACTCCGTGCTGCTACTGGAAAATACCTAATGGATAAACGTCTTTATTACCTGTTTGAAACGTAAAAAAGTATGGTATACTGTATCCTTGTTTTCAGATCCCTCATAAACAACGTGGCGCGACGAGTGGATCTATGTCTTAAGTCGTATGCAGAAGACCTTAAAGAGAAAAGGAGGAGGTTGGTTTTATAGCACTTTTTACATAAGGTTCTGGTCCTGTCTGGCAAGTGCCAATATAATCCTAGAAACTTATTCAGGATGTATGTTAGCTATGTATGTATATCGAAAAAAGTACGCAATAAATAGAACAATCAAAACTAATAATAGTTACAGACTAGTCCGATGTACGCAGAAGAAAGAATCATTGTTTTTGACCAAGGCAATGTAGAGTTTGCAGAGGTATACGGGGGACTTTAGCAGAGCAATAGGGGATTAGGTAAAATGTCTCCCCCCCCCAACTACCCACTCTTTGCTGACCACCTGCCTCCAAAACTACACCTACCCTGGAGAATCTGTAAGACCCTCAACAGACTCCGGTCGGGACTAGGCAGAGGCCAGCCTAATCAGCAAAAATGGGGATTCCGCGATGACGACAGGTGCGACTGCGGTGTCCTCCAAACTATGGACCACTTGCTGGTCTGCTCTAGATGTCCAGTGTGCGCCACACCGGAAGACCATCGGATTAGATCTTCATGAGATCTGATAACTTTTTTATAAGTAATGTTATGAGTCTTGGCAATAAATTTTACATGAAATGTTTTTGGTGGGTTTAATTTTACAGACTAGTAGCCCTGTTAACTGCAGAAGAAGAAATGAACATTAGGAAATTCGTGGAAGATGCACAAGCGGGTGTGGAAGCTCTGTGGCAGGACAAGAAGGATCGGCTGGCGTTCCTGCTGGCTAAACGGAAGAAGGAGCATGAGGAGAAATACAAGGATACTCCATTGTAAGGAGCATCTTTCTTCTCTTTTGTGTTGCCGAACTATCGATAATTTGCAATTCAAAAGGCCTTATTATGGATAGGAATATCGATACTATCTACTACGTCTTCCGTCAACGGCAAACCATATCATTTTTTGTGATGAGCACGAATATGGTTGGCTATTCCAAATAACACTAAGAAAAGATTTCACAAAAAAACCTTTACTTAGTGATAGTTTAAGTAATCATTAAATGTCTCAGAGTTCGGAGGTTAGTAGTCAACAGTAGCCTTGTGATTAATCGATTAAAGAATTACTAAGTATCTTAATTAACCTAAATAATAAGTAATAACTATAACATGACACCCAATTACTAGGTGAATCGGTACAAACTAGATTTAAAGTTTTCTGTGCTCTTCTGTAGCCTATACGAAATAAAAACATGACTGTGACTACACTAATGTTCGCCTAACCGAATTTCACGGTGGCCTATCTGAGCTGTGACTAGCCAAGTACGCAGGAGATAATAGGCGAAAGTTTGTGAGTATGTTTGCTACCTCTTCACGCTGAAACGCCTGGACCGATTTCGCTAAAATTTGGTATGGAGGTAGGATTAGTAGTAGGATAGGAGATAGGCTACTTTTTAACCAGCAAAATGTAGCGGGTAATACCGTTGGGAGCAGCTAGTTGGTAATAAATAATATAACATTTTTTCCTTAGAACAAAATGCGTGAGCGTCCTACCGTGTATTTACAAGCTGCGCGCTAAAGAAGCTCAGGAGATACAGCTGTACCAGATGAAGGAGAAGCAGGCCAAGTTAATGGCGGAGAAGGAGTTCGACAAAATGTGGCACGAAGTGGCCATGAAGGAGTCTGAAGCTCTGGTGAGGGTTACACCGAATCTAGGTTTTTAGGTTATGAGCTTATTTCACACTGTACAAGTAAAGTGTTGAATAGTAAGTTGTCGATTAACGCTAACCGGCAAGTAAAGATTACGAGTAACTTCTATCGTATCTCAGTGTCAGGCCAGTTTATCCCCTGGTTAATGCTAGATATTGTGAAAATCGTATGAGTAGTTACGGGTGACTTAGTGGTGGTTAGTCTACTTGACACTTTACTTGTCGATGGTGAAACAGGCCCTAAGTTTTTTAAGGAATCTAGATCTAACTTGGGGGAATCGTGGAAGGAAAGGGATTTATAAATGTTAAATGAATTTATTTTTGCAAATAGGTTTACAAGAAGCACTTTCACACGTCATATAACTAGATTACGTTGGCATTTCCTAATTGACCTCTAAGAAGAAATGCCATAACAAACTCACTTTTGCACTATAGTGGGACCATTATGGCTGAAATAAATGCCGCGGCCCACAAGGCATACCACCGCCTGGTTGAAAGATCTTTCCTTTTTGTTGAAGGAACTCCACACCCCTTTCTCCAGAAGATAATAACAATAATATTTGATTATATCCTCGTCTTGTCTTACGCTTTACTAGGTTTAGCGTTATGACGTTAAGGTCCATTTTATATCTACTTACTGAATATTCAGTTAAATAACAAAATGTGTTCTGTCTTTAATAAAGATGTTAATGCTTGTAGGCTGCTCGAATGGAAGTAGACGCGATCGAGCGCATGCGCCGTAACCAAGACTGCAACAAGTACAGCGACTTCCAAATCGAAATGAGGCGTCAACAGCGCATCAAGGAACAAGAGATGCTGAAACAAGAGTCGCTGAAGATGAGGGCAGAGTTCGAGGAGCTAGTCAGAATGGAGGAGGAAGGTATAGTTATTTAGAGCTTGTTATATATTCAATCTTGTAACTAAACTAAACCATCCAAGGACCCACTTAAACACCCAACAAATCTCATCAAAATGGGTACACCCCTTTAGGATGTGTTCAGACTCAGAGAAATACACATGTACTGTAGTAGGTACTGAAGAATCTGTACTGTTTATATTTATGTAAGGGGTAATTTTCAAAACCAAAGAGTTTTGATTTCCAATATTCTTTAACCAATATTTAGAATCGACTTTCATGGTGTACATAGGCTACCGGAGGCCCAGAAAAGACATTAAAAAAATCCAGGCAGTCGAAGTCGTGGGCATATGCGCGTTATTTTTTCTTCTAAATAAAACTTTGCCCCACACTATGCATTCCTCCTGTGTCGTGGGTGCGTTTCACAAACATGAAATATCACAACAATACACAACACCCAGACTCGGGACAAACATCTGCGGTTCGCACAAATATTTTCCCCGTGCAGGCATCCAACCCTTAGCGCAGCAATCTGAAGGATTATATGTTAATAATACGAACCTTTATTTCATCCTCTTAAGCCAAACGCCAGAAGCATCTGAGGCGTCAAGACTTGGCTGTAGAAAGGAAGAATATGATAGAAGAGCGTCAAGAGAACCTCGCTAAGAAGAAAGCCGAGGTTAAGCTCATCAATGACACGTGGGACTCGCTGGCCGGCATGGGGATAGCTGACGAAAAGGCCCATCTAGAACGTAGGAGGCAACAAGAGGTACTAACTTTTAAACTATCGCATAGCATCATGATAAGTGTGTCACTGTAGGGTGCCAACTGAAAACCAGCGCTGAGTGTTCTACACTTAGCATATGCTGAGTTGGCGACCTTTTCGGTATTGCATGTTTGATGGTACTACTGATAATATATTTTTGTTGTTTTACCTTTTATTTGTGCTGTCATATGTGCTGTCGAATAAATGATTTCTGATTCTAATAATTAAATTAAATAACGACACGTGAATTAACAAGAACACAAGATTTTTGCGGCACAAGCGGTGTCACCCGGGACATGACACCGCAGCTTCAGTCTGCTTGTGACCACGGCTGCTGCAACACGGTCGAAACGTCAATTCCCGTGTTGTAATTTATTTTTATTATATGCAACAAGAGGTGTCATTACTAAAGTAGTAGTGATAAGATTTATATTAGTAGGAACTACTTAGTGTAATAAATCTATTATTTATTTATAATAATATAATAAGACTGCCTCGTTGGTCTAGTGGTCGCTAAGCGCGACTGCTGAGCAAGAGGTCCTGGGTTCAAATCCCGGGTCGGGCAAAGTGTTACTGAGTTTTATTTTAGGTAATTCTCAGTAGCAGCACGGAGTCTGGATTTGTCCCCGGTTGATGGCAATAGGCTCGCACCCTATTACATTGGGACTTAGAACATAACTGGCGAAATGTGGGTGTATGTACACCTCTGCCTACCCCTTCAGGGAATACAGGCGTGATGTTATGTTATGTAAAAGGTACAATGTAAGTTATATGACGTACAACAATGTCCAACAAAAGTATATTATTTATATGGAACTAGCTGACACCACAGACGGCGTCCTGTCATAACTATGAATATTGAATTCGACTGACAGTCATGTCAAACGCCGTAAGGTTACATTAGAAAAGTTAATATAATCGTTAAATTTTCTGATGTTACGCGCAACTTTCTTAACTGTATCTGTCATAAGAACCTTCTCCTGACAATAACAAACACAACAATAAAGAATTATCGATATTGGTCCAGCCGTTGACGCGTGATGCCGTGACCAAGTGAAATAGTGATTATTTTTTATTTATATAGATAATAAATATGAGCATTTTGAGCCAGGATTCGGAATATATATACACAGAGCCGGGATTCTCATACGCAATATCTGGATATTGCGACTGAACTGTTCTGGAACCGACGCAATTACTTAAACATAGATAGAGTGAGGGTAACATAATTATGTTTTCAATTTCGAGCTTGCTAAGCGCTTTGAATCGGGAATAAGCTACACATTGTGTTGGATGCCTGGAGTGCCTGGTAAAATTATAATAGCAACAACGCATCCTTTATTATTTATAAGTTTTTAATGACATGAAATTTATCTTTACTATTCTAAGCACTTGTGATTACAGTCAGTACTCGTTTTTGTTACCCCTAATCCCACACAAAATGTCAAGCCATTTAATTAATATTTAATCTTGAATCTAAATTGAAAAAGAAACTTGAAAAATTATGGACTAGCGCAGGTCTCAACCCGCGGTCTTCGCCGATCCGAAGCGCAGCTCTGCTAATTGAGCTATCGTCTCGCTGCTCGCACCCATCGAATTTCAAGTTCCCTTTCAGTATTTACGTCTCAAGGGTAACGTCAGGTATTATCCGTTGGAATCTATGATTACCAACTCAATGTTATACCTTTACAGCTGTAAATCACTGAAACGGTAATACCAACCCAAATTTCCTTATTTGTAACCGTCAATTTTTATAAGCTACCTTCTCTTCTAGCGTGAGCTCGACATATGCAACAACAAGATGATCAAGTTCAGAGAACATCGGTCGAAGATGGAAGCGGCTGATGATCTGCTTCTTCAGCAAGAGGCTCGCGTCATTCAGGACAAGATGGATAAGACGAGATGCGAGTACACCATGAAGTCTAGGAAGACTAATAAGGTAAGGTGTCTTCAGGAACAGAAGCAGATAATACCTAGAATTTGCAACTAAGCCACTAAACCGGTATCGTGGGAAAAGATCTTGAAAAATTGTATGTGCTATAATTTTATGTATTAAAAATAAATGTTATTATCATTTTGAAGTAATAAAGTCAAGCCTTGGCCCAGCAGTGGGAGAGGCTAGTTAAAAATAATTTAAAAAGAATACTGTAATATCAAGAAGCAACAAAATTTAACAAACGGATCTGATCTTCTGCTTTTAATTTTAGATGTTGAAAAAAACATAACCCTCCTTCTGGCGCAGTCAGGTAAAAAGCAGAGGTGTTATGACGTAAACGCAATTACACTAACGATCAAATTGATAATTATGCATTGTTCAATCACTAACTCGTAACTAATACTGCATACAGTGAGTATGGGCTACCACGACTTGACTGACTCGCATAATCAGCAAGCGACTTGATATACTGAAAGAACGGTCTCATTGCTCCATAACTTGTACTATATCCTCTTGACTGGCGAGCGACATCAAACCGCGCCTGACTGGCGAGCGACCCATTCTGGGACGCTGACCTTGACTCACATTTCATAACAAAAATCAACCGACAATGTTATCGCTGTGTTACTCGAACATATTTTAATGTTTACGTGATAGAACAGGCTAGCAAATAAGCCAATAATATTATGGGATTACAAGGAAGGATTTTTATAAACTGTGGTCAGTGCCGAGTGGCGCGAATTTTGAATTGTAGTAGTAATACTATTTGAAGTGTATTTTGTGCGTGTAAATTTTTAGTATTAATTTTACAAAAAAAAAAAAAGTCGGAAAATTTTCATTTTCCATTTTCATTTCCAAAAATTTTCACAGCATGTTTTTAGATTTTACAATATATACATACTAATCAGTAAGAAAAATTAACAGAGAATCCAAATATATATATATATTCGTACGTATTCTTACAAAATCATCGAGAAAACTGCAAAAGAATGCACCTAATCCCCTCCAGGGGGGCCTCCCGTGCGGGGGGGGCGCCAGACGCGGGGGGTTGTGAATCGTCCCATTTTTGGTCGCTTGCCAGTCGAGAGGATAATAATAAAAATATAATAAATAAAAAAAGGAAGTCCATTGAAGAACTTGCTTTTTTTATTTAAACACCTTAGAGAGTTGAATTGTAAAAAAAATAGTACAGCCTATGTCCTTGTTTCTTGAACTTTCCACATGCCAAATTTCATCAAAATCCGTCCAGCGGTTTAGTCGTGAAGACGTAGCAGACAGATTTACTTTGACATTTATAATATTAAGTATGGATATTATTAACGCACCTAAACACGACAGGAGGTCCGTGCCGCCATCGTAGACCAGATCAAAGAAAACGCACAGATCCGCGAAGCGAAGAAGAATGACGACGATGACGACGTAGAGTACCATAGACAGCTGTTCAACCAGCTAGAACAGCTCGTAGCTCACAAGGAGCTCACTGAGGCGCAGGCGCGCAAGCTGTACCAGAAGCAGCTGCAGCAACAGATCGATTATAACAACCTGCTGAAGGTAAGGCCGTTTTGTTATTTTGTAATCTGTAATAATAATAAAAGTTTATTTCTCCCCACAATTTTAGTTAGCACAATCAAAACTTAGCTTAGCCTAGCTAAAACTTGCTGAGCAAGAGGTCCTGGGTTCGATTCCCGGGTCGGGCAAAGTGTTACTTGATTTTTTCACTAGATAATTCTCAGTACCTTGAAGGCTAGATTTATGGCCGGTTAATCAATAGGCTTGCCCCTATCACATAGGACCTTTAACATTTCTGGTGAAATGTTGGTGTGCTATACACATCTGTATACAGCCGGAGAAAACAACCACAATTATTAGCTTTGTTTTTAACAAGAACATCGCCCCACACATTACAAATTCTCCTGTATCGTGGGTGTGTTCCACAAACATGTAATGTCACATACACAAACACCCAGACTCGGAACAAATATCTGCGGATCGCACTTTTTTTTGTCACGTGCGGGAATCGTACCCGCGACATTTAGCGCAGCAATCCAATCGCTTTGTTATTAAACAAACAAACACATGTAAACATACAAACTGTGACAAACATAGTTATTATAACAAGAAAGGTCACAGTAGAACTTACCTGGATTTTAATTCATAAATATATTAATTATTAGGAGCGAGCGAAACAAGAGGAGTTGGATCAAAGAAGGAAGTGCCAGCTAGCGACTGAAGAGTACCAGCAGGAGATCAACAGGATGCTGTGCAGGTCAGTATAGAACTAAACAACTCTGTATATATCTTTATACACCTTTAGTAAGGTCTGGGCCATAAATAAGGAGGAGAGCGTCATAATAAGGAGGTGAGAGAGTGTTGGAACGCCTGTTATTATTATTATAGCAGCGAGTGGCAACGCATCCGTAATTAGTTATTACTTTGTAATTAATTAATTATTTTTCTTCACTCCATCGTAATTCGTTAGCCATAATATTGCTTAAAAGCGCACACCTAATTAGTAAAAAAAAAATGGTTGTCATTGTTCCAATAAACGTTAATGATCGCAGCAGCGAGATGGGTCGACGATATCACAAAGATCGCAGGGCGCACCTGGATAAGATTGGCACAGGACCGCGGCGGATAGCTTTGTTTAAGGGAGGCTTATACCCAGCAGTGGGATATTGAAGGCTGTGGATGATGATGATGATGGATTGTTTTAATTAGGTTTTAAGTGAACCTATTATTCACTGCTCACTTATAAATATAGTCTGTCCTCCTTATTGTTGACTCATTAGTTATACCTCATCGTTTGTTTATAGACCATTCTTCAGTGAAGAGGTTCATCCATTCATGAGGCAGATGGCTAAGGGTCTGACTATGAAGGAGAAGTGTCCGTGTTCGAAGCCGGACTACTGCGCAGTGCCGTCTACGTCAGGATAGAAACAACACGGTTTGATAATAACACTTACATATGTTTATGAATTAAATTTTCGTTCATTATCTTCTCTTTTGTTACGTCTAGTCGTTATAGTTGTATTTTCAAAAAGCACTGATAGCCGAGTGGTATTACCGTTGGACTGCCAAATCAAAGGTCGCAAGTTCAAATCCCGGCACGCACCAATGTCTTTTCGTATTCATGTGCGAATTATACAATAGTTATCAGGTGCTAAAAACAGTGAAGGAAAACATCATGAAGAAACCGGCACACCTAAGAGATATTTCAACGGTATTTAAAGCCATGTCAGAGGCCTACAGGCGGTTTAAACTCCGACACCAGGTTGTCCATCAACCATACGATGAGAGAGAGGGTTGTATTAAAAAAAAACGTCGCCCTACACTAGGAATTTCTCCTGTATCGTGGGTACGTTTCACAAACATGAAATATCACATACACAAACACCCAGGCTCGGGACAAACATCTGCGGATCGCACAAATTGTTGTCCCGTGTGGGAATTGAATCCGCAACCCTTAGCGCAATAGTCCAGTCGCTTGGCCTCCACGCCATGTAGGTCGTCGTACTTATATAGATTACTTACAGTTACAGGTTTTTTCTGACTGAATAACGCGTCTATCTTGTAGCTGGGAATCGAACGCACCCTCGTGTTTACAATTACACACTCTTTATCACTCGACAGTAAGGTATATCGATTCTGGTCATATTTATCTATGATTTTATCATTGTTTACATACTTATCGATAATTAATATTGTTATCATTTATTTCCCAGTAGGTATTTATATATAATATAAATTATTTAGTTATGTACAAAATGGCTGTGTCAGTTATTCGATCATTATTATTTTTTATGCATAGCCGCATTCTCTATGTACTTAAAGAAATCTTTATAATAAATACATTTTAAAGACATAATATTCATATTCACTAACTCAACACGAACGATTGCCGACAAAAATTGTGGGATTGAACCCGCAACCTCTAATACAGTAGCCTGATAACTGAGCCACTGCGCCAAAGGTCCTAAATGTCATTATTAACGACTCATAGTCTTAACCGCACAAAACAGGTCTCGGCCTATCAATGTGGGCGCGGGACTGTTTAGCTGTGTGACGTCATTGATGAGACTCCGCTACTTGCAGTGTAATGCGGCGTCTCGCTTCCACAACGTAAACTGTCCTGCTTTAAGAGTTCATGGTAAGGAAGTTGTTCCGATTTAGCTAAAACTTGGTATAGAGGTAGCTGACACCCTGGATTAACACATAGGCTTAACTAATACGTATTAACGCATAGGCTTTTTATTAAGAAATGTAGCGGGTAAAACCGCGGGGCGCAACTAGTGTAACTTACAGGAACCGGAAAGGTTCTGTAAGTGCAGTATTATGTTGTTTTAAGTAAGGAAACTACGAATTGAACAAGTCCTTGAATGTTAATATTGTTAACCTTTGTTATGCTCTACTTTAACCTCGGTCTCTGATGTCTCACCATAGTTAAAGCGTGATGAACACATTCGTAGAATATTGCCATACCGTGTATTATATCAACTTAACATCGCGCCTGTATTCCTCTAGGAGGTAGGCAGAGGTGTTTAGTACGCCCATATTTAGCCAGTTATGTTATAGGTCCAAATATATTAGGAGAATTCCATGGCATGGAGAATGGCAATCCATCAACCGGGCACAAATCCAGAATCCGTGTTGGTAATGGGCTTTTCCATTAGGTAATTCTCAGTAGCAGCACTGAGTCTGGATTTAGTACAGGCAATAGGCTCGCCCACTATTACTTTGGGACCTATAACATAACTGGCGAAGTGACCGCTGCCTACCCCTTCGGAGAATACAGGTTAAGTAATGTCTGTTTTATTTAGAAAAAATGTAATGTACGCGCGTTTCTGTTGACGCGCAATTACACATTTTTTTCTGTAATTTCGCTTTATAGGAGAACAGTGGTATTTTCTTGGTTCATGAATTATACTTTGGTAGACCATAGGTATAAGAAATTTCTAACCATAATATAGTAAAAACTGATGTTGATTTGACGGAGTTATTTACCTACAAATCACAGTACAAGGTTACATAAACAAGCCAATTTCATAATGTATAACTGCATTACGCAACATTTGATGATGATGCGGTCGATATCATTGCACTCGTGTTTAATAATAATTACACGATTTAAATATCACGTGGATTTAGTTTTAATAGCCATCAAGTATTTACAGCTGTGGGCTATTTCTGATGCCTTGAATTTTTTTAAGTTTGGTATTTCCGACTAGTACCTATGCAAAAGGACCAACGGTATAAGGACCAGAGATCAAAGTACCAAACTTTGTTTGTTTTTTATATAATTCGGTATGGTTTACGTTACGTCATCAATAACATGTAAACATAGTGTTTTTCGTCTAGTATTTTTAATGGTGCTTAAATTAGATGATTAGAGAATTATGTTATAGTGTTGGTGTATTTACTCGACAGCCTTGTAAAGATAATTACTACAAAGTACAACCTGATGATTGATCGAGTGAAACAGACAAACTGGTATATAGGAGAGTATTGCCTTGTATCGAGTAATAGCCATAGTTCGGGAAAAATAGGATTTTGAAAGTAAGACATCAAGCATACAGAATATTATCTAACGAATCTGGATAACGCATTATTGATGTGGAGTTTTGATTTTTGGTCCTTAAAAATACCTACATTACTTAATACTTAATTATTAATTTTCAAGTAACAATTATTTTATTATTAGTTAGCTGTAATGAATGATGTGGAAACATTGTGTGGACAATTTTCTAGAAAGATAGCTTCTAAGAAGTTTTTTTTACCTACTGGAACAGCGAAGACTTGTAGCGCGTACCTAAGCTCTTATGTTATAAAATTTAAATCAATTACTTTAGTTTTTTTTTCAAGCTTTAGGTTAATATACCACCGATGCTATTCACTACAAGGCTCACATATACAGCTCAGTGAATCAGTCGACTACTATATCGTGGCTGGCTGCGATCGCTGACGATGTAATCATAGGCATGAAGTGGGCATGCTATCAGTAGGATAACTGAGTGTAATGTTCTATTATACACACATACTATGTATATTAATAAAAACTACTGAAAATGTATCGACTTTTACACTTGTATGCACATAACGAAACAATACCTTACAAAAAATGCCTAATGGGATATTCCGATGTAGAACAATACAAGAGGCCGTTTACACGGGCCTAATAATTCAGAAAACCTGAATAATTACCTTTTATTTATGTACCAATTACCATTGTGTAAAATATTACCCTGATCGGTGGATCACTTGGCTCGCGGGTCGATGAAGAACGCAGCAAGCTGCGCGTCATAGTGTTAACTGCAAACACATTAGAACATCGACATTTCGAACGCACATTGCGGTCCTTGGATACATATCCAGGACCACTTCTGTCTGAGGGCCGGCTGTATTTAAACATGCTACATTGCGCTTTGTCAGCTTATGCATGTAAGTTTCCACCGATTTGGTGAGAGATAACGAGCTAGCTAGGCAGCGCATTTGACGGTTCTATAGAGAAAGTGCATTGAGCATGTTCGATAAAGTCCGTCTAAAACTTTCATTGCTTACAATAAGATACTGTTGTATGGTTACGTGTAGTCAGAGGCGGTGTCCGTGTTAATCGATCGCCGATGCGTATTCGTTGTTAATCAGGCAGCGAGGACACGCGTTCGCTTTTGTATTTGCACGTGCGGCGCGACTCTTCGGTGGTTTTAAAATTAACTAGTGAGAGTTGCGTTATCGTCTTAAGTCTGCTTCCTTTAGACGAACATGATTCGTCGAGGGATATCCGAAACGATTGTGTCAATTTGTAAGCAACAAGAAGGTAGTGAAGGTAGTTTGACCGTTTTCAAATAACTACCTCATTAATTTATCGTTGGCCTCAGATCAGGAAGGATCACCCGCTGAATTTAAGCATATTAGTAAGCGGAGGAAAATAAACTAACAAGGATTTCCTTAGTAGCGGCGAGCGAACAGGAATGAAGCCCAGCACTGAATCCTGCCGTTGTTTGAGTGGCGGGAGATGTGGTGTTCGGGAGGTTCCATTTTCTCGTTTCGGTTTCTTTGTCCAAGTTCGTCTTGAACGCGGCTGTTTCCCAAAGAGGGTGGTAGGCCCGTAGTGACAAAGGACCAAGACGAGAGGGACACTCCTCAGAGTCGGGTTGCTTGAGAGTGCAGCCCTAAGTGGGTGGTAAACTCCATCTAAGGCTTAATATTACCGCGAGTCCGATAGCGAACAAGTACCGTGAGGGAAAGTTGAAAAGAACTTTGAAGAGAGAGTTCAAGAGTACGTGAAACCGTTCAGGGGTAAACCTGTGAAACTCGAATGAAAGAACGGAGAAATTCATCGTCATTCCACGGCAGACGGACGCGGGCCTCGATGTCACAGCTTCGGCCGTTAGACACGAGTCGCTTCTAGTATCGTTCGTGGACGGCGTGCACTTTTCTCTTAGTAAATACATCGCGACCCGTTTGATGTCTGTTTAAGAACTGTTTCGATGTCGCCCCATTGCCTTATAACAGGGGTAATGGGACCGTGACGGTGCCTGACAGGCTGTCAGACGGTGATTATGAGGAAGCGTGCACGCGTTTAAGACGCGTCCGGCCTGACGCAAGTCGCACGCCGAATCCTACGGTTTCGCCTCAGTGCGAACGTAGGTGTGGCGCGTCTGTTGTCGCCGCCGTGTTGTCTCGGACTGTGCGCGTCTCTGTCTGCGATTGTTCAGTTTTGGGCACTCACAGGACCCGTCTTGAAACACGGACCAAGGAGTCTAGCATGTATGCGAGTCATTGATGTAAATAAACTTAAAGGCGTAATGAAAGTAAAGGCGCGCGTAATCCGTGCGCTCTGGGAAGATGGAGTATCGATCTAGGTCGGTCTCTCGCATTCCCGAGGCACCTCGTTTCCAATCTGTGAATGCAGGTGCACTTTGAGCATAAATGCTGGGACCCGAAAGATGGTGAACTATGCCTGTTCAGGTTGAAGTCCGGGGAAACCCTGATGGAGGACCGTAGCGATTCTGACGTGCAAATCGATCGTCTGAATTGGGTATAGGGGCGAAAGACTAATCGAACCATCTAGTAGCTGGTTCCGTCCGAAGTTTCCCTCAGGATAGCTGGCGTCGAGTATACAGTCTCATCTGGTAAAGCGAATGATTGCAGGCATTGGGGACGAAACGTCCTCAACCTATTCTCAAACTTTAAATGGGTGAGTACTCCGGCTTGCTGATGAAGCCGGAGATCTGATGACGGTGCCAAGTGGGCCAATTTTGGTAAGCAGAACTGGTGCTGTGGGATGAACCAAACGTAGTGTTGCGGCGCCCAAAAAATTCTCAAAGATACCAAAAAGACGTAAGGTTATTTAAGACACCAGGATGGTAGCCATGGAAGTTGGAATCCACTAAGGAATGTGTAACAACTCACCTGAATAAGTACCTTGCTCTGAAAATGGATGGCGCTATAGCGTTTTGCCTATACACTACCGTTAGGTGCATGTGCGACGTTCATTAGCGTCATTAAGCCCTAACGAGTAGGACGTGTGCGGCGGAGAGCGCAGAAGGGTCTGGGCGTGAGCCTGCCTGGAGCCTCCGTCGGTGCAGATCTTGGTGGTAGTAGCAAATACTCCGGCGAGGCCCTGGAGGACTGACGTGGAGAAGGGTTTCGCGAAAACAGTAGTTGCTCGCGAGTCAGTCGATCCTAAGCTCAATGAGAAATTTTATGTTGATGTAGCGTGTTTTTCAACTATCAAACTTATTGGTAATATTGATAAGTAAGTAACGCCCACTGAGCGAAAGGGAATCCGGTTCCTATTCCGGAACCCGGCAGCGGAACCGTTTCAACAATCGTGCCCTCGTTTTATAACGAGTGTTCGACGGGGTAACCCAAAGTGGCCTGAAGACGCCGTCGAGAGGTCTGGGAAGAGTTTTCTTTTCTGCCTGAGCGTTCGAGTTCCATGGAATTCTGTAAAAGGGAGATATGGTTCGGAACGCGAAGAGCACTGCACATCGTTCAGTGTCCGGCTACTCTCTGCGGACCTTGAAAATTTAGGTGAGGGATATACGAGGAAATGTCGCGCCGGTTCGTACCCATATCCGCAGCAGGTCTCCAAGGTGAAGAGCCTCTAGTCGATAGAATAATGTAGGTAAGGGAAGTCGGCAAATTGGATCCGTAACTTCGGAATAAGGATTGGCTCTGAGGACCGGGGTGTGTCGGGTTTGGACGAGATACAACTGTAACCGGTGCTGCACTTAGTTGATACGTTTCTGCCTTGCGGCAAATGTGTAGATACAATGTGCGTGTTCCGGCCTTTTGCAGATCTTCCTAGCTGTAAGACTATATCGATTGTGTGTCATGCGTGATTGATGCAGTCTTGTACGACCACCGTTTAACGGTCAACTCAGAACTGGCACGGACAAGGGGAATCCGACTGTCTAATTAAAACACAGCATTGCGATGGCTCTCACGGGTGTTGACGCAATGTGATTTCTGCCCAGTGCTCTGAATGTCAACGTGAAGAATTCAAGCAAGCGCGGGTAAACGGCAAGAGTAACTATGACTCTTCAAAGGTAGCCAAATGCCTCGTCATCTAATTAGTGACGCGCATGAATGGATTAACGAGATTCCCGCTGTCCCTATCTACTATCTAGCGAAACCACAGCCAAGGGAACGGGCTTGGGAAAATCAGCGGGGAAAGAAGACCCTGTTGAGCTTGACTCTAGTCTGGTATTGTAAAGAAACGTAAGAGGTGTAGCAAAGTGGGAGATTGCTCGCGCGATCAACGTTGAAATACCACTACTCTTGTTGTCTCCTTACTAACTCGGTTAAGTGAAAGCAGAGTGCAGTTGACCGTATCAACAGCGCATGTTTTATGACTCCAAGCGTGCAAAGTTTAGTAGCTGTAACGTGGCGGCAACGCTTGTCGGTGAACAACGCTCGCGTGATTCAGTCCAAGGACATTACCAGGCGGGGAGTTTGACTGGGGCGGTACACCTGCCAAAGAATAACGCAGGTGTCCTAAGGCCAGCTCAGCGAGGACAGAAACCTCGCGTAGAGCAAAAGGGCAAAAGCTGGCTTGATCCTGATGTTCAGTACGCATAAGGACTGCGAAAGCACGGCCTATCGATCTTCTAGTATAAAGAGTTTTTAGCTAGAAGTGACAGAAAAGTTACCACAGGGATAACTGGTTTGTGGCAGCTGAGCGTCCCTAGCGACGTTGCTTTTTGATCCTTCGATGTCGGCTCTTCCTATCATTGTGAAGCGAAAATCACAAAGTGTTGGATTGTTCACCCACTAACAGGGAACATGAGCTGGGTTTAGACCGTCGTGAGACAGGTCAGTTTTACCCTACTGATGGCTTGTCGTTGCGATAGTAATACCGTCTAGTCCTACAATAACACCGGTATCGGACATTTGGTTCATGCACTCGGTCGAACGGCCGGTGGTGCGAAGCTATCATCCGTGGAATAATCTCTGAACGCATCTAAGAGAAAATACCATCTAGTCAAATTCGGCAAGGATATACTTATTGTGGAGCCCCGAGAGTCGGGAGGCTCTAAACAATGTGACAATTTTAGTCGCGCTTCACCACGTGAGGTGCGACGACGAAGCCCATTTGGATCGCGGAGATCGATGCTGTCGTTTAACGCGCGCAATACGGCTCCGAAGGTCCAAACTTAACTCAGTTCGGTGTCGGGGCTCAGAATAGTCTGTAGACGACTTCCGTCCCTGGCGGGGTGTTGTGAGCGGCAGAGTGGCACGATGTTACAATCCGTTGAGACTCAGCCCTGAGCCAGGTGATTCGTTCTGGCGGAATATTAATACACGAACTGTTTTATATTTCATAGGATTTCATTTAAAGTTATTTTCTTAATGTGGCACAAAAATACATACATACATTACCAGCGTCACAAACATGATTAAGACAGCTATGACACGTTGGTATGTATCTAAGGCTACAGCATATTTTATTACATTTACAAGCATAATACGCAAGTACAAATGTCAGTATGCGTAATTACTTAACTAATCAACTACTTACTTATTTACCAGAAAGCTAGATCGTTATGTGTTCTTTGTATTACCTAGATGTTCTCTTAAGATACTTGTCTATTCCTTATTCTTTCCGCATTTTTATTCGTTACTTTACTAGGAAATTTTACAAGTTATGATAAATATTCTACCTTAATATACAGGTGATTATACTGTGAGTCTGTGATGAAATCTTATTTATTTCCATTTGTCACGTCCTAGTCTAAAACTATGTAGGTATGAGTAATTGGAAAAAATATAAAATAATAACTTTGTGACTGAATTATAAGGTATTTCAATATAGGTAATTTTACTTTAATTGTAAATTGTATTAGCTATGTTATTTACTGACTTATGTTTCAAAAACTCCGCCCGTACGAAAACAATTCTGGCGAGACGAACATTTCAGAACCAATATTTCTTCAGCGGTGACCCTGAGACCCGGACTTAACCAAAAGCAGTGATCGTCTAGTCGGTCGACTAGTAGTCATTTTTGCGATCGACCAGTTGGCTAGTCGGCCTATCCCTAAAAAATGTATATTTTACTTTATGTCTAGTGGTCAATATCTTGACCACTGGACATACCACGTTGTCTCTTTAATCTAACAGACAGATTGGTTTCTGTGGAGTTGTTGCACCGTTTCTACTTCCTAGCAGCGGAATATTACTACGAAGCGGTACAGAGTGGAAAGGTGGTCTCTAAAATATATAAGTAGACTAAGGACTACCTTAGGCAACTTTTATTTTAGATAAAAGTTTATTCCTGATAAAAGCGTTTTTATTGTAAAAAAAACAAACAATTTTTGTCTGTTTGTTTCTGGTAATCGCTGAAACGGCTGGACCCATTTTACCGGGACTTTTCAATAATAAGGAGTAACTTGGGCAACTTTTATTTAAGATCCTATGAAGGAACCGTTTTTTCTTTTGAGGTACGGACGGAACCCTTATTATGTCCGATGATTCATAGGCACTAATAAAAAAAATACATTAAAGACGTGCGTACGCACACGTATCTATCATCTCAAAGAATGATGTACTAAGTCGGAAATCCTCATTTCAAAAATTACACGTAGATCAACTAATTCCAATTCCGTACGCGTTTAGATTTACATGTGGATAAATGTCACGTTACTACTTTGTACAATCAACGTAAAAAGTGTTTTAAGCTATCTTATTCAATGTGTGTATAATATTACTAGATGTACCTAACCCACGACTTTATCCGTGTTTTTTTTATCCATAACAAAAGACGGAAAAAAAATCCTTTTGTCACCCGTTAGGGTTAATACAACTTTACACAATTCTAGAGTATTCTCAAGTTACAAACTGCAATGGGAACCCCCTTTAATGCCTTCTAAACGGAAAACGTGTTACAAGTAGGAACTTAACCTTGTATTAAGAGAAACAAGATCATGTTTCTCAGTAAACAAAATAATTGTTCTAATTAATAGATTTAACGATCATTTATTTGCATAAAATGTAACTGAACTGGTTCTGGTAAGGAAATGTTGTTTAGTCATATTTACAATACTTTATGAAAACAAACAATAGGTACATTATAATTTTGTTTGGGACGCGGGAAAATAATAACATCCACCTGAGTCACTTCAACGTAACATTGTGGTCACAGGTCAATAATTTGTCATTGACTGTACTTATCACTGTGTATTTTCCTGTAGGAAGATTTTAATATATGGTAATAAAAAAAAATTGTATGACTAGGTGACTTATATTTCGAGTTGTTTTCCTTGTCCTGTTGTTCTATATAAGCTTTCTGTTTCGTAATATTCATCAGTCGCTTCTCAACCACCGAACATGTATACCAAACTTCTCGCGGTCGTTGGCCTGGTATCCTTGGCTTTAGCTGCTGACGTGACAGTAGGCAGCAAAGGTGGCAGAATTATATTCGACAAAAATATTACTGCCAGCCCCGCGATTTGGAAACAAACAAACAAACTGACTGTAAATGCTACTGATAACGAAGTCATCAGCCAAATAGTTGTCATTGATAACAGGCCCGAAAAGGATGGCGATGCTAAAGTAGTTGAAGGTGGAGAGGGACAGAAGAATGTCACAATCGAACTGGCGAGTCCGGCAATATTCAGAGGATTCGATTTCAGTGTTCAAATATTTGCAGCACCAGCAGGTGACATGAACTCACAGATTCCACAAATCCCTCAGGCAATTGGTGATGATGGTCAAGTTCAAATGCCCAGTGACAAAGATATTATCATGAACGATAATGCAAGACAACAACACAAGAATGAGAATGCTGATGACGTTATTCTGGAACAAAAGCCAACAGCCAGCTCTAACATTGATAATCCGGCAATCGTAGGCAAGGACCAACCACGACCAAACCGAGACACTAAGG
The DNA here is from genome assembly GCA_905340225.1 of Abrostola tripartita. Classification (NCBI taxonomy): domain Eukaryota; kingdom Metazoa; phylum Arthropoda; class Insecta; order Lepidoptera; family Noctuidae; genus Abrostola; species Abrostola tripartita. The sequence goes on along the minus strand of HG996510.1, from coordinate 6,565,686 downwards.
ACCAAAAAGTGAACGCCCACGAAAATACCCAACAAGCAAAAAAACAGGATGCTGACTTAGACGGAATAATCAAATCGGTCTTTTCCGAAAATCCCCCTCAGAAGAACGAAGACGCAGAAAAGAAAATGGCGGTCCCGGTAACACCCATTATCGTAGGTAATGAAGGCCGTATTGACTTGATGACGTCAGATGAGGAGAGTGATGCACAAAGCACTGAAAAGAACTCTGTACCAGCTTTGAATACACCTAAAAGCGAATCCAGTACACCAAAGAACGCAGGTTTGGAGAAAGGTAATGAAGGACAACGGGTACTGCCACCAGCCAACACCGATGCAACTCAAGCACTCAAACCAACGCCTGAATCTCCTAATGACCATAAAAACCACCAGTTTAATCACAAAGTACCCTTGCCGTACGTACATTAACAGTTTCCTTCAAAAATGTGATATATTGTGTTAATAACATTTAACTTTTAATTACTTATTTATACTGTGTACGAGTGACTCGTTGTAACTGTGAATTATTTAACATTTAAATAAAAATAACTGTGACAATTGATTTGTAGTTCTTATTGAGGTATATCACATAAATTCTAGATTCCTAATATGTAATTATTACTAACTTTTAAACTATCGCGTTCCATGATAATTAGAACTACAACACGGGAATTAACGCGAACACATTTTTTTTTTCTGGAAAAATCTCGAAAAATTCAAATTCAAATCCTTTATTTGCAGAATATAAATAGTTAATTAAGTGAGGGTTGCTTGGTCCGTAAATCCTTATTGAGGTTACATTTCCACTTATAGTATATATATATATATATATTAGTGGCATCTTGGGATTTTTTTTGCGGCAACCAGACCAATTGAGAGTTATTTTTATGTGACACTTCCCTCTCAGATGAAATACCAAAAAAAATAGCGACTTTTTTTCTTTACTTTCATTAAGTTATCTTCTACAAATACCAATAATTAAAACACGTACATAAATACATATAAAACTTTAATAAACAATACAAATATATCATACAACCTGGAATGCTCACATTAACAATGTCATTTAATTATATTATACACTTGTAAAACGGATTGTACAGATACAACAGTACATGTACTTTAAAATTGAGCACATACATTTGTAGACAGAATGAGTACGATCTATAAAAATCAGAAATAGGTTCTTGTTATTTACTATATATTCCGGTTATACTCACGTATGTATACGGGAATGCCCGACTACACACGAATTCGGGAAGTTCGGCTCGCGACTCTGCCGCGTAACCAGCTCATGAATCAGGGCTCCGTTCGAGTTCGAAACTAGTCAGGCCTCCCCGAATACACACCTGAGTAAAACTGGAATATATAGTAAATAATATGGATAACACTCATAGTTATTACAGTAAAATAGGTACTTGTTACTCTAATAAACCTAGCACTAGAGTTTACAGTAGAAATTAATGAAATCCTCTATTTAAACCCTAGCACCTACTGGCATGTAAAGATTTAAGGTAGGGACCCAACAATCTTTCCGTCTTAATAATCTAACATTTATAAAGTTCTGTTGAGATTATGTACAAGTTGACTTCACGTCACATTTGCTAAACATCTATTACATAATTACTATTATTTTCAATATTATACATGTGACACATTCAAATCATTAACATTACATACATATAGTAAGTTCTTTATAATTTTAACAAGAATATACAAAAAACATAACCCTTTCTTTGCAGTCGGGTAAAAAGATAACAAATAATGATAGATATACTTCTATTTAGCTGTCAAGACTTTGGTATTTACAAAATATAAAGGCACTTAATATATTTTTTCCTAACAGTGCATCTACTTACTAAAACTACTAAAACGAAATAAAATATATGCAAATCATTTTTACATTTAGGTCCATGTTATTGCAGTTATTATTTATTTAATCTGATAAAATTATCATTCAGATAGGAATTATACTTCTATTGATATGAGAAAGATAACATCACGAAAATCTATATTTTCCAGTTTTCTTAACCTACATATATACTTATTATTATTTATTGTATAATATATATATATATATATACCTACTACAGTTTATCATACTACCTACATTAAAACTAATAATATATACAAATAAAAAATCGAATATAAAAAAATTGGGTATATAAATTTTACATTATAAATATGCAATTTATTAAATTGTAATTCTTACCATATACCTATTGCCTTATTTATGTAATATCTGTAAAGTCTTTGCATTGTATAATGTGTAAACTACTTTTGTTAATTGTTGGCTATGTACAATTTAAATTTTATATTGTAATAATAATATTTAAGTTGTGTGTCCTTGATAAATAAAAAATAACAATAATAATAACATCGTTATCGCATAACATTTAATATCAAAAGGACTTCCCAACAACTCACGGTTAAGAGCCATCCTTTAATACGGCGTAGAAAAAAACATACTACCTAAATGGTTTCTTTGCTTTCATAATATCAAAGTAAAATATCATCAAACACCTCTAACACTGCAAGGGCCCTAGACAAGTGGCAAAACGCTATACGAATAGTAAATTATTATAATGATTAATATATGGTGATGACATAATGTTTCGATTAAGTAATCTATTGCTTAAATCACACTGAGATGGCAGTTGCCGGCAGCGAGCGGCGAGCAGTTTCAGTGACAAATGATTTCAAACTTTATCTTCATTACTATATACATAATATCTCTTGCGAAACTTGAAAAGCGAGCAATCCGACGACTGCAACGCAGCGGCGGGAGTCAAGCGATACTATATGTATATATTTTGTAATATAACAATTTCTAACACAGCATCAATGGTACGACATAAAAAATGTTTCTTAGGAAATGTATAGGCAGTGTCTCTTTACTTATTGAAATTATGGATCTATGTAATTATTTATAACATATGTAAAAACATTGCCGGTACAATGTTGTCTTACTTTAAAACCTAAAAGTATGCCAAGGACATACTAGTTAAAATCATAGCCCGAATTAAAGGTAGATTATTTCTCTTATCAGAATGCATTAAGGTTTCTTATTGATGAAGATAACAATCAACTTACGGATTAATATTATTTTTGTGTAAACCTGAGGTATTTTTATAAACTTTGTAATCCAAGAGTTTATCAAAAAATAAAAAGTTAGCAAAATTGAAAAAAAAATACATATACCTACAAATGTAAAGTATCAAGATTACGGGCCAAGGACCCTATAAAGTTTCTAAATATTTTTCTAAATTGCAAAATTGCATTTTTTGTAAAATTCTGTAGTATTAAAATTCAAGTCCACATTTCACACCAAACAAACAACACCAGTAAAAAAAAATTGAATTATATACAGTCTGTAAATAAAGTTCAAACTCCCGTGTACATCGGACAGCGTAACACAAAAAGCTATGAATAAAAAATGTATGTTCATTCAAATATGAACCTTAAAATTACTAGACTGACACTTAATTTCCCTTGCCATTCGTTTGATGGGAATCGTTCTTATCCGCGCTTGCGTTGGAATGCCTATTTAATTCAAGTTTAATCATACTGTATCAAGGAATGCACAGGAATACCGTTGGGAATGTTGTCGCGGCCGTGCAGTGACGTCAGCTCTATGACGACGATACAGCCTAAAACGTCAGCGCCGCAAGACTTGAGCAGCTGTGTGGCGGCCGACGCAGTGCCCCCGGTAGCCATCAGGTCGTCAACTATGACGCACTTAAGACCGGGACGGATCGCGCTCTTCTGGATTTCCAGTATGTCCTGGAAAATTATAGTTGGGAATTGGAAACACATCAAACAGAGAAATCGAAATTATGCCAGTTTCACTATGGACTGACCAGCCCCCTTACCATGAACTCTTAAAACATATTACTGTGGAAGCGAGACGCCGCTTCGTGCACTGTAGTGCCGCTTCTCGCTTCCACAATGGCAAATGTCCTGTTTTAAGAGTTTGGTAAGGAGGCTGGAGTCATAAGATTTTCGTTGAATTTTTATACTGTGTAGCTTTATCTATCTCAATATTCTTGTACAGTCATCAAGAAATGAAATTTTACTCATTTTAAACATTATTTAATTGTAATGTAAAATTCATCTAATATTAAATTTTCTGTATGAGTTGAGCGTCACAATTATTAAAAGCTTGTCTATTCACCTACACAGCATAGAAATATTTTTTTACATCTATGAGAATCCATTATTTACTTACTGAACCATACTCCAGGTCATATTTGTAGGAGACCACCTCTCCGGGCAGCTTGCCTTTCTTCCTGACTGGCAAGGAGCTGAGTCCTAGTTCTGCAGCCAGGGAGAACGAGAACAGGAACCCTCTGGACTCCAAGCCCACTAAGGCCTCAACACCTGGAAACTTCGCCTTAATCGTTTGTACTAGCAGGTGTTGCAGGAGTTTGCAGGTAGCACCATCTGATAATGCTGAGAAGATGTCCCTGTAATTAAGAGAGTTGGTTGTGACTTTTTAGTGGTATCTTTTTACATGCATCTGAATGACTTCGCTGTTTTCCAAAGGCCATAAACTTCATTTATTAGGCAGCGACTTCACATTATTATATACTAGCGGCCCGCTCCGGCTTCGCACGGGTGTAAAATATATATTATAAGTATTTCTCCACTATTTAATGGATGTTATTATACATATAAACCTTCCGCTTTAATCACTCTATCTATTAAAAAAAACCGCATCAAAATCCGTTGCGTACTTTTCAAGATGTAAGCATACATAGGGATATAGGGACAGAGAAAGCGACTTTGTTTTATACTATGTAGTGAAGCATAAATACCAAAATTTTCTGACCCTATGGAATAATTTCCTCAGGGTTGGAAATTCTGAAAACATTGTAATAAACGAAAATCTGTCATCAAATAAGCATTGTATCATGTCTGTTAATTAATTTTGTATTAGTATTAACATGTTTTTAAGGTAATATTGTCATACACCACTAAGGAAAACCACAGAATATTAAATCATTACTATGTCAATAAAATTGATTATTTTATGTTTATTTACCATAATGACGTTCTCTTGATTCATATTCAGTTCTCATGCAAATATAAGTACATACCTACTTGATGAATAATGCACTCATTTTTGTAGTTAAAACTTGTTAGAAATGTTGTTTAGATATCTTATGCTGGTTGCTGGTTAACATGGATGTTAATATGCCTGTATGTCCTGAAGGGTCCTGAGGTGCATTAAATATATATGCGTACCTTGCATATACTCACAGACCACAGTATAGCATAAGGTATAACTTGTAAGGATAGTGGTGTGAGAGAAATAAATGTTCTACACCCACATTTTGCTAGTTGTAGTTAAACTAGTTAAATGACAACTGGGCTTTTTGGCATTAATTTTCTTCAAGTAACTCTTACTATAAAACTCACTACAGTTCGTTCTAGTGGTCTGACTTACATATTGATTTTATGAAATCACTACATAGTATAAAACAAAGTCGCTTTCTCTGTCCCTATATCCCTATGTATGCTTAAATCTTTAAAACTACGCCACGGATTTTGATGAGGTTTTTTTTAATAGATAAAGTGATTGAAGAGGAAGGTTTATAGGTATAATAACATCCATTAAATAGTGGAGAAATACTTATAATATATATTTTATACCCGTGCGAAGCCAGAGCGGGCCGCTAGTATATTATAACAAATATGAGACAATATTCAAGGGCCAGTATTCATCTCCAGCTTTTTAAACTAACACTATGATGCCTAGAGTCTATGCTTCAGTAACTTTTTTACTGAGCCTCCACTGTTAGGTGGAGACCAAAATCTTTCTTCTTGTACTTCACAGTAAAAGTATAATAGAAGGCAAACTTGTAAATATTTATTGATTGATTAATATTGTCAAATATATGTTTATGAGGAAAATAATAGGATAAACAACATGAATGAAGCTGCAAAACTTAGTACATGTAAATGATAGTAAATTTGCTGCTAAATAATAACAGTATGAGATGAGTTACTGATATAGGTACTACATGCAAATTAAAGGAATAGTAATTATACTATAGAAGTTATTAAGGTACTGTTGTATGTAAGTATGTATTTTTATTAACAAAGGAAATCTTAGACACAACAAGGTTTTTTGTTTTCCTATAGAATAGAGTATAATTAATGGAATTGTTGGAAATGTCAACTAAATCATTTGTTACCAATGACACTAATTTAGTGGTGTTGTTGGTAACAAATGTTGTGAAAGCACTGCCCAGTCTTGGAACTGAATTCATGACCTCACACTCTGCAGTTAAATTCAACAACCACTAAGCCTGCAATAATGGATGCACCATTTTACTTATAAAAACTGATCTTGGTTTAACTTGCACTTCAATCTTAAACATTCAATTTTATAAGCCGAATATAATTATGATTATGTAACTACATCCTATTAATTATAAACTTGTTATCTACGAAACAAAAGTTTTAAATTTGCAAAAGAACTCAGATCAGTTCATACAGGAAAATAAATAATATTACCAGAATAAGATTCCCGGTTTTGGGAAGTCGGGGAAGCTCTTGATTTTGCTCTTCAGTTCTGATATTTTCTTATCGTAATCAGCCTCCATTATTAATAATTTGTACCTTTTTAATTTGTTTTTTGAATAGGTTATATCTGGAATCAAGTTATAGAAAATGATATACGGAAGGTTCTTTCTTTTGTAATTATCTGGTAGTCATAGAAGTCTTGCCTAATAATTATTAGGCATGCGTTTACCCAATATTTTAACAAATATTAGTGACTTACGATTTACAGTTTGAATTGTTAAGACATTCAGACATCAGAGTTCAGACATTGACGTTTATTTTAAGAGCTTAGATTAGATAATTGTGTTGCCAAGGCATCTGCCTGGAATCACCCGAAAAAGCAGCTAAAAACTTTAGTTGTAATAAGAATGTAATGTAACTATGTATTAGGTCCCACAATAAATAAAGCTAATTGAGTCTGAAATTGGGTAGTCAAATGAATATTCCTTTCAAGGATTTGTTATGATTATCTGTTGTATTTATCATTTATCATTTTGGTCTTCTGCATAGGAGAAGCAGACTTGTTAAATAATTTAATTATTTAACTCGCCTTCTATGTCATAAAATTACATTTGGTGCTCCGTGCACTGTGATCGCCGCGCCGCGCCGCGCTGGTTCAATTCCCCTTCTCTCAGGAATACTATTTTAAATGGCAGCCTTGGTTATTGTCATATAAAACAACTTTCTACCATTATTTTAAATATCTCCTTTTTATTTACATCATTCTTAATGTTTACAGATTAAAATTTTCATATTATTATTAATCTTGTGGTTTTTTAATATAACCATAGATATAACATACCATACATTATTATACTGTTTACTACATTATTACAATAAATTGCAATGATTTAATTATAAATATTGATTACTAGCAATATTATTAAATACGTCAACGTCAATGTCAGTTCAATCGCGTCAACTTCTATGGATGTCAAATTCAAATTGATAAACGATATTTTTGGAAAAATTCTTACTAAAATCTGTATTACCATGTAGTAGAGTAAATAAACAAATTTCTGATTTCTCCAGTAAATCTCACTTCTTTCCAAAACCGCTGTGTTCTGAGTTCAACTCTGTAATATATAAGTTTCCCGCGAAAAGTGAAACTTTCGCCGCACGTTCACATCACAACAATGCTATCTACATCTAACATAGGAAGGCTAATTGCAGAGAAAAGGCGTGACATAGAGAAGGAGAAAACTGAGCTGGGTCTATCGCCGCCGCAAGAACCGGTGAGTTGCATTAATGTTTACCAACACGGCCACCTGTTGATGTGGTCCTAGTACCGCACCAAGTACGATATTGATTTTCTTCTACGCTGAGCGGCTCACTGCTCAGTTGATAAGTAACACTGTATTGATTCTGTACGCTGTGCAATGCTACTCGTTACTTCATATTAAGACATAGTATTTTAATTAAGAAAAGTGTTATTTTTTAAATAACTTGCTGTTGAGTGATTTTTGTACTTAATAAAATTTCGTTGTTAAGTTGGTGCGTCATAAAGGAAAATATAAGGTTTGTATTTGTGTTGTATACTTCAAAAGTTTGTTGTTATAACTGAATAATAATTTACTAGTTTAACTTTGTTTTAATTAAAACCTATACAGTGTTTATTAATATAAAGTAATTTAATTTATTAATATGTTTGAAGCTGGTTTTCAGTCATTCAATAAGCGTTATCCAGAGGGTAAATTAGTTAAAATGACTATTTTTTTCACTAATGTAATGAAATGTCAAGCTTTCCTTGAACAAAAATTATCTGGCTACTGAAATCGGCCTATAAATATTTAAAATTATGTACTACCTACCTAATTATTGTAATTAATTAATTACTGTGCTTCGTCTACTTAATAATTAATTGTGCTTTTACAAATCGATCAGTTAACATAATAGTAAAATGTATAAACATAATCTACACAATATACAACATAGATCCTTATAACAGAAATTTTATGAAGCCTAAAAACTTATTAATATTTTGTGATGTACTGTTATAGGTATTAATTACTTTATAAATTCAGTATGTATGGTATGGGCACGTACGGTAATTAATGGTTTTCCAATATGGTAATCCAATTTAATATTCCCATTTACATTCTTACCAGTCTTCCCTGATATACAAATATGTAAGATCAAACCTTATCCCCAGAGGGGTAGACAGAGCCCACAGTCTTCCATTTGCTATGATCCTGGCATACTATGTTTTCCTTATTGTCTCCTAAAGCTAAAATTGATATTCTTGTGTACACTATAATACCTTTTAAGTAGACATAAATATTGCTATCATCCTATCAAAAGTCTAGATTAATATTATTATTCTATAAGGTAACATTACCATTAGCCAATCAAACACTTATTGTTATAAGACGGCAATACCATTAAATATAAATGCTTTTCAAATTAGGAACTGCATCAATTACCAGCCAGTGCCACAACATCATAAAGTTTTCATTGCAGTAGGTAAATGCCAAGAAGTATTGATTAGACATCAGGAGTTCATTGCTCTTGTCATAAATAAAGACTTGCCTACAGTACATTAGTCATTGAGGTCACTCTAACATGAAAATGTAACTGGCATACTTAAGTAATTCTTAGATTAATATCTTAGGGATTATGTAAGATATGGCTGGTTGAGACATGCCATTCTAAAAGTATCCAACCTTTTTATGAAGTTATGTCTAGCAAACGATTTTTTTACTAAACATGTCTGTACTTTATTTCCTTTTGTTTAATGCTGGTTTAGGATTTTTAATTACAAAGAGATGAGAAGAGCCTAGACTAAGATTGTTGTAGTGTTTTTTTTTATAACTGCCAGTATTAGATTAGATAGTAAAAAATCCTGAGTAGGTATAACAGCAATATAAGTTTTTTCAAAGGGTTCTACTCCCTTTTACATTTCGTATACTAAAACACCTTTATCTGATATAAAAATTAATTCCAGGCCTATGAAAATGATAACGAAAGTAGAGAAACTCAAACCACTGTCGGAAAACAAGTGAGCTTTGCGAAAAGTAGTTTCGTGTGTGACAGCAATGACTTCCCAGAAAATCAGAAAGAAAAAGGCTTTCAAGAAACATCACACGAAGATATAGACGAAAGAATACCACCAGATCTTGAGAGATATATCAGGGTAAGTTTCTTTTGATTAATTTTGCAAGGGCAAGAGCAATTTTGTAAGGGGCTCGTAGCTATGTGGTTACCTCGAAGATCGACTATCGCTAAGCCGTGCTCCCCGCGGTCAGTGTTGTGCTGGGTGACCGTTTCGGAAGGCAAGTTAAGCCGTCGGTCATGCGTTATCTCTCTCCCGTCGTGTCGATCTATTTTCCTATCGGACCATGAGAGTTAAGAAATAGAGAGTGCACCTGTGTTTGTGCACATACTTGTGCTCTATAATAACTCCTGCGTAGTTAGATAATCTTCGCTACGACAGGCCGCCGTGACCGAAATCATAATAATTTCCCTGTGTCGGCCTTACTGTTTGATTTTATTGTAGGTAGTTTTATTTAAGGGTGCTGGTAATAAGCTTAACTATCCTTGCTTGCATCACCGCTTACCATCAGGTCAGAACGCAGTCAATTAATGATTTGTAATAAATAAAATAAATTGAAAAAAACTGGCATGACAGACCAAGAAACAGTCGATTTACCACAAACAAAAAAAAACAATGATAAATCACATTCTCTTTCTAAACAGTTCCCTACATTCTAAGTTGAAAGTTCTATTCTAAATTTAAATGTGTGTAAACGTAAGCTGTCGTGTCATACAGCCAGGAACATTGACGTCGGAAAATACCTACCTACTTTAAAAGCTGTGAAAACATTGTAACCTATCGATTTTACGGACTAAGTGATAACTTAAACATCACTTTTTACTACACGCTTTGAACATCATCAGATATTATGTCATAACAAGCAAGAAATATGCAATACATTGTCTGCAAAAATGCTGTGAATTTTATAATGAGGAATTAGCTGTTAACGAGCTCGGTAATGAAAACATTCTCCTCATTTTATCTATATCGATAATAATAAGAGAAAGTGTGAGTTAGTTAACGTTGTGGGTAATATCGGAAAGTATGGGACCGATAGAAAGATGGACTTTAGAGCTGGACAGATTATTTTTAACCGGATATCGATTAATAATATAGTGAAAAGTTAAGCAGTGAAACCCCAACACTTCCAGACTGGGAGTACACATTATATCGAATCAAACAAAGTATGGTTCCTCAGATATCGATAAATATCGATTGAGTATCGATTACCTAGCTATTATGCAACGATTGACTGCCTCTTTGGTCTAGTGGTTGCTAAGCACGACTGCTGAGCATGAGATCCTGGGTTTGAATCTCGGGTCGGGCAAAGTGTTTCTGGGATTTTCCGGTCGGCAATTCTCAGTTGCAGCACGGAGTCTGGATATGCGCCCGGTTGGTGGCAATAGGCTCGCCCCCTATTATATTGGGACTTTAAAATTACTGGCGATCTTTGTACTATTATGCGCACCTATGCCTACCCCTTTACGGAATACAGGCGTGATGTTATGTTATGTATGCATCGAGTCATGAACAATCGCGATGCATTTCCTTTTAAATTTAGAAACCGCTAAAGAGAACTTATCCAGAGAATCTAGGCCCGATATTAGCTTTATCCTAGTCAGACAGTGATCAATCGGCCATTGTTCGGCGTTCATTATGAAATAATTGATGTTGTCATGACTCCAGTGTGTGTTGCGTAGGTTCTATAAATAGGATGAAGATATAGTTCATATAATATATTAAATTAAATACACATGTTTTACATTGGAGTAAGACCACGGAGTTTTGCTTCATATTGTTTACTATTTTACTAAAAGACTATTTTAGTCTTATATTCGGAAATAGCCAACTAGTTTCGGACTCAAACGTAGCCGGTTCGGCTTTCGACTACGCCGCAAGAGCACCTCATAAGTGCTCCTTAATATCGAATTGAGTACAAAGGCACTGCTTATTTCATAAAGTTTCTTTCAATCCGACAAAACGAGTACAGTCTACAAAGTTAAAATATTCCGTTTTAACTAAACGTACTTGGCCCGTATTGTTTTGTGAATTGAACCAATTCGACCTCGTTTGAGTTTGTACGCCCCACTCATAAATGTAACCTAAAAACTAAATTATTAGCCGACCAAAGACAGAGTAGTCATTACTTTTATGTAAATACGTACTTCTTGTTTTATTAGTAAGTGTGATTAAATTTTATGACCTTTGGATAAACGGTGTCGTTTAGTATCGATTACGTACCTAACGCAGAGGTTTATTAGTCCACATTCATAAGGGTTGGTCTTAATTTAGTACCGTATAATAATAATTATCTACTTAATGTTTTTCGTCTGGCGTTTGCTCATAACCCCAGAACCACAGCTCGATCAAACTCACGCAAAACAAGACGTCTTGTTGGATTTCAGTATTAGGTAGTTAGGGAATGGGCTCGCCGCCTATCGTCATACCAAAATCGTTTATTGGAACAATATCAGATTGTAGCTGTTAACGCAGAATTAATATTGTTAATAGGCTACAATCTACGTTAGTTTGGAACCTTTCGCGGATATATATAGGCGTTATGTTATGTTAGCTAATTAATATCCTAAGACTAATGTCGATTTTGGATTTAAATTTTATTAATATTAATACATCAGTTCTAAGCGCCAAAATGTCTAATAGAGTCAATTACCGCATAACCACACCAATCGGATCGTAAGTTTTTCTATTATATCTTGCTATAATAATTATATAAATAGAAGAGATTGATATCTATAATAATTATGTTCTTTGCTAGTATGAGCGGACTTTATTAAATCTGAGTGGTGATTAGTGCCTATTCATATCAATCTGGACAAGTGGGCGAGCATCCATCTAGTTTATAGCTCCTTAGTTGATATGGCATTGGCAGTGGCACTGTCAGTCATTATAAACACTGTTGGTATATATCTCAGTTGGTACAACACTCACGTACAATATAATTATGAGGATAAGCGGTCAAGTACTTGCGCAACTCTACTCTGATTTTATCAGCAGTAATTCACGTGGCTTTATTATTATTTGAAGCCTGACAGGTCCCACAGCTGGAAAAAGGCTCCCCATTTTCTATCCCTCGTTCTCTCTCAAAGGCAGCTTCGGAGATAGCGAACTGGTCATCATGTAGTCCAGAGCCCTTACTGCTCTTAAAGCAGGACGTTTTTCGTTGTGGAAGCGAAACGCCAAGTTCCAGTTCGCCATTTCTGCTTGCGTCTGTCTCCCTTTATACTAATTACAATTTCGGTCATTTATAAATTTTGTCATTTTTGCTATGCAAATAATAGATAGTCTTTAGATATGTCGTTGAACCTTGACTGACGCAAAATTTCCCAAGTTTAACCTTAAGACTATTAAAAGATTGTTCTGGGGGACCTTACCGATACACGATCTTTATTCAACTTTTCCAATGGCATGAAGCCAATCTCTATAGCATTTTATATGAATACTTTATAAAGAAAGTCCGCAAAGCATTTACCTAATTTGTTCTTCAAGCATTACGTATTTATTGTCTATTCTATTTAAACACATACTTACGTGAATGACGGGGCATTACTGAATAAGTAATGTTTCAGACGTAATGACAATAATTTACCTCGTTACCTGATTGTACTGTTGGATAAGTGAATGTACTCATATTATTTAAGTTTCAAAACAACCTGTTTACTGATTTATGTATTACGTTGTACTTATATTAAAGACTGGGGCGTCCAAGGAGTTATTTAAAAAGTTACAGTATTTCTTTTACTACGAGAAACGAAAAAGGAACCTCAGTTTTAGGTATTTTTGAGTTCATGATTGTATTGAAATCGTCTATTCTATTTATGATTCTCATTAAATCGTTCTTCGGACCATGTTCAGAACAACACTGAAAAGCATTTATCGACTCTACTGCGGAACTGATAAAATTTTAAGACAGAGTACAACTAGAACCTAAATGCAGTCATATTAAAGCTATTAAGATTCCGTTACTTTCAGGAATGTGTCTGACAGACTTTAAAACTGTCTTATCTTATCTCAAAAGGTTATTAAAGGGTGAAAAGGGGTTTGAACGAATATTAAGGGCGACATTGCGAATTTAGAACAATGAGTTTAGCGCTCCATTGTACCAGGCTGGCAGACGCGCGTAGGAGTCAGACAATTTAATACACGAACACAGTTCGAGCGAACTCCGCGACAGCAGCATGTTTTTATTTTAAAACAACACTGTCAGTCATCTCACGCATCATGAATATCATTTATATCATGATTTCCTTCAAAGCCTTTGAACGTGTTTGATACGTCTGCAACCCGTGTGCTTCATACATGAATCATGATGTAAGTAAGTGCAATCATGTTATGTTTCATACAAAGTATTGTTGAAATTGTTTCGGGTCACATTCTTTGCTGGTCCAATGACTTTCTGGTTCGACCAACAATGAAATTCTTTTAAGCGTTCGAACAAAGGGTTATTTGAGGAGTAGGGGTATTATTTGCCGGTAATTTCGAGCTATTAATGGCAGTGTGTGCTGTAATAGCAGTAATTTCCTGAAAGCTTTTATTCGCATGCTTTTGCCGTGTCAGCGTGACTTAACGGGGTTACCTGTCTGGCGTATTTTGGTTCGTCGTTTGTTATTTATGTGCTACCTTTTGTTTATTTCGGGTTTGAGTGTTGTAAGTTACTTCAAAAAGTCTATCTTTAGGTTGTTTTGCTTTCTGACTTAAATAAATATTATTTGAAATGTCTTTATGTGCTCTTCGAAAGAAGTACAAGCAATATTTCTAAATGTATAACTGTCTCACAACCCTCATTATCTATTACCAATGACGTGCTCAATCTCGAAGCAACTGTTCAGTTCTTCATACATTCGGCAGTCATTACTTATATTTAACAACACACCCTAAAAGAAAGTCTTTCCCTCTTTTCTTAATCTCCACTCATTCATATAAATGACAAGAATTGCCAACCAACTTTAAATCTCGTTCATTCAAGCGTCGGTCTATATTTCCTTTCAGTTCATTGCGAAAATGACACTAACTGCACAATGCACATGATTTAACAGTTATGCACACGTATGCAGATCCTATTTGTTATATAATATTCACTTTTCTACCTTTCCATATCGTAGGAGCTTGCATGATTGTTACATAGATACTGACTGCTACCTACATTGACATAATGTACTGCGATGTTAATTCTTGAATGCGTTTTCCTCTTCTCTGAGCTATAAAAAGCGTTGCTTTGAAATAGTATATTTAAAGTAAAATTAAAATAAATATAGTACCCATCTGTAGAGCCTTAGCCTGTAGGGTTTAGAATATGTAACAGATGAAAGAAACATGACATATTTAGGGAGTGTGTTTGGGCGACCAATATTTAGCACTGACCGAAGATCTTTGTACTGTTTTAGAGCGTTGATTTTTCTCGGTCTAGGCCATATCAGTTTCTTTCGCGGTCATAGGCAACTAGCTCCTATCTATTTCACGATTACTGTACGTTTACAAGATTACTTATTAGTAATCTAGTCTAGTAGAGCTGCTTTCTGACTACAGAAAGCAGCTCTTCTGTGTGTTATATATTTTCAATGCTCACCAAAATCGATCACCAAAAAGCAACCCCGTTGCGTTTTTTAATAAATTGACATTTAATCTAATCTTATCGCTAGTGCATGTGGCCTAATTTAACACTTAATATGAATTTGATTTTTATATTAAAGTTAGACGAAGTTCGACGATAAAGCTTATGGTAGTCACACACGTCAGAATTGTACACTTGCGTATGTAAAGTGTACCGTGTGTAGCTACCATTACAGATACATTGTGAATTCGCGCGTATTTGTTTTTTTAAAGCCGAAAACTTTTGTTCGATATCTAAATTGTTTTAATTAGGATTCTTTTTTCTAGAAGGGGTTTATAAATACCTTAGATGATTGACGCAGTTATTTGTTAAATTATTGAACTTGAAATTGGAACAGTTCTAGGCATCTGAAGTTTTGAAGCCAAAAATGTAATGTCGGTCAAGGTCTAACTTGGCTTGCTGGCATGCTCGTATGCAGCCAGTTATTTTCATTTTAAATAATTAGAAAGCAACCTTCTTTTATCGCCAAAAATAAATTAATAACTTAATTGAATTTACATCTTTGTAGGAAAAATATTTCGTTACGTAATTTCAATAAATTAAATTAAGCTACCTTTATGCCGAGGCCGGGCATTTTCTATAATTAGGTTTTTCTGTCATGACGACTTATGGGAAATGGCAGAAGAGATGCATGAAGCATGCCACAGCTGTCCTGTAGGTGAAAATAATATGCTACGAGATACAGGAACGCTTGTCTATGTAAAGAAAAGTTCTCTTTAAAAAAAAGCGAAATAAACTAACTAGGCGATCTTCCCCGTAGGTACCAGGCAATCATAAGTCAAAGGAGCTGTCACGTGACAAACTTGTCCGCCGAACAGTAATGATGCTTGTAATTTCGCTAATGTTTCACTAATGCCAGCCCCGCCCGGTCGCGCCCCATTGCGTGAGCAACAAACTACAACCACGCCTCTATTGTCAAGCGATGCGCAAAATACGGCATCTATCTTATTATTTTATATGCCAAATGTTGGCCGGGATAATAAGGTATACAATTGCTGAATAATAGTTTAAATAATCTATCCGTATAAATTACGTAAATTACTTCTACGTACTGATGTCATCTACATTTATTTTCATGTTGATGACAAGGATATTCACATAATAAAAACCCAATAAAGTACCTAGGAGTGCAAGTAGAGGGTGAGTGACGTGTTACTTAAGTACGTCGTACTACCATCCTTGTTAACTGATCAATATCTACACCACGGTATGACCTATTTCATGTGGCTATTGGCTTAGGTAGTACCTAGGTAAATCAAGCGTAGGTAAGAATAAGTAAATAGAGTGTCGAGTTAGAATTACGAAGATTCAATTAACTATTTAGTTGTCAATTAATAGAAAATCTACAAGCAGCTGTAACTACCACTTTTAATTAAGAATTGCTTCGCAGTGTTTGCCATAATGTATGCAAATTAAACACTTACACACCACCTATGCTGATAAAAAGTTTTTAAGGAAAAGAAACTAGTTGAAAAAGTACGTAACACCGTTTATGTATGCTAGAGTTAATATGGTAATGGATGGTTAATTAGTTGCATATGTATGTGACAAAAACTTAACAAAAGAATAGCGCTTAGTGTGGAAAAACAAAAGAATTCGTTTTAAGGTTAGAATTATGAGAAACGATCGGAAGAATTAAATGTATTTTATAATGAGAGGATGTCAAAATCTGAAGAAACAACGATATTATTATGACACTGAAATAGTCTCCCCATCTCCCGTAAACAATATTCTATAGGTTCATCGTACTTTGCACAAACATTTTTGCAATATGATGCGATCAGCAAGACTTAAAAAAAAAGGCCGAATGCGAGATAATTTATAAGATAAGGGTATTGACCCTTCTTAACCTTTAATTGCCCAAAGGCCTCTCTTCTCATACCGAGAAGGAGCCATTGATTTTTATTCTTGTTAAGGTTGGCAATTTCAGACCTAAAATCCCGGTTTCATCACGATGTTTTCCTTCATATTACGTACAAGTACTAAACGTTTAATACGTCAAAACATGTTGCTATCCGTCATGCGTGCGATAACAAAAGGGATACAAAGAGGTGTGCGTCGTCTACCAACAATTCGTCTATGACGTCATTAGCTGCCAAGGGCACTAGCCTATCGCCGTTATCACAAGGGCACTGCTGTAACAATTCCGGTCCGAACTTGATGTCCTCTGAAATCGTTCATTACAGTTTTTTTATGTAGTATCAGATATGCTTGCTACAAATCAACTTTTATTAGAGCGTTAATCTCCTTGAATCGAGAACACTTCTGCCTACTCTTTCGAGGATAACAGGCGTGATTATATAATGTAGGTTTACTATACATATTACCGTATGTGTTCTATCAGAAACCTAAAATAATAACCAGTATCGAGAATACATATTTCTTGGAATCATAATAATAGCTAGGAGCTAGCATTACTTTTCTGTTCTCTGTTGTGGATCCCTATTTGGATGCTTCTAGCATATTTTTCTTTATGTCTCCCGTTTGCTATGGAGGGAAGTGGGAAGTAATTTACATATTCCTACTCCTAAATATGCTTTATGATTAATTTCGTTATCGGTTCTAAGACAGTCAAGTCATTTCTCTGGGACGCCTCAGCATCATTGCCTCGATGATTCAAATGGTTATCATTGTAGATTCGCGCTTACAGGCGTTACAATGATGGCGAGTGGCGGGCTTGTCCCGATAAAACGTATTACTTAATATGAGTTCAATATACCATAGGTCAGGGATTTTCTTCATTTCATAGGTATTATGTATGGATACCCCGTCTAAAATATACGGTAGAATTTATAATTATTGTAATTAAAAGTCTGGTTATAAAGCCAGCTTTGTCTGGTATTACAATTATGACAAACTGCTAATGAACTAAGCAAACAGTCGCTTTTGGTATCCGTGTCTCAACTAATTTGGTTTGCGTACAAACGCAATTAGCAATGCAAACGCCAGAATAGTGATGTGCGTTCAGCTACAAAAGGGGTGCCTTCAAATTGAAATGTACTCAACTATTCCTATTTCTTAGTTTAGCTTAGGTAGGTATATCGTTTGTAGACGAAATAGTGAGTCAGCCCTGATTTTCAGTTCCTACATGTAATTAGAAATGAAGTTGTTGTTAAACGAGTCAATTATTAAGGGCTGATCTTACAACCGCTCGATAAATTAGGTATTCAAAAGATAAAATTGTCATTCTGACAGTTAATGAATGGAAAATATGTCAAAACGTCAAATTTATTCTACTGATAAATATATCTGGAGATTGAAAAATTGGCCCTAAGTAGGCCGGTATAACATATTGGAGAAATGTTTCTATTAAATGGGTTCATAAAAAAAAAACTGTTTCGTGATAAAACGTAAAGACATTGTCATTACTGGTTCAACAAAACAGTAACTAACTTCAACGTAACAGGTTATACTTATTTTCGACCTTTGCATAGTTAAACGCTTCATATTATTATGGCGAACAATTGTGTAAGACATAAAAGGTTATACAGAATTGTTAGTCCTGTAATTTCTTCTATTGAGTCATGTTTTACGCTAATATACACCGAGAAGATGGCAAAGTCAAATGCATTATTTCAGACGGCATACAAAAAACAATTCGTTACATTTTACGAATTGTAAATATTTCTGACACATCTCAGATTGTAAACAATAAAATTACTCAAACGCTTGCCCCTCGATAAATCAGGACTTATTTTTAAGAAGTTATTTTCACATGTGAAAATAACTCTGACCGTATGTTTGTGACCTCATCAAATGCAAATTAATTTATTCGCCAGAATATAGGTACCTATACAAAGTATGATCTTAAATTTAGAAACACTAAGAAATGTATTAATTTATAATCTAAACAAATTATATGAATTTATTACATCTGCTATTATAAATCTCCGGTTAGTAATGATATATAATAAAAGAGATCTATCTAGTCCATATTAATATTTAATTAAATAAAAAATAAAAAAAACTATGCATCCTATTTCAAAAATATTTGGAATGGACTTAAGCTAGTTGACTGGCTAGACTAGAAAAGACAATTCAAAATTTTCTACGAGAAAAATAATTAAAATAGTTCAAGACTATTACGTACCATCCCTATACCGTAGCGATGAAGTCGTAAGCCAATGCCGAAATGGGCCGGCCGTCGCGTCGCTCGCGTGTCCTGCCTGTTTTAGTTTCGCGAACAACTTGGATGGAGTAGGTTCGGCGATGGGGGCCGGTAACCAAGGACGGCTTCAAGGTATTTTGTAACGAGAACTGTGTTGGGACGGTGCTTTTTGAATTGTGCGCTACTTCGTGGAGTAGTCAGGATTTTGTTGGATGTTCAGTATTGGTCTCCTCGATGTTGAGATCTGCTTTTGCGTCTACTAGGCAGCCGGGACGTTCGGTAAGTAAATTCACCAATATTTGAAATTATTAAACAATAAAAAAAGAAATACATACATGTAAAATACATAATTATAATACTTAGGCCGCTTGAGGTATATTTTCTAAAAGACTGCCTTTTCTTATACGTTAGTTTTCTAATCGTGTATTTGTCTTCTCATAATAAAATCCTAAACCCACTGATTTTTAGTGAATAATACAATCCAGCAACCGTTACCGAAGACAGTCAACCATTAAGCCATTACTTCAATCGTGTCGATGTCAATCCCTAAGTCGCATTCAAAGTATACACTAGAAGAACTTTAAAATTGTACCATATTTCGTTTTCAAAGTCCATTCAACTGACGCGGGACTGACACTGGTCACAATTTTAAGTCTGTACGTAGGTCGCCTCAGTAGTAGAAAGACAGTAAAGGATACTGCTTTATTATTTGATAGTGCCTATTAACGCCTTCAGATACACCTATCTGTAGAACTACTGGCATTATTAAAGTTATTTTCATTACAAAATTGTTTATGTACGCTTCAAGAAAGTTTTGCTAAAATCAATGTAGATATTGTGTTCATCAAGTCACTTTCTTAACTCAGACTTGCGTTTTCTAAACATATGTTATGATCGATAGTGCTCATCAAGGCAGAGCGAACACTATTCTAGAGTTTACCTTCTATCATATTCACTTTCACATTAAGGTGCTTACTACATTGTTGAGAACGATCTCACTTTCATTATAGTTTAGATTCACTAAGCAATAGAACTGAGTTTGCTGAGATGGTATGAGCGTGTAACGGTGTAAAGAATATAACAGAGAAGATTGATATTAGTAAGATTTACGTCGGCTATTTAGAAGAGGAAAACAGGGAAATCTGTCTCATCTGTTTAAATCTATGTTTGTTCGTTTTTATGTAGAGGGTAATCGCCGGAACTTTCCATCCGATTTCCAAAATTCTTTTACCAATATCTATCTACCTACAGTGGATCTTCAAAGTGGACATATGTTACTTTAATCCTGGAAAAGACACCAACAAATATTCCACGCAGACGCAGTCAAGGGCTTAGTCTAGTTAGATATATTCTGGAGATTAGCCAAATTAGGAAGACCCTAATCCAACAGGCATAATTGTATGATGAGTGTGATAATAAAGCGAAAGCAATAATCTCAAGATCGTAGCAAATTAAACTCCTTGTTATTTGTCTGTAGGAGCCAGACGTGACTGTATTTGTATCACTAGCATATTGACGGATTCCCAGACATGTAAAAACAACCAAGCATTTAAAAATTTAAAAAGGGTATCCTAAGACTTTTCCTGGAGTTCAAGTTCCAAATACTGGTTTACGGTTTGAATTGACAACATTTGTCTAGATCTACATACTTATTTATAATTATAAAATTCATACCTTGATAATTCCATTCCGTTCCTTTCCACTTCTTAAAAAAACCGGGAAAGTGCGAGTCGGACTCGCGCTCAAAGGATTCCGTACGATTATCTATAAAAACGGCAAAAAACATCATGTCTGTTGTATGGGACCCCCTTAAATATTTATTTTATTAGTTTTTTAGTGTTTGTTGTTATAGCGGCAACAGAAATACATTATCTGTGAAAATTTTAACTGTCTAACTATCACGGTTCATGAGATGCAGCCTGGTGACAGACGGACAGACAGACGGACGGACAGCGGAATCTTAGTAAAAGGGTCCCGTTTTACCCTTTGGGTACGGAACCCTAAAGACGTGTTAACAAAAATTGAGATTGATGAAGTGCTGTCTAAAAATCATTTAATGACTTGTTTTGATCCAAGAAAACAATTTCAACGTAGGTATCTACTAAATTAAACCAATCTCACAGCTCAGCTGTCGCGTGTTTGTTTTTTGCTCACAGGTAATGTATGCACATTATGTGTGCGTCTATTAATTGAGCTGTTAGTCGCGCTACGGGTCTGATTAATGGTCGAAGCTCACGCCTCAATTAGCATGGATTGTGGGCTACAGCCGCACTGCCGTTTTAATGTTGTTGACACTTAAAGAGTTTCGTTTTGGTTGAGATTGGTAGGTAGTTCATCAACCATACGATAAGAAGACTTGCGAAGGCATGATTTGACTTGGAGGATCATTGCACGTGAATCAAAATTTGGTGGTCAAACGGTATGTGTAAATATAGTGCGAAACATATAACCTGGTTCTGGTGTTACTTTACATCTGTGCTGAAACATTTCCTGACGTTTCATTCATTGTGTCTTATCTGGTTTATCACGTTATCGCATCCAGTTACGGTAGGCTAGAAATGTAATAGTATTCTATTAACAAAAATACGTTGCTATTGCTTGGCAGTAAGGGGTTTTCTGTATCGTAGGTAGAGGTAACATGCCGTTTAAAGTTCTTTCACTATTCGTATATGTCTTAGTTTGTTGCAATTCGTAACGAATAGGCTTATTGCCGATATTTACATTCATATTTCGCCCGTGTAGATATCGAAAGTGTGATATTTTGCGCAGAGACAAAGTTTATATCGACTACTCGATATTGCGTTTGATAATATATTTAAACTCACCATCATCAGCCGGAAGACATCTACTTTTAAACATAGGCCTCCTCCTTTAAAGGGGGGTTGTTCCATAATCCCCCACGCTTGGCAAGCGGCTTGGGGCTCGCAGTATTAGTGGTGAAATTACAGAAGACACTGCTGCCCATCTTCTGGAATTTCCCTTAGTCGCTTACGACACCCACAGGACAAAATAGGGAGGTCCTATTCTGGCCCGCAACTCCACGGGGATTTAAACTAGGATATTTTAATTGTAATCACTTATTAGGTGTACTAATTCCAACAATTTCTTGTAATCAGCGCTACATAGGCTTGCCCGTAATGCTGAAGGCGGGTGAGTACTCTCCCAACAACCCGCTGGTGCGAGGCGAGCGCGCGCCCGGCGACGCGCTGCTGGGCCTTGGCGAGTACGAGCGGCGCAGAAACACACTGCGCAAGATACAACAGCAGCAGTACAGGGAATATCTAGACCAGGTAACTTTATACTTAGACCTTTTATTTTCTTCTAGATTCTTCTATTCATCGAAGGAAGTGGTGGTATAAAAGGCAGTAGTAGTTTTCACTGGTCTGAAAACACATAAAGCCGTTGATCCTACGTCTGATCTCTCTCCGGTTGTGTTATGCCTTGTCTATTTCCTTACACTAAATAGACAAGGCATCTGTGCCCACAAACTTGTTTAATATTATATGACTTTTGGTGCCATTTTAGCATGTTGCCCATGCTAAGCTTGAATCTAAATTGATAAAGGAAATTTGAAAAATGATGGACACGAGCGGGATTCGAACCCGCGACCTTCGCCGATCCGTGGCGCTGCTCTAACCAACTGAGCCACCGTGTCGCTGCTCGAATCCATCAAATTTCAAGTTCCCTTTTAGTATTTACGTCTTAAGGGTGACGTCAGGTATTATCTGTTGGAATCTATGATTACCAACTCAGTGTTATACCTTTACAGCTATAAATCACTGAAACGATAATACCAACCCAAATTTATATGACTTTTGGTGCCATTTTAGCATGTTGCCCATGCTAAGCTTGAATCTAAATTGATAAAGGAAATTTGAAAAATGATGGACACGAGCGGGATTCGAACCCGCGACCTTCGCCGATCCGTGGCGCTGCTCTAACCAACTGAGCCACCGTGTCGCTGCTCGAATCCATCAAATTTCAAGTTCCCTTTTAGTATTTACGTCTTAAGGGTGACGTCAGGTATTATCTGTTGGAATCTATGATTACCAACTCAGTGTTATACCTTTACAGCTATAAATCACTGAAACGATAATACCAACCCAAATTTATATGACTTTTGGTGCCATTTTAGCATGTTGCCCATGCTAAGCTTGAATCTAAATTGATAAAGGAAATTTGAAAAATGATGGACACGAGCGGGATTCGAACCCGCGACCTTCGCCGATCCGTGGCGCTGCTCTAACCAACTGAGCCACCGTGTCGCTGCTCGAATCCATCAAATTTCAAGTTCCCTTTTAGTATTTACGTCTTAAGGGTGACGTCAGGTATTATCTGTTGGAATCTATGATTACCAACTCAGTGTTATACCTTTACAGCTATAAATCACTGAAACGATAATACCAACCCAAATTTATATGACTTTTGGTGCCATTTTAGCATGTTGCCCATGCTAAGCTTGAATCTAAATTGATAAAGGAAATTTGAAAAATGATGGACACGAGCGGGATTCGAACCCGCGACCTTCGCCGATCCGTGGCGCTGCTCTAACCAACTGAGCCACCGTGTCGCTGCTCGAATCCATCAAATTTCAAGTTCCCTTTTAGTATTTACGTCTTAAGGGTGACGTCAGGTATTATCTGTTGGAATCTATGATTACCAACTCAGTGTTATACCTTTACAGCTATAAATCACTGAAACGATAATACCAACCCAAATTTATATGACTTTTGACGAATTTTTTGACGTCACCCTTAAGACGTAAATACTAAAAGGGAACTTGAAATTTGATGGATTCGAGCAGCGACACGGTGGCTCAGTTGGTTAGAGCAGCGCCACGGATCGGCGAAGGTCGCGGGTTCGAATCCCGCTCGTGTCCATCATTTTTCAAATTTCCTTTATCAATTTAGATTCAAGCTTAGCATGGGCAACATGCTAAAATGGCACCAAAAGTCATATAAATTTGGGTTGGTATTATCGTTTCAGTGATTTATAGCTGTAAAGGTATAACACTGAGTTGGTAATCATAGATTCCAACAGATAATACCTGACGTCACCCTTAAGACGTAAATACTAAAAGGGAACTTGAAATTTGATGGATTCGAGCAGCGACACGGTGGCTCAGTTGGTTAGAGCAGCGCCACGGATCGGCGCAGGTCGCGGGTTCGAATCCCGCTCGTGTCCATCATTTTTCAAATTTCCTTTATCAATTTAGATTCAAGCTTAGCATGGGCAACATGCTAAAATGGCACCAAAAGTCATATAAATTTGGGTTGGTATTATCGTTTCAGTGATTTATAGCTGTAAAGGTATAACACTGAGTTGGTAATCATAGATTCCAACAGATAATACCTGACGTCACCCTTAAGACGTAAATACTAAAAGGGAACTTGAAATTTGATGGATTCGAGCAGCGACACGGTGGCTCAGTTGGTTAGAGCAGCGCCACGGATCGGCGAAGGTCGCGGGTTCGAATCCCGCTCGTGTCCATCATTTTTCAAATTTCCTTTATCAATTTAGATTCAAGCTTAGCATGGGCAACATGCTAAAATGGCACCAAAAGTCATATAAATTTGGGTTGGTATTATCGTTTCAGTGATTTATAGCTGTAAAGGTATAACACTGAGTTGGTAATCATAGATTCCAACAGATAATACCTGACGTCACCCTTAAGACGTAAATACTAAAAGGGAACTTGAAATTTGATGGATTCGAGCAGCGACACGGTGGCTCAGTTGGTTAGAGCAGCGCCACGGATCGGCGAAGGTCGCGGGTTCGAATCCCGCTCGTGTCCATCATTTTTCAAATTTCCTTTATCAATTTTGTTTAATATTATTTCTCCTGCATATATGCTCATCTCATTTGAGAGTCGCCGCCGTGATCGAAATTCAGTCAGATTTTTTTTTTTCAATTTTTTTAATATGGCGTATGTTTTTATTTAAATGTCAATTCAATACATACCTTACTATCCCTGCCACAAGAAGCTAGTCAATAAAAAAATACTTATCTTCTAGCAAGCCAAAAAGAAGCAAGAGGCTAAACAACAAGCAGAAAGAGAACGGCGCGAGAGAGAACAGAAGGAGAAGGAACGAGAAGAGAAGGAAAGGGAGTTATTGCAGGAGAGAGAGAGGCATAGCGTGGAGAGACGCCGCAGCGTGCACCATGTATCTGATGCTACTGGTTGTCTTGTCAAGTAAGGTTACCCAAAGGTCTTTATTAGGTTACCTAACAATATGCAAAGAATCTAATTTTAGTTTATCGAGAATTCAAGACACCGCAGGCTTTTTGACTTTTGGCCTTCAACAAAGGCCTCACCCTTAAATGGGGGGATACCATAATCCCCACGCTTGGCAAGCGACTTGGGTATCGCAGTTATTGGTGGTAAAGCTTCAGAAGACGCTGCTGTCCATCTTCTGGATTTTCTCTTAGTCGCCTCCAAAGATACCCACGAGACGTGATGGGGCGGTGCTATTCCGGCCCGGCACTCCACGGGATGTAGACAAATTATTATGTAATTTTTCAGTAGAGTGGACACGGGCGTGCAAGTAGATAGCTATTCAAGACCGCTGTCTGTCGCCGTGCAAACTGATGAGACTGAACTGTACCGGGTGAGTTACGATCAGGATTATTAATTATTCGTACATTACAATACATTTGCATACAAAAAATACATAGGTATATGAATATTAATGTACAGAAGCGGGCTTAACTTGAGTATTGAGTTCGAGTGAAAACCTTTGAGTGATAGAGATTTTATAGGAGAAAACAATTTTTTGTCTTTTGATAGTGTTGTTTTTTAATAAATAAAATGTTGCTTACTACCTACAACTAAATTCGCATGAAGGATTTTTTTTTATTAAGGAACATTTTAAATTTTTAATGTAAATGTCGCCCACCTGCAGTGCGCTAGCGTGGTGATCAATGCTCAATCCTTCTCTATTTAAATTTCATTGAATTACTACTGAAATCGACGTTGCCAGCTCGCAACTACGAAAACCTAAGGGGTAGGTAGAGGTGCATACTGTATAATACACAACTAGTAATAATCAAACCTAACCTATAGTAGTAATCAAACCTAAGAATGAGGTCCGAAAATGCTTAAAGTTATCTTAATTATATAGTTATCGTAATGATCACTTCCAGATGTCCCCCTCCCCGTGTAAGAGTCAGCTGACGACGGCAGAGCGCGAGCTGTCCCCGCGCAGCGTGCACGAGGCGCGCGCCGCCCCGCCCGGCCCGCTCGGCCCGCCCGGCCCGCCCGGCCCGCTCGGCCCGCTCGGCCCGCCCGGCCCGCCCGGCCCGCTCGGCCCGCCCGCCTGCAGCCAGTGGCCCGACACCCACAGGAGGCGGCGCAGCTACGGGGACTTCGATGGTAAGCATTATATACTCCATCATATCTGCAATGTTCTCCTGACCGAATGTCGGTCACAGCGGCTTATCTCAGCTGGGACTAACTTAGCAGGATTATAGTGCACAAGTATGCGCGCGAACAGGTGCACTCCCTATTCCCTCACTCTCGTAATCCGATGGAACGGTAGACCGAAATGACTGGAGATAGATCAAGCGCAGAATCAACAACTTAACGTGCCTTCCGAAGCACGGAGGGGTCTCGACATGTGAGAACGGTCACGCATCACAAAACTGACCGCGACGAGCACAGCCTAACCTTGCAGATCAACTGATCTGAGCGGTAGCCACGTAGCTACGAGCCCCTCACAAATAAACTCAATTATATCTTTATTATATAATAAACAGGTGAAATTTGTTCGTCTTATGTAGGGGGTAATATCCGGACCGATCCCAATTTGAATGATCACAAAATTCTATAAAAACAGAAAATGGAGAAGAGATTAATTGATACGATTCTGTCACGGTAAACATATATATGTTCGATACTCAAATGTGTTTCTAATGTTAATAATTGTAAACGTTATGTCATATCTGTAAAACGCATTCACGATGTAGTAGGAATTCGAAACTGACCAAAAACGACCAAAACTATACCATATTTTTAATTACCAAAAGTTAAACACTGTATGTTTGATTCTAGAGCGCACAACGACGTTGGTGAAGAAGTCGAACCGCGACAAGTTGTCGTCAGACTTGCGCCATACCTACATGCCCTCCATCTTTGATGCCGACGCCATTCAGATGAGGAATTTGCAGGCTGAGAAGGTAAGGTCTCAATATCTGTACTAAGCTTAGTTACAGTACGCACATTTATTGGCCTGACTCATGTCGTTTGGTCTATTTTGATTAAATTATTTTTATCTCTTCTCAATTAACGTTATTGACGAGTTATTGCCGTGTGGTACCCGGCCTAGAATTGACCACCCCCTTTCCTCCCGTGGGTGCCGTAAGAGGCGTAAAAGGGAAAATCCAGAAGATGGGCAGCAGCGTCTTCCGTTACTCCACCACCAATACTGCGATCCCCAAGCCGCTTGCCAAGCGTGGGGATAATGGCGACACCCCCCTTCTAAAAGAGGGAGGCCTTTATCCAATTGTGGACGTCTTCCGGCTGATGATGATGATTGACGAGTTAATATTATCAAAGCATAACATGATGCCTGTATTCCCTGAAGGAGAAAGTTTACAGTACATCTACCTATTGCCAGTTATGTCAAATGTCTCAAATTTATATTTATCTTATGTCAGTTAACGACGCGGTGTAGTGTTGTGTTTAAATATTTTCGTTAATATTTTTCATCCTCAACCTGATTGGCGCATTGGCTAAGCGATTGGACTGCTGATCTGAGGGTTTCTGGTTCCATGTCCACACCGGACAGGGGAAGGCACACATATTCGTGCAGTAGGTAGAAGTTAATTCCGAATCTTGGTTAGTCCGAAGTTAGTTCCGAATGTCCGAATATTATTTTTCACGTTTGAGAAAAGCAACCACGACTCGAAACGCGCGACACGACGTCATAAATAATATGAATGTATACTTACAACTATAAATCTCCATTTTTTTATAAGTAACCCTCTTCTTGCAGGAAGCAGCAGAGCGCAGACAGTTCTATCAACAAGAGCTGAGGAACCAGATACTGGAGCAACAGAGAATAAGAGAAGAAAGGAAAACCAGGGAGAAGTAAGTGTAGCTATCTGATGATACTTGGCTTGAATAATGCCAGCACCATCATCGACAAGTGCTAATATTGATATGCCAGTCAAATTAATATTATAAAAACTACGCCTGCATTCCCCAAAGGCGCATAATTCACTAGTCAAACCTATTGCCATTATTTAGGCACAAATCCAGACTATTCTGCTACTGTTCTCAGTAGCAGAATAGTCTGGATTTGTGTCCCAATATTGAACATTTGCCGGATCTAGGAACTGAACCCAAGACCTGACGCTCTGCAGTCGAACATGCAAATAGACAAACGAGGCAGTCAATCTTATGAAAGCTGTATTTGTTTTTATCAAGTTGTGTAATAATAATACACGATTTTTACAGATTGTTAGAACAAGCTGAGATGCGCCGCTTAGAAGAACAGCTGCGTATGCTGCGGGTCGCGCAGGAGAGAGAGGTGGGGAGGCAACACGAAATGACGGCAGCCGTGAGTTCATTATTAAAGTATTAATTAAATAATCTTAATGATGAATTTTTGTATCCTACCCATGGAAAAGGGACACATTCTCAAATAACTATTTGTGTATGTGTCCCTTTTCCATGTAGAAATATAAACAGATAGAATATAATTTATTGTATAATAACAGATTTGTTGTGTAGGTAAGCTTATAAACGATAAGAAATCATTTCAGTATTCGAATAGACTATTATATACTTTCTGCTCGTTACACATAAGGTAGCCCCCGAAAACGCTAACCTCATAATGTTGGTTACTCTTATTTATTATGTTATAACGAAACTTATTCATAAATATCAATATAATTATAGATGAAGGACCACACAACAGACTACAACCACAAACGCACGGAGCTACAGAGAGATATCGACAACGAACAACAGAAGCTGCTCCGCGCCAAGTCGCAGCCATACAAGATGCAGTCTCAACGCAACACGAACACTTCTAAAAGTGACACCAACCATTCTAAACTACCCTTCTACTACCCAAGAGTACAGGAACGCACAAACGAAATAACTAAGAAACCATACTCAATTAACATACCAGACAACTCCATTTTCTCCGCAAATTATGACGTCGATAGTTATTTGAGAAAGAATTTGAACTTCAACAAAGATAAAGCGAATAACTACGACAATGATGATGAAGTTGAGTACCCAGAATCGCGTGTTGTTGTCGAAAAAGCGCAAATACATCACCGTCCTGAAGTTTATGAACCAGACCGTCCTAACGACAGAACAGATGAACCGTCCAAGAGTCGTGATAATGTCGACACGCTACCTATACCAGTGTTACGACACTCGCCTAAAAGGCAGAAAGAAGAAAAAGAAGAGAGTAGAATGAGTGAAGCCATGAAGAAAGTAGATGATAAGTGGAAAGTGCCTGTTGTGCAGAAGAATATACTGAAAGCCTTGCCAAACGATGAAGGGAAGAGTGTTAATATTCTGACGCAGTTGGGCTCTATTCGTAGACAGCTGCAGTTGGAACAGTTGAAACTAGATAAGATGATCACTAAAGAACATGCGTGAGACTGTGAATGGAACTGCTTGACTAAAATCTAGGAATTTCAGTCTAGCTAGAGATAAATTTTAGTAGGGCGCTCAGAATTTGCAATGTTTTGAGAAATAATTTGATGCAGTGGCTAAATAGCCTTACTTATATTTAAATTCGACGTTAAGATCAAGTTTTATTGGTCGTGGTCAAGAAAATACGATTTAGTATCCTTCAACAGTTAATTGTTAGTCTCAAATTGTTATCTACAATAATTATGTATGTCATTTCGACATACCTAATTATTTCTGTTTTAGTCAAGCAAGTCTATGTTCGAACAGGCGACGTCAGGACTACACTAAACAGAAGTTCCAAGCTTGCACTCAATATGGCAAAACTTTAATATATGAATAAACAAAACTATCCGTAGATACAGAAAATAATCGCAGTTGTAATCGAAATTAGATACATTATTTTAAATTGACGTCCAAGTCTGCCTTGTATGAAATATTATTGTGAAGTCTCAAATGAAGATTCGTAGATGGGTAATTATCCTTTTTCAATGCGATAGCACTGATAGCCGAGCGGTATGACTGTTGGACTACAAGTCAAATGTCGCAAGTTCAAACGTTGAAAAGAACGGTAAAGAAAAACATCGTGAGAGAGCCTAAGAGATGTTCAACGGTGAGTAAAGCCATGTCAGATGCCTACATGCGGTTTAAACTCTGACACCAGGCTATTCATCAACCATACGATAAGGGCTCGACAGTTTCGGACAAGGTTTTATTATAAGTCCACCTATGTACTATTATGTCAGAGCCTCTGAAGTTTGATGACCAGGCGTATATTACCCAGTAACTGTTATTATTTGATGGCCATCACGCCATTAATGCTATTGAGATTTGATAAATAATATCTTGTAATAAGTAAGATATTGATAACCTAGATTATGTTCAAACTACAAATCTTCGTCGTATAACGTAAGTAATCTTAGGACTGTATTTGTGCACAAACCCATCATCGTAAGATTAACACACTATTGTGAATTATTAATACAATCAGGCCTAAAATCCGAAGAGGTAGGCGACATTTCGGCCATTAAATATATGTATATAATTTCACAGTAGTATGCGTTTATAGGAAGAGCATTGTTAAATAAAGTCATAAATATGTTATTAGTTTCACGGCTTCACTGCGGTATAATGAAAAGTGAAAAGATATCCTGCTTTTTAGAGTCGGTTAATAATGACATCTAAAATGCTCCATATGTTCTCTGGCTTCCCTCTCTCTCTCATATACCGTGGTGAAGATTTGTTTGTTTCAGTATTGTTATTAATTAAGTTTGTGCATGTTAATTATATTGTTCAATTATGTTTAATATTAATTTTATTATTTGATATGTTATAGTAATTATTATAATTAATTTATATATTTATGAACTTGTGTCGAAATGGCAAAAGATTATATTTTGTTTTAGATGATATATATTTTTGAATGCATTTTATTATTTAATGAATTCTAGTTTCGCAAATTTAATTAATATTTTTCATTATTGTTTCGCCATTTCGATGACATAGTTGAAGTCCATTAAATTATAATTATATTGAATCACAAATATTTCATTCTAAGCAAGAAAAGTGATGCAAACAATTTTGAAGAAGAAATCGATATTTTGATTATCACTTTCTTGCTACTATATTCCAAACTTTAACTTAACGAAGTTCTCCAAATACTAATTCATTCTTCTGGCAGTTATATATAAATTTCTTAAAATAAGTAGTGCCAAAGTTACCAATACTCCCTGTTTGTATAATAGTGTCATAGGTGATTCTCGTATTTATAATTGTGTGTGGTGTATTTTATAAAATACCGCGTAAATGTAATTACCATTAGTATAAACTATATGACGACTTTAGAGTAGGTTTATATGAAAAATATTCGTGCAATTATTGTGAAGACCATTGTATCTGTAATCCAGCTTCTAAAACGATAACGACTAGAAACCACCAAGGCAATGAAGCTTGTGGTGTCTTGGGTAATAATTTGACCAATTTTACAACCCACCATGAAACAATAAAAGGAAATAAGACAATTGTTATCAAGCAGGTTACAAAAAAGGTTAGAAGTGTGTAGGGGTATTTATATAAATAAATAATATCGTACACAATTATAAACATGATATCATTACGAGTCCTACTCTCCCTGTAATAAATAAACTTAGCTAATACATAATTATAACCGAAGCTTGGAGGCATTATTATTGTTTGTTCCCAGTTTGTTGATCGCACAATTTTGTATAGGTATCGAAAGACTGCATGATAGAGTAAGGAAAAGAGCTTGGCATAAGAAAAGTGAGATTAATATTAAGATATAATTTTAATGTTATTTTTATAATAGCGCATTATATTTTTACATGTTGACGCTTTAGTCAAACAATGGCTTACTAAACGAATTTGAATTTTATTTATATTATGAGATTTTGTGATCAGTTTTTTTATTACCTAACATCAAGTTCAGGTGATGTCAGTGATGATGATAGGTAAGACGATGAATGAACTGCTGGTGTATTGTACACCCTGTAAGAGTGTTATATACATCTCTTTACGATTGCGTCCATTTCATATAATTTGTAATAGCAATACTCAATTTTAAGTTAAAGCTAGTTTACGTTCGTTTAGTAAGCCACTAAGGGCCGGTTTTTCAATCTTCAGCAAACTGAAGTTTGTCATTTTGTCATATTTTATAGAAATTCTGTCAGAACGATTAAATAATTCTTTGATAATAGTTATCTGATGATTAAAAAACCAGTCCCAAGCAAGTTATTCTTTGTCAGCACGTTATTCATAGTTTATGTAATCAGTGCAATTACTGTTTAGTCACGGGCTAGGAGAGCACTTTGTACAAAGATGTGATCCGAAAATAGTGTAAGACAACTGTGTCGGGGACTCTCGTATATTCTACTACAACTATTCGACAGTTTTGGTCAATTTCGTAGTCAAAAGATACTCGTATTTATGTCAAAATGTGACATTTTACATGCGACTGAAACGAAATTGTGTTTTGAAATACTTGAGTACCTTCCGTTGTTAGCCTCAAGTAATCGGAGAGGAAGAAATATTTTAATATTCATAAATTAATACGCAAACGCTATGTCAGTTTCTTAGGTTATTTAATGTTAGAAGCATACCTATTGTATAAAACATTGTTTGTAAACCAGAATGTTCATTACCAAAACCGAGTACCTTTTGTTTACTGGAGTGCAGTAAGGTGACACTATACTGTGTTCGTTGTGTAAGAGTAATTTTATTAAAGATTCAATTTAAAATATTACTTTGTTTAATTTGTCAGCTCATAACAATTAGCTCGATATTTTATGATGAGATTTACGCGGAAAGTTGATTACCGTAAAATGGGGTGAATAGAAATCGCGGGGTGTATAGAAACAAATCTGAGAGTTTGATTATGGTCGTTCTAGTTGCTCTATAGTCTGTTAAAATATCTTTATTCCCACTATTAATAAAACTGCAACATTTTTCCTTTATTCTGGCAACACTAAAATTTACGTCAAGTCTAATGACATAAAGAAAAAAGCAGTTGAAGTGAACGTCTGCGTACAAGTGTTTATTGACTGTGTAAAACTTTAAAAAAAGAAACAAGTTCTTAACTGTTATCTCTCAGTCAATTTGCATACTTGGATAGTTAAGTTTGTCATCTATTAGGAATAAAAAGGTTAGTATCAATATTCCATCATTTTGTTCTTATTTTTTAGTAAAATCGAGACTTAGTATTTTTTTACTAAATTCGAGGTGAATAGAACCGAGTCGGGGGTGATTAGAAACGCCTTTAGGGTCAATAGAAACGAAGAAAGGGGTGAATAGATATGAGTGAGGGGTTAATAGCAACGAGAAAGAGGTTAATAGAAACATGATTTTCAGGGTTGTCAATCGAGTATTTTTTCATTAGGTATGACAGTTTTCTTTTAAAAAAAAATATTAAAATATTTTTCTGTGACACTTTAATTTGAAATTTAGATTTTTTATCTTCAACGGTTTTGGTCAATTTAATTTAACATTTTCTGGATTTCTGAGATAAATATTTAAGACCGTATAAGGGTATATTTGCGATTAGCCTCATTCCAAAAATGCCCTAATTGTGGTACATTTGCAGAAAGACTTACTCTTAAAAATACATATTCTCGATATGCCCCATTTTTATTATAATGTTCGTTAATATATTTAAATATATTAACGAATTATATATAATATATTTAAATATATAATTCTAAATTCTACTTTACTTTTACTTGTTTAATTTTAGCTGGTACGCGTAAGTGACGGTAGCGACGATTAGTATTTTGTGTTCGAATCTTATTTAATTCACATAAGGTGAATTACATAATTTCTTGTACTTAATTATCAAGATAAGTACTTACATAGGTACAATAAAAGTTGATTTTGACAACCCTAACGTTTTTTCTCTATTCACCCCTCTATCGTATCTTTTGACCCCAGTTTCAAGGTAAATAGAAACCGCCTACTTTTTCCTATTTCACAAATAATTCTCAAATTTATGCATGATTAAAGAATAACTATTTGATAAATTAAAACGAGACTCGCAATTTGACAATTCTTTGATAACAGCTTTCATACAAAATATGTAAGAAAATCAGTGTAGAAGTTGAAAGTTGTGTCTATTCACCCCATTTTACGGTAATTTATCCATTTTTATAAGAATATACCCATCTATGTCTCGAAACGCCAGGCCGTCTTGTTGCGACCATAGATCTCATTTACCAAGTAGTGTATATCTGGTCTCAGGTTATGACTGTCACACGTAGACTAGAAACTTTAACACGCGAAACTTACATCATTGTGATAATTATCGTATGTAGAGATTGGTCGGACAACGAGAATAGCAGAGAGATTGAACGCCCAGGGTGGGCCAGATAAATTTTTATATCATCGGTCGTGGGCTCTCTACTTGCACTAAAGATGAATGTTAAAAGGAGAATAATAAAAGAAAATCCAATAAAAATCTACTTTTATTTACAATTTTGGACTTCAGAAGTACTAAAAGTAGGTAAAAAATTTACATTAAGTTGGGGAAAATAATTTAGTCTTTCGTTAAGCCAATAGTTATTTATTAACAGGTTTTATACTGCGGTTATAAATATAGTTGATATTGTAAGAAGGGTAATCGAGTTATTGATTGTAATCATCTATAATTCAATTACAAAATAAGTTAAACACTTATAGAAATATTTATAAAGATCTGTTTTGCAGTAAAAATGAAAGCAGGTTTCATATACATACATATTGATCACATGTAATTCTTCAACGATGCAGCACAGACTAAAACAATTTTGAAAAGAACTTTATTTTAAAATGATTCTTAAGAAATCATGTTTGTGACCAGTCTGTAATAATAATATGGCCCAAAAAATGTAACAATAATGTGTTTAATATAGAATAATCCGTATGTCACGGAAGGAACAAGAGAAGAGAATCCTTAACTTAACGGTTATGATTTATCTGTGGTCCATATGAAACATAATACAATAAAAAGAACTATGAAATAACTATTTTAACCTAAAAATTTGCTAGAAATGGCAACTTAAAAAGACATTCGTAAGTTAACCAGTATTGAATCTGCAATTGAGTAAAAAGATACACACCATCTTCTACCTAATTGTTGATATCAATATTTTATTAAATAAAAGTAATATAAAAGCCAAACAGGTCACTATATTGTCAAATGAGAAACATTTGCATAAAGATAAATTATTATCAGGTTATAGTTTATTTACGTTAAATATTTTCTGCAATTGGTAACATTCACTATGGACCAGAGACAAAACAGTTCACCACAAATAAATCTATAATATAAAATCTATATTTTATGTATATACAAAGTACATACATCTATTATCACTCCTTTAGCTTGATTACTAAATCGGATAATTACATCATTATTATTTAATATTATATATTAAATTGTATTTAACCGATGACACTCGTTTTGCGCTCAAGGTTTAAATGCAGAAGTACCTAATGTCTTTTAAATGTGTTGTAAATTTCAATGAATTCTATTTCAAAGATTTTTTTCTATTTCTGATTAGATTGGTCATTCTATTCTAGCAAAAGACTGCAATCGCAATGAAATGATTAAATGAGCAAAATTGGTATTCATAATATCTAATAGTTAAAGCATCCTTACTATAATAATGGGCCTCTGCGTGTTGGACCTGTCCCCACGTAAGCCTTTTAAAAGACCGGGTATCTTCCGCATGGTTGATAGCCCGAGTAATGTGAGATACAGAATACTTGTGAAAGTTGCACACATGGACAAAGTACACGGAAAGGAAAATGGCTGCACGCGGACCCTGTGGTACATATCTGTGCTATGGGTATTTCATCCTGTAAAGACACCATAAATCCCAAGCTAATTTGAGACTGGAAGCTAATGAGTGATCAATTACTTTGATATAATTACGAATCTTAACAAAGTATGTAAACACATCATATTATGCACATCAAATGTTTAAATCTAATTACATTTATAGAAAGCTATATTTTAACGTACATATCGAAAAAAAGTAACAAAATGGAAGTCCTGAAATTAGTGAACATAAATAAATGGCTTGATCTTTGGTTATCTTGGTGTAACAACTGATTTTATACATCACAAATAATCCATAATGGCGTTCAGTAACATAATATTATTATGTACTGTTTGACAACTACCCTCAATACAGACAAAATGGTAGTGTGATAAAACAATTACTCCCTTACTTATAAAAATTGTCATTGTTGAACAATCGGTTAAATTATACCTGTCACTGTCGCTTGCATGTCAAAAAATAGAGATGCCAATAGACTTAAAAAGTGGTTATCTTAATACACATGTTAGCATCGTTTATAAATAAGGGCATACAAGCTCAAAATCTATTTAGTTTTAATGAACTCAAATACACAATTTATACGTCATTATCATATAAAAAGCGATATAATTTAATACCTTCAAGTGATAACCACATAATCATTCAAAACCAATTTATAAATCACTTACTTTTTACATTTGACTTAAAATTTCACATTATTAGTCTGATTATAAAATCTAGGTTCATTCGAACCCAATTTATAATGACACGATACAAGGGTTGTATCTAGCCAACTCTGTATGCAATAAATAGAAAACATTACCCTTTTTAATCCAGAATTCAGTCGAGTGCTTCTTACTTATTTTCATTTTGAGTATTCGATGGTGTGGGGTGTCTTAATAGGGTCTCAAGTGTGGGTCCGCCTCTACCAAAGGGGTCTTTAGGAAACATGATCATGTTATTGACCCATGTGAATGGAAGCACGCGGTTCTCGATAATGTATCGCCACCTATGGTTCTCGTTAATGAGATCCCTGTAATTATCGCCCGATACCACAACGCCGTCGAACTCTGCGGCGCATTGAATTATGTATCTGTAAATAACAATAACATACTGTAAATAAAATGCCCTTATGACATGAAAATGGTTGGGTATTTTGTTTAAGATTGGACAAAAAGTACTAAATATTGGATATTTCTGGAGGATATTAGATCTCGTCGTCGTCGATCATCTTGCTACAATATGTACATATAAATATAAACAAAATCTTATAAACTTTTTAAGGAAAAGACTCCAGTAGTTGTGTGCATGCAATCCCTTTTGACTAAATTCTACATAAACCAAAAACCGCTCAATGGGTTCAATTCCCACCCAGGACAAATCTTTGTGTGATGAGCATAATCATTTGTCATATCATATCTATATTATGTATTTAGAAATATATTAATATATTTATCAGTTGCCTGGTTGCCATAGTTTGGGATCAGATGACCGTGTGTGAGCTGTCCCAAGATATTAATATTTATATTTAGCCTGCATGTTCACACTGCAAGGCAAAGGCCTCTCTAATCCTTCCACATCAATGCTACCGCCTCTACCGCCTACTCTACCGCCACTTGCTTAAATATTAATAAATTATTATAATTAAAGCACCAACCTGTCATCATAGGGGACGCAAGACTTGCCCTGGATCTCCCTCGAGGGGGTGTATACCACCAGGCCTTGCCTCTCTAATGTGTCCAACAGGTTAGGGTCGGAGCTCTTCCCAAATTTGCACCTGTCACCAATATAAACTACAAGATAATTTAAGGGCAGCTACATAGCTACTGAGCAGTCTATCGGCAAAGCAGACTCACTGCGGCCAGTATTTTGATGGGTGACCGTTCCTCACACATCAAGATTCATCTGTGCCTCGGAGAGTACGTAAAGCCGTCGGTCCTGCGCCTGATTTCTTTCCAGCCTTGTCGGTTTATCATCCCAGTGAACAGTGAATTATGGAATTAGAGATTACACCTTGTTTTCTGTACACACTTGTGCATTATTAACTCCTGCATAGTCAGCTCGTTTCAGTGGAGACATTTAGTGATATTTGCAAACGCATTGTGCTGATCTTGCATCAGAAGGATAAACAATTATTCTTCTTTACACTTTAGCACTAGGAAGCGGAAATTAACTCCGTAACTGGCTTTGCAAATATGTTGATTTTACAATTTCTCCTTCAAACGAATAGTAATTTACTTGTTGATTAATTACCATTATAATTTTTACAATTTCATAGTAAATGTGTTACCTGAATCTGGGCACGAAAGCTTTAACAACGTGGCCGCGTCTAATGAAGTAATCTATGCATATCTTCAAGCCTTGCACTGAAAATGACCTGCCTTTTGTATGCCTGAAATTATGAAAGAGGTTCTATTAAATAAGATCTCACTAGATAATGTAAATAATTATGTAAAGCGTTATAAAGTCAGCATTCTATAAAAAAATTTAAATGTGTGTGAAGAATTTTTGAAAATTTTTACATCCTACGGTCCTTGCCACACTGACCTTGAGGAGAACCTATAGGAGTGGGAGAATTGGCATAGTTTTAGATTTGATGGAAGAGGAGTACACCAAACTAGGACTGCCAAAAAAATTAAGTTGGTTTTGTATTTTTATACTCGAGTTGCAAGTAGAGTGTCGATAGCTAAGTATGTGGGGACCCTGAACGATCAAACTCGCTACCATCTTTATTCATTAACCAATCTCTACACCGCAGAAGGACCTGTTTCCATGGGACATTTAG
This sequence comes from Abrostola tripartita, assembly GCA_905340225.1. NCBI lineage: Eukaryota > Metazoa > Arthropoda > Insecta > Lepidoptera > Noctuidae > Abrostola > Abrostola tripartita. The sequence goes on along the minus strand of HG996510.1, from coordinate 6,526,605 downwards.
CTCATGCTGATACAAAGAAGAAGACTTACTCCATAGCAACGTTGCTGCCATCAATGATGACCATTCTCAAGCCTGTCCTATTTTTAAAATCTGTGCTTGGATGGTAAATGTTGCTACCAATGCTGTTGCGTGAGTGGCTGATTTCGACTGTCTTAGACTCGCCGAGAATAACTTCCTTGATATAAGTGTCTTCTTCAGTGTCTGTGGCACGGGTAGGCTGAAATTTTAAAACTTTTTAGATATTGTTGCACCAATTTGGTCTTGCAGAAGGGTGGCTACCGCTGCTAGCCGCAGTCAGTCTTGTGATGGGTGACTGCTCTCTCATGTTAAGACCCCACTGTGCTTCGGATGGCAAGATAAGGTCCTGCGACTGATCTCTCTCTGGTATTGGACGATGAGAGTGTGGCAATAGGAAGTGCACATGCGTTTGCGCGCATACTTGAGCACTATAATATCTCTTGCGTAGTTGGCTAGGAAGGCACGTTAGGCCGTTAGTCCTGCGCCTGATCTCTCTGGTTGCGTCGTTCTACCGTCCCATTGGACTATGAGAGTGAGGGTATAGGAAGTGCACTTGTGTTTGCGCTCATACTTGAACCCTATAACATCTCTTGCGTAGTGGCTAGTCTCAGCTGAAACAGGCCGCAGTGACCGAAATTCGGTCAGAACACTATTATTATACCAATTTGTTAATACATAAAGGTTCTGTAAGGCTTAAGATTACTAAAAGCCTTGTAGCTTAGACTCTACCTTGTAGCCTTGTAAAAAAATAAATAAAGACTTACCCTAATATCGGCAAGTCCAGATTGCAAATCTTTGTTGATGTTGCATCCACTGAAAATCTTTTGTGCAATATACTCTAACAATTTACCCTTCTCAGAAGAATTCAGTTTTGCAATACCATTGGCAAACTTTTTGATTTGTTTGTCCTTTGAATTCACTGTATTTTGTAGCACTGTGATATCTGAATCTCCACTCATAGACAGACTAGCATTGGACACAGATACTAATGTACAGTCTTGGGTATCATTGGCAGTGTAGTTTGCACATTTTTCAACATCGATAACACTTGTCTTGTTATCACTATCAGCAGTCAAGTCTATGGTTAAATATGAATCCTTATTAATTTCTTTTGTTTTGTTTACTGCATTCCTATTATTATATATTATTGCACTATTATTATTTGTTTTTGGAAAGTTATTTATGATCATATTCTGTAGGGTTTGACCATCTCTTTGAGCGATAGGTGTGGAACAATTTATGTGAGAGCTTCTAGTATTCCTGGGAGGGGATATTAAAATACAGGAGTCATTATTAGTTATAAGATTGTCATCATTGACAACAATAAGGCTATCACTTTTTCTTCTACTCTTAGTAGGTACATTATTTGAGGATGTAGAACTTTTCCGTTTCCTTTCAGAGATGAATGAGTCGTTTTGTACAACAATAGTGAGGTTGTTTGGAGTAGTGTCTGGTGATTGAGTGAGTGAACAACTGGAGTCCCTTATATTCTCTGTGTCTTTCTTCAGTTTGTTGAATAACTTCCTAATGTTCTTCCCCACATGCTGGTGCTTCTTCTTACGTATCTGTTCCATTTTATGTGCACTCATTGAAGATTTATTCTTCTGTTTACTTGAATTTGTATGCACGGAACATTCAGAGTTTTTCTACAAAAATAATTATTCATGTTAGTCAATTTAGAAACACACCTAGATGTTATAACTTAAAAAAACGGGTTTAGTAGCAGAAGCAGGTTTAAATTTTTTCAATCATTCTTTGAAAGAAATGGTGTGGAGAGCTCGGATACATCGGAACAAAATCTATACATGACCATAGCAGCCTAAGGGTTAAGCACTTACTCATAAATTTAATAGGTATTATGTTATAACTTGAAGTGTTAGTTTAGAAGCTTGTTTATAATGTTACTAGCGGCCCGCTCCGGCTTCGCACGGGTATAAAATATATATTATAAGTATTTCTCCACTATGATGAGATGTTATTATACATATAAACCTTCCTCTTCAATCACTCTATCTATTAAAAAAACCGCATCAAAATCCGTTGCGTAGTTTTAAAGATTTAAGCATACATAGGGATATAGGGACGGAGAAAGCGACTTTGTTTTATACTATGTAGTGATAATAGCAGTAAATTAGGAACACATAAGCAGGCCTATCAAGCCACAACAAGGACATAAAAAGCAGACAGTAAAACCGAAACACACAGTGATAATTAAAATAAGGCAAAATCACACAGTAAATAGGTACCTAAAGATTTGCTGAGATTTTAAATTATTATTTTTAGTAGCAAATGTGGAGCAGTCAGTAAAATTAATTTAAATACAGAACATTAATGGTGTATGCAGATGGAGATGCATTAATCTTATTCTATTAGGTACCTTGACATATAACATAACATCTTCATACTTTCTTTGTTAGCCATATGTTGATTCAGAGAAAAATATATATTGTTTTTGTAGACTAAGAAATGATAAAAAGTTAGAGCACTTATATTTTAAAAGATTACCAAAAATAACTATTTGGTATCAATCCGAAAACGATAAAATAGATCCACGAGTTAGCGAAGGACAAATGTTTTGAATGTATGATACTGAGCAGAGTTAAGGTTATGTTTATACTAATAAGAATTAGTGGCACCAGCGTTCTTCTGTACAAAAAGCAGCTTTTTCCCATTGCAAAACCTTACATGCGTAATAAATGTAAGACAACATACTTGTACGGTTGTTTATAAACAACTTAATTTAAATTGAAACGCAGTATTAGTAACTTTTAACTAACAGTAAGTGAGGTAGACGATGGTTTGCCCATTGCGACGTAGAATTCACAAATTACTTGATAAGATGAATATCTAAAACACTTCACTTTATTTGTCAATGAGTGCACCAATAGAAAGAAAATGTAAACCAGTTCAATTTTCAAAAAAAATATTTTGCCAATGAAAAGATGGCGGACTCGACTCTAGTAGAATAAATAATACGTAACTTTTCGCCACAGATAATTCATAAAGCCCTAACATCTAATCTATGGCAATGTTCCATTCCACAAATCATAGACATGGTAAATGCGCCGTCGAGGGGCGCAAATTTTCTTTTTGTGTTATTTGCTCACTTCTCACAACTGTACACCACTGTACACCATATTTTTGGGAATACAGTTTTGAATTTGAATCTCAACAACAATTCTTGGGAAAGCCTTACGGGAAATCAATGACTGAACTGTGTTAATAAACACGCCTTACTCACGTGTTTTAATTGAATTGATGTTAGGTACTATCTTCTTAGCTATATTGATGCTCGAACCCAAAAACCTTCCAAAAACTATATAAAAATAATTGGTTGGATGATGTTGCGAAATTAAAGATATTTCTGTGATACTATAAATTAAAACACATGTGTTAGGCCTCCTAGTTGTCGCGTATTTAGTCATTACTTCCCAGAAGAGTATTGTTTTGCTGAGATGAACAAAAAACCTTAGCGAGAAGAATTTTAATAAGCAAAAATCATTAAACAATTTGAATTTCGCGCCTCTAGACGACGCATTCACTGTATTTATAATCCGTCCGGGTCACCCCTGCAAACCAATAATATGCAGTATATTTTGTAAAAAATAATCTATATGTGTATTTATGTACTTAATTTACGGTTTACGGAGCATTTATCCCTGTGTTTACCGTTTCAATAAATATGTAGAATCCGTTCATTCATGATTTTATGCAAGAAATGAGGAAAATTAAGTACCTTCACAGATACAATATTAATAAAAAATAATATATTTATTTTAGGTTCTACTTTTTTACAACGGCAGTATTTTAAGCTTGATTTGGTAAAATTTGGGTGCAATGATTTATATTGTCCTTTTCATAACCTTTATGGTTTTAATAAGGTCAATCAATCAAAGGCCAATATGAATAGAATAAAATAGGTATCTACTTACCATCGTGTTGTCGTAGCGAGATCCTTGTAAATTCACGTAATACATTTCTACGAACACTTTTACCTTAAGATTTATCAATTAAAATTACAGTCAAGTCACTAGAAGATTCAGGTTTAATTGGAACACAGGCAATCGAGGGTAAATGCCACTGCGCTATGCACATTACACGTCCAGATATCTTTTTGAACTACCTTCATATCAATTGATTTTATTAGCATAGCATTAAAAGTATAATTCGTATTTTTGAAGGTAGTTTAATAACTACTTATTCGTAGTGCTTTGATAGGTTCATGTCATAACTATTGTTATCGCGCAGGCGCGAAGATCAAGTTGATCGATGCGGTAAAGCTGCACTCGTCGCGGTCAATCCTTAGGTTGTTATTATTAAAACAAATAATTTCCAATTAACCTTAAGCCTTATGGCCAAACCGGCCAAAATCGATAGATTTTTTTCTAAGTGGCCCATCGCAGTTTGTTTCCTGGAAAACTTTTACTTCTTTACTCACCAGCCACTTTCGTAAGCTAAATGAATAAGTATATGTATGCGGTACTTATCTATCATCTTCTGTGCTTCAGTCAACGCAGGGCAAGCAAAAACCTTTTCTTACTCATAAATGAGTAAAAAGAGCCTTGTACACCTCTTGTATAAAGAATAAATAAATAAATTACCGTGTTGAAAATCTCATTATTACTTACCCTACTCGTATGTAAACAGCAGTAGGTAACAATCGCAACCTTGTACAGAAACAACAGTCAGACTTAAAAATATTTTATTTACAAATACCTAATGAGTATTTAACGGTTACATTATTTAGGAATGAAATCTACACAACTAATTATAATTTAATTATTTAAATAAAATTTAAAACTTAGTTCTAAATTTAAGTACTCTTGAAGCTTTATCACATATTATGGCCCACTTGCACCAATAATCTCAATCTCAGATTAACGTCAAGCTCGATTTAACTTGACCGCAGGATTAAACCAAGATTTAAGTATAATTTTTTGTTGGAGCAAGTTTGCCGACATTTATATTTAATACAACAAAGTTTTTAACTACTTAGTCGAAATAAATACTGAGCAGTATTAAGTTAATATTATTCGAAAGTTACAACACTAACACTTATGGTTTTATTGAATTAAGTCACAACACTACGAACGGTGGTTGACTGGTTGCATCATAGGTATATAAAGCAGGTATTTATTTATTAATTACTTTAGGTATAAATATGAAAGTATGAAGGAAACTTTAATATTTAATGCAAAATTTATAAAAAAGTATTAGCATATTTTTAGTAGGTATTCCCACACGGGTACACACGTACTTAATTTAATTTCAAGACTGAAGCAACCAATCGAATCGAAAGGTTTATATTATATTCCACAAAATGAGATCTATGAAATTTAATTTCATTCATAATAGAGGTTCGTAATCTAAACCACAGTGTAAGGAATTAATAAGTTTCATTCAGAGTCGTTTTCATTCAGACATGGCCAGGCTTAGGCGGGGTTGCTTCAGATTCACTTGACGCACACGTTAATGTTAAAAATGGCGATACCAATTTTGAGTTCTAGCAGCCTTAATAACGAAAATGGTTTATTTTCTACTTGCAGCCCTAATAACATTGATAACCGGGTTATTTATGCCATCAAACAAGGCATATTTTACGTACGTCGTACATCTTCTGTCATCTTTATTTTTTTACGTACGTATGTAACGTTAACAGAATGTTTGAATAAACCCGCCCTTATTCACTCTACTAGAAAAGCGGTGTGCCGAATTGCGTCACAACTACTTCATATATTTGAGTTTGACAGCCGCTTTTTGAAAGACGTCATTTTTGGCCAAAACTTTTAATTCCAAAATCAGGCCCGTATTAGGCCATGTGTCTATGTGCGGTCGAAATAGCGCTTATTCATTTATTTACACGTGTATTTTTCTAAGGATCTGACACATGTGTTGCACTCGACGCGGCAGCACCAGTGGAATTTGCAGCCGCATCGCTCCTTGATCACCACTCGCCGAGTGTTGTAGCCTCGTCCGCAGCACATGAGCGCACAGCCGTCCATGCCAGATGATGTCCTGTTGCATTCGCGGCCCGATGTTCCTTGGGAACCCTGTAGACGGAAAAGAGATGTATAAACTCAATAAATATTAGCAATTAAAGATTACCTACTAATTGAAATCTGTGACCCCCGCCTTTTCTAGAAGAGTAGCTACTAAGTAGGTATAGTGTATTGCTTTTAGAATCAGAAATTAGTTCCCGATAAATATTATGATTTCAACATTGAAATTTTGACCAAAATAGTAACAAAATGTAGCACTTTGCCATTTCTGACAGATGTTGCGTAGATTAAAGAATTGATTCGATCGAGGCATTGCTATACTTATAATTAATGTTACCAATTAAAATAATTAAGTACTTATGCAAATGGTAACGGTACATCAAGGAACAGGTTTACTCTAACAAGGACTAATTGTGAACACAAGATTCCTATTTCCGATACTTTGTATGATTATTATTGAATGCACCGTTTTTAGGATAGGCATTATGGACGGGAAAGCGGTGTCTACACTTATCGCTTTATCAGGCTGTATGCTGAAAGGCTAAAGATAGGGATAAGTTTTGCCAAATAACTTTGCTTTAACAGTTCATGGTAAGGGGGCTGATAAGCGCAGTGGCTAAGCAATTGGACTGCGCTTACGGTTGCGGATTCGATTCTCGTACGGGACGAAAATTTGTGTGATCCGCAGATGTTTGTCCCGAGTCTGGGTGTTTGTGTATGTGATGTTTTATGGAACGCACCTACGAGCCTACGATACAGGAGATATTGTTTGTGTGGGGCGACGTTTTTTTTTTAAGTAAAACCAAAAAAGTGGAAGTTTTAAAGGGGGGATTTTGCCTTGCAGTACGACACTAAGGGCTATTAATAATTACCAAGGACTCGTTCCTGACGCAGTAGTTGGGTGACTCCTCGAGGTACACCAGGTCTTGTGCGGTGGGGAGTGTGTAGTGGGGGTTGCCCAGGCGCAGTTTGCCGCGGCGGGATACCTTCACTTCTGTCGCCCCTTCGTACTTGTCTTTGAGGTAGTCTCCTATGGGGACAAATAGCTATTATTAATCTTACATCATAATTACCCTTAAGTAAAGTAACTTCTATTCAAATACATATTTATAATAAGAGATAAGGCATTAGGTGAACAAAGGTTATTATATTATTGTCGTGTTGGGTTGCGACTGTTGGGGAATCATTGATCAATTAAAGTGACATATTTTTTAATTAATAGTTACAACACCTAGCTACGACTGAATATGCCTCTCACCTAATTTATGATTGGCAAACAATGGCATTTGCAGTTTTTCACCATTTTTATATAATGTAGGCATCTACCTAACTAAATCTAATTTCGCCGTAGGGCTAATAGATATTCTATAATTTTGCATTTAGCAATTCAAAAATGTTAAGTACTTATTCCTTAAAATATTTATTTAATAATAAAGAAACAACGCTGAACAAAAGTTAATAAATTTTACTAATTGCCTTTAAAATCCGTAATAAAGAGTCGTTAGCATATTTTAATAATAAATAAACTGGTTGTATTCACTAGTTCCTTTGCCTTTCGTCTAGTGGGCGGTTGATTTACGCGGCCACCCGTAAGATGGCGCGCCATTCATTTTGTTGTCACTAATTACACCCATTGTGTCAATAAAGCCTATAATTTTGTATTAGTTCTTTATGGTTAGATATTAAGTGGGAGTATTATGTATGTTTATAGTATTTTATAATCTTATGAATTTGCTATACTTATTAGAGAAGTAGCAATATTAAAATAAACATGCGTAGGTATTACCATAGACCAAAAAGAATAATTTTCTCTATGGTATTACTAAGTTCCTTACCTTTTTAATTCTAATTAAGTAGTGTATCTACCTAATCTACCTATCAAAAATATATTTATAATATTAGCGTGTACGTGCTGTGAGAAGAATTAAATTAGATTAACATTAATTTAATGATGATTAATGGTTATTTATAATTAATTCGTTTAAACATAATCCGAAAAATAAATTCAAAGCTGTTAAATAATAGGCAAAATCTTTACTTTCTACAACAGAACATCTCGTTTTTCATAGCCATTCTTAATTTGAAATTTGACCGTTACTTTTTGTTCGGCTATTAAAAATACTTCTTTCGAAATTAAGATAATCTTACTAAGTTGCGGTGAAAAATAAAATATGGTTTATGGTCGCTTAAACGGCTTATTAGAAACTAAAGAGATCCAATTCCATGTTTACGAGCTACCAGAGTTATATCTTGGTCCACAATGTAAGAAGGTTATAGAAGGTCTACTTCTGGCTGACTAAGAATTAATCATTTAATTACATAAGTTCTTAGAAAACGTTAAATAAAAGATAATGATAGTAAGTACTTCTTAGTAACTTCACATAGCATGCGGTATTTGTTTTAGGGATGTAACGGAGGCCTTCTTAACGGAGGCGGAGGCGGATGCGAAGGCGATGAGTTTCACTTCCGCGGATGCGGAGGTTAACGGAGGCGAAGGCGAAGGTGAAAGTGGATGTAAATAAAATAGTAATTTAAGGTTCAAAAGTTTTTATATTAAATACTTAACACTTAAGTAAACATTTGAAACAAGAAGTAAACATTTTAAGTTAACTTTTTTGTAATCAAAATTAGTAATCAAAATTAAGGAGAGGTAAATTAAATTTGACAAACAATAGTTTTGCGGCTTTATCACCTTCCAAACGATTTCTAAGGGATTCATAAAGTAATCTGTAACTCCGTTACAACTACGCAAAAATTGTGCGGAGGCGGAAGCGGAGGCGAAGGTACGATTTCTTGCGGAACTTCCGCAGTAACGGAGGCGGAGGCGAAGTTCCGTTACAACCCTAATTTGTTTTGGTGTCAAATGTGTCCAGCCAGTACCTATCTGTTCCACTGCTGCATAAAGCAACGGTATAATAAAGGTGCAATCATGCATGAAATAATAAACAAATAAGTATATTTAGTTTTAAATTTAAAAGAAAAACTATTGTGCATTCGCAGAATGATCGCCTGAAAGACATTTATTATTCGTTTGTTTCACAATTACTGCATTCAATAGTCTTGTATCTCCTTAGCTTGTTGTGTGTAGTGAACCTTTTGGACTTGTTTTGTCTGATGGTCGGTTCTTATTGCAGTGATATTTTATATTTATTATAAGGTTTTAATTTTTATTGCGTTACGGTAATTTATTGTTTTCGATAAACTTGTTACAGTTTTGGGTGGTCTAATTACTTGTGCAGCTGGTAGGAAAGAGTTTTAGAATATAATCTCTTTCGTAACTGTTTATTGTAGAGTGGGAGGTTTTCTGTTAGTACCTACATCACTACACTTGTGTTCACCATTCGAGCTAACAATAAGTTTATATTTTACTAGCGAACCTGGCAGACATCATCCTGCATTTTTTCAGTGATTTTTTTTAGATTCCTATTTTAATAGTTATCCTGCTATTTGGGGCGGAGACGAATCCAACAACTAAGATATATAATTAAAATTGGTGCAGCCGTTCTTGAGTTATAAAAGGTGTAACCAACCCGACTCTGTGTATCTTGACTTGTTAGACTTTTATAGCGAGCTTGTAATTATTTAATTAAAGCTTTTCTAATGACTTCCAATTAGCCCTGTATAAAGTAACACCAACTTCTTTTAAACAGTTACCAGTTTGTACTTTCTATTAGTGAAACGTAATTTAAAAAAAGTCTACACTTTACATTATTAAAAATGATTGTTTTTCTGTAAATGAAAATAGTATCTTGAAAGCAAAAATATTTTGAAAATTAATAAATACTGTACATATAAATAAATAAACGCGAAACAATAATAGCAACAAATAAAATTAAAAAAAAAAGCAATCAAACACAATCTTAAAAGCAAACAAACGGAATATTAATGATCCAATTAAACAAAATCCCGGTAGAACAATTAAAACTATCAAGTAAATATCAGGAGTATTAATTATCGTGTACCAGGGTGACATGAACACACAGGAAGTAATAGCTATTCATTAATACCGCTTGGACTACAGAACAATGTAGAGTCGTTTATACGACGATTTGTTTAATTGAGTGTTACGGAACTATTGGTTCTCTGTTCAATGGTGGGAATGGTCGTATATGACCATAATTAGTAAAGATTAGCCTTTAGTTTGTTAGATTGCGTCTCCCCTTTGTAATTTCCCTAGTTTGGATTGATTTATTCAAAGTAAACGCGGTCTTTGGAGTTAATTTTGTTGGTTGAATTCCTCTGTCCTCTGCATTTATTTAGATTTGTTTATTACCGTCTAAGGTGTATACTTTACAGTAGAGCATTTATAAAATGTGTAATCTAAGTTATAATTTAGATGTTTCACGTATGCGGAAAAGTTGGAAACATTTGTTTCTCAAAATTATTGTCTTGATATTTTCCAAACATTCACCGGTTTGACAATACTTACATACGCTTATGTTTTAGGAATCATCATCATCATCAGCCAAAGACGTCCACTGTTGAACATAGGCCTCCCCGTTTTAACGAGGGGGGGGTTTGCCATAATCCCCACGCTTGGCAAGCGGCTTGGGGATCGCAGTATTGGTGGTGAAGGTACAGAAGACGCTGCTGCCCATCTTCTGAATCTGCGATCCCCAAGCCGCTTGCCAAGCGTGGGGATTATGGCAACACCCCCCGCTTAAACGGGGAGGCCTATGTTCAACAGTGGACGTCTTTTGGCTGATGATGATGATGATGAATAATGGTTCTTATTATTGTACCATAAAGGTACTCTACATAATATTCACTAGCATTACCTACTGTCATTATAAATAAATCATTTTGTTTTTTGGTCCCCTTTGTCCCACGCTTCCTTTGTCCAGGAAAAACAATCATTATTATATTTTGGTCCGACCACACGAGGTTAAACTGTCATTCATATTATTACAACATTACATTAGATAGTTGGAACTTTTGAAGTTATGAAGAGGATAATTTTGTTATTGTCCAACGGATAATTTTGTTATTAAAAGTGCATTGTGTTTGAGATTCAAACTTTGCTTGATTCACACGAAGAAAGTAAAAAAATGAAGAATTCAGTATCTTTAAAAAAGTCTAAATTCCAATTGTCCGTGTGTGTTTATTTTACATATCTTATTGATTGTGTGGATGTGAGTTTTTTATTGTTACTAATACTGTATATTATTCTGTAATGAAATCAAACTTATTTTTTTAACCCACGACGGAAAAAGAGGGCTGTTATAAGTTTGACCGCTATGTGTGTCTGTCTGTCTGTGGCACCGTAGCTCTGAAACGGGTGAACCGATTTGAATGCAGTTTTTTTTATATAGATCTATCTGCAATAGAACTTTCTCTTTTACCACAGGTTTTAACGAACAATACGACCCGATTTGCGCTCAGTGAAACTAATGATTTCGTTTCACGACAAAAATATTTGTGAGATCATGTGTGATTGGCAGATATTTGCCCTGAATCCTAATTTTGAGATTCAAGAAAAATTTATAGTCCTTCAGCAATTTGACGTTAATTTTTACGAATTTTACTCAAATATGAATAGGTTCTCCGTTTGAGTGTGTTCCCGAATATACATGTGAGTATAATTTGCATATATTACAGTAAATAATTTGACTAACTCTCACTAAAGGTATAATAGTATAAAATATAAATAGAACCCAGACTTACCGATCTCCCTGAAGGTGGCGAGTTGTTGCCAGCAGGTGATGAGACTGCACGAGCCTGACACGCCATGACACTTGCAGGTTACGCGGGACTTAGCTATCACAGCCTGAGGGATATACAGTTTTATATCAGTAAGCAGTGAAGACATAGAGTATCTACAAGGTTATACCTATGCATGTACAGAACAAATAAGCTTCCACGAACGCAGGAATCCGTGGACATTAGGCCTTGCTCCTGCGTTACAATTTACTTAATACCATTTTATATACTGACCAAATAATAGAATAGGTAAAGGAATAAGTTTTTATTAGTGGTAGAATGACTTCGAGGAGTTTCCATTCAAGGTTTTTTATTTCTAGCACAATCAGTCTAATGATAAAAGTTGTTAGGATTTGGTGGAGCAACAAGAAGACAAAATAAATGTAGGTCTTGCTTTTTACCAATATTTTTTATATTCGACGGTCGTGGGAGGATCATGCAACAATAATATTTAGGCTTTATTCAATAACGTGGCATAGTTCTAAATTCCAAGCGAGAATAAATGAATTAATATCAGACATGTAAGTTATAATCCTTGAAATCTTCAATCAAGAAAATAAAAAAAAAAGAACAGTGCTCTAGGTCTATACTTTACTATAATAATAATAAAGTATAATATTATAAAGAAAGATTGTCCAACAGAGTGTAAAACTATGTCAGGCGGTTTAAACCATACATTAAGAAGAGAGAGAAAAAAAAATGTTTATATGAAAAGGGTAATCTCCCGAACTATCCGAATCCGAACTAATCTTTAGTATGGTCCTTCAGGGTGGACAATGGACATAGACCATTTTAATCTCGGAAAAGGCACAGACGAAGTCGCGGACGGAAGCTCGTTATCCAATAAACTCCAATACTATCAACAAGACACTACAACTTTACGACAATTGGTTTGATACGAATAAAAATACGATAACAAAAGCTTATTGTTGAGCTGTAAATTCGACCAGTAAAGAGGCAGTAAACGCGACAATTATGGCCGACAGACATAAAGATGTCTGTCCTACGTTACGAGAGCACGCTTATATCAAGTTATGTGTATTACTGTATCGAAAATACGATAACTTTGTAAGAAAATAGCGGTCGTAATTGTGTATTTTATTATACTGGAGTGTTTTATTATATGTTTGGCGCAGTTGTAATGCCCGTTCTTCTGCGCATTTTGATTCCTTAATTTGTGACAATCGTCTTACATAAATCTTTGACTTTTTATATACCACGGCTTTATTTATTCGTATAGCGTATAACAATGTAAATAGAGGATTCTTAACAGACAATAATTATATGTTATAGAATAGATAGCACATGTACATATGTGCAAAAGTTTGCACACACATGTGCATAATATCTCCTGCGTTCTTGGCAGGTCTCAGTAAAGTTAGCCGCTGCGGCTGACATAAACCCTCTTTTCCTTCTTAAGTCTATTGAAATTTCTATTCTTTGACATGCAAACGTCGAGCGATGACAGGTATAATTTGATCTATTGTTCAACCTTGACAATTATCATGAGTGGGGTACAGAGTGTAACCTGTGCATGAACCTGTGTAACATACCCGTCTCCCTGCCTCGTTGTTGTGTCTGTTCATCAGCTGTCTTCCTTGCTCCCGGCTGCCTCTCTTCACTTTTCGCTCTCGTTCTCTGACATCAACGAACACCTCCGTAAACCTGTTGGACAATACACAATAAACATTTTTTTTAAACATCGCCCCGCTTTTTTCTTTCCCTGTATTGTGAGTGCGTTTCATGAACTTAAAATCCCATAATTTTACAAACATTCACCTCATGAAAAACTTCTGCGGATTGCATAAATTTTTGACTCACGTGGGAATCGAACCCTTAAACCTTAATGCAGCAATTTAATCTCTTAGCCACTGTCAGTAGTATCCATTTATTTCTTTTTTTGTAGTGGCGTATTACATAAAAAACTAAAACACACGAACACAAGACAAATATCTGTGTATTTCAATCAATTAATATTTTTCCGTTATCCGATACTACAATCGCGCGGCGAATAATAGTAGAGTTACTTTACGCGCGTTTGCAGTATTCACTTATTATTTTGATAATTTATTCGATTCAGCAGGTATGTTTGTTGAAAAGTGTTTGTTTCATACAACAAAACTATTAGCAATAAATAGAATTATTAGGGTTTAATTAACGTCCATACCTAATACCTACTGACTAGAGTGTTTAAGTTTCTACAATAGTCAGTCTGAATCTGATATTGTTCATTTACCAATCTGATAGTGAATAACTTTGCTGGCTGACAAGGCTAAAGTCTAGAATTTACGACGCTCCATGGCTAACTATTCATTCTTGTAATTCCTTTCATATCGCAGATAAGATATTAAACACTTGACAAACTGCCCGTTTTTGGCTTTCCCCACAGTTATAAATCAAAGTAAAGTTTCCACTTCAGGAAAAGTTTATACTCCTGGTAGTCGGAAAGCTTTGAAAAGCGTAGGAAAGAGATATTCTGTGAGAAAGGGACAAACATACGGCGTTCGCTACATCATTTTCTGCTACGCCCACCGCTACGAAACGTCTACGAGCAATATCGATCGCCTAATACGGTTAGTGCAAAAGCAAGTGTATGTCCATGGCTTAGAGTACATAACTGCTTGTTATGTATAGAAGAGGGTGAAAATACTATGGAGGGTTACATATTTTGCTCCTGGTACCCGAACTAATGTCAGGGTTGGCGGAAAGTTCTGTGTACATTGCGCGTTTTATTTAACGATGCTGGATGAATTTGATTAGAAGGAAGCCATGAATAAGTCTTTAAATTTTTAGTATTCTAGATTATTTTTTCTGGGAATTCAATATCGTCCAGAATAATATTATATTTCTTAAAGGCATGTTTTGTGTTCCTTCAATAATTCTCATCATAATGTAAAGAAAAGCAATTTTATTCGGTTTTTAACCCGACATTTCGTATTTGCCGGGTAAACGGATTAACTTTTCCATACACTCTATGGGTTCCTGGTAGAAGTTATCGGGTTAAAGCGTTCGTAACCCGCTAAACCCGGGTTATCCGGGTTTATCCAGTCGGGCTCTGTACTTTTGAAACTTTTAAGTTTAACTTGCAATAATAATAGAATTTTTTTATTCAAACATATTTTTAGAGGATTCAAGGTACTGTTTATTTTAAAAGGTTGTTATCGATAAGTTAATTAAATGAAATTATTGTATAGATCAAAATTTCAGGAATTTAAAAAAAGTATGACTTACGTAATATGAATTATGTTATCCCGCCAGTCGATTATTCCAGACTCAATCGAGTCGGACTTTATAGAAATAGAGATCAATACATATCCTTCAAGTAGAAAATATTTTCAAAATCTACGGAGGTTCTTTGTAATTTTCCCGCATACCAAACATTCAACGAATTCCACCCAACATCCACCGCTTCATGCTCGCCTAGTACGAAAAATACGCGAATGCGGGAAAATCTCCTTTATGAAGCCAAGACCTTTTCGGGCGCTACATTCTCCATTCTTAGCCTATATCGCATACCAAACATTCTTTAGCTACTGAAATCGATGTTGCCCTGGTATAGAAAATTCAAACAGACAAATCGGAAAAGCTTTTTTAAAGTATTCCATAGTAAAAAACTTAAAAAGCTTTCCCTATGAACTCTGCCTGTGTGAGTGAAGCCGGGAAAACTCGCCCTCAAAGCCCCAATGTGTGTGTAACCAAGTAAAACCTACACTAACAAACGTAGCTTAGAAATTGGGATCGTTTGTGTCATGGGTTCCTAGTAGTTGGGCCTCGTATTTTTTACAAAGCAGTTCGGTCCTGTATTTTCCTCCTAACAAATTTGATTTTCATCCAATGGTCAAGTTGCGGCGCAGTTTGATAAAATCCAAAATCATTTACTATTGCCTCAATAGGAAATGATTTTGTATTCCTTAATGTGGAAAAAAATATCGGATGACTTCTTATTTTTATAATTATTACATAAGTAAACTTTTTATTTATTTACATAATTAACCTATACATACTTAGTTAGACAAATTACAATTTTATCCACTATAACACTTTACAACTTTAAATTATCAAAAATACATAAAAAAATATATATAAAAAAATGAAATTAAAAAGCATTAAAATATTATTCCTCACCGTTGTCAATTATTGATTACATAGTTGCCTCACATACTTAAATTCACGCTGTTTCTTAGAGGGGTAGAGAAAAGCAAGTTATTGTAATCATACAATTTCATTTTATTTGTTGAAAATGTAGGTAAAACGTTTCAAGATTATTATTTATTAACCAACCCAACATCGAACGTCCATTACAAAATAAAATAGGGGATGTCATAATGTAATAAATAAGTTTAGCAATTAAATCTGCGAGTATTTAAATAAAATAAGGGATGTCTTATTGTTATAAGTTTAGCTATTAAATCTGCGAGTAATTTATAGTACAGAAATTTTATCAACTCTACTACAAAATACACCAGAGAACAGAAAGTTACTGGGAGAGCTGGATGGCATTGATGTTTTACTTCAACAGTTGGTGGTGTTAACTAACATATTTAATTAATGATCGGTTCCAATGAAATCAGTCATCAATCCCAGACAGCAATCCAAGTAACTAAACTCCTACTGCCACCTTATCTCCTGGTACTAGAAACTGAAAAGCGTGACGTTACAAGCGTTAAAAAAACCGTGACGTCGCGTCGGTGGTTCGCAGCATTGAAAAAAGCCTGTGATGAACAAAGTTTCTTCAGTATGGTTCAGTCAAACGGCAAATGCAAAGTATTCTTTGTCTTTTGATGCCCTAGTAACTGCGAGTCAGAATATGCAGAAAATTCCATGTTTTTGTGAAAATTACTTTAAAAAAACGATAATAACCACAAGGTACCACCACCAATAATTTGTTTGCCATATTGTGCTCGTATTTTTTTTTTTAAACAACCAATATAGCTTTTCTTCCTTCGGAGGTTTTTCTATGACGATTGTTTCAAAGATCGTTGACGTTTCATTTTGTCCTGGTACTTTTTTCCAACGGCAAACAAAAAACGATCGTATGAATGAATAAAAAAAAAGCCGCCTATATTTTTTCAGCGCAAGCATTGTAGCAATCAATGTCTATTTTCACAACTTTTCTGTTTATTAGCTCCGCAGAAACGCTTGTAAGGTACATAATTACATGAATGAGAATGTATAACTGTGTGACTGTGAGTATTGGGACTGTAAAAAATCTATCTGCCTACTAACTAGTCCAGTAACCGTGCTAGTAGGCTTTGAAAGTATTTTCTACATACTCTTTTCCTTTGTTTCCCCCTTTCAATGTTCCGACAAATCAAGTTTTGGGATAAGTCTAATATAAACGTACAAAAATGTATGCTTCATAGTCATGAAGACACCAGGCATCAACCATAAGATAAGAAGAAGTTTGCTGGGATCGAAGCAAGTTGCAATCCGTAGAATATGCCTTGGACTGTATTTAGAAATAACACGTCAATTAAGCTGCATTATTTTTTTCAATTCTACTTATTTTTAAAATCATTGACTATAATTTAAAGTTATTTTAATATAAAAGTAACATGATATTTTACTATCATTTTAGCATGTTGCCTATGCTTTACGTTTAGTCAAATAAATATTTTAAAAATAAACTTGTTTTATGCTATTTCTTTATATAGGAAAAATATCCTGATAAACCTACCTAATAAAAATATTCAGTAGAATTCTAGACATTTTCAATTAACAATAGAAATTCTTTCTATTCTAAAGATTTTCATTTAATTCTAAAACGGTTTATAACCCTTTCACGTTTTCAGCGGCGCTAACCCTTTCAGTACGTGAAAACTTCCTAGGGGCGCACGACTACGTAGGAGGTTGTCTACGGTGCTACGTAGATTATAACTCGGTTCACAAAATCGTATAAGATATATCTTTACTGTAGTGCTACAATTATAGAATTTGATTAATTCATTAATTTGCATTAAAATATCTTTTGGGTTTTTTTAAAGACTTTTTTAATGTTCGTTCATTTTATTAAAATTTGCTATGTGGGGGGAAATTTGAAATCAAATCAACATTATCTAGTAACTATTTTACAATTGTTTACATTTTAAAACTAACATAAATATATTTTACAATTATTTACATTTTAAAACTAACATAAATTAAAAATAATACCTACTCATAAAAATATAATAGTAATATATTTGTAATCAAAATAAAATAAAGTAACCTTACGATTGATTTCCAACATTATCTATATTTAAACGATTAAAACATCTCGAAACCAAACTCAAATAATAATAAATAAATTATGTCCGTCGGTAGAGTGATTTTTGTTACGTAGTATAACCACGTAAAACCGTAGACCGTAGCATGAATGGCTGCTACGAGTTACGTGGTAACCTCTTGTGAATTTATGTGAGCCTAGTACACGACCTGTCTTTAGCCATGGTTTGACACCCGTGAAGCCCGGTTGACAGCTCGTTGATTATTAAAATATTTTCCTTCCCATTTTAAACAATGTTTTACCTAAAAGTTTTAATGAACTAACTATGATTATATAACTATAAAGTGTTTTAGTTTGTAAAACTTTTAATAATTATTAAGTAACAGTATAAATTAATTAGTAACAATTAATTAACACCTATCTATAATTTATTTTCATTATTTTTATAATATTATTTTATACAGAACATAATGTAGAACTAAATTATTAATTAAGTAGATAAGTAAATATTGATATTTATATAAAAGCTTAAAAAGTAAAGTAATTACGTTCAGTTTTAAGAGAGCTCATAATTAATTAAGAAAAGAGTGGCGCTTGAAGAGCGCAGGTAAATTTTTACCTGTCTTACCTCTCACCTTGATACTAGGGTATAAGAACATTGCAGTAGTGAAATTCAGCTTATTCACGTGTTTTCAGGTGTACTCACACCAGTGCAAATCACATTCACCTTTATAACTCACCAAAAAATAGGAAGGTGAATTTATTGTCGATAGTCGGAGGGAGATGTTCTTTACGTCTCTTTCTGATACATTGTAGGGGATTAGGAAAATGGAAAATGTCCGCTTACTCACACAAGGAAACGACTACTACAACAGACAAGCTACCCCAGGTGAAAATACTTCGTTTCGCGCAAAGGTAACCGATTTCCTTCACAGTGTTGCTACCCTAGTACACAGGTGCGGTTTGAAACAGGTGAGCTTTACCTGACATTTCAGGTGAGGCCTGAAAAGGTGAAAATTAGAATTGTTTGAAACTGTGAATACAAATAAAAAAAACTTATTTTTTCTTAATTGATTCGAGTAAAGTGTAGCACGTGTCATAAAAACATTATTTTCGAGAATTCATAAAAACATGACAAGCCAAGTTTCATGAAATATAACCTATATCAATTTTGTGTTCTGGGATCCAGAGTCGAACTTTCCGCGGGGAAAAATTTCGATAAAGTGGGGGAAAAGTACTAGGCGTCCATGAGTTGTGTAGAGGTGTTAAACATTGCTCTAGGTCAGGGACTGGACTTGGTACGCGCACGCTCGGGACGTATTTAAATAAAATAATAATCTACACACAGGACAACATAAACCTGTAGGTGTAGCTATATAAAATTCTAGAACTAGAAGTATTTTCAAGGTTCTAGTTGTAGTAGAACATAGTAGGATGTACTCGGCTAACATACACTGCAGGAGGTTAATTCTTTACAGTTATAGTTTATTTTAATGTATTTAGGATTTTTTTACAGCATTAGCCTACTTTGCTATCTATAAATTAATTGCAAAATCATTTTAATAAAAGTACTTATTGAATTTGATGAGCTTTTGTTAAAATCTTCTCAAAGATTTAAAACAGCGTTGAAAATGCTAACTAGTAAATTATTGTAGTTGCTAAATTATAGCAACTATCAACTACATTTTTTTATACTTGTGCCGTGACGTGGTAAACTTCAGGAAGCGGTTCAATAACCTTCCCCTCAAAAGTACCAGGACAGCATACTTACTTGTAGCCATACTCAAGGTTATCCCCGCATCCTCCCCACACCCAATCAGAGTGTAGGTTCCTCGGTCTTGCGGCATGGCTGCAACTGCAGCTGGACAGACGACCGTCACGGCATGCTCGAGACACCGACAGCGATACGCCAGCCGAGGTTATCGCGTGTGTAAACGCCGTCTCGCGTGAGGCTGGGAAAAATGTTTAGATGAATAGTAGGTATGTAGTTAAGATTTATGATGTTCTAGTACTTAGATACTATGAAGTCCTAAATCTGAAATTGAAAAGCGGTTTTGGGACTTTTGGGTATAGAAAAGATGCCTAGAGAGGGAGGGGGTGGAAACTCTATTTTCTGTCTACTATAACATTACAACTATAACGAACTAGCTTTTCCCGTGGCTTCTGTCGCATCATACATTTTTTTTATACACCCCTATTTTTTAATTAGTACAAAAACTTTAGGGGCTTATTTGGATAGGTATTGTGTTCAATGTGAAGTCATAATTTAAAAACATTCTTAAAGAGCCAAGTTATTCACGGGAAAGCGCAGGGACAGGAGTACAGTTTGAGCTTCGTTGCGAGTTTGCTGGGATTTATCAATGATGGCCGAATACGTAAACGAATAGAAGAATACTAAGCGTGCTATTTACTAGTAGCAATTGTAATTCATGTTGATTCAGTTATGATTTTACCAATGATTCTCATTTTGGTAGACAATTTTGGGATATCGGTTTTTTTTCTTATGACTGCTTAAATATGATTAGTAATGGGTACTGAAAGCCCCATTGTTTTATTGTACCAATTAAAAAAATAGCCTATGTATTTGTTATTGTCGTGTAAGCTGTATTAAAGTTTAGTCGAAATCGAATCAGTCGTTTTTTTTAAATGCGAGCATAGACCAAATACTTATTTTCTCTATGATGCGAGTACTTTTTCATGCAATCTACATCCATCAATCCATTCACGATCGTAATAATAATAGGATAGGAACTCAGCTTAATTAACATTGACGATTGTTTATGTCAAATTCGTTAGATAATGTATACTTATCTTCTCCAAGGTACTTCGGCCACAATGAATTTATTGGTAATACCAGGCTTAATTCCTAATACATACAGGATTGTTAAGACATTTTTAGCCTGGGCTTCAATGGGTATTACTTTTCCAGAAATTAATTACAACAATAAATTGCTTCTACATCAAGAAAACTTTTAGAGTATTTGATAGTAAATTCAAATCTCTTTATCTTATCTACTCTATAAATTAGATTCTACCATTCTTAGACACATCCAAAAACGTTCCTACGGCCCGTATAACAAATGTCCTGGGCAGACGTCCTTCGGTAATGTCCGCCCGATTTTCCTAGCATCTATTTTCTATCTAGAACAGTGGGGATAGTGGGAACACTACGTCACTATAAATCACTAACTGTTCTAGTGCTGTCGAGTGCCGGCTAAGATTTAGAGCTTTGTTACAATGTGGAATTCAGCATGTATTGTTAAGCGGAGAATATTTTTATTTCTACAGCCACTGCGTCCCTAGTACGGACTTCAGTTTCTCACAAAGGAGTTAGTTTAACATTGTTTTAGCCAATTTGAATCCTGTTAATTAAACCGGACTTCGATTTCTAAAGCATTTAACGTTTAATTTGTGAATGCAAATCATTAGGTGTTACTCAAGCCTTACAGGACGACTTATATTTATATTATTATCATTAGTAAAAAAAAGATTATTTGGTGAAAGAAATATAAAACTACGTCCATCACAAAGTAGATTAATTTGTAAATCCATTTGTTTTACTAAAAGTTTTTGCTCTCTGGGAAACAGGCACGTCTGTGTATAGTATGTGTGTAACTTCTACGTTTATAGAACCACACATACACAGATACACGTGCTGCCATAGTATACATTAGGCAGAACATTTTCATAAAAAGTAATATCTCTACGTCACCAATATATCCACAAAG
The DNA here is from genome assembly GCA_905340225.1 of Abrostola tripartita. Lineage (NCBI taxonomy): Eukaryota > Metazoa > Arthropoda > Insecta > Lepidoptera > Noctuidae > Abrostola > Abrostola tripartita. The sequence goes on along the minus strand of HG996510.1, from coordinate 6,504,955 downwards.
ACAAATACTCCTTCCGTCGACGGCGGAGCCTCAAAATTGTCTTCGCAATATTTTTATTACGTTATACGTCAATTCCTTTTGTCCTGGTACCAGCGAAATTTATTCTGTATTTGTCTTGAGACTTGTCGTTTTGGCCTTGGAAAAATATAGCCAGAAATGTATATAAATTGTACCTATTTAAAATGTATACATACCTATCGGTCGGTATCGCATAGTCGGATATTTTTTTGTCTTTACCGATATCTGCGTAAGTTATGTGGTAAACTTCTAATTTAATTAAGGGGTAGATAAAGGTGCTTTCTTTTCCAATTTTTCGTCTTTCAATTTCTTGAAATTTGCCTACTACCTAAGATTATTTGGTGTAAAATCTATCACTTGTATTTAGTATTATAGTCGGTGACTTTAATTACGGGCAGGCAGACACTGTTTACTTTTGCTTTTGGAATATCTACCTAATTTCTGGATAATCCAACTTTCGAGTCTGGGATGCTGTGGCCTTCCAATAAGTGGCAGAATAATAGCTACGAGACAGTTCCTAACCAATGTGGCTATTACCATACACAAGTTATTTCCATCATAAATGTTTTTGTTCTAATAAAGTGTGTTCCAACTTTCAATACTAAGTGCTACTGCAACTATTTTTACTCACCAATCAAAGTCAGCGGTCCAAACACCGTCTCATCACTAGTGACGGTACAGTTCCACCGTCTCCCTTGGAACTGGTACTGGCACTCGGTTATCCCCTGCTTAACGCCGGCGCTGACGACGGGCATGTGGTCCTTGTGACGTCGGCAGACGCGCCGCTGGCCGGGCGTCAGTCCCCGGAGTCTTGCGCAGACGCGAGACTTCTCCGTGAAGAGATCGGGCTGGTTCGACCATTTCTCGAATTCTTGGAGGCCCATATTGCTGGAAAAAGAACGATGATTTTAATGCTTTTGCTTTGAATCAAGTTTTATTCTTTGTAGTATCTAGTGTGAGCCTTGTAGATACGCTCGCTTTGAGGGGTGAAATAATAGTTGCTTCTTTGGGTAAAAAAGGTATTTAACCTATGTATCTAGTAAACTACAGTTTTTTAATTACAAATTTGGATTATGTTGCCAGTACATTAAGCAGCCAGCGATGAGGCCACAACAAGCATTTTAGTGGAGAGAATATTTAGTCAATAATAATGGTAGCGGTATTCAACTATTATTTATTACAATTGGAGGCTCATTATTCAAAACACTAAGAAAATGGAACCATTGATGTTCTGATGAATCTACCAAGGGCACAATATTTGTGCTAATGCCATCTCCGTCTAACCTTTTTCGGGAATTACAGTCGTGATTAAGCGTGGGAGTAGCACGTTTATTAAATCGTGTAATACATAGAACGCCAGGTCGTGGCCTATCATATATCATATAAATATAATAACATACTTAGTGTGTGTGTTATCTTTACTTATAATAAATGTGTTTTATTCTATTGGCCTGTTACACAATACGTTGGTCTCAATATATTTATTACTATTTCGTATCGGTCATTTACTAATGGCCCCTAATGAAAGGTTATAAATTAATAGTTTAAAATATTTGGTCATGTTAAACTTAAAGTTTTTAGAATAACCTGTGGGTTCAATTCATAGATCCGTACAGGTCGTGTTTTAGTTCCTAGCCCCCTTATAATGTTAAAACGCTAGACGAATGTAAATTGAACAGAATGTTCAATGTGCGTTTGACAGAGTATGATATTATGAACATCATTATGGCAATCGTATACATTGTCTTAATATTTTACACACCCCTCACTATGGCCAAGACACCTTTAGACATCTCTGATCAGTCGTGTGAGTTTGCTCAATTGGCAGTTTTTTTAGGGTATTAGAGCTGATCGGGCTGTAGGTACTTTAGGGTTCCGTAGGTTCTGAGAACCTACAGAACCCTAAAGTGTAGGTACTTTAGGGTTCTGTAGGTTCTCACTTATAATTGTGCGTTACTACTACGGTGACGACTGTAACCTAATATTCATTCACCACTATTTCTATACATCTAGTCTGACTTTTACTTGACTAGGCCTAACTGACATGAAACTATGTAACAATAAGAAACTATTTATTACCTGTTTCCACTAAAGAACGCAATTCTATCTCATCTAGCCTTTACATGGGTAAATATAGTGACAGCTGCGCAAACGACTGCGCAGATCAAATTCTTCTGGAATTTACATAACTATATTTACATTCAGCATCCGATATTCGTCTCTCAGTCTACATTCGTAGCTTCGAGTAGGAAATGTTAATTGTTTAGGTTGTAATTAGGGCTTTTATATTAATTTTATAAGTTTCTGTCACAAGTGATGTCCCGGCAAGACAAAAATTGCATGGCAATACAAAAATTGTATAGAAATTGCCAACGATTGTCGAAATTGCCTGTGTAAGCGCACCTGGTATTTTATAACATTGTTTTTTTAATTGCCGAAGATGCTGTTCATGTTATGCACTCATATTAAAACCCGGAGCTAAATTATTGGTTACATACGAATATTTGACTCGAATAACAGTCTAGAGAAATCCGTAGTGGGACGAATTAAGGTTGCAAATCTTTACCGTTACCGAGGACACTATTTAGTCATAAAAGCCGACGAACCTGTTATGGTCCCTAAGCATGAGGTTCTAGGTTTGAATTCCGGGTTGGGCAAAGTGTTTGATTGAAATTGAGATTATCCAGTAGGTAATTCTTGGTAGCACCACAGAGACTGGATTTGTGTTACATTAGAAATGTAATACGGGACGAGCTTCGTGCCATAACATAACTGGCGAAATGTGGGCGCACTATCTTTGCCTACCCCTTCGGGGAATACTGATATGATATTATGTTCTGTTTAGGTGATCAGGAATAACATCCGTAGTTGCGACTATGTTATATAGAAATTACGTACACAATTCAATGTATACCTACCTATCGATATTCATTGTTTTAGGGGTAATTTCCAAGTTAATAACTGTCACGATGCGCCATTATTTAAGGAAAACACGAAGCATGGATGCTTATCTCATTGTTAGCACAAATAGAGTGACGTCACTATATTATTTCCTTATATTTTATCTATTGATATTGTCTCACCATTGTTATGAGGTGACTCATTATATACATTATTATTATTATTATTACTTTTTATTGTAATCACAGATTATTATTATCTAGGTGATAACTAGTTCCACTCAATTTTATATAAAAAATGATGTTTTAATATGCTTTAATCATTTCCTCATTGTATTGCATGAGAAAATATTGTTATGCTGGGTAGTTTGTTGCGCCGTTTCTTCTACCCAGCTATAGCACTATTGGGGGTTGTCTTGATGTAATGTGACGTTCAAAAAGTCCTTTTTAAGTCTATTTTGAATATATGATTTTTTATCTTTAGAACGGTGCATTTCGATAAGTGAAAAGTAGCCACTCCGGCCCATACACTATCTCTATGATTTATTTTCTCAATTTATAACTTTTATACATAAATTATGTACCAGTCCGTTACACCAATAAACTTCCGCATGCACTTTTCATTTTCACATCGTACCTGATGTACTTCCTATGTATACTTGACCTACCTACTTAAAGTTTCGAAATAGTAGGTAAATGTTTATTTCAGTAATCAAACAAATCATTACATTAGTCACTGAACAGTAGGTACAATGGTATGTAAATAAAGTTTAATCCTAGCGAACTACATGACAGATGTCAAGATAAGTAGGTACATTCGCAAACAGTTTGCCATATGACTTCATTTAATTAAGATATAATGACTAAACTAACTGCTTCTACGCATACACTTAAGAGACAAATAATATTTTGCTTACGAAATAAGAAATGAGCTTAAAACAAAATTTTCGAATTCTAAGCTATCCAGTCATGTAGAAAAAGCTTTCAGACATCTTCATTTTCCGTCCACTTAAAATTTTGACTACCTACCTAGGTACTTCAAAAATAAAGGGTATATTAAAATATGTAACGTGTTCAATCCCTGAGACTGACATATTGTGTTTCCTGTCTTTGCCTTTGTCATGTTTATTATTGTCTATCTATTTTTAACAGTCACCCAAATATATCTTCTTTATTTAAAAAAAAACCCTTTTCAGACTTATTAAAGTCCTAGGACTCAAGTCCGGTAGTCAGCAAGGGGAGGTTCAATTCATCAAAAAATGGGGTTTTGTCATCTTCAAATAAATTAATTATAACTAGCAAATGCTTCAAGTCGATCGACGGCGCCATTAATTATTCAGCTAAATACAATTAAATAGTTTAAATACAGATGTTCAGCTGTTTAAACATACAAACACACGAAATGCAAATTAATTGGAATGCTTGTGTTCTCGAACATTACAATTCAAAAATATTCTTTATTCGAAATTATTTGTCTTTTTAATTTTATTTGGCTGGCGCAGGCTTTATTATATTTGGTCAATTAGTTGTTTGTAATGTGCTTGCCTGTGCCGCTAGCACTGATTAATATATGTCTGTATTTGAGGCGTACTTATGCCGCAAGCAGAATTTCCTGTGAAAACTTGACAGTGGACACTTGAATTTAGGTCCATATCTACATTATTATACTAACCCCCCAATCATAATATTAGGCTGTGGTTACTGTAAGATACGACTGAAATCCCTGTGTATCAAGTCTATTTATGTGGTCTGTAATAATATTTCATGTGGGTACTACTTCAGTAAGTATAATGTTTCACCATAATTATTATGATAAGTTTCAGGTGAATATTACGGTCTCTCGTTGTAAGCAACTCATAATGAGACTGACACCTTGTAATTTGTTTTAACTGGTTATTTTAGTAACCGTCCATTGGAGAGAATGAGCTTGTATGAGCCGGTGTAGGTATATTTTAAAACAATTACAATAACATGGGGTGCAAGTAAAGAGCCTACAAGAGTGACGATACCTAAATACGTCCGGCGCACCCTGGACGGTCAACCTCGCTACCATCCTTGTTGAGTGACCAATCTCTACACCACAGCGTGACCTATTCTATGTGGTTATTGGCTAATGTCGATACGAAGAAGAAGAACAATTTAGATATACAAACAAGAGAAGGGGTACAGAGGTGTACTCCGTTATTAAGAGCTGATTCACTCATTTCGATCCTACGTAATGGGTAAGGACTTGGCGAGCCTATTTACCGTTTATCGGGACCAAACTGGGGTCCCATAAATCTACTACACTAACGTTTATTTATTTACTTACTTATTAATATGATTAATTGTATACTAATTAATAAGTAAGTGAAAGATGTACACAATAACAATGTTGTACCTATTAGTTTTTATCAAATCTCCGTATTCTGTGCGTAAATATTTTTATGAGACGAAATGTTTATTCTTATTTATACTTTTCAAAAGTTGCTCTACAAAATAAAATCTTGATCCAGAAAATTATTATTTTTTATATTTTTTTAAAGTAGCAGTCTTTGACATCAGAAACCCCTAGTTACCTTCAAATTAAGGCATTGCTATAATATTGGTATATCGGGCAGGACATACTTTATCTTTGTTAGAGGCCAGATGCCTTAAAAAGGGTTATTTCAGAAAACAAACAAAGGTGTTTTGTAATTACCACTTACAGGTATGTATGTATAATATTTACCTACCAGTTTAGGCAAGTAAATATTATCATGTTCCAATCTGGAACAGTGACCTCCGTTATCTTCGTATTTCTTTCGCAATTGCGCATACCAGCGTTACAAATAAGTAAATACAAGTCTTTTTCTTCCACATTACTAATTATTACAAGAGCCGCACCACGGTACGGCGAAGGCCGCGGGTTCAAATCCCGCTCGAGTCCATCATTTTTCAAATTTCCTTTATTAATTTAGATTAACTTGGGCAACATGCTAAAATGACACCATAAGTAATATAATTATTAGGTTCTGTAACATTGGGACTCTGTGACTACCAACAATAGAAGGAGAAAATGCTAGTGTAATGAAAATGCCACCATTCTTGTTACTCTCTAAAATAGATATGTTTCGAAAATGTAACTGTAAGAAAAAACAAAATAAAATGTCTATGGTCATAAAGCCATTACCTAAAATAAATGATTAAATTGGCCTGAAATTTTAAAAATTTTAGCTACTGTTGTTTTCTTGTATTGTGAGATGAGAGTAAAATTACCACAGAGAATTTGAATCTACCTCTTCTTCCTTAAAATACCCACAGCTTCATTCAGCGCTGAATTTAAATACTTTTAAGAAAGGTAAATGAAACTTATGGATCTTTTTTGAATTTACCGTAGCATCAAACCGGGAAGAAATTCGATAACTATGTTCTTACACTGTGCTCTTCTATCCTCCTCTCCTGTCTATACCGCTATATCTCCTTACTATGTACGACTAGGAATCAATTTAGGATAACGATAATAATGAATTACAGAAAAAATATTATTAAAGTGCGCTTTAATAGTAGTTACATATTAATTAGCACTCACAATATTTGGCAATATCTTATTACAGTAGATACATGTACTGTGTAATTTTGCATTAGTTAAAACAACATTATTTTACTTACAGCACGATACATTATTTCTGAGATAATTATGATTGTACAATCTAAAGGAATATCTATTTTTTGATTAAGTACGCATACCTTACAACATCTCTAATTATTAATATTTACAATATCTTTAAAAAAATAAACATTTTACACTAAGCAACTAAAGTCGCTTAAAACTTTACACTTTAATGCCGAAATCGACCGACTTTAGTTGCCGACTGTACCAACAATAAAAAACAACTTTAGAAATACCGAAATAAGTAAACCCACTTTAGTTGACGACTGTACCGAGTACAAATTCACTCATCTGTTGCCCACTTTCATTGTTATCACCCCTTATACGTATCTTCCATAGATCGTAGTCGTGAAGTTGAGTCCACAGCCTCTCTGACTCTTTAGCTTGATCTTCACAAACCTCTGCCCAATACCTCCTGCTGAAATGACTGGATACCCTCCCGATCCATCCTTCTCATTATCCTTGATATAAATAGCTTTGATGATCGCGTAGTTCTTCTGCCCAGGTTCTGGATATTGAATGATAGTTGTCCGGATCATTAGAGGGAAGCCATATTTGACTTCGTCGGCTTTGTATACGATGACGTCACCGTATGTGGCTTGCCCCAGCGTCAGGTCGTGGCTTTGACAGGTTACGGTGGCCGCGAGGCACAGGAGTACAGCAACACAAAGAGTCCTCATGTTGTTCGTTCGTTTAACACTGAGGTGTTAATTGTGGTGCGATGTTATATATAAGTAGATTGATGGTGGTATATGAAATGGCACCAGTAATTCTTTAACATTTGAGAATTACATTTCGTTTAAAAGTTATTAATTTGAAGAAAGTGGACAGAGTAACACGTTATTTCTTTTTCTTTACTACTTACTTTATTTTTGTAATTGCCTTGCTATATCAACGAAATATTTTTAAACAACCATACGAATACATTGTCTACGAATCTTTTTTCAGCTGTAATACAACTGCAAACAATCTGTCACATTACACCAATTGGGACATATTATGTAAATATTTAATTATTATTTTTATGAAAACGTGCGTGTATCATACATGAAATATCACATACACAAACACCCAGACTCGGGACAAACATCTGCGGATCATACAAATTTTTGTCCCATGCGGGAATCGAACCCGCAACCCTTAGTGCAGCAGTCCAGTCGCCTGGCCACTGCACCAATCGGGTCGTCAATATAATAAGTGTCTTACCATTCTTGTCTCTCTTCTGCATAAACCGGTCTAGTCTAAAACAAACAGCCTACAAAGAGATGTATCCATCACGATCAAGGCGTACAGCGCACATGTATTGTCATATGACGAGTTGTTCAATGTCACGGAACTACAAACAGTCTGGATCAACACTCCGTTACATGAGGAAATTTCACGGAAATATTATATATAGCATGTGTTTAGTAGCGTAGGTAATAAAGAAAGATGAATGTCTTCGGCTTGCTTATCACGAGGTAGCAGGTTAAAATTCAGAAGAAAATGTGAGGTTTCTGAATGACAGACTACGCAATAGAACCTCCTTAAGAAGATTATATAACTATTATAATGTAGCAGCATTGTAATAGACTGGCCTCCTATTTTTGGGACTTATAACATAACTTAACATAACCGCAAGCTTCTCTTGTCAGGCCTATAGCAAGTTGTGCCCACCAGAAGAGATGCCTCACAGACGTTACCATAGATCGTCTGTAATTGAAGACTTGATCGGCACAGTGGCTAAGAGATGGGACTGCTGCGCTTGTGGTTGCGGGTTAAATTCCTACACGGGACAAAAAATTGTGCGATCCGCAGATGTTTGTCCCGGGTCTGGGTGTTTGTGTATATGAAATTGTATGTTTGTGAAACGCACCCACAATACAGGAGAAATTTCTAATGTGGGGCGACGTTAAAAAAAGTAATGGATATACAGGCCAGTGATGATGATAACATTACTAGCAATATGTGGGTCTACTATACACAATTGTACATATCTGACTGCCCCTTTGGGGCGTACAGGCGTGATTGTAGTTTATATAATTTAATTTTGACCATTAAATTGATTATCACAATGACATTTATAAGCGTGGGCACTTAATGGGTAATTAATCTATAATCCATTAAATTAGGGACTTCACTTTCATGATTCACTTGGGGAAAATGATCGAAAGAACAAAATGTCGCCTTCTTACACAACCAAGTTCATTCGCTCGATGACGTCACTTCAATAAACATTGTTTTTGCGTAACTTGTGATTCCCGGCGTATAAACACCTATAATACGACGGTTAACGAAGTTAGGCGTATTTAGAGGTACGAATGGTCAATCATCAATTTCGATTCTAAATGTTTCGTTTTACAACCATCATACCATCGAGGGACTGCATCGTTGGCCTAGTGGTCGCAAAGTGCGACTGATCAAGCGGTTTTAATTCCTGTAGGTATTTTTCAATAGCAGTAGGCTCGCCTAAGGGGCATACAGACGTGATCTAGTAAAATTATTATAATATACATGCCTATACATATAACCGGGCACAAATCCAGTCCAGACTCCGGGAAGACCCTACATATCACTGAGAATTTCTAATGGAAAAACCTAACAACACTTTGTTTTACCCGGGAATCTACCCCTATATATTACTTAAGCTTCCCAAAAATTCCCATCAGACTGCTAGCCTTCTAATAGGTGCGTTTCGCGTCTTTCCATTATCCATTTCCGTGCTTAATGCCACTAACACGTGTTCCACTGTCTTTATGGTAATTAGTTTTCAACAGTAATAAACTTAAAGAATAATAAAAGGAAAACGTGGGCTGGACTAAATTACTAGATTTGTCATCTTATTTCTTACGTGGTTATGACTATGAGACATCGCTATTATTGCATTTTGTCAAGGCAAGGATACTCCTCTGGCGTAATTATTGCTTGAGCTCTTTACACGAGCTTCTGCCAATATTGTAGTAATGTTTCGGCAATTTATTGTTTTCTACATGTAGATATATAATCATACATAATTTCTTTTCATCATACATAAATTCTTATCTCGACCCAAAAGTGCTTAGAAATAATAAATACCTAAGCTCGTCATGTTGATTTTTTTATATATTTTTTATGATGGTTATTTTTCTCTTTTATTCTTTATATGTAATTACATGGTGTCACAAAATAGGTTATGTTAAGGTCTTGTTACTTAATGTTGTAGAAATTTTATTAAATATTGTTTTTTTACTATTATGTTAGTTAGTAAGAAATAACATCGCTTTGGTAATTATATACTGTAATGGTGTTATGTTGTGATAACAATAAATAAATAATGTCTTTGTCGATTTCGACAACAGCGACCTCTGAAATCACCTTCTTTGATGAGCCCCAATGTGGCTCGCTAGACTGAACTTTCTACATAATATAAGATGATAATTATCCACTGTTTCGAAGTTCACAACATAATTTTACATAATATACAATACAGGTATTACGTCGTCTAAATCTAAACACATTTGATCGATGAAGATAATATGTTTACATCTGTTCAGATTTCTAAGAATAAAATGCTTGTTTGTTTTAAAATTATCATATGATTGATGCTAATGAACTTACGCTGCATCCGCGCTGCGTCCGCTTCTGCTAAATATTACCGTAACAAAGTTGAGCTTGTGCATTAAAACTAACCCACCCAACCCATTCATAACCTTACCTAATAAAACTTGTATACTAGTAGCTCATATACAATATTTACATAATATGTTCATTCTACTTTGATCACATGTGGTCTAGAACATGACGTAGATGAAAAGGCATTCGAAGGGAAACAGCCAAATAGGAAGTCAAAAAAACACTCTGAATTACAAAACAAATTTATACAGTACCATAAACATCACAATATTGTCTTTCAAATATTCCTAAAATTTCCTTGCGAATTGAGTATCACCGAGGTACCCACTGCCTTTACGGAAATATCCCTCATTAGGGCTGTTAGCGAACACTTCAATCTGGAACTTGTACCCTCTTAAAATCGACGGACTCCTTAAGACAATTGTCACACTGTTTAGCCCAACACCGCCACTCTGAATAAACGCTTCACCGTCCTTATCTTCCCTTAAATCTGTGACGTGTACTGCATCAATAACTTCATTGTGTGTCGCGTTAACTACCACCTCATCTGTCCTGGTCCATAATGCTGGATTAGCTTCCTTTAATTCACTGAAAATCTTTCTAGATCTCGGTGATGAATAGCCAACATGAATATCGTTGGAATCAGCGACACTCAAATATAAAAGAATTGAAATTAGCACTTTTGAGTACATCTTGACTGTTGGGCGTAAAGATAGATTTACAAATGAATCGATTGATGTAAGTATACCTTTATATAGCTTGGTATACTTCAATGAGATCATGCTAATTTTAGTACATCATCAATTGGCAGTAAAGTGTGAATGAGTAAACATTATAAGGTTTTCCATGTGTTATGGCGTACTACTAGGAAGCGACGTCGCTGGTACGACAATAAATTAAATCCTGATGGTCTATTGTTATGAATATTTTGTAAAGATGACTATTCATAGAATTGTGATTCACATATTAGAAGGATTAGCACTTACCTATTAGTTTACGATATTTTTATGATTAAAGCCATTATTTTAATAGATTTATGGTGATATGATGAAGACCATGTCGACCAGGCTAATTAATACTCAGAAATTACTATAACATCGAAATTAGCATTTATATTCCATTAAAATTAAGTAGTAGGTACTAGAACTGTTAATTCATCCCTTAAGGACGAATTTTCCGTTAACTCATTCTTGCTACTAACCATAACAGAATTATCTTCTTTTATACTGATACTGACGTTTAAAGAATTTTACATCATTTGTCTCGATCTTTTGTCATTTTACCCGAATACCCCAGAAAGAAAGATTTTAGGTCTATAGTTTTCATCAAATCTCATAAATCCAAACATATTTTTTTTTCTGCTATAGCTTATTTGTTGGCCTGAATGATTGGATCAGGTCCTATCTTATATTGCCAGTCCAAGACACTCGCCTACACGTCTTTATTCTCTTTTAATTAAAATTTCACTTTACCTTAATCCTGATTAATTTTGTTTTGTATACCCTGAAGCATTTTATGCGGAAATTATATGGATATATTCACCATACCGTACCTAAATTAAATAAAATGAAATATCAGTTTGTTTTAGGTATACACCCACAGCTTAAATTTAAAAAATGTTCCTACTTCATTTATCGTTTATATAAATAGCTCATGCTGTGATACAATGATCAGCCAGTCAGGAGGTTGGTAGCGCTTTTGTCTGCCGAAAACAAGCGATTGCCACCATATTTTAATAACACAAGCAATTATAAGTTATTGCGTAACACTCAATATTAGCCCTGCGAGATGATTGGGGGAGGGAGGGGGGAACCCACAACGGGAGCAACCACAGTCCACTAAGCTACTGCGCCAATCGGCATGCATCCCAATTGTACATACCTTGCATGTATTGAACATCGTGCCTACTACAGGCATGATACATACATGATTTTGCACAATAATTCCTAACTAATTAGATAAGTATCAATATTATTTAAACACAGCATTGACGCGTGACGCGATGAACTCTACTCACATGGAGAGAATTCATTAATGCCAGTCAGGAAGTATTAGGAGGCTCCTGGCTGATACAATCGAGCTCCTAAAATGTCGTTTATGTATGTAGTAATATGTATACTTATCACTTTGATTACACTTACACCTGTCCAAAGACTGTATAGTGTACTGTAGTACTGACACGAGAATAAATACTAAGGACATATTATTATTGATCTGTGCAGAAAATTTAAATTCATGTTCAAGCTTAATGATGAGTCATTGATAGAAAAAAATGTAGCACGATGACGTGAAAGACATGAGATAAAGATAAATCAAAGTAGACTATTTAAAATAGTACTTTCTGATCGTAATTCCAAGTAAAGACAGCCCCCAAAAACGTCTGCCATTCACCGCTTCCTAGTGCTTTGCCTAGGAAGAAGAAACGGCGTATCAAACTCCCCAGCAAAACAACTTGGATTATAAGAGTAGGTATTAAATCAAGAAAACATCCTCGTACAATACACTTAATTTTATTTATAAATTATCATCATCATCGTCATCAGCCGGAAGACGTCCACTGCTGGCAAAGGCCAACCCCTTAAAGGGGGGAGGGGGGTTGACATAATCCCCACGCTTGGCAAGCGGCTTGGGGATCGCAGTATTGGTGGTCAAGTTACAGAAGACGCTGCTACCCATCTTCTGGATTTTTTTCTCGTCGCCTCTTAAGACACCCACGGGAGGGAAGGGGATAGTCAATTCTAGGCCGGATACCACACGGCACACTTAATAATGAGACGTTACAATCTTATCTAAAGTATTTTATGGTACACTATCCTATTATCAGCGGTGAGGAATACATTTTTAAATAGGGGAATCCCAGTGTAGTCGGAACGAAAACTTGCCTCTTAAATTTGTTATGCCACTAATAAACTACCTAATCGGAAAGAAAACTGGTAGGAATATTGTTATAGTAACATCCTTTGCCACTGATTTATAGAACTTCTTATAACCATGGCCTTATACATAGTGACCTTCGTCTGAAGACCTCTTTTGAATCATAAAATGTAGGCCACATTTTATGATTATAATGATGTCTTACTTTACTTGGTCTTGGTCTAGGGGTTGCTAAGCGCAATTGCTGGGCATGAGGTCCTGGGTTCAAATCCCGGGTTGGGCAAAGTTTTATTGTAATTTTCGAATAGGTAATTCTCAGTAGTAGCACAGAGTCTGGAATTGTGCCCGGTTCATGGCAATAGGCTCACCCCCTATCATATTGGAACCCAATGACTGGCAAAATGTGGGTGTACTATACACCTCTGTATACCCCTTCGGAGAATACAGGCGTGAATCGTGATGTTATGTTATGTTAAAATAATTACAACAGAAATCAGTCAACAGTCTGTTCAAGTTTTATTTACTTACATAAGATTTTTTAATACCTGCATACAGCGTAATGAATCATACATAGGAAGTTAAACTGTTAAACATACAATTGATACGGTCTTTCTTACCGTCAAGGCCTAAGAGAGAAAGAGACACGCGTAATATTAATAGATTAAACTGACCTCTTTAACTTAACATGACTCATACATTGAGCATAAATATTAGCTAATCATCGTAAGACAAAGACTATTTTAACATTACAGACAGATGTGGTTGTACAGAAAATAATTGTTCACCATTGGCTAGTGTCAATAACAACATGTTGCTGAATAAAACCTTGTTTCAATATTTCGCTTTCTTATATAATGAATGAATCCCGAGGGCAATCATCAAGAATAATATTTAAGTTGTAAAAATATAACTTGAAGCGTTATGCTTTTAACCATCGAAGCTTCTTTGTATTCGTTTCTATTTATTTGCACATTACCCACATTTTATAAATAATCAATACTTACGTCCAATGTAATAAAAAGGGTTTTTACTTCCTATAACAAGCTCATCCAGTTGAAATAACCAAATCACAAGGAAAACAAGCTTTACAAAGTTAAACAAGTTTAATTCAATAACGAACAAGACCCGACGGCCGACATAACAGCCAAACAATTTTCTAAAATAAACGCATTGACATTTTCACACTTAAAATCGGCTGAGTATTAATCCATAACACTGACACACTTCACGCAAATACTTCTATAAAATATTTGTATCCCGAACCTCTTTCACTTTTTAGTTTAATCGTCACAAAGTTGAAGCCGATCCCACCGCGGACTATAGATGCTTCAGCTTTTCCATTGTCCAGGTCTTTGATAGCTATCCCTTTTATTTTCTGATCTCCTGATGGGTACTCGTAGTTTATTTCCTCTTCTCTCTTGATTAGTGGAATGGCGTGAGCCTCTGTCATTTTATCGTAGACCTTGCGAACTAAACCTGTTTGGTCGTATGTGTGGCCTACATACACACTGTTACCGTGCACAAACGCTATACACGAGATTATTACGATTATTTTAAACATATTTGCCTTGTACAAGTAAACACGGTGAAACCAAAGCTGGGACTGTCAACCTGTGATTGTTTTTATGCCAGCGCGTGACCGAGACGGAATAATATGCAAGAAGGAAAGGTCAAATGCCTAGTAATATAGCTCTGGTTTCGATGGCGTTTACATGGAGATAAACAAAAGTTTTCCTCACTTTTTAGTTAAGCCTAAAGTACTTATGGTATTAGAAATAAAAGCTTGTAAAAAATAGGAAAGTGTATTATAAAATTTGATATGTCTGAAAACTGATGCTTTTGAATGCTATACCGCTGATATTTCGTATAAACAGGACCTGCAATGGGCCGTTGTCCCTTGGCATCAAAGAACAAATTGTTTACATAACTGAGCATTTAATGCATCGTAGAAAAATAATATTAAGTAACTAACAATATAAGCAATCACTTTAACATCATCACATTTAAAACAACACAACGCTATTTACACACGACTTTTGTGCGCGAGCATAAGGTCCGAGGCATTACGCATAAATTTCAATTTGGTACTTAAAACCGGACCCTCTCTCACTCTTCAATTTGATTTTGACGAAGTTGAAGCCAAGACCTCCCGATGTTATCGAAGGCTCTGCTAATCCATTCTCCATATCCTTGATAGCGATTCCTTTGATTTTCTGGTCTCCGACTGGGTACTCAAAGGTGACGAATTTCTCTCGTTTAAAAAGAAAGATGGCGTTTGCATCGACCGTTGTCTCGTACACTTTCCTTATTCCCATCTGCTCCCATGTTTGCCCAACGATGACACTTTTACAGTGGACAGCAGATATTATTGCACATAATAATATAATTTTGTACATTTTTATCGATACGTTGTGTCGCTTCGGGGCACTGTTCGTGAATGATGTTTGGTGTTAAAGGTTAACTGTTCATGTATTTAAGACAGTGTTTACATGTCTGATATTGTGACCGGCTGTATTGTTTGCACTAGTTTGATTTTGACGATTTAGGAAATAATATTAGAATTGACGTCACCTTGCTTTTTAATACTATGGCTTGATAATATAATAATATGTTTTTGAAGTTTCAGAAGAAATTGTGAAGAAGTCAAATCGGTTCTTATCTAGTTTTAAATGAAAGCAAATGAATGAAGCAAGAAACTCGCAACGATCGCAACATGGCTTAGAAATTCTAATGTGCATTACACGTTGGTATATATGTAGGCAGTATTATAGGTAGGTATGTAGGTAAATAACCCCTGAATTTCTAAAGAAGGTAAACAGAGGTGTGCCATCTTCTTCTTCTTATCGAATGGTAGATGAACAACCTGGTGACAGAGTTTAAACCGTCTGTAGGCATCTGACATGGTTTTACACGCCGTTAAAAAATATCTTAAGTGTGCCGTTGTACTTTGTCATGCTAGACACTTTTCTAAGTGTCATGTGGCAAGCCTATTACTATATGAGCACTTGGATTATTAATATTGTGGAGGTCGGAGTAACTTAGTAAGAGGATGATCTCAAGGCCTGCAAACACAACATTTACCTAATGGGATTAAAAATTACAAAATTATTTGTCACACTCTACTGTTTAAGCGAGACACCGCTATGTACAGAGTATTGCGGCATCTCGCTTCCACAATGGAAAATGTCCTGCTTTAAAAGTTTATGGTAAGGGCTCTGTATAGCTTCCTTTAGTCATAATTAAAACATTCATGTAACACTGCCCTTATATTGTTTGAAACTGCCAAGCACGATCATACAAGGCTACTAGGGTCACATAACATATCACTGGACACTTCGATAATAAATATTTAAATAAACAACCTTATGTCCGTGTAATAAGAGTCATCGGTCTAGCAAATCCGTTAAATATTCGACTACTACTTTGATAAGTTGGTGATGTGATATTTAGTGTATAATAATTAAGAAGTACTGTATGTAATAAGAGATAATTCTTTGTGGAAAATGTGTTAATAAATCCTTTTACGTAGTTTTAAAGTGCGTTGGCACTATTAGCAATCTTATAATACCAATTGTATAGATTCTAGAGCAGTTTTCTTGGAATTTCCCATGTACATATACATACATACTTCCTATAGGGAATTGCTCGTGTTTATGAATGTCTGTGTGACTAAATTATGAATCATATTACAACATTTTTTCTGCGCGCTGTTATTATTTTAGTTGACTTCGATTTGTATTTTATAAGATACGACGAAAAGCAAGTTGTATGTGACAATGAACTCGATATGGGCCCGATACTGGCAGTAGGCTCGTCATCCTTTACATGTGCATGGGACTTATGATGATCGGAGAAATTAGAGCGTATAGCTAAAGAATCTGCTTCATTTTGCAACGCAATATATGGAGTTTTTTAAACCTAAATTGTCAATACGTTATTACTTAAAAATATAAATGTATCGTGTAGGTTCTAAAATATAATAACAATTAAAAAGTTATCAGTGGGTGAAAAAAGAATGACTAACCCTGAAGTGGGACAATACAGGCTAAAATCAACTAGGCAATAACTCATAAAATAATCTAAACATATAATAAATACTAAATAAGTACATAACATAACACCTGTTATTTGTCCCAATGTTATAGGGGGCGAGCCTATTGCCTTCAACCAGACCCAAATCCAGACTCCGTGCTGCTACTGAGAATTACCAAATAGGAAAACCCAAAAACACCTTTGGCCAACCCGGGATTCGTTAACAAGACCACACGCTCAGCAGTCGTGCTTAGTGACGAAGGGGCAGTCTGTCAGTCGCGCTTTCCAGCAGACCAGTAGTCCAACGAGTCAATCAATCAGACTAGAGTTTGTAAGAAAACCGTTTTCCTCCATATTATTTGAGTGTTTGTTTTGTATTAATAACATCAAAATTCCAGTAACTGGCTTATTAATATTACTATTATTGTTTGATATTGTCTGCTCAAGTTTATCGCCTACTCAAGAGGTCATCAGCCAGGCTACGAAACGGCGACAACATACATTGCAATATAACTCTTACGTCAACACAATAAGGTTTATATTCCACGAATTAATTAACTAAATGGATTCCCATTACGTTGGTAGCTCGGCGATTCAGAACTGCAAATGTTTGAGAACGATTTAATATTAATTACTCGTTTGCTGAGATTTTAATTAGCGTAATTATTATACGGTTGTTTAATTTGGTGGGATGGTAATTCGATCTAGTATTTAGTCGCATCTGTTGGCTAAGCATGTAAGTTGGATATGTGTATTATTAAAATTTTGACGGTGGGCAAAGCTGTCTCAATAGATAAACAATAGCCGTGCTCCATAATATGTCACTATACCGTGGGTCACTCTGAGAATTTGGGAAACGAATAATTTTGATACTAATATTTCACCTGTATGGCAGGTGAAATATTCTTATGCGTTTATAACGCTGTTATTTCAGTCTAGTTAAAAATAGCATTAAGACACAAGTCTATACCAGAACTGTGGTATATTTAGTGTGAGTTGCACCAACAACTTTGATGTATTGGTTAGCGTTAAATATGGCCGCTTGTATGAGAATTTCCTACTAACTTAATGATGACGTACGGACTTAAAGATAACAGACGATTGGTGCAACCCACCCCTAAACGTATGAAAATTATTCTAGGTCTATAATTCAACTTATCTAGGGCCTTTAGTCATGATACGACTGCCTCGTTGGTCTAGTGGTCGCTAAGCGCGACTGCTGAGCAAGAGGTCCTGGGTTCAAATCCCGGGTCGGGCAAAGTGTTAATGAGTTTTCCATTAGGTAATTCTCAGTAGCAGCACGGAGTCTGGATTTGTGCCCGGTTGATGGCAATAGGCTCGCCCCCTATTACATTGGGACTTACACATAACTGGCGAAATGTGGGTGTACTATATGTTCACCTCTGCCTACCCCTTCGGGGAATACAGGCGTGACGTTATGTTATGTTTTTTAGTCATGATATTAAGTAAACCTAAAAAGTTATTAACACTGTGATAATCAAACTCTCAATAACCATGGCTCATGATCTCACTAATGATGCTTCTCAGATCCAGTTCCCTCGCAGCTTTTCAGTTAACCCCCAACTATGCTGCAAGAAGTTACAACCCACTGTCATTATGGTGCCCTTAGATCCCGCCTGGGAACCTGTTAAGTCTTGCCAAGACTTAAAAAAGCCAGAACCCCTGAAGTGTTGCGAGAAACAAAGTCGAATAAAATATTTTAATAATGACTGGAAGAAACCAACGCAGATGACATAAGCTTATCAAAAAACAATTCTAATTCGTTACCACATCACCGATACCTCTAATTCATCAAACCACAAATCATTTTACACATTAACTATAATTTATAAATACATACAGACACCACAAAATATCGTCAACATTACAAGGTACAGAGCGAAACAACATGGCAGCCAAAATAGTATTCTATTGTGTATTAATTTCACTAGTAACCTTAGCTATTGAACGCGGAAGAATAGCTGAAGGGGACACATTTGGTGCCCATTTAATATATTACGAGGTGCATGAGAAGTACGGTATTCCTCTAATAAAGAGGGACGAAGATGTGAAAGTTAAAGGCCAGGATAATGAGATGATAAAGGCGGTGATTGTAAGTGATTTGAAGGGAAATGGCAAGTGTTATATCACTGATGGAGGTGTCAGTCGCAAGAGCGTCACTATTCGGTTGGAGAGTGAACGCGGCGAAGGTTATAAGTTCCTGGTAGAAGTTTATGCTGCGCCTTCCTTATATGTTCTGAATAACTGACGTGCTGGTGTTTTTAAATTATCTGCAATGACATGTCTCCATTAGAAATATATGATTATATCTGTAATGTTGTTAATGTACTTATTTTTTACTCCTGTGCCAATAAACCACTTGGATATTAGGTCAACGTACCTAATATATTATATTATGCAACCTTCTTCAATCATTTGATATGGGTACACCAATCATGTTGTCATGTGTGTCCGTATCATAGAAACTGAGACGCATGAGTGAGCAGTCTTCTTCTGTTTGTTTTTGTATTGTCCTAAATTAATTGACTCCTGGAACGTTGAAAAAAAGCACATGCCGTCGCATTGATTTGCCGGCTAATATAAGGATAAGGATAGTAGCGGACAACTGCGCATGAAATGCCGAACTTTCTTTGGTGTCGTCATTTGTTTAGAGTCTTTAGCTTGCAACCTTTCTCTGTACTTAACCCTTTCCCTGTCCAGTGCAGTACATATAGTAACATATCGGCTGTGTCTACTTAGCGGACAGTCAACTTATATAGATTAATTTATTCTTTTATACAAAAAGTGTACTAGGCGGACTTAATGCCTTGGGCATTTTCTAACAGTCAAACCTTTGGGTAGTGCAGAGACAGATCACGGTAGATGCACAACCAGTTGTGTGGGGAGAAAAAGTTACATTACCTTTTCTTCTCACACAACTGTTTGTGCGTTACGTTACATACTTTGGGATATCCGATGATTGGATGTGCTATGACAATAATGAAGAACATTAAAATAATAGTTTTGGTCGAGTAGCTTATCGTATTTCACAGTTTTTGAGAAAACGTGTGATTTAAAGTTCCCAGGTCGATACCTAAAATGTATTTCTTATTTTTAATATTATGGGTTTCTTTTTAAAACGAATTCCGTATTGAAAGATAAAAGGTGAAAAAATCGCAAAACCTATGTTTGAGAAAAATAAATTTAATGTGACGTCTTGTTTTAATTAATTGCGGTTCTAAAATAATTATTGTACAAACGTTGATGGAATGATTTTATTAGATCAAGAAACCGAGTTGTGAAATACTCTCGCTCTCTTCGTTTTATTAAATAATGGCTTCCGCCCACTATTTCGTCCGTGTACGTGTAAAAAAATCATCGAAGAAGTCCTTCTCTTTTTTATTCATTTTAATATTTTATCAATATCAGTATAGGGGTTTTGTCGTAATACCGAAGAGAGAAACAGAACAATTTTCAGATGCCAAGGACTTAAAGGAACCTATTAGTGTTCTCGGGTCTAATAAGCATTAAAAGGAAAGCCGTAAAAGAAAAAAAATACATATAAAAAAGCAAACAAACTTTATTTAAATAGCATAAACTTGAACTAAGAATTTGTAGCCGTCACCGCGTGGGCTTTCCAACCGAATAGTGACGTCCCTCCGACCCAATCCTCCGTCAATAATATGACTTACGCCGTTCCCTTTCAAATCACTCACAACTACAGCTCTAATTAACTCATTGCCAGTACCTTCTACTTTCACATCTTCGTCTCTTCTCATAAATGGTATGCCGTATTTTTCATGCACTTCGTGGTAGATTAAATCGGCACCAAATGTGTCTCCGAGGGCTATGTTGCCTCTCGCGTTGACTAAGGTTGTGACGAACGATATCAGTGCACAATACAGTACGAGTTTGGACGCCATCTTGGATCCTTCTGATGTGAAATACGGCTGTTAGTTATTTTTATAGAACGGTTAATGTCTGAATGCTTTGCGGTTTGTTATCAATTGGTTAGATGACAATCAAATTATTCAGTCAATTTGTTGGTATTTTTTTGATAAATACTAGCTTTTAATGACGTTTTTATTACATATACCATTTTGGATCTAATTCTTGTGGTTATTAATTTATTTACTAGATTATGTCCGCGAGTTCGTCCCCGTTTATTTCGATTTCGTAAGCTAAATGTAGGAAGTAGTAGCAGATTTGCCTTTTTGAATCAGATTCTGTTAACAATTTCATGAGCTTTTGAAAATCTTAAGTAGCCTGTACTAGACCTTCCTACTATGTATCGACTACCTAGATCAGCTATCTGCCATTGATATTCCCCTTAAAATCGATCCAGCCTTTTCGGAGATTAGCTGGAAAAGTTAGTCACTCCTCACATGTTTACGCCTCTGGGAAAACTCTAGTTACTTTTCTGGTTATGTACTGTCCTGGGAAAGTTAGGCTGAATTCTCTCTGCGGGCGAAATTAAATTTATAATAGTCGTATGTAGGCAGAGGTACCTACTTACTAAAACTGTGTACGTACTTGTATTATGGATTTAATAAATAAATAAGTAATTATGTAGAATATAATCTATTGTTCAACATAGTTTTCATATATTTTAAAGTTCTTTTACTTGCAATGACCACCGATAATGGTACAACTCTATACTTTAGTAGCATAGCAATATCAGTTTCGCAAGCTTTGTTGCTATTCTTTGTCTGATAGGCGTTCAATTCTGACGAACTTTTCAAGTTTAACTATTATGTGTTCCAGAAGCTGTAGGCAAATATATTCTCGTTTATGTAATCAGAGTACCTCTGATTTTACTGCCTAAAGGCTAGCATGCCTATTGCTCTCAATTTTTCTGTAAATACGTTGCCTCTAACGACTTGCATACTACCTTTTACCTAATCTAAAGTATCGGCGACTCTTTTAAACCTTATGTAAAGTTTTTTGACATTGTTTCTTAGTGACTTGCACAAGTGCACACTGCACATCAACTATTCAACACTGTTTTTAGAATTACTCTTGATCAATATTCGATATTCGCCGTGTGATATCCGGCCTAGAATTGACCACCCCCTTTTCTCCCGTGGGTGTCGTAAGAGGCGACTAAGGGAAAATCCAGAAGATGGGGAGCAGCGTCTTCTGTAACTTGACTACCAACACTGCGATCCTCAAGCCGCTTGCAATCCGCCAAGCGTGGGGATTATGGCAACTCCCCCCTTCTAAAAGGGGCAGGCCTTTGTTCAACAGTGGACATCTATCCGCTGATGATGATGAATATACGATATTTGGCTATTATTGCTATTTATCTAAAGTTCCCCAGCAAAAGTAATAACTAACGCATATCCAAACACTTTTTTTTAGAAACGTTATATTGTTTCTTAACTAGCGACAACAAAATCCTCTTCGCACATACTTCAAACTTATAAACTAGATAAAAAACTTTATAAACCGTCCAATTTGACCATAAAACACGCATTATCACTTCCCATAAATCCATAGGGCATGGACCATATACCATAAGTTACCACATCTTTGTACCGGGCGTGATTATAATGGCCTATAATAATGTTTAAGTAGCCTTAATGAGGGCCGTGAGAGTTCAAAAGGGTGTTTGGAAACGTTTTTGTTGGCCAAACCGGTTTCAGAAGGTTCTATTAATTATTCACTTATGTAGATCTGGATAAGTTATGGAGTCGTTTAGTGTGTGTCATAAAGATTCGGTATTCGGATCTTATGGAATAAGATTGGGTGAGTTAGGTGAGTGAATGGGATGGCTAGTGATGGGACTTGGCTGTGATTGCTGTGAATGAATGATGTTGTTTTTATAATTTTTAAATTTGTGATGATTAATCGCGTTTCATGCATTTTTTTTCTTTGATTTTTTTTGGGAAGAGAGTGTAGAAATAGGTACTCTATCTAGTTGTGGGATTGTGATGAGTGATGAAATGTAGGTGTACAAGCTACTAATGGAGAACAGAATCATCTATAGAGACCGAGGATTTAATGCAATTCTGCGAGCTCTGCGACTACACTTGGACAGAAAAATAACTCACTTCTTCGCTTTCCATAACAAGCCATAAACAAGCGTAGTTTAACCTTTTGAGCGCCAGTCTTGTATGGAAGACAAGCGTTTTCGTGCCCTCCACACCACGATTTTTATTAGTAAACAATATCTAATCGTAACAGTTATTACATTACACAAATTTTACGATTTGATATTGTCTCCTGGTAGAGTTAAGGCGTGGAGGGCGCGGAAGCGTTGTCTTCTAGACAAGACCGTGGCGCTCAAAGGTTTAATGGGCTACGTACTGGCCAAAGATAATAAAAAAATATACATGTAAAGAAACAAAAGCAGATTAGCCAGTTTCACGCAATTTCTCTTCGAGAGTAAACATCACGTACAAAGTAAATTAATAGGTTTTTTTTTAATAATGTTGAGTGTCAGTTATTTAACGTGCTGACACAACAAGCCAATGTTGCCAATCTAATCACAACAGTACGTATGTTTATCGGCGATATGTGACGAGTAAATATTTATCAAAACATGATAATAAAAATCGATAGTTTGTGAACACATATCACCAAATATCGTTACGTATCTGCGTGTATTATTTTAATTACGTTTATAATGACATATAATTAAGTTTTGTTTTATTGCATGGATACGTTAGTCCCGCGGTCGACTAAAGTATCGTTATGCATGGAAAAGCAATATTTATATCTGTTTTATTGTGGAATGTGTGTGATTGCCAGCGAATTCAGCCTGAAATTGAGAGTTACGATGGTGAAGTGGAATATACTGGAGGGCATCAGAATTCGCACAGACGAGTCGCTTCAACAATTTTTAAGACAGTCAACAAATACGTGTGTTCGCTCGACGCTCTAGTAGAAGGTGAGTCAATTGTTATTTTTTATGGTATCAAATGTATTTTCCAGAAATATTAGTATTTAGTTACAGTTCTTACTTAAATAGTAATTCGGTTCATCATATTTTGCCTAGACGCTTAATTTTGTCTACTTCATTCAGAATGCAAATTAAACACAACTAATTGAAATCACATATTATGTTATGTATCAAAAAATTTAAATACAAATTTACAAGAATATGTCAAAAAATTATCTTTCATTTTAGTTTTATTTTATTAAGTACTTTTAACATTTAACAATTGCACACATCGCTAATAAGTTGATATAATCGGCATTATATTATTAAAAAAATATTATAAAATATAAATTTATGAGAATTACGCATCTTATTAAGATATCGGTAATAAATTACATTAAGTAATTTGTTCTATATTATCACGTGCTTCCATCTTATCCTTACAACAGATAAACCTAGGTAGGTTCTTAATTAGAAATACAAACATTTTAGTAACATACAAATTAAGCCTGTATCTACCGATAAAGTCTTGTGTTTAATTTAAATACCTAATTGTGACAAAATCTTGTTTATTCATTAGTATAGGAATTTAAATTTTACTTGAATTGGAACAAAGTAAACTTACATATCACGCCTATTTCCCAGAAGGGTAGGCAGAGACCACGGATTTCCATTTACTACGATCCTTCCATACTTTTTTCGCCTCATTCACTCGCATCACATAACTCATACCCGCTGGTCGGTTAGCAAAATATATATTTGCACAGTTTAATTATTTACCCGGTTAAGGAAAATATTATATTTTACTGATATTTATCTTCAATAATTTTATCTAGTATTTATCGGCATAATAATATATTTTATTTCTCAGGTATGTACCTATAACTACTTATTATCTTCTTTGCATTCAAATGTGTCCAAAAATAATTAGGGTATTCTTTTGTTTTCATTCATACTCGTGATCACTAACCTATATACGTTATTTAAAGCACTGATAGCCGAGTAGTATAACTATTGGACTGCCAAGTCGAAGGTCGCAAGTTCAAACCCGGCAACCTGGATTAACACATAGGGTACTTTTCATTCCGAAAAAATTTAGCGAGTGACACCGCGGGGCGCAGCTGGTTGCATTATACGTAAAAGAGACTGCCTCGTTAGTCTAGTGCTCGCTAAACGCGACTGTTGTGCTTGAGGTCCTGGAATTAATTCCCGAATCGAGCAAATTCTCAGTAACTGCGCTAAGTCTGGGTTGGGCCCAGTTGACGGCAATAGGCTTGCCTCCTATTACATTGAGACCTATAACATACCTAGCGAAATGTGGGTATACTACAGGATACAGGTATTCAAGTATCCCTTTGCTTAACCTTTCGGGAAACACAGACGTAATGTTATGTTATAATACATGAATAGAACTCGTGAGTTATGTAATAACGGGTCTACCCCGGGTTTGTTACTCATAAATGAATGTTATACTTTCAGGCAGCCACTTGATAGTCTACGGAACGAAAGGCTGGACGTTTCCAAAACAGGATGTGAACCTCACACTCAGATATCCTATTAACAACAGTAATGTAAGCATTTTTTTTTACACTTATGTAACCTGGTCATCCAAGGTTGTCATGGCCACTAAAATCCCGGAATAGACACAGAATTTCTTTTCCCGCAGAGGATATCGCAGGCAGATGCTTGTCTTTCATAACTAAGGGCCGATTTTTTAATCGTTAGATATTTTTTATCTGTAGAATTAATTTGTCGTTTTCACATATTTTCCTTTCATTGACTGTCAAAATGACCATTTTATCCTTTCGATTACAATTTATCTGACGACTAAAAAATTTGACCTAAGATACATAGACACGGAAAAAGTAGAAATGTATTTTTTTTTAATTTTTAGTCGACTCTGAGTGGACCATTTCCGGACGAGTACATTATAACGGGCTTCAGAGTTATTCTGTTTATAGACGGGCCGGGGAGCGAGGGGTTCATCGTTGACGGGGGAGTTCTAAAGGTGGGTGAAACATAAACAACTGGTACCTACTAATATATAAAGAGGAGACATCATCGTTCGTTCGTTCAAGTTACGCATATTAGCACAAATATTATTTTTGATCGGATAATGGACCCCCGGAAAATCAAACTGGGGGCCCTTAGGCCACCGGACCAAATACTAAGCCACTGCATAATATCAACAGAAAAGACATAAAGTGGTAACAAGAGCGAGTAAATACTTTGTAAGCCTGAAGAAAAACTGTCATTACAATATGCAAGCAGACACATTGCGCGTACATTTTACTCAGGTGTGAGTAATATTATGATTTTTTTTATATACAATACGCTCTTCTATTGACAATTCGGAATTATATTAATTAACTCGTCTCCCATAAATCAGGTGATTTTTATGAAAAGTCGACGTAGAAAATTCATATATTTATTGTCTTTCAGGAAACGATAACGCTATCTTTCGTGAGCACTCACATCACATCTCTGAGGTACCAGTTTTGGGTGTATGGCGTAAGGAAAGATACCTCTGACGTCATAGAACTGAACAATCAATATCGATTGTGTGTATAGAAATTAAAACTAACTTGAAATCTGAACGAAACTTTTTGATTTACCCTGTCCTGATCCTGAAATAGCGTCCTTTGGGTTAGTTAAATAATTTGATTGCTTGTTACTGGAGAATGAGTACCTAGCTAAAAATAACACCATAAAAAATCTCAACTCAAGATAAAATACTCATTGGCTTCGTAGTATAAGTACATAGGTATTATACTCAGTCAATTAAAACATTTCGCAGTTGCACTTTTTAGGTACTACTTTCATCATCATCATCAGCCGGAAGACGTCCACTGTTGAACAAAGGCTTCCCCCTTTTAGAAGGGGGGTGGGTTGCCATAATCCCCATGCTTGGCATGCGGCTTGGGGATCGCAGTGTTGATGGTCAAGTTACAGAAGACGCTGCAGCCCATCTTCTGGATTTTCCCTTAGTCGCCTCTTACGACACCCGCGGGAGGAAAGGGGGTGGACAATTTTAGGCCGGATACCACACAGCACCACTTTACTATACCACGGTTACTACTTTAATCAGATTAAATTGTGGTATGGTAACAAACAAATGGAGAAAGGTACATGTTTACATAAAAGATCGCCTTGTTGGTTCGGCGGTCGCGAAACGGGACCCACAATAAAAAAAATGTTCGTCGACTCAGTATACTACTAAGCCATCGATTTAAAAGTCTCATAAGAGACCTATTTTCTTACAAAATCGCCTACAACACCAGTTAAGGGTTTCTAAGAAAACGATTTGTATTTGTAATTAAAATTACACTTGCTGATTTCTTAGCAAGCGTGAAAGTAAAATTAGTCTTCCAAGATAAAAAGAACCGTATGTCCAGGGAATCAAGGTACCAGGACATCAGAGTATCCAGGATACATTATATCTATTTCTAGGTTTGATTTTAAATTACTGGTATAAAAACTGGCCTATATCCTTGCTTAGGGTTCATGTTTCTTCCATTTCAAGGCTTTAATTAGCTTAGATCATGATGAGATAACTAAAAAATAGAAAAAGGTACTTTTATGATTATAAACAAGACTATGTCATGGTCTAGTAGTCGCACAGCAGGACTCTTGAGTATGTGGTCCTGGGTTCGATTTGTGTTCTGTGCTATAGTTTCTTACATTAAAAAACCTATTAAATACCTGGCGATAATATTAATTTGCAATACACCCCTGCCTACCCCCTCAGGGAATATAAGGCGTGATTTATATTATGTTAAAAACTAAGAGATAAAGAAACAGATGAAAACCGAATAACATCAAAATTCACTTACAAAAGTAACTGAAATACAAGTCTTTAGAGTTCGTCTTCGCATCCAATTTGGTATTCATCATATTACTATAGTGATATAAAATGAGAGCTTATTGTAGCAGTAAGGCCACCTGAGCCGCGTCTAGACTTGCTTTCATACATACAGACGATCAATATGGCGTAGAACATAAATGATTTGGAGGAAACAGATTGTGTAGAATTGAAAGAAAATTCTGGCGAGGAATAATGTTTTGTCAAAGACAAATAAGGTACCTACTTATCTACATTTTAACCAAGCTCCGATGTTCAAGGCCACTATATTTGCTATCCTATATATCCTGCTTTTAATAACGACTGCACTAATGCTAACTATAGCTAATTTAGCAGTTGGCACTATTTTCCCTAATACAATTTGCGCATTTACGTCGACTTATATTTTATTGTATGGTCAACGATATGGTTGCTATACTGGGTAATGGATGCAAAAGACCCAGAGCAGGAAAGAGTGGAAATTAAGAGAGAAGCCTTATACCTTAACAGTTGGTTAATAAAAATCTGATGATGATGAGTAGTAGAAAGAATAAGAACTAACGGCATAGTTCGCGCCTCCGCGGATCGAACCCCGCTCGTGTCTCGATCGAACCATCGTACCATTTTTCAAAGTGTTGTTATTACTTAACTTACCTAACTTAAAAAGTTATAATAAGATTCGTAAACTAAATTTACAAATAGATACGATCAGCTACCATTGATGTTTCCATGTGTCCATGATTTTTCGATGTTACCTTAGTGGAAAACCTGAACGAGATTTGCACAGGGCCGCGACGGATGGCTTAGTTTAAAGGAGGCCTATGAATTATCAAATTTATTAAAAGGTATCATATTAAAAAATAATTTCCAAATACTTACAACCAGCTGCCATTTGTCCAGGGATATCGCCTCGTCTCGTTCCTCTCATCAGCCAGCACCCACACGAGCGCAGCCAACAGCACTAGGAACCGAAACACGCCAAGCGACGCCATTTTGTTTCACACACGAGATGGCCGCCTTCACATTATTGAACTGTTACTTGAACTACATTTATCGTTTTTAAGGTTCACGTTATAAATGGAAAGATGCACGAATTGTTCTTGTTTAAATCCTTGAACATAAAATAATTAGTAAAGAATAAAATTCTTGAGACTAACCTACCAGAGTCGAAATATTTTCATCCTTGGGATAGGGTCCCAAAATAAGCTCAAAGAATCATTAACAACTCGTTTAAAACAGTAGATATTAAAAAGGTAACTAAAAAAGTTGGATTTATCGTACAAGCATGATATTCTCATCAGAACTCTATGTTGTAGCTTTGTACTAATATTGGAAACGATTGTACTAGCTAAGCTTCTATATCGCAAATCACAATGTTATTTTTCTAAAAGAAACCATGTTTGATATTTACGGAACCAGCTACGGTACACTGGGGGAGGCCTAGTTCCAACAGTGGACTGCAATAAGCTGATGTGATGATGATGATATGATGACTATTAACACCTGTAAAAGTTAAGAATTTAATTACAGCGCCGATAGGGTTTAACAAAAAAACTTTTACTTAATTATACACGTCCGATAGAAAATAGTCTAATCTCTTTGCTGCTTGGCTAAGGCCAAAGAGTCTGCTTAGAAAGAAATCCATTTCCAAATATCTCCTGATTCACTGTTATTCTGATTTCATTTCATAGTTTTATATTTGTAGAGCCTTAGAAAATTCTAACTATCATTCAGGGAATCAAGCGGAAAGCTAAAATCTATACTAAAAGAAAATTATGAAAGCTTTGAGGTCAGATTATAATGGAAATCACCTTGTAGTTGCAAACCAATGTTTATCAATACAAGTAGATTTAGAGTCTAAACCGGTAGGTGGACATCCCAGGATAAGATAGAGAGGTGCTCGTCCGTCCCGTATTGGAAATAGATTTGTTAGACATTCGAAGACATCGAAGGCTTTCGACGCAATAATTAAACGCGGAAACTGGTGATTCAAGTAATTTACACGGTGCAGTAACTTAGTATAGATATCTATACATTTAAAATGAATCTCTGTTTCCCTTGGTCATACCTTGAAAGCGGCTGGACCAATTTCGCTAATTTTGTTTTGAAATACTTGTCCAAAGTCATAAAAAGAAGCAAAAAGTCCAAAGACGGGTAAAATTGTAAAAAGGCGGTACGAACTTCTCCGGATAAGCTAGTTCTAGATATATACTTATGTCCTATCTTAGACAGGTTGTGGTGAAACTGTGGTTTATCCAACAGATTCTATAGCTAGTCTTGGATTGGTCGAAAATGTAATTTAAGGAGTTAATATGGAGTATACCTAAGAACCTGAAATCTTGTGACATGTATGCACAGAACAGGCCGATGTGGTGGCGTTCAGGGTAGGCCTATGTCCAGCAGTGAACGTCGTAAGCTGAAATCATGATGACCATAAAATGCTTAGCCATTTGCCGGCAAGAAATGCTTTGGTCGGCTTCCAGTAAAATTCCCACAGTGACTGCCTTTCTAACCTTTAGAGCGAACTATTAGGTAATACGATACCTCTTGGCAACAGCTTGACAGTAAGTACATTTTAAGGCACAAGTATGAAGACGGATAGTCACTCATCCACAAATCAACCCTGGTAAGCGTAGCTTTATCTTGATCAATCTACGCGTGCGCCTGTTACTTAGCCACAAACTAATCTAAGCTCAGTAGATAGATATATTTTTAAGTTTCGGTAAAAAATGCATGATTTAAATAAAGTAGAAGTAAAAATACAAAAACTGTATAAGTAAGCACTCATTTAGATTTTAGGTAATTAATTCGCGACTCAGTGTAACTGACCTTTAAAGTCTAAACCACGGGGTCAATGTCCTGTTAACAAAGTAAATTAATACCTCACTAATTAGGTTTCTTTGTAAGTATTTTTTAATCGCTCTAAACATTCATAATTCGACAAATGTTAGGTATTTATTGTTTTTTGTGTATCAAGTTGTTTTTTATTGATAACACTAATGTTTTTCGTCGTCATTCAATCGATATGACGGGATTTGGGTTTAATTCTAGGTGATCAACATGTGACAGATCGATGTGTGAGTTACAATTATTTGTTTTTCTTGAATAATGAGTGCATCTGATTCTCGATTGATTAATTATCGATATACGCAAAATAGCTTGTGCTGTTCCAAAATCTAGATGATCCTTCACTTGGATTCAGATGAATATAAAATTTTCTTTCCTAACTCCTATCTCAACACCACATTATGGCGTTACCATTAGACTGTTGGCTCATGCTGCCACGACGACGAAGCGAACTATACAGCAGAGGCTTCTTCTCATGCAGTAAAGAACAATTTTTTTCTCCAATTCTTCTTATAAACATATTGTGCCTAATTGGAGAAGTATTTGATAAGGCCTAGAACGGGAAGAACCCAACGAATATACTATGTCTAAAGAACGTGATGAGAGTTCATGAAGCTAAGGCAAAAACTTGACATAGCAATTACTAAAGCTTGTCCCTGATATTGTGAAGCAAGCGTGAGTGTAACTATGAACTACTTCAGGTTGAACCAAGAAACGCATATATTAAACGGCTACATAATATGTGCATTAGATGAAGCAGAATTTATAGAAAGCCGCGACTAAAGATAAGATAAGTCTATAAAGAGAACGGGTGATATTTATGACTCTATGGCCGAGAATTAAGGCAGTTACAATGTGTATTCTACAATGTTGGTACTACTGTGCTAGGAGAGGAAGTTTCAAAGCATTTTGTTTTTATATTTTCCAAATAGCTGGACCGATTTAGATGATATTTTGTGTGTATATTTCAATGGTTTTCTGGATGGATGGTAAAAAAATCGTTGGTCTAGTGGTCGCTAAGCGTGATTGCTAAGGTTCTAGGTACGAATCCTGGGTCGGAAAAAGTGTAGGTAAGCAGCACGGAGTCTGGTTTTGTGCCCGGTTGATGGCAATACGCTCGCCCCCTATTACATTGGGACCTTTAACATAACTGGCGAAATGTGGGTGTACCTCCGCATACCCCTTCGGGCAATACAGACGTCATGTTACGTTTATGTCTTTAATTGTAACAGAATTTATACATTCTAAAAATCGTTTAAGGGAAAAATACTGATAGTGTTCATTAATCCTTTAAGAGCGTTTCGGAACTATTTGGTATTTTAAATAGATAGTTTCGTGTTGCAGTACGCATTAAAAACGGCTTAAAAATCAGCCCAACAAAGTCTCCAACGCTAGTGCCCCTATAATTACGGAAGCCTAACTCAGGTTCCCGAACCGGAGAGCCAGGGTTGTCCCGCGACGTCACCGCGCGCCGTGAAGATAATTAAAGGCTCCGATCTCGTCCGAAACTAGCCGAACAGTCCCGAAAACACGAAGGTACAGTCGTATACAATTACAAACAGGTTTCCGAATTTGAAAGTAAAAAAAGAACTTCATAATATTAAATGTTGCACTTTTTACTGTAATATGCAAATTACTATGACATTAAGTTTGTTTTTGCAAAGGGTTCTAAGGGAACATGTGTTTTGATTACTGTAGGGACAATTTTGTTATGAGAGTAATAGGTCTCTTGTGAGCTTTCCTTGAATGAAGGGTGCTAGATATTCCATATTCGTCGATCTCGATTCTTCGAGGCCATTTAAAAAATTCCTCCTAAAAAGAAAAAAAGATCCCATGGACGAGCACGTGAAAACACTGATTGACTTGACTGAGTTTTTCTCTTTCCAATAACAATGCGAGTCTATTGATGTTTTTAAGATTATAATTTAAAACCTACTATATTTTGCCCGGCTTTGGAATCTGACCCAAGACCTAACGGTTTACGCCTGCAAAGATTCTTACCCTATGTGTCTATGATTACGTACTTCCTTGGTTAATCTTAGACACCAGTGACTTACGGTACCAGACACACAGATCATGGTAACAGATCATGAAGACCTTATTTATCTCTATCTCTTTAATTCTCTATAGATGAACTTCAAGCACTAGTAAGAGAGTTTTAATTATAATGCACATTCATACTTGTTATTCAATACCGGTAAGTTTAATAATAAAATAACATCACGCCTGTATTCCCCGAAGGGGTAGGCAGAGGTGTACATATAGTACACCCACATTTCGCCAATTATGTTGCAAGTCCCAATGTAATAGGGGGCGAGCCTATTGCCATCAACCAGGCACAAATCCAGACTCCGTGCTGCTACTGAGAATTACCTAATGTAAAACTCAGTAACACTTTGCCCGACCCGGGATTTGAACCCAGGACCTCTTGCTCAGCAGTCGCGCTTAGCGACCACTAGACTGACGAGGCAGTCAAGTTTAATAATGTTACTATTTTTATAAGCTTGACCGTCACAACCTGCTGTATTCTCTTTTCATTAATAATATTATTACGCAACGTACAAAACATATTGTTGTAAATAAAGACATTTACACTATACGACTTTAGAGGGTTCGTTGTCTGTAGAAATATGAGAGGATATCTAGTTAAATTGACCAAGGCATGTACTCATACAAACAGATAAATATGTTTATTTCTAAAAATCAATTAATCAAAATAAATAGTTAAACCAAGGTCCGTTGGGATTAATCATAATATCCTCCCCCGTCGCTGGAATAGTGAAGAAAGGTAAAAGGTTCGTATTAGAAATTTCTACGAACAGTGAAATGTAAAGGCCTCATATAGATTAAGGATGACACCTCTGACTACATCTGCGGAGACAACATGCATGATTGTAATATATACATATATATTAGACTTGATATTCAAAAATAATTCTAGGGAATATCGTGTCGTCGTCGTGTCGGAGACATTAAGCAGCTCAAAGAGCATCGTGCGTCTCCCATAGAGAAATTAGTCACGGCTTTGACTATTGTATTGTGTTCGAAATTGAAATTATTAGGGGCGGCGTGACAGACGACTTTCCTTGTCTGAGATTATATGTACGTTCAAAGAATTTAATTCACACGTTATTATTATTAATACACAAAATGTTACGGACGTTGTAAATGTGTATTGTAGTTTGTTTGTGGTATTAGTACAGTCAGCAACAAAAGTTGCTAAACATTAAAATTTTTGAACATATTATTAATTAAAGAACAATTTGTTAGGGTAAAACGTCTTAAATATTCTCAAATCGTCATTTGGACTCTCTTATCATTTGAGACTACAACTTGAATACATAATATGTTAATTTCAATTTGACAACCTGATTGGCGCAGTGGCTAAGCGACTGGACTACTGCGCTAGGGGTTGCGGGTTCGACGAAACACGGGACAAGAATTTGTATGATCCGCAGATTTTTGTCTCGAGTCTGGGTGTTGGTGTATGTGATATTTCATGGTTGTGAAACACATCCACGGTACAGGAGAAATTCTTAGATGGGCGTCGTATTAAAAAAAACCTGCTAAAATATCGGCGTACATAGTACTTCCGCTTACCTCCATAGGGAATATAGGTGTTAAATTATGTCATGTTATGTTACACTTCAACGTTAAAAATATCTTAACTTGATAAGTTATGCATGTAGCTGACTGTACGCCAGTGACGCTTTGATAGTCTTCAGCGAATTACATGTCGGATTACACTAACTCTTGGAAAAATGGCGGAATAGCAGTCTTCCAGTGTGCCTTAGCGACCAACCAGGGGTGTATACCTATAACCTGCACCCACATTCCACAGATCATTATTACTTGTAACAATTATAACTATGATAAGTCTATTCCCATACATCAAGCCTCATATGTCGACAAACAAGTTCCTACGATATAAGTTATCGTGCGATTTAAAAAAAACAGCCCTATTATTAGCTCTACCTATCCATACAACAGGTAGAGCTCACAATAAGGTTCGATATAATATAATTATTATTCGCTCGATCATTTTATTCACCAGTTAATTACTTTATTTTATTCTTGGCGTCAACTGTACCAGTAAAATAAAGTAAATAATATAAGGTAAATAAACTTCCATTTACCATTACAAAATGTATGTATGAAATATGAATGTGCCAGAAAATGTATGGTTTGGACACTTGAAAGTAAGCATAGTGTAATTACAAGTGAATAAGTGAAACGTGTAATTAAAACATAATTAAACGCACTTAATAACATAGATTGCGATATTTTAAGATCAATCATAGGAAACTAGTTCATGTCAGTTCTTGGTTCTATTTATTTTGTTTATTATTTTGGATTAGGAGCACATACATTACATTAGATATAACCAGTCCAAACATAACATAACATCACGCCTGTATTCCCCAAAGGGGTCGGCAGAGGTGTGAAGCACACCCACATTTTGCCAGTTATGAAGATCCCAATGTAATAGGGGGCAAGCCTAATACCATCAACCGGGCACAAAACCAGACACTGTGTTGCTACTGCGAATTATCTAATGGAAAAACCCAATAACACTTTACCCGACCGGGGATTCGTACCCAGAAACCGCGTGCTCTATAGTCGCGCTTAGCGACCAACGAGGCACTGATTGTACTTACGAGTATGTTGTGGAATCTAGTGTCATAGTGGCTATCTTAGCCACAGACCTATAGATGTCTGAGATCTTAGCCCACAGATCTTAGCCATAGTTTTCTCGGTACAATCTCTTGATTTACTCCTTCTAAAGTGATTTTAAATTACAATTATGTAACGTAATTATAGGTACCTTTTTGATCTTATAGAAATAAAAATTAAAAATATAAAGTAATTTGGATATTATTGTCGGCTTTTGCTTTATAGTTCCTTAAACTTTTGTAGGAATGGTTACAGGCCTATGTGGTGAAACACTTGACTTATTTTTGAATATATGAATTATTAAAATAATTTTAATTTAAGTGAATTTAGGACAAATTCATTAAATTTAAATATTTAATTGTATATTTCTGTAAATGGCATGATCCAGATGGTTTTATCTAAGTTTCTATGAGGAAAAAGGTTTAGTAGTGTTTCCCTATGTTAAAAAAGTGATCTAGGGAAATTAGTTTTAATATCATATGCTTAGATATTTGTTTAGCGTCTGTAGTAGATTCTACTAATGATATTGCATTTATAATTAAGCGTGTTTGTTTGTAAGTTTTGACTTTCTTGCGCGCAGCATCAGATTAATATCTATTTGATTATCTTTTGTTTAAAGACTGGTATACTTAGGCATTTTTTTTAATTTGCCTAATTACTTTCCTTCTGTAGGGAAAGGGACCCTTCTTTGAGCTTTTAATCTCTCCATTCCTCGACCAAGTCTGGTCAGTTATTATGTAAAGCATATAATCGAAAAACGGACAGCTTGCAAAGATCACGGAATCGGAGTCAAGGGTAGGTCTTTAGAGTATTCTATTAGTTTGTCGATTTGTTCTTTTTAATGCAGCGAGGGAGCAAAAAATATACTGTTGTTTTTGGATAGAGTTCCTAGTTGATTAGCCAAAGAGTGACATTAAGCCATATCTTACCTTACCTTATCTACATATATCTTATCTAAAAATTGCACGGTTTTTAATAAACCGCAGGAGTCAAGCCGCGGGTTAAATTAGTATAGTGGTTAGATAAGTATATTAGTTAAAAGACAATTTTATTTGCTCTAAGTCTGGATATTGGTTCACGTAAGCTTGGTCACAAGAATGATAGGAGAAATCTTAGTGGCTCTCTAGTCTATTAGCTTTTCCGCCGGTTTTATTGATAGTCATGGCAGTGAGTCTAGATATAGTGTCCAGATTGTGGATTACTTAAAGTTCAACTTGAATAACAAACACCTAAAATGCTAACTCGTGTATAAATGTCATCTAAGTTGTAATTTGTAAGAATTAAATTTACTAAAAATAACAATATTAGAGAAACAACAGAAAGGAAACCTTTTTACGATAAAAAAATCGCATCTATTACTCTTGTGGTTTCTGATGTCAATATTGATTTTGTATCTTACGGATGTCAATAAAAGAAAAATAATATGAAATCTAGTACCTAATAACTTTTAGGACCAATACAGTGTAACTAATAATATGTTTATCAAGATTTTTCTTAAGTTTTAATATTTCGGCGCTGTAGCAAACTCAAAACTTAGTAATTAATATCGCTAGGCTTCTTCGTAGCCTGGTAGGTCTAATTAAAACCTAAGTTATGTATTTCCTCCTTATAATAAATTCCTAAATAATAAGACTAGCTAATTTTTGTGCACTACTAAACACTTCTACCTAACCTCATAAACATGCAAGCGCGATATTAACTTAGTGAACTTGAAAACAAAGTTAAAAATAAGTTTCAACTCAAACGTACAATCTCACACATAACTGATACAGATTATGGGCACTACACTTAAAATTAAACATTCCACTACCATATCAAAAGAAAAAAAATCAAAACAAAAACTTTGCACTTGCTAACTTAACTCGCAACTCTAACTTAACTGTCACTTAACTACCGAACAAAACCGTCTCGTTTACATAACGAACAACTTAAAAACACTTTCCGATATGTTTGTTATGTTAACTTCGAATTAAGTTACGATTTAAGTTGCATTTAAGTGGCTTATGCGCGGGCGTGCGGGCTCCGCGGAGGGTGAAGCTAGACTGGCACAGCTTCGTCTTAACTTGAAGTAACTTACTTGAGTTAACTTAGCGATAAAGTCGAGCGCTCACTCGCGGAGATTATATGACCTTTAGTACAGGCAAGTGATTTAATCTAAGTAACTTTTCATATCCACTATCCAACGCGTAGATAACTTAACTTAATGGAACTTATTTATATGAATAATGATTGAGTTATTGTTCAGGATATAACGGTCTTACATTCTTTGGATTGTAGTTGCGGTTATGACTGATGTGTGTGGTTTTTTATTTGTTGGTAGATAGGAGGTAGATTCAAATTCCAAGTGATTTTTTTTTTCACGTAAGCCAACAGGCACTTATAATACGACAATTTACTAGTTACTTGGGTC
The DNA here is from genome assembly GCA_905340225.1 of Abrostola tripartita. Classification (NCBI taxonomy): domain Eukaryota; kingdom Metazoa; phylum Arthropoda; class Insecta; order Lepidoptera; family Noctuidae; genus Abrostola; species Abrostola tripartita. The sequence continues at coordinate 6,467,254 of HG996510.1, read as the reverse complement.
GAGAATGTCATTCCTATGGAAAGAATCGGCAAGAAACTCCAAAGGTTACCTACTCTTTTAAATAAGAATATAATATTACATAGTAATTGTATTTCATGAAGCGTGTATTTCATGAAGTTTTCTACTTCGTATTGGAGCCAATTGTCACGTTAAAACAGATTATACTTGTGTAGAGGTTGGACAGTCATCAAATGCAGGCGAGGTTGACGGGCCAGGGTGGGGCAGACGTACCAAGGTATCATAACTCGGGGAGGCTCTCAACTTGCGCCCCTGCAGGGTAACTGTGATTCAGTTGTTTTGGATTGGAAAAATGTGGGCTTCTATCGAATTCAATCTAATTCCTGAGGAAGAGAAGAAGTGTAGTCTTTGTTACTAGGGTAACAAGATACGAGTTAGTTTTCGAGTTAGTTTTAGGATAAAAAAGAAAATTATTGGTTTCACAGAAACACAAAAAGTGACAAAAATATGTACCTCCCTTTTTTTAACTTGAGGAAACTACTCTTAGGAAACCGACATGATCAATGGGAGAACGGCGAAAAATCAACTGCTTAACGTGCATTCTGAGGCTCGAAAGGTTATCAATTTGGTAATTCAGAGAAGAGGTAAGGTCACTCATCACTAGTTCTACTTCGCTAGGCACTGCTTAATGACACTGCTCGACTTATCTGCGTGCTACGCCTACGGGCCCCTCGACGAATTTTTTATTAAAGGCTCATAAAATATGTAATGCGTTTAATGGCTCTGGTTATAATTACATTACATTATAATACAGCAACATTGCAATATTTGAAGTATGCATTAACGAGAATTGCCGGATTAGATTCAGAAATTAATTGCTTGTAAACGTTGGTTTTGTGTTAGCTTAGGAATGGATTAACAAAACTAACCTGCGTTTTAATACGTGGTTTTGAAAGCTTTTATTGATTAAAAGCCTTCTTCAACAATGTCATAGGACTTGTAATAATTGTAGCTATATAACTAAAGAGTTCACAAAAACCGATTTCCCTAGATGGATGTAACCATTCGTGTTAAATGATAAAACTATGAAATAATGCACCCTGTTTTAAAAAGGCTCAGCTCGAACTAAGTTACACTTACATATTTATACTTACATAAGATCAATTTTTAACGTAGAATAATTTTGTTTTCGGGCCCTTAACCATACGAGGTCCATAAATGACTTAGGTGACACCTAGAAGTTGGTAGAATTGGTATATGCTAAGGGACCCCAAACATTGTTTGCTTAACATGTGGTCCCTTACCATGGGATACGTAAATGTCAGGTGGTTATTCAAAACGGACAACAAAGTACAGTGAAATTAGTCTCGTTACAAACACACAAAAAGTCACGCCTGTTTCCCAGAGGGGTAGGCAGAGACCACGAATTTCCTTTGATACGATCCTAGCATACTTCTTTCGCCTCATTCACTCGCATCATATTCCTCATACATGGCTAAGGGTACTTCTTACAACCCTTTTGCAAAACATCTTCGATTTGGTCTAGGTATGTTCGCCGAGGTCCCTTCCCGATACTCATCTAAAAACAACTCAATACTTTCTTATATAAGAACCTTCTCCTTTATTGAAGTAACTTAGGAACGGTTATTTTAACAGTCTAAGTAGCACCCTAAGAATAATTATGAGGTGTCTAATAAACTTTCAAGCTATATAATAAATCCGGTGCTGCCTGTCACCTAATGAGCTATGATTGCTTGTTGGCACCGTCAAGCTCCGTGTTATTGGCATTCGTGATTGAGATTATGGCTTTCGTCTGAGCGCCATGCTAAATGTAGGCGCTAACGCAGGTTGAAAGGAATGTTGGTGGATTTTTAGGACTAACTATTTGAATAAATGCTTTGTGCTTATTGAAATCAAGATATTATCTTACGCCTGTATCTTTTCATTCGTCGACTGTGAGAGATTTGTGCCTGGTTAAAGGCAATAGGCTCGCCCCCTATTACATTGGGACTTACAACATAACTGGCGAAATGTGGGTGTACTATATGTACACCTCTGCCTACCCCTTCGGGGAATACAGGCGTGATGTTATGACTGTGGAGAGATGCAATCGGAAGGAATGGGCATACTGTGCCGAAAAGCGCGTCGTAAAAGGCGATCCTAATATGGGTTCGATAAATAGTAATAGGGTTGCCATTATTATGTGAAGCATAAGGAGGAACGAGAGAAAAGAAGGCAGGTTATATCATCTGAAAATGACTTAATTTTAACATTTCTTTTAATCTGTCGTCAATATGTGAAAGTCGTTCGATTACAGAAAGTTGTTGCTGAAAACATTGTTGATTTTATAAGTGTAGAAAATATAAAAGACAGGTGGTGTATATAGAGTATCTGAGAGTGAAAGAGGCGAAAGAAGTGTGCCAGGATCGTAGCAATTGGAATACGGTGGTCTCTACTTACCCCTCTTGGAAACAGGCGTAACCATATGTATATATATATTTGTTTATAGGAAAAATATGGATGGGCACCATGGCTAATCAGGCTAACAAAATTAGTCATCAATAAGGAAATTTTTTCTAATATTTCAATCGAACATCTAATCGTGAGGTACTAGGCGCGCATGAAACCGAAGAGGTGGCTCTAACGAAGTAACGTTAATGTTCTAAATACACGCGATATCTATGCTAATGCTGTGAGCTGTCAATCGGTGACGTAGAGATGTTGCTGCGCTAAGATAATTATACTCCTGTATTTCTGCAGCACTGGTCTTATAAATCTTTCCCTTTAAGTCAATAAAGCAAAAGAAAAGTAGAATCTCATTAATTATGAAAAACTTTTTGAGTGGGTGCGTTTACTGAAATAAAATATCACTCCGATATAATTATTATTTAATTTTATTAAGTTAACATCCTTATCTTACTTGCTTATTTAGTGTACAATGAAGAGAAATCTATCTATAACATGCACTATACACACAAATGCGCACAGAAATGAAACTGTCACAATCTGCTACGAGAAAATAACTAGATTTTCACATATACAAAGGAAATGTATAATTAGCTATGAAAAGGTTAAGGACTTCTGATAAAATTGAACATCTAAATTTACCTTTTCGGGGATTACAGGCCCCTTACCATGAGCTCTTAAAGCAGGACAGTTCAAGATGTGGAAGCGAGACGCCGCTACGTGCAGTGTAATGCGGCGTCTCGTTTCTACAACGTAAACTGTCCTGCATTAGGAGTTCATAGTAAGGGCAAGTTCCGGCTTGATTATGTATGTACTTACGCATGTCTATTCCAATAACGATCCCAGAATCTACCACAATTGGTTAAATATTTTATAAGTTGGAGTTTAAAATGGCGGGTTTTTGACGGGCCCCTTAATATGTCATACAGTACGATCAATGGACGAGTTATTACAAATGTTATTGAATGCGAGCCCATCGCTTATGAATTTATGATAGCTCGATTGACTTAAAGCGCCCTGGACATGACCAAACAAGTTTGCTTCAACGTTTCATTAAATAACTGCGCGTCTTATACATCTATGTATGAACTACTTTAAAGAATTCAGAAATCATCGTTCGTATATGGAAGAAAATATAAATGATTTATTCATAATTATATCTATACTAGCCCCGCGGTGTTACACGCTTCATTTATTCCTATGTGCCTTTAGCCTATGTGTTAATCCAAGGCGTCAGCTACCTCCATACCAAATTTCGTCAAAATTTGTCCAGTCGTTTGAGCGTGCAAAAGTAACAACTCACAAACTTTCGCCTTTATTTATAATATTAGTATGATCTTTAATGTCATGAAAGCCTAGTACCTAGTTAACTGACTATATACGGGTTGATTAAATGCCAGGCAAGAACCAATCTTCCTTCTCCGTCGTACGGTATATTATTATCATGCCATGGAGCAGATACTGGTAAGTCAACAAGGATGGCAGCGAGGTTGACCGTGCAAGGTATATGGCCGGTTTCACAGCTGTCCGTCCGGGAGACGCGTACGGGCTCCCGGGACGGAGACACACGTGAGCCGCTAGAATACTGTTTCACGGCGACGCGGATTGGTCCGTACGCGATCCGCTCCGGGTAGAACCCATACAACGCTACCCGCGTCCTAGCACCTGTGTGGTACTGAACCCTCGTTTCAGAGCTCTGCGGGTCTTCCGTATACGGACGGCCCATACGGGTCTCCAGGACAGCTCTGAAACTAGCCTATAGGTACTTACGTATCAAGTAACAACACTCATAGAGGTCTTCTTGCACATCATTAATGTGTCTTAATGACATTCGTGATTGCTACCCCTAGGATACCACTGATTGACAAAATAAAACAACCTGACGAAACCTAAATTTAATGATAAATAACCTGCAGAAGCAAACAGCCCCCTTTACCATAAACTCTTAAAGCAGGGCAGTTTATGTTGTGGAAGCGGGATGCCGCATAACACTGCACGTAGCGGCGTCTCGCTTTCACATAGTAAACTGTCATGTTTTAAGAGTTCATGGTAAGGGGGCAAGTGAAATCTTTGCCGTGCAGTGGGATGTCTAGGCTAGTAGTATTACCCAGACACACATCCGGACTCCGTGCTACTACTGAGAATTTCTAATGAAAAACCCACACTTTGCTTGACCGAATCTAGATTATAAATTTCTAAGCATTTCGTCTAGGAACATATTCTGTCAGAAAATTAAGACAAACTTAGCATTGTTTTGTTTCTATAATTATTTATCGATTTAAAACTTGTAATGTATTTTAATTGTGTCCTGTCCTATATACTGCGGAGAAGGAATGAACATGTTACCACAGAGTATTTGCTATAAACTCTAATCGTTTTATTCTGTTTAATATTTACCTACGATCAAGTGGTTGAGAGTTACGGTTACGCAGGGTTGGACTTGGTATTGAAGCTTTTTGATTTTAGTACTTATCAGTTATGTTACTGTGTACTGTATGAACTGTATGTTACAGTTACAGGTAAAGAATTTGTCTAATTCTTCCAAACTTGGTTTCTTTTGGAGACGTCTGTGCAGTAAAGTCGGAACCTAGCAACGAATTTTAAAAATTAATAATTATCTCTAATGTGTAAAAGTGTTTATAAAAACCCATTTGAAGAAATAAATCACTCATTTATTTATTTTACTTAAAGATCTTTGTCAGATAAGTAAATAACATAAAAATTAGTTAACATAAAGCCAGTAGGTATACCCCAAAACGGCGGGCAGAAGTGTTTTGTACATTCTTTTTTCACCACTGAACAAGAGGCGAGCCTATTGCCATTAAAACAGGTTTTATTCAATAAATACACCTGTCGAATACGCCCCTGGTAAGCACTCGACGTTTGTATACCGGTACGCGCAAGCGCACTGCAGCCTCTCTGGATGCTGTTATCAAATCATAATACTTAGCCGACGCACGCAGCGTGTTTTAAAATCAACGTTATTTTTATACCACTTAAAATAGGCGAGAAGGTATAAGTGATATTGTTATCATCCACTAATTTTATTACATTTTAAGTGACAATATCTCCGAATCTGGTCAATTGATGCATTGAAATTAATGTTAAACTGTTATAGTAAGTTCGACCTTCTAACACCTGCGCTCCCAATAATGACGACTAATATTAAACTACGGAAACACGTACATTTCAGCAGGTATTTGAAAAAAAAACATTAGTTTTTTTTTAAACAGCTATTATCTCGTAATAATTTAGTTCTGCTTGCTATTTTGCATTGTCCAGAATCGATCGTCGACGCCATCTATCGGTACGATGTAAGCACTTTAGTTTTCTGAAGATAAAACATTGGTGTTATATTAAACATCTAAGGTTTTTTTTTATAGCATTTATTTATGTAACTAGATAATTTGTTATTAATAATTGCAGAATAATTATGCAAGGAAATGCATCCGAGTAATGCAAGGAAATGAAAAAACAGCGCCATCTATTGAGCAAATCGTGGAAGGAGTTAAGTTTACCACAATGCTAAGTAGTTTTGCTACTAGACGCTAGATGGTGTTGACAATGCAATTTTTTCATCTACACGCTAATAGATGGCGTTAAAATTCTTTAGTATGTATTTTACTCAGACCAATAAACAAGTATGTAGTATTTTAGTTTAGTAATGTTTATTATGACTTTATTAAAGATGAGCAAATTGCCTTAATTGGGAACGTACCAACCCTCAGATTAGGGGCTTAGATTCGTACTCTAGAAAAGGTCATAACAGACACCTAATCCCACTGTCTTTTAAATAGTAGAAGACTTTACAGTTGTCAATCGTGTTTACAAACAACAAGAGATATAAGAACTACCTTAACATAGTTCAGACTAGTTGATGTCCACAAATAGCTTGCACTTTTTACTTCTTAAAAGGGTCTAAGTTGGTCTGCGTCTGGCAATGCCGCCGAAAGGCGTAGACCTAAAATACTTAAAGTATTTCGGTCTAGACTTGGTAATGGTACATTTTGTGTTTCCCTATTTCTATTCCTCGAACGTTGTATTATTCAAGAACCTTCTGCTGCAGTTTCAGTAAGAATAGATTCGTTAGTACCTACTAAATGATCTTGCTAATGATGAGACGGTAATAAATACACGTACTCGTATGCTGTCTTCAAAGTGGTAGTAGCAATCCCAGAAAGGTTGTAACTACTTATGTCAAATTTATGTCAATCGTCATCGCCAGTTGGATTGGTCCATGGTCTAATTGTAGTCAAGCTATAATTTAGTTCAAGTAGTTTCTAAATGAATTGATACAAGCCGCCAGTGCGACAACGTTTCTGCATTATAGTTCTTATTTAGCTTGTTATAAAAAGTTCTTGCGATTTTTCTTTGTATTGTTAAGATATTTGCTGGGGCCGTGGCAATATTGGCTAATCTAAGAACGTAGGACTGTCAGATATTGCTGTGGTGCGGAAATTGGTACTGCTTTTTACGAACTACGTTTAGTTCACACAATTTTAATTTAATTTTCAGAAATGCAAACTTTTGGATCATTTTACATAAAATGGTTATTTAAAAATGTCTTGTTTATAAAACCACCTAATTTCATTTACCATTAGATACTTACTAACCAATATTTAAAACGGCATTACAAAAAACATACATGTATTACTTGTACTTTTACTAGGTACTTATACTTTTAGCGCTAATCATATTAATTTTGAGTTAATAAGTAGGTACCTTCGATATTGGGGGAGAACATAATCACATTCAACATAAATATATCTTATAACAATCATATTTATAATTCACAAATGTCTTACAGTAAAAGTGATTAAAGATGAACAGTTTGTTACATAAAATATTTCACCACAGTAAGTAGTCTTACTCGATGTGTCGTACAGCCATTTGCTTCACAGGTAGACGTTAAAAAGAGTTCGCAAAAAATCCGCATGCGCATCCTGTTACAAAAACCTTATATTCACACAAATATCGACAACTACGTAGTTTTTTTGGTTAATATAATGTACATGTAAAGTACATGCAATCCGAAAGACGTCTACGGTCTACGAAAAGCTTTCTATAATAATGTAAGTAGCTATAAGTATTCATCTTGTTCCAGTACTGAGATTTTTTTTAAACAAAATGCGTGTATTGATGGTCAATTTCTTTTTTGGTGTAGTCTCAATAAAATATATTACATAAATTGATTTTTAAGTACATAAAATGAAGGAGTAGTCACCGTTGCCTATCTTTAGACACGACTTTCCGGCAAATTGTAGTATCTGGTGATATTAATCTGTCTCCCAATACGAAAGAGCACTTTTTATATAAATAATAAATAATATCAGAGTGATATCTAGAATTTGAGACATGACGTGAAGCTGTTTCAAATTACGAGAACACACAATCAATTACAGTACCTACTACCTACCCACAGGTAGGGACCTGTGGGTAGGTAGTAGGTACTGTAATTGTCACATCAGAAAATTTCAATCTTTAACCACAGGTATCTGTTCTGTGCTTAAATCCTGTTGTAATCCTGTATTTACGGTCAGTCTTCGTATAATTTTAGTGTTCAATACAATGTGGCCGAAGGTATAATTTGTTTTAATAGTTTTAAATTACTATTTACTCAGGTAGCGCCGCGGGCACAAGCTAGTTTCGATCTAGTATTAAAAACCAGTCAAGTGCGTCTCAGACACGCGACACGTAAGAGTTCCGTAGATAAGTATTATGAACCTTACTACGGTGGATTAAGGTTTATTTTAAGGGGTGAAATGTTATACTTGTAGGAACCTAACTGAAAATTCATGGATATATATCCCATCATTTATTTCTACGTTAAAGGAGTTATCAATTGAATTGGTTCAGATTTTTTACTTCCATGGTTTACAGGTAAAAAAACCTATGAAATCAGGGCGTAGTTTAGGCCATCTACGAATGACAGAATTTTATGTAAATTAACTTGACCAAAAATGTAAACCTTGTTTTTGAGTTTAAATAAAAATCATTAACATTTAATATGGACTTAAACTGATATAAAAATACTTTTTAAAATCAATCGGATTATTTATCATAAATACATAGTGTTAATTTTTAAATAACCTACGTGTTATATTTTTTAATTTTCTACTGAATTGTAAGTATTTAATTATACTTTATTGAATTTGTAAATGAACATAAAATGTTTTCATCTTAAAGCTTTGTACATCTACCATGCATGAACTAAAAAATACCACGCAGTGACTTCTAAGGTAAGTCGCGTAGCTACGCCGCTGATACCTCCAATATAATGATAAATAAATAACTATGATGTTATCAACTTATTCTCGTCTTATGCGACAACTACGTCCGGTGTGACTTACATCTCACAGTACATTGTGCCCTGGGCATAAACAAGATATCGAATTAGGCCCAATTACTGTTGTCGACAATAATACGAGTAAAGTCACATGAAGTCTAAAGCCATAGGCACTAACATAATAAATGTAACACCTATAATCCCTGAAGAGGTAGGCAGAGGTGTAGACCCACATTTCGCCAGTTATGTTATAGGTCCCGATGAAATAGGGCCGAGCCTATTGCCATCAACCGGGCAGAAATCCAGACTCCGTGCTGCTACTGAGAATTACCTGAACTGTTTTATCAATGGTACTTTAGTCTGAAATCTCTTCTGATCATTTGAATTTACAAGATTAAGATGGTAAATACACGCTGTAAGTAATACCACGACAAGTGGATCAAACATCAGAAGATGTCAGCACAAACAGATATTGCAGCATTAATTATAGGTTACTCTTTATATACTTTATCGCAAAATAGTCATGGATTGTACCCCAGCACAGATTTATATCTGATGCTGTTGGGACTGCCTCGATGGTGTAGCGCGTCTGGCATGTTTGCGGAAAACAGAGTAGATGACTTCTATGCCATCATACGCAAGCGATGTGCATCCATGATTCGGCGATTCAGGGACAGTCCTAACAGTATACTAGCTACACTGGCAGACAAAATTGATGGGCCGTTTATTAGACACTGGGCAAGTAGACATGTGCGTCCTGATGTCCATGTCAATAATTGATAAACAAATATTAATAACTGTTTTCTACTAACATTAGGATAAGAAATTACTAACACATTTGTATGGATCCCTGGTCTGAAATAAAGAATTTATTATAATGATTATATCATGTTCCTAGAAGTCCGGATTCCGGTTAAATTCAGCGCATGCGTGTCACCCACCACCAGACTATGTTGCACCTACATACCTGACAGCCTCGGCCTAGCTTTTACAATAAAGCTAAACTACAATAAAGTCGTTAAAACTGATTTTTGCCTCCGGACCAAAGGACCAGTATTGAAAGGACCAGTTTTACAAAACTTTTAAGTAAGCTTTATTTAATCTTCTGATTAAAAAGCAATGAAAATTTAACGTAAGTTAAGTAAAACTTTAGCAGAGCAAGATGTTTTATGGAAATAACAGTAGTTTATAAGGGACAATCTCGTATTTCCGGTTATAAGTAAGCCGCACTGTTCGAACAGTGAAAACCTTTCCCACGATCGACTTAACGTTTGATCAGTTTGCATCATAACGGATAAAATGATTACCAATACGTATTGAACTACTATTAATTTCTAGTTAACGTGCAGCATTTTTTTCGAAGTCTACTAAATGTGGATTTTTTATAGTGTAAATTGTGACCGACCAAGATTATAGACTTGCGTTGCAACTTATAAATAAGTACCAAAGGACCAATTCTCTATTTGAAACAGGGACCAGTAGGCTCACCCCATTAATTTTCTAAACTGTTCGGTCAACTCGCCAACTTGCTCGCGTTCCATTCTGGAACACGTTTCAATTCGAAATTCATATTTGGAACGCTCGCAACCGGTCGCCCTTGTAATAGTTGGCTGGTGTTATCAAAAAACCAATTTATCCTGAACTATGTCACAACATGGGGGACTTCTTATGATTATTGGTATAAAGAACGTCGCGCCAGTTGACAGGGGTCTTTGTATAATGGTCGCAAGTCGTCGGCAAGTGCACCGCGAACGAAAATATACGTCGCGCCGAGTTGTTTTGCCGCCTTATCACTAGGGTCAAAGATTTTATAATTCTTATGTCTGGTATTTTGTGCCTATGTTCTTTAACTTCCCTGAGAAAGATTGGTAATTTATATATTTCCGTTAATCACTGCATAATTTCTGTCCTTCATTGACTATATTTTTGACATTGGCTCGCTGAAAATAACAATTGCTTGGTTATAAGCACTTCCGCCTTCTGTCTGTGCTTAATAATTTTTTTTTCTTTATTTCTTACTAACACTTTACTTGCATCATCGTTTAATAAAATTGTAAAACAAGCTATAAGTGGAGTAATAATAAACTAAGGGAATAACTCTTAAAACTATGTAGGTACCAATTTGATAATTATGGAAAAATAGAAAACAAAAACTGGCAACATACCTACTTCTATTTTACTAGGTATTCTTATTTTTTACAATTATTTTTATTGAATATTTTGGTAAAAAAGGTCTTATGAGATCGCCTTTAAGGCCTCTCGCTTACTTGTATAATATAAAAACAAGTCAATCGTTAACCATGTAAACAAAATTTTATTACAATCATAGGGAATTGTGCTCTAAAATAAATAACATGAGTTAATTCCCCGGGTCATTCCCAGAAACTCATTGATGTTAACTACAGCCATTTAAAATCGTTATCTCTGTTAATATTAGGACTTAGTTAATTACAATTCTGGTTTAAATTACATTCCATTGGGTTTATTAGGGTATTCGATAATTGTGTAGTTAATTACTCATTAAAGTACAAAGTATTGTCAATCTACTATTGTGGGTAAATTTCCTTGTAAATAGGTATAATACGAAGACGGATAGACTAACTATCTGGTCGGCTGCTTGGTATAGCGCGCGGGCGTCGGGGGCCGCGCGGGGCGAAGGCGGGCTCTCGGCTCGCCAACTTAAAAATGCCGCCGCAGAGCCTCCGAATCGATACGACGCGCGTCACGTGCCGGCGACCGCGACCAATCGCCGCGCTCGGGCGGCCGCGGGGCGCCGCGGGGGGGCGGCACTCTCCACCGACCGCCAGTGCACGAGGAGAAGCCGCGCGGGACGGACGTACGCCGCGCGATCTCCCCACTATACGAGTTTCACCGAAAACCGGTCCGATGCATCGTGACATGTTATAGTGTGCAGTGACGCCGCTATGAGTGCGTGGACGGAGGAAGTGATGTCCTGGCGGGACGAGCGGCTCGGACTTACCGAACTTAGGGAACCCAGTACGAATAGAAGAAAACTACGCAGTGCGCCTTACAGACTACATCGGCCACACTTGCCCGTGCCTCACGTGCCTGAACTGCCGCCGGAGCCCCAGGGAACTCATATCACGCGGCTGTACCCGGAGCTGTTGGCGCTCATATTTGAGAGGCTTCCAGTACGGGACAGAGGCCGCGCCGCACAGGTTTGCCGCTCGTGGAGGGACGCAGCTGATCGACGGTCCGTATGGCGCGGAGTGGAGGCGGCGCTTCATCTCAGGAGACCAGCACCAGTACTCTTCGCATCATTAGCGAGACGAGGAGTAAGGAAACTACAAGTACTCTCACTGCGGAGGGGACTCAGAGATGCAGTCGCCGCGTTGCCGGGACTCGAATCGCTGTCTCTTAGCGGATGCTACAGCGTAACGGATGCTGCTCTGGCAAGTGCGTTCGCAGCTGAACTACCAGCATTAAGAAGATTAGATCTATCATTATGCAAGCAAGTTACTGATTCGTCACTCGGCAGAATAGCGCAATCGCTAAAAAACTTGGAGGAGTTGGAACTGGGTGGCTGTTGCAACATTACAGATACAGGACTGTTGCTCATCGCTTGGGGACTTAGGAAATTGCGCCGCTTGAACTTGCGATCATGCTGGCATGTGAATGATGCAGGGATAGCGCATCTCTGCGGCGGCGGCGAGGCGCGAGGCACCCCGGAACTGGAGAATTTGGGACTACAAGACTGCCAAAGGTTGACGGACGAAGCGTTAAAGCACGCGGCTACAGGTCTTCCAAAACTTAAATCCATAAACCTTTCGTTTTGCGTGGCGGTGACCGACGCAGGCTTGAGGCATCTGGCTCGACTGCCGCATCTGGAGGACATTAATCTGAGGGCATGCGACGGCGTGTCGGATGCGGGGGTGGCGCACCTGGCGGAGAGCGGCAGGCTGAGGGCCCTGGACGTGTCGTTCTGCGACAAGGTGGGCGACGAGGCGCTGTCCCACGCCACGCTGGGCCTGTCGGGCCTGCGCTCGCTGTCACTGAGCGCCTGCCGCCTCACGGACGAGGGCCTGGAGCGGGTCGCCAGGCTATCACAGCTAGAAACGCTAAATATAGGACAGTGCACGAGGGTCACCGATAGGGGCCTGCGCGCGCTCGGGGACGGCCTCCGTAATCTGAAAGCGATAGACTTGTACGGTTGTACGTGTATCACTCCACAAGGTTTGGACCACATCGTGAAGTTGCCTCGGCTTAGTGTACTTAACCTCGGTCTGTGGCATGTGCGGTGACCACACACACACTAGTTAGTGTCTGTACGCGCGAGTGTGAGTGCGACGGCCATGTTGAAGTGAAGGAGCGCCAAGGTTGTAGGTATACTCTGGACAGTGAATAAAGGAATTAACCAATTTTAAGATATTAAACTAACGAATTATTATTTAGGATATGGGGCTGCTTTCTTTTGTATGTTCTGTTTTTCGATCAGTTGTGTTATTGTTGTGTTAGATTCAGTTTGTGTTACTTAGCAAAAAGACAACTTTGTGGTTAAGTTTCTTTAAGAAAGTTGCCCCAATACCTAGTCGCAATGTTGAGCCAGGCCTTTTTGAATGTTTCGTGTTTTCTTTTATTGTCTTCATTATAGTTTGTTATAACTTGAGCATGACGCAACGCCAACTATGTTAAATGTCTAAAGTTATGTAATTTTTAAAAAGGTCTGGTTTATCAGAATAATTTGCTCCATTAGTTAGGTAGATATTTAGCCATTCTTCAAATTATCAATGTTTTTAATTCGATCTTATGCGAAAATTTAGGAAACTATCCAAATTGTTAAACGTTAGGTTTTTATAATTAATTATGTGATGGTAGCGTGATTTGGGAGATAAAAAACTGTTTTGCAATGATCGAATTCTTCCAAATTAATGATAAATGTATGTATTGCAAACAGAAATTCGTCATGATGACTGCTTTAAAGAATCCATTTACCGCAATTGATATTTTTATTAATTAATTTCATATTACCAGCACGATTAAAGATTATCGAGGATGTGGTTTTATACCGTAATTAATTGTATTCTTTACGGTAAATACTAATTTAACTGTAGCAATGATAATACTCGATTGCCAAAAAAATATATGGAAATAAATGGCATTACCACATTCGTAAACTGAATAGTATAATTTAAGAAAATCTTGTAGAAGACCTTGTTGTTATCAGATCAGACGAGGCATGTTCTAGAGATTGTTTGTTGAAAACATTTGAGGTTGGACCAAGCCGTGTTAATACATTTTGTTGGGATGACGCAACGAAAGATACGAACAGTGATGTATGTATGATGTATTTCAACCATTTATCATGCCCGAGCTGAGTTCCATACAAACTGTACAAATAGTGAAATCAGCTGATATTATTATAACACTTTAACTTACTCCGGATGGAAAATAAAATAAAAACGGTCCATGTTAAGATTTCATTGAGAAGCATCTTGATATTCTTTCTTGATGCATCCAAAAAGTTGAAACTAAGAATAAGGTGTCAAATGATCGAACCAAGTTCTTTCTGTACACCTTATCTAAAAATGGATTCAAATTCAGATGAGAAATAAAATCCACGTCAAGGGAATCCAAAATATTTTGTGACGAAGATGTACTTGCTCTAATTCCTCGACTTACATAACAGAGAAACTTTGTTTTGGCACAATTTGGCTGAACAATGGCTAATCCGACTAAAGCTTCTTGAATTGAGTCTCTATTATTTCTCAATTTATCTTCCGTATTTACGAATTTGCGACATTTTAAAATATCGCTTCCAAACTTTTCCAAGGAACATTTTGTTGTTTCTTAAAGTTTGTGATCATAATTTGTTAATCATGATTGTGTTTATATTATTTCTTTAATTAGTTCAATTTTGTCTCCCAATGTATAAAGATCTCGTTTATACGTAATTTTTGATATTATAATTAGTGTTTAATTGTTTTAGTGTATGTAATGTGATCGTCGTATGAGGTCGAATTAAAAAAAGGAAATACGTTGTATACTTCAAGAATACGTTGTTTTTGTACAAAACGAATGTAATATAGGAGAAAAGTGTATTAAAAGTCATCGTTTAAGTTACAAATTAACATTGAAATTTTATTTCTAATCCACTTTGCCACTATACTTAAATGAAGGACCAGTAAATCGCATTTTATTGAGACTCAGACTGCAATTAATCAAATAAAAAATATTTTTGTAACCTCAAAACTTTGTATAAGTAATATAGATTAAAGTCTATTGATCATATGAATAATGACTTCATCATCATCATCATCCACAGCCTTCAATATCCCACTGCTGGGTATAAGCCTCCCTTAAACAAATAATAACTTAGTTGATCCTAATTATTTTCATCAAATTCATTCAAAATTGTGGTTTTAACTAGAAGGCCTTCATAGATTGATGATTAAAAGCTAAATTTAGCATCATCAGCCCGTTGCAAATTACATTACCATAATATATGCTAGTTTTATATTAAAAAAAATTACCCAAAAGGAAGGAGGATGTTAATTGAAGTCGTTATCAATACAAAATATTTTGATAAAGTTAGGTCAGGTTTGCTGCAGCTGCAAAAATAAAAGATAAAACTAATGTCGCAGTGTTTATAGTTGATAATGTAAAATAAACCTTAAACAACAACGATTTACAATTGTTTACGTGCAAATAATATAAAAATAAACTATCAAGTAATATTTAATGACATAAATATTTAAAAGGAATCTTGAATGTTATGATGTGTAACTGGCTTGACGTAATAAGGAAGTGAAATCGAATACTACTATAAAACTATAGCAAATATTGACTATATAACTTGACTATATTATGATTACAAATACATCAAAATTAAGGATAAATCCATGACAGGACTGAAGAATAAAACAAACTCAAACACAACAAGAAATATCTATATTTATTTACCTACAAAATTCCGCCCGCGATTACGTTTGCGTGGAAAAAATATTCGTCTCTTTTCCGGGATTAGAAATTCATTCTAAATTGGCAAAAAAAATTTAGACATGATATGGACAGTTTTAAAAATTACCCCCTACATCTAAACATAAACTTTATCTCTTTAAAATCTTAGTACCTAAGAAGTATAGATTTTATCCAAAACCTTTTTGCTTGAGAACTTGACGTATGCAGTCGCCATCTTGGAGATAAGGCGGTCCACGATAATCGAGACTGATAGGCGAGGTGACTCGATAACCCGACGAACATGTTTACGAGGAAACTGCTCATGTAAATAAAACATTGCTACAGTGATGACGTAATAATACAAATTGTATTCAAAATAGGTGTCCATTGCTCTATTTGTAGGCACCCGTCTTTGAAATTTGTAAGAAAACTGTCAGCGGTACTGAATAATCAGTTTGGTTGCTAAGATACACTTTTTGCTTTTAATTGTTCCTTAAAGTGAAAGCCCTTCTCAATAACTGGCTTCTGGTTTTGCTGACTTGTTGATAGATCTTGACATGTTGTAAACAGGACTCGAATCAAAAAATTCTGGACCCAATTTTGAGACGCTACAAATTGTAGAAACATTATTTTTAGTTGGGAATTAAGTACCTCTAACCTCTCCTTTAAGTTTGACCTTGTTTACAAGCGTGAAAGAATTCAATACACGGTGGATAGGGTTAAGTCAAAAATCCAGAATATCAAAACCTAGAATAAAAATTTTGTAACAAATTTCTGGTCCTTGGATCCAAAATGCAATAGTTCTTTAGATAACGGGTGCTATTGTTTGTTCTTATAAAAACCAACCTTGTACCTATATTATTAGAAGTGATGAGTCTTATAATAATATTTAAGTTCACTATTTCGAATGTCTGAGTCATATAAATATCAAAAAATCGTTTAGATATGGCATTATCAAGACTGTAACTAATCCCAAGACTTTCTAGGTATTGACTCATACAAAGAAATTTTCTTCATTATCATAATTATTATCTTCAATTGTTTACGTCTAGATTTGACGTCATTCAAACGTTGTTTGAATTTGTTGAAGATATCATTGCACTCTACGATTTTTTAAGTCCGTCCAATATCATTTCATTTTATAATCGGTTTATTATTAGTTCGTTAAAATATTCTCGGTAGATATGACTACATAAAAAGATGTAATAAACCCAATGATATAAAATAGGGCCGTATTTTTTGTCGTATATAAGTTTTTATTTTATATAGGCCATAAAAACGCTCCTAAATTGTTAAATCTAGTTGCTTGGTTCCAAACTGTCATGATTATGAGAAAGAATAAGAATCGCAATATACGGTAAACTTTGAAACTTAAATAAATATATTAGAAAAAAACAAACGGTAAAAAATATAAAATACAAATAATAATTACAGACAAAACTACTCTTTTTGACTCTTCCTTTCGAGACAAATATCAAAATAAAGGCGAACAATTCAATACTTCCTTTTGCCGGGAAGAATTCCCAGAAACAAATTAATTAAAAATCTATATCAAATAAACCTAAATATTGTTACAATTTAATGGTAAACAGTACCTCTGAAAGCCTACAATGCGGTTTGGCAAAAAGTGTGAAATTCCACAAAAAACCTCTTGCAACGAAACGTATTTAAATTCTTGACTTCTCTGAAAGCTAACTCTAGATTCTGGCACAGTTTAAGTATCCGAAACAAATTAACTCTTAAAGTTGCTAACAATAGTCAGATTAAAGAAAGAATTTGAACTACTTAGAAGTAACAGAAATAACAACTTTAAATCCCGTTACCTGATAAACTTACAAAACAATTACAGCTTTAAACTGTTAAATTATTTTATTATGGTCCTTAGAGTCATAAAACTTCATCGAAGCTTTGTTTTTAAGGTTTCAAGGTAATGAAAGGCTTTGGTTTTCAGGTAAGATTAGTATTTCTACCAAATTTTAAATATACATTTACCTGCGTGTATTGTATTTCACGGCACAGTTAAACCTAATCTAAATACGGTTCATACCATGGCACCATCCGTTCAAACAATTAAAGTTCTAATTGTCACGGGAAAGAAGTGAATCCTTCTGTATGAAAGTTGTTGAAATTAAACGTAAGGACGCGCTTAAATATTATTTAATTGGTAAGATGAGTCTTGTGCTTGCAATAGAATCTCATAGAAGAGATTTATATTCTATTCTATGAGAGCAAATATGTTGGGAAAAATTTACTTAGTTTCTCTACTTAACTAACATTTTGTAATTTTGGTCCTTTGCTCCGCGGTCAAAAATAAAAATGGTCCTTTTCGTTATACATTATCTGAAGAGAGAATTTGATTTTCAATCGAAAAAAAATCCTTTTGAACGATGTTGGTTGTTTTAGTAAAAGTACCGGTATGAGCAAAGACGTAAAATATATAGGTATACTACATTGAATTCGGAAAAGCCAGCTTCAGCCATTTTAAATAAACAAACTAAAAAACAAACTACAATACAACATTTTCCAATTGATGTATATTTTTGGTATATTATTCTCTAGGGTATTCCCCGCAATTTTAAATTGCAGTTTCAGTCTCAGAGTCCAGTGTGATTAATTCCATTTTTATTTTTAACAAATAAATGACACGTTTTGACATTAAGCCATTGAGCTACCGAAGCAATGTTTTACATATAGGAGAATTGGTGGTAATTTTTTAAAGAGAATATCATTAAATCGACCAAGTTTTTTTTGTAAAATGTTGCTTTGTGTTTGAAGGAGTACCTATTTATTCGAAAAGGCCCATGTAAATTTAGCAAAGATCTGTTCAAGTACTTCAGAGAAATATAATAAAATACTTTAGAAGTCAAAATATTAAAATTTAAAAAATATTTGAACGAATACCGCCAGTCATCTAAATAGATGTAACATCTTTAACGACAGGCGGTGTGCTTTTACTAAAAGTCATTTACTTACAAAGTAATTTATTTTATGGTGTATTTACTTCCCGTAGTAAGTCAAGACGTCTAATAAACTCTTTTGTTGACAGAAGTTCTCATGGACACTTTCAACTGCCTTTACTTTCTTTATTTGTTTATTGTTTAATAGTTTGTTTATGGGGTGCTTTTAATTTGCAGCAAGACACATTTTGATTATTTGAAGTCCCATTTTTCGAGTGGGTAAGCTAGTTTAAAAGTGTCACGTTTTGTTAGTATTATTATTGGTATAGCAGATGTCAGTTTTATATGAATTGAATTCCAAAATTCAAAAAGCATTTATTGCAAAATTAAAATTGATTACGGTTTCTTTGCTGTTTAATTGATTTTAGAAATAAGAATTAGTATTACCACGGGGTGTTCCAATTTCCTTCCAATTTTAATCTGCATTGTTTACTACATCACGACCATAAGATACATAGTTACATTATCAACCCGCTTGATGTCTGTACCTAATGCCTGAAGGGAAAGGTGTCTAAACACTCACTCTTCACCGCATAAGACCCAGTATAGGCGGTAAGCCTTTTCATAGGGTCCAGACAGAGGTCCAGACGTTACCCATAATTTTTAACACCGATAAAGAGATTTGAACAAAACAAAATGGCCGTCTTTTGTTTTGTCGAATGAAGTAAACAGACCTTCAATTAACAGAGACCTTGAGTTTTATTATGCTATAATTTTAATGACTTTGTACTTAAAGTTCATGAAATCTCATATTTTCGTTAATGTCATCTGTTTTGTTAAAATAACTTTGTTTACGCCGGTTTCAATTATGCAGATATAGTTGTGATGGTTTATTACGAGCTGTCAACCTCGCTTTTTTGTTATTTTATTGATATTTGTATGAAATTGTTTGAAAATAGTCAATGTTCTTGAGCAAACAACTCCGTCTTTCCATCATAACATTTCTAAGGGTGTATAATTATATTTAAATACATATAATTGTTTTGTGTATTGATTTGATTTTAGTTATCAAATTTGTATTTCAAGCCTAAAATGGGGCGTTTGTCATGATGTTGAATTAAATTTTATACGTCACAGACACCAAAATATTCACTATTTACATAGTTGCTTTGTAACTTGATCCATTTTCAAACAATTTCATGCAAATATCAACAAATTTCAACAAAAAGGTGACGATGCCAGGTCGCTAACACTCATTATTTTATATCGCTTCATACACAATATTAATGTTTTCTGTTTGTTATTTGTATTTAATTTTATCAGTTCCTGTTACCAGTATAGAATTGACACTAGGAATTACATGTGTCATTTTGAATGGAGGAAGGATAATGCATGTGTAGTTGTGTATTTATTTGGTTGTCAACTAGTGTCATCCGAAATTACCGATGAATGGGTGCCAGTGGGGTATCAATGGGGAATTTTGGGGTCTTACCATGTTAGGCTTTAGGGATTAATATAAAAAATGAGGTAAATTAACTGCTGTTGATTGTAGTTTTGTTTTTAATACTTGAATAGGAAAAGGCGAAAATAATACTAAATTCATATACCTAGTATTTATTTATATGTTTTCTCAAAAACTATAAATATGTAATATAATTTTTTTTTGAAAAAAACGTCGCCCCACACTAGGAATTTCTCCTGTGTCGTGGGTGCGTTTCACAAACATGAAATATCACATACACAAACACCCAGACTCGGGACAATCAAATGTGGATCGCACAAATTTTTACCCCGTGCGGGAATCGAACCCGCAACCGCTAGCGCAGTAGTATAAACGCTTAGCCACTACGCCAATCAGGTCGTCGGTCATATCGGATAATGTCTTCACAAAGGCTATTTCTAAATTATGTGATAACGGAATTCTATGTCATAATTAATAATTCTTTTTTTAAATGATAATCGACTTTAATATCCTATATTAATCTTTATTTCTGAAGACTGAAGGTTTTTATATGATCTTCACCAAAACACGGGATAATTTTGGAAAAATGGAAGCCTAAACGCTCTTAAATAAAATTAAACTACATCTATACTTTCGACAAAGATATCACTATACCAGGTGATATGAAAATGATGAGCAGAATTGTAACACACCATTTTAAACATAATTATAAACAACTATTTCTATGGGACCTCCGATTGGATATGGGAGACTCCGAAACCGGGAAAGGATAAAACATCAGTGCAGTACATTTTGGTCCAGCGCCCTCAAATACCTTTATAATATAGCAGTAGTATGTTTTGAGCTTTTGGGGTTAGTCCCATGGTAAAAGTTGTTTTTAATCCTAAGTAGAACGTTGTGTTAAAATAATGCTAAATGCCATTTTAAAGTCACCCATTATATAAAATACAGCCCTCTTACCATGAACTCTTATAGCAGGACAGTTTAAGATGTGGAAGCGAGACCGATACGTGCAGTGTAATGCGCCGTCTCGCTTCCACATGTTAAACTGTCCTGCTTTAAGAGTTCATGGTAAGGGCGCAGGTTCATATACAGAAACAAACAGTCGAATTCTTGATGTCTGTTAAAAATATATTATTAATTTATTTAAACGAATAACCACAAATGATAGAATAACAGCATTCTTTGTCATAGAAAATTAGAACCATTTGATCGATAAAAATGCCATGTTGAATATTCAACAGAATTCTAAGCAATGTCTTCCTATTAACCCAAATTTTCTATAGAAATTATAATAAAATGGCGTAGGCGATGATAAAGCGAATATTATGATAAATTATATTCCTATACGTGTAGTCGTGTATGTAAGGGTTTTAAAACATGGGATATGAAGTTAGGTATAATGAACATTCTTTGTACTGTTGTCTAATATATTGGTTTTATCATACTATACCTACTTAGTTATTACAATTCAATTTGCTAAAATTATAAGTAGTAAAATTATAATATCAGCCTTTTCTCTTAAAATCATGTCACCACACACTAGGAATTTCTCCTATATCGTGGATGCGTTTCAGAAATATACACAAACATCAGCGTAATGCACAAATTTTGTCCCGAGCGGAAATCGAACCCGAAATCCTTAGCGCAGCAGTCCAATCGCTTAGCCACTGAGCCAATCAGGTTGTCACCACTGGCTTCAATAAATGGAATACGAAATTAGGTATAATGAGTAATCCACGTACCTACTGGTCTATCAGAGCGTAGAATAACAAGAACTAGATATAAGTATGTATGCATATCACGGATGAATGAGCTGGTAATGACTTTGTCAGCGCAGCCCCCTAACCATGAACTGTTAAAGATCGACAGTTTCGTTGTGGAAGCGGGATGCCACACTACACTGCACGTAGCGACGTCTCGCTTTCACATTAAAAAATGTCCTGCTTTAAGAGTTCATTGTAAGGTTACAGTGGAATAAGTAAAATACTTTTAACACGGATTTTAAATCACCTTCGAAGATCTAAGTTAAGGTAAGTATTGTTAAAACAAATTTATTTGATAAGAATAAGTATCTAAGATTTTCTACAAAAGTAGAATCAATAATATTAATATTAGCAAAGTGACTTAATTATTTATTTTCAATCCCGCCTTTAAAGGCAGAACAGCGCTTGAAAACGAGCTTACAGAAAAACATAATGGCGAATATCTAGTGACCTCAACACATAAACGTGGTGATTTTTTTTCAGCTACAAGATATTATGAAACATACAATATAAATAATAAATGAATAATACTAACGGATCCGACAGACAGACAGACGCCGTCCTGCCCGGAAAAGCAGCGCTACCTACCGGGTCCTATTCATCATCACACATCCAGGAACCCATTGAAATACACACAAAATTTGATCCAAATTCGTCCAGCCGTTTAGGAGGAACTAGGTGACAAACACACGTACAGAAGAATGATGATGATGATGAATTGCAATTTTAACAAAATTCCTGATGCCATCGATTGAGACTGCCTCGTTGGTCTAGTGGTGGCGAAGATAAAGTATGAGGTCCTCAGTTTTATTCCCGGGCCGAGCAAAGTGTTCTTGGAGATTTCGTTAATTAATTCCTAGTAGCAGCACGGAGTTTAGATTTATTTAGCCGGGTTAATGGCAATAGACTTGTCCCCCATTAGATTGAGAATCTGTCGAACAATGCAGTAAACGCAGGTAAGATACGAAATTCAGTGACGTCACTGCATCATACTATCAACGTTCGTGTACAAATTACCTTTGCCAAATCTCGCGCTCTTGAATGAAACCACAGACAAAAAGCCAGAGGCAATAGACGAGATAGTTACGGAGGTGGCAACAATAAGAGACCTTGACACGCGACTGGCGGCTGTTAAAACTTGCAATTTGTAATCAATGTCAGTAGGTACTGATACTTCGAACTTGAATTAATAATTGAATCGTCCGACTTGAGAATAGGTTCGTTTTATTTATGACCTCTAAAACACCTTTATAGAACCTTAGTCTTTGATGGTTTTAATTAGCGAGTGATTTTTAAAGAAGAAAGTTATGAATTTTAATGTTAAACTAATGTCTCTTTGAATAATTTAATAAGTATAAATATTAATCACGAATGCGGGAATCAATCTGGAATCATTTAATAGACGACAAGACTATTACAATCTCCTTGGTAATAGCTTTGCTGTCTATTAAATGAGACGACAAAACTTGAGGGTATAGGCTCCTGAAAAAGAGGATAACTCTACCTTCTCCTACGAGGAAAACTAGCGTAATACATTATGTAAGATTGTGGGGCGCACCTGGATAAGACTGGCACTGTACGGCGATGGATGGCTTTGGTTAAGGGAAGCATATACCCAGCAGTGGGATATTGAAGGCTGTGGATGATGATGATGACAATTACGTATGTTCACGAATCATCTAGCATCCATTTTGATAGAAATAAATTGCCGTTTAGTGTGGTATCCGGCCTAGAATTGATTCCTTTCCTCCCGTGGGTGTCGTAAGAGGCTACTCAGGGAAAATCCAGAAGATGGGCAGCAGCGTCTTCTGTAACTTGATCACCGATATTTCGATCCCTTAAGCCGCTTGCCAAGCGTGGGGATTATGGCACCCCCCCCCCCTCTTTCTAAGGGGGAGGCCTTTGTCCAGCAGTGGACGTCTTCCGACTGATGATGATGATGGACTGTTAGATGATTAGCATATGATGCAAACTGCTGTAGGATTTTTTTTAAACGTCGCCCCACACTTGCAATTTCTCCTGTATGGTGGGTGCGTTTCACAAACATGAAATATCACATACAAACACCCAGAATCGGGACAAACAACTGTAGATCACACAAATTTATGTCCCGTGCGGGAATCCAACCCACAACCCTTAGCGCAGCCGTCCAATCGCTTAGCCACTGCGCCAATGAGGTTGTCAAAAGTTTCATACATACATTACTATTACCTCTTTGGGAGCAACATCGCAAGCACGGCCGCGCTGTCAAAGTTCGTTCCTCCATATTGGAAAATCCTATACATAAATATAACAATAGCTAGACAATTGAATATCAAATTAATAGGACTGATATTGTGTTGTGCGAATTCATTGCGAGTTCAGTGTACTGGCTATGCGACATAATTTGAGTGACATAGTACAGTCAGCATCAGAATTAGCCTAACAAGTAAAAAAACTTTATGTAAAGGCGAAAGAAATATACGATTCAATTATAGTCTCAAATAAAAGAGTTCAAATGATGATCTGAAAGTATTTAAGACTATGCAACAAATTGTTCTACATTCAATAGTGTTCAAAAATTTAATTGTTCAGCTTCTTTTTTTGTTGACTGTACAATGAATGATGCACAATGATCTCACTTGCGGACAGACTAGACAATTATTAGAATTGAAGATCATTAATATCAACAGTTTATGTGGAACTTGGTTTCATATTCAACTCATGCAACGGTAGAATTAATAGATACTTTATAATATGCAAAATCTGTTACCCTAGATGTGTTAGTTGTTTTTTTTTCTTTAAGAAACGTCACCCCACACTAGGAATTTCTCCTGTATCGTGGGTGCGTTTCACAAACATGGAACATCACATACACAAACACCCAGACTCGGGACAAACATCTGCGGATCACACAAAGTTTTGCCCCGTGCGGGAATCGAACCCACAACTCTTAGCGCAGCAGTCTAATCGCCTAGCCACTGCGACAATCAGGTTGTGAATCAGGTGTTTCAGACAAAACCACTAGCGATTTTGATTGGAAATAGCTGTTAGTGACCCTTTTATTTTGTGAGGGGAAAAAAGTTTTGATGGACTGTCCCACCGCCTGCGGAGTGGTGAGGGTTTGTGGGATGCATGGTGACGGTAAAAACGAAAGACCAAACTTAAATAACCCCAGTGAATCGTTTCGCTTTGGGCGCTGGCGTGGGAATGTCCTAAGATGACGCCATGGAAAAGCTAGTGTATCTTGACGACCCGATGGGCGCAGTGGTTAAGCGATTGGACTGCTGCGCTAAGGGTTGCGAGTTCGATTCCCGCACAGGGCAACAATTTGTGCGATCCGCAGATATTTGTCCGGAGTCTGGGTGTGTGTGTATGTGATATTACATGTTTGTGAAACGCACCCACAATACAGGAGAAATTCCTAGCGTGGGGCGACGTTTTGTTAAAGAAAAAAAAAATGGTGTACGTCTATAATTCCCGCATTTGGATATTAGATGAATTCTTGAGAATAGGCTAGTTTGTGTAAAATGTATGATATGTATGTATGGTATGGTGGTAGTATCTCCTGTTAACTGGCTCGACGTAAGCCTTACCTTTGTGGGCAAGTGACGCGCCCCACGCGGCATCACCTAGTTACTTTGCCTGAAAGGATTATAAAAATGAAGGTTGCAACAAATCGGTTAAATACATGACTCAACTTTTAGTATTGTAAACAATTACGCCTATATTCCCTTAAGGAGAGGCAGAGGCGTGTTTCATAACGTCACAGTGTTCAGGGTCGCGTTTAATTTTGCGGTTCAAATATTATTTAGATCCGAAATGTTTGTTCTTGCATTTGATTCATGGCTGCCAAATATATGTTCTTCATTATTATGATCTTCAGAGCTTCTGTGAATGCTTACTCTATTCATTTCAATAGTAATTTTCTAGAAACGCTCGTTCAATGTTTCTGCGAATTACATTTTCGTGACCAACCAAAGTCAATAATACAACTCAATTATAGAAACTTCACGGTTCCCAAGAATACAACGAACACGAATTTGCTAAATATCTACACATTCAACGGTCTTCTAATCAAAAACGCATTAATATAATACCTGATTATTGTAATGGAGTATTTAATTGGCTTATGTTTTCTCTCTGAACCGCCATTAACCATATTGTACCTTATAAGGTATTTTGGCATAACATTAAACACTACAGCGTTTAAAAAGAAAATACAAAGTATTTTAAACATGGCAATACAGAGGAAAAAATACGTGCCTTTGCCTTCTTTATTTAAAAATTCAATATCAACATTTCTTGCATAGCTAGTTCGAAATACAAATTTACATATGCCGTTATGCCTTGAGTTGTACCAGGGAGGCATAATAAGCGCGCATAATTTATTCGTTGGCAATTAAAAAGTTGCGTTTCTGCCCACTGCCCGTAGCCGACGGGTTTCGCCTACTTGTGATAATGATCAGAACTCTACGAGCAAGTAGATACTTTATTTCGCAACATTCCCTGACGCTGTGTGGCAATACTGACTCACTGTTATCTCCCTTGCCTTATTAAATTAAAAAAGTGTTTCTTTTTTTTCGGTGCTGACATGATTGATTTTCTGTACTTGCGACCAGCAAGCCATGACCACATGGTCAGTATAACACGCGCCGTTTAATAAAAATAATAAAAGTGGATGCATAGTTACGAACCGATTATTCTCATTGTCACTATAAACAAATGTAGCATTAAGTACGGCATTTGTTAGTCAATTTTGAGTTCGATAAAAAGAGAATACGCGTTAAATTATTAAAAAAAATATTCGTTACCTCGTCACAGAGAAGCAAGTTTCGATTTTCGAAAGTTAGCAAAATTATTTCTAGTCTGGGCGTCTGTTCATGTATGTAGTGTTTTAATTAGTTAATGTATTCATGGCATAGAAAAAAGCTTGAGTAAGGCAACATTTATAATAATATGGATCTGTATTGCGGTATATAACACTACGGCCGCTTCTTTTACGTATAGTACTTATTATCTTATTAGCAAATACATAGTGAATGAGGCGAAAGAAATATATCAGGATCGGAGTAGGCGTGACTTTATGTATATATTTATCATCTTTTTAACCCCCGACGGAAAAAGAGGGTTGTTATAAGTTTGACCGCTATGTGTGTGTCTTTATTTTAGTTTTGACTAAAAAGTAGCGACTCCGATCTTTCCGTTAAAATCATATTTGCGTATAAGCACGAAACGAAGTATGTAGTCTTGTAGAAAACAAATGCTAAGTTATAACAGTTAGTAAGTGAAGCGAACAGGTTCCAAAAAACAAATCAACATCTAAATGGGCGTGGCCAATATTTCTGCAGTATAACCAAAATGGATATAAAATCAAGAGATACGAGTAGCTACCAATTCATAGTTGGTAAAAAGGGAGACTACGAAAAATCCAAAGCAACTGATACAGATACAGATGGCGAGATGCAGTGATCTTTAGCACTGCAAATGGTTCATCTACAGATCAGCTGGACGTTAACACAATTCTCGTCTACCATACCTGTTTTAGATATTAATAAAACAGTACGGTTGTGCAGTGGTCACGTAACCCGAGGGGCCGCGGTAACCTAATAATTTTGGCCAGGATGACGTCAGCGGACACCGCAACCGCCCACCGTGACATTCTTGCATTAATCGGCCTGCTTTAGATATTAGAGAAAATATTGGCTTGTCACACGCTTCTTCATTGTTTTAATGAGGTCGAGTTCAGGTGGGGTTATTCGTACAAGATTTGTTTTCTTATAATAGAAAATTATAACTGGATTCCGTGATAAAAAGTTATTTAGAATTAAGCTAAGTCTAATATTTGGTTTTATTAAAATCGATGTAACAACCTTCTCATTGTAACGTAGAAATAAATAAATAGTGATGTATCATAGCAATCTCATAACCAAACTAGTGAAAACACGAGCAATGAAGTGGTCCGTTACATCTTCTAAAATGAAAATATGTTTGTGGATGTAATAAAAAATGTGCTAAATACTAGTTTGTTCCGTTTAGAAACTGAGCGAGACGGGTCGGTGTCCCGTTACTATGGCAACAGTAACTTAGGGACGAACATTAGAAACTAAGAAACAATAACCCATCACTGTTGAAGTTAACGTTAGAAAACGTAAGTCGTAAACATCTTTATTTACTTTTGTTATTTAATTTACCCATTGTTGTTTTACTGCAGTATGACCGGCCTCCCAGTCTTCTTAATCTTGGACTTTAAGTCGTGTTGTAAGCGCCTTTACTAATAAAATTAGTGCTCAAGTTGCAGTCTTCCTCTATTCTTTCTCTTCATTATCTTACACAGAATAGTGTGTAGGGGAGACCTCAGAATAGGTAAGAAGGTGTAGCTCTCTAGACCAGGATGTTAAACAAAAATTAATCATCAATTGCAACATTTCAATGGCACTGCACTCCTTGTATCTAAGCTCCTTATTCAAACTGTTCAAGGACCAATCGCAGGTAGACATAACGGTGAAGGAAACTTACATATTCATGAAGCTCGTCCCCCGAACGGATAAAGCCGAGTCCCTTTGTCAGTGCCGACGTTTTTTTTTTAAGTTTCGGCAAGACAAGGACGAGAGACAAACAATAGAAGTTGGAGCCAGAAATGAATTTCTGTCGGTCATTTTTGGTGACGGCGGATCAAAGTTGCCTTTCGAGAAACTAAGATTATAGTTATTGGACGTAATAGATCATAATGTTCTGACGTTTGTTCAGAGGGTAGTTTATTTAATTAGGGACAGGCATTTGTTTCTTTTTTGTTTACAGCCATTTGAATTTTAGCGACGATGCTTGGAAAGTTGTAGAGTTAAAGTATGAGTTATTAGTAAACAAAACATTACTTATAAACCAGAAAAAGTTAACGTAAATTTTAGGTATAATGCGATAATGAGCAAATTTTCAGAACAATGTTTCTGTTATGTTTATTTTATTATTATCCTATACATTTAACGATTTTTTTTGAGAATCCTTAGGTCCATAGGTACTACTTGATAAGATTAGCTAAACGTCAGCTATGATGATTGTAGAGATCTCCCATGAGCTAACTGTTCCTGAATAAACCCTGTGACAATTCTTGCTCAACGCCATTGACTTTAAAGGTAAATTCACAGGCATTCACAAATCACTACTCATGACTGACAAAAACCGGTTAATTCGCCATCCAAAAGAAAACGCTGCTTCATTGTCACCGAGGTTCCAGAATAGGTACGAAGAATTCAACGAAACAAATGAATGATTCTTAAGACTATAATGCAAAGTAAAACCAATTAAAATGACCGTTAAAATTACATAATTACGCATTTGTAATTAGCTTTCAACAAGTGTGGTTATACGCCAGACATTTCATGGTTCATTGAATTAAATGAGACGGCGACATTTCTACCGAGTGATGTCGGCACAATTGTTTGTGATTTCGGTACTAATTGCTCAAATTATCATGCTTGATTAAGATATTTTTGTGTTCATTTCCTTGATGTTATCATTTGTTTAATGATAGGGAGTTAAATAACCATTTGGTTAAAGATGCTAGAATATCTAGCTGGAATTTTCCTTTCGTCAGTATGTTGATCATGTTACAAAAAAAATATCGCCATATAGATAGACAAACAGTATTTTGTTTCTTTTAAAATTACTGTTTTATTTTCATAGAATTAAGACACGTGCAACAGATATAAACCATTCTAGGGTTTGTGCATTAAAGATAAAGATTATTTATTTGTCATAACTTGTGTACATTTTGGTGTTACAAGAACCTAATATCACATAGTTCCAACATGTTCTGTCCATTTAAAGACATGCAAATATTTAGAGAATATAAGTAATTATACTATATCAATACATTAATCAATACCAAATTAAGAGAATTACATTATTTTTCCATCATCATTACATCGTTTAATCTTTACTTGACTTATCCCATCAACAATTTGTGGCTGATTTACCGTTAAGGCAACGTGTGATGATTCTATTTTGAGCTGATACTGTTTAATATTTGTAGCATAATAAAATCTTCAATGACTTGTCAATAAGTTGATTTTAATTATTCACTATTTTATTATACTTGTAGCAACGCAAACGATCAAAGATATTTTGACCTCGACTAAAACACTTATGTTTTTTCCTGATAAGGAGTATGTTCATTTAAATTTACAAAACGAATAAATTACAGGCAAGTAAGTAAGTTAAAAACAATACAGTCTTTTATTAAAAGATCAAACAACAATCCACTTTAGTTAAAAGTAAGTCATTAATGAGTAGATAATTACAAATGAAGAAACAATATTTATGCTCAAAGAGATTCAATAATTTTTCCTTAACATTTTTTTTTTAGTTTTTGTTCTTTACGTTCGTGCTGGTCTAAGAAGCAATTCATTTTGTGTTCGATTTCTAAGTTGATAGATCTTGACTTAATTTAAAACAAGAGAAGATAATAAACCAATATGTCTAAAGAAGAATATGAGAATACTTTAAAACTAACAAAGTTTGCTCTCAACCTATCCGGGATTAAATTGCTAAATTATCCTAAATATAGAGTCTTAAATTTCTTTGTGGATAATATGTTATTTTATTTCAACTTTCTCGTCTTACACACTGTTGTATTAGGAGAAATCATTTGGATGAAAGACGCCGTACAAATCGGAACTCCATTCGTGGAAGTCTGTTTCATAGCACCGTGTATTACAATAAGCATATTGGGCACAATAAAGACCTTGCACCTCTATTTGAATAAGGACGTTGTTATACACGTGTTGGAGAAATTGAAAGAAATCCACCCGATGAATTACAATGACAACTTCGAAGAAATGGGGTATCAAGGGAAAATTATAACGGAGTCTATGAAACTGTTGAAGTTTGTGTTGTATATGCTGGCAATGCTCTGTTTCATAGTTGCAATGGTATTCTCATTCATCCCTCTGCTGTTGACGGGCTACCATTATTACAAGACTGGAGAACTGGTGATCAAGTATCCTTTCCAGGTGAATTACTTCTTTGATGTGAAGAATTCAAATTGGTGGCAGCTGATTTATTTTCATCAGGTTTGGGCAAGTAAGTGTAGATAGTTCACCAAACTTAAGGTAATATATGTAATGCTACTGATTAAGCTAGAATTTGTTTTTCTATATTTGGAATACGTTCGTCATATGCATTTTAATGGCGCTGTTTGAATATTTATAATTTTAAGTGATGCATTTAATTATTAATATAAGCAAATCAGCTAACATTTATAATTAAATAGTATTATTTCCCGTGAAGTTACGGGTGCTAATAGAATTTGAGCTGTATATTGAACGATTGTCTCAGAGATCGCTAATAGCGATAAGCCCTCTCATTAAGTTAGCTTTGCATTCCATTTCTACTATATATTTGCTGTGTTGCCCAGCACTGTAAATAGAATCTGTCTAACCTACTGCTAAGATACTGAGAAAAACACTCCTAGAAAAAAAAATTGAGATACCATTTAGTTTTACACAATAAAGGAAAACAATCTTGGGTTGCTGTCTCGAAGTCCGATAAAAATACTAATCTAAGACCTCTTTATTTGGGCCGTGACCACCAAGTTCAAGTGAAACACATAAGTTCTACGCTTCCCGATCTTTCCGCCGAACTCAGTCATTTAGTGATTACTTAAACTGTCAGTAAGTAAAGATTCTCATTGTGAAATCTTTACTTAGTGTCAGTTTAAGTAATCATTAACGTCTCTGAGTGCGGCGGTTAGTCTTCGAGTTCGAAGACTGGGCGCTGAGTAAAGGTTTCCCCCAATAAAATATTATAGAGGTAGGGTAGAGTCTTCTTCTACTTCTTATCGTGTGGTTGGTGAACAACCTGCTGTCAGAATTTAAACCGCCTATTAGGGTCTGACGTGGCTTTACACACCGTTGAAAAATCTGTCAGGTGGTCCGGTTTCCTCACGATGTTTTCCTTCAACGTTTTTAGCAACTGATAACTAATTTATAGTACGCACATGAATTTGAAAAGACGTTGGTGCGGTGAATCGCCCGAGTTTAAACTTGCGTCCTTTGACTTGGCAGTCCAACGGTCATACCACTCAGCTATCGTGCTATTTTAAAGTAGAGTAGGTATGTCAGACTTAATTTATGAACTTAATTTCATTTTCCAGCATGCATAGGAGCTCTAAACGTCTTTGGGTCTGACTCACTGTTCTTCGCTTTGTGTGTCTACATTGAAATGCATTTTCGGTTGTTGGGA
Organism: Abrostola tripartita; assembly: GCA_905340225.1. Classification (NCBI taxonomy): domain Eukaryota; kingdom Metazoa; phylum Arthropoda; class Insecta; order Lepidoptera; family Noctuidae; genus Abrostola; species Abrostola tripartita. Next base: position 6,435,280 of record HG996510.1, on the reverse strand, counting down.
TTGCGGTTCAAAAACATAGTGTCGACTACCAGGACTGGAACTAAGCGGAACTTGGCTGAGGCTATTGAAAGACATCAGGAACTAATAGAGTAAGTATTACCTGATCGCAATGTCCACAGATCTATTGCATACTCTAACAGAAGCTGACAAGAATGAATGTATTGGTGATTGCTTTTTCGGAATCGTCACATTCGTCGCCCCTCACAAGGAACTTCTCCTGCATCGTGGGTGCGTTCCACAAATGTAATATCACAGACACAAACACCCAGACTCGAGAACACAAACATCTAAGGATCACCCAATTTTTTGTCCCATACAGGAATCGAACCCGCAGCCCTTACCGCAGCAATCCAATCGCTCAGCGACTACGCCAATCAGGTCGTTGCTCTAAACGATAAAAGGGGATTTATGATTATCCCTAAAATTTACTTATAAGATAATCGATCATACCATTTGGTGGCCTTTTTGCCCTGGAAACCATATAACTGGCTTCCTGATTGAGAGCTTCTAATCATCTGTGACTATGTAACCTTAGATGTGTAACCTCCAACAGTGACTCCATATATCCTAGATAGAAAAGTTAAATTTACCTAATAACCCAGATGTGACCCGCTCGTGCAGTAGCAAAATAAAAACGTAAAATTAATTGCGAACGTCGATTTCGTGCATTGAATGAATAATCTCTGCAACAAGGTCTCATATTGTTTGCTTGATGTGTGACGAATAATAAATAACTTATCACGATCTGAAAGTCCTGTATGTGAGGTCCTAGCAGTAAATGACTTTATGCCTATTGTAGGATTAAAAAAAAACGAAACACCGCAACAAAACTAAGAATTCATTTTCAAACCTGGTGAACCCTACATCTAACTACCAACCGCTCCCATGAACAGTGACTCCTATTGAGTGTGTCGGTAGCTTACTTGACTACACCTTTTGCGTTATTTTTTGACAAATAAAAGTGACAAATGTAGAAAAGAAAGGCAAACGTGTTAATTAAGTTAGCTATGAACAAACTCACGACATCACAAGACGACCTGATTAAAGAAACTGTTTAGTGCTTACCCTCAGGATTATAGGAAGTATAAAAATACGCTCCGAATAAATAACCTCCTTTTTTGAAGTTCTTTAAAAATTTGGCGGTAGAGTAGAAAATAATCTGTTTTGTTTTCTCTCTTATGTATTGATTGCAGACTTCAATTTGATAGCCGTCAATTTCTATCATTAAGAATATGTTCGTCATGATTTTTCGCAAGCAAAGCCATAAGCACAAGTAGAGGAACATGAAACATCTAGTTAATATAAATTAAAGCATTTCATGTTAACTTAAGTGGTCACTAAGCTAAGATTTAATGCATGTTCTGAGAAAGTGTCATAAAATTCCATCATAACTACTTTTATGGGGTTTTGAGTGACTGTTATGTAAATTATTTTCTTGGAAATATTCCCTCTGCTCTGTTAGAAGCTACTGCATGGACAGAATAGCATATAATATTACCTTTACCTTTTTTGTGGGATATGCTTGTGTTTCCTGAGTAAGCAATGGAGTAAGCATTTGAAAGATGACGTCTGTTGATTCCTTTGGAATCCAGAAATTGTATTCAAATAAGAGTAAGATATAGAAAATCATAGCATTTACCTTGTAACAGATAAAGGGGCTGTAGGAGCAAAGTAAGACTCATGGTTAAGTAAATCGTCAAACAAAATACTTTTTCGTGGAGAGTAATCAATTTAAAACAAACATAATGCAAGTTCTACAAATCTCTTCTCGCAGCCGGCCAATTCTTATCCTAACTAGCCTTATTAGCTTCTTTTATTGACCGGAGAAGACAGCCTAAAATAGCTTTTTAATTTAATACAATCTTGTGTTCCAGTTTGGTGAACAAAACGGAAATCTTTTTTACAAAGTCCTCATTGTACACAATAATCTCCAGCTCCTTGCTGATTTGTCTCAGTGCGTTTAATATTACGGTAATCATTATTCAATATATATAATAACTATGTTTTCTGTGATTTCAAATGTTAACGAAATGATAATGAATTGAGGTAACATAACTATGATTTATTTTTATTAATAACAGGTATCGGGTGAATTCAGTACGATATTCGCATTCATCTCGTTCCTAATTGCGAGTTTATCAGAAATATCACTGATATGCTACTCCGCAGACATGCTGATGAGATCGGTAAGTTTATTCTGGAAATATTTTTTCAACAACTCATCCTCTTGTTTATTTAAACGAAATAGATTATTTAAAATGGGACTTTCTGATCGCCGTACATAAGAGTGGGTGATTTGGGGCCCTAAACCATCTTCTCGTCACCGCCTTATAGTGTTGTAGCTGAGAAGAAGAAAGGGCGCAACGAATTACCAGCAGCATATTCTGTCTGTCTGTCGCATTGGCATGAGCTTATTGTCACATGTCATCATGCTGTGGGGTAGAAATTGGCCAACAAGGATGGTAGCGAGGCTTAACGGCCGTGCTGGATGTACTTGGGCACCATAACTCTTGCAGGCTCTCATCTCTCAAATAAAGCTGCTAAAAAATATTTTTGTGAACATACAAGTCTTAATTATCAGCCAGAAACTGGCAAAGCGCAGAAAACGGGTGTATTTTTGTACAGAACTGGAACTAACATTGGTAGTTTTCAAGTCGATGTCCCTTGCAAAGTTTTCCTTTCAACGTTAGACACCGTAGTCCAAACCCTCACTATGCTACGCACGATGGTTTCATTTTAGTCTTACTACATTGTTATGTTATAGAGTATGGAAATAAGCGGATCTGTGTACAAATGTCCGTGGTATGAGCTTGACGAGGAGACGAAGAAAACGATTCTCGTCATTATGAGGTTTGTAACTGTCGGTGACGGTCTAAACTATCGGGAGTGTTATCCATATTAAAAAACATAACATAACATCACGCCTGTATTCCCCGAAGGGGTAGGCAGAGGTGAACATATAGTGCACCCACATTTCGCCAGTTATGTTGTAAGTCCTAATGTAATAGGGGGCGAGCCTATTGCCATCAACCGGGCACAATTCCAGACTCTGTGCCGCTACTGAGAATTACCTAATGGAAAACTCGGTAACACTTTGCCCGACCTGGGATTTGAACCCAGGACCTCTTGCTCAGCAGTCGCGCTTAGTGACCACTAGACCAACGAGGCAGTCAATTTTTTTTTAGTTTTCCATATTATTTACTAAATTTTTTACTCACGGCAATATACTTGAATGCCCGACTAATTAGACTCAAGTAGAGCCTATGAGGCTCTCCATGTACAAGTGACGCGGCAGAGCCGTTCGGTTCGCGACTTCGGTGCGTCAGGAACTCCTTTTAAGTGCGAAACTAGTCGTGCATTCTTGAATATTCACGTGAGTACAACGTAACGTAACGTACGAATATAATAAATAACATACTTATTTAGAATTGAAATTAGTTTGTGTTGCTTTTTTGATAAATTAGTATCATTCCACAATCATGTAGAAATATGTATTCTTCTGTTTACTTATTGTTTTTAGGTGTCATGGAGCATGCAAGCTGACAGCGTGGGGGTTTGTTGATCTGAACCTGAAGTCGTTCACTACAGTAAGTACGATCTACAGCGATGGACCTACTGCCCCCTAGATGAATGGCCCAAGCGCTAAAAGAATAGAATAGAATGTCTCTTCTTCCACTTGGAAAAACGCTAGACTAATATCTCTAAACTGAGAGCTTCCCACTCATCAAATGTTGCCTTATTCTGTTTTGCCATCCCACATATTAAGCTTGCATTCTAGAACAGAATATTGGTACTCTTCATAATGTGTAACGTACACCAAACCGTACCGTCCAAAGCACGCAGGAGTATTGATAAGGGTAAAAAAGGTCACCCATTACAAGACTGGCCGAGGCGAGCACTGCTTAACTTTGTTGATCGACTAATGTAGCTACGTGCCTTTGAGGTACTCGTAATATTATCAGCAGGTACGCGATAACTATTTACACACGAACGTCAAAGTCGTCAAAGTCAAAGAACGTCGAAAAAGATACCAAATTTGACATACATTTTTGTTGCGATCAAGGAACTTAGTTCCTTGGTTACGATGGACTGACTGACAACATAATATAACATCACGCCTGTTTCCCCTGAAGGGGTAGGCAAAGTTGACTGTAAAGTACGCCTACAGTTCGCCAGTTATGGTATAGGTCCCAATGTATTAGGGGCGCGCCTATTGCCATTAACCGGGCACAAATCCAGGCTCCGTGCTGCTACTAAGAATCACCTAATAGAAAAACCCAGTAACACTTGGCCCAACCCGGGATTTGAACCCGGGACTTCGTGCTCAGCAGTCGCTTAGCGTCCACTAGACCAACGAGGCTTGACTGGCCATAACTGTCTTTTGTCAATATCCAATAATGGTAAAGGAAAACATTGTGAGGAAACCGGCACACCCGAGAGATTTTTCAACGGTATGTAAAGCCATGTCAGAGGCCTTCTTTTTCTTCTTCGTTATCACTCTTGACAGAGTGGTCGTGTTCGTCACTTCAGGTCTTAGTGGCCCGCTTTACGAGACGTCTCCATTCCTCTCTTGCTTCTGCCTTCCTCGTGCATTCGTGCAAGGAACCCTTTATTGCAGCCTTAACCTGATCGGTCCATCTCATAGGGGATCTACCTCGTGGCCTGGTCAGAAGCCTACAGGCGGTTTAAACTCTGACATCGGGTTGTTCATCAACCATACGATAGGAAGAAGAATATCGATTGACTGTAGTTAGAAAAGGTATTAATATTGCAAGTTTATTGGCATTGTGTTTTAGTTTATAGTGAAAGTTATTACTTGGTTTTACGTTATTATTTTATGTTGGTATTCATCTTTTGTTTGTTTGTTCTAAAGGTCCGGGGTCTTTATTTATTAACCTTTTGTTTAGTTATAGACAATACTTCAATCAATTTTAAGTTTTCCCTGCTAAGTATGTTTTGTTTAAAATGACTACGTTTAGCAGCTTATTGATATATTTTACGATTATTGGTATTCGATTCGTTTTTGTAGTAGGGTACCATAATGATGCCAGAAAAAAAGAAAGAGAAAGTGTTGCCAGCTTTTTTTTTTTAATTTCTTTCCGTCTTGTATATTTTTATAGTATGATAAAGTCTCAGTAGACTATATATATTATTATAAGCTTCTAGTATTAATTCAAGTACCTAAACAAGAGTTATTATTAGCTGTTTGATTAAATAGCTTAATATCATTCAGGCCGCTGGTTGAACGGCGCCGTATATCGTCCATAGTAAAGAGGCTTGGCTGTTATTTGAACCATTAATAAGCCATTAAGCTAGTTGGCTGCTACATAAATACATAGATTATTATAACAAAGACTTTTCTCCTCACTTATGTTAAGACTACATGTCGCTAAAATTTTCTTAACTGAACACTAATCAAATGTCGGAACAAACTCTCACGTCAAGGCTTTTTAAAAGTTTTTTATATTTTTGCATCAAAGCTAAATTAGCAGATTAACTGCGTTATAGGTATTTAATGTTGTTATGTTTCCAGATATTAAGCAGATCTTGGTCGTACTTCGCGCTACTGAAGACAGTGTACAAATAAACCGAACGAGCAAGGAAGTTATCTATTTGGAAGAACTAAATGTTCTGTTATCATTCAACGGAACGTTTTCATGGAAATCACTTATTCATTTACTTGTTTTTGCACGAGAGCACTCGATTAAAAAAGAGCGTTTTCTGGTAGTAAAATAATAAAACACCAAAATAAATATTTCGTTATACTATGTTCGAGAGCTTATTTATTTAAATAATGAGTACTTATAACCTTATTTAGTTAAATATGGATTATTTTTTCTCTAATCCGTAGTCCGTTGGTCAAATCAAGGTGAAAATACAACGTCAGGCATTTTATCTGGCATCTGTTAACTAGCCCCCTTACCAGAAGCGAGACCCCGCATTACACTGCACAGTGCACGTAGCGGCGCTCCGCGCCGGCGCGGCGTCTCGCTTCCACAACTGAAAAAGTCCTGCTGTAAGAATTTATGGTACGGGGGCAGTAAATCTGTTAGCGGTAAACCATATCTACTTACTTTAGTCCTATACTATATTATGATTAAGTTACTAAAACAATGTTGCCAATAGTTTTATTAGTACGGTCAGCATCGGAAGTAGCCTAAGAAAGAATTAATCAAAATTAATTCAAGTTTTAATCTCAAATTATAAGAGTCTAATCCGATAATCTTAGTTACCAATTTTTACCCTGTAACAGTGTTCTTGAATTAACGGTACAAATATTTATAAATTCAAATGTTCAGTTATTTTTGTGATTGACTGTACTAAGAAAGCTAAATTAAATAAACCGAGAAGCGAATAAAAAAACACATAATCAAGTCTGTTATCCAGAGTAGGCCTGTTATGTGCTAGGCAAAAGACCCTAGGTATTCTTGATCAGAAGTCCATTCACCCACATTTCGCCGCCCATCATCATCAGCCGGAAGACGTCCGACTGCTGCACAAAGGCCTACCCCTTAGAACGCCACAATGAACGATAACTTGTCGTTTGCATCCACCGGTTGCCCGCAACTCTGACGATATCGTCGGTCCACCCGGTGGGAGGCCTGCCAACGCTGCGTCTTCCGGTTCGTGGTCGCCACTCGAGAACCTTTCTTCCCCAGCGGTTGTCAGTTCTTCGAGCGATATCGAGCGCCGCCCATAGGTCCCATGTAATAGGTAACGAGCCTATTGCCATTCATTGGACTTCCACAAACAAAACACATTAATATTTATTACCGATAATGCAAATGGTCCATTGTAGAAGACATACATAGTTTATCGTGCAGAGAAATCAGCAATAACCACAGTTTTTGTTAGAAATATAATACACAACAGGTTTGACCATCGCATGGTTTGTCCATAAAGCGAGACTCGCATTAAATTATAAAAACTAGTGTATCCTAGTGTCAATAATACTGGATATGTTTCAGGGTTGGTTCATAGAAACAAAATAATTTTATTTTAATGTCCTTCGTGGGTGTATTAGACTGACAGACATTAAATACTAGCAAAAATGTCGTGATTAAGTAAAACTATCAGATAATAGCACGAAAAACAAATGAGTATCGTATCTCGTGGAGGACTTATTTCTTCTACCACCACCCCTTTGTTAAGTTTATGTAGATCCACTTACACAACTATCAACAGTGGACCTATGCCTTCTTTTTTCGATGGTCCTAGTTTCGATTCCTGGGTCGGGCAAAGTATTATTGAGATTTTCTATTGGGTAGAAGATTAATTTCTGCCTACTTCATCGGAACAAACAGGCGTAATGTTGATGCTGGATCTATTATCTAGACCATAAACTAACACTATCCATTATTTAAAATAAACAGGTGCAGAAGATCTCCACGAACCATTGCTTTAACAACATTTTGAATTTTAACCCACCTCCTAGTCCCAATATTTAATACATTTTCGACGTATACGCAGTGTTAAGTATTAATAGAAGCAAAGCACAGGTGTGAACCATCTCTTACGATCCGACATTAACCTAATTGAGAGCACTCTACTACGTAATATTATACACGACAAGCGCACGTTTTTTGTGACTATTAAATATAATATGTAGATTTTATGCTTGTTTCATTTTGTTCTTGTGTAGCAAACGTTTGTTTTTGATTAAACTTTACTCTCGCGAAGGTTGTGAAGTGGTCCGTAGTGCCTTTAGCTTAGCCAATCGACTTTGTAACTTGGATAAAGGTTCGAAAACCTGAAACACTAAACTTCTTACGCAATAGATTAAAATACTGTTCCGATCTAATCTTAATTTCCAAAATTTTGTCAAGGCCCAGTTAAACTAAAAATGTATGTCATTTGTAAAGCCTTAGACCTTAATTCAAATAGTGTTATTTGTTTAATTACTCCGCGTTTGTAACTTGCAGATACTTTGGAGAGCATAATCTAAATTTTGGCGATAGGTGCTTTCCTAAAGTCTTGGCTCATACCAAAGTGATCTTAGCATTAGTGCAAAACTAAGTGTAAAATGCCTATCATGTGGTTTAGTTCAAGCCAAGCCACAAAAATACCATATGCAACTTTTCTGCTATGCAATTGTAATTATTAGGTACCTATACAACATATTTCATAATATAACACAATTTAAATAATCATATCATTAATATGTTTAAATTTCCTTGTCACAGCGGGTAAATAGGTATGCTTCATATTGTTCTATACAAACTTCTAGGAATGGGAAATATTTATCCTACATAGGTACATGTCACGCATTTTCCTGACGGCTAGGTGACAATATATGCATATTTAGTTGCATCAATTTAACTATTTTTAAATTATCCTTCATATCACATCACATCAGCCTAGTGCAGTCCACTGCTGGACGTAGGCTTCCCCTGGGGTACGCCACAAGGCCCGCTCTTCTGTTTTCGCCATCTAGTCACTGCAAGCTACCCTCCTCAAGTCTTCGAAATCCATCTCCATTACACTTACTTAAAGTAAAACTCAACCAGTCTTACTACAAGAGTGGATGAGGAGCGGACAAAATTGTATGTGAGATTGATTGAAGGAAAGGTTTTTTTAATATTTGCAAAAGGATAAAAAAAAAGATAGCTTATAATCAAGAACAACAATGATTGCCAACTAACAAGAGTTGACCTCATATAGAATCACAGATTAAATAAAAGAAAAAAAATCGAATAACCAAAGACCAAGGGTCAAGGGTCCAACCCTTTTCAGGCGTTCCCTTACGCAATCGGTGCCAATAACCTGACAACAGGTAGCCAGGCATGACATTGTGCCCGCTAGGCTCTCCACCGCCACTTTCAACACAATCGCTGAGAATTAGTATTCATCGCACACAGCGTATCATGACTGAGTTATATACTTAAGTATGTATGTCGCGGAAGTAGAACAATAAGTAGAAACACTTTATAAAAAGCCATAAAGTTGTCTTAGGTTTTTGGAGTGGATTTTGATGCACATGTTGCAGGTTTCAATCCAGGCAGGTCCGAATGTAGTCTAAAAAAAAACAACAAAACATAACATAGCATCACGCCTTTATTCCCCGAAGGGGTAGGCAGAGGTGTACATATAGCACACCCGCATTTCGCCAGTTATGTTATGTAAATCCCAATGTAATAGGGTGCGAGCCTATTGCCATCAACCGGGCACAAATCCAGACTCCGTGCTGCTACTGAAAATTACTTAATGGAGAACTCAGTAACACTTTGCCCGTCCCGGGATTTGAACCCAGGACCTCTTGCTCAGCAGTCGCGCTTAGCGGCCACTAGACCAACGAGGCAAGAAAACACAAACACGTTTTAATTTGGTTGCTTCTAACAACATTTTGGCAATCGCAGTGCAGATAATTCTCTAGCTTCATTCTTCTTCTCTGTATTGGCATTAGCTAATTATCTCAAGGAAACAGGTCATGTCACGGCGCAAATATTGGTCTGTCAACGAGGATGGTACGGTGTCCTGGACGAACTTTTTATCATCACTCGTAAAGGCTATTCACCCGCACCCCCACTAATCTCCTTTGGATTTTAAGCAAATTTCCTGACTTTCCAGGAACATTATACAGCGGAATTTTGTGCGCAGTTTCATTTTAGTCATATGGACCATTTTAATACGTTATTAAAATAGTTTCACACACGTGGACGCCGGTGGGTAGTCACGTATTCGATGCTGGCGTATTTTCCTGGTATTCTTACCTGTTCCTTTTTGTAACCATGCCCTGGGGTTACTAGAGAAAGTATGTTCTCAGATTTTCTGAGTAGGTACAGATTTTTTAAGTTTGTTTGGAAGCTATCGCTTACCATAGATTAATGATATTGTTTAAAAGCATATATATATATTCATATTGTGGTCAATAAAATATATCTATCCATCTTCACCCAGTACGACCCGAAGTTTTTGCAGGATACATTTTAAGTCGCAACAAGCAAAGCAATGTTAAAGAAAAGACTTCGTTTATTATGGCTTTATGGCCCGTAGTTTTTCCTGTCGTAATCGTTATCAATATTTTCTTCTTTAGAGTATTTTCCAAGTTCATGTTCATTAAATGTTGTTTCTCCACCTATAACTTCATCTTCCAGGATTTCTAGATAAACTTAAACTGTATAATTTCTACCTGACATTATTTCTGGCCGTGTTATTACGCTTACAGGAAGAAATAGGCAAAAATAACCAAAGAAAAAATAGATAATAATGCACAGTATAACAGTTTCTACCTAAAAGGGACGCATGACTACCCCGGCGAGTGACCCCTATACTTAACAAGAAAATAAACTATAATTTAGTAAATGATTGAATATATTAATACAAAATTATCAACACGCTAACTCACGAGACATGCATAAGAATGTTCCAATAGACAATGAACGGGTGTCTTGGTAAAAACTCAGGTAAGTGGCTATCCACACAAGGAACCTACCATTTAACTAAATACAAACCTTATCACTACAAAAATAAAGATTGAAATGCTTTGAACGCAAAGAGAGACACATCTACAGCTATTCATACCGACTAAAAATCAATGCAGTTATTTACCTCCCTATTACGACGTAATAACAGCCATTTTTGAAGCTATATAGAGCAAATGCAGAAGCTTTAGCGACAAAATTATGCTTCTGACGTTGTACTACCTTATTTCAACGCGATAGCAGCGGTTTTAGAATGTCTCAACAGAATATGTAAGTTGGCGGGACTGCGTCGCTGCACAAAATTAATGCTGCAGCCAACATAGACCTTATGTGTTAGCTAATAGGTTTATTTTCTGTTGGCATAGGTGTGACTGTGATCGTTGTCGAGGGACACGACAGCGGCAACCCGTGTGAGACGGCTTGCAACGATACCGGATTCTGTGCTGTACACGAGATTGTAACGGAGAGATAAAGCCTCTACTTAAAACGTAGGATTTTTAATGTAATGTAACGTATATTTTGAAAATTAAATCGAGATTCTTTTTAGTATTGAGTGTAAAAGTAGTCTCTGACCTGAATTGGGATACTATAAAAAAATCTGACTATGTGTTTATATGTTTGTGTCACAGTTCCCCGATAGCCATCGGATTCATCTTCAGATGTATCCTAGTTAAATAGTTAAGTATATTAGAATTACTCATTACGACGATCATCATTTAGAGCATGTAAGATACGATTTTTATTTAAAATATAACGTTATCAATCAGTGACGATACATTTAAGAGATGCTTTATGGTGCTGTAGACTTGCTTATTTCTCATCATCACTACATAGTATAAAACAAAGTCGCTTTCTCTGTCCCTATATCCCTATATGCTTAAATCTTTAAAACTACGCAACGGATTTTGATGCGGTTTTTTTTAATAGATAGAGTGATTGAAGAGGAAGGTTTATATTTATAATAACATAAATGAAATAGTGAAGAAATACTTATAATATATATTTTATACCCGTGCGAAGCTGGAGCGGGCCGCTAGTTTATTATATTATTATGGGTACATTTGTTATGTCAGTTATAATTAAATTCTTTTACTTTTTTATTCTTTGTCATTCAGTCAAGAAGACTACAAAGTCTTCTTCATCGACAATATGGCAGGCAGAGGTGTTCTCCTTATCAGGAGTCTTTTTTCCCACTTTTCACCATCTATCATAAGATTTATGTACCTAATAGGGGGAGAGCTTACAGCCATTACCCGGGCACAGATCTAGACTCCGTGCAGCTACTGAGAATTACCTTGTGGAAAATCTTAATAAGTCGTTGCTCGAAGTGGGAATCAAACCCAGAAGAACCTGACGCACATCAGTCTTGTTGAAGTCCACTAGACCATTAAGGCTGTCAGAAGTGTTATGAAACTAATGAAAATTCGTGGAAAATTCTTAGTCTGTACATCATATTCATACTCTTTTGTTGGCTCCAAGGTTTCATACCCGACTACAATGGATATCAAATATAATAGAAAAGGTATTCTGTATTAGTCTGGAGTAGGTTAACGATCTTGACACAATACGTAGTTTCGACTTACTAGTGTCAGTAACATTGCAATGTCAATGAAGTTATTGAACCTTGTGAAGTGGTAATTGTTTTTTATTGTGTAGTTGCTTAGCAACCATAATTCTGAATGACACAATTCGTTAAATTCATGACCCTTGACTCTTGAGAGGTTTTTACATACAATATGCATATAAACATGCTTGTAATCCCTGAAAGACTAGAAGAGCTATTTCCCTTTATCTATTTACTCGTATTTTCATCATCATCATCAGCTGTCAGACGTCCACTGTTGATCCAAGGTCTCACCCTTAGAACGCCACAATAAACGACACATTGCCATATGCATCCGCCAGCTGCCCGCAACTTTGATGATGTCGTCGATCCACCTGGTGGGAGGCCTGCCAACGCTGCATCTTACGGTTTTATCCATATTTTAAGGCTTATCATAAGTCCCATGTTGGTAAACCTATTGCCATTCATCAGCTCTAGAAACGTTTGTTAGTACCTGCATAATATCTGAATGGAAGCTTCTTGCGATATTCCATTTCTGTGCAAATTACCAACGAAGAGAAAAAATGAAGTGCGCCTTTTTTTTGTCCCTGTCAGATTCATTAATTTAGCCTCAAAAGCATGCAGTTAGGTAGTTAAAATCATAAGCCTAAAATACGTGCCTTACGTAAACTGCAATAAACAGTAGATATCTTGAGAAATCCGTCCCGTGTGCGTCCGTACTCCGTCGCGACACGAGTCGGGCGGGGCCGTCCATTCTTTTTTACTTGACGTTTTTTAAAACAGTTTTTTCTTCGTGAAATCTGTATCGCACGATACACGAATTCTTTTTACGTGTTTCTTAAAAAAAGGCGTTCGTGGGGATCTAGTTGCAGCAAAAAGAATCACGGATCAACGCAGACAGTTTTGATTCGGTGAAACTTTAGTTTTTTTCGAAATTCCGTGAGCTATCGGGTACTAAGGCCTCTTTGGTATAAGTATCTATCAACTGTATTTTGTTTCCTTGTCTCTACCAACTTGTTCACTGGTCAATACTCATCACGGTACTATATTAAAGAAGAAGAAGCGACAGGTTAACTGAAGACCTTCTGTTAAGTCTCGCCAAAAGACCTTTGAAGACCTAAAACTCTTCTCAGAATCAAGACGAGACTTTCTTGAAAAAAAGTTATGGTCAGTTGTATTCAAACGAACGTAGTCTTCAATAGCTATTTTGTTAATGACGTTGACGTTAAAACCTTCTTTTCTTACAATCCATACTTCTATTTAACACTTCTTCTATCATCAAAACATCTACACTCTTCTTACTCATAAATACCTTTACAGAATCCATGAGCAGTGATAGCCAAGTGGTATGACCGTTGGACTGATAAGTCTAAGGTCGCAAGTTCAAACCCCGGCACGCACCAATGTCTTTTCGAATTTATGTGCGTACTATAAATTATTTATCGGTTGCTAAAAACTGCGAACGGAACCGGCACACCTGAGTGATATTTCAACGTGTAAAGCCATGTCAGATTCCTAAAGGCGGTTTAAACTCTGACACCAGGTTGTTCATCAACCATACCTACAATAAGAAGAAAACAGAATCGATCCATCTCTATTTTTGCCTTCCCTTGCTCGTATTTCTTTTATGACGTAATTCTTCCGTCTTATCGACGAGTTTTCTTACTTCAAACGTGATCGTGTAATTTGAAGTCTCACACTGTGTCGAATATGTAATTATTTTAAGAAACGTAGTAGTAACTATCAGCATAGTTAAATCTATTAAACGGTGTGTAACAACTAACGTGGATAGTAAACGTCAGTCAAAGAATATATGTACATAAATATCTATATACGTTATGTACAGTGCATGCCATGTAACTATGATTATTATCACTCACAATACCAATGGGATATTTTCGTACCTATGTAATTCTTTAGTCTTTGTAACAGATATGTACTCATCTAGAAATTAATAAGGAATTGTTCTCTATCCCGATAAATAACCATAAATACATTTTTTTATATACCTAATTTAATTTTATGGGATCTATGTAGTTACTTGTATAGGTACTGTATTTACTGTCTCGCTAAATGAGGGTGTGCAACTGTGCACAGCTTAGCCTCTTTGAATAGCTACCTGCCCTCTTACCGTCAACTCTTAAGGCAGGACATATTACATTGTCAAAGAGACGCCGCTACGAGTAGTATAGTGCCTTGTTTCGCTCCCACAACGGAAAATGTCCTGCGGCCTTTTAGTTTTTGGACAGCGTAGTTGCATTTTAAAATTCATTACTTTTGTACATACATATATACATAGATATTGTTATGGTAACAATAGTCACAGCCGATCTCTGTATAATACGCAGCATTTTCCCTACATCCCAGTATAGTCACCGTTTTATTAGGCTCACGTACAGTCGGCCACAAAAAAAACACGAAAATAATATTTTTATAGGGTAATCATAATATGGAATGTTTTTATCATAGTATTCAATAATACACTGATAATTACATGCATATGATATAGACTAACCGCTATCCTTGCTTAGGCCAATTGGCAAAAAAACATGTTATAAATAGGCGTGACTTTATGCATGTTTGTATATTTGCAAAAAAATCATTCGGCTAGTGGCTAAATATTTCATATTTGTAACTACTGACTATAAATTCGAACTAAATATAATAATATGGATAGATAAAAGTAAGTACAAATGATTCTCATTGGTATAATTAGGGTTCCATAGTAGGTACACCATTTTTAACTTACCTCGTAGGGTCCACTTTTACATCTGAATACAAATGTACAAGGTAACTCTACCAACAATTTTCTACGCGTTTATTTTAGCAGCGACTGTACCCAGTCATTGTTTTGAAATAATTGTGACAATCACAATTACATGCAAATGTATTGTCGCGGGTACGTAATCAGTTGAATATTCATGTGGTATATTAATTTGTTGCTTTGTTCTGTAGTCGTGTTTGGAAAGTGGGCAGGCAGGCGTGTAGCCACTGCTCCCAGTAGTCACGATGTTTGGTGTATTGTTTGGTGGGCTGTGTGCTGGACGCTGCAAGCTGGACAAATGGTTAGCATACCTGCCCCCCTAGCCAAGTGGCAAAACGTTTGACGAATAGAAATCGAATAGAATGATAACTGTATGGAGATGATATAATTATTTTATTTATTTATTATTCATTAATAAAGGGTACAAAGTAAATTATATGACGTACAACAATGTCCAACAAACTATACACATAGTAATGTTTTGACTATGTTATCAATGACATAATGTCAAACCCATATATTTTTCATTCTATTCGATTTCTATTTGCCACTTGGCTAGGGGGGCTGTTGTAAACAGCCGAACCGAATTTGTCTCCTATACCAACTGTTAACGGCAGCTGTCATCTTTTCTATCACTATTGTAATAGAATTCAAATTCGCTTGAACGGAATGTAAATAATGGATTTCATAACGTCTTATGTTATTTCAAATAGAGCAGGTATATGGTAGCACGGAAGAGGTATCTTTGGTCTTCTGGTTACTGCTGGTCTGCTTATTTGGTTTATTGGACAAGTGGTTGCTAAGCTGAACACGAGACCCTGAGTTCAAATCCCGGGTCGGGCAAAGTGTTATTGGCTTTTTCTATTATGTTTTCTATAATGTATCTAATTTCTAGTAGAAGCACGGAGTCTGGATTTGTGCCCGGTTGATGACAATAGTCTCGCCCCCTATTACATTGGGACCTATAACATAACTGGCGTAATGTGGATGTTCTATAGGGTCTATAGGTCACCTCTGCCTACGGCTTCGGGGAATACAGGTCCGAGATTTTATATTCTTGTTTTATTGGGTTCGATGTAAGGTAATTTGAACAGCAGGCTTGGGTATGAAATTATTGGCTTGCGTAAACCATGTTTCGGTGACTAATCTAGGAGATTTTCGGAAGGAAAATGTAAGCCTGTACGTGAACGAAATAGAGGATAACATTTTGTTAATATACAAGAAAATCGAATACGTTAACGTGGTACAAATAGTTTAGAATTATGTAAATACGAATACTTAATAACATAATTTGTACAAATTATCCTGGGCTATCTACGGAGGGGTAGGCAGAAGTGTAGCTCCCTCTCTCGCATTCCGATAACGGTATCAGTCAGACTTGATAGGGGGCGACCCTATTGCTATCGTCGATCTCAACACCGACGGTTATAAATGAGTATTTTTAACCCTAGCTTACTCGGTCTGGGAGTCAAACCCATGATAGTAACTTGATGGTATTTCTGAATGATAGACGACCTGTTTAGCGCAGTGACTAAGCGATTGGATTGCTACGCTACGGGTTGCGGGTTCGATTCCCGCACGGGACAAAACTTTGTCCGATCCGCAGATGTTTGTTCCGAGTCTAGGTGTTCATCATCATCAGCCGGAAGACGTCCACTGTTGGACAAAAGCCTCCCCCTTAAATAGGGGGGGTTGCCATAATCCCCACGCTTGGCAAGCGGCTTGGGGATCGCAGTGTTGGTGGTCAAGTTACAGAAGACGCTGCTGCCCATCTTCTGGTTTTTTCCCTTAGTCGCCTCATACGACACCCACGGGTGGAAAGGGGGTGGTCAATTCTAGGCCGGATACCACACGGCAAGGTCTAGGTGTTCGTGTATGTGATATTTCATGTTTGTGAAACGCACCCACGAGAAATTCCTAGTGTGGGGCGACGGTTTTTTTTTAAGTATTCGCACAGAAGTTTAATTTTCGTATAACGCATATCATAAACTCAACATCATTACCATACACCTACATTTCAACAGTCATGTTATAGGTTCCATGGTTGTATTTTATAGAGGGCTGGTGTATGGCCGCTAACCGAACATTTAGTAAGTTTTTATCAAAATAAAAAAAGTGTCCGTTTGATTGGCTAGTCAGCCCCCTTACCATGAACTCTTAAAGCGGGACAGTTTACGTTGTGAAAGCGAAACGCCGCACAACACTGCACGTAGCGGCGTCTCGCTTCCACACCGTAAACTGTCCTGTTTTAAGAGTTCATGGTAAGGGGGCTGTTAGCAGGTATGATTGAACGCATCACAGGTCTAACACTCAGCAGTCGTGCTTAGCATCCACTAACCCAACGAGGCTATAACATAGCATACACCAAACGTTCTATTTGAATGGTTGATAGTTGTTGTGTATACTCTTAAGTTCTTCGAGTTCCAATGAAATTCATTCTATAATAGTACAAGCAGTCTTCGCGGGTGGTTCATAGCTCCGTCATCTCCGGATACAAGGAGACAAACAGCTTCGAAATAAGTATACCAAGGAGTTGTAATTCCAAAGAATAAAGATATAACTCGCTGCAGTGACAAGTTTCAGCTCCTAAAATCCCAGCGTGATACCTTTCTTCTAAGAACCACTACTTCACACGAAATGAACTCGATATCCGACCTTTTCTGATACTCCTTGCAACAAAAAAAGTAGGTATACTTGTACAATGCACAATGAAACAAAATTCATTTTTGTGTTATAAATCATAAGGTTTAAATTACGAAGTTCATAATCTAATCCTTACCACATTCTTTTGCGTTTTATAAAACCTTTATATTTAGATTAATAAGGTTCATATTGTATTTATAGTTTGGGGTATTAATTTTGTTAGCATTGACTATAAATAAAATACGAAGTTTTAAGTGACAAAGAACTACCCTCGTGGAACAGGTTCTTTTAATTTATGGGTTGGCGATGAATGTGTGTGTGCGTGTGTGTGTTTGTGTGTGTGCGCACTTGCCAAACACTGCAGGGGGCTTTGACATGCAAGGGGTGTGATGAGCTAGTTTGCTAGGGCTGGTCAAAGTTAATTAAATAAATTATGGGTATTTTTGTTATATTTTTAATAAAAATACAAAAAATAACTTTAGATCTCTTTTAACTTTTATACAGAAACGAATGATGTTATAAAAATTTAAGTATTGTTAACTACTTTCTAGTGGGATATTAAAGTCTATACATAAATTGGCATACTTTAAACACTTTAATTTTTTTTTAAATGATACGTTATATTATTTTACAAGGTACCTATTTAGAGAAACTAAAATTGGAATACGTAATTTATATTAATTATTTATTACTTACAACAAAAATATTCACAGGGATTAAAAATCTTAAGACTTTCTGCGAAGTTTTTAAGAGATTCTATAATATGAGAACATTCCTTATGAGATTCTTATCAAGTTGAAAAACCTAATTTCCTGTTCTCGCTCAGTGTTTAAGTCTGGAATTCTAAAGGTCTTACATTTTTAAAAGGTTTTATCTTACGTATCAAGATTTTCATTTATTATTTGCAAAGCAGAATATTGAACGTCTAGAATCTAATATGAATCTTTATACTTATGTCCTCTATGATACTAAATTATAAGTGTTCTTAATTTACCAATTTGGCTGCCTCGTTGGTCTAGTGGTCGCTGAGCGCGACTGCGGAGCAAGAGGTCCTGGGTTCAAATCCCGGTTTGAGCAAAGTGTTACTGAGTTTTCCATTAAGTAATTCTTAGTAGCAGCACGGAGTCTGGATTTGTACCCGGTTGATGGCAATAGGCTCGCCCCCTATTACATTGGGACTTACGACATAACTGGCGAAATGTGGGTGTACTATATGTACACCTCTGCCTACCCCTTTGGGGAATACAGGCGTGATGTAATGTTATGTTAATTTACCACACATTTATTAGATAATCGACAAAAATATAGTTTACTAGCTTCCGCCCGCGACTTTGCCCGCGTGGATTTCAAATGTTTTATATCCTTCCACGATAAATGGGCTATCTAACACTGAAATATTTTTTCCAAACGGACCTGAGATTAGCGCGTTCAAGCAAACATACAAACAAACTCTTCAGCTTTATAATATTAGTAAAGATACGAACAAATTAAGGTATTTTTTGTAACTTAATTGACAAAGGAAATTTGAAAAATAATGGCCACGCGCGGTTTTCGATTCCGCGACCTTCGCCGATCCGTGGCATAGCTATGCCAACTAAGCTATCGTGTCGCTATTTGCTTTTTTCCTTTCCTCTTTTGCCACCTAGCCCAAAAAGGGGGTTATGTTTTTAACACGTCACTGGAGTTTCTCTAGTACCTACCTACCATAAGTGTATTTAAAATGTGAGACTTAAAATAGACATAATTTTTCACATTTCAACAACAATTTAGACTACATTGGTTCCATTTTATAGAGTTACTACGACATAAGAAAATTATTTTTAACAAAAACAACGGAAAAAATTCCTATACAATGAAATTGCGTCAGTAGCAGCCCTGATCGGACGCGCTACGGCAAGCACAGCAGGGGTTGTCGGTCCATACGTCACAGCACGCACACATGTACACAGCGACTGTATATAAATACACAGATACACATGATAAACGCCTGTGTGCGTAAATACCGATGCCCAGCTGTGGGTAGTACCGGCAAGTGGAGCGAAAAGAAATTTTAGGAATTTTGCATAGGAGGAGGTACTGTCGAGTGATTAACTACTAGTGGTGTTTCATGTATGGTAGTTGACCAGAATTGTATTTTTTTACTAATAGTTCTTTTATGTTGAGACGTATAAAGGCGAAGGTTAGTGAATTAACTGGATGGGGAAGAGCTCGGCGTACTCAAGTGGATCAGGCCAGGTTAGGAGTACCCTAAACTGACCTTGGCTGGAGGCTCTTGGGTCTCGCCAAAAAGTCCGGTAATTAAAATAATAATATATCTTTATTTACACATAAGGGTATTTGTAGAACAGTGATTTTGACATAATCTTTAAACAATATGTGGTTACAAATAGTTGGGTGACTTACTGATCTCCTCGCTAGATTGTAGAGCAACCTGTATTAAGGAGAGTCAGTTTGCCTCCCCGATTTGGTTTTACACAAGAGTAGTATTAAATACACGTTGATTAGAGCTACAACATCAATCACATTATGGTAATGCAGATATAATCCCCCTGAAGGAACCTGCACTGAACCTATAAAAAAAACCAACCTTAAACTAACGAGCATGTACGAAGAATCTGATGATAGTGAATGCGTCGAAAGATGGTGAATTGGTGATGGAAGATGACGAACCCAGTCAGTATGACCCTAATGGATTTATGATGAATATATAGATTCCTGATAAAGGAGAACAGGGATAATTCTAAGTTGCATTTGAACACCGAAATTTTATTGGGATTTTCCATTAGGTGATTCTTAGAGGCAGCTCGTAGTCTGGATTTATGCCCGGTTGATGGCAATAGGCTCGCACTCGATTACATTAGGACTTTTATCATAACTGGCGAAATGTGGGTGTACAGAGGTAGGTACACCTATGCCTATCCCTTCGGGGAACAGAGGCGTGATTTCAAGTTGCAACGACGCTCGAAAAAACCAAGAATTTGCAGCATAAATTACATAATCTAACGCACAATCTACATACTACACACATTCTTGTGCGTGATTGTACTCATTAATTAGCTCACCTCAGTTGCTGGTAACTGGACCGCCGCGGGAGCTACAGAGTAGAAACTATATAGTCGAGATAAAAGTGTCTTGGTTCTTAGATGGCTGTGACCTAAATAGAAAGGACGGCTAATCAATAGTGAGCTAGTACTTTCAACTTTTTAATACTGCAAGAAGTTTAAGTATAATACTCACGACCTGATTGGCGCAGTGGCTAAGCGATTAGACTGCTGTGCTAAAGGGTTGCGGATTCGATTCCCGCACGGGACAAAAATTTGTGAGATCCACATTTGATCGTCCCGAGTCTGGGTGTTTGTGTATGTGATATTTCATGTTTGTGAAACGCATCTACGATACAGGAAAAAATCCTAATGCGGGACGACGTTTAAAAATACATATAAAACCTCGTAGCCACAGAAATTGTGTGTGAGTTAAAGCAACGCTTCCTAAGGTCAGGCTTTTGATGGGTGACCGTCTTAAATAAATCGAGAAACCTACTCATCATAAAAAGCTTGAAAAGTCCTGCGACCGATCTCTGGACTAATCAATGGTAGGCTCTGAGAGTGGGCTAGTATTTTCCATTTTTTAATACTTACTGCAAGAATGTTTTATTATATACAAAACCTCGTAGCTACAGAACTGCTGTGAAGGTGACGATTTGTGGGGTTAAGCACCGCTTGCTAACGTTGGGCTTTTGGTAGGTCACCGTTCTTTACAAATCGAGAACCTTCTGTGCCATGGAAAGCAAGATAAGTGCTGCGATCTTAGTATCTAACTCGTAGCTCAAGCTGCTACTTAGATCAGACTGAGAGTTTAAACACTGCTTGCTAAGGTTAGGCTGTTGATGGGTGTAATCGAGAACCCCCGTGCATAGTAAAAGCCGTTATTTTGTTAGTTCTCCATCCAATCGTACTATTAGTGTGAGAGAATAGAGTCTCTGTGCACTATTTATTTTCTGCTCTGCTAGCTGCCTATTGTTTGTTTCTAACTTATTTAAGTATAAAATTGTAGAGGCATTGTAAGGCTATGAACCGACTTCGAAAACTTCTCCAAGAAGCACCTAACCCACCTAAGCACTCATTTATAAACGACTCCAAAATGTGATTTAAGTTAACCATTTCTAAAGTATATTGACATCTCTATTCTTTGATATGCAAACGACAGTGACAGGTATAATTTAATCTATTGTTCAGCATTGACAATTTTGACAAGCTTTTATTTTTAAATTGCAATGTTTGTTATTTATTGTCTTGCCGTGTGGTATCCGGCCTAGAATTGACTACCCCCTTTCCTCCTGAGGGTGTCGTAAGAGGTGACTAAGGGAAAATCCAGAAGATGGGCAGCAGCGTCTTCTGTAACTTCACCAGTATACTGCGATCTCTTGCCCAGCGTGGGGTTTATGGCAAACTCTCCCCCCCGCCCCCCGCTTAAACGGGGAGGTCTATGTTCAACAGTGGACGTCTTGCGGATGATGATGATGATGAATGTTTGTTATTAAGTTAGTAGTATACCAAGTAGAGATTTGTATGTTAGTTCGTTTAGGCCAAATCATGACATCCGATTGAAATGAAATTGTGCATACCTACCCATGTTCGATGACAATACAATATTATGGTACTTTTGAGCTGGTCTGATGATGGAGTCAGAAGGTGGTCATAGATACTCAGTAACCAAATAACGCATTCCCATCGTGTTAGGGTTTGGTTAATTTTTCTTCACTAGTACTTTGAGCCTACTTAGCTGATTTAAAAGCTTGTGTTTATTTATTTTTAATATTAACTTAATATAAGTAAGAGAGGACATGTTGGTACGTATATTAGTAATAATATATCACACGTTTAGTGTGTAGGTTGCAAGGTACCTACTTAAACGTGGCCTCTTTATCAAGCTACTATTTACCAAAAACTAATGTTACTCCCGAAGTCTACAATTAAAATAAACTCAAGGTGTTAACTATTCACAATACCCGTTAATTTACGTAATAACCGGTAACTTTACGAACGAGAAGCATGGCGTTAGGAAATAGGCTGTTTATAACGATGAGAATTCATAATGAGTAGGTTACGCAAATCATTAATTAGTTTTAATTCTTACCTTTGTTACGTACTATAGGAGATGGTTTTCTTTGTTTTTGTATTATAGTTAAAATATGTAGTAGTAAATTAAGATTATGCCCTTTTGTCTGTTTTAATGCTTGAAGTCAAGTACTATTGTTATTAAGCACAGCAACTACGTAGAAACTTATTAAATTATTCTTTTACATCCCAACCATACCTGATAAAGTTGTAGGATTTACGATTTCCAGATATTTTTTTGTGCGTGTATTTTTATTTAATCAAATTAATATTTAGATCCTTGACCGAATGATACGTTCGGCGCGTTTACAGTCAGCAATCACATCTTCTGTGTTTTAAAAGTGGTATAACCTTAACTTCGAAATCGATTTTTACTGTATTCTTCTGTATGAAGGTTTCCCGAATTCCCAGCAGATCACAAGTAATTCCTCTGAAGATGAATCATTGCCCGAATTCCTAGTAGAACCTAAGCAATTCCCCAATATTCATTAAGTGGTTACCTTTAAATGCTGAATCATTACTCAACAGCCCCCTAACCATGAACTCCTAAAGCAAAACTGTTTGCATTGTAAAAGCGAGACGCCGAATTACACTGCAAGTAGCGGCGTCTCGCTTCCACAACGTAAACTGTTCTGCTTTGAGAGTTAATCGTAAGGGGGCAGTCATATTGAGTCAAATGAATCAAGTCTGTGATAACTGTGATGATTGACCATGTTGTGCCTATATCATAATGATTCATATTTTTATACTTATACGATTCTGCTAAAGAGGACTTGAACTCATTCCGAACCTAAATTACTGTATGGCTTTAGTCGTAGTGGGAACGTCGTAGCCAGCGTAGACAGGCGTCGGTCGAATGCTACGTTCTACGAAACATTAACCATCTGCTACACATCTCTACTAAAGATTATATCGTAATAATATTATATAGTTAGCTAGCCTTTATGTGAATATTTTCACGCAATTATATATTTTCGTTGTGTTACTATTAAAATAAATTTCTGAGAATTATTATTTTAGCTATACGTGAACTTAACATTTGGTTGTTCAAGTTAATGGTAGACTAGTTTCTGCCCGCGACTCCGTCTGTGTGTGAACAGTGCGAACATTTAGCTGAAGATTTACAGTACGTAATGTATCATTTCTCTTTCCATGAGATTAACGTTCTCTGCACCTTTGTTAAAAATCTAGTTGTGTTGTACAGGCAAAAAAAATGTCACTGAAACGTCAAACTAAAGTCTATGTAAGCAGCTTTCGGTCTAACAAAAATTACAACAACACAATAAAATTGAAGCGTTAGCGAAAGTAGAAAAGAAAATATACAGCTGAAACACCACCAGTTTACATACAGGCGCTGAAACATTGCGCCCCCATTACTCAGTTACAAAGACTCAATAAAAAGAAAGATTTAACGTTGCCAAATCGACACAAATACGCCGAAAGCGACCTGTTGCACGCCACAAAAAATAAGAATGGTGAACGAATGCATTCTGAACATTAATCATTCACTCGGCGTTTGAACGAAAACGACACAGAAGTTTGTACTCTGGCCGGTCAACGCGGGAAGTTTGGGTGCCGCGCATTGTTGGAAAGAAATGAGCGGCGGAAAGAAAGGTGCAAAGTGAACCGATTTATCTTCTATAATGTTTCTTTGTGGGATAACATTATGATGAAGGTACTGCCTTATTGATCTTGTGGTGGAAAAGTAACTGCTGGACTTGAGGCGTTTGTTTCAAAATGACTAGATGCTAAGACCAGAGAGAGAGACTAGCTAGCTTAGTGTTGGATTTCCATGCTAGTGTTCTAACTATTATAATGAACATAAGAAGTTTTCTATTTGAATATTTTTTAGTCAGCAGGTTGTTACTTAAGACAGGACTAACACCTTTACTTTTGCCGTTAGATTTGAGTATACTCTTTTGTAGTTTGTTACCGAACAACAATAATACGGATAAAACTTTGGCAGATACTTGGTACAGACTACAGAGAGAGAGACTTGATGCAGCCCCTTACCGCTTCAGCACCATTCAAGTTTCTTCAGAATCTGATATAGAAGTGAAAGCAACTAAGCAAAAACCTTAATTCTTACTATGATTCCCAAAAATCATCCAAACATCCAAATTAACCGTCACAAAATCCAACACCAGATAAAACCAACAAATACTGTCACCTGAAAACGGAACAGCGAGACAGGAGCGGGTGAACAGTATCGTTTGACAGCATA
Source organism: Abrostola tripartita (assembly GCA_905340225.1). Lineage (NCBI taxonomy): Eukaryota > Metazoa > Arthropoda > Insecta > Lepidoptera > Noctuidae > Abrostola > Abrostola tripartita. The sequence goes on along the minus strand of HG996510.1, from coordinate 6,410,547 downwards.
CAAGAGGCACAGCCCGCACACTGGTACGTGACAATAGTCGCACACACACTCGCACAGACTGGTAGCAACAAGTGGAGGGGTGCGAGGGACGATCAACTGCGGTTCTTAGGATTCGGTAAGATGAAATTGTTTTCTTGTTGCCTTGTGATTTCGTAGTGTAGGTACATACCAATATTATGTTAGGGTTGGTTTTTTATAGTGATGTACACTTTTCATCTGCAAAGAGTCAAGCAGTATTTGGACCTGAAGTTTGGATTTTTTCATTAGATATGTACGTATTAAGTACTAATGCTATGCTAAAATATACCAGTCAAGAAGTTTAACAGGATGTATCTGTTTTAATAGTTTCAAAGCACAGCAAACTAAGGACCGATACCGTGATGTTACACAAGGATAAAAATAACCTTTTGAACGTTTTAAAGTCATAATCTTTTTTTGACAAAAATATAAAGTTAAGTACTCGTACGTACTCAACATCATTTTATAACACCATGTATTGTCAATGAAAATGTTTTAATAACTATTTACAAAATCTTTAATCACCGGTTTCCTTCGATAACAGCCAATAATTATGTATCACGCCTTTGAAAAGACACCTATAAATATTAGGTTATGGAAAAGCTTTTCTATTGTTTTACGAACAAACAGTAGTGACTGCATATAGAAAGCATATAGAGCAGTAGTTCCCAAACTTATTTTTCTCGTGCACCACTTTCAAAATTAAACTGGTGTCGGTGGACCCCCTGCTGCTACATTCCTACCACATTGTTAAAGTCGACAAAAAATAAAAATTGTGTCGCTTCTGAGTTCCGTCCCTATATTTTGATAGGTTAAAATTTTAAATTTTAAATAAAAACGAAAAATGGTACATTTTATAACATTTTATTAATTAAAAGAAAAGAATTACAAAAAAATAATAATAAGGTAATACTTATAGGTTGTGGACATAATTTTAATTAATGGGAAGGATGTATTTGATGGAGTGTCAGCAAACGATCAATGTTTGGCTTTATTTTTGTGAGCAATAACCGCAAATCCCCCCGCTCTGTGATGTTTAGTTTGCTCCTTTTTTTTGTTAAGAGGTTTGTAACGGCACTAAAACTTCTTTCGACAAGGTATGATGAGGGAAAAGCTATCAAAAATTTCCTTGCGATTTCCCACAGTCCAGGATATTTTTCGTGTATTTCTGCTTGCAGCCAAAATGTTTGGTAGCCTTTTCTAAATTTCACCTTCAGCTCCTCATTGGTGCTTAGCTCAAGCAGCTCCTCTTGTAATAATACATTGGCCACTTCAGTTTCATCAAATGGATTTACGATCCATGGTGGTATATCCATCGTCAGCATATCTTCAAACCTGGTTTTGAAGTCATCATGCAGGGCACTTAAATGTTGACTGTAGGTATGGATATCCTCATCAATAGTTTCTACCTGCGACAAGTTTGGAAATTGAGATAATTCGCGCCGACTAATGTTTTGCTTCATAAATTTCAATTTCCCAAGAAAAGCCGAAATTATCCCCTTTGTTTTTATTAAATTCAGGCTGTCCCCTTGTAACTGCAAGTTAATATCATTAAATTTTTTAAACAAATCTGTCAAATACGCAATGTCTCCTTTGAATTTGATCAAGTTTTCTTTTAAATCTGGATCTCTACTTTCTAAGAACTCTAATACGGAATCGAAAACAGAGTAAAATCTCGTTAAGCATGCACCTTTCGACAACCAGCGTACTTCAGTATGTAAGAGCAGTCGTTGGAAGTCTTCGTCATTTTCGTCGCACAATTGAGCAAATAAACGCGTATTCAATGCATTGCTTCTAATTTTGTTGACAGCGTTTATTATAAAATGAAGAGATTGGTTCAACCTGTCACTTAAATGTTTCGCCACAAGATGTTGTCGGTGGATTACGCAATGAATAGCTGTAAGTCCTGGTATAATTCTTTTGAGATGACTTATAAACCCACGATATCGCCCTACCATTGCAGGAGCTCCGTCTGTTGCCACTGAAATAATGTTTGTAAATGGAATCGATTTTTCCGTAAAAAAATTACTCAGGACATTAAATATTGATTCGCCTTTAGTGTCAGTCTCCAAAGTTCTGGCAAATAGCAATTCTTCGTGAATTTCTTCCTCCATGATAAATCGGACATATGCTAATAATAATGCTTCATTACCGGGTAACGTTGACTCGTCCAGTTGTATAGAAAAATGACTTTTTTGCAGATGATTGCACAAAAAACTTTCGATGTCAGAGCTCATTTCATCAATGCGTCTTTGTACAGTATTGTTACTTAATGGAATTCTTTTTAGTACGTCAAATGGAGATTTGTGCAAAACAGTTTTTAAAACCTCTTCAACAGCGGGTAAAATTAATTGTTCTCCGATAGTGTGCGGTTTTCCAGATTTTGCTATTAGTAATGAGATATTGTAAGATGCCCGCAAGCCATCATCGTTACTTTGAGATGTTGAAGCGAACATGCTGTGCATGGTGGGTCTCTTTTCATATTTTTCCTTCAATGTTTGAAAATATTTTAAATCTTTACCCATTTTATCAGTATGACACCTTTTTAGATGATCTTCGAGCTTTGATGGTTTCATAGAGTCATTGCTTAAAACTTTATTGCATATTAGGCACATGGGCAAGTGTTTATCTGCCTCTGATGGAACAAAACCATATTTCAAATAATCGACACTGTATTGTCGACATTTTTTCTTTGCTGTAGCCATGTTTTGTATCAGTTACCTTCCCTGTAAAAAAAAATGTTATAGTAACCAAGTTTTTATTTGAATATAGGTAGCACAACGCAGCCTTTGTCAGCTTTATATTATTATGATTATCATTATATTGAAAAAGTATTACGGCTTGTAAAGGGACCAACTAATAAACCGCTAAGACAAGTACAGACTTTTTCACGAAGCGATATCAATGTTAAATACCTAATTTACCACAATTTTTTAATAGTAGAAATAAAAATTAGTTTACTCAGTATCGAATATTGATCATATTTGTGTAGGAAAAAATAAAAGTCGAAATCCCAAATTGACCAAAAAAGTGACCATAAAAACAATAACTAAAATTTCATTAAATCAATGAGTTCACGCGCTAGTAGTTTTATAAAACAGTAATTGCTCTGCAATATTGATTTTTCGGCCTTTTTAGAGAGGCAGTCCTCTCGTGAAAAAACAATTGAATAAAACGTGCTGTGTTTGTCTTCAAATCGAAAGAGGACAATTAAAATATCTGTAAGTTACTAAGTTAGCTATATACAATGTGTCCGAGCGATAAGACCGCCCGGCGTTTTTTGAATATTTGTACGAAATCATTAATAATTATATTTACATTTGTGACTTAGCGGCCTTAGTGATTTTATATAAGTAATTTTTTTACTACATTTTAGTTTTGTCTAATGATTTTAATTGATAAATTATGATGTCGGCTAGTCAGTAAACAAAAATAATGGAAAAAGATGAACAAACTTAGGAAATATCGTAAAAAAACTGCAGCACGTCACGCGTCTTTACTTAATTTAATTTTGTACAAATATTCTAAATACGCCGGGCGGTCACTTATCCCTAGGACACATTGTATACAAGCATTTGTTATCAACCGACCAGTACACGAAACAAAATACTTAAGAACTAGGTACAACAAAAAAAAGGTACGTACTTACTTTTCTCCGGCACTAGGAACACTAATATAAATTTTCTCACACCTTCTTTTTCGAAATTCCGGAAACAAATAAATGAGCATGCCTTTGGCATCGAGTATTTATAGTCTTGATCAAGATCATGTCTAAACAAGCACTAAGCATTGTCGGACGGATTGCGCTTTGCAAGTCTGTACACGAAATTGTAATATCGAATACGCAAGTTTGGACAAGTAAGAGTCGCTTGCCAGATTAAAATGTTATCTGCTTAGTTAGGTACTTAAAACAATATAGGTAGGCCCTTATAAAAACTATATGCAGATAAATTTTCGTGGACCCCTATTAACATCTTATGGACCCCCATTTTTTATTGACGCCTACGTAGACCCCCAGCAAGGCTCCCGTGGACCCCTGGGGGTCCACCTGGACCACTTTGGGAATCACTGATATAGAGTAATAATACCTTTTTTGACAAAGTAACAACCGACTGCGGATTTCCATTGTTTATCTACAAAGATCTTCATCATATCTTCATTGAGTTTGCACGAGACTACATCGGAAAAATATTTTCTTTAATAAAAAAAGAAAAATCAAAATCGCATCACTATTAGAGAAGATATCGCTAATCATACAGAAAACAACGACGGTTGAATTGATAACCTCTATTTTTGTAAAATCAATGAAAATTAAACAAAGAAACTAAAAAAGTCGACGTGTTCATTATAGGTTCTTTATGTTATTTGCGTGTTCAAATTGAAGGCATAGAAAATGCAAAATTTATTCATCGCGATAAAACAATTAAATGGAGCTAATAATCTTGGAAATAATTTCACTACGGCCTTGCCTGTCTTTTGACTGTCATAGATAATTGTCCCGTAGTTTTTTTCCATATCAAACATTAATTGCAATTGACACGGACATTCGCAGACACAAAAAACTTTTAGACGAAAAATTGATAAAAATTGTACAATTATACTTGCGTATTATGTTTAATGGAGAGTATAAAAAAAATGTGTATTATTGAGTGCATAAACAAAGTAATAAAATACAAAACGATTGTTTTTACGTACATATACAAATTTTAGACAGACACTCATTAAGATTGAGATTTGTGATAACCTAATTCAAAAATATACCTACAAATTAAATGTAAAAATAAAAATAGGATGCAATTGACGGTTGGAAAAAATGCCTATCGCAAATTCTCATAACTCTATAGTCAGAAATAATAATTTAGAAAAAAGTCTTTAGAATTTATTTAAATTCTTTCAGTATCACTTTAGAATTCTTGAAGTAAATACTTACTTTGGTAGAAGTTAAAACACCATGAACGTTCCAGAAGAACCTTTGCTCATTGACAAAACTATAAAGAAAATCGAATTTATATTCCGATGCACCGGAATAAACATAAAATCAGGCAAAAAAACTCGTGCAGACACTTACAGGAGTCGATTTGTGTACATTTTGAATTTCTTGTGGCTGAATTCCGACTTGGCTGGAGCTATCGTCTGGTTTTTCTCCGGCATTGCTAACTCAAAAAGCTTTACCGAACTGACCTACGTATCCCCTTGCATCACTCTGAGTTTTCTCGGCAATTTGAAATCACTTTACTTAATTGTTCGTGAAGATAATGTTGATAGGCTGATTGAAGTTCTTAAAAATTTGGAAATTAAGGAAAGAAGCCGTGAGAAGAACCAAGAAAAGGATGAAATAATGAAATCTGAACATGGTTTCGTAACCACTGTGATATCGGTATTGAATATTTTCTACTTTGTCTTAGTTGTGATGTTTGCTCTGAGTCCAGTGACTTTAGTTGCTATAAAATACTTCACAACTAATAAACTAGAGCTGCTTCTGCCGTTTCTAATTGTTTATCCTTTTGATGCTTATGCCATGCGATATTGGCCATGGGTGTACCTTCGACAAATCTGGTCAGGTCAGTATTGAAAACTGTTCCGAAAATTTAAATTTTGTCTTTAGTACTAATTCTTTACGCTATGTTACAGAAGTTATAGTTGTCATTGATATTTGTGGAGCCGACTACATATTTTACACGTTTTGCACATACATACGAATGCAGTTTCGCCTTTTGAAATACCAAATTGAAAAGATTATCCCTCCTGATGCGAATCGTAATCATATTCGGGACAATAAAGAAATTAGGGCGCAATTTGTGTTATTAATCAAATGGCATCAAGATCTAATAAGGTAATCTCATTTATTGATATTTAACTTTTATATTTCCGTGGGTTTGGATTCAAGTTTCTTGTTCATCTGTAATCCTTTATCCAAATCTTTTGGCGCATGAATACTATTATTTTGATTTTGCAGTTCAGCAAATATGTTGGAGACGGTATACACAAGATCAACTCTACTAAACTTTGTGTCAAGCTCTGTTCTTATCTGTCTTACTGGATTCAATGTTGTGGTGAGTGTGTTATGAAAATTAATTTTTGTTTGGTAATAATTGTTTTTCTTTATTGTCAAGACCATGTTTTTGTAATTATGAAGAGTGTGTGCATACCATCATTCTTGCAATTTTATTTGTTTTAATTTAATAACTACTCATCAATGTAGGCTTACAAATTATCAATCTAATCGATTAATCTATCAACTCATCATCAGCCTATCTCAGTCCACTGCTGGACATAGACCTCTCCTATGGTACGCTATTATATTTAACTTTATATTTCAGGCGATTAGTGACGTAGCGTTTGTCGTTACCTTTCTTAGTTTCCTCTTCATGAGCCTTCTGCAGATCTTCTTTTTATGCTTCTTTGGGGATCTTCTTATGACATCGGTAAGTTTATTTTACAAAACCTTGAAGTACTACCATTACGTTGTCCCGAGGTCTAGTAATTGATCTCTCTCCAGGCATGAACGATTGCCGCTTCAATGAAAAGTTACACTAGGTAAGGAAAATGTCACGCTTACGCTAACTTCTGCACTTTATTAAAGTAGACATTGGTGTTTAATCCATATTGGCCGCCGTGAACTAAATATGGTGCAGAGGCCTTTATTAATATTTTTGTTACAATTATTCACAGAGTATGGAAGTGAGTGATGCTGTATACAATTGCCGCTGGTACTTAGCAGACACTTCGCTGGGCAAGGATTTGCTTTTGGTGCAAACGAGGTTAATCTTCTTTCTATTTTTTTTTCTATACTAAAATATAATAAGCCCATTTTTATACCAACCCTTATCATTAATTCTTTTGTTAGATCTTCCAAAGTTTTGTGAAGCTGAAGTTTTTATGAAAATTCACTGTTTCAGAGCTCAAACCCCATGCAAGTTGACTGCTTCAAACTTCGCTGAAGTAAACCTCAAAGCGTTTATGAAGGTATGGTCATTTATGGATATCAGATATTTTCTGACATAATTTAAAAGAAAGAAAGAAATCATTTATTTGTCAAACACAGGTAGAATTACAAATGTTGGTCTTGTGTGGTTAACAAATGAGTGCGCTGTGTTTTGCCTTATAGGCATACAAATATACACAAACAAAATTTTACATATTAGTTAAATAAATAATCGCAATAATTAATCGACAGAGAAATTCAATTGTTATATTATTATATTAAAGAAATAATTTGCAATGTCATAAAAAAAAAATTAAATTGTCAAGCATTGTTAGAATTGCAAAAAAAAGAGTATTTTAATTCTCTGGATAGCTTTTAGCTTGAAATAAGTATTTTCATTAATAAATTTAGCAGACCCAGTAGACGTTTTCTCAGAAAATTAAAAATAATCTAATCCACGGGGTCTAAACAAATCATCCCAAATCAATTTTTTATTAAAATTTGTCCAGCCATTTCGAACAATTTAAGTGACATACACACGTACAGAAGAAAATATATACATAAAGATAAAATGTATGTACTTACTTAAATTTTACTAATGCTTAAAGTTTATTAGGTTGGTATTTTGTTGCAGATTTTGAGCACCGCTTGGTCTTACTTCGCTTTGTTGCAGACACTTTATGGATCACCAACATAAGAAAAATATTTTAATCATAAATTCTTTATTTATTATATTGTTTAAGGCGCACATCATGTTTTAGGTACAACTTACTTCAATTATTCAGTTTGCTAATGTATAACGTGCATATAGTTAGATCAAACGATTTGAGACAGTATATTATCTTCATATCCTTAGAACGCCACAATGAACGACAGCGTTTTATATCTTACCTATTCAAAATACACAATTTGATCTTTATTGGTTTTTATTGAATTTACATCATCTATACTATTTATTTTTATTTTTTATAATATTATAAAGCTGAAGAGTTGTTTGCTTGAACGCGCTAATCTCAGGAACTACTGGTCTGATTTGAAAATTTATTTCACCGTTAGATTTATCGAGGAAGGCTATAAAACATTCAAAATCCACGCGGGCGAAGTCGCGGGCGGAAGCTAGTTAATTTATACTGAACAAAGAAAACACGGCGAATATATAAAGATATGAAATCCAATATATCATATACTTATCCAGTGAAAAAACGATCTAATTCAAATCTCGGTGTCATTTGAATCTTTACTTCCTACAAACAGTAAGTTTAACAATAAGGTGATAAAATTGAGAATAGGCACTTAGTTCCTTTTTAGGCAATGCATAATTATTACCTATCCTTACAAGTGTGGCAATCAAATTCAAATCTCAGTGTCATCTCAAAGTCGTCGGCCGCATTTGATCGTCCCTCGAAGAAGTACATCAGGGCACAAAACTGTCAGTTTTGCGTCCCACCGTCCCGCCGTCCTGAATACAGATCTATCTCGATTCGTACTGCATGACAAATGGTCTCACCGCTCAACAGCTGGATACGATGAGGTTTTTACTATGGCCCGTTTGTAGATAACAATTATACGCAAACAATTTAAGACGCTTTGTAAACTGTCAAATCAAGGGGTCAAAGTTATTAATTTTATTTTTAAACGTTGCCCCACTCTCGGCATTTATCCTGTAACTTGGGTGTATTACATGACATAATGAACATCAAATATCACATACACAAACATCTGTGGATCGCACAATTTTTGTCCCGTGCGGGTATGGAACCCACAACCCTTAGCGTAGCAGACCAAGCAGACCACTGCGCCAATCAGGCCATCAAAATTATTGCAAACTTGTTAGTTTATAGTAAATAACGAGACAGTCGACAAAGATCTTGATATTATTTCAGGGCAACATAATTATAATCAATTAGGCAATATCCTTCTTAGTATACTGTTACGACTACCATTCTAATTGAGACTAGAAGAGTACTCAAGAAACACTATAGTGCACAAGTGTGTGTGCGCACATGTGCACTTTCGGTCCCTTCACAGACATAGTTTAATGGGACCGTAGACCGTCATGACGGGAGAAAGATCAGGAGCAAGACCAATGGCTGAACGTGCTTTCTGGGGCTGTCTAGGTTATATTATTGGAAACGTGAGAAGACTAACACTAGAAGATTATTCTGTACCGTAAGGCGTTTAAAATGAGTCAAATAAAATATTCATCCAACCATAATTACAAAATCTATCCAATAATATGAAAAATATAACCTTTTAAATCTTTGATAACGGATTTATTAATTTTTCCTTTCAAATAATATTAAATTGAATCAGGGATTACAGATTCTGTATTCAATTTTATACAGGAAAACAAACTCACGTTTAAAACTTGACAAATTAGAAAATTAATTCGCAATTACAATATCGCATTTAAAATGCCAATGATTAAAAATGTATACGCGAGCTCGCAACTCGCTTGTAATTAGTGGAACACCCTATAATTTTGTTATCAGTATTTCAGTGAAGGTTTCACGATCGGCTTGCAATTTAATGATGGCACTCATGAATTAATTACAGATACGACAATCTACGTTGTTGTGTAATACGCGGGTAACACCGCAAAAAAGGGAATTGCGGAAATTAGAGCGTTAAAATTGAAAAACTAATGCTATTATATCGTTGTATGTTCCGGTCTTTGTGAAAAGCGTTACCGATACAGGTGAAATTCCTAGTGTAAGGCAATGTTTATTGAATTTTGATCAAAAGTTCCGTGTAACAGGGCCTGAGCCTATTGCCATTCATCGGATCAATACTGGCAATAGGCTCGCCCCCTATTACATTGGGACTTACAACATAACTGGCGAAATGTGGGTGTACTATATGTTCACCTCTGCCTACCCCTTCGGGGAATACAGGCGTGATGTTATGTTATGTTGGATCAATACTGGGACTGCACGTCGCCTTTTACGACTTGCTTTTCTGGCTACAGAAGTTTTTGGCGACGGATTTACCTCTATACCTATTCTTAATCCGTCCGTCTATAAAAACGTAACTTCAAAAAAAGTTTATGTAAATGGTATGCCTCGTTGGTCTCTTGGTCGCAAAGCATGACTGTTGGTCATGAGGTCTTGAGATTTATTCCCAGGTGGGGCAAAGTGTTGTTGACATTTCCATTAAGGAGTTTTTAGTAGCTGCACGGGTCTGGATTTGTGCCCGATTAATAGTAATAGGCTCGCCCCCTTTTAAATTAGGACCTATAACATAATTAACGAAATAAGGGTGCAGTTATACTCACGTGTACCTATAATATATTAAAAGTAATTATATTTCAATCACTAACAAAATTAATAGAACAAAACTATCAAGTTTCCTACTATCGTTTCAATTTAGTTTGCGAACCGTACGCAAAATAACGCTGGAATTACGTGAATCTATCATAATTGCTAGATATTAGTGTTAATTACTGCGAAGGGGCGGCTGGAGCTATTAACAAATATATTATTAAAGCGAAGTAACAAAAAACAAAAGTTGCTGCACCATATTTACTGGAAAATGATTGTTTACTAGTGTAGACTTATGAAGGTAATATATATTATGGCATAATAACTAAAAATATATATTCATCATCAGCCGAAAGACGTCCACTGTTGAATAAAGGCCTTCCCCGTTTAGAAGGTGGGGTTGCCCCATATTCCCCACGCTAGGCAAGCGGCTTGGGGTTCGCAGTGTTGGTGATCAAGTTACAAAAGACGCTGCTACCCATCTTCTGGATTTTCCCTTAGTCGCCTCTTACGACACCCACGGGAAGAAAGGGGGTGGTCAATTCTAGGCCGGATACCACACGGCATAAAAGTATATATTAAGAAATATCATTTCACGCCCGTAATCTCGGGTAGGCAGAGGTGAATATGTTATAATTATAAGGCCCAATGTAATTGGGGAAGAGCCTATTGCCATCAATTAATTCTAGATGTGAGCAACAAACTAGACTTTAGGTTACATAGATGGATAATAATTATTGTTTATCAAGTTATTTTGGAAGACCAGTATCGGTGGTCAGCATAGATAGAATAAGGGCAGAGCAGAGACCTGTCTCGTGCCTACTGTCTAGCCCAACAAAGTCACGGTGACGGACACCTATACCGTGGTCGGTTTAACTAATAAGAAGCCAGCGTGCCCCTTCCTCCGCCCGGAATGTAATAATTCACACACAAGGAAATTAATATGATGATATCTATACGATGCTTAAGTCTAAGCGCCGGTATTGTTTGCCCTAAACTAACTATCTGTTTGCCATAATCTACCATGACGTGACTTCTACACAGTATATTAAGTAATTCAGTAGGAAACGGTCGCCTTTAGAAGTTACATCGAAAAGTAAATCCATAGTAATTGACGAATTTCGAAACTTTAAACAAAATTGGCAAATTTTAAAAACCTGACCTTATTAAAATCAATAAAACATGTCAAAAATTTTACTTTTTGAAAAATCGCTCCAAAAACTAAACATTCTATACAAATATTCTGGCATAAACCTCCGAAATAAGATTACTAAACCAATAGATATTCTAAAATATAGAACGCTATTCATTTTCAATTTCTTGTGGTCCTTTTCGGCAATTGTCGTTTCAATATTCATGATAATCCTCGGCGTTGCAAATAACAAAAGCTTTATTGAAATTACAAGCGTTGCTCCTTGTACGATATTTTCTATCCTTGCGATGATGAAATCTATTGCTCTATTATTCAACGAAAAAAATGTACAAGAACTAATTGCGCTTATAATTGATTTAGAACTCAAAGAAAATGATCGTAAAGAAGATGAAAGTAAACAAGAAATAATTGATCAAGAGACAGGGCTTCTAAATGCAGTAATTAATGTGTTAAATATTTTAAATTGTTCCATGCTGGTCGTGTTTGACATGACTCCATTTATATTAATAGCAATTAAGTATTATCAGACAAATGAGTTTGAGATGATGCTACCTTATATGGATGTATTCGAATTCATTCCTTACGAGCTTAAATATTGGCCGTTCGCGTATATTCATCAGATTTGGTCAGGTATGAAGTATTCCATGAAATAGGGACAATGTGCATTTTCGTAAACAGACATCAAAATAATTATCATAATGGTTTCTTTTTCAGAGTGCATAGTATTATTAGAAATGGGAGCTGCTGACTATTTATTTTTCACCTGCTGTACTTACATACGCATACAATTTAAACTGTTATCGAATGATTTTGAAAGTATTATACCATCTAGAAGTATATCTAGGGGGGAAGTGCTTGACAAAACTGAATTTCGTGCCAAATTTGCGAAGTTGGTCAGATGGCATCAGGATTTGATACAGTAAGTTTACGTTGATATATAGTTTATTTTCTGGATTTATGCTGTACTTACTTGAGCCTAAGTCCGTCAATCACATTATCAATAAAAAATCCAGAAACATTTTAAGTTTTATCATCGTGTTCCTAAGATGATTCTTAGACAGACAGACTGACAGACTCGGTTGGGTATAGTAAGATCCATCGCTGCCCCAATAGAGTAAGAAATAAATCTAAATCCTTCTGCAGTAGGTAGAAAACTTTAATATGTTAGACTGTTGGAATGCCATTTTTTTTGCAGTTCTACTAAAATTGTGGAGATAATCTACTCGAAGTCCACCCTATGCAACTTTGTGTCAAGTTCAATAGTGATTTGTCTCACTGGATTCAACGTTACGGTAAGAGAGTTACATACTTTTAATTGCCTTATCTTTTACACAATTATCGTTAATATATTTTAGGAATTTGAACAAAAAAAGAAAAATATTAGTATATTCAGACATAAATAATTTTAGTCTTACATACAGTTTAAGCGAGTGTGAAAGAGTGAATGAATTCCGTACCTCAAGAAATAGAAGTGAAAACTGCATATACATTTAAGCGAGGAATAATCCTAAAAATGTATCAAGATACTAATTTTTCCCATGTCACCATAAAAGGAGGAAAGGATTACAATAAACTGTAATCATATTATTAATATAATTTACTGCACTACTGCATATATTTGACAGTTAGGAAAATAATTATAAAACCTTTTCAGATAGCGCATGACATAGAATTGATCATTACGTTCCTGACTTTTCTGTTCATGGGCTTGTTGCAAGTTTTCTTCTTATGTTTCTTTGCTGATATGTTGATGAGCGCCGTAAGTATTAAATTAGGTTAATGTTTGGGGTGTTTCCAATTAGCCACTTTCTGAGGCATCTTCTTCACAAACTAGCTATCCTCGTAAGAGCGGCAAGATAGAACTATAGCGGTTACAAAAAATATAAATAAATATCTTATTTATTTTTCCAAATTAGTCCATAGCTACAGTTTGGCAAATTATTGAAATCAACTGTGTGATCCCGGAAAAAATGATGCAACGTTAAAGTTAACCTCATTAATAATTCCTTAATTAACCATATAAGACCAGAAATATTACCTTTTTCAGAGTATGGAAGTAAGCAATGCAGTCTACAACTGTCAGTGGTATTTGGCCAAACCATCAGTCGGCAAGCAGTTGCTCATAGTTCAAACAAGGTACTTAAGTACTCTATTTACACCCAAACCTCTTTTATAGATAGTCATTAGACATACTTTCTTTGGGGAGTCCAGCAACACACCTCGAAAATTCAAAAAACAGAAGGGTTTTAATGAACAAGTTTACTAAGACTTTGCAGTTCAAAAATACAATATTGTAACCACTTCCTTCCTACTAGCCTCAGCATAAACTTCAATGACTTATTAATTAATATAAAGGTAGGTAATTACATGAAAATGAAAACAGAAGACGACATTTCATCCTATTTTCATTTTTCACACAAGCCAATTTCGCACAATTATTGTTTTTCCGAAACCAATCTTTTTGCATACGCGAGGTGACAAAACAAACGAGAGTGCACTATCTTGTCGCCCTGCAGTCCATTTAGCTTTATATCTGTCGACAGGGCACAGGAGCCGTGCAAATTGACTGCGGCGGGGTTCGCTGATGTCAACTTAAGGGCATTTATGAGGGTGAGTTTGGTTTTATTTAGATGTTAAGGTTGCAGTCGATAGTCTGATGAACTAAAGTTACGAGATACGTGACGAAAATGATGCTAGAGAGATGCGAGCTGATTGAATACTGATACCATTCATTCAAACAATCTCTCAGGCAAAAGGCTACATCTACTCTATTTAGTACCACGGGCATGTTGCCATCATGTCATACGTTCTACAAAAATCTCTAAGTTAATTTAAGACTAGTAACCAACTTTTTCTGGTCGGTTTTCCATCAACCTTTTTATCAGCAACAAGTGCAATCGTCTTCCATCCTTTCAACATGAAAACCTATACAATTACTACAGCTACACAATATAAAGAAGGGCCTTGCTACGCATAATGTAGAGGCATTCTATCCGACCATTGTTTTTATACTCGAGCGTAAATTGATCATCCCAATATTTCAATATTTTTGACTACTCTTTGCATAACTAGACTCTCTGTTATGTAAGTTATGTTGTAAATATTATTGTGCTATATTTATCTGAACATACTTTTGCAGGTGCTCAGCACAGCTTGGTCATACTTCGCCTTACTACACACCGTGTACAGTGAGAAATAGTTCCTACGTACAAATAGTTCACACTTTCTACAATACTTTAGTGCCTTACGCGATCGGTAGTGATAGTAGTACTAGCTCTATCCATTAGCTGTTGTAATGGTATCAACTTTACTTAACTTTCTTGTATAAATTGAGCATAATTTATTTATTGTTAGCCAGTACTTAGATAAGTTTTGGTTGTATTGAACACTAAATAGATTTCTGGAACGAGTCTTCAGAATGAGTTTTGTTTATTTTTATGTTGAACAGTTTTTTTGTTGAGAAAAATAAATATAATGAATCCTTTTTAGTTTCTTTTAAATATGTTGTTTGTCAAACAATTCAAGCGGTTCCTAAAACACCTCGAGAAATTATTCTAAACGTGCAAAACGTAAAAGTATTTCAAAACTTTGATCATACTTAGGTTATTGATATATGTAATTTCGAGAATCATTTTGAGGATACCTCGCTCAACAAATTGTGCGTTTGGCAATAGGGGAAATTCTATGATTAAAAAGTTTGTGGGTCCGATGTAGAAAAAATCTTCTAACAATATTTAGAACTCCTGCATCTAAAATAATAGATCTCTACTTTTCTCTCAACACAAGTTATAACTAAGCACATTACTAATGACAATATCAGCAACAGGCTTTATCAGAAACGGCTTAAGCGTGCCCAGTGTAATAGAAGTTCCATGTCGCTCGCTTAAACCGTTTATCTCGTACGTAGACAAGTATTAAGCTTTATAAATGCAGACACTGTGAGATGGCCTAAATGTCACGTGTTATTTGGTAGGATCATAGGATGCAACCTTATCCACCCTTTTAGTTATTATAGGATTAAAGCAGGCGGTCAGATGGCTACTGAATTGTTTAACGCTTTTGGAATCAGACAGGGAAGAGAGAGAATTCTTTGGCAATTTTAACCCATCTTTAAAAATACTCTAAGTAATAATACTTGGCATTCCAATATCAGTAAATTCTTAGTTTAGAATCCAATAACCCAGAATGCTAAAGCTTAACATTCCTTTGACTTTTATGAATATCGGAACTATAAGCATAGTCTAAGATTATAATTATATATGGCAGCATTATATTTCAAAGTGACATCAGCATCCGACAGCTTACTTCACGTAGTGGTTTTGTATTCTTTGCGTACTTCTTTTTTAGGAGATCTCAGGCTTGGTTCTCAGCACTTAATTTGTAATATAAGTACCGAAAGTACTCAAGCTTGCTTTAGCGTTAGCCACAGAGTAAGTACTTGATGTAATACAGAAAGTCCTTGCTCTGACTCCACTGAATTCATAATATCAGGTTTTCTACTTTAGGAACATTCCAGCTCCAGAATGATACGGCAGTTGAATATGTATATTGGACGTTTCATTCAGACTAAAAATGACGCAGTGTTTGTAGTGGTCTCCATTACCTTCATATTCTTGTGTCTGCTACAAATATATTACTTGTGGCAATTTGGAGATGTGATAATGAGGTCGCTGTCACGTCGGTATGTGCAATTCGTTTAAGCTTTATGCTACATTTATTCTTGTCTTCGGCTTAATATTAATCAGTTACCCTAACTGGTTAGAATAAGAGGAATCGTATGCAGTTACTAGGTATTTGGGATTTCAATTGCAGTGTGCAAATTTTACAGAAAAATCAATATGCACTTATTTATAGGCCCGAAATACTTCTATGTGATATTTATATGATAGCCATAGCAGGTGGAACTTGGCTTGAGGCTTGAGGCTGGCACAAAGGCGTGGAGGCGGCACAAAAGAGACGCCTATACCCAGCAGTGTGTGAAATCAGCTACAGATGATGATGTTATTTCATGACTAACTCTCAGGTGTATGAGGAATCCCAAAACAGGGTAATATTTTATGCAATTTAACAGTGCGTGTAGAGAACCTGTCATTTACCTTATGAGCACACTCTACAATTGTTTCGTCAATATCCATACTAATATTATAAATGTAAAAGTAACCCTGTCTGCCTGTCTGTCTATCTGTCTGTCTGTCTGTCTGTTACACCCTCACGACTATACTGCTGGACGGATTATGATGAAATTTGGCATGTAGAAAGTTTAAGCCCGAGGCCACTTTTTCTTTACTTTTAATTCAACCCTCGAATGGGTCTAAATAGGGGTTAACGCGGGCGAAGCCGCGGGCCAAAGCTATATATAGGTACATATATATATAATACTAACCAAAAGTCTAAATTAACGCAAGCGTAGCCGAGGGCAAAAGCTAGTTTATAATAAAAATAGATTTGGAAAGTAAACTTTGATCTCGAACATAAATATTTTTCAGGCTTCTTCCATGTTGGAAATATTGGAACTTTGAAAGTAAGTGACGCCGTATACAAGCGCCTGGTATGGGTACTATGTCCCATTCAGAAACAACATAAGTGCATATAGTGTTAACGGGGTAAGTTTAATATCGACGCTCTTATGTCCAATAGGTATAGAAAAAGTGAGAGTCGATCAATTGCAGAGAACCAAAGCTATTCAATTTAGCTTGATTATTAGATACGTATCAACGTTGACCCGATATTCGCTTTTTTGTGTCTTGTTCCTAGCAATTTTTTATCAGTGAATTCACATTTATTTCTTTTGTCTTTTTTAGTAGTTAGATCGTGGCCTTCTTCTACACGTCTCAATTCAGGCAATATGAAGCCTGCTTCCTGTATTACTAAATTTCGTCGTTTCCGATTTTATAGCAAAAAAAAATGTATATTTTTAATTCAGTGGATGATTTAAACGACAAAAAATAGAGAGTAGATCGCAACTATATTCGGAAAATATATGTTTTCTGGTCCTAGCCATGAACACGTGAATTATTCCAAAGGTCATAAAGAGACGCAAAAAATGTGCGTACATTTTGTTTTTGACAAAAGAAAGTTGGCAATATAAATTTATTTGGCTTCTTCTTTTGAAATATTTGAAAGGTCATGAGTAGGAAGGATGGCATTCAAAAACTTTTCTCGCTGAATTTCAAAACAATAAAACACAGGTTTTCATAGCAGACGCAAAAAGCCGTACAAATTGTTTACCTATTGACGTCAAAGTTATATTACTGTCGTTACCATCATTTAAAGGTTAATTTATTTTTCTCTCTTATGGCGGTAGAATGGAACACTCTTTATTTTTAGCTCGTTACGCATTGTTCAACGTTTTCTTTTACTGTTTGTCAGTAGAAAGTACCTATATTATTATCTTAGAAAGTAGGTATTTGTTATTCTCTTCTGGCATATGGCAAATGTCTTCTGGAAAAACATAGCGAACCGTTATTATCTGTAAGAACTTTTAATTAAAATTAAATAACTTATGACTTGAATGCAGAAATATCACATTAGGCCTTTTCAGGGCTTTAAACGGACACCTTGCGTAGGTAACGAAATTCTCGTACAAAGCTTAATTATAGGAGCAAAATAACAATATCACATCTGCTAAACTTTGTGAAACACTGTCCCAAGAGGAGCACCGTTTCTCAACACAATTTTACCGACTTTAACTAACAATAACACACGTGTCTTGCTCCAGAGCCCAGCAACTGCGAACGGTTACGCCGACGTCAATCTTGGGGCATTCATGCGGGTAAGGTTTTTGTTGCACGAACCTTTTTTTACAATATTTGTGGCATGTCTGTGATGCTCAAGGTTTTATACAAGTTATATTGGCTAACAGGTTTTAAAGAAAACTATTTTTTTACTAACATTTATCAAGCTGGCTGGTAATCTGTGATGGAAGGAATATTAATAAAATTTTTGGCCATAACCGTCTTTAGCTTTGGGAACCTCTTTCCCTCTCCCATTTTTTCGGATTGCGTTGGTAACCGTAAGAATACAATTCTTTTTCGTCGTTGGTAAGAGCCAGACGCCAGGATTGAGTGGCGGATCACCTTCTTCTTTTAATGTTGCCCCCACACTTCCTCCTGTATCGTGGTTGCGTTTCATAAACATGAAATATCACCGACACAAACACCCAGACCCAGGACAAATATCTGCGGATCACACAATTTATTGTCCCGTGTAGCAATCGAATCCGCATCTCCCTAGCGCAGCAGTCCAATAGCTTAGCAACTGCGCCAATCAGCCCTCATGAACTCTTAAAGCAGGACATTTTAAGATCCCCCTTACCATGAACTCGTAAAGAAGGACACTTTACGTTGTGAAAGCGAGACGCCGCATTACACTGCACGTAGCGGTGTCTCGCTTCCACATCTTAAACTGTCCTGCTTTAAGAGTTTATGGTAAGGGGCAGGTCGTAATATAACCAACTTCTCATCTGTATGAACAGAACAAACAAACTATTATTATAATATTAGTTTTGGATTCTGGCTGACTGTGCAAATGTTTAAACTACTTATACTAAAACTCGAAGGTTTGGAATAACAATCCGTCTACTTGCAGGTACTAAGCAGTGCGTGATCTTATTTCGCTTTGTTTGTTTTTGTGTAAAATGGTCTACAGTTTTTTAACAAGTTAAGACTAGATGCTAGTGTAGAAAATATTTAGTTAATAATGTGTAGTAGTAGATAGTTTAAGAATTATTGTTAGTATGTACAATAAATAGAAAACTTTTTGATTTAAAATGAAATCGTTTTTTATTTGTATAGGTACTTTAGTTTCAACTACCTGCATTCATTTGCTGATCCTTCTCTGTATAAGATGAGGCCTCTATCCGGCTGTGGGACTGTTAAAGAATGTTCTTTTTATTATTATTTTCAGATGAGTGACAACTGTCAATAGTAGTCAGTACGATTAGAAGATAATTTTACTCTATAACAAAGCCCTCTTTAGATTAAATTATACCTGTCTTTGTCGTTTGCTTGTCAAAGAATAGAGATGCCAATATACTTAAGCCGGGTTTAAGTTATTACAGATATTATCTTGTGTACGTCTCTAGTTAAACCGGAATTAGTTAACCTGTTTAACATTACATGAATTACCCCACTTAACTTATCAATATCGAACCTGCGACACTAAATGGAAAGCCGTATATCCAGCTACTGAGCCAATGGGGTTCATCTATCTAATTACACATGGTCCATTCTACTGATAATACAGTACAACAACTTCCACAGGTTATATTTAAGAGTAATCTGCTAATGCTAATCCTGTTTGCTAGATTACATGTGCGCAGGAGTTTACCGTTGGTTACATGGGATCTAGGGACGTGGGACCAGATTATTACAGTGTTTATAGGCAAAGGAACTATCGTATAAAGCCAATCGGTTTTTACAACTTGTGTGGGATGATAAACTAATTAATAGGTAGGGACAGGCTAGGCTTGACCTAACATGATAGGTTTTATATATTTAATAGGTAGGTAGTTTGTTTGGTGAATTATAATTAGATATCAGTTGCTAAAAACGGTGAAGGAAAAATAGTGAGGAAACCGGCCCACCTGAGAGATTTTTCAACGGCGTAAGCCATGTCAGAGGCCTACAGGCGGTTTAAACTCTGACACCAGGTTGTTCATGAAGAATGAAATAACTGTGAGGTAGGTACATATTTTAAATTCTATTCCTTATGTTAGATTCCAGATGCGAGTGTTTTTATGAAGTCGTGATACTTACTTAACTACGTGAGTCTACATTGATATACAAATTACTAACACTGTAAAATCAGCAGTCATAAAATGTAAAATATAATTGTCCGGTCAGAAATTGACCTACATATAACATAATTTTCACTATTATACACAGTATACACCTCTATTTTCTATACCGGGGTAGACTGGCGTTACGTTAATACAGTAAAGTAATTTATTTGCTGGAAACATGGTAGGTACCTACGGGGTACATAAACAATTCTACATATTATTAGTTAGTAGTAACCGACCTCGTCAGCATCCTGCTGTGAACAAACCGAATGGAGAAGAATTAAAAGGATCGGAGAAGAACCAATCCGCAAGTTTTAAAAATCAGAAACGTGTGTGGCCTTGACTGACAACATCAATAACTTTATACCAAGCGAAATGTTCTCTGAAACCTTGACTGTCTCAGGTAGAGAATTTCACATAGTTACGCCTAAAAAAAGGTCGGCATTTCTAAGAATTCCGCATCCACCGACCTTTATAAAAGTACCTTTTTGTAGTTCCTTCAAACCTATTCATTTATTAGATGGCATTTTAATTTCACCTCTATGTCTTGTGGTTATAGTTCTAATTTGAATATAGGTAGATTAGTGGTGACAGTACACTGATTCTTACAAGGATGTGTGTCTATGAGGTGGATATTATATTATTAATAATGTCTAGTTTAACAGTCAAGAGAGGGTTTGATAACTGCACTTATAAAAGTCGGGCTATGTCTTAAATTTAAAAAAAACTATTAAACTGCCGTTAAAATAAATAAAAATAAATCGTGCCAGTCTGCTATCGTAAGTAGGCCAGTCAGCCAGGATGGGTCAAACGTACGTTTTATTGCATTATCTATTCTCAATGGTCGCAGTCTATAATGCATGCATACCATCACACCTGTATACCCTGAAGGGCTAAGCAGAGATGCAATTGTGCACACCTATATTTAGCCGACGATGTAAGTTATTGAGATAGAAAGGTAAGTCCATTGACATTTATTTTTATCGGGCACAATAGTTAGGTACGTTGTTGGTGGTGTCAGAAGGACACATGCCATGACTTGTGGTACGATATTTTGTAAGTAAAGAAAGCTAAGACCTATGGTCATTGCCTTCTAGGTACCTACTTGTAGTATTAATCTCTCTTGTTAGCTGAGTCACAAAACGAATTAGATAGGCTGCTTTTATAACTAAAATGTATGAAATTTAACTTATGTATCTACTACCTACCTATCTCATTAATTATTTTTTGTAAGTTAATCTGTTGCTATGCTGACATTCCGTGCTGATGTAGTAGGGTATTAAAGGTAGGCAAAGATATCTATAAAACCATTTTTTTCCTATTTCTAAGCTACATTTTGGTAAATATTAGTTTTGTACCTTTTTAAACCCAAAGTGAACCAAATATTGAGAATACTATTTTAGACAAATATTACGATGAATGTAGTTCACGCTTGGCCGTAACGAAATTTTACCGACACTCCCACCATCTATTTTCGAAGACCGAAAGTATGGTTGTAGGTAAAACAGGGCGAGGGAAAGTGGCGCTCTTGCCCTGTTTTACCGACACTACATTGACTATCTGTCATGGCGTAAAGAAGTGTACATTTCTGTGCACAGTAAAACAAAAATAATGATTCTCAGACGATTTATTTTGCGTTTGTGCTTTAAAAACTTTTGTTTAAGATATAAAGTATCATGATTACAGTGTGCTAATTATATTTAGACGTAAGTGTGCGTTAAAATGGACAAGAAAAATGCCATTAGGAGAGCCAAGAGGCCGTCTAAAGTGCTTGAAGAAAATTATTGGGATTGCAGCGTTTGTACATACAGAAACAATGCGGAAGCCTTCAAATGTTCGATGTGTGATGTTAGAAAAGGTAATGAAGATATTAATTTACCACCAGTATGTAATCCTTTGTGTGGTTAATGTAAGTGAATGACCTAAGATTTTACATACATACATGGCCACGTAGGTTCAAATAATTACATATCAGTGTAATTATAGTGCTTTTATCGCACTGCTGTACCTATGTATATTAAAATTTACATAACATAGGTGTTATGTGGTTGTACAACGACTATATAGCGACATAACCTAAAAAGCTTAGAGTCTAATGTATTGATTAGCATTACTACGAGCTTGCGTCCTTGCCAATGTTTTGGCTACGCTAAAACTGAAATGCTTTGTGATATTGTATTTGAATGAGAAGACTTCGTAAAAAATATTTAACAATAGTAAGCTTTTCAGGTGTATTTCGAATAGATTTGGTTGTTATAATGTATGCATGTAATGTATAAATGCATTCGACCATATAGGCGTACACTACCTGTACCTATCAAATCGATTAACCTAAGGGTTTTTACAGTAACATAATCCTCCAATTGTAGTAGGTACCTGTATGTTTATATTTTAAACACGTCTACCGTCTCGCACCTGATCATACATAACTAGAGAACTCGAGATCGTTAAAACGTACTTACAAATCTAAAGTCTACAAATTAAAATTACTTGTATTAAAATCTCTTTTATCTACGGTTAAATAATAAACAAAACATTTATCTTGTCTTTGACTAACAATTTTAATGTAAACAAATCTCTGTGCATTCCCGACTTAAAAACAGAACACTCGATGCTTGCCTATCGTATAACCCGACCAAATTGAATTAATACTCGCGTACATTTGTTACGCAAACTCGTTAACTACATCTTTATTTGGTCGGATTATGTTCGTTGACCTTTACGTGACGTTAACACCCTATACTCTATACATTGAAGGACAGATATAGGTAAGTAGTTCGTTCATCTTACATGTTTACATTGTTTATGGTATAAGTGAACCTACAAATTATGAAAGAAGTTCAAGAAATGGTTGGACCTCAGAATGTTGAAATGCGTTAGTCAACTTAATAGATTAGCTGGTTAGTCTATAAATAGGAACTACCCATGTGTTACGATACACACAAAAAATGTCACCTCTATTTGCTAAGCCATAGACAATTCTTATCAGACTTTTTAGCTGATTGAACCATATCTTACATACTATAATCGGTAGTCACAAAATTGGATACTTGCATGTTATATGGTTATGTGGTATTGAATTGAAAGGGAGAGGGGAAAAATGGAAGTATTATGACCCGATAACGCCGTGGCTAAGTGATTGGGTTGCTGCGCTAAGGGTTGCAGGTTCGATCGTCTTTAGCGTTTGGGTATTTCTGCAAGTAAATTCTTTAAAGACATTTTTCAATTCCTTGATCTGCAATCTGTCCATTTAGCCCAATGCTGTTTGTGAGCCAGGATAATTAATGATGACCCTAAGATCATCAATGAATTATGAGAGTTCAACTAGCATTGCTAACGTAGCATCTCCATTACAACTCGCCGAACAGTGACGTCACATCCTGATAGCGAATTGTCCTGCTACATTATGTAATTAAAAGTTATTGTTCTATTTAGACCAGTTAATGTATAAATTATATCGTATTTTTATGGTAGGTAGATGTTATAGTTGTTAAGCGATGTATTTTAGTGAAAGAGAAGGCCTTTGCTTAGAAATGGAACACTAACTGACTGCACTCAGCAAATGCTTATCCACAAAAACGATGAGTTACGAAAAACTTAGACTATCATCCACCAAAAAAGTTCTATGACTAATTTTTCCAAGCAAAGATGCGAGTCTAAGTTGAGTTTGAGTTTGCTATATAGATCTCGCTCTAAGATATAGCATTGCTGTCATTCCCTTCTATAATATAGCCCCGGTTACCCCCTAGATTACAATACATTAAGTGTTGCTTTTCGCCCCGGGCAGAACAATGCCCTATAATGTACGAACTGTGTTACCCGCAATATGCTGAATTATACCCAGGATAGAAGGGGAAGCCTTATCCTATCGTGGGAAAGTGGAATAGAATAGATCAGAATATGATTTGCACAGAAATTTGAACGTTTTATAACGCGGGGGTGAGTGACAGTCCCACACAAATAACTCTATGGTTCAAGATAAGGTAGACTATGTATACGTGAACATAAAACTTTGTACCTCTTTTGTTAATGGTATGTGTGTAGTGTTCAATATGGCATATTTATGTAGAAGAAGTGGAGAAAGCTAAAGCCCTTTTACGAAAGTTGCTTAAAAATACGCTTTCAATGAATTACGGTCGAATTCCATCATCTAGGCGACCAGAAACTAAAAGAATATCTAAATAGACAAATCGGAGGGTTGCAAAATGTGACTAGCTTTTGAGAATGAGACCGTAACATTTGAATCAACCTGTCCTAACAGATGGCACGCAAGTTATCAATCATCGAGTGGCCACCCCTATTTTGAAGCTCAAACAGTCAGTCAAGTTCAACATTTCAACGATTTTGAGCTCTAAATATATAGAAATACTGTCGCAATTTGATCAAACTGTATTTTCCTTGGGTAAATAATTTATTAGATGCCTTCAAATGTTAGCTCTGCAGCAATTTACGTGCATTTTTTAGCCTCTTTGATCATTTTATACACCCTACGTATTGTCTTCATCCCTTTTATACCAGTCGTGTTTATGGCAACATTCGCGTACGTTCTCTTGTCCCTTTTATGTCGTGTCAATGCCATATCAATAGATTTAAAGTACCCAATATAGTTTGTTTACAAGAGCAGGCCATGTCACGTAGAACGCGGGTTACAGAGATGCGGTAAATGTCTCACTAGCCCGCTATGATAATGCCTTCGAGTAGGCTTTTGTATGAAGACGCCCAGAAGATGGGCAGCAGCTACTTCTGTAACTTGTCCACCAATACTGCGATCCCCAAGCCGCTTGCCAAGCGTGGGGATTTTGGCAAAATTATTAAGAGGGAGGGTTTTGTTCAACAGTGGACTTCTTCCGGATGATGATGATGAGGCTTTTGTATGAAGTAGGTAGCGCTGTATGCTATAGCATTTAAATCCGAGCATCATTAGCAGTGCAAATCCGAGGGTAATTCTTTTACGATTTGTTTTTGGCCTATCTCCAAATCTTCTTCGCAGCGGCACAAGCCAATTGTCACATGGAAACAGGTCATGCTGTAGTCTAGATTGGTCAGTTAACAAGGATGGCAGCGAGCTTTACCATTCAGGGTGCGCCGGACGTGACTTATGAATCACTCATGGAGGCTCTACTCAGTGCCGTAACTTCTTCAGCTTCTTTAACAACCTTTTTTATTGTTTGTGGTCATTTCTGTGGTCTGCGCCCTGTGCCTGAAATCGCTGCCAACACCCTAGTTACGGCACTGGCTCTTCTTGCACCCTTATCCTACCAATGTCTATAATACTCTGGTCTACTCGCTTTGCATGAGCAGTATAACCTCGCCCTATTTACTGAGCGTTCGCGACCTAGCCCGCTCCGGCAAAGGCAAGTTTGATATGCAAGTTGTAACAATTACGTATCTGGGTCACGTACATGCGCTGTAACAAGCGGTTCTCCTCAGTTACGTCCAATCTGCGACGAGCTATTGATAAGATCTAACGTTCTACATATTTACACCTCTATATTTTTTATCTCGTATACTACATATAGCATTGGGAGTGTTCCTAGGTAGGTAACTAAAGACTCAGCAAAATTATTGGTTAATATATAATATAAATAATATAATATAAGTGGGATAGTATTTTCTCCCTTGTTATGTAACGTACGTACTTTGTACTTACAAGTGGTTGTCTTATTTTATTTTGACTTGCGTGGGAGTTATCAATATTATTTAGTACACTCCAGTACTACTCACACGTGTTTATTCGGGAATGCGAGACTGGTCAGAGGCAAATGGAGTCCAATTCATGAGCTGGTAATACTGCGTTGTCGCGAGCCTAACCTGGAATAAAAAGAGAATACGGTTGTATTGAGCTAATCGGGACTTTGAGGTAAATTAAAGAACTGGATTGAATAATTTAAACTTGTGTATTGACCGTGTGATCACATGCGCTTATAATATAAAAATGTGTCATTAAGAAAGACTTATAACTAATTAAGGATGCGTCGCTACTCGCTGCTATTATATTTATATCAGGCGCTCCAACATGCCCCCGGACGTTGAAAGGTTCTCTTTCAACAAGAATCTGTACAGACAGGCAACGGGCAAATTCTATTGAAGGCTCGCCTTATCACTCCAGTAGACGTCTTTATATCAGCCACACGAACGATCGCATCTGATCCTGGATGAACGGCAACAATTCTCCCCAGTTTCCACTTAAGGGGGGGTACGTTGTCCTCCTTCACCACCACCAAGGAATTCAGTTCCAACGTATCCCTACTGGAACGCCACTTGGTTCGCTGCTGCAACTCAGACACGAACTCCTTGCTCCAACGAACCCAAAAATGTTGACGCAGTTGCTCAATCCGTTGAAAACGAGTTAAATGATTTGCTGAGGCGTCCTGGTAATCTCGCTGTGGCAGTGTGGTAAGCGCTCGACCAATGAGGAAATGTCCTGGCGTCAGAGGGTTAAGGTCAGCAGGATCAGAAGACAGCGGCGTCAACGGGCGAGAATTCAAAATCGCCTCGATTTGGATTAGCGTGGTGTTAAGTTCCTCGAAAGTAAGATTACAATTTCCCAACACTCGTTTCAAATGATACTTCGTCGACTTAACACCAGCCTCCCAGAGTCCGCCAAAGTGAGGTGAATAAGCGGGAATAAAATGCATTTTAATGCTTTCGTTGGCTAAATTTTCACAAAGCGAATCGCAATTTGACTTTAAAAATTTGGAAATATCATTGTACGCGCCAACAAATGAGGTACCGTTGTCAGAATATATGTTAACGGGCTTTCCTCTTCGCGAAATAAACCTATATAGAGCCAATAAATATTTGTTGCTAGTTAGGTCACCTACAAGCTCCAAGTGAATAGCCTTGGTGGCAAAACAAATGAAAATCGCAATGTACACCTTTACTAACCTACAACCGCGACCTTGCCGACTTGCACACATGATGGGACCAGCATAATCTACGCCAACACTTTCGAAGGGATAACCTCCCGGAAGGAGACGCTGCTGTGGCAAGTTTCCCATTAAAGGGACAACCACGGTACCTTTCATACGACAGCAGCGCACGCAGTTACGATAGCAAGATTTGGCTAAATTTCGACCGCCTATAGGCCAAAACGATTCTCGAATTGAAGCCAATAATAATTGCGGGCCTGCGTGCATCAATTTCTTATGCTCATAATTAAACAATAATTTTGTAAATACATGAGTGGACTGTAAAATAATGGGATGCTTCTTATCATATGAGAAATAAGAATTCTCTAAGCGTCCCCCGACACGCATTATTTTATTGCTGTCCAAATAAACAGAAAATTTTAAAAGGGCGCTTTTAGCAGGTAAACTTTTACCATTTAAAAGTAATTTGTACTCTGGAAATGACTCCGTTTGACACTTAATAATTATAACATTTAATGCTTCTTGTAGCTCGGGTTCAGATAGAAACTTACTATTTACAGGAAGTTTCCTACAAGTTTTAACAAATCGCAATACATATGCTACGCAACGAATAAGTCTTAAATAATTAGAAAAACGTTTAAAATCTATAAATTCATCAATGATACGATCTTCTACCACGGTACTTAAAGAAACTTGAGGTCGTGTTTCGGGTAATGAATCAAAACTGGACGAACTAAGTTGAGATGGCCAGTTGGATGAATCTTGCATCAGGAAGTTAGGGCCACACCACCATATAGAAGACCCTCGCAGAGTACTAATATCCAAGCCGCGGGATATCAGATCTGCTGGGTTCTTGTCAGTTGGGACGTGTTGCCAAATGCAATTACCTGCCTTGTCTAGAATTTCAGCCACGCGATTACGCACGAATGGCTGTAATTTAGAAGGCAGCATCCGTAACCATCCTAGGACGATGGTTGAGTCCGTCCAACAATAAGTCCGATCGAACTTCACTCGAAGTGATTTGACAACCTTCTCATAAATACGAGCTCCCACTACGGCACCACACAGTTCCAACCTCGGAATCGTAGTGGGTTTGATTGGTGCCACACGACTTTTACCTATTAGTAAGCGAACCATGCATTCATTATTACCGACGCTACGTACATAAGCACACGCACCGTACCCACGCTCAGATGCATCCGTGAATATATGGAGCTCTAATGTATGATACGAAGCAGATATAACAAAACGTGGAATGCGAAAGTTATTTAATACAGGTAGATCCTTTGTGATAGCATTCCAATTTGCACTGTATTCCAGAGACAAAGGTTCGTCCCATGAAATTTTATCCAACCACATTTGTTGTAGTAACATTTTCATGGAAACTACAAAGGGAGATAACAAACCTAACGGATCAAAGATACACGCGATTGCTGAAAGCAAATCACGCTTAGTACTGCCATTAGACGGCATTTTAGAACTAATACTAAAACCTAACTCGTCAGTATTAGTAAACCAGTCAAGCCCTAGCAACGTATTACTCTCACTAGATGCCATACCTAAATCTAATGATGACTGAAAAGGCTCTAAAACTAACTGAGGTGCGTTCGACTTCCACTTTCTGAGTGGCATACAAGCTGACGCAAGTACTTTGGTGACTTCGTTACGAATGTCAATTACCTCATTTAAATCATTGCCACCCGTGAGCAGATCGTCGACGTAAAAATCATGTTTTATGATTGTGGCAATCTTATTATGAGTGCACTCCTTACCTAATTGCTTGAGGCAACGCGTCGCAAGAAATGGTGCACTGGCCGTGCCGTAAGTTACAGTGTTCAATTTAAATACCTTGACAGGATTGCAGGTATTATCACGCCAAACTACCTGTTGCATGTGCCTATCAGATGGATGGACCACTACCTGCCTATACATCTTCTCAACATCAGCTGACAAGACGTACTTATACTGTCGAAACCGAAGAAGTATAGACAAAAGGTCATCCTGAACCGTAGGACCCACCATCTGTATATCATTAAAGGACACTCCTGATGAAGTAGGGCAACTGGCATTAAACACCACGCGTAATTTGGTAGTGGTACTACATTCACGTAACACACCGTGATGAGGTATAAAATATGCATGATCATCTAAACCTGGTTCCTTAATTTCGGTCATATGACCTAACGTTTCATATTCCGACATAAACTCGTGATATAATTTACTAAAATTAGATTTAGCCTTCAGTCTGCGTTCGAGAGAATATAAACATTTAGTAGCCCCCTGAAACGAACTACCTAAAACAGAAGCATTTTGCTTCAGTGGTATCCGAACACAAAACCGACCGTCCGCTAAACGCGTAGTATTTGCGACGAAATGTTCTTCACACATCTTTTCCTCGGGCAAATAATCATGAGACTGCGAATTAATCTCTTCAAGGGTCCAAAATCGCGTTAAATCACTGCGGATTAATTCTATGTCCATGTCAGTACAGGAACTAGAAGTTTTAGTGAAATTACATTTAACCTTATCAACTAATTTATCACAATTATAAATAATAGGGCCGGAGACGATCCAACCCAACCTAGTCTCAAATAATACTGGCTTACCGACACCTAACTTTATTCTCTTCGAACATAGCAAGTCCCAGAAGAGATCAGCACCTATTAAAAGATCTACATCTGAAGGCTTGTAAAAAGTAGGGTCTGCTAGGCAAATATCAGAAGGAATATTGAGGTCAGATAAATCTAATTCTCGACAAGGCATATTATCACTAATTAATGGCAAAACAAAACAAAACAACTTAGCCTTATAGCTATTATTAAGTGACATCATTTTAACTTGACATGTTTTGTCTACGTGAGCGATCACGTTATTTATGCCATAGATTGACCCGTCTATGCGACTTGTATTTAATTTAAGTAGTTTGCACAGTCGCTCCGTCATGAAGCAAGATGTACTACCACTGTCGAGTGTCGCTCGCACAATATGCTCACGATCATTACAATCGTGCACTTTAATCAAAGCGGTAGACAATAATACGCCGCGCCGTTTTTTGTCGCTATAAGAAAGTGGAATGTTCGCAGACAAAACAACGTTATTACCGGCAGTGCTAGCTGCGTGCGCGGGCGCCGCGGACGTAGACGGAGACGAAACTGGACCATCAGAAATATCATTATTATTACCTTTAATATCAGAAACATGAATTAATGAGTTGTGTTTACGCTTACATAACTTACAACCCGGTTTCTTACAATGGTTGGCAAAGTGACCTGTACGAAAACAATTGTAACATATTTTATAACTAGGCACTAATTTAAGACGGGCTTCATTACTTAATGAAAGGAACTGAGGACAAGCAAATAAGTTGTGATCACCTTTGCAATTAGGGCAAGGCTTTATCACAGATTCACTGCTTGCATTATTAGAATTTTGTGTCGCAACCATAGATTTAATTTTACAAGTGGAACTAGGCTTAGCGGTAACATGCACGTTATTTCGTGATAATTCTAGTGTCTCAATTAAATCAGCGCGTGTGCGGAGGAATTGAACAAATGTATCAAAGGTGATCTTCCGATCCTTGTCAATACGACCCTTAAGCTCCTCCCACTCGCGATAAGACTTCTGGTCCAACTTACGCGTAACTATATATATCAGTAAAGTGTCCCATTGCTTGACTGGCTCACCTAATGAGTCTAACGATCGCAGGTTCTTATTTATTTGATCTATTAAACCCTTTAAAGCAGCAGATGACTCCTTTGTGATATTGTCTATATTAAATAATGCTGACACATGATTCTGAACTAATAATCTTGTATTATCAAATCGATCGCACATTAAATTCCAAGCTACACCATAGTTGGAAGCAGAAAACTCAATCGACTGAATAATCACAGCAGCAGATCCTTCCAGAGAAGCACGTAGATAATGAAATTTGTTGATTTCATCAATCTCATCGTTATAGTGAATTAGGCTAGTAAAGGTGTCACGAAATTCCAACCAACTGCTATAGGACCCATTAAACTTTGGTAATTGTATAGTAGGTAACTTAATAGGTTTGTGAATACTACCACGAGTACCTTTATCACAGGTCGACTCATTATCTTTAGAATATTTATTTAACAATTCTTGAGACCTTGACAATGCTTTGTAATACAATGACTCGAATTCAGAACGTTCGGACAACTGAGTTTTTATATTATCTGCAATACATTCTAACTGCAACTGTACCCCATCGTATTGTTCGTACAATGACTCAAGCTTGCTCATGCGCAGACGTAACTCCGTGACGTCGCAACTACTTAGCTCTGTATCCATTATTGCGTCCAGGTAATTAACAAATACTGTCAAGCGACCTTTGAAACTTCCACGCTTCTTCACTAACTCCCTTTCGTCGGACATACTGGGAGTCGAGTGCTGTCGACCTGGAATGTATATAATACCAAATTAACCTTATATTTAAACAAAATGTTTAAATGCCTACGGCCTAATGACAACTGTAATGATTTTAATGTTTTCTATGTAATTCAGTAAATAGGTAATCTTTAATGCAATTTTACTACAATTTATCAACAATATTGAATCTGATGAGCAAACATATGATAATTAGGGCTTTAGCCTAATCTAAATTTCTCAATAACTAACTTGAGATGAGTATATAAGCACAAACTATTATTTAAAGTATATTACGGCTTAAGTAACTAAGCAAGTAGTCACAGTGGTAATAATATCTAACACTACTAGATAACTATGTCTAACGAACACCAATACATCAAATAAAATAACTGAATAGCTATCGCCTATCTTGTAAAATGCAGTATTAATTCTTATTACACTTTTGTAGTATAAATAATAATTATTGTCGCTAATTATACAAGTAAAATAAAATAACGAAACTATTCACAATGCAAATCGGTACTCAGTGAACAATGAACATAATTAACATTAACAGGTGAAAAATGTACTAACCTTTTAAATACACTTAATTATAGTTAAATACAACCTGTTCGAGTGTTGGGTGATGATATTATCCAAAATAAACTTAACACCGTTGAATTTATATCCACTCAATCCATATTCCACGCTGGAGCGTTATAACCCTTATAAGTCCACGTTGGTTATTTTTTTCATTAACGCTTGATTTCTTTCTTCGAATATAATCTTTACTTAACACCATCCGGCTCGATAAAGGACCATGTATTGAGCTAATCGGGACTTTGAGGTAAATTAAAGAACTGGATTGAATAATTTAAACTTGTGTATTGACCGTGTGATCACATGCGCTTATAATATAAAAATGTGTCATTAAGAAAGACTTATAACTAATTAAGGATGCGTCGCTACTCGCTGCTATTATATTTATATCAGGCGCTCCAACAACGGTTGTGTTATTTCACATTGCTGTCTCCTTTTAATTAATTGAATATGACTGATGGCAGAAAGAGAGCAACGTGGATTATGTAATTCAACCGTTACATAAGGCCGGTATGACTTTACATATCGAAAACTTGATAAGCAAAAATAAACATTATTTCGCCCAATTTTAGAGTCTCATCTACAAACTAGCAACACATAACTGATAGTGTGTTCGTTGCGTTGGCCCCTTTAAACTTCGTCCCGTTTTATGTAGCTCAAAAAAAAAAACAAAATCTACAACTCTAGATAATAAAATCTCAGTACAAACAAAATCCAGAAACAATCATTTAAAACTGTAGAAGTAATAGACATTTTCTTTCTTATAACATCTTTATCGCAATACTTTTATCTTATAAAGATCAGTTCTCTATTCCAGCTATAAAGTTGCTCTGGCGCCGTCCTAGTATGCACTAAATCCCGATTTACGTCGTTAAGTACTAGTAAATCTACCCTCTTATATAACGTCTTTGTTTCCCGCTCTAAACACTGTTTCTCACAAATACCGGCCGTTTCGCGTATTACTGTGAATTCTCGAACGTAGTAAATGAGTTTTCGAATATATTTGGGACTGTGAAATTGGATTGTAAAGTGATTGAATAAACGTATTGGTCTAGGGGCCAATAAGTAAACAAAAGGTGATTGTGGTTGTCATTTTCTCGTATACATGGTATTTGATTAATTGGATAGTTGCTAATTAGTATGGTCACACTAATGGATTAATTGAAAACACGTGGGTGAATAACGACAAAATGTGAGAAGAGATTGTAAAAATGTATAGCTTCGACATACGGCATATCATGTCTGTTTTTTAATAAGTACTATAGTTGTTTCATAATTTCGTAATAGTATTGATGAAAATTTGTAAAATGGCTTAATTTTATATCGTCCTTCGTATCACAGTCATTTAAAATTAACTTTAAAAAATATTCGAGTGATATCGTGTCGAGTCTCTGTAGTAATCCGTCTGGCATGTAGCCGGGGACGCATAGAGTACGGTTTTCACCCCGCGGGCTACACGGCCCGTTCATACCCCAGCCCCACACAGCCCCGCTTCACAATCTCCTGTAACGCTTTGATATAGTATTCCGAGCTATTTTCAGACAGGAATAATGCTAAGAGGAGTTTTAGAATGTTGCCTATAATGTATGCTAGGACGATAATTCTGTCTTGCATTTTGCCCGTAATACTTGGTAGTTTTGGTACTTAGACTCTCGGCTTGTGACTAGGAATAGGTCACAAAAATGTTATATTTTTTAAAGCACGTTTGTCGCAATTTAATAAGTAAATATCAATGAAATTTTCCTTTTATATCGGAGCAGCATAGCTTTATATCATTTTATACAAGATCATAAAAACAAGTCAGTTTACAGTTACAAGTTTTCTACTTACCTTAATTATTTCAGTAGATTAAATTGCTACTATGTTCCGATTTTCTCAAGTGTTTAAACGAGATTGCCTAGTTTATGACTCAGCGCCCTTATTCATAAGCTGGCATCGTGGGATCGCAAGTCGAATTTAACTTTCAATAGGAAAAAATATTAAATCCCTGGCCTATTTCAGTTTTATCGATTATATCAAGTCCTTCGTAATCACAAAGCATTTCTTTGAGACGCCTTAAGCTTCATTGCCTCGTCAGTTCTTAATGGTCATTAGAAGTTACAATGATAGACACGAGTGGTGGGCTTGTCTCAATATAAAACAGCTCACATAACCCTTATTATTCGTGCTGAAACTCTGTTTTACCCCAAGGCACATCGACCCGCAAGCCTCGGATCAACCCGGCGCTGGTGGCTGCCCAGGCGGCTGGCACAGCGCCCACCAGCTCCCAAAAAAGGCCCCGTTCCGCTAACTCCCTCAAGAAGAAGCGGAGACACCCGCCACGGCTTAGCAATGTCGATCGAAGCTCGGCGCAGACGAGAGAGGTATGTACAACATCTAACGTTCTATTTACACCTGTTTCATACTTCATCATCATCAGCTGGAAGACGTCCACTGTTAAACAAAGGCCTCCCCATTAAAAGGAGGGGGGGGGGGGGTGCCATAGTCCCAACGCTTGGTACGCGGTCGGATCACAGTATTGGCAGTAAAGTTACAGAAGACGCTCTTAATTATCTTGTATACTGCATATCGTATTTGAATATTTTGGTCTTGTATTTAGATAAGATCACCGCTTCCTCTTTTGTTATATGTCTTACAAGTCTTCTACTCTACTTAGTACAAAACTTATCAAAAATAATGTGATGAGGGCTATGTTCTTCTGACAAAGACTAACAATTACTCATTGTTGAATATGTCCAATCAGTCCTAAATCGCATAATTATATAGATATTAGGTTACGACTTACGAATCGATTAAAATTTCGCAGTAAACATGCCTCGAGCTATCTACTCGCGGCCTAACACGTTTCTAGTTATATTTTGATTGATTTTCAATGACGCATATTCCGAGTACCGTTTTTTTCATCTATTTGTCAGCCCAGATTAGTTTAAGTAGTAAATTGAATGATCTATAGCGATACTTTTGTCATCAGGTAACCGTAAGCGGGGTAACTGTTGTTATAACAGAATACAAGCCCAAGAAATCTGTGTCTAGCAGTTCAAGTGACGTGGAGTCTTCGAACGATGCAAGACCCTGATCTCTGGCCGCGGTGGGCCAAGCACCGTGATGGGACATGCACCGTGATGGGCTATTCACCGTGATGGGCCATGCACCGTGATGGGACAATCACCGTGATGGACCATGTGCCGTGATGGGCCATGCACCGTGATGGGCCATTCATCGTGATGGGCCATGCACCGTGATGGGCAATGCACCGTGATGGGCCATGCACCATGATGAGTCATGTACCGTTATTGGCCACGCTGGTATTGTGAATGGACATTGGAACTAGGGATGTAATATAGTGTTGTGTTTTTCAGATTTTAATTGGTATTTCTTCGAAATATTTATAAACTATTTTCTCTTCGTAAGCTGTAGATAAATTTCTATGTATATTATAGCAATTTAATTCATGTATTTTTGTTTATAGCGTTACGAATATGCTTCAACGCATAAATCGTCTGAGACTAGCCACTGACAAAGCTTGTACATTTTTCTTTCTGTATTAGTTGCAATTGTTACGAATTCGTAAGAAAACTTCCTAAAAGTGATCAAAACGTAGAAATGTAAGTGTAGCTGGCTGAAATATCGCTTTTTAATTTTCGTAACTAAGCTTTATTTAATGCCATTAAATATCTTGGAAAAAATATAAATTATTTTAGGTGTAGGTTTTATTTTCATAGATAAAAAGTTGTAAAGGATTGAGGGGGTTGTAAATAATGAGAGACCAGCTGGTCACTGCCAAACGATTGAATTGTAAATAGAATTGATGAAGTCGCGGGTTATTGTTGTCATTTTCATATATTTCTTGGGCCAGGTGCTCATTATAAATGATGTAGGGTCCGTTTGGACGGTGCCGGGTCGAGTCGCAACCTGGCTGATAAGAAAACAATTGTTATAAGTAGAGATGCTTTAGTGTAATGTAACTTGTGGTTTTGTGTATTAGGTGTGAACTGTCCTTAAACCGGACAGATATATGCACATTATGCAGATATGCAGTCTTTTTAAATGACAGCAGCTACTAAAAGGTTTCGTTCAAAAAGTGGAATAATGGTTTACGCGCTGAGCACATTAACTGAGCACATTTTCTTGACAGCTTATTTCTGTATACAAAGAAAAATAATTATAATCGATGTAAAGATTAGGTAAAGAGAAGTATCAGAAGAAAGATCCCGCAGTAGAGCCTATGTGCCGATTATCAAATCGATATCACGCTACCATTATATGTTTCGAATAATCGAAAACGCATGAACAATCAGCTGCTCGGAATCACTGCCGCCGCGGTTGAATTGGCAAAGAGACCGAGTTATTAAATAAATCGATCCACGCACTTAATGATAATCTATCGATTATAATCGATATGAAAATCACACTAACTAGGCACGCAATTATTAATTAAAGTTATTAGACCTGCAATGACTGCTAATCGTATATAAATTAGCAGTTAATAACTTAAATAATACAAATGTCGGAATTTAATTTTATATTCGATATTTTTCAATACTTAAAAAGAACGCACAAATTGTTGGCGATATAATGAAGAAAAAATATTGTTATAACTGGCAATTGATGTGTTAGTAAAAAGATAGAATTTTGAATAACTCGCTAAATGTCTTTACAAAGCTTAAATTTAAAAATAAATATTTATAAGAATAATTCGAGTTAAGTCGTTATTTGATTCTCAACTTGTGTTAACTTGTTGTCATATTTATATCGTTATAGTTTTGAAGATAGAATGCTAGCAATTTAATCAGATACCACAAAAGTTTTAACAACTATTTCAGTTTACTCTCGTGTTGGAATTGTCAGTTGTCAATTGACACTTGCGAATACAAATGCGTGTCAATTTTGACCAAATGCGTGTCAATTTTGACATGTCAGAATTGAGATTAGACCGACACCGTGTTTAAGAACGAAAATAAACCTGATATCTCCAAATGCTTTACAAAAATTGTGAAACTATAGAATTTTAATTCGGTATTTGTTAGTTGCGCAACGTACGG
This sequence comes from Abrostola tripartita, assembly GCA_905340225.1. NCBI lineage: Eukaryota > Metazoa > Arthropoda > Insecta > Lepidoptera > Noctuidae > Abrostola > Abrostola tripartita. The sequence goes on along the minus strand of HG996510.1, from coordinate 6,373,524 downwards.
TCATCCTAATTGGTTGCTGCGTTGCGGGTAATGACGGCAATTCCAGCAATGTTGTTGTAAAGCGTTACGTACCAGGTATGTTGGCAATGTGACCGCTCATACACGGTAATCGGCAAAAGAATGCCCATTGAGGAGAAATAGAGGTAATTTCAACTTATGAAAGTGTAGCGTTTATTATTTAGGACATCTAAGATGGTGTTGGACTCAGTTCGTGTCGAGTCTGCAATGCAGCTTTGGCAATACAGTTGTCATTCTTGTACGTACAAACCACAGTTTTAGTGTAACGTTGACACGAATGATAACTATTTGAAATTATGTCAAAATGTGGCATTTTAGCAAACAAGCCTTGTGGCATATAAAAGTACGAGAATAAGCTAGATTTTCCATAAACAGGATATCATTAATTTTAAATATATTTTGACGATATTCAAATGGTGTCAAATATGAATTAATCTACAATTGAAAGCAAACAAAAAGAGCAAAACTATTGACAGGGTTTAGTCATAAAAATAACAGATAAATAAATTACTTTTTAGTATTCAAGGTGTGTGCTACATTTGCATTGCAAGTTCGTGACAACAGAGTACATCGAAATTCCTAAATTGTAAATATTAATCGAATAATAAATTAGTTTAAAGTTATGCATATCGACATTTAAAAAAAAATTAAATACTTTAATATCGGTGTTTAAGTCGATACGTGTTGCCGATAATTTGTAATATCACCTATAAATACTTTGGTATGTCCTCGACCTAACCTCATACTTCCTGTAATAAACTTTTCATCTCATGTTAGTTGTGGCCGGATAGATTTCGGGTTTGTTATTAACTATCTGCGCCCCGCGGTGTTACCCGCTACATTTTTTCGGGATAAAAAGCCTATGTATTAATACAGGGTATAAGCTACCTTCATACCAAATTTAATCAAAATTGGCCCAGCCGTTTGAGCGTGAATAAATAACAAACATACAAACACATTCACAAACTTTCGCCTTCATAATATTAAGTGTGATAACAGCCTATAACTAACCCACTGCAGAGCAAAAGCCTCTTCGCGTATAGAGAACGATTGAGCATTGATTACCCAGTGGCTCAGTGCGGGATGGCTATTTCAGATAATTAAATCCAGGTTTCCTTACGATGTTTTACGCCACCATTAGTCAGTGGTGACTTAGAATATCTAAGAATGTATTTATAATATTGAAAAAGTCACATTGATACTTGCCTGAGTCGAACCAGCAACCTTGTGCATACAAATCCGGTATGTCAACCACGACATTCTTGGTTTATTATTAACTAGCGGCCCGCTCCGGCTTCGCACGGGTATAAAATATATATTATAAGTATTTCTCTACTATTTAATGGATGTTATTATACATATAAACCTTCCTCTTCAATCACTCTATCTATTTAAAAAAACCGCATCAAAATCCGTTGCGTAGTTTTAAAGATTTAAGCATACATAGGGATATAGGGACAGAAAAAGCGACTTTGTTTTATACTATGTAGTGATTAGTGGCAAAAGAGACCATGAGGATTTCCTCAGTTTAAAAATAGATGGTTACTGGTTACCTAACACTTTTCATCTGAAATCTAAGAGATATAATCCGGCCGCAACTTTAAGCTAACTTCCATTACATTACTAGACAAAATTTTCTATTATTAGAAAATTAAAACTATTAAATAATACTCTTCCATTTAGATACGAGAAAAATCTGTTCGGCTGTAACTCAAGCAAGATCGAAACCGATTCCAGTTTGGGACTGGTTCGTTTCTTGGTCTAGCTGTAACTGGACTTTGTTTGATCATATGACTAAGATCTTAATGATCTTTGGAGGTCCTAGAGACCTGTGGAGACGGGACAGTTGGGTATTTTTTTAAATTTCGATGCAAGTGCGTGCATACTTTAAAAAGTTTCGTTTTTAATTTGATTGTTTTGAGATGAATAAATTGCAATTGATAAAAGATATTTACAGCCTGTGACTTTAATTAAAGAGTATAATATTAACGATAATTGCATAGATTGTTTGCCTGCTGTTTCTGTTTCATCCCTGTGAAATAATAGTGGGATGAAACGATAAATCATGAATTTTATTGACACCTAACTGTCTTGTCTCCCCAGGCCCTTGTTTCATAGTATACCTATGATTTACAACATCTGTAAGTTACCAAAAACATTAGCGGCCCTATTATTGTGTTCCATGCATTGTCTAAATAAGTATTTATTCTAGCTTTAAGTTGTATTAAGTTAAGTAATGTGTCCAGTTTCTAATATGTGACAATACGCGTGACGTCTGTATAAATACTTTCTATTTATTTTATGTAATTTTATGATATATGTACAAGTAATAAGTTATAGAACAGTTTTCCGTAGATTTAGATGTTTTACATACGACTTTAACGATCAGCAGTCGTGTAGTTTTGCGACTCGAGATAAATAATGAAAAATTAAATCGAAGAAATTGTATCAATCTTCTTCCTAAAGATTAAAAGCTTTGCTCTTGTCGGTGTTCCCTTTTTTCGGCATTCCGTATGACTGCTTGGCACGTCTTAACTCCTACCTTCTCCTTTACTTGCTGAATAAAACTATACCTGTCTTAATCAAGAGTCCGAAAAGTTCGTATTGGTTTTGCCCAAACACAGGTGATATTAATTGTCAAAATTTATATTGTACTACAAAAAATATATATATATTTCTACCTGATATTTCAGCACCGATAGAATATTAATAGTTTTAACCGAATATTGCTGAACGATAGAAATCGTATTCGCACTAAAACTGAATATCGACAACAGCGAGTTATTTTGTATCTCGTTTTAATTCATCACATCTGCAAGCAGGAACTACACGTCAACTGAAGTCGTATTTGGATGTGTGCGCTAACGGTCTTATATTATTATGTGGGATTCACGCCCCCATTGGTCGCAACACGCCTTGGACAGTTTTGTCCATACAGCTAACCTAACTAGAACTCTACTAAAACGCTAGATATTCCATTTTGATAAAAAAAACCGTCAAGTATTATTAGAATTTGGAACCGAAAAAGTTGCCACACAAAAAAATGATTTGCGAACAATTTTTGTTCGTTATTTTTATACGATATCTGAAATACATTGAAAGGAAAACAAGTTTTTGATTGATGGTTTCTAATGGGCATAGTATTTATAGCGGGCGTATGTAATATTTTGTATTTAGATACATTTGTATAAATTTGTAAGTTTTGTAAGGAAATATAATAGACTTATAACTTCCTAACATACCGTATCAGATTAGTTAATGGAGCTTCACTCTCGTTCACACACATACTTACACAGAGTTATTGTAAATTTATTCATTGACCTAAGCCGTTTACTTTTATGTAGTAGTGTTTTAAGCGGATAAAACACATTCTACGTTCTCATCGGTTTTGTGGACTTAAGCGTAACTGGTTTTGGTAAGATCCTTGTCCCAAGTTGGGCTGCGTTATTGAAATTCCCTTATAGGAAATTATCAGTATAACTAGCAGTTTGGAATTAGGCTATAAAATAGTCTAACCGTGTTCGTGTATACACCTATTAGTGAAATTCTGTCTAGTGAAGGTCAAATGATTGCTCTAATTTTTAAAGAAACCGAAGTTTATTAAAATGTTTAATAATACTAATAAAGAAATATAACAACTATAGTCACTTTGCCTTTTAAACATTTCCATGATTTAAAGTGCCTACAATGGCCTGCATCCTTCAAAATAATTTCGTTAACAAAAAGCATAACAAGCATTCTCTTCGATAGGTTTCTCGTAAATGCTGGTAACCTTAATAAATTAGAGCTAGTATTTTTATAGAGTGTCTCCATGTTCTTCCTATGAATTCCATTGTAGTTTTATTGTATTGAATCTCAAAATTGAGCTTGGTACTCAATTTTTCAATTGGGTACTTGACACCATTAACCATACACATAACTGATAGCCGAGTGGTATGACCATTGGACTGCCAAGTCAAAGGTCGCAAGTTCAAACCCCGGCACACCTGAGAGATTTTTCAACGGTGTGTAAAGCCATGTCAGAGGCCTACAGGCGGTTTAAACTCTGACACCAGGTTGTTCATCAACCATACGATAAGAAGAAGAACCATTAACCAAAAATTCAAGACGCTGCCATTCTAAAAAATGCCTTTTAACCCTACAAATTTTAATTAACTGTAAATTCGATTTATATTTGCTTTGGAATCAATAAATAGTAACTCAATTGAGTTGGCAAATTAGTGACGTCACAGGTTCCTATTTCCTGTTTCCATAGAAAATATATGGAGGAATAGCGTTATGGCAGCTAATTAAAAGTGTGTTAATTGATTGGTGGTGTCAAATACCCAATTGCACTGCGGTAAATGACAGTGGATTCCGTGAAATGACATCTGTGTTATGCCACTGTGTAACGATCTAACCCTTCATCGTGTAATGTTGCAGGTTTTAGGGATTCAGTTGAAAATTATTTAATTATATAGGTATTACTACATATATTTTTTATTTTTTAGATGAAGAGTAATTGATTCAGAAAACATATTAAATGCAAGTATCTGAAAAAATGAAAATATAATATTTTTAATGTATAACGAATACACGTTTTTCAAAAATGGCAGTCGTTTAGTAGAGTTTGTGCATGACTGATTATTCCAAAAAACCTATCAAAATTGTGCTAGCAATTTGCATGACCAACTGAAAACGTAACGTATAATTATTGATTATAAAAAACACTGATTGCTTTTCAGTGGGTTGAAATTGAAAAATATTGTATATTTCTGTCGTGGGTTTAAAACGAGCGTTTCATTTTATTTTAAGGGTTGATTTAAGCCATTATAAAGTTCAAAACCTAAAATCTGCAACATTACTATTTTTAGATTTAGTAAATATTTTATGATATCGTTGGTGAAATAATTTGTTTGTCATTTGATCTTCATGTTATGAATACCTATTATGTGTAAATAGTTTTAATTTTAGACGTGTGATTCCTATGTAAAGTAGGTATAGGCGTATTTCTAATTATAAATTTTTAATTACAAATTGCTAAATTAAAATCTATTTATTCATACCGCTATGATTTTTAGTTATATTTTTCGCAGGACTCTGCGGCATAATGATAGTGTTGCAAAATATAAATAATATTTTTGTACGTTGTCTATGCTCAGAGTCCCGCTTGTCTATGGTACGGCTAAATGTTAACTTAATGTGTAACGTAGCGCTAAATGTTAATTATTTTTAAGTTCTATATCAATGTACTGTACTGTATATAAAGAATGTGGAAAGTATTTTGACTTTTATTTAATGTAACCTCTTTTTGTTATTCCTAATTTAGGGGTATTTTTTTAAAACCAATGGCAACACTTAAAACAAGGCATTAGTAGCGTCTATCTTTTTGCGGTGTCTTAAAGGCAAAGAAATTTTGTCCAATTACTCAGTCATAAATACATAATTATAAACAGCTAGAAAACAACAGTAATTTCCTCTAATTTTTAAAAACTGATACACACTTTAAAAGATCTAAGAAATCCGTAATTCCTACACCTACATTTAGATCTAACAAGTAATTCAACATAGGTACCACAAAACTTGTCACGGACCGAACATCCGACAATGAGCGATACAGTGACAAGTATCGTTAATTAATCAAAATACTTCTAAAGGTGCATAAAAAGAAGAAAACTTGACGCTGACAACCCTAAGAGGCGGCTGCGTGGCGGCCCGTTTGAAGTGCCCGCGTGGCTTTTTGTAGCGCTCGCCGAGAGCGCGCGTGCAGGGCTGCGACAACCACGCTTGACATATTGAGATTATTATGTGTACGGTACGCGAAGGTGCAACTTTACAATTTTAACTATTATTTCTTATTGATTCTATGAAGGCACCGTTTGTCACAATGGGCGAGTGCGCGCTGTTTGCATACAATAGCCTCTTTGTATTTTCGGAGAAGTTCAAAATGATTTATTGGAATTCTTATTTCTTGTACCCTGCTACGTGTTTGATAAGTCCGACATATACCTAGTTAAAAATGATACAAATATAGAGCCACTTTTGTTCAATATAAAAAATCTGTATTTACTATCTAGATAGGTATACGGATGTTACTGTTCATCATTAGGTTTCTAGACGGATTACTCGATATTGCATTAGGTATCTACTTTAATTGGCTTCCAGTCCACGTCCACTTTATGTCACTTCAGAACAATGTAGCTAGGTACCATTCGAATGCGTGCCTACTATAGGTAATTCCGATAATCCTTTGAAAGGTGCACTCTAACGCAAGGATCACTCTTTACTCTACATGCATTGCTATGTACTTACGTCATGCCATATCGGTCTGTGTACCTACCAAGATTTCTTAACTATTTGTTTAAAAAACCTAATGCTGTGCAAGTAACATTAAAACTGCGTACTATCGAAACAACTTGTGTTGGCACAGTGAAATCTTCTCGTGATATCATACTTGTTATTTAGTAGCATAATTCAGTTTCGTTATTTTATACTACTTGTTTTTGGTATGGAATTGATTTGTTGTAGATTTACTGAACGTAATTCAAGAAGAATTATTGTGTTATATTTTGGTCAAGAGAATAATTTAGGAGTCTCCTAGATATGGAGTTGTTAAGCACCATGGATCACAGTGTTCTTGGGCCACAAAAGTTGGGAACTGTTCCGATTGTATACGTAAGTACGTACCTAATAATATATATCACAGTTATTAGCTCAGTGCAGTCAGGATTGATAACCATTTGTATCTATCCGCACATTTGGATTCAAATCCATGAACGACCGTATAACCAATCTAGATTTTTTTAATTCTCCCCTAAACTAAACTCCCCTAATTAAAGTATGCACTAAGAATTATAATTCTTAGTGCATTTTACACATCACTTTTTGTTTCTTACGGCTTGTTTATCTTATCATCATCATCGGCACACCAACTGCACTCACTGTTGGGTATAGGCCTCTCTTTTTGTGTTCCAGTTTCCACGCCAGCGTCATCCAGGTTCCACCTGATACGGCTGTCATCCAATAATATACAATGTCATCTGCCCATCTCGCTGCCGGAGGGCTGACTTTTCTTGTTCCTGTCTTTGTTTATCTTCTATCTACCTTTTATTTTCTTCTCGGACAGTGACTTGCAGAACATACCCAAAGCCGCTCATTTTAATGCCAGCTACAACATAACCGGGCGTGCACCGGTAAATGACTCACAATCACAGCCTTCGCAAGCTTTGCATTAGCCAGAGACCGCTTTGTAAACTGCAATCATCCTATTTGCAGTTGTAGCGTCGTACCTCGCTTTCATAGCATTAAAGGATCTGCTTTATTACTGTGTCATTTCTGATCTTGTCGTCAATCTTTTTAATAGGTAGTGACGAAGAAAATATACTTATCTACTTATGGGTAGTTACCTAGTTTTCATGACGATGTAAATATGCAATGCATAATGCAAATTTGTATGATACAGTTTTATGTGATTACCAACCCAACAATTTAATAAACCTGCATACTTTACCACTGCCTCTACACCCAGTAAAAAATAATGTTCATAATTTTGCAATTTGGGTTTTCCAACAGTCGAAGCTCTAAATGTCGCAGGAAAAGATTTTTTGACGATTGATGTAATGGGGGTTGTCTATTTCATAAAAAAATATTCTAGGTACCTATGTGGTAGCGAGATGGGCGGAAACTCTTTTTCTCTTCTTATTATAGACCTTGATGAGGCTGGCAAAGGAGAGTGTGGAGTTGGGCACAAACAATGAGAGGATTACGCAGCAGTAGTTGAAGTCAAGCTGCGGATGATATTGATTCAAAGTAAAGAAGAATGAAGATACTTGAAGAGTATATATATACTCAATCCAAAACTAGGATTTCAACAAACACGAACAGCCACGCTAGCATTTCCTTAATTCAAAATCCTGTGCGAATGAGTTTCAGATCACAACGAAGCCGGGAGTTGATCGTAAACTGCACATAAAAAATACTTTTCACTTTAGGGCCCGTCGTTAAATGTACAGGTAAGTTCATAAATAATTTTATGGGCTCTCTGTTACGGCACTGCCGAGTATACTGTGTTTATTCGAATGGGAAACGTTAGTTTTACATTATGAATATTAACTTGAGAATTAAAGTTTAATGGCTGTGAGCAAGTGCCAACTTAATATGTTTTGTATTGGCTGTGATTTATGCTAGCGGTGAAGGATTTAGTGTGGTGTTTTGTTTTAGAATATGAATTGGGTCCTACATATTTAAATGCCCACTATTGGAAATGAGGGACTTAGTGAATTGACCACGTCAACATTGAAGCGGCAAAACGTGGTCTAAAGACGTTTTATGAAGGAGAACATCTTAGTAACCCTCCTGGTCAATACAGGTTCGGGTATACCTAAACAATTTATGATTTAAAAAAAGAAATTGCAGAAATAAGCTTCCGAATAATCTTCATCAGTCGAGTACACCCCAAGCATCTTTGGCAATGTCATATGGCGTATTTTAGTGGCAATTCACACTCGTCAATTCGTTATGGTACTTTCATCGACGCCTTTTTAAAACCTTGGTCCTTATATGAGGAATTTTAATACTTTCTAAAGCCTCAAAAATGTGCAGCGTAAAACATCCTTATTCCGAAACTTTGGATGTTTGTCAATTTTAATGGTAGATAGATAATAAATTATGGTATTTGGATGAAAACTTGTAGGATTTGACTTACATTTTCTTGATTTATTGGATACATAAAATGGTACTAAAGAACGCAAGTAAAACCAAGGGAAAATTTTGGCTAGGGCCAATAGCGTTTATTAGTCTTTTTACCGACATTTTAAGTTGAATTTCTATTTGTTTTAGATAAACAGAGTATTCTAAACTTAGAAGTGTACTCTGTAATTAGCGTGAGGTAATGTTACTTTATTTTACGTACGCGTTTTATGTGTTACCATTACTCTTCCTTTTAAAGGGTGGGGCTTCATTGTAAACTGTTTTACTACTTGGTAGTCAAAAGCATTTTAAAACTGAAGGTGGATTTACATTCTAAAAATCTTTAACGTATAGGTTTCGTTTTCTTCTATGTAGTGTAGTGTAGTTTGACGACCTGATTGGACTGCTGCGCTAGGGGCTGTGGGTTCGATTCCCGCACGGGACATAAAATTGAGTGATACGCAGATGATTGTCCCGAGTCTGAGTGTTTGTGTAGGTATGTGATATTTCATGTATGTAAAACGCACCCAAGGATCAGGAGAAATTACTAGAGTGGTTCGACGTTTAAAAATATGTTCATTGGCTTGGCCTAAATGCCAGGAAAAGTTAATCCATTTGCCCGCTCTAGGATAGAGACTGACCAATCGAATTTCGCACTTTAAGTTCTTATTGCCATTCATTAGGATCATACCGGGTTTATCGCCTTCACCCTCTCGCTTTCCAGCAGCGGAGAATAGTATTCATGACAAAAACCTAATGAAATAATATCTAAAGAAATGAACGGAATACATACAGTCACCTAATTCAAGGCCAGCCATCATTCTTTCGACAAAACGCTAAACCACCTACACGTTTATAAATTGTATTTATTTTCTTGGCAAAAGAATAGCTTCCTACACCTATAATTTATATTCAAACTAATTTTATAAATGCGCAAGTAATTTTGTATATCTGTGAGTATGTCTGTTAATCTTTCACGGCTAAACCACTGAACCGATTTTGATGAAATACGGAATGGAACAAAATTAAGCTCCCGGAATGGATTTTTTTTGCGGACATGGTGTTTTTCACGCAGACTACTAACAATTTTTTGCTTCCTCCGTGTGCCTCCACGTGTGATAGTACCTCCGTCACCCTGGGCGGTCAACCTCGCTACCAACTTTGTTCACTGGCCAATCTCCACACCACGGGGTGAGCATAACCTGTTCCCTTAACTCATGCCGATACGAAGAAGAAGACGCAGACTAAGTCGCGACTCGCGGCTGAATCTTGTCTCATATAAGTAATTTATTCGCTACAAATCTGCGATGTCAAGTCGCGTGTTTACGCTATTATTGAGATGGGTTGGCGACATTTTTATGTTATGTTTTGACACACAAATGTTGTTTTCTCTGTAAGTAAGACGGGCGCATATCATTAAGAGTCGTTAATATTTAAAATGATTTGTTTAGGAAATCGTTTTTTAGACCTACCGGTGCGCTAGTTTTAATTTATAGATTTTCCCAGGTTACTCACAGGCATACCAACGGTTTTTAATTCTTATTACTACGCTACAAACGGGTACTACTTACAAACGCATGAAACGAAAAAGTGAGCAGGGTATGAAGAACAGTAGCAAAAGCTAAATAAATACGAGCTTCTGCGACATAAGCTGAGCTGAGCATAAGAAGAAGAAAGCATCTTATTGAAAATATTAGCCGATATTGTTTCAATGTATGAGGTAGTTTTTACTTAGGATTAGATCATTTCTATCTTCGTCCTACTTTTGCTGTGCTTGACTTGGCTACGATTGATCTCATGTTTTCATCGTCTCATGTTGGCATAAAAGAATACATGAATTGTTCTTCTTATCGTATGGTTGATGAACAAGCCGGTGCCAGAGTTTAAACCACCTGTAGCCTCTGACATGGTTTACACACCGTTGAAAAATCTCAGGTGTGCCGGTTTCTTCACTATGTTTTCCTTCAATTTTAGCAACTTATAACTAATTTATAATACGCACATGAATTAGAAAAGATATTGGTACGTGCCAAGGTTTGAACTTGCGACCTTTGACTTGGCAGTCCAATGGTCATGCCACTCGGCTATCACTGCAATAAAATGAATTGTTTAATGTGTTTGAGTATTAAGCCCTTCGTATTTATAATTTTCAACTTTGCTCAGTTGATTAATTGAATGTAATACCTACCTACTATATAAATCCCTCGCATATCAGTATTCAAGCGTGAAAGACCCAATCAAGTGCGTAAGTCCAAAGCAACACACGCAGAAGCTTATGATACATACATATAGGTATTGTTGGTACACACAGACAATAGTTGTAATATACAGGTTTCATATATTAACGCGAGCCGGGAGGATTTAATCAAGTCGGGATGAAAAATGCCTGCGGGACTGGCGCGGCGGGTCGCTACCGGGTACAGAGTGCACGCAAAACGTTGTGCACTATTTACAGAAACACTAGCTGCGCCCTGCAGTGTTATCCGCTACATTTTTTTGAGTTAAAAGTAGCCTATGTGATAATCCAGGGTGTCAACTACACTACCCTACCTCCATACCAAATGTTATCAAAATTGGTCCAGCAGTTTGAGCGTGAAGAAGTAACAAACATACAAACACACTCACAAACTTTCGCCTTTATAATATTATTGTGATTAGTACATAGTTGAGCTATTTAAAGCTAATATAGTACCTAAATATTGGTACAAATTGAAGTTATTAAAAGTAATGTTAATTGGAGATAATGTGTCCCTTAATTTAGAATTATTATATAGAGGTTTGTTATCGCTTACTGGACCAAAACGGTATTAATTCCTAGGAATAATACACGCCGCAAATACTGATCTTATACAACAAACAAACACAAAATTCTAGTTTTAGAATTTAGAATTTTGTTTCTTTTCTTCCTTTTCGTTCTTTCTTTTCTTCGTTTTTAAAAAAAGAAAAAGAAAGAAAAAAACAAAATTCTAGTCACAGAAACATCATGATACAATAGAAAACTTATCCACCATATAACCAAATCCTCTGAATCCCACAATAGGATTCCATGTGTGGTGGGGTCCAGTTTGGATCTGGCTATAGTGATAATTAAATCTGGTTATATTAAAGACTATTATAACTATTTATTTTTAAAACAATAAAATGTATTATTATTATTAATAATTTATTAAAACTATAACGTTCCACTGCAGGGAAAAGTGCACCCTATCCTCTTTCAATAAGTCTGTCTATAAAGACTATAATAGCGTAAGAAAATCTAAGCAAAACAGAGAAAAATATTATAGAGATGACTTTATGTCGTGATCATAAAAATGCATTAATATGAAACTAATAAAATAACTATTAAAGTTAGGTTTACTTAACTAAGTTTATTAATTATTCGTTTTATGACTTAATTGATTGGATGAACTTAATTGAAATTGAATATTATTACTAATTCAACCATAATTTTAATTCTATTTTATGGATCGATTCATTTTAATTAAATTATTTATACAATTTGCGTTGACATTCTTGTATTAATTTAAAAACAATCTTTTTTTTGTTCAAGACCTAATCATTAAAATTATGAATCTCGATAAAATTTATTTATTAATTAAACTCTATGTACATCTAAAATATAAGTTGACAACATAAATATCGTTACAGACTAAATAATGCACAATGGGCGGCTAGTATATAGTAAAAACCCAGCAATATGTTTAGTCTATCCAAAATCTAAGGATCGGCATTCACGAGACTACGAAACTTAAAAGCTTAAACCAAAAATACGAAGAAAGGACTTAAAACTTCAAAGCACAGCTTTAAAGTAACTGACCGTTTACCATATTTTTCCATGACAATATAAAATAAAAAACTGCCATTAATATTATTTACTACCTCCTTGGTTTGCCAACCGTACAGGGGTGGAATCGCAAAGGGTTGCGAGTAATGAGAAGAATGAAAAATGGCCGGGTCCGTGCCGAGTATTTATTAAAAACTACAAAATTCTTGCCCTAAACCCCTCTGAATTATGTGCATATTCGTATAGAAATTCTAGTTCACTGTTTTTGGGTGAATAAATAAAGGAAATAGGAATTTTTTGGATTTTAATGAAATATCAGTTCTATTATACCAATAAATAAGTTAATAAGTCTTACTCTTCAGTTCAGTTATTAAACATTGTCAAAGATCAATCAATTAATTACATTCGATTTTGTTTGACTGCAATTAAAAAAAAAACTAAATTCATTTCACCTATCTCGATCGCAGTAACGTATTATTTCAACCCTAATTTTGGGAGGTCGACGACCCTTGTCTGTCCAGAATCCTGACGCTCCTTGCATTGCAAATCTAAAAATATTTTATATGACGTCCGAATTCATAATACCTTACGGGAGAATGAAGGGTTATTTTGATTTTTAGGCAAATTTATTTAAAGGTTATTTTTTTTTACTTTTGGTAAGTAAACTAGGAAAAATGCTTGCAGAAATTACTCTCTAAAGATTTCTATGAACTGTCATTATACACTGGATGCATGGATGTGAACAACCAACAATTAGGTAAGTGATATTATGTAGTATGTACCTGTCTAGCTAAAAAAACAAAGGCCAGATAATACAGAGCTGACATAAAAAAAATTATATCGAAACGATCCACATAATAAATTTAAAACACTTGCAGGCGAATTAAAACCACTTCCTCCTACATACGGGGTTGAAATTACAATATCTAACATGTTTATATGAACTGAACATCATAGTAGGTACTTATCTATTGTATTTTGAGCTTAGTTATATTTAAATCAATAAATAAGTATTACTGGCACGGCTCAGCACATTCAATGTTTTTATACTGTATGCATAATATCCAGTGATTATGCACTGAAATATTCCGGCGAAAATGAAACTCGAAACTATATTGCAGCTAAAATTACAAGAAAAACCTAGGTTTTACCGATGAATAAGCCGATCGCTATCACCGAAAAACACAACACGAAACGAACCCGAACCCTTTCCGTGAATAATAATTACACGGACAATTTCTAGTTATATCGTTGAAATCGGCCACATTACAGCGATCGCTGCAACTTCACAACTAGTTTATCCTGAACTCTACTCTTCTGGCGTGTACATGTGGAATAAGATCTTGTTATGTTGGTGTTCGTGGCGTGCCAAGATCGAGTGATAGGGACATATTATAAATTGCCCTGTCCGTCTGACTGTCTGTCACACAGCACGCGATGCAAAAAAGTTTGTACGTGGAGTAAAAACTAATGTGCGAATAGAGAGAGCGGACCGCTGTTTGGATGTGGTAAATTATGGAGTGTTACCCATAATGCCTTATAGAAATCTACGTATAAGAAACTAGTTCTTGTGTTTAAAGGATTTTGCTTTCGATCATTCAGTGACTCGATCAGCGTAGAGGCTGCTTTCTTGATAATTGATACATTAAGGTTGCAACAAGGGCAATTAAAACCAGATAAGACTCCTAGTATCTACATGAGGATTTTTTTCGAGTTTCAAAAGACAATAAAGGCTAAATATTTGTAATATTCAAAGAGTCTCATAGCGTAGTCAAGCAGTGCTCACCGCGGTGTGTAATGGGTGGAACCTTGCTTCGGAAGGTAAATTTTGTAGTTGGTCCCGCGCATGATTTGTCTGTCGACCATATAAAATATGAAATTCTCCCAGAACGACAATATAACATGAAGCTTCAAGTAATAAGGCTAATTTTCCGTGAGTAGCTTCATTTTGACGAAACGTCCAATTTTTCTCTTACAAAAATTCTCGATTGTGGTAGCTAACAGGGAGCACATCACTCTACAACTTTTGACCGTAGAACCGGCAGAATGTACCACGGAATTTTGTAGGACAGTTTGGCTGTAAACTGATTTATATATTAACTAAGCTACTAAGAAAAATCAGACCTTATTATCTGTCAAACATGGATCGATAACAAGGTCATTAAAAATGATTCTGTAAAATAATTTTTGTAACAATAGTTGGACGTCTCATCAAAATAAAGCTACTCACGGAAAATTAGCTTGATAGTAATCAATTTTAAATTTGGTCCGTGTATCCCTGACTATTGACGAATACCATATCCACTTCACCAACATTATTAACCCCTAACCTTGTGACGTCATTGTAACTGGTAATTCTAATTGTCCTCAACGCGGGCAAGGGAAATGAAATATACCTACAGCCCGTTAATTATTCCGCTATGTAACTCATAAGTTTATCTTGTGACACGCAGATTGAAACGGCAACTATGCTGATAGATTTTATGCAGTTTTGATTGGCCACCCGGACTGGGTTGCTAGCTAAATATATCCTTGGATGCAAGATTGTTATTCTTATTAGCCTTTGAAACATTGTAGGAACACTTGATACTCCTGTAGGTAATGATAGTGTAAATTTCAATGAAAATACATTTTACTTACTTAGACTTAAATATCTATAACCGGCGAACTCACTAACATTTAATGATTACTTTAACTGCCATTCAGTTAAGATTTTACAAAGAAAATCTTTACTTATATTTGTACTTGTAGTTACTTATAATACTACTTATTCTTACTTATATATGTTGCGGGCAACATATATATTATATTGTTTTTAGGTCAAAGAATCAGTATTGCCATTCAACGTGGCAATGCTGCCAGTCTTCTGGGCACGTTTCCTTTTGACAACGATGAGGAAGAATACTTCGATGCTTTTTACGGTGTGTAAATGGCTTTACACACCGTTGAAAAGTCGCTAAGTGCCGTGTGGTATCCGGCCTAGAATTGACCACTCCCTCTCCTCCCGTGGGTGTCGTAAGAGGCGACTAAGGGAAAATCCAGAAGATGGGCAGCAGCGTCTTCTGTAACTTTACCACCAATACTGCGATCCCCAAGCCGCTTGCCAAGCGTGGGGATTATGGCAACCCCCCCGCTTAAACGGGGAGGCCTATGTTCAATAGTGGACGTCTTTTGGCTGATACTCCTCTCCTCCCGTGGGTGTCGTAAGAGGCGACTAAGAGAAAATCCAGAAGATGGGCAGCAGCGTCTTTTGTAACTTGACCACCAACACTACGATCCCCAAGCCACTTGCCAAGCGTGGGAATTATGGCAACCCCCCCCTTCTACAAGAGGGAGGCCTTCGTTCCATCAGTGGACGTCTTTCGGCTAATGATGAAAGCCAAGTCTGAGGTCTACAGACGATTTAAACTGTGACACCAGGGTCACCAGGTTGTTCATCAACCATAAGATAAGAAGAAGACGATTAGCAGTCGCGCCTCGCGTCCACTACCCCAACGATGCAGTCTATATTACATATTATAGTAATATGAAAGTACCCGTGTACAATATAATACGAGCACACCCGAGCCGAGCCGGGGCCCGCGGCATGTTTGCTAGAGACACACACATACCTAGTATAGCTCTTATATAATGAACGAGGTACAGTCGACGATACAAAAGCTAGGAATTTAATTAAATTAAAATGTAATTTGTATTTCGAATTAAGGCCGATATTTTTTTAATAGATTTATAGAGCTGCATTTTGTATCTGGGAGCACGGCAGTGCCCCCGCCAAGTCGAGCAAAAACATTCTTTACTTGTTGTATTATGTTTTAAAATAAACGATATATATACGAAATAAAATAACAATAAAAATGAAATGTCATTACAAATTGCCTCTATAAAAAACTGTTTTATTTTTCTATACATTTTAAGTGACTTTTTTATAGATTCTAAAAGGTAACAAAATACTTTTAAATAGCAATATAACACATACCTAACATCACGCCTGTATTGCCCGAAGAGGTATGCAAAGATAGGATGCACCAACATTTTTCTGTTGTTTGTGTAACTTTTATTTGTTTGGATAAACATCTGCAGATCACACAATTTTTTGTCCCGTGCGGGAATCGATACCACCGCCCTTAGAGTAGCGTTTCAATCGCTTAGCCACTGCACCAATCGCAACATAATGACAATGATAATATACATTTACTGGTTAGATAAGATAGTATGGTCTTCTTGGTATCGTCATCAGCGAAAAAAAACACAGGGAACAGAACATGTTGATAGGATTAGCCAATCAACAAGAATGGTAGCGTATGATAAGTTGACCGCAAAAGGTGCGTCGGACGAACTTAGATATGTATCATACTCGTGGATACTTTCTTTGCATTTGCCATAATTCAAACTTCCTCATACTTTTTGACCACCACTGGCTTCATCACCATCATCATCAGCCAAAAGACGTCCACTGTTGAACATAGGCCTCCCCGATTATCCCCATGTTTGGCAAGCGGCGGGGATCGCAGTGTTGGTGGTGAAGTTACCGAAGACGCTGCTGCCCATCTTCTGAATTTTCCCTTAGACGCCTCTTATGACACACGGGAAGAAAGGGGGTGGTCAATTGTAGGCCGGATACCATACGGCACTGGCTTATAATTATAGAAAACCAACGTTTTCGTGCCCTCCACGCCACGATTTAATTATAATAAGAATATTTAATCGTTTAAAGTTATGGCGTTGAGAGCACGGAAACGTTTGTCTTCTATACATGACCGTGGCGGTCAAAGGGTTAATAAAAATGCTAACGGAATTATGTGTAACACTTGCGTGTACGATTATACTTCGCGGTATGTATGTAAACAGAATGTTTGCACATCGGTCGGTCGCAGGTACGAACCTACCTTATGTTTCATTCGGCCTGGCTCGCCCGACTGCGGCCCACAAAGGAGAGTGTGTGTTTAGTGCTACCTCACGTTAAATAAGTTCTACGATACCATGATGAAATTATTTCAATGGGAGATGAAAGATTAAGTGGGTAGTTCAACATTTTGGTGTGTTTAGACGGATCGTTTTGAGGAATTGTCGGGTTCGTACGTCCTCATAAGTTATAAATGCTTAGTTAAGCTTAAAATAATATCGGGTTCGTTGGTAAGACAGTTATATTTACCGTTACCGTTGGTTGTACATATTTAGATCGTATTTTGTTAGAAAAGATTGTTGATTTAATTCCAAAGAAATAGAAAGAAATGTGCCACAAAATAAAAGTTATTTTGGTCCTTATTTTATAGGAAGCGTGCAAAACATATCAATTCTGCAGTGTCATAGCTACGATGAAATATTAACGAAGTTGATAAATTGAAAACTCCACGGTATTCCACACAGATTTAAGCTTCTGAAATTGTTGAACTAAAACTATCGGACCTGTCGATAAGCTCAGATAATGATACATGGCCCGGGTACCCTGAGGGAATCTCGAGCTACTACAAGCGAATATCGATCATTATAAATCCTCCTTTATAGGTCACGGCAGGCCAACTCACTCCACTGGCTAGCTGGTTATATGGCCAGTAGCAATCTAAAAGTTATCTCAGATTAAAATCTATGTAGATCGAATAATATTAATATCAAGAACGTTCTAACGTTTTTGCAGCAGACCACACACAGCCACGTCTACCAAAACGTTCGCCGCCATTCCTCTGATTCCCGCCAATCAACACCGTGACAGTTGACATTCCATACAAAATGGCGAAAGCGCGCGAAACGACCACAGAGTATAAACAATGAGTCGCGGGCCGGCCGCGCGGCGATATGCAAAAATTTAACGAAAATAAAAGAGAAATAAATAAAATAATAAAAAAATATATAAATCCAGCCTTTTTGTTTTCCGCTTCTCGGATGGGCTCTCGATGTAAAAAAAGCGCCCGCTTCTAGACAGGCCGTCACTCGCGAGTGGCGCACGGGCGTTACTGTACTTTTGATTTCAACAATATATTTTACTTTATTCTTTCTTCAATTTTTTTTATAAGGCATGCTTTTCAGCAGTACTTACATACCCAAGTAATCATTATAACTACAATATAAATACATTATAACAACTAGAAAAAAAGATGGTGAGTAGTGACGAACATAGTTCTATGTGGGTATTCATGTTGTTAATTAATGAAGTGGTAACATATTTTTATCTGTTGGTGATCATATTTAGGTACAAAATGTACTTGTTACAGTTATGTACTACAGTTGTTGTTAAGAGTAGGCACAAAACAATAATAAAGTTAAAACTATTCGTTGGTAACATATATCTGAAGTAAAAATATGGTTAAGAAATACATAAATGATTTGTATTCATTGATAACGAAACGAACTTTGGAATAGCCTTCACTTTACAACGTCTTGAGGAAGTTAAAAACGTTGTTTAGCAATAAAACCGCTTCCTAGAATCTACGTCCATTACAAGGTTAATATTTCTTTTATAAACTTCGATTTCGATTGAGTTTTTATTACTCATCGTGATTACCATAAAATAAAGCTTCTAAAAAATATTTATTCATAACTAAGTGAGTTTAAGTACGATGTTTTATAACAAGTAATAGAAAAGTAAACCTTGGCATTTAGGTGCTAGCGAGAACTATGAGCGGTTACCATTACCGTAAGACGAGTAAAGGCTCACAAGGTTACAGTTGAGTGTTTAAAAGCTTGCAATTTTTCCGATAGCAAAACGAGAGACAAACTGGATCTTGCATCTGAGAAGACTTTGGTGAAGCCCAAATAACGTAAGCTCAGTCTTAAAAAAAATTATAATTAAGAGGTAAAAATTATTATTTGAAAGTTTGTATATAGAGAATAATCTAAACTATCCATCCAATATCTAAAATTCTTTTACCAATATTTAGAATGAACCTTCAGGGTGGGCCATGTGCTAACTGCTAAGTATTCTCAATAAATGGGTTAAAAAAAAAAAAAAAACTATACTTCATTTTTAGATAATATTCGAAAATGACTTCAAGCTGCACTCCGCCTATAACTCATAAGGTCCTAATATAAAGATTCAACGGCTAAAATTAAACCGGATTGTTCAGTAGCACGGCTGTGCACAACGCCCGCGATATATCAAAGTGGGCAAAAGTACATTCGCGCTATAACTACGTAGGCGCACAGCGACCGGGACGACGCGGGCTTAAGGAACGGTCACCACTGCGTGCGCGAGGCGATGCTTTATGTAGCTGTCTTCCGACGTCATAAAGGAAGAGGTAAGACTGGTTATATTTGGGGCCAAAATTGTGAATTTTGCGTGTAAGGTACTGTTATATTATAAAAATGATATTGGTGGCTTATTTTGTATTATTTCAGGACATCTTTAGCATAAAAGAAACCTCTGAGAGTTTTACTTGGATATTTCTCTAATTATCTTGTCAAGTTCAATATAGGGTAAAACTATCTACTACTATAGTTTTATCGACGGATGATTTAACGGCATGTAAATAGTACTGATTGCTGAAAAGTTATTTCTATTCGTCTCTACTAGAGAGACTCGACCCTCGACTCGATCGATCTCGACTAGAGAGTCGGTGGGACAACACTGACTGACATGATTAGGACTTAGTATGTATTCCATTTAGGTGGCATATCATTTAATTTTCCATTAATTCGTAGATATTCCATTGATGGGTTTCGTCATCGATTAAGTCGACGAAAATAAATTGAAATATATTTTTCAGCAGCTATATTAGCTATAAAACTACTTTGAGTGGAACGTGAACTTAGCACGTAGAGGAGCGCAGCCGACCGTCGTGCAAGACAAGGACGGAGAATAAGACGAAGGGTTGCTCCGAGACCAGCCAAGCACCGAGTTTCTGTTCCCGCATTTATGTCAACAGAAATACGGTTCACTATGGACGCGCGCGCCCATAAAGTAGCGCATTTAAAATACACGCCAGAGAGATAAGGAATTTATTTAAGAGCTTTGTATTTTAGTATTAAATGGCCATTATTGATATCGATTTTTATACTAAAAAATCGGCGAATTTTTACCGATCATAAACATATAAGTTTGTGGCGGTAATTCTACGTGTTTCTCGAGTTATCAACGTTGGAAGTCGAGACCAGAGATGGAATTATTCTCGACCTCAAATACGGTACTTTATGGAAGCTTCGTAACAATAGCAGCAAGGGGGGAGCGGCGCGCGCATCAAGTACCGTATACCGTTGTTCGCGGACGTTAAGATAATAAATCGTATACTTTATAGACGTTTCGCCTAGAGAGGATATGCCAAGATAACAGTAACTTTCGTGCGGCCCTGTACGTTATACAGTAGGTATATGTTTTTTTTTCTTTGGACGTCCGTCTTGGCCCTAGGCAGTGCCTAAAATAAATTAAAAAGACTTAGTACTAATATTAGGTTTAAGATTTTGACAGTGGATGGATCGGGCACTGATTCATCTGAACGTGTTACTCGGTATCAAGAAATACGTTATTTACACCGAGTACAAGTAAAGTGTGTGTGTGGGCTGTGTGGGATCCGGCATAGAATTGACCACCCCCTTTCCTCCCGTGGGTGTCGAAAGAGGAGACTAAGGGAAAATCCAGAAGATGGGCAGCAGCGTCTTCTGTAACTTGACAACCAATACTGCGATCCCCAAGCCGCTTGCCAAGCATGGGAATTATGGCACCCCCCCCCTTACTAAGGGGTAGGCCTTTGTTCAGCAGTGGACTTCTTCCGGCTGATGATGATGATAAGTAAAGTTCGTGGTGGCCAGGATATATGAACCGGCTTCATATGGAATAGGTAGTGGGACTTTCAGGTGGTGTTAAAGGTATAGTTAATAGTAAACTGAATACCTGAATACTAATGAATAAAGAGTGAATAGAGCTTGATTTTAGTAGATAGAATATAGAATAGAATAGAATATTTATTTAAATACAATTGGTAAAGTAATGTTCTCCTGACCGAATTTTGGTCACGGGCCTGTCTCATCTGAGACTAGCCAACTACTCAGGAGATATGAGTGCACAAGTATGTCTCACTCTCATAGTCCAATGGGATGGGAGACCGAAACGACCAGAGAGAGATCAGGCGCAGGACTAACGGCTTAACGTGCCTTCCGAAGCACGGAGGGGTCTCCACATGTGAGACCCATCACTATCACCCATCACAAGACTGGCCGCGGCGAGCACGGCTCAATCTCACTGATCAACTTATTTATTTATTTATACTATATGCACTTAATAAATGTGTACAAAGACGGACTTAATGCCATAGGCATTTTCTCCCAGTCAACCTTAGGACGGTGCAGAAATGTGACCTTGGTATCTGCGCTGTAGCCACGTAGCTACGTAGATAGTAGCCGTCTGACTAACTATGTAGATGGATAAGTATGTTGGGCTAGCTGTGCCCGCGACTTATGTTGGATCTTTCGTGTTCCGAAAGCATTTCACCTTTAAAAAGTTGGTCAGCTAGGTTACAGTTTTCTACGTATTTTTTTTTCTGTACATCATCATCATCATCATCGGCTGGAAGACGTCCACTGTTGGACGAAGGCCTCCCCCTTGTAGAATCTGCCATAATCCCCACTCTTGGCAAAAGGCTTGGGGATCGCAGTGTTGGTGGTCAAGTTACAGAAGTCGCTGCTGCCCATCTTCTGGATTTTCCCTTAGTCGCCTCTTACGACACCCTCGGGTGGAAAGGGGGTGGTCAATTCTAGGCCGGATACCACACAGCACATTTCTGTACATAAGTACTACGAACCTAATCACGCCGGTAATTCCTAAAGGGGAAGGCAGAGATATTCTCATTTACCATGAGTTGATACACGATTTATATCCCAAAGGTTCTATGATTCCTATCAGAAAACGTCCAGGGAGAGCCTTATTTCTGGAATGGCTACAACCCCTTATAACCTATGACATTTTATTTAGACTTGGCGAAATGTAGGAGCGGTTACGTAGCTCTTGCTTCCCTCTATCACATAGACTTTTTCTCTGCCAGTATCTGCATGCTAATAACACTCATTTCTATTCGTCAAGCGTTTTGCCACTTGTCTACGGGACGGGGCATGTCAGCTTAAATCGTTGTCTGCCATGCAGTAGACACAATAGAAAAAATATTGTTTGGGGGACACCTGGGGTCCGCGCTGGTGCTCAAAGGGTTAAGCTATATTCGGCGCAATATATAAAGTCCCAATAAACAAAACAATATCTACATCAAAGTAGACAACAGGCTACGAAAGCTCCCTACGTCTCCACAAACAACACATACTATACTGTCCATCTACAAATAATATGCATCTATTTTGCATATGTATCAGTGGGCACTGTATAGGTATATATATTATGTGTATAGTATCTGACAAAGTCCGACGGTGTCCCACGCGCGCGTGCGTGTCGCCGACCGTTATACGGATGAAACAGTCTTGATACTCGGTTTATTTATTGGTTTTTATTTGAGGGTCGTACATTACCAGTGATTATTTATTTATTTATTTATTTATTATTATAAAAGAGATACAATATTTATTTAAAACAATCTCCCACAAAACAAAAATTGATGGGCTGGATTTATATGCGCAAGGTTAAAAGCAAATCAACGCAAGTGTTTGGTAAATTTTTTAATGGTAAACATGCAACGGTCAAAAAACATTGTGTTGAAACCTGGATTATTGTAGTTTATTGTATTTATTTACAAGAACAATTTACATTTTATATACACACGATTTTTTTATTATTATATATTATATTATTAAAACTAAAAATATATACAAACAAAAACCATCAAAAAATTATGCATCGAAATATTCCTCCTCATCACTGTCGACTGGTAGGGTACCCAAAAGGCTGGCGGCATTGGCACGATGAATGGCAATGCTAATTCTTTGACGTCCATCTAGTTGGTGGTTACACCCTTCGTCCACTCGATGATAGGGGGCGCTTGGTCGTTGCGGGCTCTTCTCCAATAGAGGGCGTTAACATCTTCTTTGTATGAGACGATGCTTTTGTCATGCTTTTGTCAGTTATATACTGGTATTGTTGTAACGGCGAACAACAGAAACTGTGGATAAGTATTGAAGATGATATTTTATAGGCATCAACATTTAACTCTCGCTTGATTTGCTTATTTGATGCAGGAAGAAACTGCATGAAATGAATTCTTTCCTTTTTAGTCAACCATGATAGCTAGGGACGTGGACGACGCCTAAACACTATCAGACCCATTTTGTTACAGCTTATCTACACAAATCTTTTATTAAAGACGTATGACTAACAATTCCAACAAATACTTACCTTTTCTAACGCAACTCAACAAGCTACTTATATACAAGTATAAGTATAATGTGCTGTGATTTTTTCCTAGGTTAACAAGGCATCTTTTGAACCCTCAGAACATAATCTGGCACCGTCATTCATCAAGTCTAGCACTGATAGCCGAGTAGTATGACCGTTGGACTGTAAGTAAAAGGTCGCAACTTCAAACCTCGGCACGCACCAATGTCTTTTCGTATTCATATACGTACTATAAATTAGTTATCAGTCGCTAAAAACGGTGAAGAAAAACATCGTGAGGAAACCGGCACACTTGAGAGATTTTTCAACGGTGTGCACCAGGTTGTTCATCAACCATGCGATAAGAAGAAGAATCACCAAGTATCAAAACCATTTATAGTAGAGTCGATGCGTCCGCACCACTCTGCGATCGCGTCCACATTACGTGCGCTATACATATACTTACTATATACTATACTTATGTGTTGGTAGCCTGCATTTAAACATATAGTATTACGTGGTATTACATAGATGGCTTGCGTACTATAGGTGGTTATTCCATAGCACACTTTTAAATGACTTTTAAGTGGCCAATCTAAATTTTGTGAATATGTATCTATGAACCTACCTCATTGATTTTGATCGATCGTTGTGTCTGATGGCTGAATAATTTATATTGGGAATGAAAGCCCGATTTTGTTATATATTTTTTACTTTAATCTAAATATAATTTTTCTATTAGAGTTTGTAAAAGGGCTTTTCATACTAATATTCTAATTTAGGTATTCTAGGTCGGTAAAGGCTACCGTCAGAGTTGCGGGCAACCGGTGGATGCAAAATGACAAGTTGTCGTTCATAGTGGCGTTGTAAGGGGGAGGCCTTTGTTCAGTGGACGTCTTCCAGCTGATGATGATGAGTAATGGCTATAGAACCGAATAAACATCTAAGTCCTGTATATTATTTTCCAAATTAAATAACAATAAAATATGTACTATGTATAACACTGTATCTATTTGTCTAGGTATAGTTTCCCACTCGTGTTAACTACATCCGCACTCCGTAGCATCCTCTTTAGGTGTAAACTGCATGGGAACGACACTACAGGGGACCACGGGACGTTATTGCGATCGATATAAGACCTAAATTGAACTGAATTATATTCGTAAAATTATATCATAAAAGCGAGCTATGGGTAAAGTTATTAGGTGGAAAGATGGTATAGGAAATTCAACTTAATTGTATACAAAATTTAGTAAATAATCGCTGGTAAAAGATGATGGTCGACCTACAATCTTTATTTCTCAGTCATGCATCCTGCATGAGTTGTAATAGCCGACTAACTATCAAAAAAGTTTATTGTTTCTATGGCAACGGGAAACAAGCTCGCGATGAACTAAAATCTAGCAGATTACGCAACATTCTATGAAAGTTTTCTATGGTTATAATTTATCTATCCTATTAGATACAAAATTAAACAGCGTAAAGTTTACAAAAACGCGGGTGCACTGTTTTACCAAGAAAGCTGTCCTATTAGATCGTCGCGTTATCTACATACAGATTTTAGTTCATCGCGTTGACTGCAGGTGGTTTTTTTCTACGTATTAATAATGTTTGTTATATAACAAGAGTTTTCAATAGTTGGTTAAATAAATAGTTTTAAAAACTTCTCATGGTAGATCAGTTCGGCCCCCGACTCCGCCGCGTCGCCTGCTCATGAATATGGGGCTCTGCTTGAGTCCAAAACTAGTCGAGCATTCCCGATTATTGACGTGAGTAAAACCGGCTTATAATAATACTACTTAAATACTATGGATAACACTGACAAAAGTTAGTCATCATCCTCACCATCAGCCGGAAGACGTAGTTCACTGTTAAACAAAGGCCTCCCCTTAGAACGCCACAATAAACGACAACTTACCATTTGCAAAAGTAAGTGAAATTAGTTAAATAAAGAAGCACTGATAGTCGAGAGGTATGACCGTTGGACTTTTAAGTCAAAGGTCCAGAACAGAAGTTTAAACCCATGCATAGATAGCATAGAAATTCATGTGCGTACTATAAATTAGTTATCAGTTGCTGAAAACGGTGAAGGAAAACATCGAGAGGAAACTGGTATACCAAAGAAATTTTTCAATGGTGTGTAAAGTCATGTCACAAGTCTACAGGCGGTGTAAACTCTGACACCAGGTTGTTTATCAACGATACGATAGGAAGAAGACGAAAGATATCTTAATAAGCATATAGTAGACACACTGAAACGTATCAGCGAATAATTTTGACGATAAACACCATATTCGGTGACTAGGTACTATGCCTGTATAGCCCACAGTTTCAGCGTTCCACATTCTCAAATACATATGCAAATATTGCTTGACTTTTCCCAACAAGGTAGGCAGAGTTCTAACTGGTATTTTACCGCCAGTGAGCTGTGAGTTACCGCTCTGTCAAGTATGGTAATAAAGTATCAGGTTTAAATGGTAATAATGCATAAGTATCAGGCGGGTGCTGTTGGCTGCTCGTCACAGATAATTGAGTGAATGGAAGGATTAACAACAAAGTAATGCTGTGTTTTAAATTTCATTAAATTTGATTACCTTTTTGGTTTATCAAATACTTACGATATCTAATATTCGTTCTTTTTCAGTGTGACTCTAATGTCAATACAGAATGTATCGACCACATTTAATTTTATAATGTGAGAGCTTTTTTTTAAAATAATTCTTCAGTGTTCTTCGTAATTAAGAACATTTTAACCATACTTAATCTCACGGGATGAGCACAATATTTTTAAAAGGGGGTTCTCATTTTTCTCTTCATGATTTTCCCCTGACATTCTCTTCTAATCATCTGATTGATCGACTTCTATAGACTTTATACTTAGTACTCCATGTGTTCTATCCTCCATGCCCGCGCACGCAAGTCCATCGCCTACTTAGCTGTCAGTCTGCAACAACTTCCGCTATGATAAGCATGTATGCAGATATAACATGTTTTCATATTCAAATCCCACGTCGAAAAGATGGACAAGTGTGAGATGAAAACGACAAGGGTTCTGTACGTATAAAAGAACAATATATAAGTGTTCTTCTTTGTATTGTTATGGGCTAGTTGTCGTGAAAGCTGGTCATTTAGTGTAGAGATTAACAGCATATCTGATCTTCAGACGGTTTCGTTGACCATTTCTTTATTTGCTTACAGTTTAAGTCTAAAGCTTAGTCTAAACCTATTACCTACCTCTTTGTATTGTTCTATATGGTCTAGTCTTGCGTTCAGTTCTTAGGACGCCTACGATATTGGGTTTTAAATTAGCAAATTCTCGGTAGTACCCCGGGTTTTAGGTACGCAGACAAGGACTTAGGAATATGGAAGTCATGCCTTTGACGAAATGTGGGGTGCAATCGCTGTAACGGGTCCCATATCAATCACTTCTCAGAAGGAAGGTGGTATAGAATAGATAATGTTAAAAAATACTAGAAAGGAAAGACGAAATTCGTTTTCCGTGTTTTTCGAAAAATGTTTCTGTGAGGCGAAAGGTTCAGCGAAATGTGGTTGTTCTTTACGCCTCTGCCTATCCCTTCGACAAATAAAGTCATGATGTTATATTGTATGGTTGATGAACATCCTGGTGTCACAGTTTAAACCACTTGTAGGACTTTCACATGGCTTTACACACCGTTGAAAAATCTCTCAGGGTTTCCTCACGATGTTTTCCTTCACCGTTTTTAACAACATAACTAATTTAATACGCACATGAAATCGAAAAGACATTGGAATGTGGCGGGTGTGAACTTGCGGCCTTTGACTTGGCAGTCCAACGGTCATACCACTGGGCTATTTCTTGAAAACCCAGAAAAATATATATTGTTTTTTAAAAAAAGATGTTGATGCTTTAAAGACAGGATCGGTCCAATTTAAACACCTAATAGTGCAGCAACTAAGTATATAGACAATTAAGTATCTCCTAAACCATAGGTTTGTTATGTGTGGTTATATAATTTGAGCGCTTGGTGATTATATAATTTGAGTGGTGATTGTGGTGATCTTAATTGTAGCATCTTATCTCCATGTCTGCTATTCCTTGAGCGGGTTAAGAACGCCTTAGGCCAAGTGGGTCTGGATAACACGCGTTCGATGTACGGTCGGTGAATTTGATGCTAGTAGTAACAAATATATACAAAAAAAGGTTCCGACGAGTTGAGAACCTCCTCCTTCTTTTGAAGTCGGTTATAAAACAATAAAACATCACGCCTGCATTCTCCGAACAGGTAAGCAGAGGTTTACAGTACACTCACGTTTTGACGATTAAGTTATAGCGCCCGCTGTAATAGGGGGCGAGCCTATTGCCATCAACCGGGCACAAACCCAGACTTAGTGCTGCTACCAAGAATTACCTAATGGGAAAACTCAGTCACACTTTGCTTGACATGGGATTTGAACCTAAGACTCAGCAGTCACGCTTATAGAACACTATACCAACGAGGCAATCGAGGAGCTTCACCATACCCGTATCTCTAAGCTAAGGGAATCAACTCTCATACACAAGAGGCCAAACGCTTGACGAATAGAAATCGAATATAATGATAAATATAGCGTTGACATATGTCATTGATAACATAGTCGAAACTTTATGTCATCCCCATACAATTATCATTCTATTCGATTTCTATTCGTCAAGCGTTTTGCCGCTTGGCTAGGGGTCTAGAGTCCAGACCTCAGTCTAAATAAAGCTAGCTATAATAATAAATACGTTAGTACTTAACGTAGTCACACACGTCAAAGTGTTATGATTCAGTACGCTTTTAAGTTATATATAGTATGTGTTGTGCTTCGTACCTTGAGACGTAATGTCAGCCTTATTTTTGCTCAAGTTGCCAGTTGTGAGGTTTATTAATTTGCTATTTTTTCCGAGCTATAAATAGGTCGGTATACATGGTTAAAGGTTGGTGTACTTTACGTTCGCCTCTACCAACCCCTTTAGTGATATTATGTGTGTAGTAGAATGTGGAATACATATTTATTATAAAGTGATACCTATATTAATAAAGCGTGCAAACGAGGAATTCAAGATAGTATTTTATATAATTTATCGACTCGATACTAATTTTAAAAATCGAATACAAAATAAAAATATTCTTATAATAAACCGTAATAACAAAGTTAACAATTTAAACACACATTAAATTATGATTTAGTATCGAATGCGGTATCGATAACAGCGTACCGATTTAGTCCGAACGCCGTGAGCGGATTAAAAACCTATTACAGTAATTTTTTGTGAACCATTTTGATCGATTGTAAATTCGAGCAAATTGCATAATTATTGGTTTGGTATGACAAACGATCAGGGTGCATAAAATAAAAATAACTTTCAGTAATTACGTGATAATGTTTTTTGCTCAAGATTTTTCTGTTTCTTACATTCAAAGCTGATGGTTAAAATATTTTGTTAATTTTTTAACGCACTTTTTTAATATTATTAAGGCGAAGTTTCGTGAGTGTGTTTGTATGTTTGTTCTTCTCGTTGGTCAATTCCAAAAATAGAACAGTACTTAGTTATTGTTAAACAAACTATGGCAATTCTTGGGTCAGGTTTGCTAATGATTCAGGGATGGTATTATTATATTTGACGACCCGATTGGCGCAGTGGCTAAGCGATTGGACTGCTGCGCTAAGGGTTGCGGGTTCGATTCCCGCACGGGACAAAAATTTGTGCGATCCACAGATATTTGTCCCGAGTCTGGGTGTTTTTGTATGTGATATTACATGTTTGTGAAACGCACCCACGATACAGGAGAAATTCCTAGTGTGGGGCGACGTTTTTTTAAAGTAAAAAAAAAATAAAAATAAATAAATATATATTATATAGTTTTCCTTATTCTATTTTGTCCGGTTCTCACCCCAGTTCGTAAAATAAAACAATGTAAATTATTGTGATACAGTCATATCATAAAGTTCTTTGTTTTTAACCGACTTCTAAAAGAAGGAGGAAGTTCTCAATTCGGATGTTTGTATATATATTTTTTTTTAATGTTTGTTCGCGCATATCTCCGTCATTTACCAACCGATTTGAACAATTCTTTTTTTGTTTGAAAGGGTAGACTTCCCAAATATAATAAAATGTAACATTTTTTTGGAGTCGGTGCCAACCAATGTACCTACAATAAATGACTAAACACTTACAGACTAAGACAAAAAGAACATTAATCTTACAGCTTCTAGATATTATTAGGAATAAATCAAATACATTATGTAAGGAGTATGTAGGTATGATCGGATTGGAAATTATGCACTTGGCATGGCACCGACTC
Organism: Abrostola tripartita; assembly: GCA_905340225.1. Taxonomy (NCBI): domain Eukaryota; kingdom Metazoa; phylum Arthropoda; class Insecta; order Lepidoptera; family Noctuidae; genus Abrostola; species Abrostola tripartita. The sequence continues at coordinate 6,343,508 of HG996510.1, read as the reverse complement.
CAAAAAATTGTTAAATTTTATTATAGGTTAATCGTAGGTTAGGTTAGATTATTAATATAGGTAGCTTATTGTATTATTTTTACCTTTTTAGTGGGTTTTTTAGAAGGCGGTTTTTTTTTGCAAAAAAATATTTTACTAATGATTTTGTCATTTATTCATCGAAATGGAAGCTTCTAGAATTCACTAGACTTAAAAATAAAGAATGATGAATATAACATACACTACCCACATTTCGCAAATAATACTTTGACCACCTGATTGGCGCAGTGGCTGAGCGGTTGGACTGCTGCGCAAAGGGTTGCGGGTTCGACCCCCGCACCGGACAAAAATTTGTGCTTTGTGCGATCCGCAGATGTTTGTCCCGAGTCTGGGTGTTTGTGTATGTGATATTTCATGTTTGTGAATCGCACCAACGCTACAGGTGAAAGTCATAGTGTGGGGCGACGTTTTTTTTCTAATTAGAAAAATAACTTCACCCTTTTATAACACGAATGGGTAAGCAAGGTACAGTACGAGGTTGCGGCCGGAAACAGGTTTCTAAAAAGTTTTTTACGAACTTAAATGAAAGTTTTAGTAGTTTTTTAGAACCACACATTGTTATAACTTTATTAAAATAAAATTAGAATGTGCTCCCAACATTTGAAGGCAAGTGAAAGTGTCCCTTTGACCTACCGCTTACGAGACACATAATGTATCGAAATCAAAGAAATATAAACCCTAAACCTACGTAATAAGATTCACAATAAATACACGTGTTAATGTTGTATTTATCACACAAATTCTACCCAAAATCAAACAAATATAAGCCTTATCAACATACAAATAAAGTTGAAAGTAAGCGCAAGTATGAATGTCGTGTGGATGTGCAGCGGTGCAGTACTGAGCGGAACTCGTGCGCACCTGCTTCCGGTCGCGCGACGCACTTCCGGCAGCCAACAGCTGCCTGCTAGCCGCTGTACATAGATAGCGATATAGTCTGATGTAGTGCCAGTTGGACAAATAATTATAAAATATTACGCCCTTATTTATCGAAGGGTTAGGCTAGAGGTGTATCGTACACCCACATTTCGCCAGTTATGTTATAGATCCCATGTAATAGGGGGCGAACCTATTTGCCATCAACCGGATACAACACTAGTGGTAAGTTTCAATAACACTTAAGGCATGTTTCACCATCTACAAGTAAGGTGTTGAATAGTTATTTTTGATTAACGCTAATCGGCAAGTAAAAGTTACGAGTATCATATATCGTATCTTAGTTACAGGCCAGTTTATCCCCTGATTAATGCTACTCAGATATTGTGAAATTCGTATGAGTAGTTCTTCTTCTTATCGTATGGTTGATGAACAACCTGGTGTCAGAGTTTAAACCGCCTAGCCTGTAGGCCTATGACATGGCTTTACACACCGTTGAAAAATCTCTCAGGTATCCGGTTTCCTCACGATGTTTTCCTTCACCGTTTTAGATACTGATAACTATTTTTTAGTACGCACATGAATTCGAAAAGACATTGGTGCGTGCCGGGTTTGAACTTGCGACCTTTGACTTGGCAGTCCAACGGTCATAACACTCGGCTATCAGTGCTGTTTATTTTATTTTATTTGGAAAAAAAAACGATATTACATTACATAATATTACATTTAAGGTATAGGTATAAAACAAAATCAATGTAATAACCACAACATTTTCCACTTTACTTGTCGATGGTGAAACCGGCCCTTAGCCCAACAGAATAGAACCCAGTACCTACTGCTCAACAGTCGACGTCAGCAGACGACACCACCAAACTTATATAATAAAATTTTGTCGAAAAAAAATCTAAGTTCTGACCGCGGTTAGTGCTGCTTAACTTCTTTGATCGGATGTTCGGTACGGTAGCCAACCCTACTAGCTTCTAGGATGTAAGAATACGAGTGAACAGTATCAACAGTTACTTTTTACACCAATGATCGCAAGTTCGATTCTCCGAACAAAACAAATTCTAACTCTTAACATAGTTTGACCGTTTCTTATACCGCCTATAGCTTTGCATTGTATGCCTATAATTTGTAGTACGTATCCCCACCTACTAGAAATTAATAAATTAATACTGACTGGCCATTTTTAACCTCGTAGCATAACGATCTGGAATTCCAAAAAAGTCAACGTTTTTTGTTCTGTGTGAAAAATCAAACAAGTTTAGGTATAGTAAAAGTTTCTAGAGAAATAATATTATCTATTTCTTTCAAAAATAATCTGCTAGCGACATCTCGTATTGAGTAGACAAACAACTACTTTTCAGTTGTTGGAGTATCATTTCCTTGTTAATGTTGCTACTGCACGCTAGATGTCACTGTTTAAATTTAGTAGTAGTTCGACTTCGAGGTGCCAGTCAATTTGGTTCAATTAGATCCTGTCCTATTTTACTGTCCATTTAATTTAAACGGAGTCAACTGAGCCGATGGATACACTGCATAGTACTGTTTCGATAAAATAGTATAGGTCAAGAGGATAAGGGTGCTAAGAATGTAACCAAAGGGCAACAGATCGAGGTCCGTGGCACTGTTTGTTATGTTTTGGACTTCTTTAAATTAATAGCTACATTATGTTTTGAAATAAAAAAGGATTCAATGCATGCATTTATGATTATTTGATATATTTTATTTTATTATCAATTATTAGGTACATAGAATAGACATTTAAATACTACATCTATAGGTTAACTACCTAGATAGATATTATAAAACTACAACATAAATATCTAAAATGCATTAAAAACTATTGATATTCTTCCTCATCACTTTAGATATTAAAATTGTAAATAACTTATTCTAGTTAATTTGCATTATAATCCTTTCTACAAACAGTCATATTTAGGTAGTTAAGAATCACTAAGTATAATATTATCCTTTCATTATAAAGCCGCTTTTTCCGGTGAGGCTAGCTAGGATACTTGGTCAATTTTATTATCCATTTTTAAAGATTCTTCAGATTGAAGCAGTTATAGCTCATCCCTCATTACATAAATAGGTATGTCTTTTTGAATAGTCTCACAGGTAAGTAGTTGACTTCTTTTTCGAGTTCAATTCTGTATCAGCAAATCCTTTGTGATAATTCATGTTTGTGCGTTTCACAAACATGAAATATCACAAACACCCAGGTTCGGGACAAAGATCTGCGGATCACACAAATTTTGTCCCGTACGGGACTCGAACCCGCAACCCCGAATGCAGCGGACCAATCGCATAGCCACTGCGCCAATCAGGTCGTCACTTATAGTATTCTCCGATAATATTTTATCTACCTACTTCTTCAGCTTGACTCGCGGCCTATCCAGAAAGATCTTTCATAACGTAATATTAGGTAAGTAGACTCCTACACCTTGGTCCCAACTTAATCTTTTATCGTTTAGGTACTACTCAGATTAAGTACCTACTGCAAGTTGATTGCCTCCACGTGTGATAGTACCTAAGTACGTACGCCGCACCCTGGGCGGTCAACCTCGCTACCGTCTTTGTAGACTGACCAATCTCTACACCACAGCATGAGCATGACCTGTTTCCTTAGACTTAGCTCATGGCATACGAAGAAGACTCGGATTAAAGCTTTCTTTCAAGTATTTTGAGCAGGAATGGGTAGAAAAAAATACCAAAAGACGGGCAGCAGCGTCTTTTGTAACTTGACCACCAATACCGATCCCCAAGCCGCGAGCCAAGCGTAGGGATTATGGTTCCCTCCCCCCATTTAAGGGGAAGGCCTTCACGTCAACGTCTTCCGGCTGATGATGATGAAAATGTATAGAAAGGGGTGGCGCAAGACGAGTTTATTCGAGTCAAAGAAAACAAACAATACCGTTCGGTATATGAAGATATTATATTTTCAAAGAACATGTATTTTTTTAATTTCAGCATAATTTCGGTCAATACAAGTTGTGAAACAATACGACCCACTGTTTGTTTATATACCATTATATTATGTAACAAGTAACTAATATCATTTACTTTATACCATAATTATTATTGTGACATGTAATCATACAATTCAACTACACACTTGAGTCGATACAAAAGATTAAGTCGCGCTCAGTGCGGGGCGTCGATCCTAGATCTTAATATATGTTGGAAGGAATATCCACGAACCACGTCGACGGAGTATTTTAAAAGTGTCGCAGACGTGTCACTGAGGGTCTCGACGCCCCGCAAGCTCGCTTCACATCCCGCCTAACATACATATACATACTACATTCAGCGACTGTGTATAAAAGCCATAGAATTTGCCAACACTCTATAATTTGTGATTAAATAATATAACATTTTATAATTAGTGGGAGATAGAACAAGGAATAATATCAGCCTATACATTATACTAAAGGACATTGGACCGTAAAGTAACATATATTTAAACTATCGTAACAGGTCATCTGATGCACTCAACACAACAATCAGCTTCAAGTATTACAGTAACAAAACAATTGACCAATGCCCCATATTTGAAATTTAAGTTTAGTTATCGAGAAAAATATGCGAATTATTTTTCGATGTTTTTCAAATCAGGAGCGACAATCCAATTTATGAAAATGGGATTTTTATCATTAAAAAACAATTGCTTAAAACAGCAATAAGCTTAAATGGCTTAAATACTTAACTAGATGTACAAATTATTTTTTTTATATCTGTAATTATATATAGATAAGTAACAACGTGTGGAATTTAAAAATATATTTCACAAATTGGATTTCGTAGACACCGGTACTATTATTATCACAAATACAATACTGTTTCTTGTATAATGTTTTACTTATAAAAAGCTCAAAACACGTAAATATAAAATCACTCGTGAACGTAGGTAGTTCGGTAGCTGCCATAACGGAAGTCTGTCGTGTTATTTTCCCGCGGTTTCTCATTTAAACGCTATCAGTCGAAAAGAGCGGACGTCCCAGCTCTTCTCGCTAAACGAGGCATTTGCTCAAAAAAAAAATATTCCATATTTTTTACTTAGAATGTAAGGCAGTGCTTTTTCGAAATTGTACAAGCTTCTTGTCTCACGAAAATATCTCGCACACCAATTTCCTAAGAGGTTTATGATTTATGAATAAGAAGCTACATTATAAATCGTAATGATATGCAGACTGTCAGCATTGAATGTACTTTTTCATATAATTTGTGCATGATATGTAAAAGTTTATTTAATATATGTCTGCTAGCAACTTGTTGCAACACAATCACTAATTTAATATCAGTGTCTACTAATTTAAAGTAATATTCCACTAAACAGATCCCTAGGGTCGATAGATTTGGGATGATAGAAGTCTAAAATCCTTTCTTTAAGGTGAAAATATTATAATTAAACTACAATTTTGTTTCTATACAACGTGTATAAAAGTCACATCCGCATTTAGGCATTTGTTTTTAGTCAACATTTAAATTTATTATTTGATTAGATAAGATAAGATTCCACCTTCCAAATCAAGATATTGGATATATTGGATATCTATAAACAGTGATACATAGATCACAACTTAAAATTGAAACCATAATATATTTTACTAAATTTTGTCCTTTTTAACACGCTGTATAAAAACGAATATATAATTAATATATTTTGTATGTTAAAGCATTAGAACATTGATAGATTTGACTAGAGTTAAGTTAAAAATAGACATCGAGTGTTCAACTATAATATCGGTAATTATTGCTCTAATGTAGGTATACATCAACAAGTGCCGTATTTATAGACGATAATATAAATCATTTGGTTCCTTCAATCGTATGAGATAAAAAAATAATCTCTTAATTTTAAACCACGGAAGGTAAACACCGAGAGAAAATAAAATAAAACAAAAAAGAAATAAAATAAAAACAAAATTTTATTTACAGAAAAATTAACAACTTTGGTATAAATTCGGTTTTAAGAGTTTAGAAGTAGTTGCAAGCGCAAGGGCGTATCTTTTAGTATAATTTTGGCAGAATGCTGGAGTGATAAGCGATGATGAGTTGGTAAGGTAGCGTGATGGGTGACTAGTGCGGTGATGATGGCTAAGGCCACAAACAGATTTACGTTTTGACTTAGCTGCGTTTGCTGTTAGAGCACTGTTGCTGGGATGTCCTCCTCCTGCGATCATTAGTAACATGTTAACTGTTGGTGTTTCTATAGAATAAACTGCTACAGAAACTGATTAGGAATTGCATTCAGAAGTGAAGTCACTGTTTTCATTTAAAAGTGTTTTCCAAGATGTCTCTGTCTCGTATCAAATAATTTGTATCTTTGTAGGTCCATTAAATGTTCTGCCAATTAATTTTTAATACATTTGACTGGCCAATTATCATTGAAAGCCTGTCACCTTTTACAACGCCTACGTTTTAGGATATTAACAATAACATATCAGATATATTGACTTGATCTATCAAAGACCTACAGCCAAATTCCTGTTAAAAAATAAGTTAGTAAATATAACTATTTTCGGTTTGCTATATTATGGGTATAGTCTTTTTCTGGTGATGCTTGTAAATATATTCAATGTTCAATCTTCTTAAACAGCTTATAATTTTAGAAAATAGAGTATTGCTATGCTAAAGATAATATAGGGTATATCGATGACATACTTACAAATATAAATCATATGCAAGTGATAACTGCCATAAGTTTACCTACTGTCCACGTTGGGTTTCTTGTCTTATTTATCATACACTAGTAATTGCATATTCTTCTCGCCTACTCCTTTGATGTCTTGCTCAACATATGCTTAGATCTAAGTATTGCCATCCACTTGTTAATCAGTTGGATGAGAATTCCCATCAGTATTAATTCTCACACCATGCCCTTGACACGAATAATTTATCAGTTAGGCACACACTCAAACACACTTTAATAATTATTTAGTAAATTGAGCAATTTCTACTTCATTAAAATTCTCAATTTTAAATTCTCATAAGTTGTTTAGTAGATTTGGCTCGTTGCAAAATTCGTGAGTTTGTTTGTCAAGCAAAACATTTTATTAAAAGGATGAGTAATGGCGTCGTTGTCAGCCATTTTTCGATGATGGACGCTTTAAGTAAGTCTTTAAGTTCATTAAGCCTTTTCTCGATTAAATCTATGTATTTAATAGGAAGCTTAATGAGGAAAACCATGCAGAAATCTAAGTTTTTGTAAATGGTGATTTCAAAGTTATCAAAAATCTATATTTATTTGGTAAGTTTTATATAAGATGAGTGTCATAATATTTTACAATTGCATCCGTGGTGTCGTCCATTTGTCATTTTAAGTTTAGGACCAAAACTATTTTGTCAGGCCTCAAAACTAAAATTCTCTTATATCGGAATTGTAAAATGATAAGAATGAAAAGTTCCAATTAAATATTTAACCGCAAAGCGGCTTTTACAGAAATACTCAATAGATCGTTGCTCCAATATTACTAGATCACCAACTATTTGGTGATCTAGTAATATTGGCCTAGCCAATAGTTCAGGCTGTAACGAAAAGAATACCAATTGTAAGTCCGTGTCACTCCATGCTAAGGCGTCACCCACATTCTCTATACATGTAGAGCTATACCCAAAGAATTACATTGTCGTCGCAGACACGAAGCAGACCGTCAGCCAGCGTGAGGTCAACCGGTAAAGAGGTCTCGGGCGGCGCTGGCGTGGCCAGCTGACTAGACTGCTCCAAATCCAGAATCCGCTCGTTCTAAAACATTAGCGAATTAAAATTAATACATATCTCCCAAATGTTGTAAAAATGAAGCTAGGGCTACAAGCAAAATTATGTGGTTGTGCAAATAGTAATAAGATCAAAATATTTCCTTTGGAATTCCCTGAACATTATCGGGCTCAAACGACTCCTTCATAATCCGTAACATTTTAAAAATTCATTTAAAAAAAAACTGAATGCCTGTGTTGATTAAAACGACGACCAAAAGTTGGGTTTCATACATATGACAGAATGACGAGTGGTATCAACAGTTATAGAAGATAGTGTTTAGTATTCTGTAACTTCACAAGAAAAGGGTTCATTCTGTTTTAATTTCGATCAAATATTTACTTCTGTCTTAAGCCTATTGAGTAGCCTGTCTCGCTCCGTCTTTAGCGAGTCACATCGGTTGGTCTCACTCTCATCCAGGACACCTTTCACTTCAAGTTCAGCTATCTGAGAGTCCTTCTCACTAATAAGACCTTCTAGCACATCTTGTCTGAAAAAATAACAACAGTTACAGTTAGTTAGTTATTTATGTGTTGACATTTCGGTCATGTGCTAAGAATAAATCAACCTTTCTGGACCGATTGATTCTACGCTACGAATGTTCAAGTGAAAAATGACTGAGTGTTGTACCTTATTTGATTATTAACTGTGAACTTTATTGAGGGTTATTTTTTAAGTTTAGAAAAAGTGATAAGATTAATAATTGCAAAACAAGAATACTTTGGTTTTTTCTCGGTACATTTTCTACGGTACATTTTCTGATTTCCGCCCAATATCAAGACAGTCAAATCTTTTCTTTAAGGAAATTCTGATATCCTCTGTAGATTTCTGTTTTGAAAACTGATCAGTAAAAGTTTTGGTTAGAAAGGGTTGCAATGGTAGATAAAGAAGCTGCTTTCATCCCAATTGTATAGGTTAAATAAGGTAAGGTACTTACACTATGTGAGATAATTGTCGCAGTATATGGTCCCTGTTGCTCTGACAATGGCTCAATGCGTCCTCAAGTTCCTTCAAACGCTTCAGAACTGACGAACACGTTTTACAGTTCAGCGCTGACGCGTTCTGAAGGGAACGTATTCGTTGTTCCATTTTGCCCATCTAAAATATCCATTAAAAACCTTATTAGAAATATTTACTGAAAATGTGTAGATTTGACGTGGAAAAATATATTTAGAAGTATTTAGGTACTATTAATGAGCGGCAAGTTAATTTAGATATTTTTCTTGTAGACTTAATTGTCAGGATGTCAGCCTAACCTGCCGGATAAAGGGGCTGAGGTAAGGTTCAGATAGAGATTCATTAGACCCATGCAGATCCTAATAATCAAAATAATAATATTTTTGCTCTGTTTTATAAGTTAGTCAGGAAACAATACTTTCAAAGATATTTATGTTACAATCTAAAAATGACCATACTTACCCTTCTTAAAGTTTCAATTCTTCTCTGTTCTTCTTCATAAAATACTTTCTCTCTTTCTGCCGCTATCATGAATGATTCTTTCAAAGCGTCCTCCAACTCCAGTATTCTCTTATCTTTACAGTCACTTGGGTTTGATACGCACTTTTTATTTACTATTTGTTCCAGTTGATCAATTCTCTCATCTTTACTTCTTACTACAGCGAGCACCTGTTCAAACTCAGCAATATTGTTATTTTCTCTCAACGCCTCTTCTAATATCGATATGCAATGTTGCTGTTCTATTATCTTAGAGTTCTTAATCGCCATCTCCTTGGTCAAGTCCGATACCTTCCTCGTCAACTTACTTATGTTCGGCGGCTCTCTCTTCTTATCTCTACAGTGCATCATTACTAAGTCGTTGTCACTTCTACTAAATTTGCATTTGTCAAGCCTATCCGCTACCTTACCACTCTTTTGTAATTCGAAAAAGCTCTTACTTCGTTTAATGAGATTTGCTTCTGGCCCGTCACTCATCTTAAGCACTTCTGATAACAAAAGTGATGACTCATTCAGTTCTATCTCTAAATCTATGGCTTTCATTTTGCTTTCCTCCAACTTAGCTTTGAGCACGTCTTTGTGTGTGAGTGTGCTCTCAAGCTCTTTCATGGCCGCTAGTTCACTTTGTCTCGCGCGCGTCAGTTCCTACCGTGTGGGGTCGAAAGATGAAAATAAATAACAAACAAAATAAAATCAATAAAAACTAATAACTTTTACTTCAACAACAAAATTCTCATCAACAATATAAACCCAAAAAATAACTCGAGAAAGGTCAACATAGATTATCTTTTATTTATAGTTAATTGATATTTCGCATAACAAGATTGAAAGCTGGGTAACATCGACTAGTGGACAACTTACTCGATCTATCTAGATACATGTTTACTTAACAGTTTACAATATTGTATTTTTTATTACTTAAAAAATAATTCCCACTGAACACGATTATTTATTTGTTTTTAAACATCACTTAAATTATCGCTAAACTAATAATTATCGTTATTGTGTGCAGTTACAATGTACGAGCGAGGAGACTCGTCGCGTCCGGAGTTTCAACAAGAGATCAATATTATTATCTGAACACTTCGTTATAAATATTCAATACAAATATCGATAACATTACTTAATACGAAATTGCGTTTGTAAAGCTTACGAGTGATATTGTTACCGAGAGACGTGAAATGAATGCCGCTTGCGGAGTTAGTACGACAGTTAAAGAAAAATGTTTAAATGAAAAGAGCAAATAAATAAACGACAGTCTTGGTGCGAAGGACTAACTTAGAAAAAGCTTTTGAGGAAGCCAGCGGGTCCGGCCTGCGTGGAAAGAAACGTTAGTTGGTTAGTACAAGCCTTAGTTATAACAATACATTAGTTGTTTTACTTTTAGTAGTCACATTACCCCACGATAGAAACTTCTCCTGTATCGTAGGTGCGTTTTGCGTCATGCAATGTCACATGCACTCAGATTCGAAAAATCTTTTGATCGCAATATTTGGCCCATGCGGGGATCGAACCCAATATTCAACATCATCAATGTCAACATAATGCAAACAGGATGCAATGCAAGTGTTTTGACCAAAGTTCTTTCCGAAAAGTATAAGTTACGCTTAAATTGCAACTGCGATCTGAGCATCATTTAAATTAGCAATTTAGTGGACAGTTGCATGCTGGGTTAGATATTAATCTTCAGTTAGTAACTTAACATCCATATAATTAAATATGATCAACAAAACCGCATGCCTTGAGAAATGGCTACTTTGCTTCTAAAATATTTCTAACCGATCCATAACTTTAATTTATATTCGATTTCAATATTAAAAAGAATCTTCATGGATCATTTCTTATTGATTTTTATAAAGCATGGTTTTTATTATTGTTGTATTTAGTTGAGTAATAATAGGATTTGGAGAAATATACAAATTCAGGGGTTTGGGAATAATAATATAAACAACAAAACATACCTCTTCTCTTTGTGCTTGTGCTTGTTGCTGACTTTTCAGTTTGGCTTGAAGATTCCTTATAGACCTGGAATTTAAGAAGATATATAGTAAAAGGTTACTTCGAATAATTTTTTCGTAACGTAACGTCAGAGAAGTAAGATTTTCCTCTTTGGTTGATTCCAAAGAACGTATGACGATATTATAACAGAAATAGTTAACCCAAACCTCAATTATCCGATGGCCTATAACATCACTGGCGAAGTGTGGTTGTACATAGGTACCAGAAATTCAGGCGTAAAATGATGAAAATTATACTAGTCTTTTTAGCCAAACAAAATGTCTGTATTACTAAATATGCAATATAATATCTCCTGCGCAGATGGCTATTCTCAGCTGAGACAGGCTGCCGTGACTGGAATTCGGTCAGGAGGACTTTTTATAGGACCCAATAGGGGGCGAGCCTATTGCCGGGCACATAAACCGGGCACAAATCTGGGCTGCTACTGAAAATAACCTAATGGAAAAACCAACCAAGCAGTCGCGTTTAGCGATTACTAGACCATCGAGGCATTCAAATAAAAATTAGTAGTCCTATATTATATTGTCTGTTACTGGAATTAGGTCATACACCATCGCCAATCTCTATTAACACTATTCCATTTAAGAAAATATAAATAGGCAATAAAAACAAGTTGACACTGACTGTTGCAGGTCCATGATCTGTTTCTCTTTCTGCGCCTGCTCCTCCTGCGACATCTGCACGAGCTGCAGCAGGCGCTCAGTCTCGGCGGTGAGGCGCTGGGCCTCCTCCTTGGTCTGGTCTAACTGTTGCTTCAGCTGGTCTGCGTCCTTCTGCGAGTCTGACAACTTGCGGTTCAGGTCTGATACTGCTGCTGTGCTGCCGCCGGCCTGAGAGGAACATTGTGCTCGAAATTAGGGGAATAGTAAAAACGTACTTGAAAATTATTTTAATCTATAACACTCATTCAATGGTTTTGTTATTTTAATTGTTACATTATCATGATTACTATGATTGAATGATGGCTAAATTAAGGACACAGTAAAAGGGTTTCTTACCTTCCTCAAAGATGCTTCCATTTGGTCCATTTGCTCTTTTCTCTTCTTTAACTGTCGATCTAACTCCGTCAGCGCCTTCTCCTTCTCTTCCACTTCTTTCCGTTTGTTCTCCACCGTTCTCCTCTGCTCTTCGAATTGTCTCCTCGCGTCGTCTAACTTCTTGAATTCCTCTTGCAATTGCTTTTTAGCATGGGCTGTATCTTCCCCAGCTTTGGCGTTTTGCGCGCCCGCAGTCTGAAGCTTCTTGGTCGCTTCTCGGAGATCGAGCTGTCACCGGAAAATAATAGCGTTAAGGAATACATGAGGTGTACTAAATTAGAATAAAATAGCTCCGAATAACTTTACATAAAGCTTTAAAAATATCGCAAATTCAATCTTAAGCAAAACGTTATCTTACAAATAACTGCAAAATATATTTTAGTTGTAGCCAAAAATTACGGAGGGTTCTCCCAAAATATATTTTTTCAGATAAACGAACAATGAAAAAACTTTGCAAATATACACAGTACAGTAGCGAACGGCTGAAAAAAGACGAATAAAATTAACACTTTAATTACAAGAAGCATTTATTGCAATTTTTCTTGCACCCGACATTTATTTGCCACCACGGTAGATAGGGTTGCATTCAGTGCAGTGACTTGGAAAATGTATGGTGCAACAATTTGCTTGTCTCAAACACAAATACATTCAGATGAGGTTTTCCCGTCGAATAAAAAACACTGCGATGATGAAACAAATAAAATAAATACGAACAATGAGGGGTTGGAGGATGCCCAGCGGGCCGTGGGTGACATGCTACACTATACAACAACAACATGACGACCGGCGATGATCAAACAAAAATATGAACATCCAAATTAAAACAATCTACTTTTTACACCGGTGCAATGAACGAAGCGGACAACGTACACTCGCTGCGGTTGAATCGAGTTTGAATTATCGCCAAGTAAGATCAGTCGTGACGTCCACTTGTCACAGCTGGCATTTTTGAATCAAATAACTCTTCTTCTTCCATCTTTTTCCATAAAATGGAACGAGCCTCGTCTTATATTCTCTTGTTAATATCACCAAACCATTTAAATTCATATTGTTAGGTACTTAGATAAAATAATTAAAATCCGAAATCAGTTTATTTGTTTACTGTTTTATGGTATTGTACATTTTACTGAGATTTTGCATTTATTAATCGGCCTTTTTCAATTCTCAATACCACCTGCCGAGATCATTGAGTACGGTAGTCATAGAGCTGCCAGTGACGAACACAAGTTCGATGTTTCATACCCGCAATAATAAGGTAAGTTCGTTGATTAATACGCACAGCAATTTAAACAAGTGGACGTGTCCTCGTAAACAAACACACACAATAGGCAGATGGTCTAGATAAAACTCGATTCAACCGGTGCGTACGGCGTGGGCTTGTCGCCGGGCGATCCTCCAACTGACCTGGCTCTTCTCCAATTCTTGGACAAGCATCTCAAGCTGCGCCTGGCATCGCTCGCGCTCCACGGCGTGCGCGCGCGCCTCGGCTTGCGCCGCCTGCAGCGCCTCCGCCCCGCCGCGCGACGACGCCTGGATCTGCCCTTGCGCTGCCTGGAACTGTTTCTCCAAACTCTGCAGACGTTGCTGACACTCGGAGAGCGCTCGCTCGGCTGCAATCGCTTTTGACTTCTCTTGTTCAACAGCAGCGCGCCACTTATCAATTTCCCCGACTCTCTGAGCGTCTTTCTCAGCCTTCTCCGCCCTTTGCCTAATCGAATCTTTTTCTTTCGTGACGGATTGAACTTGTTGTTGTAATTTAGCGATCTCTCTGTCGCGACTTTCAATGACGTTTTTGGCGCCGCCGGTATCCTGCGCCATTTTTCGTTGTTCCTCTTTAACCCTGCGCACTTCTTCGCGCTGCTTTTGTAACTCTGCTTCGGAAGCATTTAGTTCTCGCTGGAAGTTCACAAGCATGTCCTGCGATTTTTCTAGTTGTGCAACTAGTTGGTCGCGCTCGATTGTGAGCTGTTTCGTGTCGGCTTCTAATTTAACAATTTGCTTTTCTATTGCGTCCGCTTGTTTATCTCTCTGTTCTAAAATCGACGCCATCTTCTCTCTATCACGGACAGACTGAGCAAGTTCTTGCTGTAGTTTAACGAGAGTCTCCTGCGTGCGGTGGTCTAATGTTCTCTGTTGTTGCTCTACATTACGTCTCGTGTTCTGAATCTCGGCTCTTAATGCATCTCTCTCTTGCTCCATCTGTCTCATTTCTAGGATAGTTCGTTCAAGGCGCTCGTGCATTCGACCAAGTTCGTTGGTCATCCTCTCGTATTCAACACGTGTTGTCTCATTAGTTTCCTGATATTTTGCGAGATGCATCTGAGATTTCTCAAGCTCCTTTGCCAATCGACCGGCCTCCATTTCCGTGGCGTCTCTTGCCTGAATTGCTTTTTCAAGCTTATCACGAAGACGCTCGATTTCGAGCCTGTCTTCCGTCCTTGCTTTGTCTCCGGCGACGGCTTGAAGTTTCATTCTCTCAATCTGTTGCAACTCTCCTTTAAGTCGTTCGTTATCCTTATCCAGCTGCTCTGAACGCAGTTTCAATTTCTCACACCTATCTCTGAATTTCTCGCACTCAATATGAGCACGTTCTAGGTCCGTTCGCTGCTTTTCTAACGCTCCACTCAATTTTGTCACCTCGCTCTTGGATAGCTCTAGTTGTATGTTCATCTCGTGTAGCTTGGTCTCTGCTTGTTCTTTCTCGGTTTGCAGACGTTGTATTTCACCCTGCGATGCTTCGTAGCGCTCGCGTTGCTTGTCGAGTTCCGCCTGCATTCGATTCAGTTCGTTAGTCCACTTGTCCTGTTCGAATTGGTATTTACCTCGGACGGCTTCAACGCGTTCGAGCTCCGAGCGTAGACGGAGAACCTCCTCCTCAGCCTTGCGCGCTCGCTCCAGGTCGATGGTAGTCTTCTCTAACCGTGTGCGCAGACGTTCCACCTCCAACTTCGTCCGCTCGTGTTCTTCTTTCGTATCGTGGTACTTTCCGTATCGTGCTGCATATCTCTCGGCCTCTTCTCTCGCCCCACTGGCGTCCTGTTTTACCTTATCCAGTTCAGCTTGGACTCTTCTCAACTCGGATGACGCCTTATCGTGCTTATCGTACATTTTCTCTAGTTCTATTTGTACTCTAGCCATTTCTTCTTGCGTTTTTTCATTAGAGGCTTGCGCTTTGCCACACTGAGTCATTGCCCTATCGTATTCGAATTGTAAACGCTCGCCATCTGCAATTAACTTTTCTTTTTCAGCCTGGAGCCTTCGCATTTCAATCTGACCCTTTTCGTAACGTTCACGAACCATTTCAATGTCAACACTTAACCTATCCATGTCTTCCTTGGCCTTTTCTTCCTGTTCTTTAGTCCTACCAAGTTGAAGTGATGCCCTGTCATACATTTCTTGTAGCCTAGCCAATTCGTCTTGTAGCTTGCGTTGATCTTCCCTTGACTTTGTCGCCAGATGGGCCTGTTTTTCAAACTCTAATTCAATACGATCCTTATCTGCTTCTAGTATATCTATCTTGTTCTGCAGTCTATAGATTTCGTTTTGCGATCTGCAAAAGGAAAAACATTACTTATGGTATATATTTAAGGTTAAAATTCACTATAAACTAGCACAAACATCGCCACCAACACAATACGACATATAAAACAAAATGTACCTATCATACTTTTCAAGCATTTTCTCGTATTCTTTGTGCGCAGTCTCCTTTTCTTCAATGGTCTTTTGCGTTGAGTAGAGGGCTTTGTCGAGTTTCTCTTTCATTATTTCCAGTTCCGTTAGGGCGTCATCTCGTTCCATCTGAAAACATTGTATATAACGTATACTGTATCAGCAGATAAGGACAACGGGGCACTGATAGGTTTCAGTATTTTATTGGATTAAAAGCCTGAATTCTGATATGGGTGATGGGACTGCATATTTAAAACTAGTACTTATATGACAGTCTATGTAAAACTGGAACTTGAAAGTGAAGGCTTACATGAGCGCCAATGAATGAATAAGGCACAATGTGCGTATTGTCCTAAAGCTCCATCTCTTTCACGTTGTATTTTTACATAGAAGAAATCTTACACACATTTGGGGAGTTAACCTTTCTACCCTTCTAATGATGTGTATGATGTTTCACATGGGCACACGAGACATGGGTTAATTGCGTCAGTCCTAATCTCCAACCTATCTGTCCCTCACCGTAAGTTTTTGGTGTTGTTGATGGGCCTTCTCCCATCGTTCCCTGAGAACGTCGAGCTCGGTAGCAGCACTATCACGGTCTCGCGCCGCCCGATTGGCTGCGGCTGCTGCGGCTTCGGCACGCTCACGACTACTTGCAGCCTCCGCTAAGGCTGCATCGCGTTCTTTTTGGATTCGAGCTACCAATGCCTGAAAACAAAAGAATGGTTACAACTTTTTTTGTTTTATTAATGAGCGGTTTCATAATTTCGATTCGATTTATTATTAAACCTCCAAGGCCTCTCTCTACATGATCGATCGACAAATCGACAGATTTATTATTCAGAGACCAGCCTTGTAGGTCTACATTATTAAAGCTGACTTGTTTCCAGTTCAGATTATTCCGATGTGTTTTTATATCTGTAATATGATGTTTATACCTATGTATGATTAAGTATGATTCTCAGTAAAAAAGAAGTTCATTAATTCAAATTATTTGCCATAACCAGACAAATATTACCTTCAACAACAAAAAACGCATGTATTTTAACGTCCCGATATAAAACCCTTCTCCATTAAAACGACAAATCCCAAAAAGTGTTCAACACAATTTAAATAACGATCCCATTATACTTAAAAACAACAGAGTCTTAACCAAAGAATTTCCAAGTCGAAGCACGTCGGCTGAAGAGATCGTTGGCAGGATTCCACCGAAGTTACATGTCAAGCCAATATCAAGGAACAGCCGGCTTTACTAGCAATAAACATGGTCGATGTTGCCAAATACTGAATAAAACCTTCGCTATTGCTTGACGATTGTTTATCGTGGACTGGATACCATCGCGACTATTTTATAGCGTCCGTACGTTTTTTTTTCTAGTATTTGCCTGGTTTGAAGATGTTTTAATGGTACGGCCAGTAAAATAAGTAGTTTAACAAGTTATTTTTCAAGAAACTTTATTGAAAGATACATAAATTTAAGTCTCAATTTATAACAGTGTCCAGATGACCTAATAATATTTAAGACTTCTATGAACAAATTGTTCTTTAATAAACGGTATGGTTGCCAACCCTGCCTAGCTTGGTGTCTATGGGCAAAACACCCCATGAAGAGTAGGTAAAGGAAACGGCCCCCCAAGACTAGTAGCGACGGGGTGGCGAAATCTAGGCCTACGACCAGCAATAAACTGCAATAAGCTGATGTGATGAAATGGTTTGTTTAAAAATTTAAAAGTTCAGCTACTTTTTTGTTGACTGTACTTGCTAGTTAAGATTTTTTGTTTTGTAACAGATTTACGAGCTCTAGTGAATACAAACATCGTTTAAAGTACTCTTCTTCACGCATTATGATTGTGTTTATGGATTTTCTCTTCGCACCTACCCATAAAACAGTTTATTGGTTGTTTCAGCACTGATTTACATAGGTTTTAAGTTTGCGCTATGTTTAATTCACCATAAAATTGCTTCTGAAAGTATTTTCTGTATTTTTGTTTCGATTTAGTTACACGTATGTAGTTGGGTTTACATTTACATGTCAGATGTATCTATTTAGAAGGTTATGGCAATTAAGCATACTGAACTTATTTGAAAGCCCTTCACATCATCATAATCTCATCAACCTATTGCAGTCCACTGCTGGACGTAGGCCGGGTGCGCCAAAAGGCAAAAGCCAAAGTGATAAAGCCCTTATGAAATAAAAAAACAATATACAGACGAAAACACGTAGTATACGTACAAAAGGAATGATCGCTATTAAATTTCAAATCAGAATCTAACCGCCGCACTCAGAGACGTTAATGATTACTTAAACTGACACTAAGGAAAGATTTCACGAACAAAACCTTTACTTAGTAATAGTTTAATTATCATTAAATGTCTCTGAGTGCGGGGGTCAAACACGAATTTAAATCTATTCTTTAAAATTAGGAAAATATGCAGCTGGATCGATAAAACGTTAGGGCAAAGTGAAAAGCTGTTTCCAATCTAATACGAAGCGATAACCGATCAAATACGACTGATGCTATCGTCCACAATTTGGGTCAGTGATCTAACTATTTTTGCCTTTGCCGCTACATAAATTTTATACACAGACAATGCCTTTGAAACACAATAGAAGGTATTGTGGAAATGTATTTTGCGGCACTGAAACTGAAAAGTTTTGAAGCTCGATTCAAAGCTTCGAGCGTATATTGTTGTTTTGAGGTTGAATGCTTTAGAAAAGTTATGTGTGTGCTTTAAATATCCAATTAAAAACATGTTAAAAATGTCAAATTTTAGTAGTGTTTTAGAATATATTATTCCCTTTAGACGCGTTAAAATGGCAATGGATTTGTCACCATAAAATGGAATTAACCTTATAATGAGCTACAAATGTACGTATAATGTCCTAATAAAAGTAATATCTCTTGCTAGCCTTTGTGGATTATAGGCGGAATTGCACGAAATAATATGAAACATGAAAATAAGCATACAACGAAAAATTTCCAAACTTCGTTTAAAAATTTATAGCATGTTTCGGAGTTCAGTTATCGTTTAAATGGAAGCTTATGAAATATGCAAGACTGACAATATTTGTGCTTCGAAAGAGCTGTGATTTATAAATTCGTACACATTTTATGTGACGTCTCTTCATAATCGGGAGTCGTGACATGTAACACATATTTTATTATTAAACCCGTCGGCCTGGCTACGCGATAGCGTGACAGTGCTTGGTCTGATATATTATTACGTGTAAAGCATATCCATGGAATTGTATTCGTCTATCTATTGACGTAACACACTCATCATCGTCATAACCTTTTTAAGTACTATATTATGAACTAGCATAAACGAACACTGGTTTCAACTGTACTTTACTGGTCCACTGGCAAGCATATTTTTGACATAGAGTCAACAATATAAATCTTTAAACGTTAACTTACTTGTCAATATTAATCTTCTGATTTATAAAATATGCATTTTGCGTAAAATATCGTAAGTGTTGAAGATTAAACGCATAGTTTCACGTTTAAGTTTGCGTCAAATACTAACATGAAGATTAGGTACTCAAATCGACATTACAATATCTCTAGTCACAGACGAGAAGAAGTTTATTATATCGTTAATACGAATGGTTACTGTACCATCATTTACGATCACTATATCAGCGTATTCCAAACTAGAATCTCCGAAGACGAGCCAATAAAACCGAACGATAATTCCGCTCTATTTCAATCTTGGTTGTACGAAGCCAGCTCTAATAGTAGTGCTATAATATCGTGAGTGAGTCGTTACATAAGCCACAGTCTAGACCAGTAGTTCCCAAACTTATTTTTCTCGTGCACCACTTTCAAAATTAAACTGGTGTCGGTGGACCCCCTGCTGCTACATTCCTACCACATTGTTAAAGTCGACAAAAAATAAAAATTGTGTCGCTTCTGAGTTCCGTCCCTATATTCTGATAGGTTAAAATTTTAAATTTTAAATAAAAACGAAAAATGGTACATTTTATAACATTTTATTAATTAAAAGAAAAGAATTACAAAAAAATAATAATAAGGTAATACTTATAGGTTGTGGACATAATTTTAATTAATGGGAAGGATGTATTTGATGGAGTGTCAGCAAACGATCAATGTTTGGCTTTATTTTTGTGAGCAATAACCGCAAATCCCCCCGCTCTGTGATGTTTAGTTTGCTCCTTTTTTTTGTTAAGAGGTTTGTAACGGCACTAAAACTTCTTTCGACAAGGTATGATGAGGGAAAAGCTATCAAAAATTTCCTTGCGATTTCCCACAGT
Source organism: Abrostola tripartita (assembly GCA_905340225.1). Classification (NCBI taxonomy): domain Eukaryota; kingdom Metazoa; phylum Arthropoda; class Insecta; order Lepidoptera; family Noctuidae; genus Abrostola; species Abrostola tripartita. The sequence goes on along the minus strand of HG996510.1, from coordinate 6,323,377 downwards.
CCAGGATATTTTTCGTGTATTTCTGCTTGCAGCCAAAATGTTTGGTAGCCTTTTCTAAATTTCACCTTCAGCTCCTCATTGGTGCTTAGCTCAAGCAGCTCCTCTTGTAATAATACATTGGCCACTTCAGTTTCATCAAATGGATTTACGATCCATGGTGGTATATCCATCGTCAGCATATCTTCAAACCTGGTTTTGAAGTCATCATGCAGGGCACTTAAATGTTGACTGTAGGTATGGATATCCTCATCAATAGTTTCTACCTGCGACAAGTTTGGAAATTGAGATAATTCGCGCCGACTAATGTTTTGCTTCATAAATTTCAATTTCCCAAGAAAAGCCGAAATTATCCCCTTTGTTTTTATTAAATTCAGGCTGTCCCCTTGTAACTGCAAGTTAATATCATTAAATTTTTTAAACAAATCTGTCAAATACGCAATGTCTCCTTTGAATTTGATCAAGTTTTCTTTTAAATCTGGATCTCTACTTTCTAAGAACTCTAATACGGAATCGAAAACAGAGTAAAATCTCGTTAAGCATGCACCTTTCGACAACCAGCGTACTTCAGTATGTAAGAGCAGTCGTTGGAAGTCTTCGTCATTTTCGTCGCACAATTGAGCAAATAAACGCGTATTCAATGCATTGCTTCTAATTTTGTTGACAGCGTTTATTATAAAATGAAGAGATTGGTTCAACCTGTCACTTAAATGTTTCGCCACAAGATGTTGTCGGTGGATTACGCAATGAATAGCTGTAAGTCCTGGTATAATTCTTTTGAGATGACTTATAAACCCACGATATCGCCCTACCATTGCAGGAGCTCCGTCTGTTGCCACTGAAATAATGTTTGTAAATGGAATCGATTTTTCCGTAAAAAAATTACTCAGGACATTAAATATTGATTCGCCTTTAGTGTCAGTCTCCAAAGTTCTGGCAAATAGCAATTCTTCGTGAATTTCTTCCTCCATGATAAATCGGACATATGCTAATAATAATGCTTCATTACCGGGTAACGTTGACTCGTCCAGTTGTATAGAAAAATGACTTTTTTGCAGATGATTGCACAAAAAACTTTCGATGTCAGAGCTCATTTCATCAATGCGTCTTTGTACAGTATTGTTACTTAATGGAATTCTTTTTAGTACGTCAAATGGAGATTTGTGCAAAACAGTTTTTAAAACCTCTTCAACAGCGGGTAAAATTAATTGTTCTCCGATAGTGTGCGGTTTTCCAGATTTTGCTATTAGTAATGAGATATTGTAAGATGCCCGCAAGCCATCATCGTTACTTTGAGATGTTGAAGCGAACATGCTGTGCATGGTGGGTCTCTTTTCATATTTTTCCTTCAATGTTTGAAAATATTTTAAATCTTTACCCATTTTATCAGTATGACACCTTTTTAGATGATCTTCGAGCTTTGATGGTTTCATAGAGTCATTGCTTAAAACTTTATTGCATATTAGGCACATGGGCAAGTGTTTATCTGCCTCTGATGGAACAAAACCATATTTCAAATAATCGACACTGTATTGTCGACATTTTTTCTTTGCTGTAGCCATGTTTTGTATCAGTTACCTTCCCTGTAAAAAAAAATGTTATAGTAACCAAGTTTTTATTTGAATATAGGTAGCACAACGCAGCCTTTGTCAGCTTTATATTATTATGATTATCATTATATTGAAAAAGTATTACGGCTTGTAAAGGGACCAACTAATAAACCGCTAAGACAAGTACAGACTTTTTCACGAAGCGATATCAATGTTAAATACCTAATTTACCACAATTTTTTAATAGTAGAAATAAAAATTAGTTTACTCAGTATCGAATATTGATCATATTTGTGTAGGAAAAAATAAAAGTCGAAATCCCAAATTGACCAAAAAAGTGACCATAAAAACAATAACTAAAATTTCATTAAATCAATGAGTTCACGCGCTAGTAGTTTTATAAAACAGTAATTGCTCTGCAATATTGATTTTTCGGCCTTTTTAGAGAGGCAGTCCTCTCGTGAAAAAACAATTGAATAAAACGTGCTGTGTTTGTCTTCAAATCGAAAGAGGACAATTAAAATATCTGTAAGTTACTAAGTTAGCTATATACAATGTGTCCGAGCGATAAGACCGCCCGGCGTTTTTTGAATATTTGTACGAAATCATTAATAATTATATTTACATTTGTGACTTAGCGGCCTTAGTGATTTTATATAAGTAATTTTTTTACTACATTTTAGTTTTGTCTAATGATTTTAATTGATAAATTATGATGTCGGCTAGTCAGTAAACAAAAATAATGGAAAAAGATGAACAAACTTAGGAAATATCGTAAAAAAACTGCAGCACGTCACGCGTCTTTACTTAATTTAATTTTGTACAAATATTCTAAATACGCCGGGCGGTCACTTATCCCTAGGACACATTGTATACAAGCATTTGTTATCAACCGACCAGTACACGAAACAAAATACTTAAGAACTAGGTACAACAAAAAAAAGGTACGTACTTACTTTTCTCCGGCACTAGGAACACTAATATAAATTTTCTCACACCTTCTTTTTCGAAATTCCGGAAACAAATAAATGAGCATGCCTTTGGCATCGAGTATTTATAGTCTTGATCAAGATCATGTCTAAACAAGCACTAAGCATTGTCGGACGGATTGCGCTTTGCAAGTCTGTACACGAAATTGTAATATCGAATACGCAAGTTTGGACAAGTAAGAGTCGCTTGCCAGATTAAAATGTTATCTGCTTAGTTAGGTACTTAAAACAATATAGGTAGGCCCTTATAAAAACTATATGCAGATAAATTTTCGTGGACCCCTATTAACATCTTATGGACCCCCATTTTTTATTGACGCCTACGTAGACCCCCAGCAAGGCTCCCGTGGACCCCTGGGGGTCCACCTGGACCACTTTGGGAATCACTGGTCTAGACACACTGGCACCGCTTAAGTAGTCTTCTTCTTTGCCATCAATATTGGAGATTTACGGAGATTTTTGATTGAACGTCGCCGTCGCGCGTTCATACGGAAAGATCGAACGAGTGTGAATAATTTGTCACGGACTTTTTGTGTCACTATCGACTGAAGTCAGGCGCTAGGGTTTTTGACTTGATTATCTTTTACATAACAGCCGTGCTATTCTAAAGACATCACTTACGAACTCACTTCTAAATGCGCGGTGAGATTCGACACTTGCCACCAAATATTTATTTTATTTTTTAGTATGTTGTACAGAAAGCTTACAGACTAATAACATTTTGTAAATGAAAAACTGACGTGCCATGGGAAAGGCCTATGTCCAGCAGTGGACTGAGATAGGCCGATGATGATAAAATGAAAAACTAGGTGACGACAGTTGCTAATTACAAGCTTCTACATGCAGATATGTTCCATTTGACGATGAAGATAATTGGGAGGTGACGTGCGATGACGTTAGTGTTTTTCTTCTTATCGTATGGTTGATAAACAACCTGGTGTCAGGGTTTAACCTGCTTATAGCAGGCCTCTGACATGGCTTTACCCACTGAAGTTAGAGAAAAGTGAAGTGATAAGAAGAAGATGTATATTAAATCGAATCTCTAAGTCCCAATTCGTGTAATTCAGAAGTTCGTTAAAGATCAATTGATGTCATAAAACTAATTGGCAGTTCAACACCGTTAAGGCAACAGATAAAACTGCCCATTCGGCCATTACAAACGCTTGTTTTCAATTTGCATATTGTTTGTGTGAAGGCCCCGTAAGTACCCATTTAGTATACAATATACCTACTTGTAAACATATTGTAGTGTTACTCCCTTTTATGTATTGTGTGTGTTTTCCGGTGTTAGCGCCAAATTTGCGAGGCTAAGCAGTGCTTGTCGTGGTCTGTTTCTGGAAGGGTGACCGTTTCTACATATCAAGACACTTATCTTAATAAGGCTTTATTATACCAGTCAATTTTTGATTTCTTTAATAGATATTTTTGTTAAACGCTACAACCTGTCTAAAGAATTTTGATCGTTATTTAGTCAAGTATTCAGCTAACAATGTTAATTATGAAGACTGATATTGAACTATTTGGAGTTTCATGTTACGATATAAGAGGATGAGGTAATTATATGGAAAATTCTTAAGCTGAACGCTCAAGGATAAGATCAAATTATTGCGGTGTTTCACCAACATCATAATCAGATAAAAGATGGCTAGGCTGATGGAAAATCTTTTCTTCAACTATGTTGGCGTCGGCTTTACGTCTTACATGATGGATGGAAGACCATTATTCTGCATGGAATGACTGCAATAAGTATAATAAACGACCCAGTTACTGGGTAGTACAATACTAGATTTGTAAAAGCTGACCAAGCTTACCATGAACTCTTAATGCAGGATATTTTCTTCTTGTGGAAGTTAGACGCCGTAATACACACACGCAGCGATGTCTCGCTTCCACAACGGAAAATATCCTGCCTTAAGAGTTCATTGTAATGAGACAGTTAGACTTTAGGGCAGATATGTAGTATTTTAAGTCCACATAGAACGAAACTTCTGCAAAAAGACTTGTTTCATTTTTATCAAAATTGATGGAAACAATCCAACTGTAGTTGCCTAAATTGTTAATCAGGTTCTATACATAGATTCGAATTTCAAAGCGGAGTTTAGAACAGACGAGATTCCGTCTGCATTTAGCCTTTAAAATAACCGTGTGGAAGTATCTAAATCATAAAATATTCAAGTGCTTCCGCGATCGTGTTTCAGCGAATTTAGCAAAGGCTTTAGTAATAGTAATAATATATATTAGTAATATTTAGTAATATTTTTTAAATGTAATATTTTTTAAATGTTTATATTGTGACCAAAAGTACTGTGTTTGTTTCTATAAAATAAATTATTACTGGAGTCCTTAAAAACCGTGTTTAAGGTATTATGTTATTGGGTTGACTGTTAGATAAGCTTCGTTCCTTTTCTGGATAGGTATAGAACTCAAAATTATGGTGGGGGCATTTCTAATTAAACCTTTCCAGTTTGCTCTATCATCGTCAGTAGAAACACATTAATTATATGTTTACTCCGTTTAGAATCAAGTAATTTTTTAAAAATACCTGACTAGTTTTAGTATCAAACCGAGATTACTCATAAGCTGGTGACGCAGCAGGTTTGCAAGTCGAGCCGTCACCTATCTTTGCGTCCGAAACTGGTCGTGCAAACAACACGTCAGTGCAACCGGAATAAAACGTTAATACTTAATATGGATGACACTTGCGAAGGTTTTAACTATAGTAAAAGCTAAACTAAAGTCTCCAAACTCACCTGAGCCTTCTCATGCTTGTCATGGAACCTGTCAGCGTCCAACTGGGCGGTGTCTCTCTCCTTCTGAAGTCTTGCGGCCTGACCCAAAGCCTTGTCGAGCTGAGACTGGAGAGATTCGAAGTCGTAGGCTTGCTTCTCACGATCCACTTGCAACTGTGACAAGGAGAAGATTGTTTAGTATCTATATTAATCAGTTCATTAAATATACTCAATAATCAAAAGGAGAAATGATTAAATACAATTTGTTTAGAAATCTGTTTAATCGATCACCTTTAAATGATGCATCACGATAGAAAAAGAATCGAAATAACTATAATAAGCCCCTAACCTTATCTCTATTGAGTATAATGTCTAAGTATATTAAATTTTTCTCTAAAAATATATTCACTTTAACCGATCTACCAATAAAGCTTTTCCGACATCTATTGCTGAAATATCTGTTCAAACCCCAACTAGGTGGGCTGGTGTCTGTTTATAAATAGATTCACAAATGGCTTTTACGACTTTCGTATAAACTTTTTTCATAACTGGCCGATCAAAACACCATAAAATTCTTCAGATAAACAGCACCGCCCTTAATGATCTTATGGTAAAAAGCGATTTTAGTAACTAATATAATGGCGGCTTCTGAGATTGCGTTATAAAACGGGCTACACCACCCGTAACCGATTTTTACAGACTAGCAAGACGACAAACGAACCTGAACCACGCCTTCTCACAGCACGTTACTCGGCTTAGCGCTGGCAGATATCTCCGCAAAAGATGCACTCGATAGTCTAAATATTTTATAAAATGTTTAGACTATCGAGTGCAGTTCTGTTCGTAATTAAAATGGCACAAGGTTTTTAAAACGAAATTTTTTGTCTGTAATCAAAATTACTCAAAATCTCTTACCTTTCTAACTTCAACGGCAGACTTATCCAGCTTCTCTTGAAGCTTGTCGATCTCTGAGTGCGCTGCGTCGAGCGCGGCTTGGAGTTTGTCTTGTTGCAGTTGGGCCTTACCAAGTGTAGCTTGAGTACGTTCCAGCTCTTCTCTTGCCTTGTCTAGTTCTGCTACGGCCTTGTCACGCTCAGAATGGAGACGACTTACTGATGATTGCACCCTGTTGTCGGATTTAAAGACAAAAGTGTTATATAATTCGTAAAAACATGAGTTGGCTGCTTTAAATTTAGATAGAATAGACAAAGGTTGTTTTGATTTGACATTCTGCTGTTTATCAATTTACGAATACAAATCTCACGCAAAGAGCACAAGCTAAAACAAATCTGTATATCAGTTTTTTTTTCAGTATGTGTTTGTGTTACATTTCAGGCTTTGAGTCTAAAAAGTAACTATGAAAATCGAGACAGCGTAATGAAAAAACAACATTAATATTGTAGGTGATCTTGACATTATTTTCATAACATAAATAGTATATTAAATAAGCTTGGAATTAACTTTAAAAACTAGTAAAACTATTTATCAGTATTGTGCCATGTACACTCACCGGTCGTATTCTTCCTTTAGGCTGTCCTGTTCAGTTTGTGCATTTTCAAGCTTGGCTTTGAGACGGTAAACTTCACCTTGAGACTTCTCCAGCTTGTCTTGCAACGCGCTGGCCTCTGACCTGGCTCTTTCAGCATCGGCCTGCGTGACTCTCAGTTCAGCTAGAGTTCGTCTCAACTCGGCAGCGTTCTTATCAGCTTTCTCTTGCACTCTGTCCAACTCTTGCGAAGTGGTCAATGTGCTTCTACCGAAGGTAGTTTGAGATCGTTCCAGTTCGTGTTTGAGCCGCTCATTCTCGAGTTCAAGTCTCGCTAGTCGCTGTTTCGCCGCTTCCCAATCAGCCCCTGACCGTCCAACCTCACTGGCAGCTTTGTCTAACTCTGCTTTTGATTTGCCAAGTTCAGATTGAGAGCTTTCTAACTTCGCTTCGAGACGGTCTTTCTCTGCTTGAGCCCTTTCAAGCCTAGCACCAAGCTTCTCTACTTCACTTTCAAGTGCGTGAAGTTTCATCTTATATTCTGCTATTTCTCTTTCATGTAGTTCCCTTTCCTCATTCTTTTCGTGTTCAGCTCTGTCTCTCTGCTCTCTTAGTTGTTGAATTTGTTTTTCTTTGTCTCCTATAACTTCTTCAAGCGATGAGAGTGCTCCTTCAGAAGAACAGTGGTGGGCTTGCATAGCATTTAGTCTAGCTCTAGCCATATCAACTTGGTTGTCTTTTTCTTTGAGTAAATCTTCCAAGTTTTCAATCTGAAAATAAACCGTCGTGTAAAACGCGAAGATAGAACTACTGCAACATTGAATTATTCAAATAAACTCAACAAAAAATCATATAAATAAAAGAAAAAAAATACTCACATATATAAAAGACAAACAAAACACAAACACTAGCTTACGTCAACGTACGCAAATTAAAACATAATAAAACAATGATTACCAATCTACACACATAGCACGAAAATGTAATCAACTCAAAACTTAGTAATAAACAGATAATAAATTACAGTTGTAAAGTACTTGTCTAAGCTCTGTATTCACAATTAGCAAAATTACCAAAATACAGGTACAACGTAAAATACCTTAAACAACTAACCGGGGAAGGTATTTAAGAGACAATAATTAATTGGATTAAAGTCTGTATCGGCTTCCTGTGTAGGTATTCGTGTAGGCGATAATAAAATTAAATTTAGCTTACAAACACTTTATTTCATAGCTTACACAAAATGGAATGCTACTAAAAAGTAGTTAACATTTAATCAGTAAAATCATTTCTATTCCATACAACTTTATTATCGCATAAATGATTCAAACATTCAGACAGTTTGTAAACTATCATTAGAAATAGTTCCAACAAACAGTTCCGATAATGGTCTGAGAATAGGAATTACAGTAATTGTTACCAGTAGATTCCTCGTACATTAATTATTCAATAGTGTTCATCGGAACTATTGGAGAATTGAAATGGGAATCGTATCGGTTAAACCACAGGCCGATTGCTACAGCTCATTTACCCTTTGATGTTAATGTTCTTATATCGTGTCGGGATTAGTGCAATCGACTGAGCGGTGAACGAATGCATATTTTGGAATCAGTTAGCGTTTTCATAGAACGCTAGCTATTCTAATGAAACAATTTTTGATTAATCTCGTATCAAGCCAATCTTAGCACGATTACAAAATTATTTCGTTCTTGTTTCAGATTTAATGTCATTAACGACTTTTACTTTAATGAAATTTTCGTTGAAATCCAATACAAATGTGCACCAGACTAAATTAAATCTGTAGTTCAAAATAGCATGATTACTTAGCTGAAATTGCTAAATTAACAAATGAAAAAAAAAACGTAAAAAATTAATATAAAAACCACATACTTAAATCATATAAAAATCATTGATACGAGATAAATAATTGTGAACAATAATATAATAATAAAGAAAAACATGATGAACTAAAAATATTATAGAAACAAAAATATTTTTCTCTTAGCAGTTGGATCTTAAGCTAATTCTGGCTTAGCTGTGTTATCTAAATTTACATTATAGAGCATTATTTATGAAAATAATATGTGGTCTATATTTTCTACGCCATAATCAAAATTTTAAGTTATTAGGGATGAGAAAATTCCATTACTTAATAATCTAGGTAGTTTTTTTTTCAATTTTCTTGGATTAACATTATATAAAATATACTTTTCCATCATAGCCTTATTAATACCATTAATCTAGTACTGTCAGACTGAGTATCGATTGCAATCACAATTCTTCTCACAAAACAAATATAAAGGTTTGATACTTTTATATTTCTTTGCTATTAACTCCAACACTTAAGATTCCAATTTACCTTTCTCTGCAGCACATTGATCTTCCTGTCTTTGATTTCGGAGTGGTCTCTGAGCTCAGCCAGCTCGTGTGCCGCCGCCAACGCCGCCGCCGTCTTCTTCTCCACCAGTCTACTCTTCTCATCAAGCCGGGCTTTCAGTTCTTCCACCTGTGCATGGTAGTAGTTCTTTGTCTATTTTGAAGTTAACAAAAAGTTGAGTTAGGCAGGTCCTGTATTTTGTTAATCGATAGTGCGTTCACTACTTTAAATTAATTGTGTTAGTGCCACTCGATTCGTTTTGGTGTTGTTTTTTGTTTAACTAAATTAATTTAGTTATGTACAGGATGTCAAATGTGGGATAACGTAACAACTTACATCGGTCTGGAGCATACTGTAGTGTTCTTCTTTGGCACACAGCGACTCCTTGAGCACAGCGATGTGCCGCTGGTAGTCCTGGTGCTGCTCCTCCAGAGCCTTCATCTTGGCCGCCATCGCCAGGATCTCCTGATCACGCCGCTGGATCTCCAACCGGAACTCGTCCAGCTGCTCATCATTTCACCATCCATCCGAAAGTCGGTATAGAATTAGATAAATCCAAACATACTGTTAGTAGAACACAAGAAATGGAAGACTCCACAAATAGATTAACCAAAGAAACTATCTACGGAGGCAATAGTGATGGCGGAAATGATACTGATGTTAAAAGATTTAATCTACTCAATAATACTGATCCATATATGACCATTAAACATTACGTTAGTGACGTTAGTACCGAAGTTATGACAAGCGACGCAAGCTTTTTATGTCAATATTTGTTAGTAAATATGGAACGAAATGTTTCCAGCACTATAATATTGAACACGATATAAGAGCAGTGCCATGGAAGACATTTCGATATTCTCACACGTTCATATATTCGACATGCAATCATAAAATGTATTCATCGACTTATAAATATATTATCTAAAAATCGTACCGAATCACCAAATAGTAAATCGATATTTACATCTGGAAAACTTTCTATACTAAATACTAATAAATATGAAAGTCTGAAGCCTCGATGAGCGTCGGTAGAAAGTTTTCCAGTCATCCAATATCTAATTAATATAATAATTGTATAATATAATTAGTTAATGGTACCAAAGTAGTTCGACAGTAAACATCATCAGATGCACGGGCGCCTACGTTGTGATACATTTATCTACCGTTACTGTGAGGAGTCTGATGAAACATGACCACTACATGAGAGAGGTCGGGTCGAGATGAGCTAGACTAGTTGATGTTGATGGCGGGTGACGCGGGACAAGCTGGAGCTGGTACTGGACGATGACTTGCGATCAACACCGAAAGCACAACATGATCAAATCAGAAAACGATCAAGGAGTTTCACAGAAACCTTGACATGAGGGTAAATATCGTTCGATGCCTGACCTCGACAGTCTTTATTTTTATTACAGTCTATCTCTAAATCGTCAAATTTGGTGTTAACGTAATCAACCTCACATGTTTCATCTAACCATACAATTTACATCTAAATTTATATATCGCTTTGTCTAAGGCCCTATTTAACAAAAATATTTAAATCGACATCTTTTAAGAATATAATTCCTCTTATTTTAATAAAAATAGCTTTAACAACGAACAAGTTTACACAAAAATATTACGAGTCAACACAGTCGGCGACGATTTCGGCTAAGTTCGGACTTAAAGCGAGAAATTGACACGGTACTCGTCGGTCGTCGGCGACGGAGTCACAGAGTGGTGGCACTATAGTAGGGCGAGGCGCGAGGGTGCGCGTGGCTGGCGCGCAGCGCGGGCCGGGGCAGGCGCGCCGGCGGCGGCGGCGCGCTGAGCCGCCCGTCCTTCATCACCCGCACGTCGTTCAGCAGAAAACTTACTTGTCTCTTGAAGGGAGGTTCGGCCTTATCGTAAAGCGAGGCGTGCGAGGGCGCGAGCGAGGGCGGCGGCGGCGACACGAGCGCGGCCAGCTCGCTCTCGAGCAACGCGACCTGCCGCTCGAGCGTGGCGATGCGCGCTTCCTTGGTCTCGAGCACGGCGGTGAGTGTCGCGCCCGCGCTGCCACCCGGCAGGCCAGCCGCGGCCAGCGCGCGCTCCAGCTGCGCCTGCAGCGCCCGCAGCGTGTCCGCCGTCGCCTTGAGCTCCTGCCAGTCACGCGAGTCGGTCAGCCGCCGCCGCCGCCCGCCGCCGCCAGCACCGACGGCGGCTCCGCTCAACATACAACCTACCTACGACCGGCGACGCGTCTCGTCCGCGCCTCGCTGGGGCTGCGTGCCGGTCGGACGCGCGAGATACTGCTACTGCGAACTAGCCGCGACGGTCGCGGCTAACGACCCACAATTCGCCGTCGATGCGACGCAGCCCCAGGGGAAGGCGGTACAAATTAAATTTTTGCTTCTAAAAACAATGATTGCTCAACTGAATGTCCAATAAAATTTATACGAGACGGTCTTCTCTAAGGTTTTATGTGACGGGGACATAATGAGCTGCTAAACATGCAATGTCGTGATTTAGTTTGTGTTCGTGTCGATATAATTTTTGTGGTTTTCTTTGTTGTGTTGAGGCCGAATTAGTAACGTCTTGGGTAAATTAAAAAGTAAAAGTATGATTACTTTGTTTTGTATCGTCAACGTGTAGGTGGCAGGAAAGGGGAGAAAGAAAACGTAGACTGGTGCTCGGGGTTCAAGCTTTGACAGTGACACAGAAAGGTATTGAAAGTCCGTGGGAGTGAGAAAGCGAGATCTGATAAAGATTTGTATGAAGCCAAGAAGTGTGATCGATCAGTTTACACATACAAAGGCGTCGCGACAGTCACATTCGGCTCAAGAGTCAAGAAATGAATGAAATGAAACTATCAAGAGCAACTCTAACAGAAACAGTGACGCTGATAAAGGTATCACAAAATAAAACGCCCATGTGGTTTACAACACTATAAATACATAAATATATAAGAAAGCAGAGTGACGTGCACAACATACGACTACACTACACAGTGCAGGAGTCTACTATACGGTAGCAAAATGTCGAATGAATCGATTACAACAATCGATTCCACATTAGAAATTTTGCTACGAAGGACATGCACACAAGACACCATTGATAATGTTGCGACAATTACCTGTTTTTGGGCCATAGCCTGCATTTGTTGAAACATTTGCCGTTCTTCCTCTTTACCTGAAAGTTATTCGGAGTTGTACTTCTGCTAAGTAGCCACAGCAGACGTATCGAACTAAATTATTCAGATTAACGTTAGTTACGTACCCATCCCCTTGTTTTGGAGCATTTCGAGTAATTTTTTGATGCTCTCATCTCTTGCTTGGAGCGTTTGTTTCTGTGTTTCGATCCTCAGTTCTAGTTCCTGTTTGCAAACGAAATTGGTTTGTTAAATATGGATAAGCTTGTTCGTTATTTCACTGTCTTTCTCGTTATTTTTAACTAGAAGCAGTGACCTCTACAGTTTAAAAAATATTAAGTCGATGTTCAAGTTTTATGTCATTTTTGGACTTTTATCATTCATAAGATACTTCTTAAACATTGCTTTAACATTTTCAATAGTTAGACGCTGAACCTTATGATCCATACTTATCTTTGTCCCACTCACCTTTATCGTATCTCTCAATATAGCTATTTCTCTCTGCAGGTGTTCGTTTTCGGCAAATAAGGCTTCCAGCTGTTGTTGCAGTTCAGGAGCGGGCTGACGCATGCGTAATCTTAGTTCTTCTTCAAGTTGACGTACTAGCATAGCTTGTTTCTGTGGAAAAACATAATTATTAGTTTCAGTTATTTTTCTTTAGTACATCGTTAAAATATAGATCGGTTATTCTCTCATTATAGGTTTGCCCCCATATATGAACATTTAAAGCAGGACATTGTCCGTTGTAGTGTGGCGTCTCGCTTCCACAACGGAAAATGCTTTAAGAGCAAGCCTGCTTTAAGCATAAGTAATAGATAAATATAGGTATATTCCTCATTGGAATACAAATATTTACACTCAACACTTGTATTCTTTGTGAGGCTTCAAACGTTTCTAAGAAATCTATGTTACAGTTCTGTTAGCGTCATAATATAGGTACCTATTTATGTAGCTGGAAACACGATTATGTATGTATTGTTTGCAGAAAAGTTTTCACTGAATTCGAGTGTGTTTAGGTTCTTAGAAATACCCAAAACGTTTAGTTTATTCATAACACAATTATAATTAGAAACTACAAAATATGCAAGTAATGACTTAGAAATATAATTTGGTTGCTGATTGCGACTGCTGAACATGAGGTCCTGGGTTCGAATCCCGGGTCGGCCTAAATGTTACTGACTTTTTTTATCACATAAGTAATTCTCAGCAGTACGGATTTGTGCTCGGTTGATGGTAATAGGCTCGCCCCCTATTACATTGGGACCTAACATAACCGGCGAAATGTGGGTGTAGGTTATACACTGCTCTGCCGTTCGAATACGCCTGTATTCGATCGTGTTTTATACTCAGAAGTCATTTACTTCACATTAGCTACATATTCCTCGGCTGTGTGCACCAAAAACGTTCATAAAATGAAAATACTTTATATACTGAACTATTAAGTTTGATTTATTCGATCAGTCAAATAAATATTTTTATTACTGAGCAGTCGCACGCAACAGACGGGTTTCTTTACGTTTAGTAATGCTTTGCTACATTTATATAAGTTATAATTGTTTTGTTTTACATAATGGTCGATGAAATATATTTGAATACGACAACTTAGTTATTGGAAGGGTTTATAGAAGACTAGATTTTGTGGCTTCGCTTGCGTTAGATTAGATCTTGATTTAGTTCGGATATAAAAAAACTCGTAACACTCTTCTAAACGTGAGGAAACCAGCACACCTGAGAGATTTTTCTACGGTATGTAGGTAAAGCCGGAAGGCCAAAGATCAAGCTCAGTGGCGTGCCACAGGAGAGGCCTATGTCCAGCAGTGGACTGAGATAGGCTGATGATGATAATGATGTAAAGCCATGTCAGAGGAGAGGCCTATAGGTGGTTTTAACTCTGACACCAGGTTGTTCATCAACCATACGATAAGAAGAAGAAAAATAATTATAAGTACAATTTAATTATGAAACGGAGGACGCGTAGGGCCATTTTGCATCTTAACTCAATTGTGACAGTCGAAAGATATACCAACCTTTTCTGTATCCCTAACAACGTACCCATATGCAAAATTTCATGAAGATCGGTTCAGTGGTTTAGGCGTGAAGGATAACAAACAAACTTACGTTCGCACTTTTATATTACACTAATAGTTAGGATTATAATTATATTATTTTTACTTAATGGCTAATAAAATATATTTGGTTACGACTTAGTCATTGAAAAGGTTTATATTATGACGAAAAAGTAATTTAGTATTTGCCTACTTGGTTCTTAGCCTGAATACCCTGTAAGCATACAATTATAATTAAGAGTATATTAAGATTCGTGTACGAGGTATTTAAAGAGTCACGTACATTTCAATCACTTAACCAGCATTAGATTGAATTAAAATTACCTACGATAGCGTAATTATATTTTTTTATAGTACCGAAAAGACCAAAACATATCGCCCTATTTGTTTTTTGCAATTTTGATCATGGAATTTGAATAAATTATAATTAATATAAAATAAAATAATAAGAATTTATTACTGACATAAGCATGTCAAACAGAGATGTCAATAGATTTAAGATGGGCTTAAGTTAGGAAACGTTAACCATCTATATAAATAAAAGATGCAATTATATTTGACGACCCGATTGGCGCAGTGGCTAAGCGATTGGACTGCTGCGCTAAGGGTTCGATACTCGCACAAGACAAACATTTTTGCGATCCGCTGATTGTCCGGAGTCTGAGTGTTTGTGTAAGTGATATTTCAAGTCTGTGAATCGCACCCACAATACAGGAAAAAAACCCTAGTGTTAGACGACGTTTTTCTTATTCTTCTTTAAAAATCTTTAGTTCCATCACACTGTTTGCGGTTTATATGCCACAGCTCTGATTCATTCAAATGTTTATCCCCAAAACTTTTCAATTCGTCTCCACGATTCAAAAGTATTCACACTATTCAGCACAAAACTTTCTATTTTCCCATAATAAAAACATCGTGAATTGTGAGTATGTCGCTTCCAAACCCGGTTAATATAAAGGCGGCTTCTCATGGCACTTGGTTACACGGACCGCGCCAACTCCGAGCCAAGCAACGCGCCATGCGAAATATTGGTACGCTTAACTTTTCTAGCGCTTTGTACGCTCAACGCGGTGTCGCAGCAGATTTAGTTTTTGAACTGTACTCTGAATGAATTCACACTGGTCGTATATTGCATAATATCTCGTAGTTAGTACTTAATGCTCATTATTATGGTTGTTAGTTTGTTACTGCAATATTGCACCAGGTTATACACCTGTGATGATAGTTGTAAGTGGTAAAACAAATGAGTTCGTCGTACTTTCTGACCCGTAAACATCGGCTCCGGGCGTGCGGTCTGTGTTATATCGCGCCGTGAGAGGTCACCACAAAATACATTAGTTGCTAGTTTATTCACGAAATAAACTTTTGTATTTATGGTCTTTAGGATTTCTTTAATGCTTTTCTGCAGTTCTCGTAGCGCAGTGAAATAACTTTGAAAGACAGTCAATTTTGATTTATCATTTCATTATCTTGAATTAAAAATATTATATAACGCCTTTATTCGCAGAAAGGGAATGCCAAGGTGTATAGTAGACTCACTTAAAGCCAGTTATGTAACAGCGGGGTTACTATGAATTTGCATTGCAGGACGTCGGGGAAAGTGACGTGTAAATGAGACGACGCCGCACTACAATGCACGTAGCGGCGCGGCGTCTCACTTCCACAGCGGAGAACGACCTGCAACGCGAGCTCATAGAAACCCCGTATGTCTTATGTTACATGATACGATACCACTGCCATCAACCGGGCACAAATCCAGACTCCACTGAGATATATCTCATGAAAAAGCTCAGTAACACTTTGCCCGACTCGGGAAGCTCATGCTGGGCAGTCGTGCTTAGTGACCACTCGACCAACGAGGAAGTATTAAATCAGTTTAGCAGTAATGTAGATGAAATTATAATAACGGCAGTTTTATACTATTTATTATTATCATGGATCAAAACTCAGTTGCCGTTTGTCGTAATAATGTGATCTTTTGTAAAGAATCCAGTGCTTATTCTTGGCACATTTTGTAAAGTCACTAATTTGAGAGGCTTTGAAACTAAAAGAGCGACTTTTTAGCTGCCTCGTCTGTGTAATTATTTTTATTTATAGAGCTGCAGAATTGAATGACTTATTTTATGAGCTTTTATAGAGCGAAAAAGACTCAACCATGTAAACTTGTTAACTAGGTTACGGTAGGTATTAAGTCTTTCGGAGATTTTTTATTTTCTAAGGACCAAGTATTCAAAATGTTTATGACCAAATTTAAATAATTATAGCTGCGATTTTACCTTTTAAATTTTAGGCTGGGTTGCACCAACTTACTTTAACATTAACAAACATGTTAAAGTCGCGGTTAGGCAAAAAATAAGTTGCGCCATTTAACAATTTGTTAGATGACGTCATAGCTTTAACAGTAACCGTAACCGCCCAACTTCGCTGGTTAAAGCTAACTAGCTGTCAGATGTGCCAATTGTATTATAATCTCTAAACCGAAATAGCTTTTAATAGCTTCAACATATTATCATGTCCATGCTTCGAGAATTACTACTAGTATTGCCATATTAAAAAATGTTTTTCGCCACTGATTTGGGGTAAATAAGATCTCATTTCACTAGCAACCCTATAACTTTAACTATATTAAGGAATACAATGGTGCAAGCCAATGTTAAAATCAGCATTACTGTTATCGTCAAATTTGACATAAACCATAACTTTAACTACTAATAGGGTTCAACCCAGCATTAGTATATAAACGCTTCGTAGCTACTCATGCAAGCGACAACATAAACGCCTTGAAATTAGTAACAACACGGGTTGGCTCATACACCCTATTAAAAGACTTAATGCACTATGCCTACATTCCACGATTAACAATTGTTGATCGAAGCCTACAATAGGAACGATGTGCAAGCACGTAGAAGTAAACACGCGAGAGTATTTAAGCTTAACGTAAAAAAACGAAGCGTCATTCGCATTGATTGAAAGGTTCTTAGATAAAGAAGACATGTTAACGTGTTAACAATAAAGCATTATTCTGAACGGTCATTCGAAACGGAGAAGATTCTACAACACGTCACACTCGTCGAGCATTTAGCACCACAACTTTGCCTTCACAAGTTTTAACCATTTCAGAACCTAACATATCTTTCAAACCACATAAATGATACAACCAGAACAACGTTCCCAACAAACCGACGTAGCTTACCACCGTTTTGTATTCCATTTACGTTCAAACAGAGGAGTTTTATTAGTTCACATCCGAGCCCTGTATGTAATATGTATCGTGTGATTCCGGATTTCATGCGTACAGCGAGTTACGAGCGGATTTTTGAGCCACAGAACGATCGACCGACATTTTGATTTTTTTACGAACCACGTAGAAGATAAGCTTGGTTGTTAAATTTTTGTATTGTGCGCCGATGTTGATGTTTGAGTTTAATTTGGTTTGTGCGGGATTTTGCCTGGCCTTTCACCAGTTAAAGCGTTAGATATATATATATATATATAGGTGTTGATTGAGTAGGTTTGGGTGTTGTAACAAATATATATAGTATTTTACACGGATGTATGCATTTAGGAGGCAAAAACCTACATAAATAATACTCCAAGCAATGTTCTAAAACGTTTCGTTGGTATTCCATGTACGCTAGGTTCAGAATTACATAAAAACAAAATGTAATAATAATGGATTAAACGAATTACCTACCTATAAATAAAAACAGAAAATGCAGTCATAAATAGAAACCCTATATTAATTCTGCAAACTCGTAAGTATACAGTAATAGGCATCCATGATTTAATAGTGCGAGTGCCATGTTGCGAGCCCACCGCTCGCAGTAACACCCACAAGGCACAACCCAATTTACATAAAACATTACACCTTCCGCCAGTAAGTTAATTACATTTAACCAAACGTAATATCTGACTTGGTACAGTCAGCGTCGCTTAACATGTTAAGAAACTTTATGTCAGATAATTCAAAGAACAAACATAAATTCAAGTTATTGTTCCAAATTATAGGAACGCCCGAAATGATCTAAGAATATTTATGACTATTTACTAAATAAGAAGTTGTTCTTTAATTACTGGTATGTTTAAAAAATTTAATGTTTAGCTTCTTATGATGCTGACTGTACAAACTCAGTCTCTCACACACTCTGTCAGTATCTGACTCAGTGAAGTTGGATCGCAGGTAGGCTGTTTAGTGACATCTTTGTCTACGTCTTAAACCTACTTCGCCTAGGTACTCGAATTTTGACACGTGTCGCTCGTCATATGTTTTTATATACTCTTTTGTTATTCGAAAGTTCGTGTAGCGATGTGCCTTTCTACATACACAATTAGGTACGCCAACAATACCCGAAGGTAGGCAGAGGTATTCTTCTGTATTAGGAGTCTTTACAGCCTTATTATCAGGTTAACAGCAAACGAAGCATACAAAATTGTTAAACGATTGTGATAGACTATGTGGTCTGTGGTATGGAGCCGTGTGGTATCCGGCCTAGAATTGACCACCCCCTTTCCTCCCGTGGGTGTCGTAAGAGGCGACTAAGGGAAAATTCAGAAGATGGGCAGCAGCGTCTTCTGAAACTTGACCACCAATACTGCGATCCCCAAGCCGCTTGCCAAGCGTGGGGATTATGGCAACCCCCCTTCTAAAAGGGGGAGGCCTTCGTTCAACAGTGGACGTTTTTCAGCTGATGATGATGATGATGATGTGGTCTGTGGGACTGTGAGCCTGTTATATATAATTATATAGGTATCCATAGCCAACCCGCAGTGCGCTTGAGTGGTGATTAATGCTCAATACGTCTCTATAGGAGAAGAGGCCTGCAGTGGGACAGTTATATGCGTTTATTATATACACCCATATTTCCCATTGCCATTTATCAGACCTTTTCCAGTAATGGAAAGTATTGTATTCCTAAAACTCCTTTGACATTTCATGCAAATATCAAGTTCTTTCAAGTTAAATAATAAAAGGAGCAAGGCAACGTGGGCTGCAATAGCAAAGATGCAGTAAACCACAAATAATTCCTATGCTCGTTCCTTCTCCAGAAAGAGGGTTTGCCCTGCAGTTACAAGTTTACTGTACACAATAGCAGACTAGAATTGGTTTCCATAATTAAGTTTACAGTAGCAATGTATTGAAGTAGAATCTACAATTCTATAGATATATCTTATCTTCTAATATATTAAATTGAATTGATGTTCGTTTGTCTCACTAAAACTCGAAAACAGCTGGACCGATTTGGCTAATTTTAGTCTTGAAGTATTCGTGGGAGTCCAGGGAAGATTAAAATGGCGGTACGAAGTTCGCTGGGTCAGCTTTCACATTAATATTATAAAGGCGAAAGTTTGTGAGTGTGTTTATTACCTCTTCACGCTCAAACGGCTGGAGCGATTTTGCTAAAATTTGGTATGTGACACCCTGATTAACGTATAGGGTACGCTTTTTATCCCATGAAAATGTAGCGGGTAACACCGCGGGGCGCAACTAGTTGTATATAAAAATGAGTCCCTATTTCCCTTGGTCACTGCATAACTTGAGAACGGCCGGACAGATTGGGCTAATTCTGGTTTTAAAATATTTGTTAAAGTCCAGGGAAGATTTAAATGGTGGGAAGGTGGTAAGAAGTTCGCCAGGACTGCTAGATACTTTATAGTTTTACCGTCTCTAACATATTCTATTCCTTAGAAAGCCGTTTCCTTTAGCTACTAAACTTCAATATGGATCAGGAAAACTTCTTAATACCGTTTGAATTCAATTGCAGAGTTAAAAGCAGATATTATTGCAAAAGTAAAGGAACTTACTTCGTCATTTCCTCTGTTTCTAGGAAATTGAAAATACATTCTTTCAAGTAGCATATTAATGTCACAAGGACAAACACAGCTACATTGATTCAAGTAGCTTTATTTCATAAGGAGAACACAGCTGTTTAAGCCTACCTACATTAGTTTTAATTTGTTTTATGTTATGAATTTTTTGGTATATTATTGGAGTGGGGAGGCCTTTGCCCAGCAGTGGGACACTTCAATAATAAAGGTATATTATTCCCACTTGACTGCCATTAATAAATTATGTATGTAGCTGTAGATAGGCAGCTAGCTTGGTAGCTAGGAATTCTGTACATGTTTTTAGTAAGTATAGGCACTGTCTTATAGTCAGCGCACAACTATTAGCTAGGTGAGACGGTGCCTATACCACAACCGCTAAGCTTTTCTCCGTAATAAAATGATAAAGTAATTTTATCGTGGGTTTGACAAACAGATTGATATTATAAGTAAGTCACTTTCAATGTTTCTGGCAAAAAGAATCAGGACGATGATTCAATACAGAAACAGGCGGTGTGATAAAACTCATATTTCCTTCTGTCTTCTTAAAAAACTTACCGCAAAATCAAGTCATTTCTTTGTTAGAAAAGGACGAACTAATAAACTCTCTTGCTTTTGTAGTGTTTGTATAATACACAAGTGCTTGTGTGAACATAAAACCATAATTCTTGATGTTCCAATTGTCTTGTACGATGTTTCACCCGCCTACGCTCGTTATCATATTACTTCAGTGATGTCACTTGTCCTAATAACGTGCAAAATATATGGGTAAAGTACTCATACAATTTATTTTATACTATCACTAGCTTTTGCCCGCGGTTTCGCTCGCGTTAATTGAGATTGTTGGTTAGTATTATATACAATACCTATATATAGCTTTTGCCCGCGGCCTCGCCCGCGTTAACCCCTATTTAAACCCCATAGAGGGTTGAATTAAAAAAAGTAGACTAGGTATTTCCTCTTAAACTTTCTACATGCCAATTTTCATCAAAATCCGTCTAGCGGTGTAGTCATGAAGGTGTAACAGACAGACTGACAGACAGACCGACAGTCAGAGTTACTTTCACATTTATAATATTTAGTATGGGTTGTCATTTCATAATCATAAATGTTAGTAGGTTAAATATATAGTGCTCCTAATTTTTTGTTTCTTATTTTATTTCTCCTGCAGCATTCATATTTCAAATTAACGTAGGGGTTAATCACAAACTAATTAAATAAAAAGCGAGGATGATAATACCGTACCAGCCCCCTTACCATGAACTCTTAAAGTAGGACATTTTCCTCTAATTTAGGCGTAAAATGCCAATTACTTGGGCTACATTTGACAATAAGTTATTAAGTGCTTGTTATAGCTCGTGTTATAAGAGTAATGACGTAGCCACATGACGATAAACATTGATATCATTAAAAGCAGTAACGCAACGTAAAAAGCAAGTACGTAATGCTAACACAAAAAAAAACTATACAGATCCTGTTACATTAAATATAAATCACGAAAAACAATAGCCAAGAGACATTTGTTGACCAGAATCCCGGGATCCCAAACCGATAAAAGTCATTTAACACCAACATAATTCGCGATATAGTTTGTCGCCGGAACAAATCGTTGTAAGGCAAACAAATGCCATTTGACGCGTCAACGCTAAACGCAATAAATCAAAAACATGTGCGGAGTACGTACGGCAGCAAAAATATTTGTGTAGGACACAGAGCGACCAATATCAGTGTATGGGAATGCGGAGCATGAGTCGACAACACATTTTAGGATACAACAATGTGTTAGCGGCAGCGTGATGCGTTTTTTGTTTTAACTAATCACATTGAACGTTTTCAGTAGAACAGGAGATAGGTACTAAGTATATAGATGATTCATGAATGATAACTAGTCTCTTTGGTTTGAATGTCTGAGAAATACCAGTATACTTTCATTTCTTTGATATTATGAGTTCTTAGTACCTAACGGTAGATGCAGTCCACAAGTATTGACGGAAATAAAAGAGATTTAAAAATCAATAAATTAAACTATACAATGTGTACTAATAATTGTAGAAGTGTTATTTGATGTTAAAAAGGGATTTTGGTGATAATAATTTAATCTCAAATTCACGAATGGATTTCGAAGATTTTGTGCGACATTGAAAGTCTCTTGGTTTAACTAATCCATTGGATATTTTAACGTTTATGAGCTTTTAGGTATCTGCTTTATCTAAATAGCTAGAGGCCCTACATGTAACACCAATATAACTCATTTTATGCAAATAAATATTCTATTCTATTATATTCTAGACAAGTAGAAAATGCTTGACGAATATAAAAGCATCAATGTATTCTTCCTCATCGTTATTAAAAGGTAACGACGAATAGAAATCAAATAAAATGAAAAATATATGGAATTGGTATACCTACACAATTATGTCATAGATTACTTAGTAGAAACATTATGTTATATATACATTTTTCATTCTATTTCTTAAGCCTCTTGCCACTGGTCTAGACAGGCAGAATGCACTAAAACTTAGTGTACACAAGTGACAAGCGCTATTCAAGCTATTCAATATTTATTTAGTGACTAAATAGATATTGGATACCGAAACTTCGTCAGCTTTAAAATTTCTGAACACGCTTCCTCTTCTCGCTCCGCCCCTGCCACTATATTCACTGCTGCGGTGACCCTTCTACGTCCCTTAGCCCCATTTGTTCCTTAATTTCAGCTGAATCGATATTATCAAGGCCCACAATCGTTTATTCGTATCAAACATTTATGCTTCACTCCCGAGACGTAATCAAAACATTTTGTAAATTCTTATCTGTGATTTCGTTTTTAGATAATGGGATGTTTCAGAAGCGTTAGAGGAGTTTCGTTTTAGGATTTTTGTGGAAAAACTGCTCCATTGGGACGCTATTAGGTCCAGTTTTCTCTATGAGCTTCGTATATTACTTCGGAAACTTGGAAAAACCTATAAATCATATGTGTCAAAGTCTAGTGAAACTTTTTCTTGGCTAGAAAATTATGTCGCGGTTTCTTGGTTAAGTTTGGTTCAAGCTTTAAGTTAAAATTATGACGGTTGATAAGTTGGGGCTGTAACCTAGTATAAGAGTTTTTATTTAATTATTAATTTTGTTAGACATCATAACGCCTGTATTTCCTAAAAGGGTTGGCTAAGGTCTACCGTAGCTCACATTTCGATAACAGCACAACTCCAATTTAGGGACCCACGAAATTCCTAGAAAAAAATTCACGCCTCGTTGTTAAATTCCAGTCAGAAAAAACAAATCCGCTCACTCTTTAGACGCATAGATACATTATGTACAATCCATTATGTACCGCTTGTTTACTCTGTTTAATCAGCATCGTCCTCTATCTGATTGCTTCACCGACAGCCGATTCTAAGCTCTCTCTGATCTCTTCAATTTATACGATCCTGTTATAAGCCGTTTACTTTTTCATTCATAAATGTAATGTCATATATCACGGCATTTTCGTCGATTCACGGCGGGGAGGTTTTACAACCGAACATACGACGCCTGCCAATTTTATGCACACTCAATTCTCGCGATGAGAAGAAAATTGATGTTTTTCGAGTTTTTACACAGACGTTGTTATGCAAAGTTATGTATTTCACGATTTATAAAGCTTTTGGGCCTGAATTCAAACTAAAACACGGCCCCATGTTGGGAGCCAAAAGTAGTGTGAGAGATTTTTTATATAAACTTGTATTAGTATCATAGTAAATATTTTATCTGCATCGTGCTCTCTATTGGCTGGCCAATGTATAGTTTAAATCTATAATTTAACTTGTTTTTAAAATAAAAGAATAAAAGATTTAAGTTTTTCTCATTATTTGGATAACACTATTTACTACTTTCTAACACTATTTACTTTAAATTATCGATTTAAACTATACATTGGCCAGCTAATAGAGAGCACGATGCAGATAAAATATTTACTATGATACTAATACAAGTTTATATAAAAAATCTCTAGTAAATAGTCTTAATAGCAACAATTATTATCCAAATAATGAGAAAAACTATTATCCTGCCTTTACTAATCCCTTACAAACATAATTAGTTAATGATTCACCATAAAAAATTGATGCATTAGCAGGTATTTAACAATACCAATCAATAACTACCCTCCACACAATAATATTAGGGTCGGCCTAACTAGGCCGTAGCAGTACCACGCCTTACACCTTTGAAAATGTGTTTCTACAGGACCTGTATGTATGCTTATACATTTTAATGTTCAATTTGTACACTCTCTCAAAAGCCCCCTTCAACACACGAATGCACAATCACTGTACAAACTATCAACACGCAAGCAAGTCAAATTACCTATAAATAACAGTTATAAGTTGGGCTACGATATTTACTGCCTTATTGGTATAGTGACCGCAAAGCTGCTGAGCGTGAGGTTTTGGGTTCGATTCCCGAGTTGGGCTAAGCGTTATCGGGTTTTTTCATTAGGTAAATCTTTGAGATTTGTGCTCAGTTGATGGCAAATGGCTCGCCAACTATTACACTACCTATAACACAGCCGGCAAAATGTGGATGCCTAAACAGTCACCTCTGCCTATTATTTCGGGAATACAGCCATGATCTTATATAACTATGTACATTATTTACCTACTCGTATAAAGTTTGCCACGCGTTCAGTTTATTTAAAGTGCATGGTTATTACTCTTACACATGCCATGTTGAGGGTTAACGCCCACTATAGGGGCGCTGGGAGGGTTAAGTTAGTTGCTACAACGTCTCACAGGGATCGTGTCGCGAATAAAGAGATCTGTGATGGGAAATACGATAGAATATGGAATAGTTTGGATTTAGAGACGATTGCAGTAAAAGCTTTGAGAGGAATTCTAGAAGAACTCAACTTTGTCTTTTTAAAACTTCTGTGTGCTCTTTTTAGTAGGAGTCTACTCGTATACACCCCACACATTTTGACACCCCTCATGAGCAGCGTAACTTGTTGGCATTATTTGGTCCCATTTAGGACTAATCTTAATCTATTTTAACCTATTTATTCTATTCTATATAAACCTTTTCCTGCACCAAAAGGAATATAGGCTGTTAAATTGATTTCTATTAAGTATATTATTCCAGAGACGATTATTATTGATTGCCAGGTAAGTAGAGTAAGTAGGTATGACAGATTTATCAATAAAGAACTGTCAAAATGACTTTTTTTTTAATGACTTTCCACTGATGTTTGTCCCGAGTCTGGGTGTTTGTGTAATATATTTCATGTTACTGAAACGTACCCACGATACAGCCGTGCTATTCTAAAGACATCACCTACGATTTTACGAACTCAGTTTTTTCAGAATAGCATAACTGGAGACATTACTAGTGTGGGGCGACGTTTCTCAAACAATTTTTTTTATTAATACCTATCCCCTTTTTCTTGAGAACTTCCAGTATTTTAATTTACTGCAAAGTTTATTTTTTCAGGAGCTACCTTCGAAGACTCAGGACCACTGCCTAAAACTGTCACTAAATTTAGCCTTAGTGCGTGGACCATTCTAGTATCTGCAAGACTAAGATGATGTCCTCAATCTCTACAATATGCAATTTAGTTCCCGGAGGTTATAAAACTGATTACGTCATAACTTGTATTGTTCCATCGCTACATACATAATGTGTAGTTATCACTCCTTCTTATTTTATAAGTGAGTTAAGGGGAATGAAAAATTCATTAAATCGAACGGATTGAGAGGAACACGTGAATGTCATTGTATAGTCTGATAATCCGATTTAAGTCAACTAGGCCATGTGAAAGATAAACGCACTAAGCCTAACAAGAGTGTTTTTACTCATTTCCAAGAAGGAAACTATAATTCATAATCTCTAATACCAAGGTCACAAAACTCATTTGTATCCCAAAACCGATACAAACACGAATTTGCATTCGAAATCTTAGTCCAGTTATTTCCACAACAAAATACGTAACAAGTGGGATAAAATTTAAATTACGTAAAATGACAGCTGATTATTCCCAGCGCTCGGGTGTGGGGGGATGTTTGAAGGGGGTGGGGGGGTTAGTCGTTGGCAGCCTCCCACCCTACTCTCGTAACTCCGTCTAGTAACTCCAGTGATCGTGGTATCGATTTTACGAGCCCCGTACTTTATGTGTACCAATACGTTAGAGCTATTGAGGGTGACGGTACGTAAATGCAACTGTGAAGCATTCAGCTTTCTTCACACTTTACACCCAAGATTCAATCTGATATAACAAAGCAATTTCTCTATTTTATGTTTCTAACATAGAAACACAATAGCGATGAAATCGTTAGTTCTTTTGTATAAAAGAAAAACTTTTTTAACCAGCAATTTAATTTAAAGCAGATTTAAATAAATTTAAAATTAGAACACACAGTTTTAAAATAACGACCCTTACTGTCACTTTAATAAAGACGCCATTTTTAAAAGCAGGCGTCAACGGCCTACTCGAGTCTCGTAGTAGAAAATATGGCTGTCGTTCAGGAAATATTTTGCCGGCAAAATGTCGGTGTATATCTTGAGTAGAGCTACTGCCTGACATCAACTGTTTAGCTAGCAACACATAAATCTACCGCTCGGGTTTACTTTTATGAAATATTGTCGTTCGATAAGTTTATTTTACGAAATCGTTCGTAAGTAACCGCCTACCGGAAAGTTTGAAGTCTAGCACAAATATCGTACGCTGAAGTGGGTATTGAAGCAATGATTAATGAACCAGTACCTCATGTAATTGACTAGTTAGTCTTTAATTGCAAAACTATTAATTAGTTCTAATTGCTACGATTAACAAAACAGGGTGGTACCCAACTACAATACAAGTCCGAAAAAACAGGAAATTAATTAAACCGCCATTTTGAACAATTATCTATTTAATCCCATAAAGTAATCCATAACACATAAAACGCGATTACACAGACACACGGTACCCCAGAGACATTGATTAATAGACTTGCACATTTTTAGAATGTCTAGACTAGGTTACGGTAGGGTCGACGCCCGCTACCCGCCGCTAGATGGCGGGGCGACGGTGCTTCATTGATCCGCTCACGGTTTGGGCAACTGAAAATAGTATTTGGTTACGCAACCGCGGCCATTCAAACGGTTCCCATATTTTTTGTTTTCGTTTTTATCTCGTGCGAGTTTTAGTTCCATTGTTATGTGGTAGGTATGAATGAATTCGAAATGTTGAAACTTACATAAAGTAGACGTAGTTACAAGTTATTTGTCGTGGAAGTTTATGACATAACTGCGGTAATATGGGCGTGTCCATTCTCTGTGTAAACAGTTTATAATAATAGAACCGACGGTACCGAGCTATATGGTGAGGTTGTCATCAAATCCGCTTATTTCTTGTTCGTCAGACCTTTTTAACGCATCGTTTCGTTTGAACAGTGTCGTGAAGGAAAATGACGATCACAACAAAATATTCACGGCATATGTCTGTGTCTATTTCGGTAGACATAAGAAGATATACATATATTTTTGGCAAATAAAAACGCTTATTTTATGCGCTAATAATATTCTCGCCTTTTTCATAAAAGCTTTACTTATACAAAAGAGAGTTTTATTTTCGTCGACACTTTGTGCTCGTGTCCTTCCGTGTTCCTTCCTTAATTCTATTAATGTTATTTATAAATACTGAAGTTTGTGTGTTGGTTTCTTATTTTTTATGGAACAAGGAATCAACATTTACTCACTTAGATAAAAATATATGATACAACCTCTCTCAACTTAAACACTTCAAATCTATTGACATTGATAGGTAAAATTAGGGTCTCAATTGTCTATTATTATAAGTAAAGGGATATATTATGTATGAAAAACAGTAACCCATCCAAAAACAGACAACATCAAGCGTTACTTTACCTTTTAAATTGGCTGGGCTATGCTGTAATTATATAGCTACGTGACCGTCAATAAAAAATAGCTTAATACGAGTCCCTCACCACATAAATTTATATAAAAATTGCTTGGCTTATACAGGTGAAACAGGAGTTAAACGATAGAGTAATTAGCGAGGCGATAGTGCCAATGGACTGGTGACCTGTTAATGGATGTGCATTACCGCTGGATAGTATTGCGGCCAGCTTAAACCGCATGAGCGATCGTTTTTTGTTTATCAGTTTTAAACACGCTTTTATAAGCTTCACTTAACGAACGAACTATGTACACAAAGCAAGTGTAATGTCGCAATCATAGTAAGAATTAAAGAATATTGGAAACTTAATTATTGACGTCATGACTATTGATGTGACGTCATTGAACAGATTTTCACAAATCATTCATTATTTCTAGATCGCCATGATATGGTAATGCTTGATATATATATAATAAACTTTATCCATGACATGAAATGATAGATTAAGAATACTATTCCCATATAACTGTAACTGTAACCGGTATAGTGAATCGTAAGTAACAACTTACTGTGAATCCGAATAGGGTCGGCTTGACTGGACATGATGAAAGGCGAAATCTGGATTTATAGACCTCTGATACCTCTCCTTGGTCTACACCTTGGAGGATAAAAAGCGTGATTGTATGCATAAACTCGTTATTATACTGGTTTCTTTGTATGTGGGTGCTGTTTTGATCATGCCGATCACCTCTGTCTACCCCTACAAGGATTACGAGTGTCATAATACAGGGAAATGTCATTAGATTTGCTGTTTGGTACGTGGGTGCATTCTTAATAAAGGTTTACGCCTCTGTCTACTCCTTCGGGGATTTAAAACGTGATGGTGTGTATGATAGGTACCTACTTCAGTAGATTGGCTGTTAGTTTATTTTCGTTTGGCGTAAAACACCCTCTGAAATGTAAGCATGTGCCAATGTTAGCGTGGGTGGTTCGCTAATTCAGTTGATAAATAATGTTTAGCTTGTTGTGAGTGTCGATGTAGCGATAAATTGGCTTCTGTTTATAATCACACGCTATTTTAGATGATCTTGTAGGTATGTGGGAGCGGATGTCAGTGTCAAGGAAATAGGTGATTCCTGTAATTTAAATTTACAGTTACCTATGTTTCAGTCTTAGGTAAATAAAAACATCACAATTTGCCAAAACATTAAAAACTGTACTTAGGTATTTTGTTTATTTGTAGACGGATCAATTCGTATTAACCGAATTCAAAAATGAAGGTTCTATATTCGTTTATGACAATATTATCTTCGAGTTAAGATCAGCCCCCTTACCATGAACTCTTAAAGCAGGGCAGTTTACGATGTGAAAGAGAGCCGCATTACACTGCACGTAGCGGCGTCTCGCTTTCACATCGTTAACTGCCCTGCTTTAAGAGTTCATGGTAAGGGAGCTGTACCTATATTCGTCAATACTTAACAGGTAAGTAATAGTAAAGTAAAAGTAAAGTAAGAATCGGCCTTCAATGTTTTATGATAGTCTGTAAAACAATATTTCAACTCAACACACTCGGACACAAACGATTAATTCAAACTAGACGGTATTAATCGAAACCACACTTCAATTAGTAAATTGCGCTAATTCATATATTAATTACCTAATTAACGACGTAATTATCGTGACAACTACCGGTTATGGTTCAGCGTTGGCAATTGATTTCTACTTACATGACATTTAAATTCTATATTAGTCGAGATTGTTTGGTAACTCTATAGTTTCTTACGAGGAGATAACACCGGGTGCCCTTTCTAAGCACGGAGAAGACAAAAATGTCGGCTTTTTGAAAGTTTTTGAGAACGTGTGCAGAATGCAAAATTGTATAATCATTAAATTTTGTATTCTGGGATCACTAGTTTGATAGTTAATATCTGTAAATTGTGCAAATACAATACTATAGAAGATTGCAACAATTCTTCGCATGCGATTTGTATTTCGTATGAATTGTTGAACAGAACCTACATCGAATAACTATCCACACGATTTCACCTTTTATATAAAAAGTGTATTTTCAGTCAGCGTTCAAGAGGATCTAGTTAATAACAAGTAAAAAAATGAAACGCAGATGCGCTCATAAATAGCTCCGCTATTTTCATTTGCCTGTGAACCCTAAAATATGCTTTAAAAAGGCGAAGAATTTCTAATACAAACTCCTGAAATGCGCAGCGGAAATGTTCATTATAATGTCGCGTATTTTCACAAACACGATTATTAGATGGTTATTTATGCTGTGATGTGAAGTTATCTATGTATACCATCAAAAGAAAATATCTTTGAACAGCTGCACCGAATATTTTATATATAATATAAAATATTGGTACCTAATTTGTGCATTATACAGATTTAACAATAACAGTATTATCCTTTTTGGTGTAATACATGATTACCATGATTACTGACATTGAATATAAATAATCCTTACTTACTTATATTTTAATTGCCCAGTGCTATCCGGCCTAGAATTGAACACTCCCTTTCCTCCCGTGGGTGTCGTAAGAGGCGACTAAGGGAAAACCCAGAAGATGGGCAGCAGCGTCTTCTGTAACTTCACCACCAAAACTGCGATCCCCAAGCCGCTTGCCAAGCATGGGGATTATAGTAACCCACCCCTTATCTAAGCAGGAGGCCTTTGTTTAACAGTGGACGTCTTCCGGCTGATGATGATGATGATGATGTTGATATTTAATAGGAATCACACTTGTTCGGTAATGGTACACAATAATATTTTTTCTTTCTTAAGCAATTTTGAAAATCGTTTTCGTTATATCTAACTTACATAAACGGTACTTGTAAACATTCATATATGTACATGTAAAGTCAAGCCTATTTCCCGATCACGGATTTTCATTTCCTTTTCTAAGATATTGACGGTATGTTAAAATCGCTTCCGTTTTTTCACTCTCATCGGAACAGGACAGCAGGTGTAAAAGATAGGCTACTTTCTGCTTTTCTTTCTTCTTTACCAGCCTCTTTCTAATAGGTGATATTTCACGTAGATAATACCAATTGCACATCAAACTATTTAGTATTTTGAATAGAGTTTTAGTTGAACTTCTACAATCTTCTTAATCATATCAGCATGAGCCAATTGTCACATGAAAGCAGATCATGTGATGAAATAATTAGTCTGTCAACAACAATGGTAGCGAGGTTGAGCGCCTAGAATACGAACTTAGGTTATAATTTATCTCGCGTGGAAGCTTTCTCCTTCCTCGATCCTTGCTTTATGATATTGAGCTTCACATACTTCACCAACTATAGCTGAAAAATGAAATACGCTCCAGAGAAACTGGTCTATACTCTGCCATAATAAATGAAAATCCAATTCGTCTATATCTTTCCAATCCTCTCTCACTGCTTGGTATTGCTGCATAGAACGCGCGTAAGACTGCTCCAATTGTGTTATATATAAATACATATCTATATTGAATGCAAGTCTAATTACATTACCCACCCATTCCTTAATTGTAACTTTGGTGTAAGCTATGCAAATGTGGAACACGCTTGTAGCTCAGACAGGAGTCATAGAACTATGATTTCCACGTATTCCTGACTAAATAGCTTTATTAAGTACGTCTACAAGCTTTATCAAGCAACATCGTCAGGATAGAAAATTGTACAGCGTCTTTTTCGGAAGAAGTAGTACGTCCTTTTTCAAGGCTTGAAAATTAGTCTATGAAACATTTCATCACAATCGTTTCAGTGTTTTAGTCGTGATAACGTAACATACAGATAGACAGCGTTACTTTTACATTTGTGATAGATGATTACTTCTTTTCTATATTTGTAATGTAATCATGCAACATTCGCTGAGGATATACGACAGGAAGAATATTCGTAGCCTAGAAAAGATTACTAAAACACAAAAGAAAAAAAATACAGTGATTTGGTATTTTCTTTGTAATAACATCCCTATAATTACGTCGTATGATCTCCAATATCAGGGCTCGACAAAAGGACGACTTAATCTGTCTTTGTCCGTCATTTGATTTGGGACATCTTATCATTCGTTTCTGATGAAAAAATATATGGTACCTACACTATCTACCTCGTGGGTTGAAAAAGCTATTGTGTATTCAGTCTCTTTATATATACAAGAAATCGAACTAATGGATATCGGTAGTATTATCTACGCATACAAGTGGGTCCGTAGCTGGAATTCAATTTGTGATTTTCTCATTTCTTAGAATTCCAATGTAAAGTATCTATACTCAGATAGGTACATTTGTAGTGTACATTTGTAGTTATTGTGTTCATTTGCTCATTTAAATACTAAGACCATATAATAATACCAGCTTGTAACAGTCCTACTTGAGGCAAAAGCGTCTTTTTATACTTACATAGAAGGAACCAGTACTTTATACTACATGCTTGTTTTAATTTTAAACGTGTTAACTCTTTTCCAAGGCAAGTATACCTAAGTAACTATCATCGGTAGTACTTTTCATGTATTGAGATTGCTGATGAGCTACGGGTGACAAGTTTATAGATAAATAAATAGAATTCTGTAAGTTTTAGATGGAGAAAATTATAGTTAGGTAGATATTAATGGACGCACATTGGTGAAAATTTGAAATTTGCGCTCCTCTATACTTACACTTGGCCGTGTGGTATCCGGCCTAGAATTGACCACCCCCTTTCCTCCCGTGGGTGTCGTAAGAGGCGACTAAGGGAAAACCCAGAAGATGGGCAGCAGCGTCTTCTGTAACTTGACCACCAACACTGCGATCCCCAAGCCGCTTGCCAAGCGTGGGGATTATGGCAACACCCCCCCCTTCTAAAAGGAGGAGGCCTTCGTTCAACAGTGGACGCCTTACGGCTGATGATGATACTTACATAAGCTTTAACAAATCTATTGCAATTGTCACACACCCCTGTGGGCGTTATTCACCCAAAAAGGGGAAACTACAAACTTATTCCTCACGTACCTTTTAATATTTTCTTAAATAAATCCTTAAGTCTCTTGGTAATTATACGAAGGGCTTCGATCCGTGAAATCATTGATATATTATTCATTGTCGTGTGTCTAGTGTCCGTAACTCCACGCTTCAGTGAAAGGGCCAGGGTCACAATAAAAGGATATGTAGAATTATAATGAGTGGGTAGCTCCGTCTTGGGACAACAAGACTTGTTTCATTTCACTTTACTTCGATATCGCAATGCGACTATGTGAACCTTTTACGATCGAAAATAATTCAATTTCTATTAAGTTAAATAGTATATAAAAAATACTATTAAATAATGTCCTCTGAACACGAAGTCCTGGGTTGAATCCTGTTGAAATGCTACAATTGGGCACGCACCCTAAAGCTTTTATCTGTCTGAGGGGAGCCAAAGTAAACCGTTTCGTATTAAACCAGCTAGGTTTCCACTTTACAGCGATATACTCGGTAACGTAGATCTGGAGCGCCGCTAAGTAATTGTTTATAGGATTAAGGAGATCCTTAGAACCATTTATTAAATAGAACTAGAGGCCGGTTGACATCGAAGTAGAAGATTCTGGAGTTATTGTAGTGATAATGTACGAATACAATTTACTGTAATATTTAATCAGCTGTAGTATGTTTATGAGATAACTAATAATTAGTTAATTAGTTACGAATTGTCGCAGCCCTAAAATAAAGGCTTAGTAGGCGTTTCGGCCGCTGAGTTTCGTCCGGTCCGGTCGAAACAAGAATTTTATTATTATTCTTAATTAAGAGTGATCAAATTACGATGCCAAATGCAGTAAACTTGTCTAGGTACCTGGTACTACGACTTTACGAGTAAGTATAGTTGATAGCATGAAATATTATGAATCGCTTTCGTTTCTTTTTGTAAATTTTCAATATTCACTATCAAGTAAGTGGGTACCTAAAGTTTCTCACTTTTTTGATGCACTTTGAATTTTTTCACGTGTTGAATTTTTTCACGTTTCACGTCACAATGAATTGAACGCATATCACAAAGCCCGGCTACCGTTACAACACTACCCTTTTGCTACTATAGATTTTTGTTGTACACATCTATTGTAGCGTTGCAGTAATTAATGTTCTTTTTACTACCTAATTTAACCAAAAAATTGCCTATTCTGTTGCGAACATATCGCTAAATAGCTAACCTAAACATCCTTTATATAAGGCGAAAAACAAACCACCTAAAACAAGCATTACTTTACGTCGGTGGTCAGATTCAAAATGACGAATAAACAGTCGGTTATCCGTCATTCCGTTACCCCATTCAACCTGAAAGCGAACGATATCGAGTACGCTAATTAAATCTACGTTTATTTAGGCGAGCGTGGCCTGTCTCAGATGATAAGCACGGTGCCTATGTATGACTCACCGGGGTAATATCTTGCGTTGTCAGAAATTACTGTAGGTTCGTGCGAACGAATGATGTGTTGTTCCGTTGGTTCGTGCAATTATGTAGGTACGTATTATGTTATGTAAATAATACCTACATAATGTGCCATATCCGGCCTAGAATTGACCACCCCCTTTCCTCCCGTGGGTGTCGTAAAAGGCGGCTAAGGGAAAATACCAGAAGATGGACGTCTTCTGTAACTTGACCACCAACACTGCGATCCCCAAGCCGCTTGCCAAGCACGGGGATTATAGCACCCCCCCCCCATTTAAGGGGGAGGCCTTTGTCCAACAGGACGTCTTCCGGCTGATGATGTTATAGGTTCCAATGCTATGGGGGCGAGACTAATACCGCCAACTGGGCACAATTCTAGACTCCATACTGCTACTGAGAATTACCTAATTTTAAAACCCTTTAACATTTTGCCTGACCCGGGAATCGCAGTCAGGTCTATATGCTCAACAGTCGCGGATTGGGATAACTAAACTAACATCGCAGTTTGATTTGATACAACGGGGATTACCCCTTGTTGTGTCAAATCAAACTGTCAACTCAAATCAAGATATTAATCTTGCGTTGTCAGTAATTACTGTACGTTTGTGGCGTGCGAATGATATGTTGTTTCATTTAGCTGTATAATGAGATATGAGGTTACTTGTAATTACGCATTTATTATGTTTTGTTTGTTTCGTTATTTCCCAGGCTGAGATGTTTAGTTTTAGCGGTGGATATCTGTGGGACACCACAGATATACGGAGACATCCTTACTTGGAAACAGACCTCAACAAACAAACCTCGTCGGTTTGTAGTCTGGAGTTTCATCTTGAATGTAGGCTATTTGTGTTTTTATTTTCGAAATCTCTCCATAGCAGCCTTATAGAACTGATACCCTTCTAAATGACAATACAATTAGCTTTTAATCATTAATTACACTTGAGAAAGGAGCCTCCGGTAGTAAGGATAGGTACCTAACCGCCGCGTTCAGTAACGTTTATGATTACTTAAACTGACAATAAGTAAGGATTTCACAAAGAAAACCTTCGTTTAGTGATAGTTTAAGTAATCATTAAATGTCTCTGAGTTCGGCGGTAAGTATTCCAGTGGCCTTAGCACGAATATTACGTACTTTCGTCAAGTAATCGTATCGAGTAAACTATTCGATCACGTAAACTATTCGATAGACAAAAATATTCGTGCTAAGGCTACAGCGTCCTTGGACGGTCAACTCTGTAACTAACAACTCCTTGTTGACAGGCCAATCTCTTTACCACAGCATGAACTATTTCCATGGAACAATTAGCTTAAGCCGTTATGAAGAACTTACAAAGTTTATAATGTCATTATTTCTCGCTAGCTCTCTGACATGAACTGACCTCTTATCATCTTCTAGAACTAAAAATAACTTATTAGATCCGTTGAATCTGTCAGTCTAACTTTAGAGCTTACCGAGAAATACGTAGCACCAACCCACGCGGTAATGTAACCTGAGTCCTTATCAATTTTTATCCTTCTCTAACTATCAGCACTTTATATAATGGATGAAATATTTTTAGATGTTCTCGCTTCGTTAATTCTGGATAATACCTGTAGTAGTAAAGTAGCATACCTACCTGTATACCCATTCATAGATTTTAAACGTGATTATGTGTTTGTATGTAAATAAACCATTACTATTTTATGAACGACAAGTTCCCGCATACGAATTTGTCGAATGAAAATCCACAGTTTTCCGTGATAGAAATATGCAAGTACTACCCAAGATCCCAACAATAAATTTTAGAGAATTACGTGCATCAATTGATGTAACAGATAGACAGTTGCAGCATAATTCAAAGAATACATAACAAGAAAAAAAACAATAGAATTATGCAAGAACCTTTGGCAAATCTCGTTGAAAAAAATTAGCATCTAAGCTTAGTATCCCATAAATCCGTTGATATTCCTTTTTTAAACGGATCGAAGGTAGCTTTAAAACTTCAAATAGACGGCCTGTATTTTTACTACGACCATTCACGAAGCTCTTAGTAAAAAATTGAGCTATCTTTTTACTGCAAGTCTTTTTTATTTTTGGCCTTAGAAGCTTTATAATTACTAATTAGGGCCTTTGAATATAATATTACTTACATCCTTTAGACATAAAGGAGCACCTCAAAGGAAGTAATTAGTTCTATATTTAACGTTTTTCAGTCGATACTGGTATGATAAAATATTAGTAGCGAGGAAGATAAATATTTAACTTTTGCACTACTTAGGTATAAAGCCTTTCTCATGAAGAAAAGGATATGACGAACATAATATTATTTACATAGTAATCAGTCTTGCTATCAAAAACTAAAATAAGAAGCTAGATTTCCTAGCTTCTTATTTTAGTAGGAATCAGCTATGGATTTATGAAATTATTACCTATAGCTAAGCATATTAAGGATCAACTGATAAAGTTTGACCTGTTTTGCAGAGGAGTGAACGGAGACCACGGATTTCCATTTGCTACCATCCTGGCTGAATTAAAGGAAAGGGTATCCCTTTTCCCTCATTCACTACCATCACATTATTTAGACATGCTCTTCTGTTTAGTGTACTCTATACCTGACGTTTCTTCATCAATATAGAATCACATATACCGTCCCAAACATTTTGAAGATTCATAATTCATACCAATTTTTCAATGACCACTTTTATACTCCGTCACTAATTACACACATGATTTAATATATATAATCGTAACCACAATGTTCACTCGACAAAGTGAACAAAGCTTCACGAAAGAAATCGTTGACTTTCTAATACTTTTCGTATTCACAAAACATAGAACCCCAGCTCACGTGTTTTATAAATGAGAAAAGTTCAATATCGAATCGTTCGTGTGACTTCGGTGTGAGAGAAGTGGTTTCAGGAGATAAAACGGCGGTAATGCCTGTTTCAACGGCACCTCTACGTGTCTCTTTAAAATGTTATGTGGATTCAGGTTTAGTTTCTTCTGGAGATTTAGGACTTTTAAGTTGAATATATCAATAGATACTGATACTAAATAGCCAATTCAGGCACACAACACGATTGGATAGTTAACACCATTAACCAATAATTCCAAGACACTTCTTTTCTAAAACAATCCTGTATTTTAGCCCTAAAAACCCTTTTAATTAAATTCGATTTTTATTTGCCTTAAAATCAATAAATTGTTTGTCAATTGAGTTTGCGAAGAAGTGACGTCACATGTTCCTATTGACCTACAAAATCTAGGGAGATTAGCGTTTTGACAGCTCATAAAAAGTATGTCAATTGATTAGTGGTGTCAACATCCAAATGTATTAACAAATTGTGAAAATAGTAGATTTGATGAAAAACGTGATTAGCTATTCTTTTCTATGCATCCAAAACTGTCTTCTGTTTTGCTCTTGGTGGAAAAGAAGACTATTCTTCAAAAGAGAACCAGCACTGTAGTTACGTCACCATTATTGTGTCTAGCGCGTAATAATAATTCCAGAAAAGAAAATAAACAACTGAGAGTGCTATGGAGCCAGTGTCAAAGTGATAAGGGTACGTCTGCAAATATACCTACGTTGGTTTCCCTTTTCCTCATTCCCCTAAATTACCTTTGACGTTACACAATATTACTTAGGTACAGGATTGTTGTTGTATATTATATTGTAGTCAGAATACTCATTTTATGTACCATCACTCGTATAAAGGTTGATACATTAATCAATTATGATAAAACCATTTAATTTCCACAATTTTCCAAAGCAAGTAACACGCCCCAAATAATACGGAGCGAACCTATCATATTTCGGGTATAATACGACTGTCCAGAGTGTCTTCTATCTTAGAAAAGACTAAGAGAATTTTATTACTCAAAAATCCGGTAAAATATTGGTTTTGCTAATAAATCTGAAAACATTGAGTTCTTTATTAGTTTATGACAATTCAATTAGAATACAATTTCTTGCAATATAAGCAGCTTTATCACGTGATGCATATAAACGATCTTGCTCCCAAATGGGGCCAATTGGTAAATTAACGACTTACAATAAAAATATTAATAACACCATAAAGACGGGATAAATACTCGATTGGCTATAATAAAATACTATTCTTTTTTATTGTCTACGTCTGGATCTATTTTTCAACTTACAAGAAACCCAGAACGTATACACTATTTCTAAATATTAGACCATAATTTGTAAATAAATATTCATAATACATTCTAGCCTGTTATATCCCACTGTTGGGTATAGGCCTCCCTTTTCCTAAATATTAGATATCTATGATCAATGGGTAAAATAATAGATATATATATATATATATATTCTTTAAGATACGAATGAATAGAATAACGTAATAGTGTTTATAGCGCAAAGTCAGAAATAAAACACATTGTCAAAAAAGCTTAAGTTTACCATGTTCTGACAAACATATTTTTAGAACGTACATAATTTTCTCAGCTTAAGAAAGATGCAATTCAACTTATTAAACACTAAAGTTACTTGCAAATAAAGACTATATTTGCGTGAATTGTTTCAGATTTTTACTGAAACGTTTCAATTAAGGTAAGCATCGCTAAGTGCTACGTTGCCGGTTCGTTTCTGTGTGTGCCTCAATTTATAGCCTAAAGGAATTTACTGGCGAATTTCAATTAATTCTTGTTTTCTATCTTATTTAATTTCGACACAGATTACAAGACGCGATTTGTATCCTTTTCATTGCAAAAATACCTATGTTAGCGATAGGAGATATATTGTGATATATCTTACGCAAAAGTTGAGTGAAAAGTGTGTTCTATGACTAACTACTTATTCCGAAATAAAGAACAACCTAGAAATCTAACCTAACCTTACCCTCTCATGGAAAAAAATAATATTGATCATCTTCTTATAGGTAATATAGGTAAGGTTTCTTGTTAAAAAAATCTATCTAATCGGCTAACAAGCGTAAGATTAAGGCATTATCCCCAATTATTATCGTCAAGCGACCATTATTATAATCTGTTATTGGATACAAATAAAGAACCTACGAAAATACGCACAGTTTCGAATCCCAAGCTACTTCAAGCTTACTCAGTTTCCTAATAAAACCAACTTAATTCTTAATACCAGACAGGC
Source organism: Abrostola tripartita (assembly GCA_905340225.1). Classification (NCBI taxonomy): domain Eukaryota; kingdom Metazoa; phylum Arthropoda; class Insecta; order Lepidoptera; family Noctuidae; genus Abrostola; species Abrostola tripartita. The sequence continues at coordinate 6,283,880 of HG996510.1, read as the reverse complement.
ATCAAACCGGAGATGGTCCATGGACATTAGACAATAAGGCAATCTAAATTCTACAAACTAAAGTAAAGCCTAATTTATCGTTTACATTTTACCATAATTTACAAGATGTAACATTCGGCCGTTACACAACGAGTTAAAATTGTTAATTATAAAAGTTTTGCTGGCGCCTGTGTTGCTATAAAACTTTGGCCTAAAGTGAAATGTTGGAAAGTTACCAATGTCTTATTTTCCGTAGATTCTATATTAACATATTAATGTAGAAGATATTTTGAACAAGTAATGTCAAAAAGTCAAGAAGTTACCTGAGTTTTCTTCTCCGTAAAGTTCCGTTTGACTTTGTAACCTATATATTGTGTTTGTAAAATAACTACCGAAGATGTCTTGCATAAAATTTATCAGCAGCTGTTAGTGTTTATAAAGTTATGATCAAAAAAGGCTTAATGATCTCCTGACCAAATGTCGGTCACGGCGGTCTATCTCATCTGAGACTAGCAACTACGCTGGATATATAGTAGAGCACAAGTATACGCGCAAATTCAGCTGTTCTCTCTATTCCCTCACTCTTATGGTCCGAAAGGACGGTAGACCGACACGACCGGAGAGAGATAAGGTGCAGGAGCAACGGATTAAAGTGTCTTCCGAATTACGGAGGATTTCTGACATGTGAAAACGGTCACCCATGAGACTGACTGCGGAGAGCACGGCTTATCTAACCTCGCAGATCTACCGATTATAAAAACTGACTGACCAAAAATAAAGGCTTACAAATATGCCAGTTTATTTATTGGTTTAGAAAACGTGGAAACGTAGGTAGGTACTCTGATAAGTGATTCCCTTTTGAACCTTCTCTTTTTTAGAATTCTGAGGTTTCTTATCATTTTGGTAACTTATTACCAGGTATTTCACTCGACTCCTGTTTAAAACAACAGAATTCTAACTCGGCGAAATCTCAAAGCACTATACTGTCGCCCTTATTTATTTTTTCGGGAAATAAGTGATTGTACTGTAGGTACTCCAATTGATTACAAACAATAAATAACAATTTAGAGGAAATAAACGAATATAAAAAGAATTAGCAAAATATACAAAATCACTGTACAGTCACTCTTCAATGGCGAATAAAAGAGCTTGAAATTTGAAGCCTTGTTCAATCAGTTGAATAGCTCTCACCATTCAGCACTACCCACGCATTCATAACGAACTTTTATACATTTTAATTAATACCAATATGATTGTTCTGCGTATCTGAACGGAAGCAGGAATGTTGTCGTTCGTATGTGATAAGTCAATGATCTTTTTTGTGATGGCTATGAACTATTTAATTGGTTTGAAGGGCACATAAATTTTTATAATATCTTTTATGGCTGTGATAGTGAGGACAACAGGACTTTTAAGAAAATGTTTTAACTTTAAGCATAATATAACTTTAATGTTAATATGAGCTAAAATTAAGAAAAACCAACCTAAGAAATCGCAGTCTTTTTGATTGACTGACATTATGAGCAAGGGCCGCATCAACTATTTTCTTCCCTGTCAAAGAAAATGGTTTTATTCTGCAGTGGTAGAGTAAGAAGCTGATTTAATCAGCCGCTGCATTTTGTTTTTCCCAACGTCACCTCACGCTGTACTTAAGTACGAAAATATCCAACCTACAGAGCCTTTGTATATTTTGTTTCTCTAATTGTATACCTTTACTAAAAGCTAACTTAAATAGCATAAAAGCTAAAGTATTAGGTAAAAGACATCGGCACGTTCTGGCGGGCGTGCGCTACTCGTCTGCTAAAACATTTCATATGAGGCTCTCAGCTCATCAAGTGTTTATGGCGGAAAAACGAGAAAATATCTCTCCAAAAACATATTTAATAAAGCATTCCACACGTTCTTTCTCTCGGTTTCAGGAGATGTACTTATGCAAAACTTGTTGGTGGAATGTGCTGCTGAATTTTAATCAGTATTTTTTATTATTATCGTCGGAATAGGTAATGCGCCGTGTTTGCTATTCTAGCATTGTACGCTCCCAGTATTGTAGCTAATTCAAGATCCTTATACCGCAAACGCTTACTTCGCTGTTCATTCGGATTCCTATTGTTATGGGTTATTATGCCGCAGTGATTGTTATTCAAATGCAAAAACAAAATAAATATTTGCACCATTTAAACTTTTCATTTTAAATTACCTATTTATAGATATTAAAGTTAGAATGACCTACGTATTATACGTATAGTAAAAGTAGTAATGTATTTATGTTAACAAATAATAGCCTGCTAATATTCTGACAAAACATATTCTAATAGACTTTATTCTTTCTTCAAAACTTTGTTCGTTAAAAGATAAAAGTTTAGCCCAACTACCTACGCTACGCGACTATTATAGTGAACATAAACCGTTTATTTTGCACAACTTTAAAAAAATGTAGCTCAGCGCTAGTTTGCCCTCCAGATGTTGTGAACTTTTAACTTTATTGTTTTAAGCCAATATGTCACCACTCGTGTGTCGTGGTGGCCTAGTGGTTGACATACCGGATTTCTATGCACGAGGTTGCAGGTTCAAACCCAGTCAAGTATCAATGTGACTTTTTCAATGTCATAAATACTTTCTTAAATATTCTAAGACACCACTGACTGACGGTGACGGAAAACATCGTAAGGAAACCTGGATTTAATTATCTGAAATCGCCAACCCGCAGTGAGCTAGCGTGGTGATCAGTGTTCAATCCTTCTCTATACGAGAAGAGGCCTTTGCCCTGCAGTGGGACAGTTATAGGCTGTTATTATTTTTATATTTACTAAGTCACCACTGGGTGTGACTTGTTTTCATCATACCTTGTTCTTGGCAACTCATGAAAGTTAAAGGAAAATGGTATGGTAGAATAACAATGGTGACAAACGGATAAAATCAAACACCAAGCCTAACATAAAGTCACGCCTATTTCCACGAGGGGTAGGCAGAGACCACGGATTTCCATTTGCTACGATCCTGACATACTTCTTTCGCTTTATTCACTCGCATCACATTCTTCATACACGATCGTCGGTTAAGGGTACTCCTTACTTGATCCTTTTGTAGAATATCTCCGATCTGGTCCAAGTATGTTCTACTTCACCAGGCCTAAGACAGATTTTCTGAACAAAAGCAGTAATGCAAACGAGCAATATTACATTCGTAGCAACCGGCTATGGCCCGATACTTTAACCGCTTGGAAAACAGTGCCGCGTCGCATAAATGTTGGAAGGAAAAGGAATTATTCGTGTAATAAGACCATGACATACAATGGCTGTACATATTTTGCGCGTGTGCACAACTTATTTGTAGGTACAGTCTAAAAAACAATGCTCATTAGCGATTCTTAAGTTAACAATAAGTTCAACAGGTCTGACTTTGGAACGGCTCCACAATCACGAGCACGTTTGAACACCACCTGTCAAGCCTGGACGCTGGCTTGGCGCCAAACTGACGGTAGTAATGGCGTCAAACTACAAATTGCCATAAAAGTGATTACTGCACCCGTTCTTGATGCTTATTAGCAACAACTGCGATATGAATATTGCTGGTTGTTGAGTAATTACTTATAAAATCTGCAAATTACCAGAAATACTTCCCTTCTTTGTACAGAATGATGTTGTATGTATCCTAGCAGTGGTATTATTATTTACAGTAATATAATTCAGTGAATAAATTGTGAAAGCAACTTATGATAAAAAAGTCTTTGAGATGATCCTTTACCTTCTACAGGAAAAAATATTTCGACGAGCTTCAAATTTTTTCTACTTCATTTTAACACTTTGTACCCGTACAGTATAGCCAATTCAATCATTGTTACTGAAAGATATTGAAATAACGGTTTAAAAATGTATAATCCACACGATACTTTTTATATGACAATGCAATTTGCAATTAGGTGCTATTCAATTGCACTGCGGATCCTGAATAACAATAGAGCCGGCAATCAGACAATAGGTTAATCTGATCTGCTCTCCTGCAATGCAGGTAGACTTCTCCGGGGCCCAGTAATGACCTGTTTCCCGGGTTCACGCCTACAACTCGTTCAATTAACGCGATCGGCATACTAATGAAGTACGCTACGGAAATCCTCCCAAAATCAGATTTAAATTAATTTGCAAAATGGCTAATTGATTCTGATTCAGTAGTTTAATGGAACTTATTAACGTAGTCAGTTTAATAACAGAACAGCTATAAAAGCGATATACATACTTAATCAAAATAACTGTTTCGATGAATTGTTGAAGGATAAAAAAAGAAGAAACATTAATACAACTTTAGGGAAATATGAAAGAGGCCAAAGGATCTACATAAGGAAATTGGCAAGTAAACTGAGGAAAAATGTCCCTATCCAAGAGGTCAATGCCAAATTTCCATGAAATATAAGGATCCCTGCCAAACATGGAAGTAGGACAAGAAAAATTATTTACCCTGATTTAGGTCCTCGTTCTGATACAGTGCCAACATCTAGAATTTGGCACAAGATGGTACCGTCTAGACTAGACAGACAAAAACGATGTTCAGCAAACAGGGGTCATCAAAATTAGCACAAACTATTTATTATATGAAAAAGCAATTTTAAAAGGCAATTGCAGTGTCACTAAAAATATGTCAACAATATTTAACTGGAAGGTGATAAAAATTGATGTGTTAAATTGTTTATTTTTATAATTATGGATGGGTATGAAAAAAAGCTAACTTTTTTCAACATTAATACACTGAAAACTTTAAGAAGAGCAAGGATTCTCAATGCAGTTACAGTGCAGCAAAATTATACTTGCATTTTCAGGTTACAGCTAAAATATTCTAAGGAAGCATTCCTGTTCGTTTGAAGCACTTGCCGGTGTCTGAGTACAGAACAAACCAGAATTCGCGAACGCGCACAAAAGTGAAGCAAAACCGATTACTCTTAAACGGAGTAATTGCCTACTTGGACGAATTGACATTTAGTTTACAAAGATCGCGCGCATGGTTAAAACGTTTTACACGATACGCATTTAATTCGATTATGCTGTACCTGCCTGGGCCAATGGCATGCCAATATAACTGTGGCATCTCGTATGCACATTTTATGAATTTTAAATTACATATTTAATGAATTTTGGAGAGACACGGTTGAAATTATTATGATCCAAATGGACTCAACTATTGTTATTATTACACCTTTTTGCCTAATAAGGAATACCTATCTTATAACTAACAATTCTATTACCTACAGTTAGCGTACGGGCTGATGTGAATGATGAAGCGTGTCAAACATCGCAATTTATTTAAATTCCTTTATACTGTCGGAAGGCCGAAAAATCTTGCTTTAAAAAGGACCATATTAGCATCTAGAAAGCTATCTCTAGTAAAACAGATAAAGGGTTGAAAATGTAGGGCAATAAATCGCAAGGGTGAATAACTTTCACCAAAAAATTTTATGCCGTAGGAACTAGGCATTTTTATTAAATCGTTCATGGCTGATTCCATCGCATATCTTTAATTAATCAGTTGGAATTCAACGTTAAAGAAAAGTCATATTTTACAAAAGTTACAATCAATATTGAAATATTTTATGTCTGATATGAATCAGTTCGCAATGAGAAACTGGTGAGCAACTTAGTCTACCCCATTTCCTTATCAGAACTCGGACGGCTCGCTAAAATTATATTAGGTAAATTTAGTGCAGAGTTGGATGTTAAAGCTATTAGTACTACCCTCATTTACATAAAAGACATGCTCGCTACATTTGTTTTATTATCTACATACTTACTAGCCTATTTTGTCATTTACTACGTATGAAGTACTGTAATGAATCATATTCCTGAACAATGTTACATTATTTATTAATGTCAAAAGACTTTAAATTACCGATATTAAAGCATTGTCTTTAGAACGCGCCTGTGTCGCTTTTATCGACCGTACTACATTGACTCCATGAAATTTACTGTCCCATTTCAATTCGGACGAGTTGTTCTGTTTGTGAGGCCTAGATTACTGGATCTACATCTACACAGACAGACTTCTTAAAGTAAATTAAATTAAAATTAACTTGCTGGAAATAAATGGCGTGATTGCGCTGCCATTTCAACGGACTAAGAAAAGTTGCTTGCATTACCAGAGTGGTTTTGTTTTAAACTAGTTGTGACCGCGGCGTCGTTCGTATGAAAAGTTCCTAGTTTTCCGGGATGAAAAGTAGTTCTTCTGCGTCCCTCAAACTAGCCCTATCCAATTTAAGTCCATTACAACTTTAAATAAGGACGAACAATCCAACTTTTGTGTTTATAACAGTACTATGGTTTAGTCATTTGTGAGTGAGGCTTAGCTATTTTTTCTTTTTTAATTGTACCTACTGCATGCTATACCATCTCATTTTTTAAACTAAAATAGATTTACTTTAGTGTCCTATGGTTACTTCAGATTTAAGGGTAGTTTTCAAATCATGACAAATCCTTTGTTATGTAATAAGTAGATACATAACGATCAAACGATGTCTGGCATTTGTCTGAGTACCGAATAGTACCAAAGAAAAGTCTCGCAACGTTCTCGAGTAGGGGTTCAGTTCAAAGCGAATTAAATTTATCTTTCTTAGTATCGGATTCGGATCTATCTTGACGGTCCATCGTGATTTACCCGTCAGTCAAGAGTCGCCGACAAGCCAATTCTGAAGCTTAACGAGAAGGAATCTTTAAAGTTAATTCTCTAATAGAAACCTCAGCTTTATTTTATGTATTTAGTTAGCAAATGATCGACGACCTGATTGGCGTAGTGGCTAAGCGATTAGACTGCTGCGCTAAGGGTTGCGGGTTCGATTCCCGCACGGGGCAAAATTTGTGCGATCCACATTTGTTTGTCTCAAGTCTGGGTGTTTGTGTATGTGATATTTCATGTTTGTGAAACGCACCCACGATACAGGAGAAATTCCTACTGTGGGGCGACGTTTTTTTTTAAAAAAAAAAAAAAGGACAGCCTCTAATTTCCTAAAATTTTAATTGTTGGAGGTTGTTCTCATCCCACCAAGATATTTTTAAAATTGGATCTTACTTGACTTATAATTTTTCAATTTTTTATGTAAAAATAAAAATTCCCAATCATATTTATATAGTACCTAATTAATTCAATGCTGTAATTTATATAAACCTTAAGTGAGTTTCGGAAGTTTTTTTGTAGTAGCCATAAACCGGGCTTTATATCGCTAACTAATATCTGTTTTATAAGTATAAAGCCTTTTTTCATTCATACACATAATATACTGAATTACTGACGACATAATTGTCACGTTTCATACGAGTTCAACAAACAAGCAATTGTCATCGATTTTTCACCCACTTCGCGGTGACTGAAAGTGCTTTAATTTCATTATTGCATGCGGTTCGAGCGACAATTAATAATTTAAGCTCAATTAGCCAGGACTGAATTCACAGGAAAGTCGTGTGTCCATTGAAAATCGATTTTTCCGTAGACTGAGAAGAAATACAGCATTTTATCTTGATTGATAATTGATTTGAGCTTGGTTCAATATAGTTCTTATCTCTAAGAAATTAACATAAAATTCCCTAGATACGTTACTTCGAATAATTTAATACAGCATAATATATTTTTTTATAACGGCGCCTCACACCCTGAATTTATCCTGTGTCGTGGGTGCGTTTCACAAACATGAAATATAACATACATGAACACCCAGACTCGGGACAAACATCTGCGGATTACACCAATTTTCGTCCCGTGCGGAATCGAACCCGAAACCCCTAGCGCAGCAGTCCAATCACCAATCAGGTCGTAATAAAGTACGTACCGCAGTTTTAATCAATAAAAATGTAGCAACATTAATAGAACGCAGCATTACAAAAGTTCTTGCTCCATTGACCTCTCACACCAATGAATGTAAGAATTTCCCGAGCATGCGTATGATGTAATTTAAATCTGATGTGATGAAGCAGTGGATTTCTCCCAACTATGAGTCATAATGTCTGTTGATTTTGTCCAGCACGTAGATTCTATAGCTAAAAAGCTCGCCAAGAACATTTTAGAACGTTGTAATATGACTCACTGTGTACATTTTGTTTCAAATCCAGGCTGAAATTTCTTGAAACATTCCAGACGGCAATAATTTACTGATTTATTCGACGAAGATTTTATTTTTGACATCGTATTTAAGGTATTCTACTGCTCGAACTTATAGAACAAGTCAAGCAAGCTAACTGTTGAACGAAGACCCAGCTCTCTCGTACCGAAGAAATTTTAGCCAACCGGCCTGCGACAGTGTCGCTGGCTAGGAAATAGTTGAAAATCGTATTGAGACAAATATGTAGAATAGCAGCAGAAATCTTGTATAGACTACATACGAAGGAAAAGTCTTAAGCCGGGAAAAGTCGAGTTTTTCGGGATGGCATAAATAACAATAGTATTTACTTTAGAGACCTGCTCATAGGCTAGAGAAACTGTATTGATTTTGGGATAGGAAGAACTAGAGTAGGTTAGAAGAGAGGTTACATGAAAGGGTTAAGACTAACCTGGTTTTCTTGATTGAGCAGTTTCAGTTGGTCGTTTATAAGGCTGTACTTGGCGCTCTCCTCTTTCCTTAAAGCCCGTTCCTTCTTCAGCTCAGGACTCCAGAAGGTCTTTATGCTATGCATGCTGGAGCCGAGTTTTTGATTGGTCAATTCCAGTTCTTTCTTAAGATTTCCCAGTTCTCTTTGTAGATCGGAATTCTGAGATTGCAGCTCTCCAAGGAAGAGGGGGGGAGGCTCGCGTCGGTAGTATTCCTCCTCGGGGGGCGGCGGCGGTGCGTACGAGCGATCATAGTCGCGTTCGAGGGATTGGTACCGGAGAGGACGAGGACGCGCGCGATGGTGAGCGCCGGCCGAGGCCGAACGACCTCGCTCATCGGGTGCCGGCGAGGGCTCATCATCTCGCGTGAGGTAGGGGCTGCGGCGAGACGGGCTGCGGTCCACCTGAGGCAGGCGACCGCGGGCGCCTACGCCGCCGCCTCCACCACCACCGCCGCCGCCGGCCCAATCCTGCCGACGCCACTCCTCCCGGCACGGCGGCCGCTCGTCCTCCGCGGCGTACTCGCGGAGATACAGCTTGGCTCGTTTCCCGCGTCAGTGGGAACGCATTGTGCACTGGACTGCGCGACGGATACGCGACCACTGAACGGAACGCCCGCCGCATCGATCGCTCTTCGGTTGCGCATGCGCGGTCGACGCACAACTAAGCAGCTCGAGCGCTACCGATTGATTCCCGGCCGGTGTTTGTCGCGCGACGGGATCGAGGGCAGCCGCGACACTTGCCTTTAATTTAATTAACATGATATGATATTTTTGGATTCAGTTGTTCTGAATGAACTAACAAGTTTCGATGATATCATAATAACAAATAACTTAAAACTGAGGAAATTGTCGAAACATTAGTTAAGCCAAGCCTTTAATACGGAAACTTTAAACATTTCCAGAAATTACAAATACATTATGGAAAACTAACCAGAAAGCTGAGTGTAGATGTCAGTCATAAGGTCATAACTATAACTAATTGAATTTAGTAATTAAATTCTACTCATTATTTTGCAAACTTGGCAGCAGAGCTACATAACTCCCTAAATCTTGGAAGTATGAATATTTTATACGTACATTAAAACAAATTTAATTTTTCAGATTACAGTTTCGATGTGTCTCGTTTCGTTCAAGAGTTATTAATGTTTTTTAAGGCGAAATATAAGACAAGACAATAAAGAGAAAAAAATTGGGTACTTAATATAAGTACAATTAATTATAACTTCAGTCAGTCCCTCCAAAGGGCCAAGGCATCTATTTATAGACCTCTGTTTTCAACCACCCATTTCCCTGGAGCTGTGTTTTTCAGCGTTTCAGCGCTTAATAAAAGCGGTAGCACGGAGACGGTTCTTATCCCGTGACCCACTTACATTTTTTGTCTCTTTCCCTTGCGTTCAATTGGTATCGTGTTGTCTCTTTTAATAGTAAGGTCGACTTATGTCGGTCAGAGGCGCTGGTAGCGATCGGGAAGAGGCTAGTGATGTGGGATAATGTCGATGGAAAATGTCTTATTTGTTTTCTGCCTCGTACGTGATCTGCCCATGAGAATTTCATTTAAACGTCTGTACCTAAGTAGGGACTTACGGAGTCTTGTAGTAATCTAATTGTAAGCAAGGCAAGCTAGGCAGTGGTGCCTACCTATTAGTTCATAATGTAATATATATGTTAGCACGTGCGTCTCCTAGTAGGTCAACAAGCTAATATAATGCCAAATAGTTACAATACTAATAAAATACCTGTACTTATTAAAATCCAATTTTATATATCTAGGTAAAAAGCTAATCCATACAATAAAATAAAATCTGTACCTATATTTACCATAACTACTACGTTAACATAACTACAGGTATTGATTATATTTCTTCAACAGTGTAGGTAAACCTATAAATGTTCGACCCAGACTAAAAGCTTTCTAGAAAATATATGTACCATAAAAGAAACAAAAAAGTACAGCCTATTTCTAGGTGTTATGCAGGTATTATCATTTACTGATGAGCAGTCGACGCAGCAGCCAACACTACAGAAAGTGCGGAGCGTAGGATGAATGAAAAGCGGGGAATCGCTAACAGCGCGCGCCTCGTAAAATTACACCGTCGTCGACGGCCGTCGCGGTCGTTAGTGGCGCCACTGTCGCAATAGCTGCCCCTATTGGTTTGCTCAGCACTTTCTGCGTTTTATGAAAACCTGGTACAACGTTCAATTTTATAATCCGACAGCGAAATTGTTATTGTTAATATTTGTATTGGAAAGAAAAACATTTGGCTATCCGGTACTATCTACCATGAAAGTGGCTGCCATTTTCTTCTTTTTCGTTTTGTATCGATTTGATTTTCTATTTGGTATGTCACCTAATAATCTAGTTCTTCGAGTACTATAAAACTATACCTAATGTACATATGTGATTATTGAAAAAAGGAAACCTTCAAACTATACACTATAAATAACTAGGCGACTACTTGAAATAAAAGGCTAATGTCAATGCAAACAAAGGTTTTTTCAACCAATGCTTGTAAGTCAGTTTTAAGTAGAACCTATGGTAGAACCACCCATTTGAATATAAGTAAGAGGTAAAATTTCTATAAAAGTTAGCGGGGAATCCATAATGTTATTTTACTAATACTCTGCCTGCTTCTGGGAGTCAAGCGGAATCGTTTGTAAGCCTATTAATTAGACTACCCCCATACTGCCCCTAGGCCCTAACACATTAATGATAAAAATATAATAATAATGATTTAAAACTCACCTAAATATTTTCTTTACTTACCTTCTCGATAAATAATTTTGTTAGCGCACCAAAATAGCCTAACATAAATAACAGGCTAACGCTCGGCACTTCAAATAATGCTAATTGTCCCGCCTTAACCATTAAGTTTGAAGACGACAGAAAAGTTGTCGCTTAGAAATAAGTCTTTTCCCAGGTTATTCAATATTACTTGTTTTTTATTTTGTTTCTATTTGCAAGAGATTATTGTCTGTGGTTTATTCTGGTGAGTTTATTTTACAGTGCTAACTGCAGGCGTTTCTTGATTAATAAATAAATTAGAACTAGATTGATTTTATAAATTAACAACCTGAGTACCGAACGTCTGACATAAGGTTTGTTATATATAAATACTAGCGGACCCGGCTGACGTTGTTCTGCCCCGGAAAAGCAGCGCCACGTACTGGATCGGATTGTGTTTTCAAACCATCCAAGAACACATTAAAATATACACATGAAATTTCATCCAATTCGGTCCCACGTTTAGGAGCTAGGTAAAAAACACATACTTCCCTATATTTCCCTATATTTCTGTTATCCTGGTACTCATGACATGTGCTATCAATTGCGGAAAATTTACCCCGCGGTTTTATCTGTTTCATTTGCATTTGTGTATTCCTTATTTGTCTTCATTCTGATATATATATATAGTCCTCCTTGTCGATTTCGACAACGGCGACCCCTGAAATTACCTACCTTCTTTGATGAGCCCTAATGTGGCTCGCTAGACCGAACTTAGTTTTAAATGTACGGTCATTCTGATATCCTAGTACCCAACATTCAAAAATACGGCCGCAGTGGGTAATTTTACAACATTGCGAACCCCCAAACAAAAATCCCCTACGATTGATTTCACAAATACTTCCTTCTGTTATCCTGGTACTCATGACGTGACCTGTCAATTTCGGAGTTTCAAACCTTAATACATATTATTAACAAATCATTTGTATGGGAAAAAGAAGGGCTATTTTTAGGGTTTTTCCAGCAATAATTCTAATTTTTCTCGCCGTAACCGCGACTTCGCCCGCGTAGATTTCGAATGTTTTACAGCCTATAACCTTCCTCGATAAATGGGCTATCTAACACTGAAATAATTTTTCAAATCGGACCAGTAGTTCCTGAGATTAGCGCGTTCAAGCAAACAAACTCTTCAGTTTTATAATATTATATAGCGGACCCGGCTGACGTTGTTCTGCCCCGGAAAAGCAGCGCCACGTACTGGATCGGATTGTGTTTTCCAACCCATCCAAGAACCCATTGAAATATACACATGAAATTTCATCCAATTCGGTCCCACGTTTAGGAGCTAGGTAAAAAACACATACTTCCCTATATTTCCCTATATTTCTGTTATCCTGGTACTCATGACATGTGCTATCAATTGCGGAAAATTTACCCCGCGGTTTTATCTGTTTCATTTGCATTTGTGTATTCCTTATTTGTCTTCATTCTGATATCCTAGTACCCAACATTCAAAAATACGGCCGCAGTGGGACATTGCGAACCCCCAAACAAAAATCCCCTACGATTGATTTCACAAATACTTCCTTCTGTTATCCTGGTACTCATGACGTGACCTGTCAATTTCGGAGTTTCAAACCTTAATACATATTATTAACAAATCATTTGTATGGGAAAAAGAAGGGCTATTTTTAGGGTTTTTCCAGCAATAATTCTAATTTTTCTCGCCGTAAAAACCATCCTTGAACTTCAACGAACATTTAAAAAAAAGATTTGGCCAAATTGGTCCAGGCGTTGTTGAGTTATGCGCTTACCAACACATTTTGCGATTCATTTTTATATTATAGATATAACAAACCTTATGTCAAATTTCTGAACGAAACTTTATTCTTCATTCGTTTTAGAGTGAGGTTATTATTTTTGTGAATTAAAAACAAATATTTTACAAAAGTTCAGGGATGTCGTTGCCCCCAGCGAGTGGTACTGGCAAATATTTTGCAAAAGCAGCCAAATCTATTCGTCTGATACGTCAAGGATGTACCAACAGGCCATTTTTCCATATATCTGTTACTCACGTAAGTATCCCAAATTTGTAGATATTATTACGATAAACCTCCAGAATTAAATATCCTTTATTATTTAGATGTTTGGTTTTATATATAGTTTGATCTTAGCCTATATCTATTTAAACAGAGGTTATATTTACTTTTTTTTGTTTAAATTACAGCGGAGACGACTAAACAGTCAGCCAGTGATTGAACAACTAGGCTCCTACGACCCGATGCCCAACATAAACAATGAGAAATTAGTGGCACTAAATTTAGAGAGAATAAAGTACTGGCTTGGTCAAGGGGCTCATGTTAGCACTCCTGTTGCTGAACTACTTGGTAAGACATAACGGAAAGAAGACCGAAATTCGGTCAGGAGTTATTATTAAGACATATTTTGTGTAAATGTTCAAATTAATATAAGAGAAACAGGTACTAACTATGTAGCAGCCGATTACAACTGGCTAGAATGAATTACAATTTCCTTCCGGGGCAATTGTTTTAGATTCTAAATCAATTTCTCTAAAATTTAGAGATGCAATGTCTTTTCTGAAATGAAAATTCTGTATGTTAAACTTGCTAATCACTGGTTAGCTCTCTGCATTAGTCACTGGTGAAGTCCCGGCAGGCATATTTACAGAATACTTGTGTATCAGGCATATATATTAATAAAATTGGAACACCCAAATAGTGACAATTTAGTAAAGGCAACATTCAGTTTGATGGTAACATAAATCGATCTGTTACAGGACTATCTGGTTTCTTCCCAATCCACCCTCGGTCCTACATGACAGCATGGAGAAACAGAAGAACAGAAAGAGAGAATATGGCTAAATTGGAAGCTGAAAAAGCTAAAGAAACTGCTTCATAGTTCCTAGGTTTTATTTTAGAATATGTGTAGTCAATAGTAAATGTTATCATATTATGCCATATTGTGTTTTATTAACTTAAGATACAAATTTTGACAAGGAAAGTTTAGGTAAAGTAGAAAAATAGTATTTTAGTACACAACCCAACATTCACTCTTCTTTCTATGAAGATTTCATGCAAGAATCCTTACAACCCACTTCCCAATAATCTAGTGTTGTCACTATAAAAAAATTGACTTTTTATCATTCTGCTCTTTACCTAGACCTTTAATAGAATATTTATAACATACATTATAGGTATCTTGGAACTTCTCAATAATAATTATTATTGAGAAGTTCCAAGATACCTATAATGTATGTTATAAATATTCTATTACCAGTTCGATTTTATTATGAAATTCAGTACTGGGTTTGTTCACCCAACATTTCCAAGAATGATAACTGCATGAGACCATACCATAATCTACTGATATTATATAAAAAGTTTAAATGTTTTAGATAGAAGATACAATGAAATCAACTGACAGATTATTTAAAAATTATTCTTCATAAAGGCATGAGCTAATTGCCAGATCACGTGCCAGATGGCGTGGTCTAGTGAAAGACCATTTAATAATAATAAGTATGGTAGAAAATGTCCCTTAAAATTACTTAGGCGCCATTAGTTATGAAGGCGTCCTATTGGCACCCCATTAAAAATGTCCGTGGTTAAGTTAGGGATATTAATGAACAACAAATTACAATGAATTCCTTTTTATTTTGTGAAAAAATGACAAGTATAACAATTCCTTGTGTCAATACAATAATGATGGCATTCAAATGTCAAAGGCACATAACATGGATTTATACATCACAAGCGTAAACACGAAAAACTTTAAAACATGATTATACTATGAAAAACTTGGGGTTTATTTTGCAGATTTATTAAACTATGTACTACGCAAAGCTGCGAGTAAAAAGCTAGCTCCGGACAGTTAAGTCAAAACTTGTACTAGAACAAAGTAATTTGTATTATATCTTCTCACAAATTTGACGTGCCACAGTGCAAAATCATTCTAATCGATAGAAATATTTAAGATACCGTTGTTAAAGCAAATAAATTCATCGTGCTCATATACTGTAAAACAAAACAAGCACTATTTACAAAATAATTCAATTAAGCAACATGAACCTAATAAACATACAAGTTCTGTCGAAACTGTCCCTATACATTTTAAAATTGTACAAAAATACACCTAGACATTACTTACTTTTCTCACAGAATGTGCAAACTGTAATTTCCTTGATATTATGGCAACACGGTTCTGTTTAAAACTGGCAACACCTTCAAACTAACATCCTATTCAACCTTATCAAAACAAACTTAAACATGACAAATTACTAACATTCCTTGAGCAAATCTATAACTGCAATAACAGAGAAACATTAAGAAATTCATTGTTCCACAAAAGAGATCTTAATATAGGGAAACTAAGAAAACTACAAGGGCTTTACTTACGCTTCTAAGGATACCAATCCCTACAAGACCTTACAAGCCAGGAAAAGATAGATTCAACTAAAAATTTTACAACTAAGAAATATAAAAATGTGTCACGATTATGAACAACTTAACTAATAATACAAGGTCTTCGTTACAAAACAACATTAAAACCGACATGCCCTTTACCGGGTCAGTAGGAAATTTACATAAGTCAAATTGGAGTTGAGTCCTTATAATTTAGTCTGCAACATCTACAAAGATTGGTGGTCAATATAAGTCGTCAATAACTGCAACAGTGGTCTCAAGTTAAACACCATAACAAAACACTGCAGTATCGATAAATCTAAGGCCTAAAATTGTACATCTCAACACTTCATTTATAATCAACACTCAGAACCATTCACAATTTGCCGATTCAAATAACCATAAACGAATAAAGAAAATACAATCCAAATGCAAATTGCAAGGAATGTTGATCACAAATGATTAATTGACATTTTATCAATCAACAAGCATTTGCCGACGGCTTTATCCCGTTGACAGTTGTGAAACACTAGTGGTGTACTCAATAATATCGATATCATTTTGCCAGTGATAGTGCTGTGAAGCTCGTGATTAAAGCCAGTGCTATAACTTTGTACTTTCGCCCCCTCACAAAATTTTATTACAAACATATGGGTTTAGTTAGTCTTCTGTAGTCTAACTGCATCTGCCACCATACGGCCGGCTGTAAACGAAAAATCATGATTATATTACACGTCTTAACTTCAAATAACAAAAACCTAACACAAAATTAGATTATTATCTTGTTTAATTCACTAATTAAAGATTTTATTATAATTAGTTATTAATTACATTGCATTATAATATTTGCACAATATGGGTTAACACTATTTATTTACACGATAATATGCATATACAGCTACAAATGCTAATTAATTAGTAGCACGCAGATTAGAACATGTTTCATTGTTAATCAAATATATTACATTAAAAATATTTAATTTATGCTCTGATCAAGTTGACATTATTATCTGGCAGAAAATATGCCTATTCAATATTATAGTGTCCAAGAGTTAGTGCAATTAATGCGGGAAGCAATACACATGATATAGTTACATAACATAACATATTGACATTATTCTAATGATTATAATAAGCGATGCATGAACACACACGTCAATTGAACGTAAACCAAACCCACATTTAGAATCACCAAGGACTTTAATAAGGGTAGCAACACACACGGTATGATTTATTTTAATTAGAATCAAAATGGATGCTTTTCGTCTATGCTCTATTTTAATGATAGTATTAAATGGGTAATTGCTTGTTCTCTGTGAGAGAAGAGGCCTTAACAGTGAGACAGCTATAGACTAATATATTTACATAATTATAGTCAACTATGCTAGTATATATGTACTACATAATTATATAATCACTACAGGCATTCAGTAACTATGTATAACAAAATAACAACTGATATTTAATTATCATTTCCATTAAAACTAGTATTCAACATAAATATATTTTTATCAGACATAACTGTAAGTGAAACTATCACTAATGATTATTTATCAATTAAAATGCGATTGCATAATATTATACTTTTTAAATTAACTTGCATAGAACAGAGACAAAACGCATCATATAGTTTTTTTTTTATAGATTTTGTATTTAAATATTTCCTGCCAGATATTCTGAACTCATTATAAAGAACGTTTTCGACCACTTACCAGGGATGAATTTTGATTGCTATTTCAGCTCTAATCTTGTTTACCTATAAATGAGTGACTGTGTTAGCTCAGGAAAATAAAATACAGGCAAAGGAACAGACTATTTGTGTATAGTATTCAGGCTACAATGTTGTGATAAGGTCATATATTATACAAGAAAGAAATTGTAAGATATCTGCTTGTTATGTGGAGTGTACAGTAAATATTTAAGTAGGTACAGAGATAAGTGTTAATAATCACGACCCAAAAGATAGGTGCTTACATTCTTTAAAATGTCTAAATATACATACTTGTCTACACGATACACAAATTTAAAGAAAATACTTTTTACGCGACTAACTGAATGATAGTACTAATACTGAATACAAAAATAATGAACTATAACAAAGAAATATGAAAAAAGACATACTTTGCATTACAAAGCAATATTATGTCTTGAAAAGGCGCAAATTAACCTTGATTCAACCTTCTTATTGAATGCTCTATCTTGTTATTAGCACCCTGCACCAACTGTTGGACATTTTCTAAGTATCCACAGAAAAAAAATAATGAAAAATATTTTAATTGTTTAATGTATTTTTTTTTAGTTTGTACTAGTAACTCAATTATAAAAAATCCTGACTAATTGGTTAAAACTTAAATAAATAGGTAAATAAAATTTTCAGACTAAATAAAAATAATCTATTTTTATGCCAATTTAATTATTATTGTAATTTTATGTAATTCGCCAGCTCTAAACGATATTGTAAAAAAACACTCGTAAACATAACCCTCCATCTGGCGCAGTCGGGTAAAAAAAAATTGTGATCTAGCAATTATTTATATCCATGGAATTTACATGAAATAATGGAAGAGCTATTTCTTTTTGGATTACAGGGAAAATATATCTTATAACATTCTCTCATGACCTTCGTTAGAAACGGACAATGAGTTTCAATAAGTTTTACCATTTTACCATATAATTTTACCAGAACAGCGTGTGCAACCCTAACTGCGTGTGCTGTAGGTGGAGTCGAGGTTATCTATCTATATAAGTACCCCCTAACGACAAAAAGTATGTTGAAACTATTAGAAGCTAATCCCTTACTACAGAAGGCGTGAAGAAAAAATATATTTCGTGAAATTACACCATGTATAGTCAGCAAATTAAATATCGAAAAAAAAACAGAACAAAATAAGAATATGCTGTTGTTGAAGATTTAATTTATTTGGGACACTTACATATGTCGAATAATTAACCTAGAAGTTTCATAATCACCCTACTTTTAGACATAATTTTGCAGCTGACCATACATCGGCAGAACCCGTGTTACGACACAAATGAGCAACAAATAGCGTTCATATACATATCTATATAATAATATGTAAGTATATAATATACCCGTCGCCATGCAAAGCTTGCTTAGCGAAAATGTACTCTTAGTACCTGTATTACAACTCCTTCAATGCTTTGGAAAAGGCTTTCACAGTTTTATCAATATTTTTGTTGGCAGCCTTCATGATATTCTCCAGTTCTAAAATTTGGAAATGTTATTATAATTCCAAAATAACTGAAAACGCAGTCCAAATTTTCAGGGCATGTAAAGCTAATTTATCTATACCATCTATTATCAAGTGTAAAAAATGAAGCCTACGAGATTTCTTATTAGAATTCATCTCTTTTTAGAAATTGTGAATACTTGTAGGCCATGTCTCGAAACTTCATAATATATTATTAGAAATATATGGTCATACGATATTTTTTCCATACATATAGTTGTTAATTAAACCATTTACTATCCTATAATCAGATAGTTCAATTATTACAGATATATTAAAAAAAAATTGCCCTGTTTTACCGATATCGACATATTCCCTAACATGTAGAGAACAGTATACGATAATACAAAGTTAAGCCTTAAAAGGCTTAAGTTTAAAATAGATAAGAATATTGGATTACAGCTAATAAACAACAAATATGACAGCATTATTATAACTTATTATGTAACCAATCAATGGCTCAAGATTGTTTGATGAATCATTACTGCTTCATATTTAATACTAGCTGGTGCACTGTGGTGTTACCCGCTAGATTTGTTGAGATTAAAAGCATGTGTTAATCCAGGGTGTCAGCTACCTTCACACACAATTTTATCAAAATCGGTCCAGCCGTTTTAACGGGAAGAATTAACAAACATACAAACACACTCACAAACTTTTCTTCATAATATTAGTGTGATTTTATTTTCTAACATGCATTAATCCATATTCCAGTAAATTCCCGTTTCAATCTATCGTAAATACCGCATCCTTATTCTAACTATTCCCTCCACATTCCTAGTCTACACATCCATACTATTCAACCGTCCTTCCCAAATTGTTAATTAATAGTTTGACATTTTAATTGCTACAAACCACTGAAATATCTCGGATACCTCTAGCTCAATTAAGGCATTTGGAATAAATTAGAAAGTATTTGAAAGCAATCCATGTGCTTTTTAAGATCATATTAAAAATAAGAATCCTTTTGTATAAAGGGGTTTAGCTCCAGAATAATTTTGGGAAATGCCGACACCATGCTCTTCAAATTAGGGCTCAAGCACACACAATACTTTTAGCGTGGACGATTGCGATTATCAGTGCAGCACTAGAATCGTAATAAGGCGTTATAATCATCATTTTCTGGTGGTAGCAGCGTCCTCTTCACGTCGATTGCTGTGGTGAAATACAGTCTCCACAACGCCCTAATCGATACTTTTGATAAATCGATTCTCGCCAGTGCTGTGAGCATAGTGTGTGCTTAAGCCCTAACAGTGTGTGGTGTAGGATCGATTACATACCTGAGTTGGCAATATCATCGATGCGGTTGTGGTGCTTCTGGTAGTATGGGCGGATGATACGGTTGTAGATGATCAGCGAGCCGTTGAACTCGGTTGGCAGATAGCACCATATGATGAAGATGCACTGTGGACACAAAGGCACATTATTACTATTTTATGTATGGAAAACAACATTTTCAGTACTGATAGCCGAGTGGTATGACCGTTGGACTGCCAAGTCAAAGGTGGCAAATCAAATCCCGGCCGCACCAATGTCTTTTCGAATT
This sequence comes from Abrostola tripartita, assembly GCA_905340225.1. Taxonomy (NCBI): domain Eukaryota; kingdom Metazoa; phylum Arthropoda; class Insecta; order Lepidoptera; family Noctuidae; genus Abrostola; species Abrostola tripartita. The sequence goes on along the minus strand of HG996510.1, from coordinate 6,263,403 downwards.
CATGTGCGTACTATAAATTAGTTATCAGTTGCTAAAAACGGTGAAGGAAAACATCGTGAGGAACCGGCACACCTAAGAGATGTTTCAACGGTGTTTAAAGCCATGTCAGAGGCGTATAACAGGCGGTTTAAACTCTGACACCAGGTTGTTCATCAACCATACGATAAGAAGAAGAAGAACATTTTCAGTCAATGCTTAAGGCCTTAGGTACTTCTGTTGAAATATAGTCCCATACTGCATTTTTTTTTTTAAATAAAAGTTTCATTTCGACCACATACTGTTTAAAATTTTGGCATTTACGGACGTCGAGTCTTGATCGAAACTATTTTATAAGTATTATTATTACGTCTGTAGACCTACAGAGTAACATTTTCTCTTGCATTTTCTATTCTCTCTGCTCATAATATACATATAAGCATGATAAGAATAGGTGTACATACATTAAAATATACCCATTCAACAATAAATAGAACACTTATGTACGCAGAAGTTTTTGGACACCTTTAATAGAACTAACCTAACATCTCTATGTATTTTACTTAGGTATAGATAAGGTCTCAATTTTGCCACGAATCAAACCAATAAAGGCGAGATATGGACCGCGATAACTACGTAGACACCGTCGACCGTGAACTAGAATACGAACAATGAGCATAGTTAAGAAGTACTTTGTTGTATGTATAGTATTTTAATTCGCTGTATGCGATACAAGTACAACATACTATTCACATGCAATCAGGTAGGTAGGTGTAAATGGTACAAAGGGACTTAATCTCGTATGTTAAAACATACATTTTGATAATTATTTCTATCACTTACGCGAATACTATTTGACATTAGACATTGAAATAAAAAAAAACGGATTTTATCGCGGTTTTAATGCTGTAAAGGATAGGAAACGTCTGAACCAAAAAACAAATAAAATGAGATAAAATCCTTAAAAATAGTGTTATTTTATAAAAAAAATCTACTAAGTGCGTTTCACAAACATTAAATATCACATGCACAAACACCCATACTCGAGACAAACATCTGTAGATCACACAAAATTTTGTCCCGTGTGGGTCTCGAACCCGCGACCTCTAGCGCAGAAGTCCAATCGCTTAGGCATTGCGCCAATCAGGTCAGTTTCAATTATAAATAAGATTTAGTGACTCGGCGAACAAAAAAAGGTTTTTTTTTTTTAAGTAACGTTAAGTTTGACTGAAGAGATAGTATTATAATTTTATGAACTACTAAAGACTAGGGTAAGTAAAGTATGATAACAATCCAAAATGATACGATAAACGGAAGTTCATACAAGGCAAAATAAGAATGTATTTGGTAAAGAAAACCAGTTATCTCACATCAAAAATTATCGGTTATTTATAGCGTCTAATTCATTTACGCTTGACATTATTATATAGGCATTATTCGAAAAATACTTTCAGCAATAAATTGTTAAATTGATAAAGTATTTTATCTTTTTTTATCAATCAAAAGTTGTGACGTCAATTCTGTCTAGATCTTCAAAATGATTACAGACAGATAAAATATGACATACATTGCACTATAACTATAATGATTAAAAGAAAATGAAGTGAATGATAATTCTCTCGAATACTTTTAAATTTAAACTAGCTGCGCCCTGCGGTGTTACCCGCTACATTTTTTTGGATAAAAATTAGCCTATGTGTTAATCCAGGGTGTCAGCTACAACCATACTTAATTTTATCAGAATTAGGCCAGCCGTTTGAGCGTGAAGAGGTAACAAACATACACACTCAAAAACTTACGCCTTTATAATATTAGTGTGATGTAGCAGTAAATCTACATTGTCTAATCATATTCAATTTGTTTATATGAACTAGTATCTAGAATTACATCTCTATTCTAGTTTGCAGTTCAGTTATACTATTGCAATTAATGAATATGATTCATATTCATATTATATGGTTGTTGAAAATAGAGAGTTAAATGTTAGCTATATGTTAAATAATATTTTTACTTCTGTATGGCTTTCCAATTTTTTGGTTTGCATCCTGGGTTGGGCAGATTTTTTTCATTTGGTAATTTCAGTTACTGGATTTGTGTCCGTTTGATGGCAATAGGTTTCTCCCCTATTGAATTGGCCTATAACATAATTGGCGAAATGTTTCTACTATAGGAATACATACACGGTAATCAGGTTTTTAACAATGAGTATTTTATTTTGCTAAAACCCTTACTTATGGCAATTCAAAAGAAATACTGATTTCATGCTGAACATATAATGTAAATGGAACAATAATCTAATTTAAACTCAACAAAATTAATATCTAAACAATAGCAAATTAAATGAACTTGCATAAAATATTAATCATAAATTGCATTTTTTCTTATAACAAAGGGTTAATTGAATTAAGCTAAATATGCACTTAGCTATGAGTACAATGCAACTTACACTAAATGTTAATAATATGCAGTAAGCATACAACAGACCTACTTCTAACTTGAGGTATAACTGAGCAGAGGATTTTTCAGACATTTGAAACCTTTACTATTACAATATATTCCTATGCCTACCTTGGAAAATGAAAAGTAAACAAATGTATATTATACAAATACACTCAAGTGTTTTGCCTATGTATTGTTTAGTTAGCAAATTCTATTTCATAACAAACAATAGTTCACGGAAAAGCCTGAGTTAAATAAAACACATTTGAATAAAATATATCAACACAGGAATGAATTTGATGGTTATAATTTTTCTCAAATTCATATAAATGTAAATAGGAAACTTGTCATTATTACCTAGACAATATTTCCTTATATTGTCAATACTATACTGCGATTAAAATATGGACTGTGATTTATGAGTCAGACAGAATAACCTATCAAGTTTTTATGACAATAGTATTACATTGCATCATCATTTATCTGGTATCTTTATTATCATTATAATGGAATTATATCCATTAAAATTTTAAAAGCAATTTGAGTGAGTGTGGCTTCCATGCTTGCTTTTTTTCTGTAAGAGTAATTTTGCTCAAACAAAATTCTTATTATTTTAAATTAAGATGTGGCTTAGTCCTATGCCTAAGTAGCTAAATAACTAACAAGAAACAGTATTTTAATTGCCATACAAATATGACCTTATAATGGCCAATAACTGGTTCAGCTATCAACATAATTAACTTAATGAACTAAAATTGTTAAATATTTGGTCCAGTCATTAAATAATATTACCTACTAACTTACAACAGATAACATATTCCACATTTTTTTAACATGTCTGGCTGTGAACTTTGATAATACTAATTTTTTATCTTTTTGATCTATGGTTTAAGATACCTACTTGTTATCAAGATAATGTCAAGAAATTCAAGTAATATTTTACCTAGTTCCTAGGTGCTTCACAGAGATAAGAAAAGAATTAATAGCTCTGGGTAATGAAGGTGCACTGATAAAAGTCACCACATTGTTTTCTTTGACCATCTCAAGTTTACAAGCTGAACTTGTAAATTATTACATACAGATAAGACACTTTATCTTAAATGCCTAAGTTTCAGTCACATTGATACTGATACACACATGTGAAAGGCATTTTCGTATAAATTATGTAAAGGATAGGAAAGGTGAGCCATATTTATGAGCATAATCTGTTGAATATAATGAAAGCAAGCCAAGAACATGAATATTCATGACAATAATTACAGTTTACGATTTCGTAATAATAGTACTCGTGTTAGGTACAATTCCTAACATATGGAAGTAGTTCACTAACCTTTATTAGCCAATAGAGCGGGAACCAGCCGACGATGAAGTCCGAGAAGTACTCCACGACAGAGAAGCAAGCGTACACCACCCAGTATGTCAGCCATTTAGAATCGTCATCCTTCTGTGGCGATTCCAGTGCCTTCATCGACATGTACGCCGGGTAAACGAATCCAATTGAGTTACATATTAATTCAGCTCCAAACCCGAACACTAAATATAAACCAGTGAACGCTACCAAACCTGCACAACAAAATAAAACGTCAAAACCACGGCTAAAGATATAAATAAACGTGGAATAAAAAAAACCAACGTACCGACGAAGAGGTATACCCGGTTGACGCCGGATTTCTGTTCAGCTGTCTCGAAATATTTCGTCCATGGCTTGCCCTTGTCGTTGAGGCTGCGTTCCAAAGTATCCTTATATTCCTGCAATCTGGAAGCCATTGTGCTTGTAGAAATTAAATGTGTTACTGGAATTACAAATTGGCACTGTGGCAGTGGCAGTGGCAGACTATCTACGACCACGGCTCGTTGACAAGATAATGACAGTAAAATAATGGCGGATCCAAATTTTAATGTGTTACCAGTAATTAATTTTATGTTTACCACAATATAGATGATTAATTCAAAGTAGAATGTATCCTAATAGTAATTTTTTTATATACTTATATACTATTACTATTCTTTTAAATAATTATTATTTATGACGTAAATATTGATTACTCTTAAATTAATCCGTAGGTATACGTCTTCAAAGATCAAGAGGATGCATATTGTAACTTTTGTATTTATTTCCAAAAACTATATTAATTAAAAGTAAATTAAGCGTCACAATGTAGGCTCTAGGTAATAATTGAAATACTTTAATTTTCTAAACAACGTTTCATTAGCTCATATTTTACCACTTAATCTAGGAACCTTTTTTGTAGTGAAAAATGTTGCCAGAAACAAAAATAATAACCTGCGATAGGAATATTACCACGATGTTACAAAATAATTAGGTACATTAAGTCTATTAATTAGATACCTAACCAAGATCCCCATACATGATAATTATCATTTAAACGATTGCAAGCAGATGCGTCTGGTCCCATCCAAAGGGGGGTCTTTTTGTCTGGCTTGTTAATAAACCTATATTTTTAAATCTCTGAGCGTATGATGTGCGTATATTTTAGACGGCTATGGCCCGATATGGTAGCGGATACTGTCTGGAAGGTGCACCGGTCCAGAGCAGGTGCACGTCGTGCTAGGCTAGTAATTAAGATGGCTGTTTGAAGCCAATTAGATTTATTTTTGACTTGTTTTGGGAAGGTGAAGGTCGTCGAAGTAGTGTGATTATTATTTCTTACCATTCCACCGTACCTACATAATGGTGATTCGATTGCCTTTTATCTGGAGCGTAATTGAGGACTGCATGAGATTACCGGAATTTTCTCAAATAACCACAAACTAAATGTTCTTTGAGTAGAATACAGGGAAAAATAAAACGATTCATAAAGTCTTCGTATTTTTTTAATTCTTTAAAATATGAAAAGCGTTAACATTGTTATCTTTGTGCTTCATAAAAATAAAGTTTGTTCGATACATTAATAAATGGACTGGAGGTAAATTTGTTTAGCTAGTAGCACTTATTGAATAAATTAGTTGCAAGTACTTTGATGATGTCACAATAAAACACAGTCAGAAAACAATCGTAATCAAGAATAGGCTCAGCCAAGGATGGTGACGTCATATTTTTATCGATTTGTAGTCTGCCCCCCGAGACAAGTGGCAAAGCGCTTGACGAATAGAAATCGAAAATAATACAAAATATAATATGGGTTTGACAATATGTCATCCATAAAATAGTCGAAACATGATGTCATCTCCATACATTTATCATGTCATTCTATTCTATATAATATACATTCGTCAATCTTTTTGCCACTTGTCTAGGGGGGACGGGTAGTTTAACATTAATCGATATTATTAGTAGCTTTAAAGTTATTACGTAGGGTAGCAATACCAGCGGTTCATGAAAACTAGAAATAAAAAATCTTAAATCTAAATCAGGAACATAGTCTTGAAAAAGCAAATAATGACTAGTTTTAACAATAGTATCGTAATTAGCTGTTGGCAATAGTCCAAGTGTTCAAAGAATTCGCCCGTTCGTTGCTGCTAATGAAAAGATAATTCACAAATGAACTAATACAGATTAAAACAATGTCATGGATTTATTTTTGGATGTGGTTTGCGAAGCTGAGTAAAAGTAGCATGCACTTATTTTTAATAAATTTATACTTTCTTTTATTATGGCGAAACTTTAAAGTAAGCCGCAAAATTCAATCTTTTACGCCTTTTTGCTACTCGCAGTTCTATGTTGTCAAAATGTTGGCTTTCGAGGGTACGCAAATATGAAAATTAGAATTTCGCGGCCGAACTAAAGTATCGTTCTTTTAATGTTTATGGTAGCGTTACCAAAATACTTCCCGGAAGTTAATTTCTACATTAGTTAAGGAATGCAGAAAGGTATTTAAATATTAGAACACAAATACGCGTATTTTTATATTATTTTAAGCTCCTGAGCTCACACACATAGCACACAATTTTATCTAGATTTATAACAAAGGTACATTTACTTATTAGTTGGCAATTTTTCATGATGAGGTGTTGCAAGGGTGAAAATGACATCACAGATATTTATATAAAATAAATTTTTGATTGTGCATGATTTTGTGCGACAATTTTGATACAAGATAGATGTAACATTGAAATTTTTATTTATATTCCATTGTCATAACATTAGAAAAAAAACGAACCTATTTAGGTACCGTTTATTCAATCAATTTTGAATTGAATTCTGTAAAGCATTTAAAGCCGTTTCACTAATGCAATAAGAGTCAAACTCGGTTGCACAGACGGTAATTTAGGGTTGTCAAAATTTCTAATGGTATTTCAATTTGTAGTATAGTTAATAACACTCAGTGGTCACGAATAAAATAGATTGATTATAGAATTAACAGTTATTAGTGATATTCTAATACTAGACTACATTTAGTTATAAATTGGAATGAGAGAAACGAGCTAAAGAAAGGCTGAAATAGAATTTTTATATAGATAAATAGACCTTCACTAGGATAAAAGTACAAACATGATTTTCTATCTATCCTCTTCAAGTAATTAATGAGATTGGTCTCAGTCTTATTCTATAAATCGTGTAGAGGAATGAGCTAGGGTTGACGGTTTTATTATTAATACTCATGTTCAAAAATATTAACATTAACACAATAATAACATCTCTTACAAAAATGGCGCCATTAAAAATCCTATCTACGTGTTAATATTGAATAATCTATTGGATTTTATACAATTTGGGACTTAAATGCAACGTGTAACGAGGAATTTGGAGCTGTTTAATAAAAAATCTTAGAATACTAAAGCTCCGGTTATTTACATAAATATGACTGTATACTTATATTCCAAATACAATTAGCATACTGCCAATCTAAATAAATTTTGTTTGCTAAATATTTACTCTGTTGTAGGTTGGCAGTGAGCTAAATCAGTACCTCAGCCGTGAGTTTTCTCTCATACAACATGCTAGCGACCACGTGAAATATTTGTATGGCAAACTATAAAGGTATACAGCACATTAATAAGCATTTAAATATGGACTTTAAAATCGTACTCTTTAATTCATCATTCATTCATTTTACAGAGACACTTTACAGTTACGGCGCGGCGCGCTGTTTACTATTTTATGTTGTCACTGTAAACTTACTTTAAAGACCATATTCGAATGCTCATTATTGTGCTGTGCAGGAGCTGTATTATTGAGCTACGACCTTAATTCCTTTTGTAACCGCTAGAGGCGCTGTATAGTTTGCCATACAAATATTTTACGTGGTAGCTAGCAATTTACATAAGAAAACTCATGGTTGAGGCAGATAACTATACTTATAAAACTCCTAGTGACGCTTTTAATGCTGCTGATCATTCAATGACCATCAGTTTGCGTGGGGCCTTGCCGTTATACTTCTACCCTTTGTAATCTTTCTGACAACAAACTCACTAAATCAACTAGCATGTTCTAGAGTTAGAATAATGGAAAACAATGGAAGAAATATTTACCTAAATCAATATTGCAGCACTCATTGTATAATGAATATTGCATAACTTTATTTGGTGTCATTTTTAACAAAATTATTTGCCATTCACAGATCATTCGTAATCACAGACGTTTGGTAAAAACTAAACGATTGGTGTTCATAGTATTATTACTTAGATAGATACTTAATTACAATTATTTAAAACAACATACTTACACTACAAGGTATAAATTACGTGAACTAAAATATCGGAATAAATAAATATCAATAAAACCTGCTCTTTTTAGTATATTTCTTGTCACTCTAGACTTTATCAACGCTTACTCCTGCGGCCTAAGCAGGATACTATAATTTATTTTAAACATGGTGATATTTAATCGCCGGCGAATTATTTATAATTATCTTTGGTGAAAGTATAAACACTACCTAACTAATAAAATAAGTATATTTTGTTCTGGTATCACTCGGAACAAAAAAAGATAATCACCACGAAGTAGTCTATGAACAAATGAATGAATGAATAAATTCGGGGTACAATGCTTTTTTTACAATTTTGCCCATTGATGATATTTATGAAAAACGTTGTCTATAATTAAAAATAATGCCTAGACTTTTTTGCCGGCGATAAAAACTACCGTGTATTTATTTTATAAATATGATATTTTAATTTCGATAAACTTCTAAATTTCGCTTTGCGATTCATAAAATCTGTTTGCTTGGCAGAGCTACGGCCAAGTTTGCGACTTCGTAATAGGTGTCTATGAGTTCCTATTGCTTAGATTTCGCACGTAGTGTCGGACCCGTTTCCGGATCGCCAACGGAGAATGTTACGAAGCTTTGTGCTTCTTCCTCGCGTCGCGACGGTGTTCGTTTGGTGGGTGGGGCTTAAGCTCTCTGCAGTCCAACTGGAAATAAAAGTTTACGTTATTATATATAATTGTTTTAACTCTCCTGAGTGTAGGTATTCCATATTATTTACTATAAAATAGGAAATATTAAAATACCCTAATTGTATCCACAATTGTTAAACATTGTCAAGTTTAGGATGGCAAACCACCTAATATTGTGGTCACGAAACCGTTTGTCATTAATGATTCTTATTCGCTTGAATATAGGCCCGTTTAACCTATTGGAGACTCTGAGAACATTAGGATAATGTGCTTTTTTCTTGCTTCGGATTTTACAATTACATTGATAATATCGGTTATCGATTGGCGATTTAGGAACGGCCTCGACCTCATAGGCTGTAGACCTCATAGGCTGTAGTACTGGAAAATTGCCCGGAGCGTCCAGTGGAAAAGAAGGGTTTGTTTGAATTCTGTGGGTACTCAGGGTAGGTGATAATTTTCTACTTACTAATGTCTCGTCGTCTGGTACCCTGGATAGTAAGTCTAGGACTTCGTTATTTGGTATAGTGTGTGGCCGGAGGATTTTTCTTGTAAACTTATTAATACCTAGAACAAACAAAAAATGGTGTAGGCTCAGATCAGTTAGGGATTTAGGTAACAGAAAATTATGAGACAACCGCAGGACACTATCGTTGTGTGTTGTATAATATATGAACCTACATTCTATAGTTACGATTAATACGCAATATATTAAAAATTGTCGAGGAATGCGGTCGAGCGAACGCAGATCTCGCGTCCATCGACCTAAGGAAGTTAGTAGGCCACTGGCCTCCCTCGGGTTTTAGCTGGTAAGAGTCTGGCATAACCCTTCATCCGCCACAGGACAGAGAAAGTCCATCAGGACTTCCCAAGTAAACATAAGGATTAAAAATAGAGGTGTTATTTATAAATTCAACTTACCCCACGCCATAAGAAGGTACCTCAATGGTATAACGTACAACACCATCATGGCTCCAAACAACATTATAATCGCTAAATAACTTAGATATGGCACTGTAAAGTTCATCAGGCTGGAAAAGAAAAAAAATAGGTGTTGTTAAAAATAACTGCACTAACATTTCTATCAAGTATTGTAATGCCATAAATACTTTATTAATGGCTGCAAAAGGTCTAAAATAGGAAAGAGTAGCGTTTAAGGAAGAAGGTTTATGACTAGCAGTGGGTAAATTAAGAGCTGATGATTAATAATGATTTTAATGTCTTTGCTTTATGCTTTTAGTCACTAATTACGGTCAGGAACAGATACAAATGTTTAAGTATTGGTCCATAATTGGTTTTTTTAAGAGTAGGTACTTCTACGTACTTTTTAACCGATTCTCCCAAAGTGGCGACGTAACCAATCGCATTCTGTACAGTCTGCGTCACCTCTTGTATCGCCTGCAGTCTCTCCTTCAAAGATTTCTTTTCCTCCTGCAACCAACATACGTCGTCAACAAGAAGCCATCAATAAAGATTTTACAATCTGGCTAATTTTATTTTAGTCATAATGAATCCTTGCGATGGTAAAAATGGTCGTCCTTACGATGGTAAAAATGTGCGTTCTTACGATGTTGAAAATGATCAACTTACAATTGTAAAAATATTCTTCTTTACGATGGTAAAAAAATAGTCGTCCTTACGATGGTTAAAATGTTCGTCCTTACGATATGAAACTTATATGAAATCGTATTTAAACTTATGTTTTGATTTAACTGCTAGTATAAATTTCTGGTAGGCTACATTTAACTTGCGTGTAAGTAATTAACGGTTAACCTTCACCAAGGCCGTCGTGTGGCCATCAAAGACTGAACATACTAGACAAACAAACTAAGGTGGTATGGGTATCTAGACATGTAGAACAAAATTCAGCCTACTAACTCCTAATTTAATGTTTATACACTCCCTACTATTCTCTACCCACCTTATCAGCTTCGTCTTCATCATCTTCTTCAGCTAATAAGTCTTCGTCGTCAACTGGCACCAATAAAGCGTTGCCTCCTTAAAATAACGATTTTTAAGAAAAAATATCATCAACAAGTCACACTATTTTGAACACCGAACATAAACGACATTTACATTCTATACTCCATTAACATGTAATTCAAGCTTTTAGTATTATGTTATAAATGTTTATCTATCGTTTAATGGATTCCCATAATCAAAGATCTTTTTCTATGTATCAGTATGAGTTAACTGTCAGGACACCGGTCCAGTCCCTTTACCATGAACTAGCTTTAAGAGTAAATGGTAAGGGGCTGATGTGGTATAAAGATTGGCCAGCCAACTATGATGGTAGCGGGGTTGATCACCCAGGGTGCGCAGGACATATTTAGATAATTATAGTATACATGCATGCCAAGTAAAGTCCATTATTACTATTCCTCATAAATAGTTCGGGAGATGAATTCTTCATAGCAAATTCTTATTAAGATTCGCTCAAATATGTTTCATTCATGCTGTTTATGAATTTTCTTTAAATTATTTTTTGGCCTACTTCGATGACTCAAACTTACATAGAATGTGACAGAATGGTTCTACAAAAAGATGATATTTTTAAAATAAACCATGGTCACAACACTACCGATATTAGATTTATAGTTTGATCAAACGAGAATTGGATCAACTGCTATGACGCTGACTTTTCAACTAAGACTCATGTACAAAAAATATGCTCATTGCAGGATTTTGACTAATTGATCACCAACGACACGATTACAATATTTTTATTAACATTAGGCAAATTATGTCGCATAAAAAGTGTCCTTAATCAAACCATTTATAACACCGAATATGAACTACCTACATTCCTACAACTAACACTGACTCATAGTTAGTAATGTTAATATAGCTTTGATTGTGTGATAGACTTTGAACCGTCGCGTCATAGAGCTGACAAATTAACTTCAGAACCTATCCCACCCATGAGATTTTACTCGTAAACTCTCTAGCGACCACGTAAAATGTTTGTATGTTAATTTATATATATCGCCTTCAGCGATTTCATAAGCATAAAAATATTTTACGAGTGAAAACTCATGGTTGTGATATCTACAGTTTACAGTCTCCTTACTATAAACTCTTAAAGCAGGACAGTTTACGTTGTGGAAGCGAGACGCCGCATTACACTGCACGTAGCGTCGTCTCGCTTCTACATCGGAAAATGTCCTGTTGTGTTCTAAAAGTGAGTTTATGGTAAGGGGGCTGAAGTTAATTTGTCCGTTATGACATCACAATATTATAATGAAGCTGAGCTCATCCAATTCTTATTTTAATGGCACTATAGACATGCTGGCACTACTATATAAACTTACGAAGAAATTTAAAAGAAAAATAAGCCTGTGGGTCACTTCGAATATTTCTGACGAACTTTTTGAACTTAACTGAAAATAAAATAAAATACAAACTGAAAATGCATGGAAAATAAATCAAAAGAGGAAAGCAACACAAATTAAGGTTTTAGGATTATACTTTCTGAATGAAACAAAAATCAGTAGTATTTAGTTGTTTTTTAAGAAAGTTAACAGTCGCACTCGGGGACATTTATTGATTACTTAAGTCTAAAGCTACTTAAGAATAAAATCATCAGCCGGAAGACGTCCGTTGTTGAACAAATGCCTCCCTCTTTGAGATTTACTTCGTGAAGTCTTTACTTAGTTTTAGTTTAATGTAAACATTAACGTCTTTGAGTTCGGCGGTAAGACTTAGATTTTTGTAAATAAAGACTGTAACACGAATCCTTTGGTCTTTCTTAACTAATAATAATCTTTATTAAACTGACAGACTTAACAGCACTGATAGGCAGGTGGTATGACCGTTGGACTTCCAAGTCAAAGGTCGCAAATTCAAAACCCAGCACGCACCAATGTCTTTTCGTATTCATGTGCGTTTTATAAATTAGTTATCAGTTGCCAAAAACGGAAAACCTCGTAAGGAAACCGGCACACCTGAGAGATTTTTCAACGGTGAGTAAAGCCATGTCATAAGCCTACAAGCGGTTTAAACCCTGACTCCAGGTTGTTCATCAACCGATAAGAAGAAGAATAATGAAGACATTTATTCGTTGAGGAAATGTTATATGTATACTTGACTTACCAGTTAGCCTGTAAATAAGCCAGTTTCTACCCAAAAACATTAAGATAAGGAACGGCAGCATCCACATCTCGTAGTAGTAGCAAAACGCCAGCCACATCAGCAGACCCAGGAACGAACGGATTCTTGACTCCCACTCGAAACAGTCTCTGGTAAGATGAGAGTTTAGCTTTCATTATAAGAGTAATTATACAACTACGTAAAATCCGATATATTCAATCCACATCCACCACAATTACATCTGAGAATTGACGACCTGATTGGCGCAGTGGCTGAGCGATCGGACTGCTGCGCTAAGGGTTGCGAGTTCAATGTCCGCACGGGGCAAAAATTTGTGTGAACCGCAGATGTTTTTCCCGAGTCTGGGTGTTTGTGTTTGTGATATTTCATGTTTCTAGGTGCAATAATATGTATAGATCTAATAGTTGGACATAACTAGCTGCGATAAAAGCCTATGTGTTAATCCAGAGTGTCTGCTACCACCACACCAAATTTTAGTATAATCGGTCCAGCCGTTTTAGCGTGAAGAAGTAACAATCAAACACACTCATAAACTTTCGCAGTTATGATAAGTGTGATAGATTGTACCTGTTCGTTGCCCAGGGATCTATGAAATCATAAATACTTACTGTAAGATCTTCCCAACTTCGATGAACCACATGATAATAGCTTTCAGCCTCATGACGTTTCGAATGAACAGCTGTCTCTTGAACTTGGCCTCTTGGTAGCTATAACTATTAGCTTATTAGCTATACTTTGATTCACTATTTCACAAAATTGATAATACTGCATTAGTTTAAACAAAACGATTTAAGTTGCTCCAAATGAACATAGCTAGAGGCTTTCTACTGCCCGAAAATTGTAAAAGTCTCTCAAAGTGCAGTCTAAATGAAATATAGTTAGGGCGTATTTCTCGAGTTGGACTAACTTTGTTTTATCTGTCTGCAGCAGAAGTCATGACTTTTGTTTGAATAATTCATTAAAAAATACGCCTCTTCACTTTAACGCTTGAAAATTTAATTTAGTGCAATTAGCATCGACACAAAAATTTCGTTTATTTCCAAATGTTGACAAAATGATTAAGAGTTGTGCAATCTATAAAAACCTATTTAAAAGCTATCATTATATGTTAAAAGTAAAATGCAATAGAAAATAGGCAGGCGTTTCTGTTGGCGGTACCAACAGAAACGTGCGATTCATCAGAGTAGATACTTGACTTGCTTGCATTTGCTTTGCATTTAGGCAGCTTTTCGCGCATGCACTGAAGGTGATGTACCTACTTAATAGACCAGTGTCTTGGCGTCTATTACGGACAATTTATACAGTATCACGTAGGTGGTATATGGTGGTGTAGGTTCTTTATGTCGGCAAAATTTTCGGAAAGCTAGACCATCTTCTACGTTGCACTATAGGGACCGTAAACAAGTGGCAGAACGCTAAAAAAAGGCTAGATAAGGACTTTAAATCAAAACTTACAAAGTGAATATCTTCATCCAGTTCGGTGTTAGAGTTTTGTATTCCGTATGCGTTTGTAGTCTTGCGTTACCAAGTTCTAGGACACAGAAGGGGTCGGACTTGCCACCCAGGTCGGCGGCTGCTAGACCCTTAGCACCATACACCTTTACACAAAGCCATCCCACGCCACTCGACTGCTCGTTTAAATGATGCCACGTCTAAAACGACAGTGGTATTGAGTAAACAAAATATTCAAATACGTCTGAAGAAAGAAAAAGTTGTAGTGTTGGTTATTTATTGGAATTCTCAGTATCATTAGACAGAGCTGAGGGTTACATTATTGCTTGCATTGATTGCTATATATCTGTGCATTTTTTTCGATAGTATTATATAAAGTAGCTGTTTGCTGTCCCCTATAAGTAAAATAATATCAGTACAGGCTTTGCGGTTGTGACTATTTAGTGGTAATTATCCTATCAGATATCGTAAGAATGTTCTACAGCTCATTTATTTTTGCGAAAGAGCCATTTTCGTCATTACATCTTATCTCATCCTACGTGTGCTGTGCGACAATGATAGCTTTTATCAAAATTCCCCTTAGGCCTCAACCTGCAGAGGCGGCGTAAGGCGGCCTCGCAGTCCAAAGGGCCTCGCGCCTTGAAGAATACAACGAAAAAAAAAATTTTTATAAACTACCTATACCCACGATTTTTAGTGCTGTCTAGAATTCATCCGGCTAAGACTTTTGTGAGACTAGTATTTGAAATCCTTTCACACACAAAACAAAAAGCCCTTTTAAACGATACCTCACACGATATATTTAATCCAGGAAAGGGATAGGAGAGAGGTCAATGCATCCCCACTCCCTCGTGGGAGTATCGACTACTACTTAAGCAATATCATCATCATATCATCTATCATATAAAAAAATAATAATATCGGTTCATAAATGACTGAGATATGAGGGAACATTAATAAAAAAAAACCCGACGAATTGTGAAACTCCTCCTTTTTTTGAAGTCTGTTAAAAATGAAAGTAGAGGGCCTCGCGAATTATAATGTGCCCACATCAAATTTACCTCTTGCCTCTTCACTGTCAACCTGTTCCAATGACTAAATTTGTCACTACCAAAACCCGGAGGTCTATTGAGAATATTTATAGAAACGACAGTTTTACTTTCGTGTATATTCGGGAATGCCTGACTAGCTTCTATACTTCTAGACTAATGAGATATTCCTTTAAGACGACGTCTTTAAGACCCAAGTTAAGGATCCCACTATGAAGAGCAACCACCAATTTAATAATAACAATAATAACTTACGTATCGCCTCTCAATAATTTCGAGGTCTCTCGGGTTTTCCTTATAGCTGCTGAGGTCCGTAATGGTTTCTGACTGCGTCGTACCACTGATAGTCAACAATAAAAATATCTGACCATTCCCATCTTCAAGATCCTTTCGTATATTATGTGTTTTTTCTCTTTCTAATTTTGATAAGTCTATTGAACACCTGTGGTTTTAAAATTAATTAATTAAAGAACAATTTTTATGCCTATATTGATGAAAAAGACAGTGGAATTGAGGTACATTATTTTGATTATAGTACTCGGTAGTTTTATGGGTTAATAAGCCGAGTGGCTGATTAAGGTAATGACTTTTTAACTACTACGGTTTTTTTGTAAACTACCGACATCATTTTGACTTTTACTACCGTCAATATTTATAAGTGATCAATGTTTTAGGTAATACTATTCCTTATACTTTTTACTAAACAAGGTAGATTCTGACATATTTTTTAATCAAGACCAAAGAACAGCAGAATTTTTATCCAAATAGGAAAATCCTTTTTTTCCTTTTGTTACCTTTTGTATTGCAAAGCCTGTTGCAAAAATTGAGACGCATTATTAGGTACCACCTTGTTACTAAAATGACTTTGTATTTTTTACCTTTCTCATAATAATTATAATGTAATGTTCTCCCTAAACGAATTTAAGGTTTATGTAAGTAACAATAGAACTCACCTTCCTAAAAAGTCATCCTTGGTCTGTTTATCTTTGTCCCAGACGGTGACCTCTAATATTTGCTCCTGGTCGTCGTAGAGGTGCAAGTCAAACTGCTCCAGCCACGAAGGGTGCAAAGACTTCCATACTACCTTACTCTTATATTTCTCGTTACCTAACCTGGATAAAGGAAAGAACAAATTAATTTTGACATAGCTTACTTTTAGAAGCTGGCATAAAAAAGCAGGGTAAAGTCAGGTTGCGGATGATGATGATAATAAAAGACTAATTTCAATACATCCAATCATAGTCTTACAGGCTATTTAACTTCTGGCACAAACTGACAGTGGTGCTACTGATGACGTCATTTCTGGGACAGAAGTGATAAGTTGGTTCGTAATAGCGGCTATCAAACTCAAAAATGACGTCGTTTTGGCGTCACCAAGCTCACGGCTATTCTAGTTAAGCCTTAGGGCCGGTTTCACTATCTTCAAGTAAAGTGTTGAATAGTTACTTTTTGATTAACTCTAATCGGCAAGTAAAAGTAACGAGTATCTTCTATCGTATCTTAGCTACAGGTCAGTTTATCTCTTGATTAATGTTACTGTATGTAATTTGTATGAGTAGTTACGGGTGACCTTAAGTGGCGGTCAGTTTACTTGACACTTTACTTGTAGATGGTGAAACAGGCCCTTAGTTTATTAGACTCTGTAGAACAGACCATAAGTTTGAAATGTAAAAAATATTTTTATGAATATGGTATTTTGATTATAAACCTAGAAATTCGATAAAAAGTACATACAAAAATAATTTATTTTTTTCAGTCAGTCTGTATAGAGTATACTAGTGAACTGTCCGTGTCAATGATTGAGTGCTCAAATAAAAAATAAATTACGTTTACAAAAGGCAAACAAAAAAAGGCGTGGAGCCAATTAAAAACGGAAAAGTGCTGGATGACCCGCGCCCTGCACTTATTAACCCTTCAAATATTTGCGTGTCGACAACACATTACCTAACGTAGCATTAAAGGGTTACTTTTTAACAAATTGCGGGTAAGAAAAATACGTTAATAATTTAATTTACGATACCGTTTATGATTCTAGTTTTTATGTTATGCGACAAAAAGCCTGTAGTTACTAAATTTAGGTACTTTTGTAGGTACTACACATAATTATAAATAGACTGTATGGCATTACTAACTGTACCGCATTAAGTCCAAATATGTAAATATTAAATACCTAACGGTATAATACCTAACCTGCTTGCGAATATAAAGTACTTATTAAATTTCGTAAACCCATTTCATTATCATTATCACCAGCCTGTTGCAGGCCACTACTGGACATAGGTCTCGCCCAAGGTACGCCACAGAGCCCGGTCTGCTGCTTTATGGATCCAGTCGCTGTTGGCCATCTAATGCAAACCAAACCCATTTAATTTAGCGCAATGCATTCAATGCGCTGAATACACCACATTTGTAAACGACAGATCAGGACGAATGAACGACACAACATAATTCATTCATTCCTTTTTCAATTCAATTGGATTGGAGCCATCGTTAAACATAAGTTTACGGCTGCGAGTTTTTAACTTTATTCGTGTTCGCATTAAGATGACTCGGTTGTAACGAAGCAGAAACTAAAACCTCTTTCTTGCGTAAATTTATACACAGTAAAGTCGTGGTCGTGTTTCGTGGCGTTAACGCTTCATTTTATTTAAACACTAGCGCCCCGAGGTGTTACCTGCTACATTTTTCGAGATAAAAGTAGCCTATGTGTTAATCCAAGACGACAACTACCTCCATACCAAAATATTACAAATTTATCAAAATCGGTCCAGCCGTTCGAGCGTGAAGAGGTAACAAACACACTCACAAACTTTCGTTTTTATAATATTAGCGAGATCATCATTTTGCTTATATATATCTATAGCTCATTGCTTATCAGCGTGTAAAGTGTGTTATAATCAAATCAGCCACTCACCTAAACTTACAATAAGGGTCGCTGGACCTGGTGTCCATGTCCATGGCGGGAAGGTTCTTAGCCTCCACCAGCACGATGGTCACCACAGAACTCCATATCTGCGCCTTCAGACGTTTGTTCACATCACTCAGCCTTGTGTTCTTTAGTAAATACTGGAAATAATAGTTTGTTTTAGTTATTTATGAAGCTTCTGTAGAAGAATGCATTTCAGAGCCATTTTATTATGTGTGCCCACATTAGACATTTCTCCTGTATGGGTGCGTTTCATAAATATGAGATGCCACAAACACCTAGACTCGGGGCAAACATCTGCGGATCACAAAACTTTCTGCCCCGTGTGGTAATCGAACCCGTAACCCCTAGTGCAGCAGTCCATGCGCTTAGCCACTGCGCCAATCAGGTAGCCATAAAATTTTACATGCATACCTTAACTTCGAATTATCGCAGCAGTTAATATCAGCTAATACTCGCTCGTTTTTTGACCTTTAAGGGGAATCCCACTTTCTCTCTCGGATTTAATACTCTTTTAAACTGGATTATCAGAAAATACATATTTAATGGACCTTACAGATAGTCATGCATTAAAAGTATTTTTTAAGTTTAGAAGTTCAAGAATAAATCCTCTTAATAACCTTAAAATCGTTCCAAAATTCCAACATTCCATTAATGTCGATTAGTACCTATACTCCGTGTTCAACAATGTTTGCACTAGTACCATCATGCATGTATATACACATCATAACATATACAGCACCTCTGCGTATGCGGTAACCTAACTCCCGGACAAACCGATACCAATGCCTTTGAGCACACAACTGCAATATCGCATGCATGGATAATTGGTATCTTGCAAAGAAAATGTTTGCCCATTTCCAATATTTGTAGCGTTATTGACGGTATTTATCCATTTGAAAATTATCAGGGGTTAGTAATGTTAAACACACAATTAGTCAAAGCAAAATCACTCGTTAGTCAAAGCGAAGACTCACAAAAAGCATTTGAAATTAACAGAATAAAACATACACAACGAAACAATGATTTCTTCGAAGCATACTTATTTTATTAGTATTGTTAGGAACAATGAAATGAATTGCGGCACACTAAAGTCCTCTTCAGAAGTCTTTACAAAACAGAATTCTAAGAAATAAGAAACATTGTGACGCTACTGAATACAAAATACGAAAGTTAAGTATTTTTAATCCAAAACAGTGCAATACAAGCCTGCACGAGCCGAATTTCCAAGACCACAAAGTTGTGAAACTGATTCTTGTGCCAATTTCGTTTCCACATATAACAATGCAATATGTTTCGAGTTGGTAAATGACTGTTTCTCTGGCTACTCGTAGCTCAATCGTTCATGTTTTTAAAGTACTTATCCGATGTTCAGTCGAGCTTGAGCCCATGGCTTGAGCATAACAAACAGATTGAAGTTCAAACATGTCCGTCAAATGTAAACGTAGTGATTATATTCTCTTTGTACAAACGTAGCATTGGTAGGTCTGATGACATATTGACATATCGATCACCCTGTATGAAGGCTCCAATGGAAAGCTCTTAATGAGTTTGCAAACTTATGTTCTTGTACTTTGTTTATTCTGTAATCAATTACGTAATACTTTTTCAATATTATTTCACAGTTGAAGAAAGCTCCATTAGTAAGTTATATCTGTTATATTTTCTGTCGTTTAGATGATTATTTTACGCCCAATATTTCTCTGAAAACACCGCAGTATGAATACATTTTTCTTATTTATTTATTGACACTGACATCGTTATGATTAGCTTGCGCGTGAATTTAGCTATATAGTCTTGGGGTGCAATGGAAAGTCTTCACGAGTGATGATACCTAAGTTCAATAAGCGGACCCTGAACGTTTAACTTCGCTACCTTCCTTACTACCTACTACTTTCTTATCCAATCTCTAGGCCACGGCATGACTATACTATGTGATACATTTCTTATGCTGATACAACGAAGAAGAAGCATTTGTTGCAACGGTACGGCCACCGATTTATTATCGTTTCGTTATTACCATAGACCAAAAATAATTTTTTCTCTATGTTATTACTTTAAAAAACCCTGGTACAGGCACCAAAGAGTAAATATAGACCTACGTTTATACAGGCAACCAACCAACTACGATCACAATTTGAAAAGAAAATTCACATCTCGTTCCCGAGATCCGAGAATCGATTACTCCGACCGCACGTCTATCGTCTGAGTTTATTCAAGTTCAGCGGTTTTGCGTTACATTCCAATTATTATGGTAGAGACATTCTCATTCCAGTGGCCTTTGACGAATATAAGAAAAAAGGTAAAGGAAATGGTTTGACACAAGTACAAAAGAGTAATGATGTCATAAAATATTATTGTCTAGATTTGTGTAACTTTATTATTTTGTATGGTAAGCGAAGTCCGTATGTTTGTATTATTATGCATGAATTTAGGGCTTAATCCTTCATTCATTCGTGATAAAGTAGATGTATTTAGATACATGCCGAGTGATAACCGGCCTAGAATTAGAACCACCCCCTAGACCACTAGAATTAGAACTAGAACCACCCCTTTCTTCCCGTAGGTGTCGTAAGAGGCGATTAAGGGAAAATCCGTAAAAAAATGGGCAAAAAGATGGGCAGCGTCTTCTGTATCTTCACCACCAATACTGCGATCCCCAAGCCGATTGCCACGTGTGTGGATTATGGCACCGAACCCTTATCACAGGGGAAGGCCTTTGCACAACAGTGGACGTCTTTCAGCTGGTGATGATGGTTTAGATACATTGGAAAGTTTTGGAAAAGATTTGAGAACGAGAGAAAGAGAAAAAAAATACAATGCTGTATTCTGTTACCTGCCCTCTGCACGGCATAAGCGCTATTACAACAGATGTAAAAAGCATCGGTGCCTTGAATTTCAAATTAATCAGGTACCTATTGATCGTACGCTATATGATTTAAATTTAATTTATATTGATTTAACAGAAAGCATGACTCACCGCAATCAACCACATTTTTTTTGCAACCATTACAATGGAATTAACGCTACCAATATGTTTTTCCCTGAACACTGATTTATAGCTATTCATACCTATACTTTATAGGAAACTATAGCAGGAAATAGCTATATATTAAGGCTATTTCAAGTTTATTATGATAATATTACTAAAATCCAATTTACTTAATATATCGGTTATTTTGATACAATTTTTAACTGACTTCAAAAAAATCTTTTTTATTTTATTTTTTAACAAAAACAGTATCAGTACAATTTATTTGCTTTTCAACGTTACCTTTTACGTATTCCTAGATTTTTTGCATTTGTATTCCATTACGCAAATGCAATTCCAATCGCAGGTCGAGACATCGATTTGCAGAATTCAAATCGCAAGTTCTCGCTGCATCAATACTAATGCTTGTTCCAAATAGAGATTGATGCACCCTCTAGTTGAAGTACCTATATTATGTAAGTATAGCTCTTCAATATAAAACTGATTACCACTCTTTTCCATTAAGCCTTATTATCGTTATCAGCGTTAAAGTAGGTCCTATCAGCCCCATTACCGTGAGTATCATACATGCACACAATACCGCGAGCATTTATGCTCGTGTTTTGGAAGGCCGCACGTTAATCCGCTGGTCCTGCGCCT
Organism: Abrostola tripartita; assembly: GCA_905340225.1. Lineage (NCBI taxonomy): Eukaryota > Metazoa > Arthropoda > Insecta > Lepidoptera > Noctuidae > Abrostola > Abrostola tripartita. The sequence continues at coordinate 6,241,522 of HG996510.1, read as the reverse complement.
GATCTATCCTGTCCTGTCGGTCTACTGTCCGATCGGACTATGTAATGACGGGAATAGGAAGTGCACTATATAATAATTATAGTGTCTTTATTATCTCCTGCGTAATTGGCTAGTCTCAGTTCAGAAAGGCCGCGAGACCAAATTTCAGTCAGTAACAAATTATTATTATTATAATAATACAGCGAGCATAACTGTTAATACCATTAGTCAACATCCATTAACCCTTAAATTAACACCAATATATTAGAAAGCGAACAAAACACGCATGCTGTTAACACCACGGCAAAAAGTATGAATACCCTATGGAATCTATCGCTTTGGCTTTTGAGCCTCGGGAATCGGTTGCCGAGTTTCTCGATCAAGTCAGTACACGTTAGCAATGGCGCCGGTTGGTCCAAGGCAGTGGATCCTGGAGGGAGGCTGCCGGCTCTGGGGCGGATTTCTGAATCTCTGTGGTGATAAAGATACTGTTGAGCTAGTAGAATAGATGCTGTGAAAGGCCTTAATGATATTGAACATACATAATTTTGGGACTATAACAATCAGTATGGTTGCTATCTGAGGTTAAATGAAACCCTAACTATACTTACAATGATAAAATATAATATAGAAGGATATTTTTTAGTAAATTAAATTCATAGTACAAGGAATACATTAAATTCATAGTACATATTAAAAGTTTTTTTTTAAATTACAATCTAAAGACTTTATATTTAAGAATCAATAATTTATGAATCCGATGATAGATTAAGGTACTTAGGTACATGTCAAAAAAACAAGAACAAGACCCAAAATATCATAAAAATATAACAGCAGCTCTAAATTATATAAACCAAAAGAGGAAAGTAATATAAAATGTATGAAATTTAATGTACCTTTCTTTCTCATCGCTAGACGACAAACAAGAAAAACATGAGTCACTGGAGCTATCGTAAAACGTGTCATCGAAGGCCAGGTTACATGCGGATAGGCTCTTTTTGCTCGCCTTACTATACAACACGTTCCCTTGTTCAATGTTAATGAAGTGTTTGCAGATAGCCTTAGGATCGTCATTCTCAACCGGCTCGTCAATTACAAATGAAGGTACGCTCAAATATTCACCACCTCCATCCCCATCACTCGAACTTTTATCCGCACTCTCAGCAGAATTATCATCTATAGAATTTCTCTCTTCCGACAAATGAGAAATAAACTTCGATATCTTCGAACGTTCAATTTTAATCTGCACTTGATCTTGAAATTCATCCATACGATCTTGTAGTTTCCCTTGGATTTTTATAAATCGGTTTTTGATTCGATCTATCTTGTTCTCAGACATTTTGTTTTGTTCACACAACACTTTTAGGAAACCATCACGTTTTTTTGTTTTCGAACTCACTCACGAAGTTTTGGCTTAAGAAAAACAGAAATAAGATAAAACGAATGGAGATAAAACAAAAGTTTCTTCCTCAAGTGTTTGTTGGTGGCTACTATGAGTTTTAGGAACGAGTATCAATCGAATTACTGAGAATAGTGACGTTTAGAATCGAGAATTAGGTTCCGATACACTAATCGAAATACATCTTGATTGTATGAATTCTTGTGAAGCACTAAAGAATAAATTAATAAGGGGGATAACAACATCGATGTATTTTTGGGATACAACAGATGTAACGATAAAGTTTTCATTATTATATCGTATGTTAACGAGAAACATTACAGCAGGGCCGGGTAAAACAATAAACATTGAATTCTTCGTTGCTAAGATAAAAATAATGTAAACATATGAGATAAAAGAAGGCCACTTGACAAAAGTTGAATCATGAATCTGTATAAAGTTAATATTAATTGTTTACGTAAATCTTTTTGAGAATATTGACAGTAAACGAATCCAGCGGTTCTAATTAGATCATTTTTAATATTGTTTGTTTATATCCAAGCTGGAATGCCAATTGTCGTGTCTGACAAATCTATATTGCTTCATTAGTTTGGATAGTAATAATCTGGAATTGCTCAGAGTTCTTTTTGTATCGGAGAAAGATTAGAATGGTCGGAAATGTCGTTCGTTTTCGAAGCATAACAGAATATATTCATATTTTTTCCTATATAAAATACTTGTTCATGTGCAATACCATCATCTATTTTCAAACATGGATTCCCTAAAGTGCAAGCCAATACGTAATTTCTGTCTTTGTTGAGATGGAAATAGTTGTTTGTCGTTGTTTCTTATATTGCACCTTTGTTCCGTTCTAAAGTGTCCTTAACTAACAAGAATCTCCAAGGATAATCCTTTAAAATATTTTGTTTAAGAACGGAATGAGAATATGTTGTTTATACCTAGATCACATGATATTAGAAAATAATTTGTCATTAGTTTCATAATTAATTTCCATATTAGCCGTAGCTGTTCACACAATTAAACACAACCTAAAACTTACGAAATTTCAATACCATTTATATGGTTATCGAGAGAGCGAAGATAATTATAGAACTCTGTGACGTATAAGGTTGTGCCAGGCAATGAAACACCAATACGAGTATTAACATAATAACTTAGTGAGTCATTTCATTGGAAACTCCGCTAACGTATTTGGTATCAGAATGTCAATTACTAATATTTTGGTATGGATAAAATATTATGCCGAATAAAGAAAAAAAATTTAATGGCATAAAAAATAAAGACGAGGTCGGAGACTTTTTGTAAACTGCGTTCACGGTATGCGTGATTAAAGACTAATAAAAAATTCTGATTCGTGAAATTGGAGATTACCCCAAAGCTTTTTTCCTTATTACGGATTTATTATGAACAAATCGACTTTCTTCTACAGTTTTGACACCACGAGAATAAAGTCCATTGTTATTGAATGAAAAACAGTATTGTTAATTGCTAAAACCTGTTTGGAAGTCTAAAAATATAGTTAACTAAACTTGTTCTTGATATTTCAGTAGGTACAAATCCTACAATGTTATTTACTCACAATACATCATGTCCACGCGTTACGTTACAGTAACAACCGGCTGTGAGTCATAATAATATAATGGACGAAAGACTGCCAACGTGCATTGAGCAAGAGGTACTTTACTATAATTGTAGGTTATTAGAGTGTGACAGATGCTAGGTGTTGTGAAGTTGAGGATTACAGCGACGATGTGTCGGAATCTCTGTATGTTGTTCATTAGCATCACGTTTGTGTTCTTATCCTATGTCTTGTAAACCCAGGGTCAAATGACGCCTGACTTATAGCCAAGAATGACCGTATAATAACTGACTTCGATTAAAGAGGAGGATATCAAAATTTGTCTGTTATATTTTTGTCCTATGCATGTTCAGTGATATCTACGAACAGTTTACCGATTTTGAATAGCAATATTTTGTTTGAAAGAGTATGTGTTACTTATAAAAGCTCCAATATCAATTTGGCATGGAACGGATGAAGACTTTCTGAGATAGACAATGGAATACAATTAGACTCAGTTGTTATTTTTTTTATCTAAACAAGGTGTTATCCTGAACTTCGGAAATTGATTTCCAAAGACCATATTTTCTTCTTTCCTTACCTAGATATAGTCTCATTAATCTTTGTTAGTCAGCTACAAATCAGTAACTAAATATGCTTGTAGACTATAAGTCTCTATCTTTGTACTAAATTGGATTGGCATGAGATCGATTCATTAGTATCACTTAGGTTGTCCCTGGTTTATCCAATAACAAATCTAGTTCACCAAATGCATTGGTATTATCTGAAACTTTATTTGTCACCATTGTATCTAATCTAAATAATTCTATTCCATACAAGTTGTTTTGAAAACAAACGCTTGTTTTGTAATTAATGGTGTAAATGAGTTTGGGTAATGTTTTAGAATTTCAATTGCTCTTGCTTTCATTTAAATTGAATTTAAAGTTGGTAACTTTTCTGTGTTTGTTTGTATTTGAGGTGTGTTAGTGAAGGCTAACTTAAGATTTAACGAAGAATGGTAACATAGTCTAGAACTTAAAGACGCTTGAGACACGTGTGAATTTGTTGTTCGCAAATTGCAATTAAAAACTTTCTAGTATATCAAATCAGGTACATACTACCTCAATGTATCAGACCCCATAATCTGCTCTTCTAATAAAGCGTGTTATCATCACAAACATCCAAATATACCGTTTACATGCTTACTAATATTATTTTGATAGATGTCAGCTGTTGTGCGTTCCTATTCTGGTTAAGAACAACAACCATTAACAATGCCAAGCAGTTGTTTTATCATTTTAAGCTATTTTAAGTGTTTTAAGTATATAAAATCCATCCTCCATCCTCGATAGTGTGCTTATAGTTCCCGTCACTATAAAAATATCACCAAATATATTATTCTAAAAGTTTCACTATGTTAGATTTGTATTTAAATTGTTTTCGAAGCAAAGTCTTACATTGCCTTATATAATCTTGGTAGAAAAGGTACCTGAACAAGAGAAATGCCAAAATACAAATCTGCTATTGACAGTCCAGAGATTGAAATCCAAAATGTCAAGCACCAGAATATTGAATATAACAAAATAATTGGTCACGTCCATCGGCTGCCCTGTCAATAACTGGAGAGCTTATTTCAATAAACTATTTACAGTCTATAAAACTTATTGCCTCAGGGAAATCACATTTAGTTGAGAGTAATTGATTCAATCCATCGCATTTAAGACAGTATGGCGTCTTCTCCATAGGGACGGTCTCATTAATGTCTACAATTAACTAGAACATTACTAGTGTTTGTGTAGCTACGTACTGATAGAGATAAACCGCTGTTAGCTGTTATTTGCTAATCGCGTCAACCTTGGCCTCATGTGAAGTAATGTTTATGGAGAAGTTAGTACCTATACATTATTATTTTCACGTCACATCCGTTTCTGTCTGTTTCGCATAGCGTCGATGCAGTTTGCAGACAATTCAATCAATTATTCGCTCCCTTATGTCTAGACTTGAGACATAATATGGCAGTACATGCACGTAAACTTTTTTCGACAAAGCACTTTAAAGTTTTCGAAAACACAAGACTTTTACGTCATGCGCGAATATTGGGTAGGTATTATTTGAAGCTTTTATTTCTATTAAATTCCAATGCAAAACAGATACGCTGTCTTTAGTCACCTTAATTTAAACCCAATTGTTATAACGTATTTTACATTTGAGAAACCTAATTTTCTTAAGTAACTTTGAAATCTAAATAGAAGATTATGATCTTATAATTATCTTAATTTTACACAACAATCCAAGATAATTCAAGTAAGTCTTAAAAATGAAGCCAGTTGTAAAGAAGCGACGAAGCTTGTTCAGCTAAAATTATAAAAGTATAACAAGAAGAAACTTGCACGTAAGAAAGTTTGGAAAACAACTTATGAAGTGTTATTTAATGGAGAACTTGTTAAGAATGAGGAAACTAGAACGCAGTCGATTAGAGGCAACATTACGAATCTGAAAATGGAGCAGACATTAAAAATAGTAAACAGGAAAGTTGATATACGTATTGCTAAAGCAACAATTCATCAACAATCCATGAAAGAATTTCACGAAATTTAGCACTATCAGGACAAGTAAAATTAAATAGGTCTCCAATGAAGTTGCATTCCACTGGCGAAATGTTGGGGTACTACACTTTTGTCCTTCGGGGAATACAGGGTGATAGTTTGTTTAATTAAATAACTTCTAGCAAGATTGATAAAATAATAAAGATGTACTCAGTTTTGTTTAGTAGGTCAATCAAGCTTTACCAGTCTACTGCTAGATAAAGGCGTCTCCTCATTTTCGCCTTAACACCTTGTTTAGTAGATCTTAGAAAATAAAATATAAAAAAAGACATACGATCCTAGACAGATCCTAGACATTTTCCAATGTAGTAATTTAAAAGTTCTAACGGGTATATCTACTGTCCTTCACCTTTTATGTTTGTTAAAACTAACAAGCGCTAAGACTGCAGAAGTAACTTTTTAAAATGAAGCCTTTTCAAGCCAATGTAGTACCACTTATAAGTTAGCTTTGTCAGCTTTTCAATAAGAGCCCATTTAGAATAAGGGTTTCTTAAGGCAAGCGGGCTGAATAGTTTTAAGAAAAATTAAAACAAAACTTTTCTATTATTTTTTTATATGATATCAAGCGATGAAGAAATGTTGTTTCAAATGCCACAATCATGTATCATTAGCACCAAACGAATTTTTGGTTTATACGAAGCGAATGTGCATTTTAGATTCCATATCAACTATGGAGAATAAATTGCGTATTCGATAGGAATTATTGACTTCCAAAAAATGTGTACCACTATTTTGTTTTCTTCTATAAGAAACAGAACGAATAAATACTTTCTCTATACCATGCTGATGAAGACTTAAACTGACTTAAACTTAAAACATTATTCATAACTAATTGAATTCAGTCAACAACAAACAAGTAAAATCAACGAGTCGCAAACAACAAAATGTGCAATACTTTATGAAGAAACACTTCGTAAAGTTTAAGCGTGAAATAGATACTTACAAGAAAACGGCCCATAATATTTTAGTAGCCAATAACATGTTTTGCCACGCGTAGGTACATACATGAATGCAAATATATACTGCAGTAGTACATAGAAGATGTGTAAACTATCGGAGACACATTCTGATTTATAACTTTATAGGTACATTTCAAAGTTCCTTTTAAGTGTTGATTAAGTTTAGATTCAAAAACTAACCAAATTATTGGCAGAAATGGTCGATTTTTTCGATTTTTTTCATTATGGGACGATCAAATATGATGATGAAAGATGTTGGTACATGTTATATATTAGAGCACCCTGGCCTCGGAGGACCCAAACTCAAGACTAATGTACTTAAACAACTTAAACAACTTTAATTATACACAGATCACACAAATATTTTACGACATGATTAGCGTAGAGGCTAAAGCTATTGGAATGCTGAGCTAAGGGTTGGTTCGATTGCCGCACGGGACAAACAATTGTGTGATCCGCAGATGCATGTCTCGAGTACGGGTGTTTGTGTATGTAATATTTCATGTTTGTGAAACACACCCACGATACATTATAATGTTTATATCACGTTAAAATATTGACAGTATTGATTTCTTGTGCCTTCTTAGTATGAGGCCTTTGTCCTGCAATAAGACAGCTAAAAGGTGGGCCTATTACTATTGTTTATAATTAATTAAGTTGTGAATCTGATGTTGGCTGGGTTATAAAGCTTAATATTCTGGCTAAACTAGCCGGTTTCAGGAAGGAAGGAAGAGGTGGCCTGAGGTAGCTAGATCAGGTCACACAACGAGAGAAAATTGTCGTATTTCTCAAAAAATATAGACACGTCCCTATTTATGAATAAGATGGGCAAATTATAATAATTTTGCCAATTAGTATGTTAACCTTTTGCCACTTTATAAAAGAGGTATCTTTATATGACAATCTAAACATTATCTTCACACAAATTGCTTAAAAGCTTTATACATATTTCATATTTTTAAAAGGTTTTTATTATTTAAAGAAACCTTTTTAACGGAAAGATAAAGGATGAGTATTTAGAAAACATTGTTTACTCATACATACTTTACTCAATAAAATGCACTTGAGTAAAAATATAAAGGCTTTTACATAAGTATAAGCGATGTTAAAACCTCTTAACCGTCACCTCATATTGACAGAGGTATGTATCTATTTATCTTTGATGTACAAAAAGACACTTAAGAAATAAAATACACAATTTTACAAGTTAGTTAATAAACATATTATGTAGGTATTATTTTCAATAATATTTTTAAAGCTTTCCTTAGTTCATGCTAATCACTTTTTTACTTTTAAACTTATTATATACTGTCAACTTTTAAAGACAGTAGACGTGAATTGGTCCAGTTTTATAGGACCAATTCAAACTTACAATTACATATTACCTAGAATAAGCTGCAAGAAACTAAGAGAGAACCCTATATCATAAACATAATATAACCTTAACTATAGCGATTAAAATTAAGTGTGTGCAACTAGCCTTCAGTACGTGGTCAAGCGTACCCATATCAGGCAAATATTAGTATGTCACACTACTGACCAAACATCCATAGTTGGTTGGACAAACATACTATGACATGTGAATATGTAGGTATACATTTCAAATATACCAGGTACAGTATACTATGGTATATCATATTAGAAGGTAATGCATGTGGCTATACTAGAGTGAAGCATATAAGAAAAAAAAAACTTGACCGCCACGGGAAGCCCGGCAGATGTGAAACATCAAAGTGTGTATACGCACGCGCACGCACAAAGGAGTCGGGGAGGCGGCGTGGTGGGGGCATCACGGCACGGTTTGCCGTCACGGCATTCGAGTCGATTTTACTACCAAGGCGCGCCAATAGTTGGAGTGTGTCTACCATGAATCACTAAATAAAACAACGTGAAGTTCTCAATAACGCGGGTCAGCTGACAGTATTTCTGACAACATTCCTACCGAGAAAACTGTGGTAGAACGACGCGTTTTTTTGCATTCTACAGAGTACAGATTTTAGTATATCACGTTTACTCTCCAAGCGTTTACTCCAAGGGCTTTGTGCTCGTTGCCATAGAAAAAACTTAACAACTCGTGGAAGACACTCAGGTGTACCTTTTTAGTTTGACGAAACAAAATTATTAATTTATGATTTTCTTACAGGTACATTGCCTTTGATTTGCGGTAATCGCAAGGAATATGTTGTTATTTTCAATATCATGAGCAATAAATGATCAATCCAAAACTGATCAAGGTGCGCCGAAAATAAAAACAGCACATCAAACCGGTCACTCTTGGCACAACCGTCCAATCAATCTGCTCGTCAAATTAAGTCATCAGTTTAATTAATTTAGTTTTCCTAAACCACCATAATCCGTACTGATAACCATACCTATTTCCATACTGACATTATAAATGCGAACATAACTCTGTTATTCTTTTACAGCTTTACCACAGAACAGGATGATTTGTATAGATAGAAAATAGGTATTTTTTCCGGAATAATATGCATTGAGATTGTTCACGCGAGCGAAATCCGGGCAAAAGCTAATTAATCGATTAATCACATAAAATCATCCTTTTACTGCCCGAAGGTTACCCTTCGGGCAGTAAGCAGTAGTCTGCCTTACGGCAGAGGTATGGTACACCTTCATTTAGCCAGTTATGTTATAGCTCCCAATGTAATAGGGGGCGAGCCTATTGTCAGACTCAGTGCTGCTACTGAGTTTGACCTGACCTGAGCCAGTCCCAGTAAACAGTGCTAGACCCTGGAGTCGAACCTGGAACCTCGTGCTCAGCAGTCGTGTCAGCGACCACTAGACCAACGAGGCAGTCAGTCGAAAGCTAATCACTACATAGTATTAAACAAAGTCGCTTTCTCTGTCCCTATGTATGCTTAAATCTTTAAAACTGCGCAACAGATTTTAATGCGGTTTTTTTAAATAGATAGAGTGATTGAAGAGGAAGGTTTATATGTATATAACATCCATTAAATAGTGGAAAAATATTTATACCCGTGCGAAGCCGGAGCGGGCCGCTAGTAATTTATAAAAGCAGTGTTCATCCAAACCTTTACAAAAGTGTAATTAACGCCTGATAATTATGTAATGAAGTTAGAAGCCTACTAAATATCGACAGAATCTATCTTTGGACGTAAGTCACAAGGTGAACGGAGTCTGCTAATTTTATCTAAATGTGAGAATTTGATCAAGTAAACATTAATTTCCGAGTAGCTAATGTTTTACCTCTGTATGTGTTTTGGTGATTTAGTATTAAAAGGAATTAAGTTGTTTACTTATTTAATGTTTAAATCTTATGGTAAAGAAGAGTGTTAATAAAACAGTTCCTACAGAAATTCGATGGTCCGATAGGCGCGTAGAATAGAATAGAATATAATTTATTTTCTTGAAGTATGATATACAGAACTTGTGAATTTTTCGTTTTCGTTACTCATACTTCGCCTACCAATTTCAGCACGCAAAAACAGACAATTGATTATTACAACAATTGTTTTTAATTTTATAGCAATCCATTTTTTCTTGATTGAAAAATTTGATTGCTGCGCTAAAGGTTGATGATTTTATTTCCTCGGGAGTCTAGGGACAAATCATATTAGTGCGATCTTCAATTATTTTTTTGTTTAAGAAAATCATCGCTCTACAGTCCACACTAGGAATTTATCTTGTATCGTTGGTGCGTTTCACACACACAACACCGAGACTCGGGACAAACATCTGCGGATCACACTAATTTTTGTCCCGTGCAAGAATTGAACCCGCAACCCCTAGTACAGCAATCAATCGCTTAGCAACTACGCAGATGTTCGTCAATTATAATCAAAACAGTGTCCAATAATAATATTGCATAATTATCAATGGTATAGGCTCGATTCCTATTATATGGTAATACAATATACTGTGGATGGTATTCCTCTCAGAGGCTGTTTACCTTCACCGCTGTCTACCCCTTCAAAGAAAGCAGATTTGAATATAAACACAGACTGTATTCATAGATCGACACGTATGCTAATAGATACTGAATCTCAATTTATTTTAATTACTTCATTAGATAACCCTCAGTGAACTCTATGCTAACGTCTTGACTCACGTTTATTGATCCTGTGCTATGATAGATACTAGCTCGTTCCTTCAGGTTTCAGTGGAAAATTCTGCAATACAGTTATTTAAAGAAGATCTTGATAATATCTATGTTCTAGTCAGACTGGCGACTGGCGTAACTTTCAGAGAAAAACGAAAATCTACTGCAAGTCTGCAGCCTCACGGCAAAATTGAGCAAAATTATAAAGTTCCAACCTTCTGACTGCCACGTTGCGCGTTGGTCTAGTGGCCGGTAAGTGCTGAGCAAGAGGTTTAAATCCCGGGTGTAGCAGTGTTACCGGTTTTTCTTTTAGGTTATTCTCAGTAGCAGCGCGGAATCTGGATTTGTGCCCGGTTAGTGGCAAAATGTGGGTGTACTATACCTTTGCCCACCCCTTTGTGGAATACAGGTGTGATTACATGTTTAGGTATGTTCATTAGGGATTCCTTTAATTTATGATTTAAGTCCATGATCAGACCGTAATCAAACTCATATGGAACCATGCAATACCATTCTCTTGTAATTAAGAAGCTACACATGTATGCAACCAGATATTATTACATGTAATGGCATGAATGCTATCATTGTATGCAATAGGGAACATCCGCGGAATACATAATGAACCTTAATTATATAAGGACGTAAGTATCATACATACATGCAAGTGACTTCGTGCATGTTATGTTGGTAATCACTTGATTTATTCACCTTGTAAATAATAAGCAATCGTTATAATTGTGACGTCATTACGTCACACGTGGTACCCATATGCGACTATAAAGAGTGCGGTCTAAAGGTTAGTTTCTACGATCTAGTCAAAAATCGAAGTTAGTAAAAATTTATGTAAGAAAATTATGACAATCTGCGGTCTGGATAATCTTAACATAACTAACATTTCGCCTGTCTTCTTCGGAGGTATAGGAAAAGGTGTAAAGAGCACTGCCACTTCTCCCGTTATGTTACAGGTCTAACGAATATAACAATAAATAGGAAAACATCGTGAGGTAACCGGCACAGTTGGGAGATTGTCAGAGGCCTACTGACGCCCTTAACTCTGACACCAGGTTGTTCATCAACCATACGGCAAGAAGAAGAAGGGGGCGAGCCTATTGCACTAACCGGGTAAAGATTCCGTACTGCTACAGAGAATTATCGAAAATAAAAATCCCATTACAATTTACCCGACCCGATGTGGAACCCAGGATGCTTAAAACTCGCGAAGCGATCACTAAACCATCGAAGCCGTCGATTATTACCCAACTACGCGATGAAAGATGGGTAATGTGTTTCTTTTAACTATTGTATCTGCTTCACAAAATGTTCACTGGTTAAGATGAAGTGTCTATTAAGGTACGATTCACGCTTAATGACGCGAGCTAGTGCGCTACCAAGTAAATTACCTATCGGTGATGGAAATTGCACTGTCTCTACAGTAATTAGCGTTAAAAATTGCTTGGAGTATCTTGGAAAAATGTTGACTTTGCAAGCATTCGTCAAAAAACTCTTCCGAATCGGAGTTTTATCGTTTTCAACATCTAAGTGCTACCCTTATCTTAATTGAGTCTTTTTAGAATTTACAGAAAAGGAGAAAAATCTTGGTAGAACTATACATATTTATTGCACTTACGTTGGGAAATCTTAGATTTTAGATGTTGAAATAAAAATACAAGTGGCTATTTATCCAGTAATAAATACATAACTATAAAATTAACCTCTGTAAAAGCCGTACCTAAAATAAGTTTCATAATATTATCAAATTAATTCCTCATTATTATGTAAAAAAATGTTATACTTAAGTATTATAAGACTGGCTGCATTTTTGGGCATTTATAAGGAAATAAACTGTAATATTGTCTGTAAAACAAGTTATGGTAAGCGAGTGCCCTCAACATTAAACGAATTCTTCAGACTCAGATCGACCTCATTTCGCACGTTTTCACCGTTAGCAAAACATTCCGAGTTTAAAACAGTTTAATTTCATCATAAAGTTGCATTTACCGGGTAATAGCGGGACCTAAACTGCAATGTTTATCGTTAACTGCAGCGTCAAATAAATTCACTAATTACATGTGTGTGTATACGCCACTTTGATCATTTGTTATTAAACATACATAGCTGCCAAAATCTGCACAGCAGTTTGACAGAAGTATTTAAAAAAACAATAATATAACAACAAATCGAAAAGACCGGTTATCAAGCGAACTAAAGAAATGAGAACACAAACTTTTTCACTCAACACGTATTATAGTATTGTATTTAGAACTAACTGGCGCACAAATTAAAAACTAAACAGTTTAAACTTAAAAATCGAACACAAGAACAGAGAATTTAAATATAACGTTACGTGTTCTTTATCACTTTATTTGTTTTGTTTTCGCAATATTGTTTACAGTACGCAGTGTCGAAACGCGCGCGCACTGGCCGGCGTCGATCGGCTAACTAAAAGTAAGGTTGGTTAGTATAGCACGTGTGTCGTGTATTATAACGAGTTGAGGGTAAATATTTGTAGCTTCATAATAGCGTTACATAGTACAGAATGTAGATAAATATACTCCAGGGCAGAGCTGCACCAACTTTTTAAAGCTCGGATTAGTTGTAAGAGTTTCATCAAAAGTTTGATTAAAGGTTTTAAATAAAGTGTTTAATATTATAAACTGGCTGGTTTACCGACGATTTTTTTTACCATCATTGTCAAAGTCAAAGTCAAAGTCTTTATTGTGTTGTTACCAAATCTTTGAAAATGGGCGACTACTGTTTCAGCTTGACTCGATTGGAGCAGTGGATATGGATTGGACTGTGCCTTCTATGCTATGGGTAACGGGTTTGATCCTTAAGTTTAATTGCTAAGTAGATCGCTGATATTTGTAAATTCATTAAATCGTCCATATTTTGCTACAGCGAATTGTATTTGCGAAAGGCTGGAGTTAACTAAACGATTCTGCCTTCCTTTCGACGGGTGTAGGAGTAATAGTATCACATGTATTTATTTGTAAGTAGCTATTACGGTTCGTTGACGTTCAAGGACGAATAACAATTACTTGAGCCGCTGCAATGGGCTGTTAACCATTTTACGTTTCATCTGTATTCATGAGTAACTGCACTGTTATATGCGTTTAAACATAGTATTTGCAGCATAATTAGTTTTAGTATGGTTTAAGTAAGCATAATGATGACGAAACAAATCATACTAAAAGTGACACTTTGTCGAATAGAAAGAACCTTTACAGGAATTAGAACGCATTAATAGACTTCAAAAAGAGGGTGTGAAATTCATTAGTAGGATTTTCAGCACTGACAGCCGAGTGGTATGACCGTTGGACTGCCAAATCAAAGGACCAAATTCAAACCTCGGCTCGCACCAATGTCTTTTCGAATTCATGTGCGTATTATAAATTAGTTATCAGTTGCTAAAACGGTGAAGGAAACCGGCACACCTGAGAGATGTTTCAACGGTGTGTAAAGCCGTTTCAGAGGCCTACAGGCGGTTTAAACTCTGACACCAGGTTGTTCATCAACCATACGATAAGAAGAAGAAGTCTGATTCTAAACCGAGAGGTCTGTTTTCAAAAAATTAGGAGGTTCTCAATTCGGCAGTATGTTTTTGTTGTTTTTATGAACAATGAATATCGGTACTATTTGTAAGTATATTTAGTAAGTTCTTTGCAAGTAAAGACAACAATTTTAATCATTCTTCTTTTACATGACTTTTAATTTCAGTTTAGCATATTGCCCATGCTTTGTTTAAATTGGTAAAGGTTTGAAAAATGATGGACACGAGCGGGATTCTAACACGGGACCGTCGCCTAACCGTGGTGCAGTTCTTACCAACTTAGCTACTGTGTCATTCTACATTCGTTTGAAAAAATGTACTTATTTTTGTGAAGATCTGATAAATAAATACCATTATAGATAGAAAATGGAATACCGCTGAAGCCAGTTAAAACTTTTTTTATTCGAGTTCTCGTACATAAGAAATATTTTTTGCCATACCTAAGATATTAATTGTGCTAAAACTGCAGCCTCTTTCACTGTAAGAGACCGGTCATAGTTCGTGTTATTTCCTTCGCTGGGCAATAAGCCAACGTTTTTGATAGCATGAAATCGTTTCCTGCTAGATTGCAGGTAATTTATTTCATTCAGTAGCACTCGACTCTTGCTATATATTATGTTACCGGCAATGTATATTATAGATATTAATTATTAACTGTAGGTATATTTTTGACGACCTGATTGGCGCATTGGCTAAGCGACTAGACTGCTGCGCTAAGGGTTGCGGGTTCGATTCCCGCATGGGGCAATAATTTGTGCGATCCACATTTGATTGTCCCGAGTCTGGGTGTTAGTGTATGTGATATTTCATGTTTGTGAAACACACCTACGATACAGGAGAAATTCCTAGTGTGGGGCGACGTTTTTTAAAAAATAAATAAATAATTACTACCTAGTTTATTAGTCTTTACATGGAATGACGAGGCAAAGACATTTATTTGCAAGAATATGGGTTACAGACGATTCAGTTTTGGAAGAACTAAGGTGATATGGCGAATAACTGGACCTACTACTCTTAAAACAGGAGAGTTTACGTTGTGGAAGCGAGACGCCGCTACGTGCAGTGAAATGCGGCGTCTCGCTTGCTCAACGTAAACTCTCCTGTTTTAAGAGTTTATGGTAAGGGGACCGTTCAGTGGTTTTATACAACCTAATAATACCTACTACTATGTCAACACCTAATTCTCAATGAAGTGTACAAAACATGAAATGAACAACCACTAAGTTATTAGTATTTTCCTGTACACACTTCTGGAATTAATGACGTCAGCATACTGTTTGTAATTAATGAATTATCGCCGCTAAATGTACGTATGTATGCATACGTATGTCATATTTCTTATTAAACAGTGTGTCATGACGAACATAATATAGGGTCGAGAGTAGTGTCATTAGTGTCGTTATCTGCGTAATTATCGTATATTAGACCCAAGATAATAATGACTTAGGGTACTAAGACACGCCATTTAAATAAATTTATAAACATAACATAACAAGACGCCTGCATTCCCTGAAGGGGTAAGCAGAGGTACTTTAAGTACACCCATATTTCGCCAGATATGTTATAGTTCCCAACTTCATAGGGGGTAAGCCTATTGCCATCAACCGGAAACAAATCCAGACTCCGTGCTGCTACTGAGAATTACCTGATAGAAAAACCTTATAATACTTAGCTCGACCAGCCCCCTTGCCATGAACTCTTAAAGCAGGACAGTTTACGTTGTGGAAGCGAGACGCAGCATTACACGGCACGTAGCGGCGTCTCGCTTCCACATCTTAAACTGTCCTGCTTTAAGGGCTCTTTCAAATTTGCTTGCGAAAGTCGTGCGGCTGTCGTACGTTTCATACAAATTGCTAAACGGACGTCTAATATTTGTATGAACCGTACGACAACCGCACGACTATCGCAGGCTACTTTGAAAGAGCCCTAAGAGTTCATAGTAAGGGGGCTGGAATCCCAACCCAAGACATAACCGAAGCAGACAAAGTATTTTCTCATCTTATCTCTACTCCGCTACGTAATATTCTCTTCCATCATAATCATCAGCCGGAAGACGTCCACTGTTGAACAAAGGCCTCGACCTTAGAACGCCACAATAACAACGACTTATGACAATATAATAACAATACTTTGACTTTGACTTCCCATTTGCGACTCTACCATACATAAGCGTTATTTTCATGTACGTAGCGGTAAATAGATATTAATTTCAGTCCGTAACTCTTGCACCTGTCCCACACAGCGCGCGTTCCGGCTCGGTTTTAACTTAATCTAGGACATCCTAGGTTTAACATTGTTTCTCACGAGACCAATTATACTTCACTTAAATGGGATCTTGATCTTATTTCATAGTTTAATTAATGTTGGATTAGAATGTTATATGCGGATGAGATGACTTGTAAGAGAAAACACTACTATGTTTTAATTTGAATTTAGTTTTTTGAGGTAATTGAGAACATGGTAGTTTATCGTTTGTTTTACTGTTTGCCATTTCCATTTCACCTTACTCTTAGTGTATATCTATACTTAATATTATAAAGCTGAAGAGTTTTTTTGTTTGCTTGAACGCGCTAATCTCAGGAACTATTGGTCTCATTTGAAAAAATCTTTCAGTGTTAGCCCATTTATCGAGGAAGGCCATAGGCTATAAAACATTTGAAATCCACGCGGGCGAAGTCGCGGGTGGAAGCTAGTCTAGTAATAATTTTATTGTTATTTATAGTCATAATGTTTTTATTTCATATAGGTTACAAAAGAGCACTTACAAATCCTTAAATCTGGTTCCGCTATTAAAAAATGTCGTTTTTAAGGAGAACCAGCAAGAAGCTCGATAATTACACTTTTAAAAATATATAGTAAGTATATTTAACAGTCATTTAAAGTATCATCAACATTATCAGCCTATCTCAGTCCACTGCTGGACATAGGCCACTCCGATGGCATGCCATTTAAAGTATGAGAAAATAAAAAAGCAAATACATACCTATACCCAATTAGTGGGTGATACCGGGCTAAAATGATGACGAGAGAATAATGAGCTAACTACTCCTAACTTGATCTTCTTTTGGCACATCTCCGATCTGAGTAAGTCGATCCTGTCTACAATAATATTAATAGTTGACATTTTACATTGTATTTAAAGGTTATCTCCAACTAAATGTTGCGTCTGTTTATGCTCAGCTTACGGAAGGTTTACTCCCCAAGGGTACTCCAAAATCGTTTCTAATTCCGCCAAACAACTGTTCGCTCTAAAATCGACAATTAATTCCTCAACGACTAAAGTTAGATTAACAATTGTTGTTAATTAATTTAATTTTGCGGTCGGAATAGAAATGTCGTTTGTTTATTTTGATATTTGACAGAACGCGGCTTGAGTTTTGTGAAGTGTTTCCCAAGATAGAGGCTGTAAGTATTTTCGGGGTATTTATGTATATTGTAATTTGAATAATGAAAAATGAAAAGAGTAATGTTTTTTTTTGTGTGGCGTTGTTATTATGACTTTGATTTGGACTGCCTCGTTGGTCTAGTGGTAGCTAATCGCGACTTCTGAGCATACGGTCCTAGGTACATATCGTAAGTCAAAGGGTAACTGCGTTTTGTCATAAGGTAGTTCTCAGTCACAGCACAGTGCTTGGATTTGTGCCCGGTTGATGGCAATATGCTCGCCCCCTATTACTTTGGGACCTATAACTTAACTGGCCAAGTGAGGGTGTACTTTATAGTCACCTATGCCTACCTGTCTCTTCGAGGCATACAGTCGTGATGTTAAGTTAATCCTAAATAATAGTACTTATAATTGTTTTTTTAAACATAATATTACTTATACTAATATTATGTGAACAGTAAACACTTAATAAAATACTTTTGGAGTTGGCAACACAAAGCTAGCTACATAACAGCAAAGCTACATTGTTTCAGAGAGGTGCCGAGAGTGTGAGAATAATGTACTGTATAAGCCACTTATAGTTAGGACACTTGAGTTCATCTCACTTTAAACAGTACATATAAGAGTGAAGAGAGAGAGACAACATTTTCAATCTATCTTCGGTCGTATCGATCCACCGTCCCATCGGACTATGAGAGTAAGGGAATAGGGAGTGCACCTGTGTTTACGCGCATACTTGTGCACTATAACATCTCTTGCGTAGTTGGCTAGTCCCAACAGAGAAAGGCCACCTGACCGAAATTTGGTCAGAAGAACATTATATAACATTGTATAATATCAAAATGGACCTTCGATTTTGATCAAATTTCGACAAAACTACAATGGGAAGGGACATCCATAAAAGTTTTGTAACTTCAGGTAAAACGTTATTCTAGGATCGCGATAAAATTTTATGTTCCCTTCAAGGATATTACTTCAGACGCTTTTTAATAAAATTGTATGATTAAAACAGTCACTGGTTTTAATATGCTACTACATTTACATATATTATAATTAAAATCTGCAATTCAATTTCTTATTTAAGCTTGACTCAATTTTGTATAGAGCTCAGCCTAGATAGATCCAAGAGACAAACTATGTGTATAGTTTTGTTGGACATTATTGTACGTCATCAAACTCACGTTGCACCTTTAAATAATAAAAAAAAAATAGGTAATGTACTTTTTTCGAAACCAGATTTAGTTTTAATATAAGGACATGGCCGAAAATAGCGTTGAACAGAGATATGAAAAGAGATAAAGGGTAGGCCTTTGCGCAACAAGGAGACGTCAAGCAGACTAACCAAAAAAATGTGCCAAGAAGGTTCCCGTAGTGCTTATTAAAAACTATTCCTCAATCAAACTGCCATACCGACCGGAGTCACAGTCTTTAGAAATGAGGGAACAGAAAAGTAATAATGATAATATCGTCTGCAGTGGAGGCTATAAAGTGAATCCTGCTAGGGTCGTTCGCGTAAGATTTTTAATTAAAGCCAGAAATGCAGGCACCTTTATTACCGCAAATAATAAGGAAGGTGGAAGTGGTAGAAGGAACGTGTATTCTTTGGTTGACATGCGCTAGATATGGCACGAATTGATCTGTAAAATACACACACTACTGGCGAAATCTCACAGGTATCGGTGTGATTAAGTAACCTTTGTTATATTGAACATTGCTAACGAATATGTATGTAGATAAGTATATTTAGTATTCCCTATACCTATGTTTTAGATCAACTAGGTACCTAATATTCGCATAAGTCGGTTTTGATTTTAAGTAATAATCTTTTGTTTCATACTTTGTCGATTAAATGATTATAATTATAATGTTTAAAGACCCAAAAAATGTGCTAAAATCAACTTCCCGAATACACAACCTCTTGCGTTTGAAAGTCGGTTAAAACAGAGCTATGTAGTATTCTCCATATCTAGAATATTCTTCTTGATATTTTCGTCTTTCTATAAGAATAGCTAAGAGCAAGCGAAGGTTTAGTTTATCGTTCAGTAATCTCATGCAACTTAGAACTCAGCTTTCTTAGAAGAAAATCTCCCAGCATTACTTCAGTGTCCCACCCTTACTTTGTACGATGTCGAATTACGTGAAAAAGTTCTGGGATGATTGAAGCCTACTCCAATAAGTCTTTTCCGATATCCCTTGGTCCTAATATATCAAAGACATTTACCGCTAGATAGATTGAGGCACTGAATATATTCACACGATATCCATTTTCTTTTCGTTATATAATCGAGTTATCACAATGATATAGCAAGTGAAAAGTGGTAGATAGGTTATATTGTAACCTCTAAAAGTGGCACGCTTAAACTAGGCTTACCTGACTAACTCATTACATTTTCACAATTCACTCCTACCGTGCTATTTTAAAGACATCGCTTACGAACTCAGGTCTAAATCTGCGGTGAGATACGAAACTAGCGCATAGCAAGGTGACGTGTAAGATGACTTTCGAGATGATGTAAGTGTTTCAGAATAACATAGCTGATATACTGCTACGTGTTATATCTAAGATAAGGGAAAATTACCATATAGGGTGCCGGTTTTGAAGATCGAATATTGCATAACAAACACATCTAGCTCTTTTTACTTATAATTAAATTACAATTAAACCTTCATGGTTGTTCTTACCTGCTCCTTATCCTCCTGCGATTTGGGCCACAACGTGACGTTGACAACGATCTCGCCCATATCCTGGTTCGGCTTGCTAGGGTCCCGGAGACAGAGGACTAGGTCCTGAGTCCGGCCGAGCTCCAAAGCCGTCAGGTCTAAGTGACAGGAACCCATGAAGTCGTCTTGGAGACCCCAATCGTAGTCGAAGACCTGAAAAATGGCCGTATGAGATGATGTTCTATGCAAATGTTTTGTGGAATAGTTTCTGGACTGAAATTTTTGATTTGCAAAACTGAAAGATTGTAAATAGCTTTCTGAAGTAGGTGCTCTTTACAATTTACAGTATATGAACGTTCCTAACGTCATGCAGCACTGGGAGTTACATATTAGCATATTATTGATTCCTTCGAGACGTGGCATCGTCTGCATTTACAAATGAAAATATAGGTACGAGATACACCTATCAAGAGTGTAAACGATTCCATATTTTCTCCGTTTTCTTTACCAACTTAGTAAGCTTGCACAGCGTTGTTTAACCGTTCAATGGGCAGATAATTTTTCAAAAGCAAAGCAAAGTTCCTCTTGACCGTGTCAAAGTTAATATTTGATTAGTTAATATAGAAGCAAATACAGCAATATCCACTTTTTCCTCAAATGAGCCTGATGATAGCGCCACCATCTATGTAAAATTTCAAACGTTTTTTTTTAAGTAATAGCGCTCCTAAAACAGCAATATCCCATATAAAAAGTAGTTTCACTTTTAATGTTCTGTGCAAAAATAGCAAAATCCAAGCCTGTCAAAACCAATTACAGCAAAGTCCCAACTAGCCAATCACAGAGCGTTATTCAGTATGGCGAAAACGGTTGAACGGCGTAAAGACGTGCTCTAATTTCGATCATTATTCTTAGATTTTGACGAGTTTTGAAGTGATCTAGTTATTACATCATTGGGATGGATTGTTCTCCGGTCCCGGTAAATAATAACTCTGCAAGAAAACGTCAAAGAAACCCCGAAAATTGGCAACGCAATCTCACCAAAGTTCAGAGGTTAGTACTCAAATTTTATACAGTACCCCCTATACCTTGATACTTTTTTGGTACATAAGCAATTTTTTAAAATTTCTATTTCATTCTTGAATCTTCATAACTATCTTAAACTATCGAAATCCGATCAGTGTGTCACTCCGGTCATCAATCCGGTCACTGATCGGATTTTGATATGCGCAGCTATTTGTAATAATACTAAATTACTAACATTTTAAATTAAAGTGTTAATTTGTAACTTTCACCCTCAATTTAAAAAAAAAATGTTTTTCTGTCAATAGTCTATTTTAGGAGTTTTTTTGTTTTCTTTCAGGTATTCACCGAAAACGTTACCAATGAGACCTTTATGCAAGCATAAAAAATCATTTCAGTGCTTGTCTGTCACAATGAAAGACATTAAATCGTTCCATGATAGATTTTATCAATTTAAAAATAAAAGCAAACAAGATGCTTTCATATTAAAACATTGCACAATTAAACAGACTCAACGTCGTCGTCCAACAACTGGTAACCATAAGCCAAAGAGTTCACAAATTTCTTATTTTGTATATAGCCCTGATTTGAAGAAACGTCTAAAAGTTTGCCAGAATTTTTTTTTGATTGTTCTTCAAATTACCAAATATAGGGTGCAATCAGTGATGACCGAATATTTTAAAACAGGTGCATTGCTTACAGAGAAAAGAGGTGGCGATCACGTTTCTCATAAGAATACACACAAAAAAAAGGCGGTAATGGATTTTATAAATAAATTGAATTGTGAAGAACCACATTATTGTCGCGGTAAAACTAAAAGATATTACCTACCTGCAGAACTAAGCATCAATAAACTATGGATGATGTACAATAATTCACAGATTGACAATTTAAAGGTAAAAAAATCTTACTTTCGTAATTTATTTAACAGGAATTACAATTTGGGATTTGGTTCACCTCGGACCGATGTATGCTCGACTTGCCTGCGGTTTGGTGAAAACATAAAAACAGAAACGGACAATAATGTCCGCAATGAATTATTAATAAACCAGAGAATACACAAATTGAAAGCAAAGGCTTTTTTTGGTTATGTCAAAGAAGAAAAATCTGATTTAATTACTTTATCTTTTGACTGCCAAAAAAATTTGTGTTTACCAAAAACTCCCGATCAATCAGCTTATTACTCTCGTCAAGTCAATTTGTTCAATTTCACTATAGTTCAGGGATCATCGAAAAGTAAACTGGAACCATCGAATGTGTTTGCTTATTGCTGGACAGAAAACTCATTTCCTAAAGCTTCAAACGAAATTGCTTCAGCTGTTTACCATAGACTCAAGAATATAGAACTAGATGGAATAAAGACTGTACGATTGATAGCGGATGGCTGTGCCGGCCAAAACAAAAATACCACAGTTCTGGCAATGTGTACTAAGTGGCTAGCTGAGGCTCCCTGCCATGTAAAGATTTTGGAGCTGGTTTTTCCCATAGTCGGACACTCTTTCATACCACCAGATAGAGTTTTTGCGCGGATAGAAAAAGAAATACGCAAACGGGAGATAATAGCTAATCCCGGCGAATACTATAATATTATACAAGAGTTTGGAAAAATTATAACTTTAGGAGAAGACTGCAAGGTATTTAATTGGAAGGATGACGCAGCAAGAGTCATGAAGCCTGTCGGAAGATGGCACTTCCAATTTAAAAATGCCAAACGATACGTTCTAAAACGCTCTAAAAAAGAAGGAAACGTTCTAATCAAAGGAAACATACATTATAAACATGATGACGGCGTTTTTAAGAACGTCAACCTTCCAGGGAAACTGTCTATTAATCTAAATCCCATAGAAATTTATCCTACCAATAAAATTAGTGACTCCAAAGCATCGGATATTCGTAAACTTTTAACCAATCATTATGGTGAAAACTGGCAAAGTATTGAGCGCCTAAACTTTTTCGTTCCTTTGATTTCTGGTCCAAGTGGTGAAATGCAGATGATGAATACTCATAATACTGAAACTATTGAAGAAGTTATTTGTGAACCTCAAGAAGAAATTGCGAGCATGCTAATTTAATTTTCAGTTAGCCACATAACTATACTTATTATCTTTATTTTGTAAAATCAGACACTATTGTTTGTACTTTTACAAAGCAAAGAAATGTTAATAAATAAATATTTTTTGTCAATTTTATTTTTGTGCGTTTTTTTTTATATCCGGCCAATAAATTTCATAATACGAGATATACCTTATTAAAGTATCAAATTCATACGTCCTAGTATACACAGTTTTAAATATGGCGTCCATCGGTGCAATTCCAGCAAAATCCCAAAGTAGGAGATTCAAATACAGCAATATCCTGTTGTCAAGAACAAAAACAGCAATATCCATTATGTTTTTCAATATTTTAATGTGATCGTTTAGTTATTTTATGATATAATTGCGTGCAGATGTGTATTTTAACATTTCCGTTGCAATGAAAAAAATTTTGTTCGAAAAAACATAGGTATGATTATCAAAATTAGTTATTTTTAATTTTCCCAAAATCACCTTACATGGATATTGCTATATTTGCTTCTATATGATTCAATTTTTGACCTTGTGACGTAATACGGCCTCGAGGCGATGATATAGTACATAATTCCTTCCTCAACACCGTTTAAGGGTTAATAATAAATTGTATTTACAGCAGGAAGTGAAATGTGTGGTATTAAAAATTCAATGCGGTTGTGTTGGGCGGGTTTTATTTGAATTTCAGTGTTTACAAACGAGTGAAAATTTATTTCTGGAGTGACTGAATGATATGTATGCTGATGCATTTTTGATTAAGCAGGACGGGCAGTAATACCCAAATAAAATCTAACGTATTAAAACGATGTGTTTCTTGCTATTGTAATTTTTAGGCCATACTGATTTTAGGTCTCCTTTGATTACTAAATTTTGAATTTTAGAACTCATCCTGCTTTTGCTTACCTTTATCTGGACTGGCTGAAAAGGATCTTCGATAGGAACAGTGAAGCATTCATCCCAAACCGGGTTGAGGTCTCTATACACAATCCTGGACTTATGCAGCAATCTCCCTCCAGCCTTGAACTTCACGTAGGGATCGCTCGTGCCTGATAACAAGCCTGGTTTTGGACCCCACAAAACACTACAGTTAGAAGAGGAAAAAGCAAAAATAAATGATAAAAATTTATGTAAGCTACAGGTTATGAACACTTCGTTTTTATTATACTCAGTACGTGGGTAAGGAGGGCAGAATTTTGACGTTCTACGAGGCAATTTTGATTTAGAATTTATGGGGTCGCCGACGAAGCTTTTAGGCCCTTTTGATATTTTAGAATATTACAGTACATTTTCTTTTAGCCTAATTATATTCGATTTTAATTGTGGCTATAATTAGATCCGAACAAGAATATAATTCAGTGTATTCGCAAGTCAATTGTTTTATTAGGATCTTTTGCCAATTTGATAAGAATAGTACAGAACATTATGTCGAATAAAGCTCTATTTGAAATTATACGACCAGACTTAAACTTATCATTACTTAATTTAGAATTCAAATGTGTGATTCTAGATTCTAGTGACTGAAATACTTATAATAATTTTCGTATAAAATCAATTGCAATTTTGTGTAAGTTCTATAAGGATACGATGCTCAAAGTGAATAATAGTTTGAAAGCAAAAGCATTAGTTGCATAAAACAAAAGATAACATGCAAAATAACAATAACAGAATTGGTCATAGTATTGTGTGTGAAAAGTGTAAGTTATTTAGCGAAATAATGTAAAACTGTGTATACTTGTAGCTGTATGAAGTGTATGGGTAAAACAGTGGTGTTGATTTTTCTGATGCGCTCACACTCGACTAATTTGCGACAAACTGTCGTTTATATAGATTGAATTGTGCTTCGTGGCACATACTTTTATGTTTTTTTTTTCCTTTTTGTCATAAGTTTTATAACTTTTTGTCTTCAAAAATAAGAGTCATCCAGCCGCTACTGCAGCCGCAGCCATTGCAACATAATATTTGGCATTTATCAAAGCTTTTAGAAAAGTTAAGTTGAATACATTTCGTTAAGATGAACGGGAATATAAAGGACCCTAATGATTAACTAATTATATTTAAAATTAGTCATGAGTTTGATTTAAATCTAACCAGAGAACAGTTAATAACAATTAATTGTTCATCTTTTAGTCGCAATATAGAAGAATAATCTTAATATTCGAGCATTGCGTAATAAAATAGTGAGTAAGCTCGTGCTGTTCAGAATAAATCGTTTTTTTTGTTTGCTTTAGGGAGATCCATTGGAAATAACATTAAAAATTTTACAACCCCTTATTTACTCTCCGTTCAACCAAATTTCACTTCTACAGCATTGGTCATAAGACAAATTAAAGCCACAAAAAACAGTTGGTAATATAAATCGGTTTTTGCTTTTGATCTCTCCTTATGTGTACGGAATAGAGGTCAAAATCCGGTGATCGGGTAGCTAATAGGGTTGACAAATTTCGAATGCTATTTCAAATGGGGTTTTGTGAGTGTGCTGTGCGTTGCCTAGCAGTGATGTGTTATGTGTGATCGTGTTGCG
Source organism: Abrostola tripartita (assembly GCA_905340225.1). Taxonomy (NCBI): domain Eukaryota; kingdom Metazoa; phylum Arthropoda; class Insecta; order Lepidoptera; family Noctuidae; genus Abrostola; species Abrostola tripartita. The sequence continues at coordinate 6,215,740 of HG996510.1, read as the reverse complement.
ATGGTTTCATACCATTTTTGTCCATCGCCACTAAGTTTTGGCCCCTCTTCAGATGGACCCTTAGTTGAAAGAAGGCGTACGCTCGCAACTGCTGTTCTCTCAGTCTTTGTCCTTCATCAGGCTCCTGTATAACGGAATTGGGATTAATCTAGCGTCAATGCAAATTTAACGTGAGTGAAATAAGTTCATTTTAACCACTGGACGACCAGGTTTTATTTGCTTGCTCACCGCGGTATGACAAGTCCTAGTAGACAACATGATCTACGACAAAATATCATGTCACAGTATTGCGTGCCCACAGAGAGAGTCACGGTTTGGTAATTAGTTATTGTTATACATATTATTGATTGTCCTTAAACACAGGAAGGTTAGGATTCAAAGTAATGAGTAATGACAATATTATTTTTAATCATAGCGCCTGAAGAAGATGTAGTAATGTTGCTATTAAGTTTCGTCTAGGCGCTGTCACTACTTCAGATTAACATGGCATGAGTTATATATGATAATGATGGTACTTATGCACTTTTTATAAGAGTCTTATGGTTACCAGTTGCAACAGATCAGCTGGTGGTGGTCGCGGATGATGCGCAGGAGTACCCGAAGTGGACGGCGCTGGATCAGTTGACACCTGTCGCGTCATAGAGTCTGTGGACAAAAGTAAAAAAAAGCAATGAATTTGTGAGGAATTTTATCATTATAGTTATGAAAAGGTTTAGAAAGAGCTAAATCCAAAACCAATCATAAACATTTTGAAATACTAAAATTCAAAATTGGAATGGTTGAAACAATAAGAGCAAAAAGTTACGTAGCAGTTTGCAGCCGATTCGAAAAACAGTAACGAATGACTTTTATTGTTCCTATTTTACTTTCGAAATCAGAATTGAAATAGTTTCTGAAATGTTGTTGCCGAGCTTACTTCAACCTTTAACATTACCTGAGTAAGGGCCTGTTTCACCATCGACATGTAAAGTGTCAAGTAGACTAACCGCCACTTAAAGTCACCCGTAACTACTCATTCATACTTTTTAAGTAATCAAGGGATAAACTGGCCTATAACTAAGATACGATAGAAGATACTCGCAACTTTTACTTGCCGATTAGCGTTAATCAAGAAGTAACTATTCAACACTTTACTTGTTGGTGGTGAAACAGGCCCTAAGTGTTATTTTTATACGAACGTAGGAGGCACACGATAATTATAAGTAGATATCTAGGATAGATCACAGAAAGACTAATAAACAAAAAAACGTGTGCTTTTTTGGCCAGTCAATAAGCCAATATTAGGTATATTGAGTTGAATACGCAGGTCGTCATATTTTTTTTATTTGACCGAGCTCACCGACTTCTCTTATAAAGCTATGGCAATAGGCTGTACGTAGCATAATGCTTTGGGGGCTACCGTTTTTGTGCTTAACAGTTGGCGCCACTGTCAAGTCAGGTCCTCAAGTTGATATATATATATATAATATTATGATAATGCTTTCGTGTGTTATTCTTTCACGGACTTGTCCTTTATAAAAAAGCAATTATTTTATGTACATGACACTAGCCCCAGTAAATATGCATAAATCATCATATAGCATATAACACTTTATTTTTTTTACTGCAGCATATTCAGTCATCCCACATTATCTTTGTAAGCCTCTTAAAAGTAAGTAAATATTCACTAGGGTAAGTCTGGAGGAGATGGCCGTACGGGACAGATGGCCAATTCAATTATAAGTAGGATAAACTGCTGGCCATCTTCCCCTCACTACTATCGTCATCTCTCCCGGACACCTCGGGAGAGATGGCCAATCGAGAGTTTTAATAATGCTTTTTTTTTCAGTTATATTTGATTAAAATTTGTTAATAACTTTCTATTATTTAGAAGTTAAAAGCTTTAAGATGATTTGAAATAAAAAAAAGTTAAAGATACCACTAGTTTTATTTTTACAGCGTCTAACAAAAACTACGGCCATCTCCCCCGGACTTACCCTATATCATGCAAAATAATCCACAACTTTATTCTATTTAGAAATAAACCCGCGTAACCTACCCACTAACAGTGACATTTGACATTTCGGAGACCTTCCGCTACACTAGCGCCTCTAGCGGTGAATTCACACGCGATAGCCCTGATTGTATTGAATACTTACCATCTCTCTTGCGGAAGAGGCGCATTCTCCGCCACTTCCTCACAGCGGTCTTAAGTCTCTTCATCAGCACACAGTTCAGAAATGCGCTCGCTATCCTGCGACGCCATATTGTGCACATCTATCCACAATTGTCTATGGTCCGTCCTTCGCATCACTAGTGAACGGTTTTGTTATATGAAAAGCTCATTTTATTGTCGTTGAACGTTGTTGTATTAAGTTTGTTTCTGGCATCGAAATGTTAAGCTAGAACACGTTTAAGATAAACCTTTTCTTCCTTAGGTACCCAGCCCTATCTGTTCTCATATCTTATGGGTTATAATAAGAATGAATCGCAGCGTGATCGTTTTCGATAATAATATACTGGCGGCAATAAATCTACGTTTTGGCGTTTGTAGTTTGGTAAATAATAGTAGGTAGCTACGGCCTTATGATACAAGCCTGCTTGATTCAGACACATTTGGCAGTTGTTAGTATGTTAATTGACGAATACCGACAGATTTCATTCTAAGTCAAGCCTACAAATCATTGAGATGATGAGAGAGAAAGTTGTGAGTGTGTGAAAATTTTGTATGGAGGTAGTTGGCATCCTGGATTAACAAACAGGCTGCTTTTTATATCGAAATAATGAAACGGGTAAAACCGCTGGGCGCAGCTATATTCTGTGTTCATAATAATGCTTAAAACAACAGAATACAGAACAAACTTTGTATTCTGAGGCCTAATCTTTTACAGTCAATACTTATACAACCGAAAAATAAAATTCTCTTAGTAAAACTTGATTCTAAAATGACACATCATAACGTAGTATCTTTGGAAGCTTGCACGCAAAGAAGACAGTTTCAAGTGAATAACATTGTTAAGATAAGCACAGGAAACGGAATATCGAGCCAAGACAAAACGCTGTGTAGCTTCAGCACAGTTTCCTATAAAGATACTGTTTTATGTTTTTCTTTGGGTAGCATTTAAGTCACAGTACTTATTGTTCAGTAGAAAGTTGTTGGAACAGGTCTTATTTATTTAATGGCTTTATAAATAAAAGTTAAATTACGTTGTCCCCTGTATTTTAATTTAATACTCACATGGGCTAGCAAAGACAAAATTAGTCAAGAATTTAGCCATACTACCTTTAGGATTAGGTTTAGGTAGATAGCTTCTACGAGTATACTTATTATACACGTGATCGCTCAGTACATGTATATTGTACATGTGTACGTCCGGCATACTCTGGATAGCCCTTTACTATCTCTTAGTAGATTGGTCAATCTCTACACCACGGCATAATCTGTTTCCATAATCTGTGACAATATTGTATAAAACGTCTCCCCACAATACGAATTTTGCCTGTATCGTGGCTGCGTTTCACAAACATGAAATAACACATACACGATTTTCACAAATTTTTGTCCCGTGCAGAAATCGAACTCACAGCACAACACGCAGCATAACCGTCCAATTGATTATTAGTCACTACGCCCATTACGTCGTCACTTAATTAGCTCATGCCGACGATAATGCAGACGTTATCCCCATTGTGTCGTCAAATTAATCAGTTATAAGTGACGCATATAAAAGCGTGTTAAAAATCCTTTATAAGAAATCCCTGGGCTTTTACCAACAGTATGAACACTCATTGAATCCGACCATAATACGCCAACGGTCCCAGAGCACGATTCTGATATTATGTTATTACAACCATACACGAAAACAATATCTATTTGTTAGGAATAGCTGTTCCCTAAATCATATGAGCGGTAGTAAAAAATGAAATCGTACCAATTTCTTTTCTGTAGATATTTTATGCCAAAAATGTTTTCTGCATATTCATACAATAGGTAGTACCTTGATAAAATTGTAGGAATCCGACTCTTAGTACATACAGGTACATAATCCCCTTTTTCATAAAAAAAATACAATTTTAAACCAAGGATAAATTATACCTGTCACTGTCGTTTGCTCAAAGATTAGAGATGTCAATAGACCTAATACGGGGTTTAGTTAATGCCAGTATGATCCTCGTTTATGATTAAGTACTAGCAATACCCAAAGTCTCGCCTGTTTCCTTGGGGTAGGCAGAGACCACGGATTTCCATTTGCTACGAAAAAAATGACTAGATTATACTGATTTTATGATTAAACTATTAAGATGAAATATAACGGCTAACCGATGGATAATTTTGTATAGGGCCATACATACAAATGTTTTGATATTTTCATCCTTAGTATTGCGATTAGATTTCATTTTTAATCACATTTAAACTGCCTGCCACAATTTGACTTGTTCTCCATTATTAAATAGGCTATATCTGTCAAAGGGTTGGTAGACCATGGCTTTTCTGTATTCTTATCACGGAAAAGTAATTCGTACAAACATAAAATTATGGGTAAGTTATCTGCATTGATGTGATATTGAGCTAGTGCCAAATAAGCCAAGGTTACAGAAGAATAGATGAGGATATGAAAGGAGTACTGGTTCGCAGTTGTTATTCATGACTTTAGGAATAACTTGACTTTATTTATCTTGGGAGTTTGAATTGATAATTAATTAACTGTTATATTCCGATGGAAGTTGGCAAGCTTCCGTAAAGGACTTCGTTTGCTAGGAAGTCATTTTTTTAGTAGGATCTAAAAATAAGGCAAACGTATTGTTTTACAAGTTTGGGGTCATGTGACCTTGGTCTTTAAAATTTATATTGAGTATATCTATACAAACTGCAGAATAAGCGTAATATAAAAAAGGAACTAAATGACAGAGCTTAAGCAGCAATGACTCAATCTGTTTTGATAGATGAGACGTCTTAGAACCCCTACGGTAAACGACTAGACGTATAAGGGCACCATACATACATACTTAAAGTCACGCCTATTTCCTAGAGAGGTAGGCAGAGACCACGGAATTCCATATGCTATGATCCTGTCATACTTCTTTCGTCTCAATCACTCGCAACACAACCTCATACACGCTCGTCAGTTTAAGGCACTCCCCACTTGACCCTTTTGCAGAATATCTCCGATCTGGTCTAACTATATTCGCCGAGGTCTTCCCCTTCCCGATACTCCACTAACATTCGTCTCATATATTCGCTTTGTCACAATATATTTGAGACTTCAAAAACATTTCTCTAAAGAAAGAAACATATCGTATTTACCAAAAAACGGCTCTAACTTGACAATAACAAATCAATTTCTCTACGCAAACTTTTGCAATACCCCGCAGACGTATCTATTTTGGTTTTTATAGGCAAACTAAACATGACATCGTATTGATCCAATGCTCAGTCATTGTCCGATTTCAAGGTTCGTTCAATCACAAAGTAACAAACAGATAAAACGTTACGCGGAGACGCGAAATGAATACAATAAGTGCGACCGAATGGGCCCATGTTTTAGAATCACAACCGTCATTTGTTTTATCCGGGGATACCCTTCCAAAAGGCTTTGTCAAAGTTTTTTATAAATGGCAAATAAGGTTCACATAAGCACCTAGCTAAACATTTAATTTTTTTACGTAAATATAATATCACCATGTTTGTCTTCCCGAAAGGGGTAGGCAGAGGTGCACTTTATAATACACGCACATTTCACAGTTATGTTATAGGACCCAATGACCCAAGAAGGCGAGCCTATTGCCATCAACCGGGTACAAATCTAGACTCCGTTCTGCTGCTGGGGATTACCCAATGAAAAAAATCCAATAATTCTTTTATAGACTCGGGATTCGAACCCAGGACTTTATGCTTAGCAGTATCGCTTTGCAAGCTTGACCAACGAGGCAGACGCTTTTTAAATTTCACTTTTATTTAAAACTTTTATGTTCGGTCCTTTTAGCCGTAGATAAAATGTATTGCCCACCCACCACCGATAAATTCGGTTTGTGCAGCACAAGAATGATACATTTAAATAAAAACAGCGTGCATTATTCATTGGCGTGATATCAATTGTTGTTCGTGCCTGGAGACTGAATGCAACTTGGAAGCGACCCAATAGAAACAATTTACTATTATATTGGCTATACTGACCCTCTGACCGAGGGACCTTGACCATGTATCACTATGGTAAGAAATTAAAGTCAGATAAAAAACCAATAAATTAAAAAACTCGAATGTGATTTTGCAAAACTAACTAATAAACGAAAAATTATCTAAGAGGTCCCTGTCTGCAATCAAACTTGAAATTTTCAAGTTAGTTTTTTGATATGGCAATTAGTAGTCCTGATTTTTATTTATTTTTATATAAACCCAAGCAAGCAGGGATTCTAACGACACCCCATACCTACTTCAAAATTGGTTCAGAAATTCAGAAGTTCTTCTTTTAAATATAAGAGCTTTGCTCTTGTCGTTGGAGCAACCGTCACATTCAAAAGTTATAGTGGAATATAAAACTCACATATGTACATACATGAACCCTGAATAAATTTCACTCCTTTTTTTGAGCAGTCATTTGAAAAGACACAAGTCAAAAGGCTCGTTCGAAACCGGAATTCAGAGCTTGAAGTCTGAACTGTCCAGTGTAACGTTAATTGTATATGCTGTGGATAACGGTGTGAGTTTCACATTTATATAATATCTTTAGTTACCTACATTATTAATTAGATACAATGTGTAACTGTTTGTTTATCCCAAATAAATAAAAAATAAACGTTTTCGTTGCCATAATACGTTCTTAGTAACTTCTTGGCCATCACTTACGAACGGAAAAGAAAATCATCGTAAAACTAGGACTTAATGGTTTGAAACAGCGAACAGGAAGTAAACAAGTGTATCTTTGTATGAGAAGAGCCCTTTAGTGGTAAGACAGATATAGAGTTTTATTATTGCACATCCGCCCTCGACTTCGCCCGCGTGGATTTCGAATGTTTAGCCTATAGCGTTCCTCGATAAATGGGCTATCCAACACGGATTTTTTTTTTCAAATCCGACCAGTAGTTCCTGAGATTAGCGCGTTCAAACAAACAAACTCTCCAGCTTCATAATATTAGCATAGAAAATATGACTGGCTCATATACTATACGATTAATTATTACGAATTACGTTTATTTTATTTTGTATTTAATTTGTATGTAACGTTTATTTTGATCGGCTGTTTCTAATAATAATGATACCTCAAAATATGAAAAAGATTTGAAACAAGATGAGGCATTAAAAAGGGAGACGGCACAATAAGCTACCATCATTTAAACATTACATCGCTTGGGTCTTATCTTGGGTCTACTTTAATACGTAGTGTTAAACCCCAAAACAAATTATGATATTATCAGGTCACGTAATACGGAATCTTTGCATCTGTGACACGTTTTGGTTCGAGATAGAGTAGTTTACGTACCTAAGCTGTACCACGTGCAAACACAATCATGGACAGATTAGTTAAGGGGAAGACTGTACCGGCAAAATACTGCTTACACGAATAGCCTCAATTATCAGCGCCAAAAACTGTAGATATAAAAGTGTCACAGCCCCCTTACCATGAACTCTTAAAGCAGGACGGTTTACGTTGTGGAAGCAAGACGCCGTATTACACTGCACATAGCGGCGCGCGGCGTCTCGCTTTCACATCGTAAACTGTCCTGCTTTTAGAGTTCATGGTAACGGGGCAGCCCAGCACGGTCAACTTTAATTTTCCAGCGAAATTCCTCATGAACTTTCTCTGTCTTTCGGATCGGGTCTCGACTCTTACCAGCTAAAACCTTAGGGTGTTCTCCTAACCTTAGGTTGGATTATTTTTAGACTATTATTATTCCTAAATGCTTATACTGTGGAAGGCGAGTCACAATACAGCAGAAATACCCTGTAAGGAAATATATATAAAAATAACTAGACACAACATAATAGTTAATGTAACGTTATACCAATATCCCTTAAGTTATAACAGGCAGGTTTGTATCAGCGAAAAAGCTTTGTCATACCAACAAGCGCTTGTCAACTATTTTATGACATTCTATGATTCTACCCACCTACGATATTTTCAGCTTTCACAAACAATTGTTACTTAGTTCAGTCGACCATGCAGTCTTGCAGAACGTAATGTTCGCCAATTAACATGATGTGTTTCTATCGAAAATACAGGGATAGTTTATTTACCTAAGTTGAAGATAAATGCACTGTTTACAAGCCATTAGGTAGAAAGTATGGTTTCTGAATTCTCTATTTGCCTGGATTTTGGAAGGGGATGGCAGAATAAAAGATTGATGAGGAAGAAAATGGGAGAAGACTTTTAATAAGATCTTTAGTTCGGTCTTCATATACTCCTGATTAAATTTTGATTCATCATCATCATTATCAGCCGGAAGACGTCCACTGCTGGACAAAGGCCTCCCTCTTAGAATTAATTAATTTTGATTACGGCTGCAAATTTCGGCTGAGACTAGACGATATTATGCGCTCAAATGTATGCACAAATGCTCACACTCAAGAGTCCGATTAGACGGTATACCAACACGACCAGAAGGAGATCAGGTGCCAGACAAACGACTTTCCGAAGCACGAGGGATATTGAATCTCGATAAGCAAATAAAGTTAAATCATCCAAGGAGTGACAGCTGCAATCACTGCTCAGCTTCACAGATTAACCTTTAGTTTCTTAAACTACAAGCTTCTAAAATTGAAACAAGAAATATGAGACCTTGTTGGGCCTTATTTTGGTAAATAAATAACGATACCTAGTAGTGTTTCGTATACCGGTAAACCGTTGGATCCGGCCGCAACGTGCCTCATGATTTGATATTGATAAGCAAGGTAAGGTAATTTTGGGGTATCGAATGAAAACAACGTTATGGCTTCGACCTCATTTCTGACCACTACCTGTTTAACTTGAACTGAGAACTAAAGTGACCGACATAGCTCTGAAAGTTGAAGTGGCAATGGGCTGGCCACATATGTCGCAGAACCGATAACCGCTGGAGTAAGCGTGTTGGTAAACGTAGCGTGGGTGGCCCTCTGGCCAGATGGCTTATATAAGAGGGCAAGCAATGACTGGAAAATAAAGCAGCAGACCGGGCTATGTGGCTTACATTGGGAGACGCATATATCCATCAGTGGACTGCAACGGGCTGATGATGATGATGATCTGTTTAACTTTAGCCCTTGGAGTTACGGGCCAGAATAGCACCACCCCATCTCATCCCATCGGGTAGGAGGTGACTAAGGGAAAATCCAGAAGGTGGGCAGCAGCGTCTTCTGCAACTTCACCACCAATACTGCGATCCCCGAATCACTTGCCAAGCGTGGAAATTATGGCAACCCCCTTTCCCCTTAGGGGGAGGCCTTTGTGCCTTTGTGGAGACCTGTTTAACGTACACATGAGATTGCTAAAGCGATGATACCAATAGTATTATTGGTAGATAAATGTTGTTGATGCAAGACTATATTTTATAGAACATTTTTAGTTACTCAGATAAATAAAGCTTCTCATGGTTTCACTGTAGAATTCGCAATGATTTGGGCAAGCCCTGAAACAGTGTCTACTAGGTACTCAAACTTTCTCATATATAATTTTCTAATCAAATATAAATATTTATAAAGTATTAGATAATGCAATAAGAGAACATGAAATTCGACTGGCCTGTTGGTCAAGTGGTTAGTGACCCTTACTGCTAAACCGGAGGTCGTGGGTTCGACTTCGATTCCCACCCAGGACAAATGTTTGTGTGATGAGCATAATATTTTTATCTGTGTCTGGGTGTAATTTATCTATATTATGTATGTATTTAGTAATATATAAGTATGTTTATCAGTTGTCTGGTTACCTTAATACAGGTCTGCCTAGTTTGGGAACAGATGACCGTGTGTGAATTGTCCCAAGGTATTATTATTACGTAAGGTATTATTATCTTAAATCACTAACCCATAAGCAAGAAGAACACTACTGCAACAATCAGTTAAAAGAAAGGTGCTGCTATAAAACAAACTAGAAAAAAAATTATGTACATCGACATTTCTCATTTCTTGCAAAACAGCCTCAAGTAGAGCGAAGAGAAAATAAACCAAGACTTGACATATTCCTGTTCATCTGTTGTACAGTCAGCAACAAGTAAAGAAAGTCAAAGTCAAATAATTCATAAAAATAAACAACAATTTATTCAAGTTATAGCCTAAATTATAACAGTTAGAATAATGATCTTGGAATATTTAAGGCTTTGTACTATGACTGCCTCGTTAGTCAAGTGGTTGCTAATCGCAACTGCTGAGCACGAGGTCCTGGGTTCAAATCTCGGGTCGGGCAGTGTAATTGGGTTTTTCCATTCGGTAATTCTCAGTAGCAGCACAGAGTCTGGATTTGTGCCCGGTTGATGGCAATAGGCCCGCCCCCTATTACATTGGGAGCTATAACAGAACTGGCGAAATGTAGGTGTACTATAGGTGAAGTAACCTAACCTAACTCTGGGGAATACAGGCCTGATGTTGTTATTACAAAATTTCTAATAATTTTCTTAAATATTTAAGGCTTTTTACTATGTTTTGGCATCTTCAACTAATGGTATGTTTAAAAATGTTCAGCTACTTTTGCTGTTGACTGTACTACCTAGTACCTATATCCCGTGAGTAGTGATGTGTCTATATGCCTGACTTCAAAGCTCGTATCGAAGGCGCCGCGTGACGTCACACCTCACCGCGAACACTTTTCCCTTGATTACACAATACATAAACAAGTAGAAACAGAAGAGACGCTTCGTACATTTTGACAAACTTTCGAAAAAAGAATTGTAAAAAAATATGGTAGTGTTCTTGAATATTTTACTATAATAAATCTTCTTATACTACTACCTGTTGATTCATGATTATGAGATCCTGGGTTCGATTCCCACTTCGAGCAAAGTGTTACAGGGTTTTTCAATTAGTCAAGCGCGGAGTCTGGGTTTGTGGTTGGTTGATGGCAATTCGTCCTTATTACATTGGGACCTATAAAATAACTGGCGAAATGATGGTATAGGTTCCTAGCACTTAGGGGAGTAATTAGTTATATTATGTAAAAAAGTATAGGTAGAGCGCTGAATACGAGTGTTATTTCAGTATATAATGGGTCTTCATTCAGAGTAAATAGATTCATGTCATTTACATTGTAAAGACATCCAATTTACTAAGCCTGTCTCTGTCATTCTTTGACCATTAGATAAAGATGAAACTCTCAAAGCCTCGTGTATATTGTTCGTTCTCATGGACTAATATTTACAGCTTCCTTACTTGATGACGAAGTGATGTCGATTCCCGCACGGGACATAAATTTGTGCAATTCGCAAATGATTGTCCCGACTCTGTGTGTTTGTGTATGTATGTGATATTTCATGTATCCCACGATATAGGAGAAATTCCTTGTGTGGGGCGACGTTTTTTATAAAAAAAATAAAATAAAAAAAGCAATTTTGCCCGCGTGAACACGTGTTTTCACGTGTCTTTTCATCTAAATCAGTTTAGTGGTTTAGCCGTGAAAGTGTTACTGACAGACCAACAAAGTAACTTTTGCATGTATAATATAGTTTTTAAATTTTTTCGGTGTGTACTGGCCGGTTAGACATGGTAAAATGAGCCTACTGTCATTTCCTTGTTCACTGTAGCTTCTTAAACTACGCTGACTGAAGTTTCTGTGTTGCGAAATCAAACTCACTGACTATTTGTTAGTACCATATGTATTACGATAAAGAGCCCCATACGGGACGATAGATCGCAACGATCGATCGTACGAAAATCGTGAAGTTTATTGTCACTTTGAAAACCGTTGAGTGCTAAAATGCTGGAAGTAAATCCAAAGCTAAATATCATCCCACGTAAAGTATTTGTTTCTAATTCAATGTAGAGGTAGTACACCCACAATTCTCACAGCACTGATAGCCGAGTAGTATGACCATTGGACTGCCAAGTCAAAGGTCGCAATTTCAAACCCCGGCACGTACCAATGTCTTTTCGAATACATGTGCGTATTATAAATAAATTATCAGTTGCTAAAAACGGTGAAGGATAACATCGTGATGTAACCGGCACACCTGAGAGATTTTTCAACGGTGGGTAAAGCCATGTCAGAGGCCTACAGGCGGCTTAAACTCTGACACCAGGTTGTTCATCAACCATAGGATAAGAAGAAGAAGACCCACATTTCTCCAATTATTCCTTCTCCAAGGATTTGAACACAAGACCTCATGCTTAGCAGTCGCGCTTAGCGACCACTAGAACAACGAGGCAGTCAATTTAATTCAAATAAGACTACTCTTTTAATTGAACCTTTGATGTTATTGACCTTTACAGAGCAATGTAAAACCACTGCAATGAGAAGAACAAGATTAATGCAAAAGAAGAATAATACAAACAAAATAAAGTCAACTTTATTAACAGAGGTACGGAGCAAAATATAAAAACAAAAGTCAATGAACTTCGACTAATTCTCCAAGTTTTAAGGGTAAAAGTCTTTGAAACTAGACGTCTAGGTAACTTCAACCGTAAATAACAATTCAGTTGTTTATCATGGGTTGTTGAGTTCTCATTCTCATGCGTTTTAACTTATTATGGGTTGCCTCGTTGGTCCAGTGGTCGCTAAGCGCGACTGCTGGGTATCGGGTCCTGCGTTCCAGTCCCGGGTCGGACAGTCACTGGGTTTTTCTCATCAGGTAATTCTCAGTAGCCGCACGGAGTCTGGATTTGTGCCCAGTTGATGGACTCGCCCCTATTACATACGCCCCTACCACCTATAACATATTATTTACTATATATCCCGGTTATACTCACGTGTGTATTCGGGAATGCCCGTCGGGCGGGATAACACTCACGGAAGTTATTATAGTAAAGCCTATAACATAACTGGCGAAATGTAGAAAACATTTGTTATTTCTATGGCAACGAGAACAATTAGCCCCCTGGAGTTAAAGCCATGAACTAAAAACTGTAGTAAGTATATTGTAGACAACGCGACGTTCTATGATAGTTTTCTTAGTACATAGATTGTCAAAAATACTACCAGTGGCCTCAACATCAGCCCGTTGCAGTCCACTGCTGGACATAGGCCTCTTCTAATGCACGCCACAGAGCCCGGTCTGCTGCTTTATGCATCCAGTCGCTGCCGGCTTTCTTTTGCCAGTTGTAGAGATGGGTGTTTTTGTTAAATTTTGTAATCGTTGCGCATCGTTATTACACGACTGCCCAAAAAAAGGAGTGTAATGTTTTTAGGGTTCATGTATGTATGTATATGAATGCCTGAAGCGATTTTGATGTATGGAGTGTCGTTAGAATCCTTACACTATCGCGAGTAACATAGGCTATGAAAAAAATAAATAAATAAAAAAAATAAATATATTAACTTTGTTTTTTACGTTTTAGTTCGTTTTTTGTCATGGCAGTCGTATTTTGTATTTTTTTTTTTTTAATATACCGCATCCGATGTCAGCATCGTTTTTTCCGGCATCGATTCGATTATGCGACTATCCATTTGCCACAAGTAGTTGCCGGCTAGTGTCTGCGTACCTACAGATATTAGATAGGTACTCGGTAACGGTGCCATAGTAAATTATTTAGATATGATAATCAGTGTTACGACTTCGAAAATATGGAGGTAAAATAATATACATTATTAGTGAAGTTCGTATCGGATGTTGCGGGCATCCGTTTTTCACTATATCAACCGGCATCGTGTACTGCCATCGTTGCCTAAAAACGTTTTTACAAAAACGACCATCTTTAGCCAGTTGCTGTTTTCGAAAACTTTACGTTATTTACTTTTATAACTCATTGTAGATACATAGATCAGTAACAGAAGCAATAACAATAAATACTCAAGCAACAGGACTCGAATAAAAAATACAAGAGGAATTATACGAGGCTATATTTTATCACAAACAAAAGCCGAACGAATACCCAAACAGGCAAATAATTACGTTAGCGTCATCGTAGAGGGGCTCGTAGCTACGTGACTACCGCGCAGATCAGTCAATCTGCGATCATATTTTTGCATGATTGAGTGACAAACATCGAAACTATCACAATATTAGTAGGAAAGATGGGACGAGGCTTATGAAAGCAAGTACACTACTTGCTTTCACAAGCCTCGTCCCATCTTTTTTCGGATAACGAGCCCATATCCCCGTTAGGTTTAACCCAGTAATGAAGTAAGTACTATCTCTATCCCACTTTAGATTCTGTTTATCGTAAACGTTTTTCTCCGGAAGCGCAGTGTAAACAGGCCATGTCATTTGTATCGAGGCTCAAGGGACGGACACAGATAACGTTAATCAATACTATGCATTAGTTGGTTGTTAAGGTTGGCGTGCACTGGACTGTAGCAGTTTACTGTTTACTAGCACTTCACTCATGACTTTGTCTACGTAGATTCTGATACAAATTTCCATTCGTCTCCGTTTTTTGTCCCTCTGCGTTGTAATTCAACCCCTCTTGATTTTTTAACAGATAGAGCATAGTTAATATAATTAGAACGTTTGTAAGGATTAACAGCCTTATCTATTAGCTAGATAGGTATAATAATAATATTTTATTGACTTATGAGGATCGGTACATTTCTAATTGAAACCCAGACTCCTGAGCTAGGTGAGACCTGTGTTACAGGAGTCGGTGTCTTCACCGGTTTTGAAAACTAACAATTTAAATAGATGTAGTAAAATAAAAATTAAAAAAATGCTTAAGATATAGGTGCTCATGCTCGTATGTGGTGAGTGCTTATATGACGGTGTGAGAGGTGTGTGTGTGGTGGAATTATTTCTACATCAAAAGAATAACGAAGTCGGCGCGGCAAAGGTAGTGGCAGTTTCTGGCCTGGCCAGATATGCAGGACGCCTGTGGCCAGAAATTGCGAAGGATAAAGTGGTTTGGAAGAATAAAGAGAAGGTATTTGCCTAGCAGTAGGAGAAAAACTAGGCTATAAAAATAAATTAGAAACATGATAATTATAATAATAAAAACATGGCATAAAGTTCTTTAAACATATTCAGCAAATTAAACCAAATGACCGCCACTCCTGTAAGCACATTTAATTAATTAAATCATGGCAAGTGTTTAAATTAATTACATTACACGGCATGTAGACGAAAAGTTTATGTTTTAGCTAGAAACCTGACTAGATTTTTTATATAATTAACGAAAAATATATCTGCGTTTTTCAGGGTCCTGAAATAAGATGGCTTATTGTCATGAAATTTAGTAAAAAGCTTGGCTTATGACATATTAGGCGACACTTGTGTGCCATGTATCCAAAAATTAACCGATCTTAGAGGTAGTATTTAACGAACAATGTTAATTGTGTGGCATGATTTTGGATGTCTGAAGTTAGTGTATTTTTTTTCTTGTAATCTTTTATTTTATAAAATGTTTTCTTTTTGTAGTAGATATTATAGTTAGTGTTATTGGCTTGCGGCCGTTCTAACTAATAAATAAGTAGATTTGTATCTGTAAAACCAGCTAACAGAGATAAATGTAACGTTTGCTCTTACCTCATCAATTATAATTATTACAGCAAGGCTATAGTCACTTTGAGCACTGTCTTTGTAGGTGAATCATTTCCGAATACCCAGCAAGTCTTATAATAATAAAATAGTTACATTTAAAAGATGAATCCCACTCAATTAGGTAATTATGATTCTAGTAAAATAGTTTTGCGCGTCTAGTGCTTAAAATCATAATCCAAACAAAGAAAGAACTGCATGTTACACAAACACACGATTCTGTATCCCTAATATCGGTTTTGGTTGCATACAAATTTGATCCCCGATTACCGTCTCGATTTAGTCGGCACTGACCCTTATCCTACTCATCGAAAGCATACGCGATATTCGTACTGCCAGTTTATTTACTGTTTACCTCGAAATTCATATTATATTACGTTGCCGAAGCAAATTGATCTCCCGAGGGCATACGAGCATGTTCGACGTTTTGTTATGGTTTGTTTGAGGGCTTTTAAGATTATCGTAATAATCAATATTTGGATAATACTAACAGACATTTTGTACTTTGGATCTTTATGAAATATACGATTTTACTGACTGGGCACTAATTAACGTCGAAGAGGTAGCATTTAAAAGTGCCAACGACAAGTCGGTCGTCATTTTTGTGACTAAGTAGTCAACTATGCGGCAAAACTCACCCATCTATAGAAAAAAGAAAATAAATTATCGATATTCCTTTCAAACTTTTTAACACACGTTTTTGACAACGTCTTTGGGGAATATTATGTATAATATAGAATTATGAATCTATATTATGTGTTTTACGTGTTTATTTTGTGTGGCAAAATAAATGGTTTATAAGGTTTATAAAGGTGTAAATTTAAATTGATAAAGGAAATTTGAAAAATGATGGACACGAGCGGGATTCGAACCCGCGACCTTCGCCGATCCGTGGCGCTGCTCTAACCAACTGAGCCACCGTGTCGCTGCTCGCATCCATCGAATTTCAAGTTCCCTTTTAGTATTTACGTCTTAAGGGTGACGTCAGGTATTATCTGTTGGAATCTGTGATTACCAACTCAGTGTTATACCTTTACAGCTATAAATCACTGAAACGATAATACCAACCCAAATTTATATGACTTTTGGTGCCATTTTAGCATGTTGCCCATGCTAAGCTTGAATCTAAATTGATAAAGGAAATTTGAAAAATGATGGACACGAGCGGGATTCGAACCCGCGACCTTCGCCGATCCGTGGCGCTGCTCTAACCAACTGAGCCACCGTGTCGCTGCTCGCATCCATCGAATTTCAAGTTCCCTTTTAGTATTTACGTCTTAATTCATATCATTTTTCAAATTTCCTTTATCAATTTAGATTCAAGCTTAGCATGGGCAACATGCTAAAATGGCACCAAAAGTCATATAAGGTGTAAATTTTTTATTTTCAGTATAGGGATTGTACAGAAGCCAAATAATCGATGCTGCAGCTCTGCCCGTACTACACTATTACCACAGTTACATAGGTTCAGTTCCTACGTGCTTCAGTATACACATTTAGCTTCTACCACAGTTGAATACGAAACACGGTAAGTTTCCACCAAAACTTCTATATATTTCAAGCTCTATCTAAAGTTCGGTAACAAGTGATGAAATAGTTAAATGAAAATAGTATTGTTAAGTGAATAACTCCAGTTAAAATGACATAAGGAGGAGAGGAATAGGATGAAAAAAATATTGAAACACAGTTGAAAGCACTATGGATAACATTCCTACCAAAATGAGAATATTTAATTATTTAAGTTTATGACCTGATAATTATATAAATATGTACTACTCAGGGACATTTAAAAAGTACAGATATGTTACCAGCGCGATCATTTTGAATACTCGAAAACGGGACAATTTTATTGTGGACGGGGTCTTGGATAGTACAATTGTTGTCCGATTTGACATAAGACCAATGCAATTCTGACTCAGAGTTTGGAACACTTTTCCCATTCATTTTGTTAGATTATGACGTATCTATAATTTTTGACATATCATTGGTACTACCTATTCCTACCGTATGACATAAACAGGATATTATTATGTATTACAATTCTCCTTTGTTTATATACCATCATAAGTTATCACTAAAATAAATAAAGATCAGACATAAGCTTTTCCGTCCTCCTTACATCCTAAAAAGCTTTTCCCTGAAATAGAAACAAGGTCTTTCATACGAAAAATAACGAATTCAGAGCGCGAAGAGGAAGGAAAGGCGCCGTGACAGGCTTTAAGATGGCCAAAGTCCCAAGAAACGCAACACGACGAAGTCAAATAAAATAGTGTAAATTATTCATCATAAGCTCCGAAATAGAGTCGCTTTTGAGCATTGCAATTAAAACACGAACCTAAGATTTTGCGCTTGGTTTATGAAGAAGATTGATAAGAGGTTTTATCAAGAGGACTTTATTAAACATAAAAATATAACATCAGGCCCGCATTTCGCCATTTATGTTATAGGTCCATAGTAGGGGACGAGCCTACTGCCATCAACTGGGCAGAAATTCAGACTCCGTGCTGGTTCTAAGAATTACCTAATGAAAAAACCCAATAACACTTTGCCCAATCAGAGACAGTCCGGGGACTTATTAGGAATCGCTATATTTCTTTTTAAGTTAAAGCACGTTTACTAAAGGCATCAAGCCTTCATTTTAGGCACTTTCATGAATGATAATATTAAATTGAACTAAACTGATCTTGGAGATGCTTGCATCCTTCTGACGGATTAATCATTTTTAAGCAGTAGGTATTGAACAGACTCATGTTGCCATTGTAGAAGAATACGTTGAAACTGAGGCCTTGATTTCCATACAATACAACATAAAAAAAAGAAAAAAATATTTATTCGGTGCTACAGGGGAACAGCCAACAACATAATTCTATTAATGATTTCCTGAGAGGAGATTCTCAGTAGCAGCTTGAGGTTTAGTAATTAAGTAATGTTCTGGAAAATTGGAAATAATCGGTCTCTTTAACATGAAACTCATAAGACTATAACATCTAACTACTAGGCTAATACCTCCCTAAAACTTTCTGCTCTTCTTGGTCCAAGACCAGTGCAGACCATTTAATTCCAGCATAGTCCAGTTCGTCTTACCTATATTTTTAGAAGTCTGGTGCTTATACTATCTATAACTATATTGACATTCCTTTATTGAGACTTATTTTACGACGAATAATAAAAGTTGGAGATAAATTTCGTCTGTGAGAAGATTTGATAATAATATGATCTATATCTATCTATCTATCGATCTATCTATATGCTTTCTATCTAACTCATCTCGTTTTCTGAGTTGTAAATTAAGTCATAAAATGCATAATTAAAAAAAAAATCTGTAAAATTTTCAGATTAGGTAAAATTAACCTTTTTTAGTCATTTTTTCTTATCGTATGGTTGATGAAACAACCTGGTGACAGAGTTTAAACCGCCTGTAGGCCTCTGACATGGCTTTACACACCGTTGAAAAATCTCTCAGGTGTGCTGGTTTCCTCACGATAAAGATAAGATAAGAAGTCATTTTTTTATTTCTTAAGGTATTTAAATGTTCAAATTTTATATTAAAATTAATCAACTTTTACTCTTAAAATTGACGCGATTCTTTAATTTAACATTTTGTACGTAGCGATTTATATGCGTAAAAATTATAAACGCTATACCCACCGTAAACATGTAATTCAATTCACCAAAAAGCAACACGAAACCAAAGCTCTCTTCCATATACTGTCAGAGCTCATGGTAGACATGACGGCGAAAATAAACAAAGTTTTACGAAGCTACGTACAGTACACAGTCCATTAAGGAGTCAAACCCAAGGCCTCCAAACATTAGCATGTTACATAGTCGAGTGTGAGTTGTGACCTACTGACACTAAGTCCTAATATAGATTTGGACTGACGTATGACCGTTATCAAACCCGTAGGACAATTTAGGTATTTTAAACCCCAATTTGGGATCACTTTCGTGTTGTACGTTACATTTTTTCATTTCCATACCTTATAACTTTTTTAGAATCGTATACAAAATAAAATTTTGCTAATTTAGTAAACAATTAAATCAGTCAGGTGCCCTACTATAGGGGTTGCATTGCAGGACAATTTCCACCGTGAAAGCGAGACGACGCGTGGCTACGTGCAGTAAAGTGAAGTCTCGCTTCCACAGCGAAAAATGTCCTGCAATACAAGCTCGTAGTAACCCTGCTGACCTTTTGAAAAGCCTCTCATGATCAAGTAGAGTTGGCTAAGAAATACTAACACTCGTTTTTCGTTCTACTCCATTCCCGAGGAGATTTGTTAAATTGCGAGAAATGCAACTTCAGTTAGTTTCGGTTTAAAGTCGCCAGCAATGAACTAAGGTACCACGTGTAAGTAGTACCTACCGTTATAAAATCTAAGCTGCAGCACGATATTGCACTAAGAATGCCACATTTTATTCTATTCACAGAAAAGCGGGCGACGCCACGACAGATCCATTTATTTGTAGGTATACGCCCGCACTGAGAATTATAGTATTCTCGAACACTCGTAGTCAGATATCTGCAGACCTTACTAATGCAAGTAGGCATGGAAACTGCCTTATCGTCTAGTGGTCATCAAGCGTGACTGCCGAGCATAAGGTACTGTACGGTTCCAATTCCAGGTAGGACGATGCTATTGAGATTATTCTAATTTTCAGTAGCAGCATGGAGTCTTGATTTGCCTAATTAATAACAATAGGGTCACCTGCTCTTACATTTGGTTGAGAGATCTGTACCTCTATGCCAAAGTAGGGTTACCCTGCTTCAGATTGCAATTTGGGATCCTTAATGCAAAAAAGCTTTACACTTCAGTTACGTGTGTCTACATATTTCAGTCCCGAATAAAATCCGGGTATAGAGACAAAGGATGTAATGAAGAGAAACGCAAATTGCGGACACGAGAAAGCCCTCGAGTTTGAAAATGAGCCTCCATTCCCACCAGCTGCCACTGAGTATATTTTTCGCAACTTTCTCTGTTGTTGACTTTTGAAGGATTAAAACTGCGAAAATGAACTTTTTGCGAGTCCTTTATAAAAGCTTTTCGTAAAGAGGACCAAAGTGAAGCGGTTGTGTACTCTGTCCAATGTTTGGGACCCTAAATGGGTCACTTACATCACTTTGCTAATATAAACACAGGCTAGCTCACACACACAATCAATATTAAACTTCACAGAACCGCTGTGACATTAATGGACAAATGCTTTGTTTGTTTTGCTGCGGTTGAAATATGGTTTGCAAAATTCGTTGACTTGCGATTGCGACGAGTGTATGAGTGTAGTGCATACCTATTATAATATATTCTACATTTATTCCTGATAGTTTTAGACTTATTTTGACATATGCTTCCTCATTGACGAAGGTATTTAAGCAGTATTATGAAAATGTTCTCCTGACCGAATTTCGGTCACGGGGGCCTGTCTCATCTGAGACTAGCCAACTACGCAGGAGATATTATAGTGCTCAAGTATGCGCGCAAATACAGGTGCACTCCCTGTTCCCTCAAAGTAACAGTCCGATGGGACGGTAGACTGACACGTCCGAAGGGAGATTAGGCGCAAGACCAACGGCTTGACGTGCCTTCCGAAGCAAGGATGGGTCTCGACTTGTGAAAACGGTCGCATCACAAGACTGGCAGCGGCGAGCACGGCTTAACAGATCGAATGATCTGCGCGGTAGCCACATAGCTACGAGCCCCTCAAGTATTATGATAATAATAAATCTAATGGCTTGATTACATTGTTGACTAAACATTTTTAACTATTTGCTTGTCCTGGAAACCCAGTAATATGTTTATTGACGTTTCTAGAACTAGTTTAAAATAATTAATCTTGACTGGACTTCCGAAAAGGGCAACCTTTGCTAGGTCTAGGCAAAATAAATAATGAGTACCTGCATAGCCATAGTTTAAAACAAAATAATAAAGAAACGGAAAAATCATCCATCACTAATACGAGTATAATAAATTTTATCTATAAAATCACAATAACAAAAGATATTCAGATTTCATAAACGTTTTGTTTTCATTCTACACCGGACGTTATGACGCGCCATTACACTGAGGGTTTGAAAAATTAAATGGTCTTGTGTCACTAATGGCTTGTGAAAAGTTCATGAAACCAACCGCATAGTCAGTAGCAAAAATAGGTAAACATTTAAAGCTATAAACTTACCTTTAATTGAAGAAAAATGTGATGCGTATTAAGAACCATAAAAAATCTCCAACCACCACCATTTAATCTGCAATTCGACTAATTTATAATTTGAAAATATAATTTCAATAGATTTGACATTTCGTTTCCAACTTATGATGCTGACTGTACAAAAGCGAGTTGTTTTTGTCGCTTTTCCAGTGGGTAGCAGACTTCGTTATGATTTTAAATGCCAAGTCTTTCAGATGTCAAGATATTCTGGAATATTTTAAATGTCAAGCACTCGTTTGACACTGTCAAAGAAGTAAATAACGAAGTATTTTCGTTGTGGGCGTGGCCTAAATTTTTATAAGGCCAGAAGATTCTCGCGTGTGTACGAACCGGATTTATATTTCATATGCACAAGATTGCGGTCCAAACAAGTAGGTAATCTAAGCCAATGTGACTTTTCTAGTTCAAACGCAAGTTTTTTACCTATTCTCCGGCTCCAGTGTGTAATTTGGAATTGTGCCCGATAACTAGGAATATGCTAGGAATCCTTGTGCATGGAACTACTATTTTCTGTCAAACTCTTTACCTAAATATATTGAAAAGATCACGTGATCTGGAAATGAAGGAATTACCGTTCAAAGTATACAGTTTCGTTCTAAATATAAACTTACTGACAAAAGCGTAGTCATAACTCTACGCAATTTTCTTAAATCGAATTTAATAAATGAACATAATTATTTTTTAAGAATCCCTATATAAATACTCCGAATAAAAGCTCTACCCTCTGGCCCCAGGGGGGAGGCATTACATAAATATTGTTACAGAAATAGTCTCAGACCGTTTCGAAAATAGTTTCAAGTGAAACGTCAATACATTTAACTTTGTCTACAGATATTTATAGCTTTTAAGTTAGTAGAACAATTCTAGATGAATAATGTACATGTATTTTCAACGTTATTTAACTCAAATCCTAAATGAAACGCTTTGATATTCGCGGCGTAAAACAATTTGGATGTCATTTTTGACATTTATTATTACACTAGCGGCCCGCTCCGGCTTCGCACGGGTATAAAATATATATTATGAGTATTTCTCCACTATTTAATGGATGTTATTATACATATAAACCTTCCTCTTCAATCACTCTATCTATTAAAAAAAACCGCATCAAAATCCGTTGCGTAGTTTTAAAGATTTAAGCATACATAGGGATATAGGGACAGAGAAAGCGACTTTGTTTTATACTATGTAGTGAAGATCTTATTGAAACTATAATTATTTTGAACTAACTGTGAAGTGTTAATCCAGTGTGTCAGCTACCTCTAGAAAAAAATTTAGCAACATCGGTGAAGCCCTTTAAGCGTGAAAAGGTAAAAAACATACAAACACATTCACAAACTTTCGCCTTTATAATATTAAATGTGAAGTGTGATTCACATTATTTTGCTTTCTTATAATAGCTCCACATACTTCCCTACACTTGTTTGAATATTTTATAAGCTTTTGTAAATAAAACATACAATACTATGTAGGTATTGTTGTGTTTTTAGCAATTCGTTTTCAGGTATTCCTCAAGGGATAAGGATTTATTTAGACGTACGCCCAAACGCCCGTGTCTCTCACACTGGGGTTAGGGACAAAAAGTATTGTGCCCGCAAAGTAATTGCACATTTATTTTTCAGTGGCAACACTGTCTTGAATCGAAAACCGATATAATTAGGTTGGCAACATTTGTAAGGTATTTTATTCTTAATTCTTTATCTATACTTATAATAAAACTGTAGAGAGGTCAATTCTGTACATTGAATATATATTCAAAATTATTATTGGAGGATGACTGGTGATCGATACTGATGCCAAAAATGCAATCAGTAAATTTTTTGTCTGTCTGTCTGTCTGTCTGTCCGTCTGTCTGTCTGTCTGTCTGTCTGTATGTGCACGCATGGGTCAAAAACTACTGAAGGGATTTTAACCAAACTTGGTACGATTGTAGTCCATACTCCTGGGCAGGTTATAGGCTATATAACATAACGCTAAAACACATAGGAGCTGAGCAGTAATGATAAATTTGAAGCAAGTCGGATGAAAATGCGCTTTCGAGCTCTTATCCTCGCATTCGTTGATCATACACCAAAAGTATGTATTACAAAGATGATGGTCTCCAAAAGATCTACAAAAAAGCCTTTAATAGTATATATCTATCTTTTATAAATTAGCCACAATAACGTGTTTGATCGTTAGGCATTTCTTCAAAGTGTCTCAACACACGTAGTTTGACAAGATTTCTATAAGCAGCATTGGTTACACCCGCTATATGTAATATTATAGTAAGCACATGACTTCGAAAAGACATTAGTGTGTGCCGGGATTTGAACTTGCGACATCTGACTTAACAGTCTAACGGTCATACCACTCGGCTATCAGGGCATTAAGTTCCTTGGAATAAGCGCACTTTAGATTTTAAAAATACAGATACGTAGTTTTTAGATATAAGTTTAAAGTAGGTATTATTAAATAATAATAATAATTAGTTTGTTTAGTGTTTTTTGGACAAACATCTACGGATCACACTTTTTTTGCGGGAATCGAACCCACAACCAATCGCTCGCGCTCAAAAAAAATGCCAAGGATAAAAGACAACCGTGACGACCTGATTGGCGCAGTGGCTACACTGCGCCAATCAGGTCGTCACGGTTGTCTTTTATCCTTGGCATTTTTTTTTCTACAGTAGTTTCAATGTACAGGAACTCAGAAACGCACAAAACGGATTTATTTATGTTCTCTTCTTCAGTTATATATTATTTTCAATAGACTTTCTGTAACTTCCGTAATTACCGTTCAATTTTTGCGGTTTTTTTTAAATACCGGAAAGTATTCTTAGTTAAATAAGTGGTTTAAAGATTTTTAACCTACTTAAAAAAGCCTGCCTGGTAGGTATTTTTTTCTGTTAAAAGTTCAATTTACTACTGGTCTTTTATCCGAAATACACGCGGACGAAGTCGCAGGCAACAGCTATATATGTAATAAAATATTACGGCATGGCGTAAAAACTACTAAATCGAATTCGCTCAAACTTAGCTAATATATTGAAAACAATTTAAAAATACTTTTGCTGTTTCCGAATTTCCACGCGGACGGAGTCGCGGGCACATCTATTACACAATAAAATACATAATTGTTAATTAAATCTATACTTATAATAAAACTGTAGAGAGGTCAATTCTGTACATTGAATATATATTCAAAATTATTATTGGAGGATGACTGGTGATCGATACTGATGCCAAAAATGCAATCAGTAAATTTTTTGTCTGTCTGTCTGTCTGTCCGTCTGTCTGTCTGTCTGTCTGTCTGTCTGTATGTGCACGCATGGGTCAAAAACTACTGAAGGGATTTTAACCAAACTTGGTGCGATTGTAGTCCATACTCCTGGGCAGGTTATAGGCTATATAACATAACGCTAAAACACATAGGAGCTGAGCAGTAATGATAAATTTGAAGCAAGTCGGATGAAAATGCGCTTTCGAGCTCTTATCCTCGCATTCGTTGATCATACACCAAAAGTATGTATTACAAAGATGATGGTCTCCAAAAGATCTACAAAAAAGTCTTCAATAGTATATATCTATCTTTTATAAATTAGCCACAATAACGTGTTTGATCGTTAGGCATTTCTTCAAAGTGTCTCAACACACGACAATCCGGAGCGTGCATGGAGGGTAGTTTGACAAGATTTCTATAAGCAGCATTGGTTGCACCCGCTATATGTAATATTATAGTAAGCACATGACTTCGAAAAGACATTAGTGTGTGCCGGGATTTGAACTTGCGACATCTGACTTAACAGTCTAACGGTCATACCACTCGGCTATCAGTGCATTAAGTTCCTTGGAATAAGCGCACTTTAGATTTTAAAAATACAGATACGTAGTTTTTAGATATAAGTTTAAAGTAGGTTTTATTAAATAATAATAATAATTAGTTTGTTTAGTTTTTTTTGGACAAACATCTACGGATCACACTTTTTTTGCGGGAATCGAACCCACAACCAATCGCTCGCGCTCAAAAAAAATGCCAAGGATAAAAGACAACCTGATGGCGCAGTGTAGCCACTGCGCCAATCAGGTCTTCACGGTTGTCTTTTATCCTTGGCATTTTTTTTTTCTACAGTAGTTTCAATGTACAGAAACTCAGAAACGCACAAAACGGATTTATTTATGTTCTCTTCTTCAGTTATATATTATTTTCAATAGACTTTCTGTAACTTCCGTAATTACCGTTCAATTTTTGCGGTTTTTTTTTAAATACCGGAAAGTATTCTTAGTTAAATAAGTGGTTTAAAGATTTTTAACCTACTTAAAAAAGCCTGCCTGGTAGGTATTTTTTTCTGTTAAAAGTTCAATTTACTACTGGTCTTTTATCCGAAATACACGCGGACGAAGTCGCAGGCAACAGCTATACATGTAATAAAATATTACGGCATGGCGTAAAAACTACTAAATCGAATTCGCTCAAACTTAGCTAATATATTGAAAACAATTTTAAAATACTTTTGCTGTTTCCGAATTTCCACGCGGACGGAGTCGCGGGCACATCTAGTATTAAATAAAGTACATCATTAAGTTATCTTGCAAAAAAGCGTAATAGACCATACGTTTACTTTAAAAACCACCCTTCGCTGATTCAACAATTAGTGATGAGGTATCTATCTATATCTATAACTACAATAATATATGGACTATAATATGGAGTCTTATAAAAGAGCCTCCACGAGAAACATCGTACCCTTGACAATACGACTACCAACCAAATTAACTAAATGGCAAATCTTTACTCCATTATTGCATAGCTCATTGTAGTCACTATAGAAAAAGAAAACGCTTAAGAAACTTACTAATATTTGAAGAAAACTCTGAACAGTGTTAGTTAACAAAAGGATTGACGTTGCAAGCTGAGAACAGGATTATCCTTATTCAAGTTTCAAGTCTTTTGTAGCGTCTAATCAAGAAAACAAAAGGGATTAAGTTATTCAAGAAGCGCTGGAGTAGTGAATAGAGGTGCTTACAAGAAATAAAAGATTTTTATTTAAGAGGTAGGCAATCTGGGGCCCTTGAGTGGCAAACCACTTGATGAATAGAAATCGGACAATTCAATTATAAATGTATGGCGATGACATAATATTTCGACCATAATTATGATCTATGACACCATTGTCAATCTCCAATATTTTCATTCTATTCGTCCTGCGTTTTGCCATCCAGGCCCCTGTTATGGCTACACATGATACGAGAAATCACAACGATTTTATTGAAACAATAAATTGTGAGATTTCTATGATACAATCGTAAAGATGAGCAGTGTAATTGTTGCATTTTATGGTCATTTCTCGTAGAGTGTGTACCTTTAAAACCAAAGGAATTATTAAAAACATTTGGTCTGGTCAGCGGCCGTTCAGGTACTAAAGTTTCTCCCACATAGCAATAGCCTCGCCCCCTATTCAGGACCTATAACATAACTGGCGAAATCTGGATGTACTATACTATACTTAATACTTTTATAGGCGTGATATTATGTTATGTTCTATTGATTCAAATTCCGCCCCACCTCAAAAGTCTCATCATGTTCGTAGTAGATGCGAGATTATTTTTTTGCGCCATAACGGGTGCGTCGCTTCTTACGACTTACTGTAAGACGACGACAGACGAAGGGATTAAGGCAATACCTGGATGCTAAGACTCTAAACAGGGCACCGTGGCGTTCAAGGAAATAGGCTTATGTCCAGCGGTGGGTCACCTAAAAGCTAGGGAATGTTTTTAATACTTCCTCCCAAGAGTAATAAGATGTGGGCATTCTAGCCTCTTTAATAAAATGATTATTTGTCATCTAATGTCCTTAAAAGGACTTTAATGCAACAAGCTTTAAATATTAACAAGAAATAGAGGGTGTTATTATATATAGTAAAATATACGGGATAGAAATATTTCACAGGTAATCCTGAAGGGACTACCTTTGTAATAAAATTGCCGGATTTCAGAGTAGGGCAATAAAAATATTTAATACTACCGTACTCTACTCTTGCAGAATTGTATTTCCAAATTGTTTAATCTCCTTGAACCCTGTACATAATAAAACCTTTCTGTAAGTATCTACGGTTAAAGATGTTTTTTTTTGTTTTTACCTTATTCTAGGATTTTTATGTAACCAAGCTTGTAATTGTTGTTCCAACACAACACACATAAATACGAGATTGTATGGTCAGGACAAGTACTAACTTTAAACTATATAAATAAATAATGCAGCAAAATATCATAATGTGACGGTATCTTATCTGTGAAAAAGAAATTCTTTTCCTAGAATAGTCAATTTCATCACAATCAGTTCAGCGGTTTAGTTATTTTCAGGCAACAAATAAACAGACACACTGATACGGTATGCGGAAGAGACATCGATGCAGCTATTGTAACATTATTGAAGCCCTACAGTCTACATGCATATGGCTTGAAGACTTCAATTGCATTACCTTTAAGATTGCTACGCATTATCGACACTTAGGTCCTTCGGCTATAAACAGATTGTTGAGATTATACACGCAGTTTACCTACTTACTAATACGCGGAACTAACAATGTGTAAACGTCAATTTGTTTATTGCTAAAAAACCGATTTTGTTCGTTCAAAGTCACGGGAGTAAATATTCATTGATATGCAAAGGACTCCAAGTTGGCACTGTAGCTTAGTGATTGGTTTCCTATGCTCAGCTGCACATTCGTGCCAATAGGACAGTCCCAGTACGAGACAAAATAATTGTGGTGTAAGCAGGTATCAATTCTGAATTTGTACATTTGTGTGTTTAGTTGTTTTATACCTGTTTAACGAACATAATTATTATACCGGAATTCATCAAAATCTAAGCTGGAGCTTTAAATTGGACACATTACTGTATGTCGTCACATCAGTTCGTCGAAAACAATAGAACGTTTAAAACGGTATTTATGGAGGCCATTTAAAGCCATTGATGGCTTTAAGCAAATTGACATGACAGTAATCAATGTTTGATTTATAAAGCGAGTGCTTTGCCGGCTAATGGAAATGGAAAGACTGATACTGATAAAAATAGAGCTCTTGACAATTATGAAGGGATGGCAATATATATTTGGCTGGCAAGTGAAATAAAATTATTATACCTACAATTGGACACGATGGA
The DNA here is from genome assembly GCA_905340225.1 of Abrostola tripartita. Classification (NCBI taxonomy): domain Eukaryota; kingdom Metazoa; phylum Arthropoda; class Insecta; order Lepidoptera; family Noctuidae; genus Abrostola; species Abrostola tripartita. The sequence continues at coordinate 6,186,832 of HG996510.1, read as the reverse complement.
ATGGGTTGAATATGTAACATTTACGAAACGGATTCAAATGTATAAAGCCGGTAAACCGGCACGACTCAGGACAAACTGCTAACGTGCTCCCAAAGCAGGGAATTACCAGTACAAATATTTAGTACTTACACTCGGCTGCATTCAATAATTGCCTCCGAAATAGAGTAAATTAAATATCACAACTGCACCCCAATAGATGCGGCCTTCTGAAAAGAATATTGTTGCACCTTTTCTTTTCGTTATACCTAGTCTTTTTGCACCAGGCATGGCCAGACAGCGGACAGTCCATTATTTTCCTGTAGCCACTCCGTTCACTCGGTTCCCAGTTACAGTCAGTTAGATACACGATATTTATGTTTAATTCAACCATATACATTTTATAGTAGTTGTTTTTTTATATTCGTTGGTTGTAGTGGCTAAAAATTATATTCTTATGTGGTGGGTGGGATTAATGAAAGAGTTATTTTAATATTGTTAAAATTTGTATATTGTGTTCTTTTGTGACATTGTTCTTGTTATACGAAACTTGTCGAGTAGTGTAATTGGTTATTTATACCGTTATATTCAAATAAATTAAATAAGAATAAAATTATCTACCATTACCAAGCAAGTGACTTGTAAGTTAAGAGAAACCCCTAACATAAATAAACCCCTTTGCCATTATCCCTTATGGCTTATACAAATATTTTGATTACATTAAATTGCATCGCATTTCTACATTTTACGTTCTATTTCTTATACTTTTTTGCAATAATTAAAGATCACTATTGCAAAAAAGTATATGAAAAAGGTGAAGCTTTTAAGATCGCTTCTTCTCGAAAATGTTATCCCATTTTAACAGCAAAGCAAAATTATTGAATATTTTAATATATTACCATTAATAGCTTTCGTTCGTAGTTCTTGAATATATTTCATTGAGTGAGTTAAGTACATTTTGGTATGAATGGGATTATTCAAGTAACTAAAGATGAGATTACGATTTATACGGATAGGATTAAGATCTTAATTTGTGAGACAAACAACCTGATGAATGCCTGATGGTCTAATAAAAATGAAGATTTTTTTATTACATTTTATTCATTTCTTAAATTTATTAACACAGGACTGCCAAGTCCTGCCACACCTCATCCTACATCTAAATCGGTTAAAGCATCCAAAAGTTATAGGTTAACAAGGAAACTCACAAAGCTACGTAAACTCTGTAGTTCCCTTTATGTAGGCAATTGTTTAAAACTTGCAAAAGGTGGAAATCGCCTTAGGCTGCCTAATAATAGCACCTGTATGGAGCTGGTCTGCAAGATTTTCCCACTTGTGCCACTAGTATTTGTACCATTTGGTTCAGGAAGACTGTCGTCAGTAAGTAGGGCACTATCGAACGACCTCTTTGAATACAGCCGACAGTTTTGTAAATCAATACATTTTGAATGTCGCAGAAGAAAGAATATATTTTGATTTATCGTATGATTTGGACCGATTCACTTCATAGGTCGTCGATCAATTTATTAACGAGCTGCCGGTCCAAGCGGTTTGGACATATCTATGAAATAAATAATTTCTATGACAATGTGATTTTGAGGTGACCATTTTGTAACGGATCGTGCTATCATCCTAATAAGAGATATTTTTAACATAATGGACAAAACTAGATGTACGCCGCGGTGTAATCCGCTTAATTTTTTCAGGATTAAAAGTAGCATTTATGTTAATTCAGGGTGTCAGCTAATTTTATGAAAATTGGTCGAGCCGTTTGACCATGAAGAGGTAACAAACACACTCACAAACTTTCACCTTTATAATATTAGTCCGATGTAATTTGTGACTGGTTCACCTATAGGTCGTCGATCAATTTATCAACGAGCTGCCGGTCCTAGCGGTTTGGAGGACATATTTAATATCTATGAAATAAATCTTTTTTTAAGTGACCATTTTTAATGGATCATTTGATATTATCCTAATAATCTAATATTATTTTCCTTCGGCCGTTCTAGCTTCCTATTTTAGATATTTGATATGGAGATATTTTTAACTTTACGGGTAAAATATCATAATACTGTTTATCGCAAATCCGTGGTTATAGTCTCACAAAGTCGCAAACTAAGTCCCGGGTGTATGTTAGTGTTACTTTTTACATAAAATACATACAATTATAACTTCATATCCTTATCTGCATGTGGTAGCAACCGGCAAACGACTAATATTTATGTATCTGTGATGCGCTAAAAACAAATAGGTAGGTATGTTGCGTTTTACAAACTGCGCATGTGAAGGAAAAAGTACGACGTTAATGTTTTTTGTAAAAAGTACGACGACTTTTGGAAACATTCACAAAACAAAAAAAAATATAATTTTAAAAATAAGATGGATGAAGGGAATTAATTAGTGTCTATCAAGTTATCTTATTCAGACGATCTCTTAGTCCACTGAAAATAGCACCAAAGTAATAAAGAGGGACCTTTGTAGTTTTAATTAAGCTGGGAAAGGTCAACCTGGCTATTGGTCGGCCACTACAAAAGACTACTGAAATGCATTAACTGATTAATGAATGCTAATAATGTGTGCAAATAAATTGATATGCATGTGCCAACTTGGTCAAGTTACGCGTGATTATATTATTAAAATAAATGCTATTTTCAATGGATGTCACGTTACTCGTGATTAAAAATGTAGGTATGTTATTAAAATAAATGTTATATTTATGAATTAGACTGCCTCGTTGGTCTAGTGGTCGCTAAGCGCGACTGCTGAGCATGAGGTCCTGGATTCAAATCCCGGGTCGGGCAAAGTGATACTGAGTTTTCCATCAGGTAATTCTCAGTAGCAGCACGGAGTCTGGATTTGTGCCCGGTTGATGGCAATAGGCTCGCCCCCTATTACATTGGGACTTACAACATAACTGGCGAAATGTGGGTGTACTATATGTTCACCTCTGCCTACCCCTTCGGGGAATAAAGGCGTGATGTTATGTTATGTTATATTTATGAATATTAAACTTTAAGGACACGTTAGAACCAAGCTTTCACCCGCTACTTCGTCCGCGTGGATTTGAACTTGCCTTTTCTGGGTAAAAGTAACCCATGTCCGTTCTGGTCGTTCAAAATTACTCCGAGACTAATTTCATCAAAATCGGTTTAGTAGTTTAGCCGTGAAAGCCGTAGCAGTGAGACAGGCAGTTTAGTTTAGTAGGTTTATATTGTTATACCTAATGGAATAAATTATTTTTATGGCACAAATATATTATAGCTCTAAATCTTCATCATTCATGCAACGTAGGAAGTATATTATTGTCCATAGGAGGAGAGCCTATTCCCACTTATCGGGCACTATAAACTCAGTCTTAGGGTGGTGTATTTTTTTAATTAACCTCTTCTGTGTGAGTGTCCCACTGGATCCCTGGACAATGACATTTCCCCGAAAATTTCTGTTAAGTGTCAGTTCCATTTCCAGAAATGGCTTGCTCGCAAAAGTGATTTTTTTAAACAGTTTTTATTTTCCCGGTATCAATTACTCTATTATTAAATGTAAAAGTTTCAAAACCGGGACGAGTCTGAGACAGCATTTCTTGTGCATTCTTAATGTAAGTGTCTCCATTCATTTCAGAATAACTCGAAAGAGTTTTTTTTTTTTTTTTTTTATTCGAAAGAGCTTCAAGTGCTAAGTGTCATGGCGTAGCGTCGACGAGGGCCCATTTTTCAAGGATTTTATTACTTTAAGTTGCAATATGTGGTTATTTTTATTATATAAGTTTGTATGTATGTTTATACTTCTAAAGCATGAATATAATATATGAACAAGTGGGAGGTCGGATAAAGAATTTTCTTCAGTCCCTGGTAATGCGAATTGACAAAGTTAGGAACCTGGTATGAGCTCGCTAACAATATGGCAATATCAGGCTTGTCACGCATCATGGTGTGAGGGAGAGTATATAAAACATGTAATCATCTAATAAACTTCAGTATTTAATCATCAATCGTCGTGTCATTTACTCCCGAACCCTTACACAAACACGCCATCCTTACATGGCGACCCTGCCAGCGCAGTAAGTGTGAGCCGCGAGGCGCGATGTTTACATATCTTTGACCAAATCGGGACTTAGCGACACAATGCAGTGCATCAAATGCAATCTCTGTTCGGGACTTGTAACAATCACTACGTTCTTGCTTTATTTTCTCAATAATTTAAAAAATGGGCTCCACTAACACCAAGGAAGAGTTAATAGTACCCCAGAACGCAGCAGGAGGTAATAACAGCGCAGACATTCGTCAGCTGGCTTTGCACGCCAGTTCGACCAACATCATCTTGTTGGTGTTATTGCTAATAGCATCATTGGCATTTTTGTACGGTATCTTCACCCTATATAGAAGATGTCATCGGCAGTGGATGGCTGACGAGATAAGGCGGGACAGATTGCGATTCTCGCTATTGAGAAGAAGAGGAGATAGAGAAAGGGATCTGAGAGACCAGCTGGAGGCGAGGAGTCACAGGAAAGGGACGGAGGACATCATTTGACTTGCGAGGCGGTGAAAATACCAGTGCGCGGAATCAAAATTCACACCCTTCGAACTTGTTTATGGTAAAAAGTGTAATTTGCCGAATAATTTGTTAAAACGCGTAGAACCTCTTTATAATTACGATAGCTATCCACTCGAACTTAAATACCGGCTTCAGGTTTCCCAAACCGAAGCGCGAAAAAATTTAGTTGCTTGTAAAGTAGACAGAAAAAGTAGATATGACAGGTATGTTAACCCAGTACGCTATAAGCCTAATGATAAAATCTTAATTAAAAATGAAACTGGCAATAAACTTAAACAACTGTACTCTGGACCATATACTGTTATTAGGGATTTGTCACCTAATGTAGAAGTCGAAATAAAAGGTAAAACAGACATTGTACACAAAAACAGAACCAAATTGTATTATGTTTAGGGCCTCATATGTGTAGTATCTATTTTTAGCCTGTATTGATAAATGTGTTGTGACGCATCGCATGCTTACAGCATCAAATTGCATAGGTCAGTCAGTAGACTCAGTGGTAAGCGGAGACGGATCGCAGTCGCGAGGCTGTAGGTTCGAGTTTGGATTATGTTATGTACTGTAATCTATGCGTTAATTGTATGTCTAATTACTTATACATTATCTTGCGTCTATATTTTAATGTTATGTACGATAGGAGTACACATCATTTATAATGTAATTCTTGTACTCAATAAATTAAGATCATATATTTTAGTAATAAAATAAAATGTAAGTTTTATTTTATTTTTGTAATATGGGGGAGATGTGAGGGAGAGTATATAAAACATGTAATCATCTAATAAACTTCAGTATTTAATCATCAATCGTCGTGTCATTTACTCCCGAACCCTTACACAAACACGCCATCCTTACAATGGCACTGATGAGTGGGTGTAAAGATTCCTGATAAAAGAAGATATCTCTGCCTCTCTCGGGAATTACAGGATTGATTATGTAGGTATGTAATGTGTAAAGATAATATTGATGTTTTAGGTTTTCATTTTGTTCTACGGTATCCAGAATTCGATTGATGCCATTCTACGAGTTAAACAGAAGGAAAAAATCTAAATTAAACTCTGAAAGTAGGTATTGCTACTTTCACAGCTGAGAGTAGGTATTGCTTTCTACGTCTTATTAATCTAGCATGAAACTGTATCAAAATGTACTGTGCAAGATTTTTAAAATATTTCGTGATAGTCACTAAAACAAAACACTACTCAAACACAAATAAACAGTGGTGTTATTTTCTTAGTCATATCTCTTGCTGATAGGGAAAAGTAAATAAAGTAATCTAATGCCTTTTAGTGTTGATGGTTCTTTATACTATAAAATCACCTGCATCAGCGATAGCCGAGAGGTATAACCGTTGGACTGCCAAGTCAATAGTTGCAAGTTCAAACCCCGGTACGAACTAATGTATTTTCGAATTCATGTGCGTATTATAAATTAGTTATCTGTTGTTAAAAACTGTGAAGGAAAACATCGTGAAAAAACCGGCACACTTTAGAGATTTTTTAACGGTGTGTAAAGCCATGTCAGAGGACTGCAGGCGGTTTAAACTCTGATACCAGGTTGTTCATCACCCATACGATAAGAAGAAGGCCTAGAACGCAATAAGGCTTCCAAAATAACGAAATATTTATAAAACTTCAACCTAGAACTAATAAGCCTCCAAAAAATAGTATTAAAGGGTTAATTATACCTTCCAGAAGTGTATCACTATCAGCTAATATTAGCATATTGCCCATGCTAAGCTTCAATTCAAATTAAAAAAGGAAATTCGAAAAATGACGGGCACGATTGAGATTCTAACCTGCGACCTTCCTTTATCAATTTGAGTACATCGTAAATTTAATTGAATTTTCGGGCAGACTCACTGGTTGATTATGATAAAATTATGTTTCCGAAATCCTGTGTTTTATACATTTATCAACACTGTTATGACAAAACAGGAAATAAAATAATTGAGTAGTAGTGACGGACGTGCAGTCGCGCAATTATCGTGTTTCATTAAACAACTACCTATATTCTATAACTATATGTTTTCGGCCTAGTCTAGTCTCACATTGATGTTACATTTTGATTAATAAAATAAAATAACAATACGGGAATAACCGCGAACACAAGTTTTTACTTACTTACTTGTGTTCGCGTTAATTCTCGTGTTGTAATTTAATATTTATTGTATTTTGTACAATAAATCAAATAAAAAACTAAGCATTTATCCCCTATCTTTTCATGAATGTAAGACGGCAATTAATAACTGGCTCATAACATAACATAACATCACGCCTGTATTCCCCGAAGGGGTAGGCAGAGGTGAACATGTAGTGTGAATAACTCAGTTCTCTTAAATCTCTAAATGTAAAGTTTAAGCTTAAAAATATCAACTCACACACGCACACACAAACACACACACACACATAAGTAATTGATCTCAATAATTTGTAATTCCCTTAATTATTGTTAGTAATTAATTTCCTTTTTAGAATATAATTATGTTGGAACACTCTCCCCATCTTGGAGGTGGGCGCTAACAGTTGCGACACAGTTTTCCTAACTAATGTAACTGTTAACGCTTAATTAATATTGTAAACTCGTTTCTGTTCCAATAAATGATTTTGATTTTATTAACATCATGCAACGCGATAGTTAAAAAGTAAGTATTTTGATTAAAGTAACTTAATATGTGTTTTCGGCCTAGCCTAACATTGATGTTAAAGTACAGTGTACATATAGGTAGGCTACCTATATGTTTACGATTGTGTTCATCATATAGCTTTCTTTCCTATTTTGTTATATACTTATTAATTAAAGTTTTTATTGTGCTGATTTATTTACCAGCCTACCTATTTAAATAAATACGTACCTGAGCTAAAAATCATCATTGGAAGATATTGGCACTGATAGCCGAGTGGTATGACAGTTGGACTGCCAAGACAAAGGTCGCAAGTTCAAATCCTGGCGCGCACCAATATCTTTTCGAATTCATGTGCGTACTATAAATTAGTTATCAGTTGCAAAAAACGGTAAAGAAAAACATCGTGAGGAAACCAGCACACCTGAGAGATTTTTCAACGGTGTGTAAAGCCATGTCAGAGGCCTACAGGCGGTTTAAACTCTGACACCAGGTTGTTTCATCAACCATACGACAAGAAGAAGATTGGAAGATATTTAAAATTGGAACAGTACTTGGGATAAGATAAAACTATTTAATGTATAAAGGGTTATTTTAATCATTCTCTTTTTGAAAACAATAAAGTAATTAAATATGTTAATACTCTACATAGGTAACTGTTATCTCTGACAAATAAAGTTATTAAACAAAGTACATACCTACAACGACATTGACTTTAAACGTCCTTCGAAAAGTTGTAAAAGTTTTTCTTTCATAATTTAGATCCAAATCGCTATAATGGTATTACTTATATCTATATTTTATCCGGTTTTTTGCAGAAAAATGTTCTGTCACCCGGAAATAAAACATAACATAACATTACGCCTGTATTCCCCGAAGGTGTAGGCAGAGGTGCACATATAGTACACCCACATTTCGCCAGTTAAAATACAAATTATTTTTATGCCCAGAAAAACCATAAAAATTTATTGCATTGCATAATGTATTTCTAAGATATTTGTTTTTTATCAAGGTAACGTATACATCAAAAGAAAAACCGATACCCAAAAAAAAAATGTCAACCGGAAAAACTATTAAAAACCTTTATAAACATTGTTTTTTATTTAAGGAAACCTATACAACATAAGGAACACTAATAGCCTGTATCTTGGCTTATAACAACGTACTTTTAATCCCTAAAACGGTCACAAAAACATACAAAATCATGATTATGGTTATAATTATTACGTACGTAAGTAAACTCATTTACGGTGAGTGCCAAATAACTATTAAAAACAATGCTTCGTTAAGTATAATGAGTAAAGCTTTAATAATAATCGCTGTATGTAGTGGCATTATGCCAGACCGCCACTTTTTAACCGACGAGTAAAAAGGAGGTTTTCCATTCAAATCGATGGCGAATTAACTGGATCCGAACTCGCTCATTTTTTATAATCATTTTTTTCGACGAGTTCTGAAGATGATAAGTTATGTTTTAATTGTCATATTTAAATTAGTTTGGATTTAATGTTGATTGAGAGTGGGAGATTTTGTGATTCTGTGGTTAGTACTCAATTTCAGTTTAATACTGGAGAAACATAGGCCTACAATTATTCACGGCACGGCAATATCTTCTTATACAGCGAAGAAAAGAGCAATGATCACCATGCTTATTTACTTGCTACGAGTTTAGATGCCAACCCTAGTAAAGAGTATGAATTAGCAATTTCTATCTACCTATTTTGCTGAATCATAAACCCATTGGTTGAGATTCGATTGAGCAGGTACCTTTGGAATTCTCCTATTTACTTACATATTTAATACTGTGTACTTACAACGTAAAGAGAGACACTAAAAAATAATACGTTTTTTATGAGATAAGATAATGATTTAAATAGGCGCAAAATATTGTAGCACTATACTGTAGAAATATAAAATCGTGTTTTTCACAAAATTCGTATTAATCTTAAACCACTCGTTTACACAAACGTCGTCCAGTTATGAATGGCCATTGACAAGCCTCAATCCCTCTATGTAGTCACGTTCCACTTAACTCTCACAAAAAACACGAAACATAACAAAACCAGATCCATTTTATTAAAAACTTCACAATAAACACAAAATATCGCGGCAAATGATATATTTTATTTTACATAAAAGCGCGGTAAAGCGAAAAAGGAAAATTCAATTCGAATTTGGAAGCGACGCGTCTGTCTCGCTCACGAGGCGGGCGTTCACTGGCCATGTTGTTAGAAAGACAATGCTGGCTGGATTAAGTCTGAAAAAGGTTATATTCTGTGATACAGATAATTAATTTTGTAATATAATTATGTAAGTACTGAACTACTTTATATTGTAGGTACTGTACGCTGCGGCTGCGTGTATTTAGTTATGACAATACAAACAACCGTTGATGAGTTTTCTTTTCAAGTAGGAACTTAAATATTTGGTTTTTATTTGCTTTGAATTTAGAAGGTATGCTAAGATTAACAATAGAAGTTATTAATGGAAATTAAGAGTTAGGGGCATAACATTTTTAGAAGGCTAAATGCTAAGTGCAACCTCGACATTATAGTAAGTACTTACGAATCTTTTTAAAACACCGGTTTGCACCGGAATTTAACAGTAGATACCGTTGGGGAAATCTGATTACCTTATTCATGGTAGTCGAAACTCACGGACGAGGTCGTGGGTAACGCTAGTAGGTATCTACTAGAGCTTTGCCCGACGAACATCGTCAGGCCAGGTATTATGTTTTTCGACCTTCGCCCGATATCAATTTGTGTTGATCGAGCCATTTTCTTTAAGTAAACAACATTCTGTCGACTGGCAATACCGAATCGTAACGGCTCTGATTTTTTGGTGGCTTTTATAAGAAGGCTTTTGAACAATAAGTGTTAAAACAATATTGGGTTTCCAGCTTGAGTGTTATTACTTACATGTATTTTTTATTGTAGTACCCAGGTACAAATAACAATAATAACATCATCATGCCTGTGTTCCCCGAAGGGGTAGGCAGAGGTGTACATATAGTACACTAACATTTTGCCAGTTATGTTGTAAGTCCCAATGTAATAGGGGTCGAGCCTATTGCCATCAACCGGGCACAAATCTAGACTCCGTGCTGCTACTGAGAATTACCTAATGGAAAACTCAGTAACACTTTGCCCAACCCGGGATTTGAACCCAGGACCTCTTGCTCAGCAGTCGCGCTTAGCGACCACTAGACCAACGAGGCAGTCCCAGGTACAGTCGGCAAAAAATAAGATTATCTAAATTATTTTTTCATTATTTGTTTTGTAATTTAATTCTCCTAAATATACATAAAGTGGAAATTGTTATACCATAAAACAACACAAAATTTATCATATTTAAGAATGAAATAAATCCTGAACTAAATTATATGACCGCGGCAAACATATTTAGACCAAATCGGAGATGTTCTGAAAAAGGGACAAGTGAGGAGTACCCTTACCCGACGAGCCTGTATGAGGAATGTGGATGAGGCGACAGAAGTATGCCAGGATCGTAGCAAATGGAAATCCGTGGTCTCTGCCTACCCTTCTGGGAAATAGGCGACACTTTAAGTATGTATGCACGAACTGGCCATGCTTAGAAGTTCACCTTAATACAGAAGGCTAAGTTCTAACTAATGTAGGTCCTACCTACCTATAGAAAAGCAACTGAAATAATATAAAAGACCAGACGAAGCTCGCATATTATTTGATAACCATTATTATTTTGTTGTAACGTCTACTATATTTTAACGAACCCTGCACACGAGTAGATCCGTACGCTCGGGAGGGAATGAACTAAAGCTGATTCGTTGACAAACAAACAAACAAACAAACACGAACATGTCTGTGTTGTTTATTTTCCGCTGAGAGGAAAATGTAAATATAAATACTAGGTAGTATTTGCATTATGTAGACTAGAATAATGTCTTAGTTATACCTACTGCTGAGCACTGATGGTCGAGTGGTATGACCGATGGACTGCCAAGTCAAATGTCGCAAGTTCAAACCCCGGCACGCACCAATGTCTTTTCGGATTCATGTGCGTACTATAAATTAGCAATCAGTTGCTAACGGTGAAGGAAAACATCGTGAGAAAACCGGCACAACTGAGATTTTTCAACTGCGTGTTAAGCCATGTCAGATGCCTACAGGCGGCTTCAACACTGACACCAGGTTTTTCATCAACCATACGATAAGAAGAAAAAGACTACTAGCTTTTACCTGTGGTTTTGTATATCCTATGTATATGAAAATGAATCCCTGTTTCCCTTGGTCACGCCATAACTTCGGATCGGCTGGACCGATTTGGTTAATTATGGTTTTGAATTATTTGTAGAAGTCCAGGGAAAGTTTAAATGGTGAGAAGGCGGAACGAAGTACGGGTCAGCTGGTATATCATATTTCTCGGAATAAAAGTAGAGCCTATAAACTCACGTGACACTGACCCTTAACTTATCCCTTTATAAATTATTTCAATTTGTTACTTTCTTTCTGAGTTAAAGAAAAAATTGTTATATCAAAATAGGATAAAAACTAACCTATCTTACTTATATTCACACAAATCATTATGTATTTTCATATACTTGATACGATTGGCGGAGTCGAAGGGGTAACTAAGTGATTGGGGTTTGTTTTCCGTACAGGACTAATATTATGTATGTTGTTTTGCCATGCAGTAAGTCCTTCCCATAGATACTAAGTATATTATGGTTGTATAAAAAGAGATCCATACATAAAAACAGACTTGCGCAGTAAGTCGGTGGCTCACTGCGCGCGTTTCAGTGCTAATGCATGAGATGATATGTCAATTGTAACGCACTCTCGACCGAAAAGAAAGAAACCAGTAATCTATAAAGTTGTAACAGATAGGTACTTCTAAATCAGCAGTAAGTATATAATTTCGCTGCATTATTATAGCTACAGGAGATTTAAATGCACAAGTGTGGTGGCAAACACAGGTCCGTTTTTAACCGACTTCAAAAAGGAAGAGGTTTTATGTTCTCGTCGGTCGTTTTCTTCTACTATTAGTGCACAAGTAGAAACACAAACACTGCTCCATTCTATATTCTCTTAGAATGTTTTATACATCCTATGAGGAGTCATTGGATGTATAAAACGGTCACTCATCACAAGACTGCACTGCTTTACCTCGTAAAACGACTGATCTGCGCAGTAACCAATGTAGTAGTAGCAGTAGCAGTGATAGCCGAGTGGTATGACCGTTGGACTGCCAAGTCAAAGGTAGTTGAAACCCGCACGCACCAATATCCTTTCGAATTCATATGCGTACTATAAATTAGTTATCAGTTGCTAAAAACGGTGAAGGAAAACATCGTGAGAATACCGGTATACCTGAGAGTTTTCAACGGTGTGTAAAGCCATGTCAGAGGCCTACAGGCCTACAGGCGGTTTAAACACTGACCAGGTTGTTCATCAACCATACAATAACAAGAAGAAGAAGTAGTTATGTAGCTGCTATCCTTCCAATACACAATACACCTCGAAGTTCCATATAAGACGAAACGCAAGGCTGAACTTTATGACAGTAATTAACATTTGAAGAGTTCAAGTAACCCTCCCATTATCTTAAGACCTACTTTTAACGATCGACTCGTATACTCCGAAGGGTGAGGTATGCTATCATTGAAAATATTTTCATGTGAGAACATTCTTGAGACGGCGAAGTCTGAAGGCACAAGTTTATTACGTTCACGACTACTCCTGTAGGTACCTGCTGTCGATTTATGTTTTAGCTTCAATACTAGTAGAATTCTGCCGTGTGGTATCCGGCATAGAATTGACCCCCCCCCCCTTTTCCTCCCGTGGGTGTCGTAAGAGGCGACTAAGGGAAAATCAAGAAGTTGGGCAGCAGCGACTTTTGTAACTTGACCACCAACACTGCGATCCCCAAGCCGCTGGGGATTATGGCACCCCCCCCCCCCTTTTAAAAGCGGGAGGCCTTTGTTCAACAGTGGACATCTATCGGCTGTTGATGACTAGTAGAACTATTTAACTAACGTACTTTTAGCGCTTAATAGGTTTTAGATGATTGTTTGATAACACATCAAATAAAAGGCTTGATTCCAGATAAAAATAGTCCAGTCCGATTGGACAAACAAAGAAAACACGAGCATTGACTTAATCAGCTGATGACAAAGTTAATAGGATACCAAATCTTTAGCAGGTTCAACTTCCAAACGAGGCATAAAAGGTCGTTAATTAAATTAGAAAAACTTTCTCCAACAGTAATATACAGGGACAGATAGAATCCCATGTTCTTCGACGTGATAAACTCAAGCGCTCCCGAGTTTCAGCCCTCCGCTGAGACGTAAAACGGTAACTTTGGCAATTACATTATTAGTTAGCATCACTCACGCCTGGGGAGCTTCTAAGCGTGTAGCATTAAGGATATGTTGTGTATGTATGTTATTCTATCACGCACATAAAAAGAAAGAAAGACTTTTATTGTACACAACACACAAATATATAGTTTTGTCTTTATCATCATCAGTCAGAAGACGTCCGCTGTTGAACAAAGGCCTCTCCCCAAGATCGCCACAATGAACAGCAACTTTCCATTTGCATCCACCGATTGCCCGCAACTCTGACTCTGCGTAGTCATGCATATTTGTCTCCTAAGTCGCGAAAATGGTGGCCACAGCTTCATTTCAGGCACAGAATTTCTATATGCTGATTTTCATTCGGAACCCTTGGGCACCCTAAATGTCAGTGATAATTGTTATGCAGTTAAGATTTTACAGTTAGTAAGAATTTTCTAATCCGAATACCATATTTCTCGAACTTTATCTATCCTATCTATTTGTACTTAGGCACTTTAAGTGTCTAGTATTACCAGGCCTTTTTTCATTTGAGGCTCAAGGGAACTAGGTTTATTTATTTATTTTTTATTCTTGTATTTGACTCTTTGGTTGTTTGCTTTAATGGTCTCACGAGTTCAATATTTCATTTAGTTTTCCTAAGGACTAACATTGGTGCACCATGCAAGTATTCTGAGGCCAACAAAACAACAGAAAGTGCTTAAGTCTTAATACATTTTTGAGATAGGTAACAAGCAGTATCAATATCAAGACTATAACCAAAGATTTAAGCTGAGCCATAAATAATAAATATTCCTACAAACTAAAAAAATGAAAATTAAAAGCAAACATATCGCTAATCATACTTTAAGTAAATACCTAAAGTAGAATAGAGACACAGGTAAGAAATGCCCTTAAAGCTTTCATATGAAATAAAATTCCAGCTATATTTAGGTTTATAGCGACAGTTACGAACACTGGAGTGGCTTCATTACTCTGTGACATGGGACTGTTACACAGTATATTATAGAAACGGAGTCGACTCATAAAACAGGATAAAAGCTTTGCTTTTTTATTTTTAAAACGGTCTACCACATCCCCTCCAGTAACGATGTTTATAAAGGTCACAATTTTGTAAACAATGGTAGACTAGGAGTCTAGGAAGGAAATTGAAAAGCGTCGTTTTTAAAAAAAAAACCTACCAAATTTATACATATATAATAAAATTACACGCTACGCTACGCGTATAACGCCGTGTGGTATCCGGCCTAGAATTGACCACCCCCTTTCCTCCCATGGGTGTCGTAAGAGGCGACTAAGGGAAAATCCAGAAGATGGGCACCAGCGTCTTCTGTAACTTGACCACCTATCAAAATCCCCAAGCCTCTTGCCAAGCGCGGGGATTATGGCAACCCCCCCCAAGGCCTATGTACAACAGTGGACATCTTTTAGCTGATGATGATGATGATGAATAACACATCTGTACACAGACACATAGACACACAACTACATACATACTCAGAAACATAGACACACTTGAAGAAATACAATTTATAAATAGTAAAACATATGATATAGAGCTCCCACGAGTGTAAATAGGTTACCTAGGTATAGCTGAATGCTCCCTGTTCTAAGTTGAGTAGTTGGTGTCGCACGCGATGCACAATTGACATTCACACTCCTTTTGACCCCATTGTCACTTTGTAGAATACTGACTGACGTAGTTTGCCTATAATAAATAATAATAAAAATTTCCTGACCAAATTTCGGTGACGGCGGCCTGTCTCAGCTAAGGCTAGCCAACTACGCAGAAGAAATTATAGTGCACAACTATGCGCGCAAACACAGCACTCCCTATTCCCTCTCTCCCATAGTCCGATGGGACGGCAGACCGACACGACCGACGGCTTAACGTGCTTTCCGAAGCACGGAGGGCTTTTGAAATGTGTAAACGGTCACCCATCATAAGACTGACCGCGGCGAGCAAGGCTTTTCCTTGCAGATCGACTGATCTGTGCGGTAATCGCTTAGCTACGAGCCCCTCAGTTTACTTATACCTGCACACAGTATACACGTATAATGTATTTTGCGCCCTACTATACTGTGGATAGAGACTTGTAACCTATATTTGAATGTTTACAATTCAATTACGCCGTCTTGAACAGCTGTGACCTGTGACCATATAATGCAGCAAGCACATGGCTCATGCATAAATTACCAACTTCCATTAGTTTCTTAACTTGACGTGTAGATGGAGCCACTGAGGAGAAAAAATAATAACGTACCTACTGAATAGGCCGCGAAGAACATTAAGCTCGCTATTTTATGGGACATGGTTTTAGTATATAAGTTTCATTGTAAAAATACTTAATGAATAAATAAATAATCTAGATACTTATTACACGATCAGTGGTGAAATATTGGTTTGTCATGATTATTTATGTGATGATACACGAAGGTGGCCTTTTTATGAAGTTGATATACCTAATCTCATAAACATAATTATGATAGTGATAATGATTATATTTCTGATGAAGGAGAATATCTTTACCCGTAAAACTTCGATAATAATGCTACTGCGGCGTACCGCCTGATTGTTTAAATGTTTAATAGGTGTGTTGGACTCTCTGACCTACGCTTATATCAAATCTATAAGTAAATAAAATATTTCGCAACATAGCTATCTAGATTTTATTATATACGGGAGTAACGGCCTCTAAAATTGCCAAAGTAACTTGCCGAAAATTACATAGATTTATTTACTCTATAAATAGTTTAGTTATTGGTTCATCAAACTATTCCTAACTTAACATATTAAGATAAAGTAAATTTATAGATAAAAATAATATTAAATAGCGCGGGCTGTGTAAAGTCATTATTACATTAAAATTTGCTTATCGTCGCTTATTTAAAAACTTGGCACTATATTATTCTGCCCCCGATAGTTAAATAGACGCATCTAACATTTTTTCCGAAATTGAGTTATGTATACTGCCAGAATCAGGAAAAAAAGGCGCATCTGCTGGTATTTTTAATATTTTGCTATCTCGTTCCGTTAAAGATTTATCATTACGAAAATGGGCGCTATTACAATTTATTTTCTAATAGTCAGAAGACGAAAAGACGGATTTCGTTTCTACTTAATTGAAACGACACATTTACATCGAAACGCCATTTATTGTTATAATATTCTTTAAAGTTCAGAAGTTGAAAAGGCACATGTTCCAGATAGGAAATTGATTAGACGCAACTGACCATAAGCGTCTTCGGGTAATAGTTACAAAAATCATGCACACTAAGAAGAAAAGTTATCATCTGTCACAAGTGCCTTTTCAACCTCGTACATTAAGTTTTCATTGGACGCATTTGGTACTTCGTCTTTGGTCATTATGGAAGAAGCCTAACATACAAAGAGTTTTGTTTTGTCTTTATAAAAAAAATAACTTACCTATTTCAGAAACGAAGGAGAACATTTACTTAGCTTTAGCAAATATTTATAATTGTTGTAATATGGTTGTAACATATTTCGTACAGCTTGTTAAATAAATTATGTACCTTTTAACTTCACAATGATAATCTATTAGTATTTTGAATGCTTAGAAGAAAAGACGTCTATAGCCATATGCGCCTTATCTTCATAAAAGTGGAAGGTAGCAAATAAACTTGATTTTAAATTTAAAAGTACATAAATAATAAAAAATAATTGAAAGGGCGCAAATGGTTATTTGCGCCCTTTCAGTTAAGTTTAAAACAATTTAGTCGCTTTTTTTTGCTAAGATGAAAAGGTTTTTTTAATAAAAGTAATTAAATTAAATGTGAAGTATTATTTTTAACTAATAGGAATTAAAGATGGATACCTTGGCCATCATACAGTATATTTTATTTTTATTTTTTAATGTTATTTTAGAGACAGCAAAGAAATTCCCGATTCTCAAAGTCAAACATTTTTTTCTCCATTTTACTTTTTTGTTAGATGCGTCTATTCAACTATCGGGGGCAGTATTGTTATTCGCGGTTAGAGATGGGCGGTGGGAAAAAACCCGACGGGAAAATACCCAGGTTTTTACCCATTTGGGTAAATACCAGGTATTTATGTGGGAAAAAACCCAATTGACGGGTATTTTCATTATCTATACTAATACAATAAAGCTGAAGCGATTTTTTTGTTTGTTCAAACGTGGTAATCTGTGGAACTACCAGTAGGATTGAAAACATGTTTCTGCATATAAAAAATAAAACAAAACATAGACAATCACAATTATTTATTACAAAATAGAAAATCATTACAAAAATATTTTTTCATTCACTCGTTCTAAAATTTTAATCGCTATCGCTACTGTCATGATCATCATAAAAATCATCAATATCACAGAATTCTATGTCTTGGCTTCCACGAGATGTAGAAGGTTGTTGGTCATTAATTGGGCTGTTGATCGGGCTAGGCAACTGTCTAGGGGTTGACAAGGGTTCGTCATCTTCGTCGTTGTCATCATCTTTATGTTTGTTTAAAAGATTCCAATTATAGGATATAAAAGCTATCTTAGCTGCTCTATCTGTAGTCAATCTATTTCTTTTGTGACTGTGTATATGAGCATGTGTGCTAAATGACCGCTCCGTCGCTGCGGAAGTGCAGGGAGCAGTCAGAAGGCGTACTGCAACCCTACTCAGCAATTTTGAGCTGCAAAGTCCCCTCCACCAAACGACTGGGTCCATTTCTGCGACATTTTTCCATATAAATGGTCTGCCCCATAAACCCTGTTTAGCTCTATAATTAGCTAAATCTACACCAACATCAATATTGAGTGATTGGCTCACTTCATGTATAAACTCCATGGCATCTACTTCATGCTCTTCATCGAGTTCAATGCCTTGCGATCTCGGATCTAACAAATATGCAGCATAATGGATTGGTTTGATGCAATTATTTGTTCGCCTGGTTACAGCATTTATTATATCTTGTTTGTGCTGGTCATCTAAAATAGAAATTTCGGGTAGCACAAAATTAAATGTAGATTGTATGTCTCTGAAAGCCATGTATACTTCGTTTATTAATATTCCGTTTCCTTCAAGTTTGAAAATTTTTTCAGTTATCGGTTCCAACAATTTTATACAGTTTTCGGCCATGTTCCAAAAGTTGAGATCCAATAAATTTGACTTTATTTCTTCTGAAATAGTAGCATCTTCGTGAACAGCTAATGTCTGTAATGCTACTTTCGAATATTTCAAGCTTTTTATAGCAGTACAGTAACTGCCCCAGCGGGTTTTTCCTGGCAATTTCAATGTTTCGCCTGATCGTTTGTCTTTTATAATCTGAGCTAGTAAAGCACTCATAGTTTGACTTCTTTTTATTGCTTTTATGGTCTCTATGGCAATCGATATAAATGCTTTAACAGGTTCTGGTCTTAGACAATCTTCGCAAAGCAAATTTAATGTATGTGCTACGCATCTCAGCGGTATTATGTGTGTATACACATCTTTTACCATCTGAAATGCTCTTTGAATGTTATTAGCGTTATCTCCTATAAGAGTTACAAACTTGTGGCCTCCATACATATTTATAACTTTGATAATCTCTTGAGAAAGATATTGGCTTGTATGTCGGTTGGTAAGAGTGTTAAGACTTTTGACAAAAACGGGTTCGGGTTTTGCAATAATGAAGTTGATAATACCTTCATTGCGCTGATTGCTCCAGCCATCACACTGCAGATGCAAATTATTTATAGATTTCAGTTCGTCTGTAATTTCTTCTACCATTTCTTTATAAATAGCTTCCAGATGTGTAGTTGAGATTGCTTTTCTGGATGGTAGCTTGTAAAGTGGTTGCAACTCATCAAAAAATCGTGCCCACAGCGGATGTTCAACAATGGACAAAGGAGAACCGGAAACAAATATTGCTTTCGACAAAAGCTGATCAAGATAAAGTTTCTTTTCTGCTGAAGTTGTAGTACTAGAATTTGTATCTGTCAAACTGTTATCTTGTAACGTTTCATGCTGCGATTCATCTTGTAAAGGCAGATTTGTTGCAGTTGCGTTAACGTCAGATGTTTTGTTTAGTTTGTTCTTGATAACAGTTGGACATCTAAAACATTTCAACAGATGGCGGGCCATCTTGTTGACATTGCCAAACATGTAAACTTTTTCGCAGTGTTTGCACTTAACCGTTTTACTGGTTGCGGAATGGAAATAGTTTTCCCATACATCGTTATTTTTCTTTCTGGGCATGGTGTGATCTAATGCAAAAAGAAAAAAAAACAATTGTAAGAACAGAAGCAAACAGATGTTTTAAAGTATTCTACATTTCTAATATAAGCTCAAACTTACCGGTTTATTTATGTTGATGGGATGCAGTAGGTATCGAAGTCCGTAAGGATAGCAGTAGTTATCAATCCAAAGTATATCACGTATATAGTCACTATAATATCAAAAGTCCACAAAACAAAATCCAGGTCGTCAATGAATCAAAGAAACTAACACAAGTGCGCACGGTATGAAGCCAAAACAACTTGTGAAAGATCACTTATGCGACAACTACTACTGGCTATTGTCCGGCTCCCGAAAGTACGTGCTCCCGGGGTGGGGGCAGGTAGTTTTGAGCGGCTTATTGGTCGCCAATAGCTAAATATAAATGTTACAGGTTCTAAGAAAAGATAAACTTGTCTTAACTAACTAGCGTTAAAGCTTATCTAAGTGGAAATAACGTGACTCACTACTTAATTATCCATTTTTTAAAGCTTGTTTACGTAAAAGTGGTAGTGGAGTGCGTCATTTCAACTTATACAAGCTCGAACTAGTAGTAACAAAGTTTAAAAACGATGTACTATTTAATGTATGTGTATCTAAACATTACATACGCTAAATTTTAAAACACCCGAATATTTTCCCAATCGGGTATTTTCCCGGGTATTTTCCCTAGAATTTACCCACTTTTGGGTTTTTACCGGGTAAAATCCCATCTCTATTCGCGGTAGCTACTAGTAATTTCTCAATCATTGATACAGTGCCATCTAGCATTCGTAACTTAAAACTGTTAACCACCATTGATAAGAGGTGGCGCTGCGAGTGATTCAATTTCAAATAATTATTCACATTTTTTAATATTTTTTTTTAATAGGAAATCTACAAAGAACAAAATGCTTTAAAATTTAAAAGAATATTGCTTACCTATAATTACCCTAAATTATAAGTAAAATACCTACTCAATATTTTAAAGAACTTGTGTGAATACGAAACAATTAAATTAATGTTAAAAAAAGATTACCTTTGATAGTTTTTAACTTAATACCATTCCATCAAATACCGGGGCCTATAACAGTGAAGAAAAGTCACAAATAAAACGCAAAAAGATTCTCTCCGGCGGGGAATCGAACCCCGGTCTCCCGCGTGACAGGCGGGGATACTGACCACTATACTACCGAAGACTTACCGCAGAAGTTGAAATTATGGAGTATGTCCGTTAGCATGGTTTTCTAATTCTTATCTATACGTCATGTTAAATTATCAACAAGCAGGCAAACATTGCATTGAGTTTATACTCGATGTTAAATATATTAATAAAACTTTTGTCTTTTATGTGCACACATAAAGATATTTTATGGTGTGTTTTGAAATTTAAGTTTTTCTTTTAGATGTTATCAACACAATGGCTAGAGAAGTGTGCCTTTAGGAAACTGTATTTTGTTATCCAAGATTGGAATTCTTTGAGAAAATATGATATTGTACATATATTTTGATGTTTCTATAAAGTCCGAAAATTTGGATCAAAAGCAATTTCGTGTGTCTAGTACCTATCCTACCTATCAAACTAAAGCGATTGTTTCTCAGTTATACCTTTATTCGCAGCACTTAATTGCTAGATTAGCAAATGGATCAATGTCAGCCATTGCCGACGGTGCACCTTGATTGACATGCGATTAAGGATCGTACTTGTTACTTGATTAATGTTAGGTTTTAAGGCTTAAGATCAAGGAATGTATTAGAAAGAACATTATAGAATAGAGCTACTTATTATATTTACAAAGAATTCAATAATTTTGTTTCACCCAGAACTGAAAGATACACCGACACTCTATTCATTTTGACTTTGACTTTTAAACGCACGATCGTTTCGAAGAAACCTAATTTTCAGTGTGCGTCAAATGCAACATTAAATGAAGACGATACAGATTTTGAAATACCATCTAATACGCTCGTTGTCGAGGTAGTATAACCGGTAATTCATGCTCAACATAGCAGATAGAGCATCCTACACGTTCTCAGGACAATGCACAACGCACATGCTAAAGTTTAATGAACTAAACATGACAATGGGTATGTAGTTGGTACCATGTACTTATAATATTCTGAACAGTTTGTTGTAACACAATATATCGTATATTACATATTATGTAATAGAATTATTTTATTAGGTAATGTGTATGATTATGGAGTTTTTTCAAAACTTATGATTGTTTCAAAACTTCCTGCCTAGGTTCCTTGAAGGGGTATACTGAGATGTATAGCATATCTACATTTCGCCTGTTGTGGTCCCAGTGTAATAGGGGGCGAGTCTATTGCCATAAACTTTCTTTTTCAATGTTATTTTATACTTACAAATACATTACACGGGGAAACGATGTCAGCAAAAGTCAAGTTGCCGTTTGTTGTAGCATTCTCAGGGGGAGGTCTTTTTTCAACAGTGGACTTCTTCCGGCTAATGATGATGAAAAAGGTATATTGGGCTTAGCTTAAGGTACGAGTTTCGAATGGTCCCGGTATCTAGTTTCGTATTTAATTGGGACCTTATGTTTGACGATCGCTACAGACATTTTCACACACATTAGAGATTTGGACTTAAGAATTTTATTTATTTTTATTTATTTATTTATTTAGGTCTACCAACAATTGTTCACACTTAATACATCGACATTATTCATTTTTTAAATAATGCTACAGCGTAACAATTACTTAAAGGTAAACACCACATGCACAAAACAATAAATTAGATAACTAAGCTAACTTAGTAACTACCAAGCGCCAACATTCAAATAAATAACAATATGATTAAATTTGATATAATACAATTAAAAATTGATCAGCTGATTGGTGAATAGGTATATCAAAATTATAAATCTTTATTTATAATTTTGATATACCTATTCACCAGAATAAAATGTTAGTACTAAAATGCTTGTGAATATATTGTAAGTATTTCAAACAGTGCTGGATGAGGAACTAAGTTAGGAACTTCGTGCAAACTCGGTGGACGAAAATTTGCATACATTTAAAGGCGGTACCTCACTCACAGAAGTTTCTACTGTCGAAACCGTTAAACGTAAAGTAAATGGATTTGATACCAACCTTTGTCACGTCAAAAGCAGTATTCCCAAATATCAAACAAAGTTCATTTGGTAAAGAATAAATATTTTTTATAGGAATCCTACATTTTTTTTAAACGTCGCCCCACACTTGGAATTTCGTGGATGCGTTTCACAAACAAAAAATATCACATAGACAAACACCCAGACTCAGGAAAAACATCTGCGGATTACACAAATTTATGTCCCGTGCGGTAATCGAACCCGCAACCCCTAGCGCAGCAATCCAATCACTTAGCCACTGCGCCAATCAGGTCGTCAATTACCTATACGTATGGGCCGTAAAGAATCTACCTGTAAATAAAAATACCTTCACACAATAGGCATGAATAATTCCTTCAAGCCGTATTATAACATAAATAATTAATTTGATAATATTTACCATAATGATTAATGGGTCTTCATAAAAAGGGTGGGTTGTTTCAAACCTCAGACCAAAATATATACAAACTACTTGGTATTAAAAATCTATGTTTCTATCATTGAGTTATAATGTACTACCATGTACTACGTACTTCTATAAACAGTATGTTAACCTTATTTACGAATATCAAAAATAACGATTACAGAAGATGTACAATGTAAGTAAAACAAGAAGCGTTGGTTAATGGAAAAAATATCGGTTGTCAACATTTTTAGAAAACGAAACTTTTTTGTTATTACGTCTGCTAAGAGAAAACGAAATTGGTAATGCCATTTTTAATATTTATGTGTGCGTCAAGTGAAGCTGTAACAACCCGCCCTAAGTCACAAGCATATCTTAAATACATAACCAATCAATACAACTATGAGAATCAACGTTGGAGTACCTATGGTTCCTTATTAATGAAACAGCTCCATTTAGTAAATTAGAACGCTGTTTTACTTCTGTCTGTTCAACTGTCAATGTTACGGACCACTTCGATTAGATCGGCTGTACAGAAATAACTGAATTAATATTGTGTAGAATTTAATAGAGTTCGTTTTAGCTCGGTTATCTGTTGGAGTTATTATTTATAACTTTTTATCCGTCAGTCGAAGGAAGTGGTAACCACACCGGGAAATTGATAAAAATGCAGTGTACTTTAGGCACAGCTTTAGGTCTATACAAGCCTGATTTAACAAGTAGGTCATTAATTTTAAATTATCATTTTTTCATGGTTAATTCTGACTTTTAACTAAACAGTCGTTTTTGTGATTTCAAAGAGGTCTTAACTTCAGAAAGAACTGCTATAAATTTATTGCCGTTGATTTGAAGTGACAATTTGAAATCATGTCGATGATTTCTAAGCACCCGTAATTGTTAAAAAAAAACAAATCTCTCTAACGACTGACGATTTGTTAAAAGAATAAATGATTTATTTCTGTTTTTACAAAAACTTTTACACGTCTACTAGATGGCGTCGGTTAAAAAGGCTTCAGTAAAATTCACCTACCAGCAATCTCATCGACAGCTTGCACCAACTTCAGCATTTTCCCGAACTTCACAATCACAAACAATCAAAGTTCAATTCAATTCCTTGATGATCTATACCTCTGACGTCACTAATTACGAGTCATTATTAATGTAGGTGCTATGACACACATGCTTTAGTAGTAGATAATGAACGGGGGCATGACAAGAACTAAGTATAGCGTTGTCGCGTAATGTGGAAGTTTGACTGTAACGTTGTTAATTGAAACTGATTGCTCGTCGCCTACGTCAATTCTAGTTTCAACTTCAATGTGGCTATGCTGTCCTGGTACATTTGCTTCTGAATTTACATTTCATGCTTGATACTGAAATCAAACTTTGACGAACATTTTTTAACATCTTGTCTCCTATCTCCTATATTTTATTCAATTCAACTTTTTTTGACAGCTACTGCCACCAATGTTAAATAAGATTACAAATGGGGCTTATACCTAGTAGCGAGTTATTCAGGGCTTATAATGAGGATGAATGCCACAGAATTAACCTATAGGTCAAATTAGGTACTTGCGTCGTAGCGTCTTCAACCGTGACCTGAGAAAGATGACTAAAATTTTATTTTTTCTTTCTCAGTCGATATTATTTTTGCATATTAAATGTTTCATTACATCGTATTTATGCGATACACGTTTTTTTTCTAAAGATAAACTGATAGATTTGCAGCTTAATACTATTGAAGCTTTTTTTAAATAATTTACAAAGTATACCTATACATTATACATTGCTAGTAACATAATAATGCCATCACAAGGAATATAACGGATAAAGTTGATTACGGGTGTATCCGAACGGGATTGTTAGTGGCGATAAAATCCCGGGTTATAACTAGTTAAGGTATACTTTGGGTAATAAAATCTTGACCTACATTTCTTTTATGACCAAAAATAAACAACAAAACTCGAAGACAAAGGAACTAACATCTATTTTATTATAGATTCTAAAGGAGGAATATTTTTAAACCAAACATTTTATCGTGATATATCACTATGTGAATGCAATAATAGAATTATTGCTCCATATAAAATACTTCCGAAATTACATCATTTTCCACCAAAAACCAAATTGCTCAATGGGCCTCAAAATAGTCAACTTAAAGGGTTACTAAATAGACCATTGCGTGGACGATTATTTTGACAATAGGGGTCTGAAAAGTTCCAACATATTCTTGGACATTACTATGTATACTCTCCTACCATTATTCAGTCATGTGAAAACCTTAAACGGCGATTCACGAAAACCTTTTGACATTTAATGGTATCCAGAAACTCTTTGGTCGGGTAGTTTCAAGATGGCTGAAAATCTATCGTCATAATATTACGAGCTATCCTTTACTAGTGGATAAGGTCGGTTATTGTAGACTTAAATAGTCGTAAGCGCGGTTTGCCCGTGTGCTTTAGCGACAAATCAACAATCAAGATATTAACATAATCATCGTTAGTATCTTACACTAGGAATTTCTTCTGTACTGTAAGTGCGTCCAGCGTTTTGCCTACACGAAATAGGTACTACTATAAGTACCCTGACTTGGGACAAAAATCTGCAGATCACATACGATGTTTGTCCCGTGCGGGAATTGAAACCACAACTCTTAGCGTAGCAGTCCAATCGCTTTGCCGCTGCGCCAATCAGGTATTCGCCATCAACTTTACCTCATAAAGACTTAACGTCGTATTTGTATACTAACTTGGGCGTTGGAGCCAAGAAGATAGTCGCTTCATATATAATACCGATATATAGCCTAAATTTGGAGTC
Organism: Abrostola tripartita; assembly: GCA_905340225.1. Classification (NCBI taxonomy): domain Eukaryota; kingdom Metazoa; phylum Arthropoda; class Insecta; order Lepidoptera; family Noctuidae; genus Abrostola; species Abrostola tripartita. The sequence goes on along the minus strand of HG996510.1, from coordinate 6,160,814 downwards.
TACCTCAACACAGTTCGAACAAGGTTACGAAATGATGAAAGGCAATAAGGGTCAGACTAAAGATAAAATGTATTGGAGATACTAATCGAAGTATCGAATATTCCAACGACCAATCAACTGCTTTGTAAAATATTTCAGAATATTTAATTAGGCAGACAACACAGCTCCGAATCTATAACTAACTGTTATTTTAGTCTGACTAAAAGGTCAATTGGGGTCCCGTCTAGAGGCAATGGGGCATAAAATGATGTAAGATTGTGGCTTGGTATGATTTCATTATGGAGTTTATATTCCTGGTGTTCGAGTAGGTAGGCAGTAATTACAGCTAAATTTGTGTTTGGTCATAGTATTCTGATTGATTGCTCGTGTTTATTTCTTAAATAAGGCATCAAGAAAGATTCAGGTTCTACTTTAGTATCGGAGTTGCCCTAAAAATGGTGAAATAAATAGTTACGAATTCTTTCAGGCATTTGTAAAAGGCTTGAGTTTATCAGGGTCTTTTTCTTTTCGTAATTTAAAACTTCTAGAAGAACTAGATAATAATATTATTAAACAATAGATTTAACCAAAGTAACATTGATGGTATCAGTTAATTGCGTGAAGGTCACAGAAATAAGATAGGTAACAACAATCATAAATACATAAAGCCATGCTTGTTTCCCAGAGGGGTAGGCAGATGTGAATTATCTAACATTATCATCATTAAAGACCACGTTTACGACACCATAAAACTTAGTTACTTAATTACATTAATTAGGAACTTCGACGCGTCTTTGTTAGATTATGATCAGGAATAGAAGACAAAAGCTGATCAAAGGCACCATTGTCTAATATACTACTAATGGTGTTCAATAAATTGATTCTTATCACAGATAACATCTTGCTTAAATAATTTAATTGTTAAACCAACTATATTTTTTCAGAAGAGTACCTACCTAACTATGGATTTTCTTGCCGGTTCTTCTCCATAGAAACAATATTTGGAACCGCTCAAGTACATATGACGTTGTGTAATGTGCGCTTTTGTAGCATAGGTGAAATAAAAACATCATTTTAAAATTTGTTATGTGTCAAGTGGATGTAGCGCCAGCTATGAGTAGGCAAGGTGAACTACATAATCTGTTGTCTCAGCCGCGCCGCGGCGTGCACAAAGCAAAACCGTACGGTAAACGATACTGGCAGCAAAAACTAGATGGCGCTGTTTGTTGGGAAGAAGTAGTATATCGTTTTTGAACTTTGATAACCAGATAGCGTTGTTCACAATATTCTTAAGTGACCAGAAATAAAGTACCAGATATTATAATTGGTATTTTTTTAATTTAGTTTTGTACATTTCCGTAAAGTAATTGCACAGAAGAAAGGCTGCTCGCGCTTATTTATCTTTCCATAAACACACGATTGCATGATTTTCATGTCAAATTACCAAATGAATTAAAAATTAATTAAAACTTAACTTAGGGTAGTTAGCGCCGGAGTTAGACAGATATTAGTAAATTGCTAATAAAAGCTATAAATATTAAATCCTCATCGAATCCTCTACATGCATAATAGTGCAGGCGACAAGGGCCTGTTAATTAGCTATAAGTACCAGTAATCATAAGAACAAAAATACTTTCACAATAACAATCATTAAAATAGTTCCAAAGCATTTGTTCTATCGATATACTTGATACCTTTTTAGTTATCCTCTTGGATGGGGCATAAAAAAATGGACCTCCAATATATCCAGCAACATCCAGAATCTTTATCTGCAAGCTTTTCAGAGCAATTGACAGAATGTGGTCCTCATATCATATAGGTCTTTGTAACTATATAATATATGTAGGTATGTTGTATCTCAACCCAACTTCTTCACCCTCTACTAAACATAGGCCTCTCCTATTTGTGCAAATTTCTACGCATTCACCAGCCTCGTCCGAGATTTCTCTGTAGCGATAGTTATAGGTACATAATTTAGTAGAATCAATAATATCCAATACCCCAAAACGACGTGTCTCGCACAGAAGCATGCAAACAAATTATTCATTGCGAACTAGTAACTGTAATTAAACGTCAGGAATTCATGAAATATCGATTCCAATAGGTAGGTACTCGACAAATTTTGCCGCTAATATCCGAGAACCGATTCAATACTTCGGGGAAATTAAATCGATAAATACCTACCTAGTTACAATTGGGCTATAATATTGTAATTGCTGGAAACGAATGATCGTTTTCATTATGCTTACATTTAGAGTCGATACGATTGTCATGGTGTTTCTTACGATCATAGATATGCGTGTATTCATCGACTCTCAATTCGCTTGTATACGCCACAAATGTAAGTCATAAAAGATTTCGTTTCCAGATTTTCGATCTTGCTTACTTTCATTTTGTGCAAAAATCGAAAATCCAAACTACCACACACACCAGTTGCAGTCCAGTTTGAATGACGGGCAAATCATGGCATGGCTGCAAATTCAAATCCCTGTATTACCAAACAAATGGCGCTGGTGTGTGCTCGTGTTTCCAGGCTCCACCTACCAGCTAATTAATGCCATCTTCATTAATATGCATGAGGGTTTTACAACTCCGATCCTCTGAGGGTTTAGCAAAATGTGAGACTATCGTTCTGTTGAGATACACTTTTTCAAATATTTATTGAGGGTATTGACCATATTATGTAATCTATACCTGATTTCCTTTGTTACGCCATAACTTGAGAAAGGCTGGACTGATTTGGTTAATTTTGGTTCTGAAATATTTGCGGAAGTCCAGGTTTAAATTGTGTGAAGGCGGTACGAAGTTCGCCAAATCAGCTGGTAGGGTATAAAACTTAATGGCTATTTAGCTACAAAAACATTTCAAAATTAACATCCATAGGAACCCATAATTAATAATTAAAGACTTAAATAAAAATTCGTCGAGTATTTGCAGCTAAATAAGATCCTAAGTATATAAACAGACTGAAACATGTGATATTAATTATGAGGTGCTTGTAAATCACAAGCTCAGTCGTACATATTTAATGAAATACCAATGTTCTAACATTTGATCTTAATTTCGGATGGTAGAACAGCAAACATCTAACGCATTAGTAACAGTAACGTTGATGAGATTTTATATAACATTAACATAAATGATTTATATTTCGACGGAGTACGCAGAAGTGTACCTATAGTACACTGACATTTCGCGAGTTGTGTCATACGAGGCGAGTTTAGGCTAGCCTGTTGCCATTAATCGGGAACAAATCCAGATTCCGTGACGCTGCGGAAAATAAGGATATAAGTACTCGTATAAGGATTAAAACCTAATTACACTTTGCCCGACCCAGGAATCAAATCCAAAACCTCAAGTTCTGCAGTTGGCCTTGTGACCCCGAAACCAAAGACACCGTACACTAGTACAGTATTTCTACAACTCAGTATTATATTCTAAAACGTTCAGAAATCCTCCCGGAGGCCTGTTTTAAACAAGAAATAAATCAGATAAGCGAAATATTGGCATGTTTCCAGAACTTGTCGTAACCTCCAACAAATTTTACAAGTTTTACAATGCTGACGTGACAAGAGGACTTTGACATATCGGGAGAATTGAAAGGCTTCAAAATTGAAGAATAGACGGTAAACGTGGTTTAAAGAGGCAAACACATTTGTTTCTAAATTCTTCCTCGTTCTTTTTAAACTGTTCTTCTTCAAAAGTAATAAACCAATTTGTTGAGGGCCTCGTAAAACGAGAATCTCTTCAGTAACTTTAACAAAGTACTACAAAAACATTGTGATGCTCAGTAAAGAGAATTAACTTAATTCGTTACTGTTAATTGAAAAGCAGTGGTTCCACAAACAAAATTAGGATTTGTTTCAAGTTCCAATTACTGATCTTTTGCTTATTTTCCTCGAACAATAGGGCTGTTACCTACTTTAATAACTACGTTGGAATTAATTAAGATCTGGAGAACGGTTTAACAGGAATCCAAAATCTGTAAAAATTAATAAAATCGATGGAAAAACAAAGGATAAACAGCGTTTTTAAGATTGTGGAGGGACATTCTTTATCCTGCTCGCGCAAAACGCTTAATGTACGGGGTAATGCGAAATTTACTATGCAACTACAGGACATTGACGTCACCATCCTATAGTGACGTCTCAGTCTAAAAGTAAAATTTAAAATGCTTATAACTTTGTAAATTTTTGTCATATTTAGTTTGTATTTACAGTTAAAATGTTAATTCTAAATACTTTTTCAGGAATTATAAAAAAATCGCAGTCCACATCCCTTGTTAATGAATACGACACTGTGTTCCATTTTGTGCTGTTGTGTTTGTAATTGAAACAGGCCCAATTTATTACGTTCATTCTACGTTGGCAATTTAACTTTGATGACGATTTCGATTAGTCTCAACTGTGTAAAGTTAACTCTGTAAATATAAAGGCACCTTTGATGTTGTTTACGTGATAAAGCGAGAGTTTCAGTGATTTATTACATTTACAAATTGTGAAAGTTGAAAACATTTGCAAATTGTAACGTAGGATCCCATCACCTAGTTAGCAATTGTTTTTGAAATTGTTTTTTTTTATAAGGGATCAAAATAATTGCATACCCAGTCTACTAATAAATCATAATAAAAAGTGATAATAGTCTCTCAGCTTAAGGACCCAAACAAATGAAAATGAAGAAGAAAATCAAATAATTCTTGATTTTTAGCGTCAAAGTGTCAATCAAAGCCTAACTCATCTTGACAGATTAAATGATCACCATCCTTTAGCTTAGAATTCTCATTATTGATCTAAAATGGTACAATAAATCCACAAAATTACCAACAAACTAGACCAGTGATTCCCAAAGTGGTCCAGGTGGACCCCCAGGGGTCCACGGGAGCCTTGCTGGGGGTCTACGTAGGCGTCAATAAAAAATGGGGGTCCATAAGATGTTAATAGGGGTCCACGAAAATTTATCTGCATATAGTTTTTATAAGGGCCTACCTATATTGTTTTAAGTACCTAACTAAGCAGATAACATTTTAATCTGGCAAGCGACTCTTACTTGTCCAAACTTGCGTATTCGATATTACAATTTCGTGTACAGACTTGCAAAGCGCAATCCGTCCGACAATGCTTAGTGCTTGTTTAGACATGATCTTGATCAAGACTATAAATACTCGATGCCAAAGGCATGCTCATTTATTTGTTTCCGGAATTTCGAAAAAGAAGGTGTGAGAAAATTTATATTAGTGTTCCTAGTGCCGGAGAAAAGTAAGTACGTACCTTTTTTTTGTTGTACCTAGTTCTTAAGTATTTTGTTTCGTGTACTGGTCGGTTGATAACAAATGCTTGTATACAATGTGTCCTAGGGATAAGTGACCGCCCGGCGTATTTAGAATATTTGTACAAAATTAAATTAAGTAAAGACGCGTGACGTGCTGCAGTTTTTTTACGATATTTCCTAAGTTTGTTCATCTTTTTCCATTATTTTTGTTTACTGACTAGCCGACATCATAATTTATCAATTAAAATCATTAGACAAAACTAAAATGTAGTAAAAAAATTACTTATATAAAATCACTAAGGCCGCTAAGTCACAAATGTAAATATAATTATTAATGATTTCGTACAAATATTCAAAAAACGCCGGGCGGTCTTATCGCTCGGACACATTGTATATAGCTAACTTAGTAACTTACAGATATTTTAATTGTCCTCTTTCGATTTGAAGACAAACACAGCACGTTTTATTCAATTGTTTTTTCACGAGAGGACTGCCTCTCTAAAAAGGCCGAAAAATCAATATTGCAGAGCAATTACTGTTTTATAAAACTACTAGCGCGTGAACTCATTGATTTAATGAAATTTTAGTTATTGTTTTTATGGTCACTTTTTTGGTCAATTTGGGATTTCGACTTTTATTTTTTCCTACACAAATATGATCAATATTCGATACTGAGTAAACTAATTTTTATTTCTACTATTAAAAAATTGTGGTAAATTAGGTATTTAACATTGATATCGCTTCGTGAAAAAGTCTGTACTTGTCTTAGCGGTTTATTAGTTGGTCCCTTTACAAGCCGTAATACTTTTTCAATATAATGATAATCATAATAATATAAAGCTGACAAAGGCTGCGTTGTGCTACCTATATTCAAATAAAAACTTGGTTACTATAACATTTTTTTTTACAGGGAAGGTAACTGATACAAAACATGGCTACAGCAAAGAAAAAATGTCGACAATACAGTGTCGATTATTTGAAATATGGTTTTGTTCCATCAGAGGCAGATAAACACTTGCCCATGTGCCTAATATGCAATAAAGTTTTAAGCAATGACTCTATGAAACCATCAAAGCTCGAAGATCATCTAAAAAGGTGTCATACTGATAAAATGGGTAAAGATTTAAAATATTTTCAAACATTGAAGGAAAAATATGAAAAGAGACCCACCATGCACAGCATGTTCGCTTCAACATCTCAAAGTAACGATGATGGCTTGCGGGCATCTTACAATATCTCATTACTAATAGCAAAATCTGGAAAACCGCACACTATCGGAGAACAATTAATTTTACCCGCTGTTGAAGAGGTTTTAAAAACTGTTTTGCACAAATCTCCATTTGACGTACTAAAAAGAATTCCATTAAGTAACAATACTGTACAAAGACGCATTGATGAAATGAGCTCTGACATCGAAAGTTTTTTGTGCAATCATCTGCAAAAAAGTCATTTTTCTATACAACTGGACGAGTCAACGTTACCCGGTAATGAAGCATTATTATTAGCATATGTCCGATTTATCATGGAGGAAGAAATTCACGAAGAATTGCTATTTGCCAGAACTTTGGAGACTGACACTAAAGGCGAATCAATATTTAATGTCCTGAGTAATTTTTTTACGGAAAAATCGATTCCATTTACAAACATTATTTCAGTGGCAACAGACGGAGCTCCTGCAATGGTAGGGCGATATCGTGGGTTTATAAGTCATCTCAAAAGAATTATACCAGGACTTACAGCTATTCATTGCGTAATCCACCGACAACATCTTGTGGCGAAACATTTAAGTGACAGGTTGAACCAATCTCTTCATTTTATAATAAACGCTGTCAACAAAATTAGAAGCAATGCATTGAATACGCGTTTATTTGCTCAATTGTGCGACGAAAATGACGAAGACTTCCAACGACTGCTCTTACATACTGAAGTACGCTGGTTGTCGAAAGGTGCATGCTTAACGAGATTTTACTCTGTTTTCGATTCCGTATTAGAGTTCTTAGAAAGTAGAGATCCAGATTTAAAAGAAAACTTGATCAAATTCAAAGGAGACATTGCGTATTTGACAGATTTGTTTAAAAAATTTAATGATATTAACTTGCAGTTACAAGGGGACAGCCTGAATTTAATAAAAACAAAGGGGATAATTTCGGCTTTTCTTGGGAAATTGAAATTTATGAAGCAAAACATTAGTCGGCGCGAATTATCTCAATTTCCAAACTTGTCGCAGGTAGAAACTATTGATGAGGATATCCATACCTACAGTCAACATTTAAGTGCCCTGCATGATGACTTCAAAACCAGGTTTGAAGATATGCTGACGATGGATATACCACCATGGATCGTAAATCCATTTGATGAAACTGAAGTGGCCAATGTATTATTACAAGAGGAGCTGCTTGAGCTAAGCACCAATGAGGAGCTGAAGGTGAAATTTAGAAAAGGCTACCAAACATTTTGGCTGCAAGCAGAAATACACGAAAAATATCCTGGACTGTGGGAAATCGCAAGGAAATTTTTGATAGCTTTTCCCTCATCATACCTTGTCGAAAGAAGTTTTAGTGCCGTTACAAACCTCTTAACAAAAAAAAGGAGCAAACTAAACATCACAGAGCGGGGGGATTTGCGGTTATTGCTCACAAAAATAAAGCCAAACATTGATCGTTTGCTGACACTCCATCAAATACATCCTTCCCATTAATTAAAATTATGTCCACAACCTATAAGTATTACCTTATTATTATTTTTTTGTAATTCTTTTCTTTTAATTAATAAAATGTTATAAAATGTACCATTTTTCGTTTTTATTTAAAATTTAAAATTTTAACCTATCAGAATATAGGGACGGAACTCAGAAGCGACACAATTTTTATTTTTTGTCGACTTTAACAATGTGGTAGGAATGTAGCAGCAGGGGGTCCACCGACACCAGTTTAATTTTGAAAGTGGTGCACGAGAAAAATAAGTTTGGGAACTACTGAACTAGACTAACAGCTATTAATTCACGTCCGAAACGTCCTAAGTTCATACAAGGTTAAACTTATTTGATCTTGATGGATCACTTAACAAAACACTTAACTCAATTGTCGACGTCTAATCTAAAACTTAATTGGATCAGTAGGTATAGCCTCTTGAGACATGCGGGCGTTATCTTTGCCTATAGCTATGGGAATATTAATCATAGCAGACTCACCGTTTGTTGGACGTAGGATTCTGAATAGTCTATTGTGAGAAATTATTTCTATACGCTGAAAAGATTTGGATACGAAGAATAATTTACGATTTATTGCCGTGTTTAACACGACCTGATTTAATGTGAATGGTATATTTTTTAGAGTGTCTTTTTACTGCCTTCGTGGTCTAGTGGTCGCTAAGCGCGACTGCTGAGCAAGAGGTCCTGGGTTCAAATCCCGGGTCGGGCAAAGTGTTACTGAGTTTTCCATTAGGTAATTCTCAGTAGCAGCACGGAATCTGGAATTGTGCCCGGTTGATGACAATAGGCTCGCCCCCTATTACATTGGGACTTACAACATAACTGGCGAAATGTGGGTGCACTATATGTTCACCTCTGCCTACCCCTTCGGGGAATACAGGCGTGATGTTATGTTATGTCTTTTTAGTGTGTTTGGACCAGGTATAGGGGGATTTCATGGAACAACTGGCTAACTGTCCTCCACAACTCAATATCTAGTTAAAACTATATTGATTGATTCTTAAAAAATCATTTCATTTAGTGGAACAAAAACAACATTAGAAGAACATCACATTGAAATTATACTATTAAAAGTATGGAAAATGTTTCTACTAAAAAATAATCTTCAGTCTAGAACGTAATAACGAAACTTTATATAGCAGAAAACTAAAAGTGTCCAATATTGGCCACAAGAGGAGTTTGCACGACTTTTATATCTAACTTTTTTTACGGTCGGCCCCAAGAGATGTATTGTGCCTTCGCGTGGGACATCCAGCTAGGATTTATCGCTTTAATGCAATGTTTTATTAAAGGAAACGATTACATACGTTTTACTTCTTATTTAGATATTTTGCAAGGAAAATATAACACTTTCTAAACGTATATTTTACGCAGTTCATATAGGTTCGTAGTAGTGTTTTTTTTAACCGATTTGATATTATGATCATGCTCTATGTACACATATTTATACATATTTAGGTAATTTCCGCAGTGAGAATCTATAGTCTATAATAATAATAACATCCTATAACTGTCCCACTGCAGGGCAAACGCCTCTTCTCTTATAGAGAGGGATTAAGCATTCATCACCACGCTAGCTCACTGCGTGTTGGCGCTGTCATCTATAGTCCACTTGTTTCATTTTGAGACATGTTTTGATTTTGTGCCTAAAATATCATTAGGTATTTTAAATAGTTGCTACAAGACCTCATTAAAAGATCGGAAATGCCAGAGCAATTCCTGAATTGCGAAGAAGTTTTTTTGAACGTATGTTTTGAATACCTGTATTCAAAACATACGTTCAAAAAAACATCTAGAGTACTCGTGCAGCTGATTGCTTGAAAACCGTAGGTACCTATAGTTTAGTGATCCAAACGAAACAGAGCAAAAACAAACATTACCGAAATAACAAAACTTTCGTAGGTAACTCAGTCAGCTTAGCAGTACGAAGTTGGAATTTTATCGCGATCGTAGTTTGTTTTTAAACACATATATTTTCCCAATTTATGGGCTTCCTTTTTATCTTCTTTTTCCAAAAGCCGTGAAGTCCTATAGATAAATAAAACAATTCAACTCACTCCTCTTCATCCGATGCCGGGGTGAGTTGGCCGGCGTGCTGTGCTCGGAGCTCTGGTCTCCAGCGTACTCCGTACCACTGCTGTCGTGCCCCGGAGCTAGCGTGAAGATAGTGCCGGCTGGACATCGTTCTCTACTGCGGCTGCGTTGCCAACGACTCTGGAAAATACAAGAAAGTTCAAAATCTGATTTGTTAGGAAGAAAGTCCTTTTGAGGTTGATGTCTAAAATAATTCCTGTAAAAATGGCCACCTTCATTCGATTTAGAAGCGAGGCCTTTGTCCAGCAGTAAACACTAACTAAAGTGGTCACAAAAACATCTTCACCCGTAATAATACGTGGACATCAATAAAGTTAGTTATTAAGGCTTGATGTTAATTATTTCTTACACTGCTACATAATTAAGTAACACCAGCCTTGTAGCCACAACTAGACATAATTATGTTACAGATAAGGCTCGAGCAATGATCACAAGGGTTGCTTAATGTTTGCAAATCTTCTAATTATGTTGATTGTCCATCATTAGCCCTCTTACTTATAAAAGATGCTAAAACGTCTTTAAGTTAACTACCTCTAAAAGTCTATTGACATCTTTATTCTTTCACATGTAAACAACAGTGACACATTAAATGTAATAAATGGTTTAATTGAATTAAATTAATTAAGGCAATGGAAGGACAATTTAAACACCTTTGCGGGACAGACATGGGGCCTTTGCTCGGCAGTGGAACACTGACTACACTGACACTGACTAACAAACTATTCTTGTGTAATTAGACAGACAGACAATAGAAAGAGGATAGATATATTCCATACATACAACCCAATCAACCTAAATTCAAACGCCTGTGTTATTGCCACTCAAAACGCATTTGGACTGACTCCAATACAGCGCTCCATCAATCTGGACATTCCAGACATATGCGCAAAACGTTTATAACGTTTAGTTCATTTTAAATTCCTTCTATCTCTGTTTTAATTTTTCTGTTATATGGTTCTTCTTCATGTTATCGTATGGTTGATGAACAACCTAATTTCAGAGTTTAAACCGCCTGTAGGCCTCTGACATGGCTTTACACACCGTTGAAAAATCTCTCAGGTGTGTCGGTTTCCCCTCTTTAATAAACCATGAATGAATTAATGAACCATGAATACTCGCACCTGATAACGAATTTATAATACGCACATGAATTTGAAAAGACATTGGTGCGTGCCGGGGTTTGATTTTGCGACCTTTGACCTTAGTCCAACGGTCATACCACTCGGCTATCAGTAGGGGTTATATGGTAACAAGTTATATAAATATCAGGTTTGTAGGTACAATGTCCCTACTTAATCAAATTGTTTAAAAAATAGACCTTTCACTTGCCTGTCAAAAAACAGAGACGTCAATATACATAAGAAGTGGTTAACTTGAAACACATTTAGGCATCGTTTCTCGGTAAAAATTGGCAATATATAAAATTTAATATCAGGTGGCATCCATCTTGATTCAGCGTAACACACCGATGGTATTTTTATTGCAACAGTTGAAAACTCTTTACGACCCTCTCCGTTGTTGTTGTTGTTATTAGATGGATTGGGAAAGACACAGACACTTAGATCAAGACATTAGGAAAATAAAACTTTAGTTTAAAGTTATATATGTACAGCTTCAATGGATCTCTAGAATGGAATTTCTAACAGAATAAGACCCTAGAACATTTCCAATTTGAACATATGAATTGGAAGGATTCGTCCGTGTCTTGATCTAATTAGTGCCCTTTGTCTTTCCCAATCCATCTAATAAGATAGGTAATGTTATTTTATATTCTACAACTTTCCCAAAACTAGTTTTTGATGAAGTACTTGGTTGATATCAATTTATTTATTTTAATTACTCCTAATATTTTTTGCATTATTAGATGCTACAAACAAGAAACTTTGTAATTATTTTTAATCGTGTACTTATAGTATAGTACTTCTTTACTCTCTTGCACTTCAGAGATCTTTAATTATTCCTTTCTAAGAACTTTAAATACTTATCATACTTGTCTGCACTTATCCCTGTCATCAATAAAGAGAGTTTATCATTTTTATAAGAGCTCGTAAAAAGTTTTATTTCTAATCTCTTATCTACGACGAAGATGAGGTATCGAATCTAAGTAATAATTCAATGGAATCGTCAATTTGTCACAAAACATTTGCAACAAGCTTTAAGTACAGAACCATCAATCAAAATACAGTATATTGTCGATGATAGCTCTGGTCAATTAATCACGTCACTCGTCGCTCGCTGATTGGCTCACTGCACGCTCTGACGTGTGCGATCAGTTGTGATCGTATTTGACTCGACGGTCAAAATGTAACTCAAAAAAGTTTTAGTGCAAAATTCATTCTCATTTTTATTGGAACTGGTGACGTTTTAAATGCTCTTGGTTGTGGGCTCAAATCCAAGCCCTAGCCTAGATGGTTACTTGACCATTGAGTGTTTTGGAAAGTATGTGTATCTACCATGTTGTTCTGAGACACTACTGAGCTAAACCCGATAGACCAGTCGGCTGACCTTAGTTCGATGTTGGTATAACACATCACACACACTCAACCGTCCTAACAATTTGGAACAGCCTACATGTCTTCGATGAGGTTTAAACATTATTTTATAACATCGTAAGCTGCATATTGACTTTCAGTACTGTATACTTACAATATTTATACAAAATTCATGTATTTATTTATTAGGACAGGCTTTTATTCTTAACATTTTAACCTCAACTCAATAAAGAAACACGATACAAATTACCGTCAGTTTCCTTTATTATAAAAGGCGTCCACCACCGTCCTCTTGACTTTGTACGGTCCTCGAATTGAATCCAAAATGCTTGTTCATTGCGATCGATACATAACTGCGGTTCCACTGGAATTTGGGAAACGAGCCAGTCACGACATAAGTTGGACCGTCAAAAATAATGGTTAAGGACATCCTTGTGTTAACTTGTGTTAAAATTAAAGATTTCTCGTATTTCTGTGCACATGGGACTGTGGTTGTTTTTGTTCCTATTGCGATTTAATGTCAATGCGTTTTAAACGTTTGTTATTTCTATGACAACGAGACCAAAGTCCCTTGGAGTTAACGCGATATCGCGACGTTTCAAGACAGTTTTCTCGGTACAAAATTGGTATTTATTGTCAGAAATACTGTCAGGCGATCCGCGTTTGGAAAACTTAACGTAAATACTTCGAAGTTTTCCTACCTCGGTACTCATGGTAAATACAATTTTATATAAATATAAAAGAAGGCATTGAAAAAAATAAAAATTTCCTATTTTGTAAAAAAAGTTTTGCAGCATTACATTGTTGATCGTAACTTCGTCGTATTGGTATTCATATTATAGAAATGTTATAGTATAGCGGTGTGTTGTAGGTACACGTTAGACGTATTCAGTTTACAAAGTTTTTTTCAAGTTAATCATTGATTAACGTGACACTGATTAAAAATAACAAAAAATTTCGTTTGGTCTGTTGTTCAATTTTGATGAGATATTATTATTAGTTAGTGTGAAAATTTGCTGCCATCCTAAAAGTGTCACCTGGGGGAGGCCGCAACCCTCCCTGAATTTCGTTTGATTTAAACAAAAATATATCGTTTATCTATTTTTAACAATTGTGCCCATCCACATAGTACGTACAATTTTGAAGCATAAATCACACTCATGCGAACCCCGGGCTCCAATAGTATAATAGTGTTCAAATATTCACGATACAAAACCACAATCGCCTCCAAAACGCAAAATTTTGCAATCAAAATGAAAAATGTTCATGTTCGGGATACGAAAATCGAGTATTTTTTGGCGCCTGTGAAAAATTATCTTGTTTATAATAAAATCTAATTCGAATGATTGTATCGTAATTATTTTACTAGCCTTAATCCAACTATGGTGGTCGGCTATCGGCTTAGTCTTACTAGATGCAGCTCGATTCCAGTATTATAAAGCCACCATTTTAGAGAAGACTGGCTACTATAAGAGAGGCCAGCAGTGATTGAAGTCAGGCCGCGGATACTGATGATGATTGCGATACCCGGAGACAGTTTGTCAGTGTTTGACAGTTTGTCAGACAGATTTTCGGCCATATGACTATTCTACATGACGGTCGAAGAACATCTGTGCTCAACGAATTGACGTACTGTCCGAAGCACGGAGGGAACTCGATACAATATGGATGGTCACCCATCTAAAAACCGATCGCGGCCAGCGCAGCTTAACCTTGATATTTCAATCCGTGCGGCAGTTACTTAGTCAAGAATCCCTTTTTACTGTATTGTAGTGGAATGAGATCGTAAATAACAACTTCACACCGTGACTGCGAGTTTCGGCGTGCGTAATACGTTACTCGAATTGAAAACAGCCGTCGCCGTGAAAGTCCTCGAGATTTATTATTTTAAGGCGATACAATTTATTTTTAGATGTCTCGACAAAGCTCTGGCTTTATATCAGGTATTGTTATATTATCCCTATTCCCGTTGGGATAACATATAGCTCACACACCTTTGTATTCTACTTTACTATAAGAGCATAATATTAACCTAATAACCTAAATAAATGAAAATAAAAATGGTATATTATCATTTTCTAGTTTAAATAAAAAAAATTGTGAAGATACCTTCAAATTACGAGCGCATTTTTACAACTACACCAGTACCAATGTAATTTATTGAAGAAAATTTAAAAACAGATTTTATCGAGAATTCCAATCGCAACTTATGAAGGAAAATACGAACTACGGTGTGACGCAACGTATGCTTGTAATGCAGAATATATTTTATATCAGGGTTGGATCTATCTAATGTGCTCCATTTACGGCAAGAGTTCCCTCAGCGCACTTTAACCATTTGTATCGCATTCTCTCTGCAGTCTGCTGCTTTTGCCCGCCTCAAAATGAAAACTACCAAACTAACTGCATTTTTGCAGTCACAGTGCGATTTATGAATACAGTTCCTCATTTCTGCTACCGCGTTGATCGAGCGGTCGCTAAGTGCGAGAGCCGAACATAAGGTCCTGGCTACGAATCCCGAGTCGGGCAGTGTTATTAGATTTTTCCCACTAAGTTATTTTCAGTGGCAGCACAGTATCTGAATGTGTGCCAGTTGATGGCAATAGGCTCGCCCCATAATACATTAGGACCTATAACATAACTGGCGAAATTTGGGTGTACTATACACCTTACACCTCTGCCTATGGCAGACGTGATGTTATGTATTTTCTCATTTCGCTTTCTTTCACCTTAATTTTACATTGAAACCTGACAAGTATCAATTTATCTTCGATTAGTAGGTACTTGTAAGGTTTCGAACGGTAATACGAACTGTATTTCTTAATTGTCGGTACGTATGTATGTTCTCACGTTAGTATTCTCTGGTAGGCAGACGCATATTCTTGTGTACCCTGTTGGTCAGATAAATTTTGTCTTATATAACAGGGTCTGAGTAACAGGGTATTGCTATTTCTCTGGCTCATTATTTCATGTTTCTAGCTTGACTCATTTTATCATTGTCATCTTTAATTTTCTTAAAGATCGCCCCACGCTAGCAATTTCTTCTGTGATCGGACTGCTGTTTGCTAGAACAAACAAATTGTATAAACCGCAGATGTTTGTATGTGATATTTCATGTTTGTGAAACGCACTCACAATACAAGGGAAATTTTTAGAGTAGGGAGAAGTTTAAAAAAATCTAGTAACTAAATCGATAACATTCACGAAAGTTTGATTAGTAAAATCTCCCTATTCCGACCTTATTTCTCGTTTTTTCTCTTGTGAGTCATCTCCTATCTGTAGCTGTTTCGTTTAGACCTCTCTTGTTCAGTGAACAGCTCTCTAGGGGCTCTTGAACTGGTTGCATCTCATTTGCTCGGCTAAATGCCCTGCGCGTTCCCTCGCAGCTATAAAATGGCGCTGCATGTATAGCAATGTTTGCATGGGAAATTGGGGATATTTTGATAACGATTGGTTTTTCTCCCGTTATTTGTTTATGTAGCAGCATTTTGATGTTTCTGAAATTTCATGTATGTACGTATGAAAAAGCTTTTAAGGCTATTGAGCCTAAAACCAGGCCTACATAATTATGTATAGTGCAGCATTGTCACTAGACCGGACAGAATTAGCCTTTATTTATTTTTGGTGTCATTTAAGCATGTTGCCCATGCTAAGCTTAATCTAAATTGATAAAGGAAATTTAGACAATTTTTTTTTGTTAACTCTGCACATGCTAGAATTTGGGACAGCCAAGTTCTAATAAAATTGCGCAAACTTTACGCTTGACTATTAAAGGAACATTACAATAACATCAATAAATCTTGATATCGTTCTCACCTTTAAATTGGTGAAGAAGTGCTGCGTCCTGTGTACCACGGAGAGCGGTGTGTGGTGGTGGGCCGAGCGGGCTCTTGGCGGCGAGGAGTTGGCCGCCGGTGCGCATGACAGCTCCGATGCTGACTTCGATAGGCGACCGCTCAGCGCCTCTGACCGCTCTGAAAAGTAAGTAAAAAAAAAGTAAAGTAATAAGGTTACGTTGATTTGTTTAGCGCTGTAACTAGAGCGGGTTGTTTCAACTTCATTTGACGCACACGTAAATATACGCGCTGTGAGAAGGTCTGGCTCGCTCGTCGAAAATGTTGGCACGTAATAATCGGCTTCGCTCGGCGCGGCGCCGCGAATCTATGTAGATGTATGTGGGATTGTGGACGCATGTTGCGTTATCCATGGCGCTGGTTTTTAAATACAAAAAAGATCCCGACGAATTGAGAAGCTCCTCCTTTTTTTGAAGTCGGTTAATAAATGGTTTGTGTAAGGTTTTTTCAGATGAACAAAATATTAATATTGTAAGTGTGTTTCGCACACACAAAGGGGTGGATCGATTTAGCTAAAATTTGGGATTTAGGTAGCTGACACCCTGGATATTTAACTTTAAATATTTTCATTTTATTAATTTCCTTTTCTAAAGTAAATAATTATATTACGACTCAGATATAATCATCACATCCAAACTTAGCTCTATCAACTAACCCTGTAATTAATATGGGTAAGCCTTGAATGCGGGCTAAGTAAACTTGGTCCCGTTAGATAGAAGTTCGGACCGAAGTACATGCATGTGTTAGCTAATGTCTACACGAATCTTTGGAGTTTCAATGAGGCACCAATTTACGGTAAAGGGTAGCTCAACGTAGGTAGTTTCGTAGGTAAAGCATTGAGAGCAAATTTTGTGCACAAGGTGTATAAAGTTACAAAAGCATACACTCTCCACTCTCCCGTGTACTAAAATCTCCTTTATTTATTCATAACATTGGCAATTGTATTCCTGGTGTGTATGATTACGTTGTAAAATGTCCTCATTCACGCATTTATTTATTTATTATTATCACAATATAACACCATTACAGTATATAAGTACCAAAGCGATGCTATTTGAATGTTACTAACTAACATAATAGTAAAAAACAATATTTAATAAATTTTCTACAACATAAAATAACAAGACCTTAACATAACCTATTTTGTGACACTATGTAATTACATATAAAAAACCATCATAAAAAATTCAACTTGACGAGTTTAAGTATTTATTATTTCTAAGCACTTTTGGGTCGAGATAAGAAATTTCGCCAAGCTGTTAGAAAAAATATCTAAATCCTCTGTATGGAGATTATTGATTAAAATGGCTATAGGTACCGATTTGGATAACATTTGGCGCAGATATTACTTAGAATCTTGAATAACACATAAGCCTAAAAGCCCCAATATACTTTTAATCCCGGAAAAGACGCATTAAATTAAACGCAGACTAAGTGGCGGACAAATGCTAGAAGTCTATACGGTTGAAACTCTACCTACAATATAGGAGATGGTGAAGATATTACTAATATGTGGCAACTGTTTAAAATCAACCAGTACTGGCAATATCGTAAAAGTAAAGTATTTTTTTAATACTCGTTTTAATGAACATAAGATAATATTATGACAATGCAAAGCACTTAAAAATCTTACAACAATAAATTCTATTCTATTCTATCTACAAATGTGTGGTACATTGTTTCAGACACAAAGACAACTAACAATGAAATCATAGAACTTTACTAATTAACATGATTTGTTTCTGTTCTCCCGACAGAAACAAAAGCAATCCTAGATTAGAACTCCACAGAGGATAATGGTAACGGTCAAAGCAAATATTGTTCTCTATTCAAAATATTTGAATTGAAATTTAGAACAAAGTTGTTTTATTGCCCAGTTAGGGTTTTGTGGCCAGACTTAAAAACACGCTTAAATACAATTGAAAATTGTAAAGATGTAGTGTGTCAATTGTTTTTTTATTATTTTTAAATCGTAATGAACAAATTTGACTCCTAATGGCGTGATTATCTACCGTTACTTATTTAGATAAGACCCAATCGTGTCCATCATTTTAATAGTAAGTATTAAGTTTTTCTTTTCAATATTTTAGCATGTTTTCTTCTTACAAATAAAAATTAACCCACTCAGCATAATCCTTTTCAAAGTAATCTTTCATCTAAACGCTTACAATTACGCCAGGGCTGAAGGACCGCAATTTTCCACGTGACGTCACTCGACCGCTTCCTCGGTGTAAAAGATTAACTCACTCAGCAAAACATAAAGCGACACAAGTGGATTACTAAATAAAAGTAATCCAGTTTTTATTTTATTACATGAAGTAATATAATTATTTCTATCACTTACGCGAATATTAGACATTGAAATTTACCTATTTTTAGGGATATTATCGTGGTTTTAATTGATTTTTTGGTCCCGACGTTTCAACGTAACGTATTTTCACCTATTTCGCCATTTTAAAATAATCTTTCATCAAATCGTTAAGTTTGCAAGGACGATTTCCCATTTGACCGACCCGACGGTGACGCAACAGATTATACCATCAAGTTAACATGCCATGCTGGATTTGCATATAAACTGATGCAATATTTATGGAACACAAGGGATATTATAATTGCTAACACCATCACGCAATGTTTTATTTTTCATCAAGTTTGTAACTTTTACATGGGTAGATATTTTACAGTTTTTTTCTACAATTAATACTACAATTCAATATGACGTCATGACTTTAGTGACACTCAAGATTATGAAGAATCGATTGACGTAAGAATCATCAAAATCGGTCAACTCGTTTGGTCTATATGTATAGTGCCACAAATACGATAACCATATAACCCTTCTTTGGGTCGAGCAGTCGGGTAAAAAATAAAACAAAAATGACAAGCTATCAACGAGACAGTTACCAAAACAAAACGTGTCATAGTAACCGAATCTGTATGGAAATGTAATACAAAAGCAGAAATCCAACTCTGTAGACGACTTTTCGCGACATTTGACTCCAAATGTATTTGCCGAAGAAACCTAAACGCCCACTCAGCTGCCTAAACGGTTTCATTTCATCAAAATCTCGGTGAAGCAAACAGGAAAATTCAAGGATCGCTGTATTATACTATAGAAAGAAGATTGGATTTCTTTTCTAACAAAATCGGGACTAAACGACTTAACTCTTAAAGGTTTTTATATTTAAATTTCATTTTAGTCATAATTTAGTAGGTGGGCGTTTATTTATCCATTTTAGCTTTATAGGGCAAGATGGATTTAGGAGCAGCGGCTTTGAAAAACACTTTGGACGAAATAGAATTTATATTTTTCGTTTCGCTAAAGGTTTATTATTATTTATGGGCTTTTATTTGTTTCGTTAGGTGTTATAGCCATTATTAGTTATTTTTTAAATTGGAACCTGCATTATGTCTTCTTTATGCGTGGAGGGATCGATTGGGCATGACAGTGTGTAAAAAATTATGATGAGTAATTGGTTTATCAATAAGTCAGGTACGAAAAATTATGCAGTCAGTTTTAATCATATACAAACGTTTTTCTAATACACTACACTAAATTAGTATTGTGGCCGGTAAACAAGCTCGTCCATACTTTAAACTTATACTTTCTGGCGAAAATTTAATGCTATGGCGATACCGATGCCTTTATTCTTGTGTGAACCAAACTTGATACAAATTGATAAGCTTCAGAATGACTAATTGCAAGAAACATTTATTGACAGGAGATAGTTTCTGTGTAATATAGTGTTGTCGTGAAAAACGAGTAGGTATAATCTCCTTTCAATACGAGATCTTCTCTCTCAGAGCTACCGAATGGTGAAGAAGATAACAAAAGCATAATACCCTACGTACAGACATGAGCAGACGCCGATTGTTCCGAGTGAGGCGCTTGATTGATAGCGCATCCAAGCGTGCCACGCCAAGGGTACCCAATCCTTTGTTAAATATTTTGACAAGCTCTGAGGCATATTTCCCAGATGTGATTGGCATTTATTTTTCGGTTGATTTGTCAAGCATTTTTATTTGATGTTAAAAGCAAGTAGCAATGTTATTTTTTAATTTAATTATTAGTATCGAATGTTTATATTTTTTGTATAATAGTCTTGTGATGCTTGGAACCTACATTTAAATCGACAAATAAATAGAATTTAATTACCTTCTCGTGAGAACGTCGAACTGATTTGAAATTCAGTGTGTTTAAAACTACATATTGTTTCATGTTTTATTTGCTCTTTTGCTACGTACTTTAGCTGCGTACAAATTGAATATAAGCTATCCGAAAGAGCAGATCTTTATGCAGTCGAATAATGACACAGTCCTTCTAGCGCTGTTGTCATAAAAAGAGCAAGTGAAAATGTGCCAAGTAGTAATCTTTTTAGTGAAACAAGTGACTGGCTGCATCGTGACACAGCTGTTCTCAAGCAAAAAGAAAACAAAAGAAAAAACGGTTGGACAAATGTGAGTCGGTGGTTCCTGCGTTTAACTGTCGCCGAGGAAAACACTTAATTGTTCTAAACATGTCAACTTAGCTTGGTACAGTGCGTTTTGTGTGTAGTTTTGTGGACGTTTTAAACATTCTTCTTCTACATAGATTATCGACATAAGATAATTATTGTGCTATAAAAATTGCCCTCTTACCATGAACTCTTCAATTAGGACATTTTCCGTTGTGGAAATGAGACGCTGCACTATAATACACGTAGGGGCGTAGGTACAGACGCTTATGTAAGATTCTCAAATGAGATGAATATTTACGAAAAAAATACATATTTACTGATTGCTTCTGTTTTTTGAAAATACTCGGCGATACACGGAATTTTATCGGCAATAAGAAGTGCTTCATAGACAATTCTATCATAACGTTTTTCTCTTCGGATAACACTAAATCAAAATTCGTATGCATAAAAAGTCTATTACGAATCAACCGATATTGGAAAATGGAATCCGAATCTTGGGTTCAATAGATAACATTAAAAATGTAAATGTAAGATATTCCTTTCCCTGAAATATGCATGAAAAGTACATTTGAATCCGTTTAGGATGACTTACGTTATACCTACCGTTTGAACGTGATATTGGGTTGCCATGCCATTGTAGGTATTGCCAGTTTAAAATTTCCCACTCAGAAAAAGTTACAGGTAGACTAGTATTATTATAATTGTTATATTATATGTATGTAGATAGATACCCACGCTTAGTGAGACCCTGATCTATCTAGGTACCTACCTAATACAAATCTACAAAAGGAGCTAGTAGCTACGTGGCTTCAGCGCAGATCAGTTGATCTGCGAGGTTAAGCCGTGCTCGCCGCGGTCAGCCTTGTGATGGGTGACCGTTTCACATGTCGAGACCCCTCCGTGCTTCGAAAGGCACGTTAAGCCGTTGGTCCTAGGCCTGATCTCTCTCCGGTCGTGTCGGTCTACCGTCGCATCGGACTATGAGAGTGAGGGAATAGGGAGTGCACCTGTGTTTGCGCGCATACTTGTGCACTATAATATCTCCTGCTTAGTTGTCTAGTCTTAGATGAGATAGGCCGCCGTGACCAAAACTTGGACGGGAGAACAAAATTATTAGAAACTTAAAAACCTAACAATATCAATACTAAACTGAACTTGAAGGCAGTTTCATATCAAAAGATTTATAAAGCTCCCAAAATCACATTTCTATAATGGTTTTCTTTTGAAATTCGGCCTGAGTTGTGTATTGTATAGCTGTACAGTGTACATACCTTTAGCTTCCAATAAAATTGACTCAACATTACACAGCATTGGTTTTTCCAACGGTACTATCTAAGGTTCCTTTATACTTTAATCTATGACATTTGAAGGCGATCACGTTTAAAGGAAATGTACTTTCCTTTCTTATCTTTTGCGTACTTGTTGGTAGAAATAGGGTAGATTTACTCCTATTTGATAGCTTTTAACATGAAAATTGCGCTAGGTTTCGTTCAGAAGAACAATATTGGTTTTATGTGTGTATGTATGTAGCATACCAAGACTGCCTCGTTGGTTTAGTGATTGCTAAGCGCAACTGCTGAGCGTGTGGTCCTTGGTTCGAATCCTGGGTCGGCCAAAGTGTTATACGGATTTTCGGTTAGGTAATTTTCAGTAGCAGCAGGGAGTCTGGATTTGTGCCCGGTTAATGGCAATAGGCTCGCCCCTTATTACATTGGGGCCTATAACATAACTGATGAAATTTGGGTGTACTATAGATATACCTCTGCCTACCCTTGCGGGGAATATATAGGCTTGAAGTTTATGTGTTTAGGATTGCGCTAGGTTGCGTTGGTTAAGATTGGCGCAGTGGCTAAGCGATTGGACTGCTGTGTTAAGGGTTGCGGGTTCGCACGGTGCAAAAATGTTTGTGCGCAGATATTTGTCCTGAGTCTGGATTGGTTTGTGTATGTGATATTTCATTTTTATGAAACGCTGAAACGCACCCACGACACAGGAGAGATTCCTAGAGCGATCGACGTTTTATTTGAAAAAAATTGACTATTCGCGTTTCAAAAATAATTCATAACGTCGGTCTTAATAACCCATTAACTTTGACCACAATACCAACACCGTGTATAATAACAATACATCACGTATTCCAATAGTAACTCCATATTACATATACATTCAGGTTATCAATCTCCTTCTTACATCATTCTCGGCATATTTTATCAACATTCGAAATAGAGCTTTGAGTTACGTCGCTTTACACTCAGTGGGTCGTAAAACGCTGTAACACGTAGATAGCGTACTATCAGGTCGTCTCGCTAGCTCAAGATGCCTGGATAAGGCCACATACGACTCTACTAGGTATTTGGAGTTTGTAGTTACATTTACTTGAAGAATTTATGGGCGGCGCAACCATCAGCTTTGAGCTCTTCTGGTGTTCAGGTGTTACGATGTGTTAGATTATTTTACGTCTTCTTTGATCAAAGGGAGAGTCAGATGTATATTTATATGTTGGACCTTAATTTTTTCCAGATACGGTTATAAATCGTACAAACTACACAAGTATACTTATTATAATTTATGAGGCCATTCAAAACAAAATGTACTTAGTCTTCTTCGGCGTATAGGCATGAGCCAATAGTCACATGGAATATGTCATGCCGTGGTGTAGAGTTTGGTCAGTCAACAAGGATGATAGCGAGTAACCGTCCAGGGTACCTTGTCACTATCACTCATGGAGGCTCTCTACTAGCACTCATGTTACCTTTACGAATATGCTTATTATAAGCAATAGGCTCATCTCTTATAAAGCTTATTAAAATTTAAGTATGTTCATAAAACACTGCCGCCTATCACTTTGGGGGATGCAATCATGATGATTAATCCTTACATACATTGCAAAACTGCCATTTTGGTCTAGTGGTCGCTGAGCGTGAGGTTTTGAATCCCGGGTCGGGCAAAATGTTATTGTGGTTTTCCATGGTAATTCTCAGTAGCAGCACGGAGTCTGGATTTATGCCCGGTTGATGGCAATAGGCTCGCCCCTTATTAAATTGGGACCTATAACATAACTGGCAAGATGTGGGTGGACAATAGGCACACCTCTCCCTACCCTGTCGGCGAATACAGGCGTGACGTTATGTTATGTTAACATTGCAAAAAAATACACATAGAGTGACAACTCTTTCACAGGAGTACACCTATCTTTTTTAACCCTCGACACGAAACCAACATTTTAATTAATAAACATTAACATGAGCAATACTAACATTTTAATCTAAATATGACATCGGTGGAACATTTTAAAATAGATTTCTTACACGCAATATCACGTGCGTTCCAATTACGAGCACAACACTAAATTTTTAATCCATACATATGTACAACTAAGTACTTATGTGGGATGAATATTTAATGAATTCTGAGTAAACAGTTTAGTTTATTATAGTGCTGGAGTTCCTTGAAACGTTTTAATAAAGGCAGAATTAATGGTCACAGCTATAAAGGGGTTAAAAATATTTATTTTTTAATATTGATTAACCAATTAAGAAATTACACTGGTCTTTGGAACTGGGACTTTTAAGTTTGTAATAGTAATAACTAAACAGTAGTTTTCTTTTACAATTCAGCAAAAATAAGAAAGTAATAAATGAATTTAAAAAAGACTGTATCCTTGGTGAACTGATTTTCACTGTGGACTTTTCTAAACGCATCATAGATACGACCCGATTGGCGCAGTGGCAAAGCGATTGGACTGCTGCGCTAAGGGATGCAGGTTCAATTCCCGCACGGGACAAAAAATTGTGCGATATTTGTCCGAGTCTAGGTTACATGTTTGTGAAACGCATCCACAATGCAGGAGAAATTCCAAATGTATGGCGATGTTCAAAAAGCCAAAAAAAAAGCTAGTTATCGAATGTTTTCACTTCTTTACTTAAAGCTACACCTGCTCAACTAGTACACTAATAGCCTAATAGGCATAACAAAACAAGTAAAACTTTCTATCCGTACGTGGTAAATTTTTGTTAATCTGTGGCAGTTTACTTTGTACCTACTTATTATACAAATGGAAGGCGCTGCAAGGCCTCACAAACAATGAAAATAATGTCGTGTCTGTAAACTCATTACTCTATGGCCGCACCTGGTATTTGCAAAGTCAGCGCCTCCGGGGATTGCCGTGTCTAAACTAGGCTTAAGCCGGACAGGCGGCGACTAGATCAAGATTATAATACCATAAATTACCTACATAAGCGCGCTTATTATGTGACTTATGTTGTACGTTAACAACGAATGAACAGTTGACCACGTAACAATATTTTTTTTATAATTATCAAATACATTTTTGAGCTTTAATTGCTTATTTTTAACTGTCCCATACAAGTAAATGATTAAATTAATTGTATTAGGTATTAAATAAACAAAAGTTTAATTTTAAACACAAAATAACAGTAGATAATGTTATTACGAATTAACAGTATAATTACAAATAGACATAAATAAGAAAAAATAATTTGTAATTTTTATGAAAAAATTATGAAATGTGACACCGGGAATTGAATCCACTCCTCCATAACCACTCCCACCGATAACCACAAGCTACAGATACTCATAGTACGGCTACAGTGAATATTTCTCAACGTGTAAAACCGTAAGCTATGACCATCATTACGTCATTGATCTCATCCGTACTCATCCCCACTCATTCATTCTATAAATAAACCCCCCATGTGTGACCTCGTGCAAGTATGAATAAAGTATAAACCTTTACCACTATGCAAGAATGACAGAAGTGTAACAGTCGTGAACAATTTTTTTTGAAAAAGACTTGAAACAGGCGCGTATGGTACTATAGTACAGTGACATAATGGACTGTATTTGCACAGTTAATTTTCGGATCGCCGTATATTTCGCGGGAGGAATAGAAAATGCCCCCTCCACAAACTTAAAAAACGTTGTAAATCCTCCGTTTCTTCCAGGATTATATTTATTTTTCTAGTTTTCGTATTTATTTTGAACCCGTATTTAGATTTCTATGAATTCCAATGTAGTCAAAATCCTATTTAGCACTTCGACTTCGACTTGACTTCGACTGGCCGCGAAATAGACACAGTTGTTAAACAATTAGGTACCATTTGTAAAACACGACACGGAAAGCGTTAATCAGTAGTGCGGTTTACGGGCCATAAATAATTAAGGATGAACACACAATCATTTTTCACATAGCCTTGTCATTCCAGTGGAGAAGGACCGTAATGCGATGATATAATGTTCTGTTTTAGTTATTTTATGTTAAACCTAACATACATAGCAGAGGTGTGCAGTAGGTACACCTACATTTCGCCAGTTACATATGTTACAGGTCCCATTGTAACAGGAGGCAACCCTATCACCATTAACACAAATCCAGACTCCGTGCTGCTACTGAGAATTACCTAATGGATAACTCCAGTAACACTCTCTGACTCGGGATTCGAACCCAGCACCTCATGCTCAGTGGTCGTGCGTAGGGACCACTAGACCAACTTTGGTAGAATTTATAAAATACAGTGACTATTTTAAGGAATTAGTAGTTAAGACAAGAAATATTTTCGAAGAATGTATCAAACGACGACCTGATTGGCGCAGTGGCTAAGCGATTAGACTGCTGCGCTAAGGGTTGCGGGTTCGATTCCCGCACGGGGCAATAATTTGTGCGATCCACATTTGATTGTCCCGAGTCTGGGTGTTTGTGTGTGTGATATTTCATGTTTGTGAAACGCACCTACGATACAGGAGAAATTCCTAGTGTGGGGCGACGTTGTTAAAATTAAAAAAAAAAACTCTATCACCAATAATTACAATATCTTTGCTAATTCATACCTATATCTTTGTTTTTTTTAAACATTTCGTTACACAATTTTGTAACAGCATACTTTTTAACAGCTTTACAACTTTTTAAACTAATATTTAACTTTGTACACTTGTAAGGTAAGCTTAAACTTTTGAGAGAAACTTGAGACTCAAATTAACAGAGTTTCGTGTTCATATATTTTTTAGAGTTAAGTTATTAATCAAATACTGGGTAAGTTAATTTTTAACTTTAACTTTTAACACCTGATTTGCGCAGTGGCTAATTGATTGGACTGCTGCAAAAAATTGTGTGAACTGCAGATGTTTGTCCCGAGTCTGGGTGTTTGAGCATGTGATATGTGGTGCGACATTAAAAAAAAGACCACTGTCGCCACGGTAGAAGAGAATATTTATGCATTGTACTTCTGTCTCACTTTCGCGATCACCCATCTCATTTTGTCAGTGTTGTTCTTTGCACGACCTTAACATACTGAGTGAAAAGATTTTGAACGCTCAAAGGGGGTAGTATCTATGTACGATGTAGGTACTACATACAGGTTGTAATGGAAAGGGTGTATCAGCCCATAAGAGGCGAAGAGCACATCTGGTATAGAATCCCTTTACATAATTAAAACTCAAAATAAAGACTTTTTTTTTTAAACGGGTGCTTTTATCACATACACAAACACCCAGACTCGGGACAAACATCTAAGGATAGCACAAGTTTTTGTCCCGTGCGGGAATCGAACCCCTTGCGCAGCAGTCCAATCGCTAGCCACTGCGCCAATCGGGTCGTCGATCATTGAAATAAATCTATTTTTAAGGATTTTATCGCGCTTTTAATTAGGTTTTTGGTCCCGACGTTTTGAATCCTTTACAGCATTCATGGTCACGGGCGGATTGACTGCGACCATGTAGGCTAAAAATAGTTTTATTTCAATGAGTGAGAATCAATCCGCGTAAGTGATAGAAATGAAAATAAACTAATTTCTTTGGTATACTATGTTACTAATTCTAATCATAACAAATGTGTCACCGCACTACGTTGGTCTATAACTTTACATACTACTGCGTACTGCTACCAAGAATTACATAATAGAAAAACTCGATATTTTTTTTCCAACTCGAGTTTGAAATCTCGGAAACAAATCAGTCAAACTTTGCTTGCGGACGAAGACAGAATCACGAAGTTAATAATAATAATAAAGACTGCAATACAATTCATAATTGCTTTTATGGAGCACTAACTGCGCCCCGCTGTGTTACCCTATGTGTTAATCCAGGATGTCAGCTACCTCCATACCTAATTTTATCAAAATTGGTCCAGCCGTTTGAGGGTGAAGAAGTAACAAACATACAAAAACACACTCACAAACTTAAGCCTATATAATATTAGTGTGATTTGTGTATCTCTAGCCTGAGGCCCAATGACTTTAAAATAAAAGTTCTTAACTTGCCTCTGCGCGTTTGACCTAGGTCCCACGCGCCTCGCAAGCCTTTAAAAAGTCCGGATCTCTTCCAAATGGTTGATAGCCCGAGTGAAAAAGCGAGATATAAATAATAACTTCCGAACTGCCAGGTAGTTGCGTGCCGGTTTAATAAGCCTGTGTTAGTTTTCGTTGACCCCTATTTAAAGTTCAACACACAACACCCTCATTAGCGACCGACGCGCCGCGGATTACGGTAGTTATATCCTGACACGTTTTAGTGGAATATGGAGTGACATATTTGTGCTAATCCTGTTGTAAACGCGAAATTTGCGTTTTGATACTGACCAAGAAAAAAATTACTTTAGCTACTAGAGCTTAAAAATTGAAGACTTTTTGGAGACTTAAAATTGAGTTTTCCTCGATAATAGTTGAATGTTGCCTAAATATTTGTACTTAAACACGACTAGAATTCTACTTAGGCTACAGGTTCTGTTAATCTTATGAAAACCGAATTTTGAACTGTCACACGTGCTCGAAATCCGAATTTAAATTTCGTATTCGAAGAACCTGGAATTCCTACGACCCGTCTTACATTTTCGGTTCAATTTAAACAATCGGTCAAGACCAATTCGGAACAAACTCTATAGTCCGAAAAACTTCTAGCTTTTACGACCAATTTGAACTTCATATCGATTACGGTCGGTTTAAAGAAGGCTACATGCATTCGGAATGTGGATTCAGTTTCTTTAATCAAGTCATCCAAATCGATATATTTAAACCTCAAACGCTCTACACAATCCTTACGAATAATATTTTTAAGCCCTCAAGCTCCGTTACAAGATAATTTCGGTATAATCCTAAAACTTGGATGTTTAACATTCCACTTATTATTAGCGCCACTCGGAGTTCGCATCACACCCATTCCTCACGCGAATACATTTAGTTTAGCGGGAATTTCAATTAGAATATTGTTTGCGTTATTCGCATATTAATTAGGGGAAAGAAAATATGCTGTTATAATATTCCAAAATGGAGGCGGAATTTTCCACAATTTGCGTGGTTTTTAGCTGCTGCGAATTATGGAGTCTGATTTCTCTTTGTTATTTACCTGTAGACTTCAAGGGTTAGGTACCTAATTCTTAGCCAATACCTAACCTACCCAGGGACCTATAGGTATCATAACTAATAATAACATGTGGGTGACCTATAAGTATGTGTTTGTCTGCCTACCCCTTCGGCGGATACAGGCTTGATCATAAGTAAGTATTTTTATGTTTTCTTAGCCAATTGATTTTAAAATCTCGCTATCTTTTTCACAATAAAAATACGCGTTTGTTTCCTACAAAACACTACCAAACTATGTTTATTAAAATCTTATTTTATGAAAATAGATTTACGATTTGAATTCTCATAATTACACCATCGAACTTCGTTGAAATATCACAAACGTCGGCTTAAGCGTTGCCATGGCAACCTTAATTATCCTAATCGATTAGCGATGCTATCAGCATTAAAATCACTCGAGTGAAGTCCTCTCACTTAAGGCGCAGAGCAGGTGTTTAACCGCCTCATTGAACACTTATTTTGATACATAAATACTTGATATATGTATATACTAGCAATGCCCTGCGGTGTTACCCGCTAAATTTCTTCGGGATAAAAAGTAGCCTGTCTTAATCTGGGGTGTCAGCGGCATGTTGCGGCGGGGTACCGACTATATCGTACTAATAGATATTACTCAAACTCCATCAAATGAAGGGTCTGACTTACATAAGCGGTATACGTGAGTCTACTAGTTGCTAAGCGCAACTGTTAAGCATGAATCTGTGTAACGCAACTGTTAAGTCGGATCCCGGGCCGGGCAAAGTGTTATTAGATTTTTCCAGGTAATTCTCAGTAGCACGAAGGCTGGATTTGTACCCGGTTGATGGCAATAGGGTGTCTACTATACATCTACTATCTAATAAAAATAAGCTTAAAGAAGATTAAGTAATAACTCATACCATATTATGTTTCCAGAATGACTTGGTATGTAAAAGAGTGTTCAGTTTTCATTTCGTAGCCCATATAGTCGTGTATTATGAACATTACGTCATGGGCGTGTTATCACGTGCGAGCATTACGTTTAGATCGTATAAAAGCTTGATAGCAGACTGTATAATGCCTATTTTTTTATTTTGTTTTCCTAGTATATGTTGCCACATAATTACTTTTTTATACCGAATTCAAAAAAGGAGGGGGTTCTTAATACGGTTGAGTGTTTTTTTTGTTTTAACTATGAAAAATATATCTGACTTTTGGTGTTATTTTAGCATGTTTACTATGCTAAGCTTGAATTTAAATTTTACAATAAAAAAATATGTTTCGTGAAAAATCTATATTATTTTAAGCCTCAGATTGCGCGTAAAAATATAATATTTTTCTTTCTTTTGATATAATCGCACGTGTATTTTTTACGAAATTGCCGAGAATAATTTATCCCTAAGGATTACAAAATACAATATCGTTCCGTTTGGGGTTAATGAATGACCATAACTTCACAGAATAGCTAACTAGCTACCGAGCAGATCAGTCGATTTGCGATTGCGAGGTTTAGAATAGCTTGCTATGGTTAATATTGTAATGGGTGTCCGTTTTTCACATTTCGACACTCCTTTGTGCTTCGGAAGGCAACGATAGCTGAGCAAGAAATCCTGGGTTCTAATCCCGGTCGGGCAAATTTTTATTGGGCTTTTTCATTAGGTAATTCTCAGTAGCAGCACAAAGTCTCCATATGTGCCCGGTACTGAGAATAGGCTCGCCACCTATTACATTGCGACCTATATAATAACTGGCAAAATGTGGGTGTACTGATTACTGCCTACCCCTTCGGGGAATACAGGCGTGGTGTTGTTATATTCTATTATTATTATAGACATAATGAAATTAAATAACGACTCGAGAATCAACGCAAACACATGTTTTTAATTTTGGCTTGACGTTGCGACCGGGTTGCACCGGCCGTGGTCGCATGCAGACTGCAGAATTCTCGAGTCGTAATTTAATTTTATTACAATCATGCAACGCTATAATTTAAAAGTTAGTATTATCATAGACGGTGTGCATCATGGGTGATGCTAACATGGCTCGTAGCTAAGCTCGTCACTCGTTCAAACCGTTAAGTGACATGGCATATAGCGTGCTTCCACTAATTAAGTTAGACGTGCATTCACGTTGAGTACCCTAAAGTTATCTATATAATAGAAGCTACCGATGTATATATAATATACTGTTGAATGTTTGATGACACGCCTCCTGATTGACCTGAACTTCGATGAAAAAAAACGTCTCTAAATTAATGTTGTCTTCAAAGTCATGCCTAATAAAAAAGTCTTTTTCAGGAATCGAATGTTTGCGAGATGTGAATTTAATTTTTACTGCTGCTTTAAGGGTTGCGGTTTCGAACCCCGCACGGGACAATATTTTTTGTGACCCACAGATGTTTTTCCTGAGTATTTTTGTAGGTATGTTACTAAAAACTGTCCGTCCCCTGACCCAAGCTTTTTAAAACTTGACGTTTTATACATTTCTAACTTATTAGTAGATGTTATTTTGATGTTACAAATAGACACTCCAATTTTATTATACCTATGTATAGATAAAAAAGTTTTAAAATCCATACTAATATTATACATCTAAAAGTAACTATGTCTTTCCATCTGTCAGTTACACTTTCAAGACTAAACCGCAGGACGGATTTTAAAGAAATTTGGCATGTAGAAAGTTTAGAACCCGAGAAATGACATAGGCTACTATTTTTTCAATTCAACCCACTAAGCGGTTTAACTAGGGGTTATCGCGGGCGAAGCCCAGGGCAAAAGCTAGTTCAAAATATATGAACTGCATTCAGTGCTGTGAATGTTATGTTAAAGGTATGTAAGTACCAACAACGCATCGGTAGCAGGAGCTATCAACTGGCATTATTGTTTGAACGTCGAGGCAATAACATACCGCTGGGGAGTTCCACAATCCTTTTAAATGTCGCTTGTGTATTGTACTTACATAAATAATATTACGTATTTATGTACAATGGGAAAGGTTAAACATAATATACTTAGGTATTTATAAAGAGATACAGTTTGTACCTATGTATATCTAATCACACATATAATGTCCTCCTGACCGAATTTCGGTCACGGCGGCCTGTCTCAGCTGAGAATAGCCATCTGCGCAGGAGATATTATAGTGCACAAGTATGCGCGCAAACACAGGTGCACTCTCTGTTCCCTCACTCTCATAATCCGATGGGACGGTAGAGCGACACGACCGGAGAGAGATCAGGCGCAGGACCAACGGCTTAACGTGCCTTCCGAAGCACGGTGGCGTCTCGACATGTGAAAACGGTCACTCATCACAAGACTGACTGCGGCGAGCACGGCTTAACCTCGCAGATCGACTGATCTGCCGGGTAGCCGCATAGCTACGAACCCCACAATATTATAAATGCGAAAGTTTTTGAGTGTGTTTGTTGGTTACCTCTTCAAGCTGAAACGGATGGACCGATTTTGAAAAAATTGGTATGGTATGGAAGTAGCTGGCACCCTGCATTAACACATAGGCTACTTTTTATCCCGAAACAATGTAGTGGGTAACACCGCGGGGCACTGTTTGCATTTAAAAGATAATCTTCGGAACCATGCACCCTACCCTTTCACCAATATTGGAGATGGTCCATTATGGTGGAAACTGTTTTAATCCCGAAACAGACTTAAAAAAATGAAATCTTTTGAAATCTCATCGTATGTTTTATGAACAAACTGGTGTCAGA
Source organism: Abrostola tripartita (assembly GCA_905340225.1). NCBI lineage: Eukaryota > Metazoa > Arthropoda > Insecta > Lepidoptera > Noctuidae > Abrostola > Abrostola tripartita. The sequence goes on along the minus strand of HG996510.1, from coordinate 6,127,906 downwards.
GTTTAAACCGCCTGTAGGCCTCTGACATGGCTTTCACACCGTTGTAAAATCTCTCAGGTGTGCCGGTTTCCTCACGATGTTTTCCTTCACCGTTTTTAGCAACTGATAACTAATTTATAGTACGCACATGAATTCGAAAAGACAGTGGTGCGTGCTGGGATTTGAACTTTCGACCTTTGACTTTGCAGTCGAGTGGACGCAACACTCGGCTATCAGTGCTATCTTTAGAAATGTCTATTTTTTATTATATTATTAGAATTAATAAGTCCTGTAGAAAACCATTACGGTTTTCCTATTGACAGACAAGGAAATGGAAATTGCAATTTCTTGCCCTTATTTCTTTTTCAAACGCTGTCAAACTAATTTCCTTTGATGCCCCGAGGCTAGTCCCTTTATTTGTTAAAACTTAATTGAAATATTTAATTAAAATAAGTAATTACCGTTTTTATAATCTTAATTGTTTAAGATGTGGAGACCTGATTTACGAATTCACTCTTGTACAAAAATCTTAGCACTTTTATTTATAAACGAGGATAATACCTGTCTTATCATAAACCTGGAGGGGCTCGTAGTAACGAGGTTACCGCGCAGATCAGTCGATTTGCGAGGATAAGCCGTGCTTGCCGCGGTCAAGCGATGGGTGATCGTTTTCACATGTCGAGACCCCTCCGTGCTTCGGAAGGCACGTTAGGCCGTTGGTCCTGCGCCTGATATCTCTCCGGTCGTGTCGGTCTACCGTCCCATCGGACTTTGAGAGAGAGGGAATAAGGAGTGCACCTGTGCTTGTATACTTGTGCACTATAATATCTCCTGCGTAGTTGGCTAGTCTCAGATGAGATCGGCCGCCGTGACCGAAATTCGGTTGGGAGAACATTATTTATCATAAACCAGTCTTAAGTTTACTGACAACCCTATTCTTTGGCATGCAAACGAAAATTTAATCCATGGTTGATACACTATAAACTTGTCATATTTAAGAATAATGGGGAGTGTGTTTAACGCTTAACATGTTAGAGAAATATGAGCTTTATTTTTAGTCCCAGAAAGACTAAGGTACATGAAGGAAAACCAACATGAAGATATCTAGTAAGTTACGAGTAAAATTGGCGCAATGGCTTAGGGCTTAGACTGCAGCGATATGGACCAAAGATTAATCCACGTAAGGAAAATGTTTGCGCGACCCGCTGATATTTGTCCCGAGTCTTTGTTATCACATGTCAAGATAATTTTATTTATGTTATCTAAATAAAGGACCAATTACAGAAATTCTGTCAGCGGTAAAAATTAATAAATTTTTCCACGCTGTATGAGAAAAATCTTTTACGTGTGTAGATAATATGTTTATTAAATTTTGTTGCTCTTTTTAGGCTTAGTACTGTGTAGCCATTACCCGAATCCGCACACGATTAAAACAAAAGTTCACATCGCTGGCGTGAAGTTAGCCGCGCTCCGAGTTGGTTGTAAATTACAAATGGTGAACGGACAAAGCTGCGGCGAACATTTAGTATGCAGGTAAGGTGGCAAGAAGGTCCCAACAATTCTAAATAGCTGAATGGCTAAAATGGCACATCATCACGTTGAGCAATTCCTTCTAAAGGTTAATTACTAAAATATCTGTTTTTGTGAATTAAATCATATTTAATTTATTACTTTTTTATAATAAGATCACGGTTATAGAGAATTAACAGTATTATATTAAGTTTAAAAGACGACCCGATTTGTGCAGTGGCTAAGCGATTGGATTGCTGCGCTAAGGGTTGCGGGTTCGATTCCCGCACGGGACAAAAATTTGTGCGATTCGCGGATGTTTGTCCCGAGTCTGAGTGTTTGTGTATGTGATATTCTATGTTTGTGAATCGCACCCACGATACAGGAAAAATTCCTAGTGTGGGACGACGTTATTTTTTTAAAATATAAGTAGTAATTAATTAATTCTATGATAGGAATGTACGTAGGTCATATTCTGCATTGTGATTATTTTGTAACTAAACATTTCTACTACAGTGGCCATTCTAGCCCCCTGGTACTGAGGGCACATTAATAAATTATCTTTGTAGATCTTGTATTCAGCTTGCGGTGACTTGAGCATTAGTGATGTATTGAATTGTAGGTACACCCACATTCCGCCAGTTACCCATTGCCCGGATTCGAACGCAGGACTTCATGGTCAGCAGTCGCGCTTAGCGACCAGTAGACCAACGATGCAGTATAAGAAACTTATTTCTTAGCAGTAAAATGACATACCACTGGTTAGCTAAATACATCGCTAAGTACACTCATCATTATCGTACATAGATGATGATGACACACTGGACATAATCGCTTCAGAATAATATATGACGTCATATTCCTTGTTTTATGGCCAACATAATTACGGAATCATCAAGCAACTAATGGGTACTAACAAAACCATTACCTTAACGGACGTGATTGCAGCAGAAGTTTAATAAAACATAGCAAGATTTATTACGGACTAGCTGCACCTTGCTGTGTTAATTGCTGCATTTTTTCTGGATAAAGTGTATTCGAGTTAATTTAGGGTGTCAGCTACCTCCATCCCAAATTTTATGGAAATCGGTCCAGCCGTTTGCACTTGAAGAGGTAACAAACATACAAAAACACTCACAAACTTTCGACTTTATAATATTAGTGCGGTGCCTTCCACTTTAATTTCGAAATTAATTGCTTTTATTTTTTGCATGGAATCGTAAAACTTTTTTCCCAATCAAAATCAGTCCAGGTGATTCGGAGATAAGCCGGTACAAACAGACAGACAGATAAAATTTTAAAATTTATTTTTTATTTATGAAATTACCAACAGACCCTTTCATTTTATTCCCTAATGTAATTCCCTAGCACATTATGTTTTCATCTGTATGTAAACGTATCATTACTGTAGTGACATCTAGATGCTCTGATAATTACGTTGAAATTCCGAATCACGTCTTTAAAGACAATAAATAACGAGAAATAAACCCCCCGCCCCACTTTAAAATGCGATATTTATTTAATGTGCCTTAAAAGCAGTAACATTAAGCTTATCAATACGAGCCATAACACTATGGCAGATTTCATTTTTCACGTAGCCGAGCTACGCACCTACATCAACGTTACTTTGGAATGCGCAATTGACGTTGACACATGCTACGGATTCGTAGCGTTACCGTAGCGCTACGCTACACGAATATTGTAGGAACGACACGTGATGTCATTTCATACATAAGATTTTTTCATACTGCACATAATTTAGGTACTCGACCTATATAAATTCTACTTGGACTTCGACAGTTATGTTATAGCCCATATGTAAAAAAGGGCGAGCCTATTGCCACTGATTAGGAACAAATCAAGACTCCGTGCTGCTACGGAGGAGTACCAATTTGAGAACCCCAGTAACAATTTGACCGATCCGGGAATCGAACCCAGGACCTCATGCCCTGCAGGTGCGCTTTGCGCTTTGTGAAATCGCTTTTATAGATTTCGTTATAAAATATACCTGTAAACAAGACATCTATACTTGGCCGAGTATGTATCTTAAATGGCAACGCATAAACCCCTTTAAAAAAAATACAATGCACACAGCCATTGATTAAATCGAATAATAATAATAACCATTTGTTTCAGGCATCAAGGCATATATCTATACAAATATTTATATAATTAAAAAAATACTATAACACATGTTAACCAATAACTATACGACAAACGAAGATTGATTAAATTATACCTGTCACTGTCGTTTTGGACCATGAATAGAGATGTCCATGAACTTAGGTGATTCACTTAAAATATGTTTTACGTGACTTTGAATGTCACATAAGCATGTTGCGCATGATAAGCTTAAAATTCATCATCATCAGCCGGAAGACGTCCACTGTTAAACAAAGGCCTCCCCCTTTTGGGAGGGGGGGGCGGTGCCATAATGAAGACGCTGCTGCCAATCTTCTGGATTTTCCCTTAGTCGCCTCTTACGACACTCACGGTAGGAAGGGGGGTGGTCAATTCTAGGCCGGATACCACACGGCACAGCTTAAAATTCACATCTTTCAAATTTCCTTTATTAATTTAAGACTGAATTTTAAGACGTTTAATAATCTTTTTTTAGGTAAAAAAGTTGGTAAATGGATGCGAATACACAGTCGCGATAACAAATATCACTGGTCTACATTTCGTGTATGTACAGTCGCTCACATAAAACGTCCATACATATTTTGCCTGGCTAAAATCCTTTGCTAAAAGCCCGAGAATCCACGTAGGTAAACGCGAGTGTCTAAATTAAAAAAGGTAGCTAATGTAGGTAGCTGTATGTATAAGGACTTTACATGTACAATGCATGGACGTACGTCAATACCTGATAGGCTCAGTAGCCACTGAGCCTATGAGGTATTGACATTGATTCTAAGCAATTGGACTGCTGCGCTAAGGGTTGCAATTTTGATTCCCGCACGGGACAACATTCTAATGCGATCCGCAGATATTTGTCGCGAGTCTGGGTGTTTTAGTACAATAATTAAAAAGTGTCAAACCCATCTACTACTTCAAAAGGTAAAAGAATAATAGTTTAAGGGTCTTCTTAATTTAATTATAAGACTTGTTAAAGGAAATAGTGTAGTTAATTAAATTATTGCGACTACGCTTAATCCGGTGGCATTATAACAAAGATGACATGACTGAGGCAATAAGACTTAGGCCAGCAATAACACTTTGTAGTTCTCTTGAACGAAAAGTGAACGAAGAATCTTTGAGTGAAAAGTGAAAATTCGATTCACAATACAATAATTTATTAATATGACATAAATTCATAATTTAAATTCATTTCAAAAATCCGTAAAAATAGTTTTATTTCAATGATATAAATTATTATTTCAATAATAAAGTCCATTTTACCTATGTAATCTATTTTTATAGTACAAAATTATTTAATAAATAATCTAAAAATATACTGTTACAAAACTCTTTAAAACTTATTTTAATTATCTCAAAGGCATTAAAAACAAAATATATTCTTTTTCCGCCAAAAATGAAGTACTTAATTTTAATTTCGCACATTACCATATAACCAGCATAATCTACAGAGTGGAATGTTTTGTCAGAACAACATTAAATTATAAGACAGTGGTCCCAAGCGCATGGCTCTCCATTACGAGAATGAAACATGAATACAAGATATTTTAAATAAAAAGTACCTAAAATATTCATACAATCTTTTATCTACTCGCATTTATTTGATTTAAGACAGTTCAGTTACTTGAATCTTAAATGGACCCGATATTCGGGAGTCATTTGACAGGGTAATAGTTTATTTTTTTACAAGCCTGCACCTTTTCGCCCACTTTTAACCGCATTAAAAAAAGGAGGAGGTTCTCAATTCGTCGGAATCTTTTTTTATAATTATAATTACGTACAACCTGCCCCCGTACCATGAACTCTTAAAGCAGGACAGTTCACGTTGTGGAAGCGAGACGCTGCATTACACTGCACGTAGCGGCGTCTCGCTTCCACATCGTCAACTGTCCTGCTTTAAGAGTTCATGGTAAGGGGCCTGATCCAACAATAAAAGTTTATCCATTTTTTTGCCGCTTTTCATTATTATGTTTACTTTGTTCGTTGTTCCACAACTTAAATTAAAGAGAGACATCGATCATTGCACAGTCTAAACCGCTAGAGCTAGAACGTTAAAATTATAAATACCTACGTTTATAAATTTCACCCCTGAGAGGATGAAATGAGGATGGGTGTTTTTCGATGGGATTAACAAAAAATGTTGTTTATTGGGATCCGAGGTCAAAAGCTAACAGGACTAGACTTTTGCCTTATGTTTAAAGAAGTTAAAACGAAGGCAAAATAAAGAGAATAGTGGTGATTGGTCTAACGACGAGAACTGATTATTAAATCATGAAAAATAAGTAGGTGTGTAACACCTCAGTCTACCCGTTTATAACAAACAATCGTGATAATACAAACAATAACCAATACCAAAAGCTAATCTACACCTAGCTTATTATTATCTTACTTTAGTCAATCCACACCCAGTAAGCAGCACACCTATTCTGTTCACAAAGTAAACTAAGTTGTGTTAAAAACAGTTACCTATTCGTGTTTGTATTAAAAAGATTACTCCAAGTTAATTCTCGTAACAGGCGTAAGCAATTACTTTATTTTCAGTTGAATATCATTAATTCTTAAAGGCCGCGGGATTCCGCGAAAATTATAATGGCAACCCCATTTAATTTTGCCTTGCTGTTGAAATACGTGAAGTTTTGCGTTGGTATACTTTTTTCCACAAATTTAAATCATGTCGGTGTTTTAGAGGTGACCTTTCGATTGCGTAGGTACCATGGGGGATACAGAAAAATACTTTATTAGACGTAACAGCTACAGGTTATTTTCACACTAATATTATAAGCCGAAAGTTTCTGAGTGTATGTTTGTTACCTCTTCGTACGCAAACGGCTGGACCAATTTTGCTAAAATTTCGTATGGGGGTAACTGACACCCTTGACTAAAATATAGGCTACTTTTGATCCTGAAAATATGTAGCGGGTAACACCAGGGGCGTAGCTAGTTTAATTATAGTTTTAAAGGCCAGTGCTTCTTATGTGTACCTAGATTCAATTAACATATTAATTTGTTTAATGTGAATGCTTCTAAAATATTGCTAAAAATAGGTATGTCCAGTGTTTGTCAGTCTGGAATAGTATGAGACAGTATTCCTTCTACAGCTATGGTACTCATAGTTATCATCAAAGGCAATTAATAATAATGATATTATTATATATTATATAATGAGACTGCCTCGTTGGTCTAGTGGTCGCTAAGCGCGACTGCTGACCAAGAGGTCCTAGGTTCAAATCCCGGGTCAGGCAAAAGTGTTACTGAGTTTTCCATTAGGTAATTCTCAGTAGCAGCACGGAGTCTGGGTTTGTGCCCGGTTGATGGCAATAGGCTCGCCACCTATTACCTACACTGGGACTTACAACATAACTGGCGAAATGTGGGTGTACTATATGTACACCTCTGCCTACACCTTCGGGGAATACAGGCGTGATGTTATGTTATGTTATGTAATGATATTATTATAAAAAAGCTGACCTTGTTAAGTTATATACGTAGATACTACTCTTAATTAAGCTTGGTTAAAACAAGATCAAGTATGGCAAGTGGTCGTTCATTATGGCGTTCTATGGGGGTGGCCTTTGTCCAGTAGTGGACGTCTTCCGGCTGATGATGATGATGACAAAAACAAGAACCCCTTATTCATAAAAAATTACAATTTTAAACCAAGAATTAAATTATACCGGTCTCTGTCGTTTGCGTTCCAAAGAATAAAGATGTCAATAGACTTAATACGGGGTTTAGTAAATGCCGGTACGATCTTATGAACAGGAGGGGAAGAATTTAAAAAGGAAAAAGTATCATACACAAGATTTTTAAGTAATCAATTACGCATTGACAAATTGACGTTGACAAATCGGTGTTGCTCCCAATATACTTATGTAGACTAGCTACATAATGACTGTGTTTCGTATTCAAGAAACGTGTTCAATATATTCCCTGCGGAGGATTTCGAAAACTTATAATGTGGAGCAGAAATGTTAGGTTAGAAACCTGTCTCATAGCTAACATTACAGCTGAGACGATGCGATGTTAAACATAATATTATGTCTTGTCTAAGTTCTCACTGAGACAAAACAATGTTATATTACATAACACACGTCATTCACCGGCTCAAATCCTCTCAAGAATTGCTCCCGACTGATAAAATCACTTACCGCCGAACTTAGAGTCATTTAATGGTAACTTAAACTGTCACTAAGTAAAGGTTTCCTTTGTTATATCTTTACTTAGTGTCAGTTTAAGTAATCATTATCGTCTTTGCGTGCGGCAGTAAGTTATCACTTAACCTTAACTTAACATAATTCTAGACTCGATTTGTTTCTATTCTCGATTTCTTTTCAGTTTTGTAGCAGTCGGGTTTTTCTTTTTATAAGTCGCTTTTTTGACTATCCCTATATAATTCCCAGTACCTGAAATATAGATCGCGTAAGCGAAGTAAAGGCAAGATATTTTTAACGTGTCTCGTACGGAATCGAACCCAATACCTTCATCATCATCATCATCAGCCGGAAGACGTCCACTGCTGGACAAAGTCCTTCCCCTTAGAAAGTGCACAACCTTAATGCAGTCAAATACAACAATCGTCAATTTATACCTGAGCTAAATGCACATTAAGTTCATTCGTTAATGCCGATATCATCAGCCATAACGATCCAAAGAAAACTGAACTTGGTCTTACCATAAAAGAAAGAATAGATTTTAATATAATTGACTTTTAAGATAACTGATTTACCTACAACATCTTAAAGAACTACCATCTCCAACAATTCCAACAAAGTAATTAAGAACTACTATAGCTAGAATCAACCCGTACAGGTTAATGTGTTTCTAGATAAAATTACCCATTTAATTAAAGAACGACTCGGTAAGGAATTTCTTTTAATTAAACATAGTTTAAGAACCTTGATACTGTTTTTAATTTGTGGGGATCTATAAATTCTCATATAGTTTTTAAAGGGAGTTTTTAACACCTAAGATACCCGAAGTATTAGGCTAAAATGCCATGGTATATCATAGATATCTCTACTTTCGCAACATAGCTATTTACAAATAAGTTTGCTTAGTTTTTAGGTTTAAGCATTAATATAGCTAAATTTAAAATAATTATTATGAGATACTATCAATTAAAACACGTGTGTGGCGTTTGACCTGTAGCGTATTCTGTCATTGCTTTCCCAAGAAGTATTGTTGAGGTATGATGAGCAAAAAACACAAAAAGAAAATGAATTTAGCGCCTATCAATGCGTCAACAATTTTTTTTAATATTGTAGTCAGTTAACTCTTTTCTATTCTTTCGGTGTCATTTTCTTATCGTATGGTTGATGAACAACCTGGTGTCAGAGTTTAAACCGCCTGTAGGCCTTTACCTGGCTTTACACTCCGTTGAAAAATCTCTTAGGTGAGCCGGTTTCCTCACAATGTTTTCCTTCACCGTTTTTAGCAACTGATAACTAACTTATAGTACGCACATGAATTCGAAAAGACATTGGTGCATGCCGGAGTTTGAACTTACGACCTTTGACATGGCAATCCAACGGTCATATTACTTTGCTATCAGAGCTTACCATTATGTATAAGATTATCTTTTTGAAAATAAATAAATATAGAAATCAAACGCTACTAAAAAGGCACTCGAATAATGGCTTATTTTTGTGACATTAAAAGAACCATTTAAGTATGATATGATAATGTAGATATTGTATTTCCCCGAGGCATGCTTCATCATTTGTTTTGTCGCTACACTTTTCACTCGATTTCTTCGCGAATATTTTTCTTTTCTTGTTTTTATGACCATCATGTGCCGTCATAAAAATCATGAAAGCCTGTGTTTAAAGCTAATCAAGCGACTGGCTTTGATAGATAAAGGAATGAACGAGTACTTGAAATGAACAACAGAAGTTATGATTAATTAATGAAAGTAGTGTGTAAGAAAGATGTAAGCAATAGAGGTGATAAATAAATGATCGAGATTGGAAACAAGTCTAGGTGTAAAGTGTGTACACTGGGATGCGGTATATTCTTTTTGAGGGCATAATAACGTTCACCTCGTGAATGAACGAGACTGACGTAAAACAATGAGCGATGAATGAATGAACGACATTGAAGTGTTTGTGTACTCACTGGGTTGCGGCGAGTGTTTCTTGGTGGACATGACGTCGTTCAGCTCGTGTCAGCTGTCGCAGCGCACGCAGGCGATCATCGAGTACACGTGGACGCGCCACCAGCCGCGCCGCCGTCGCCAGCACTGAGTCTGAGGCACCGCTTGTTCAACGGCGAGCGCTCGCTGCAAAGAAAACATCATTCGCTGATTCATCGTGAACTTGCTGTAATACGAAAAGGTCTTTTTCTGAGAAGATGCTAGCAAAAAGGGACGGAGCCAAGAGGCTGTTTATTGAGCACAACCTAAGAATAACTAAAAGTCACATAGGTATTAGCCTGGATTTGGGACAAACCATACCGTGTTACTCGTAAAGATATCGTGATGAGGTGTATCTAATTGAGTATTTTCATGAAAATCAGTCATGACACTGGGTATACCGCTATTCGTATATAAACTTTCAATCCACGTAATTAAAATATCCTCTTAAATTACCGCGTAAACCAACCAACATTTCCACCTGAACAACTTTTATAATAAGGCTGCTAAAAATTTAGGGATGTACTCGCATATAAAAATTCCCAGTTATGAGAAATATTCCATACAAAATTTAATTCAAGCTCATAACTTGCAGGAAATCGGATTACCCGTGTATTCCGCCGGCGGATATCCGAAGAATTTTAGGGTATAATCGGATATTCGGACACATTATTGTGACATTTACGGCTGCGGTACCGAAAATAATGTCGTGAGCGGAGAATACACAGATTACCTCGTTTTATGCCTTAACAAGCATGTGATTTGACTGTGTCCAGTTTTCTTTTATGGAGATTTATTTATTCAACCGTAGAAAGACTGTTTCTTTGGTCCAGTGGTTGCTAAGCGCGACTGTTGAGTCCAAGTACTGGGGTTCAAATCTCGGGTCAGGCAAAGTGTAATCGTAATTTTCCATTAATTAATTATCAGTAGCAACACGGAGTTTGGATTTGTGCCCGGTTGATGGCAATAGGCTCGTCCCCTGTTACATTGGGACCTATAACATAACTGGCGGAATGTGGGTGTACTATATGTCTACCTCTGCTAACCCCTTCGGGAAATACAAGCATGATGTTATGTGGAAGGAATTTAAAGGACTATTTGAAATTTAAAAATGTCGAGTTACTGAGTCTTATGTCGCATCTAGTTCTGAGAATTTTGGAAAAACCCTCAGATAAATCATGTACACCTAGGTATAACAATTTGGTGATAAGCTACAAAACATCTCAAAAAGTGACACTATTTTTTTTAAATATGGAAAATAAATCGGCCGCTCGAGGAAATTTATAGAACGGGCAACATTTTAACAAAACCATAAAATAATTCTCCTGAAGATTGTTAAATAGGCGAAATTAAACTCCCCTTAATTATGACCAAGTTTCGGATACGCAAATAAGAGTAATGAGTCCTTGTGAGGCACGTAATTGCTCCTTTTGTCCGGGAGATTTCCCACTAATTGAGTATTAGTGCAGAGTCTGCGACCAGCTTCTGTTTCTACTTTAGTATCGTTATTCGTCTTCTTATCGTATCGTTGATGAACAACCTGGTGTCAGAGTTTAAACCGCCTGTAGGCCTCTGGCATGGCTTTACACACCGTTGAAAACGATGCACAATATTTAAAAAAAAACTATTTGCCACGACTTATTGTACTTCTATCTGTGACCCATAGCGATACTGTACAGCACTGATAGACGAGTGGTATGACTGTTGGACTGCCAAGTCAAAGGTCGCAAGTTCAAAACCCGGCACGCACCAATGTCTCTTCGAATTCATTTGCGTACTATAAACTAGTTATCAGTTGCTCAAAACGGTGAAGGAAAACATCGTGAGGAAACCGGCACACCTGAGAGATTTTTCAACGGTGTGTAAAGCCATGACAGAGGCCTACAGGCGGTTTGGACTCTGACACCAGGTTATTCATCAACCATACGAAAAGAATAAGACTGCAAGACAGAGGTGTCTTCTTATAGTGGCTTTTTACGGCGCGTAATACCATCAAACGAGACTCGCCGTCAAGAGGTGAGTCCAGACCCGTCGGGGATGCGGTGCAGCGTACGCATATCCCACGTCCCTTGACCTTTGTTACTGGAGTGGGGTAAATGCGTAACGCTGCCGCTGGGAGATGACGGGGGTATGTAGCACTCTCCCACATGAACCAAATAAGATCCACTGGGGCCTACCTACTAAACACCATACAATGCCTCCGCTGCGGTTTGATAGCAGGAAGAGATTGCAATAACATTGAACCGCTAACCCCTTGAACTAAGCTAGTTTGAAGACCACCTAGAAGTTTTAGCTGGTAAGAGTTCGGCGTACCTCTGTTCGCCCCAGGATAAAGTCCATGAGGATCTCCCCAGTGACAAAAACTCGGCATATAATACAATACAGTCAAGCCGTGCCGCGCCAAATCTTTTTCTACAGGAGGAAAAATAGACAAGACACATCAGCGAAACTGATGATGCTGCATGTTTTATTATCATAGAAAACTAAGATGACTATAATAAGTATCAATAACACTTAATGGACACACAAGGAATGGTATAAATCCGAAACCTGAACTATAAAAATCTGTTCTCACACCACTAAACTACACCCACTGTATAGATATTAATTTGATTTGACCAAAACGCACATGCTACAAAAGCTTAAAATAAAATTGAAATCCATCTCGTGTTCCCATTTATAACGCCGGCCATCGAATTAATTAAAACCGCGATGAAAAATTGTTGCTGGGGTCAGAGCAAGCGATGATATTTTAACCGAATTAAAAATACAGAAGCGTTTATCGAACCGAACGATCGACACAACATTAGATGAACCGTGAGATCAAAACATGGTGGCTCTCAACCCTCACGTGCTTTCAGCTCATAAATGAGGGCACCGATGGCGTTCGAAACTAGTTGAGTATTGCTTAGAAAACAAGTGAGTATAAATAAATACTTCAACGTCAGCTGGAATATGTCCACTGTTAAACAATTGCTCGCAACTCTGATGATGTCGTCGGTCCACCTGGTGGGAGGCCTGCCAACGCTGCGTTTGCGTAAATAAGTACATTTTTTTTTTATTATTATCGTTATTCAATACCTTCTGATTTTATTATAGTATTATTCACTGCAGTCACTAGAAAAGCAAGTAGTGTTAGGTGACGTAGCCATTGCGGGTCCCATTCATGACAATTCGGGCAAATGTAAGTGGAAAGACTCTTGAAACAGACGAATACTCTGCTTACAACTTCGAGGGCTACAGACGTGAACGAACGAATAAAACATATGAGTTCCCAGCGACATTTTTTCTCAGCAAATGCCTCCAATTTATACCAAACAAAAACCTGCGTAATGTCGAGGTGTCCGTCATTCAGTAGCCCTCATCAATCATTGTTGGTCCCATTCATCCCTCAACTGTCAGAGTTTATCTCCATGATAATGAACGCGTAGGATTAACTAAGTTAGAACATAAACAGTACAACGTGTCAGTTCCATGTTTGTTTGTAACAACGGGAACAGGACGTAACAGATATGATAGTATGTTATCTCTGTTATTTCAAACGATACTTGTTAGAAAACATGTCAGAATAGAAAAATAATAATGCCAGTAGAGAATGAATGGCAGTAGACTTGGCGAAATGGTACTTATAATGAGTAACAAAATGTGAGATTACCGAAGGAATTATAGCTGGTATGGTATGTATGAAAGACCAAACTATAACAATCCAATTGGAGGACAAAGGCCTCTTCTAAAATACAGAAGTGGAACGACCGTTGATCACCACGCTTAGAGTTTTCAGATAAGAAAATTGTTTATTAGAAATAGGTAAGTAGTATAGTAGTATCTGTAAAATTCTGGATTGCTAACTGAGACACAATATTGGTTTCAGTCAAGCATAAATACGTAAGAAAAAAAAAAGCTTTTTAGTGTTTTGAGCATGTGTACAAGTGTTATATTCCCGGTGGAGTCTACTCCTTACAAATAGTGAAGCCTACAAATTAGTCTAAAGCATCAGCTGCTTAAAGATCTGTACGACACTGTTATAAATAACTGTTCCTACTTCTAATTATAATAAAAGGAGAAAAACGCTCGTAATGTGACATTCTAGACACAAAACACCCAACATTACAAATCCCACTCATCTAAAACATAATACCTTTTACTGCTCCCGAGATAATCGCACAGAATAAACGCACGACAAAAGAAACGCACAATAAGTCGGCGCAGTTTTCGCTCAAAAGGTAAAGATAAGGGCCTCGCTCCCGGCGTGTTTATCTGCGGGTGACAGCCCTGCTGCGCTACATACGAAGTTATTGTTACATTGTAATCTTTGATGTATTCTGGCCATGTTTTAGAAAGGTCGTGTCGTGGTAGTCTAGTGGTTGACATACCGGATTTGTATGCACAAGGTTGCAGGTTTTAACCCAGGCTATATCAATGTAACTTTTTCAAACGTGGTCTTTCTCCAGAAAATCTCATAGTAAAACACTACTTTTGCGACGTGTACAATTTATGTAATTTGCACACTCAAGCAGGCAATACAATTACGGTAACACATTTTTATAACACTTAGGCCGACTACACACGATGTCGCCAACACTTGTATCAACATTGGTCGGTTAATTTTGTGAGGCGTCCACACGTTGGCTAATTAATGTATTGTGTTACTGAAAAAAGAAAAAAATATTTTGTTTATATCAAGACTAACATTCCCACCAACGTATAAACGCGACTGCGAGTTGTAGCGCAGATTCCTTTGATCGACACGTGACGGCCAAGCCCTAACGCTCGTGCCAACATTGGAGCCACACGTTGGACGAGTGGTGTTACGTTCTTACCTGTATTTACGGAAATAGTCTTTGAGTCGAACGTGAGTAAAGTTTTTATGTCGTTTCAACGAGTTACAGTCCACCAGGAAAATAAGTTAGAGGTCTTACGTCATGAAAATAATGGGGTGTAAACACGCTATTCGTTATAGTAGCTTTAAATTAAAACACTACGTAATTGTGGATGTTATTACGGGGGTAATAAAGATTATTTTAGCGTTATAGAATGATTAAAAAGCATTTAAGGAGTAACCATTGGAGATACTGGAAAATGGTTGGTCTCTACTTTAAGCTAATTATTCTGTAAAAACATTACCCGACTGTGGAAAAGAAATAGGAAGATCATGCGTCTCGCAGTCTATGCGTGTATTGTATGTGGAGTATGTTTGTATTTTTACGTAATAAGTATGTCAATTTTGTTGACAAAATAAAATCGAATACAAAAATTTTTAAACTTAAATATCAAATTATGTTATTTTGAAAAATACATAGCACCTTTATAAATAAGGTTTGTGGGTACGCGTCTTCGTTTTGAAGGATTAATTATAAAATCTTTATAAAAATATTTCAGATTACGTGGATGAACTTTCAAAACATAAATAGCCTAATTGGAGCTTAGCTTTAAGGCTAATAGCTTTTGTTCGTAATTTAATCTTTGTTCAACAAAGCAATGAATTTTAATCATCTTTTCATTAAGATAACTTTAAGATAAAATGAAAACCATGTAGTTTAAAAAATATTTTCAGGATAAAACATTTATGAAACAGTCCAACGGTGAAGGAAAAGGAGATGAAACCTGTACTTAAAAGCAGTGAAATATCTACTGGCAGAGAGCAAGCGTGGTAATCAATTCTCGTTCTTTCAGTGAAAGAAAATTTATTTTACTGCAGTAGACCCAAAGCAGGTTGTTTTTCTCATAATAATAGTGGATATAAAGTTAGCGTACAAATAAAAAGCTTCTAAAAATGATACCTAAGTAAGTCCGGTGCATCTTGGACTGGTAAAAGAATGATAAAAGAATGATCGAGTGATGATGAATTGTTGAGTCTTGGAAAGCATGTTAAGCCATCGGTCCAGCCCCCTTACCAAAGCACCTAATGTAGGACAGTTTACGTTGTGGAAGTGACAGCCGCTATGTGCAGTGTAATGTGTCTGTCCTGCTTTAAGAGGTTATGGTAAGGGGGCAGCATACTTACCACAAACTCTTAAAGCAGGACAGTTTACGTTGTAGAAGCGAGACGCTCGCTTCCACATCGTAAACTATCCTGTTTTAAGAGGTCATGGTAAGAGAGCAGGTCAGTTTACCGTTCAATGAGTCAATTAATATGGTCTCACAAACATATAATAGGTACATTACTTACTGACTGAGTTTATATAATATATTAATTATAGAATTAAATCCTTAAACAGTCTATAGGTACTCCTTTAAAAGGTTTATTATTCCCTAGAGCGTTTTAGCAATATGACAAATTCCAATTGCCCGTTGTTTCGGTTCATTCGCGTTACAATCACATGGGAATAGCCCTCGCCACAACAATAAATGGCCAGTCAACAGGTTTGTGACAGAATAGTGTTACTACAAAAATACCGACAGTATTTTTGATGGAGTGCCCGCATTTTTTATAACGAAAGGATTTTAGATACGGCGAGTTCTATATTCCCGGTTTTTAGTTGCCTTCTGTATGGTATTTAGTATCTGTTTGTAAACCTAAGCAAAGCAATGTTACTGAAAATCGTCTTTTAAACATAAAGTCAAGCATGTTTTCCATTTGCTAAGATCCCGACATACTTCTTTCGCGTCATTCAATTACATTCTTCTTCTACAACAAATGTTAAAGTACGAAGGATCTTCAAGTCTTCGTTATTGGTATTGGGAGTAAACTTAAAACGAAGGCGGTGTTTTAGGTTGTATCCGAAGAATTATATGAATGTGACTCAATCTGCCTGTTTGTTGCCGCATCAGATCTGATATGAAAATATATTCCAGCTCCGTAAAGGAAATAGGTTTCTTCTTGTCACTATGTTTCACAGGAAACATATGAGTAAATAAAAGAAAGTTCGTTGTGTATATCGAACTTGAAGGGCCGATTTTGAGAATAGGACCCTATCTTCCTATTTGTTATGGTGCAACGTACAATACTGTCATTCGGAGCTTTATTTAAAAGGTTAAAGTGAGGTTAAAAGCTGGCAGCATTAAACACATTTTGAACGAGCAAACGTATGGGCGCGGTCTTAATTGAGAGACCGGCCGTAAGCCATTGTTGAATTTAATTAAAAGTAAAGTTGGTGGTCCGTGAGGACACAGGTACGGCCAACAAAAGTGGTTGAACAATTCATTAACATAACATAACAACACGCCTGTATTCTCTCCGAAGGCAGAGATGTATAGTGCACCCACATTTCGCCAGTTATGTTAAAGGTTCCAATGTTATAGGGGGCGAGCCCAATGCCATCAACCGAGCACAAAACCAGACTCCATGCTGCTACAGAGAATTACCTAATGGAATAACACAGTAACACTTTGCCAGGGATTCGAACCCGGGATCTCATGCTCAGCAGTCGCGCTAAGCGACCACTAGACCATCGATGCAGACAATTAATTAAAGGTAAAAAAATGTAAGTACAATTTGTTACATAGTAAAAGTCTTAAAATATTCTCAGATCTTTGGACTCTTATAATTGAGTCTGTGATTTATTTTTCTTTAGTATGTGACATTAAGTTTCTTCATTGTTAGACTACTTCTATTGCTGACCGTATCTACTACATAAGTATATATAGTAGGGATCATGTATATCTCTGTTAACCACACGAATTTAGACTGTAGGTAGAATTTACTGTATATAGGATACCGGAGCGCTGAACCGAGAATTTCTGAAATGTTAACAATAATTAAACAGTATTTTATCATTGTTGCTTCAGGATTGTGCGAAGGTTTCGTTATTAGATACGAATATGAATGAAAATAGAAAAGTTTTACTTTCCTATTTATTCTAAATTACTAAAAACATTTTTTGATTCCATTCGTGATGTAGCGTTTGACTTTCTGCTGATTTGATGACCTTATAAAACAAATACTTAAGTGACGGACTGCCTCGTTGGTCTAGTGGTCGCTAGGCGCCTAGGTGCTGAGCACGAGGTCCTGGGTTCGAATCGGTCCAGGTCGGGCTAAGGATTACTGGGTTTTTCCATTAGGTATTTGTCAGTAGCAGCATGGAGTCTGGATTTGATGGTGCAGGGTTGATGGCAATAGGCTTGACCCTTATAACATTGGTAGCTACAACATAACTGGCGTTTGGGTGTACTATACACTTCCGCCTACCCCTTGATTTTACTCCTATTGTTTGTTCTAGAAAATTCTCATCAGCATCTCTTGATAACAAGCATATATTAAGCAAGTGCTTTTACGATTATCATTTCTTGGTAACATCTTTTATGATATCCGAACGTAAAAACTCAACTCATTACTTTCCCCGCCAACACCTTTATATAAGTATAAAATGGTAACAGCAGAAACCGGGGAGGACGACGTTATTTCCCGTTTCGAAGTTGGAACGGTATCATAACTTTTGTGCTTGCAATCGTGAGCAAAATCATTTATACATGAAATATTGAGTTTATTTTTTCCTTTTGAAATCGTTTATAGATATACATATTTATATTTACAGTTTGTATAGAACGTAAACTTAATTAGAATACTCCTAAGTATTTGTGAACCTACTAAACCTAATTAAAAAATACTGCATTACATTTTCTAGTTCTCTAAAACTTTGAATTATATTTTTGTGTTTACTTATGATTAAAAAAGTTTCGACTTAGTCGAGTTCTAAAGAATTCTTACAAAATCTCAGAATTTTGTTGCGTCTAGTCCTGAGCAAATGTTAAAATAACATATGAATGAGAACCATATTTAAGGGCGCTACCGCGCTATCATACCTAAACACCCAAGTCTCGAATTACTTCTAATTAACATAAAGACGAAGCCCGCGGCTATTTATCTTTGAGAAAAGCTTTGGGATAACGACGTTGACTGAGTATTTAAGACGTCATAATAATCATTTTACATTCAGACAAGTTCGGTGGGCTCGTATCAAATGGCAAACTTCATTTATTTAAAGAAAATGGATGTATCAGAAATACTGTTTAGACGTCTTACATAACTGACCAGCCACCTTACCATGAAATCTTATAGCAGTACATTTTACGTTGTCAAAGCGAGACGCTGCGCGCCGCTACGTGTAGTGTAGTACGGCGTCTCGCTTCCACAACGTCATATGTCCTGCTTTAAGAGTTTAAAAAGAAGAGCAAATGTCACTTTTCAATCTCATTGGCCTATACACCAAATGACATAATTTTGTATATAGCGATTGGTTTTTGTTTCAAATCAAAAATTTAGTTTGTAAAGAAGTCTTCTTCTTCGATATTACACCAATGAATGCGAAATGTAATGATTAAGTTATGATTAGTCTGAAGCCGACATTAAAATTAAGTCCATTTCATAGAAACTCTCCAATCCTAAGTGTGGAACCTAAGTCAGCAACTTTTCTTATTAAAAAACTGTTTGCATATAAAAAAGAGAATTTATTTGAGAACTTAAAAAAGTAGAAACAAATAAAAAGGAAAGCGTCCACTGGGATAGTAAACATGAAAACACGACAAACGCCGTGGAAGTGGACCGTACCGGGCGCGCAGACAGGAAAAGTTATCCAATATTGACGTAACTTTAGTATTGATACATTCTCGCGTTATCAATCATAGCAATGATAATAGTATAGAAACAAGTCCCAATGCCTAAACATAAAAATGTATAGATTATGTACTTAACTTGGTAATAATATAACATACTAATATCATGCCTTATTTTAGCCAGAGCCTCCAAGAGTGTCAATACGGCGTCCGGCGTACCCTGGACGGTAAACCTCGCTACCGTCCTTGTTGACTGATCTCCACACCATGGCATGACCTATGCCATGTTGCTATTGGCTCTCGCCGATACGAATAAGAACAAGCTAAAATCATACTAGTCCTCGTTACCAACAATAAATTGATATTTAAATGCTGTAATCTTTGAACAACTGGCCAACAGCAACTCAAGTATATATATAATTTATGCTTATATTATAAGGCTGAAGAGTTTGTTTGTTTGCTTGAATGCCCATTTATCGAGGAAGGCTATAGGCTATAAAACATTCGAAATCGACGCGGGTGAAGTCGCGGGCGGAAGCTATATAACATAATCATACCATTATTCCGCCACATGAAACATCTGCCTTGTTTTAATTTCAATTTGCACGACATTGACTAAGTAAGAAATCAAGAAGAACATTTTTAAGCTATCAATAAATGCTAAAGCAATTATGTCTTTAAAATTCAACGCACCCAAGCGTGTTCCTGAAATTCCTACTTATGAAGCTTCAAATGAATAAATATCAAACAGCAGCCCCCGTACCATGAACTCTTAAAGCAGGACATGTTCCGTAGTGGAAGCGAGTTGCCACACTATACTGCAAGTAGAAATGTCTTGCTTTAGGAGTTCATGGTACGGGGGCTGTACTTAACAAATAGCCAGGGTTGTTCCCCCATCACCCGTCAGCTGTCAACTCAATATGAACGGGGTAAATACCAACAATAGCGATATTGATGGCGGCTTTTATCGAGAAATTACTACAATTGATGTCGATTATTCTCGATTGTTGACATTACGATAATAGTCCTTCGTAATGGAAGTCTTTATAGGCAATCAGTGCATTGGACCAGGATAAAATGCTAATAAGAGGTATGTTCTTCTTCTTTCTCGAATAATATCATAGGTATGAGTTTATCACAATGATCAGATGCACTTACGTCAGAAAGGAACTAAAGAAGAAACTAAGGAAGAAAAAGCAGGCATAGCCAAGTGGTATAATCGTTGGACTGCCAATTCAAAAGTAGCAAGTTTAAGCCCTGGCACGCACCAATGTCTTTTCAAATTCATGTGCGTTCTATAAATCAGTTATCAGCTGCTAAAAACGGTAAAGGAAAACATCGTTAGGAAACCGGCACACCTAAGAGATTTTTCAACGGTATGTAAAGCCATGTCAGAGGCCTACAGGCAATTTAAATTCTGATACTAGGCTGTGCATCAACCATACGATAACAAGAAGAAAAACTATAAAAAGACTATAATTTACAAAATAGATTCCTAAGCGCAAATAACAATTTTAATTCAAATTGATAAAGGAAATTTAAAAAATAATCGACATGAGCAGCAAATCAATTTCACTTTTATAATTTATAAAGAAACCTTTAAGAATTCCTGACGGTGATGTTCAAAAGAAAAATCGAGCGAAAAGCCTTTGAAGATCAAAGCTAATTAGTATCGGAATCCATGTAAAAAGACGTAGAAACTCTTTACAAACCGTTTGTCCTAATTGGGTGTACATACATACATAAAGTCACGCCTATTTGGGTGTATCCTGCGCAATCAGGTGTACGTACATTAAATACATTACTCAGAGCCAACATAAATTTTTGTTAGAACTTGGAAGAACAAACATTATTTTGTTTAGCGCGGGGAAAAGCCTGGGACTGACATCTGGCACCACGTGCCGCTAAATGCCAAAGCCTTAAAGATTGTGTTAAACGTTTAAATGAAAAGATAATATTAGTTCTAACAACGAAAAATTTTACAAGCTATGCATTGTAGAACGGGTCCTATGGTTCTCCAAATTCATTTTTAAATGGCGAGGTTAGCAACCTAATTTTGAGCGGTCTTTAAGATATGGACTCAAAAAGCCTGAGCCGTTTTTAATCTGGAGTCCAATTGCAATGCACTTAAATTCTTCTGTTTAAGGCTTTTGTTTTAATATTACAAACATACACTTTTAGTATAGACATACACAATTACACATAGATTCGAGCATTTAAATGCAAAACGGAGCCACCAAATCAGGTTTTAACTGTATTAAAAGCTGAAGATTTTCTAAAAGTTCTTGCAAACCACACGTAAAAGAACTTCTACAGTAAATTCGAGATTCTCGGAGAAAACTACGACCCGCTGTGACCCAATTCCCTACAGTGACTCAAAGTCCCCAACTTAGCAGTTAGCGGGTTTTATTAGGGGACATTGCCGTGATCTGCTAGAAATACGGCGGAGAAAATCGATCGCTGGTTTGGTTGATGGTTTAACATCGAGGAAGAAGAGGATTGCCAACTATCTATTGTAGTGTATTTAAGTGTTTGTTCGATTAATAAGTATTGTTCTACAACACTTAAATTAAATAAATATTTTATTATAATTATTTTATTTTTGACATCACATCACGCTTCTATACCCCGAATATGAAGGCGAATTTGTATAGTAGTTAGTACACTGATATTCCGCCAGTTATCAGGTCCCAATGTATTAGGGGGTGAGCCTAAATTCTAATACCCTTAGGTACATAAAAAAATTATCAGTGTCAAACGATGTCACTGTCATTTACACGTCAAAAATGTGTGATGTCAATAGGCTTAAGAAGTGGTTATCTTAAAACACATTTTATCATCGTTTTTATGTAAGAGCGTGAGAAGGGAGAGGTTATGAAGAGAGAGTTTCGTAGATGACCCCCTACATACAAACAAACAAACAAATCTTTACCTCGTTTAGTGAAGATGGTGTAATTACTATGACTATATGATATAAAAATGTAGCTTATATTTATAAACGAAAAATTAACGCCAAAACAACAAGTTAGCTACGATATACAGATTAGGGGCATATTGCTCTTATCTGTTTTTACGGCGGACCCAATCGATCGCTGTTCAGATTGATGAATTTATCTTAGAGATGTATTCAAAGTTTGTCAAAGAAAAGCCATTAAATACAAACTTAAGCGACGTAGAGCTGAATGTTTTAGAATGAATAATGAAGTAACTGAATCTGACTCGTTTATATAATTTGTGAATTGTTTGGTTTAAGAGTGTTTTGACTAGCTGCTCCTAATTGACTGTTTGTGTACCTTAAAGTTTGGGTTCCGAGAAAAGGTAGCTTTTTTTAGATATGGTCTGCCGCTGGCAGCCCCAGGGAGGCTTTATGTGCTTTACCGGCCTTTTTGGCGAGACCCAAGAGCCTCAAGCCAGGGCTATATTACAAAGAAAAGGTAGCCAGAGGCAGGTTGCTTAAATGGTCTTGTTTCGCTAAAAACACCATTTTTTGTCTAAAGGTTTCAGGGTTATCGACCTTTCACTCACGGTGAGGCCCTTTCCTACCTTGTTTTTACCGAATTCTCGACGTTCGGTTTTTTGTACGTATGTTACCTAAGCGATATCTTCAACAATAGTATACAGACTTTGTAAACCTATTATTCCTGTAAAGAACACTACTCTTCCAAGATGATCCGGTGTACATCCTCTTCGTATTTAGCATAAGTATGTAAACTAAGCAATAACTAAAACATATCCTTGAACAGTGTGCCGTTAGGTATCCGACCTAGAATTGACCACCCCCTTTCCTACCGTGGGTGTCGTGAAAGGCCACTAAGGGAAAATGCAGAAGATGGGCAGCAGCGTCTTCTGTAACTTCAACACCAATACTGCGATCCCCAAGCCGCTTGCCAAGCGTGGGGATTATGGCAACCTCCCCCCGCTTAAACGGGGAGGCCTATGTTCAACAGTGGAAGTCTTCCGTCTAATGATGATGATCACCCTTTAACATTATACTTAAATAAACTGCTAAAACAATACAAATCATGTCAAAAGTCAGAACATTATTCTGCACGTGCCGTATGAACAATATCAATAAAAGAGACTAAATTAAACTAAAACTTTCTTCACGCGAAAAGAAAATGAATTTTGCATGGAAATGGAATGACTTTTCTGCAGTAATTAAAACTTTTCTTATGAGTAAGCTGTTTGTTTTTTAGAACTAATAACAAGATGACAAGTGTTAAATTGAGGGGCTCGTAGCTACATGGCTACAGCGCAGATCATTCGATCTGTGCCGTTAAGCTGTGCTCGCCGCGTTCAGTCTTGTCATGGATGACCGCTTTAAGTGCTCTACTATAATGTTCTAAGAAGTTTATTAAAAATTCTCTCTACTAGTCATTAGGAGATGATCGTGTCAGCATACTGTGAAATATGCAAGGTACTTACATTATTTTGCCGTCACATTTTAAAACCCGTCTTACCTATAAACGACGTTTAAATGTATTTTAACGTAAACGCCGTTTTAAGGGTATTGACATCTCTATTCTTTGACATGCAAATGACAGGGACAGGATTAATTTACTTACGTAGGATAGGGGTGCGTTAAGAGTTTGAAGTCCGGATTAGTGCAGTGGCTAAGCGATTAGACTGCTGCGCTAGGAGTTGTGGGTTCGATTTCCGCTAGGGACAAAAATTTGTGTGATCCGCAGATGTTTGTCCCGAGTCTAGATGTTTGAGTGTGTGATGTTTCATGTTTGTAAAATGCACGCACGATACAGGAGAAATTCCTAGTGTGGGGGCGGCGTGTTTTTTAAATAAAAACAAAAAGATACATTGCATTACATACGTATTACGTAGGTATCAAAATTCTCAAATATCTCTTTAAATTACCGACTTGTTTACATATACAAATAACGCAGGTTAGATCGTTCAGCGAATCCTCGCGTCCGGGGAGCACAGTGTATTTCTCACGCTTATAAATACGAGCCCATCTCGGAATCTCAGACAAGTTTCTACAAACAAATTATATATATAGTCGAGCGTCATAACATAAACGGTAGAATATGAAATATTTGTTGTAACAGCTGCAGTATGGAGTAGAGGTAATATATTGTTAAGGTGTTATAACCAGGCTTCACTTTCTTGATATTAATATATTTAAACACATATTTGAACACTTTTTAGGGTTCAGTACCTCGGAAGAAGAACGGACCCCTTATAGGATCACTTTGTTGTCCGTCTGTCAACCCCTTTTTCTCATGAACGCGTGAAGGAATAAAGTTGTAATTAATATCAAATACTTGCGTCTGCTGTCTTTTGAAACCATGAAACAATGAAACTTCTAAGCCAATGCAATCAAAAGATACGAGCAATTATGTTGATTTTTTTTACAATTGTCTCTCTCAAAACCTATAGGGTACTTCCCATTGACCTAGAATCATGAAATTTATTAAAAAGCATTGGCTTATAGCACAAGTAACGAAAAAATCTAAAAAACTGTAAATTTGTAGTTACATCACACAAAAAATAAGAATAATTGGTAAACTAACCACTACCTTATTTGATGTATTGGGGTAACACTTTTCTAACGGCTAAGTTAAGTCTATACCGAACCCTCGGTGCGCGAGTTTAACTCGCACCTTGACTGGTTTTTTCTGTTTACATCTTCTTTTCCACAATCATAAAGCAAGTAAGATATGCAACAAATGAATGCCTACAATCTTCTGTTTTCTCTATCGATAAGGTAACGAAGGATTTTCAACTAGGTCAAAATACGGCAAGTTTTCCAAAAGTTTACCCCCTTATACTAACAACGTGACGTATGCTTAGTAAACGTGCAAGCGCCTACTTACTACAATTACTTGAGAAATTAGGCGTAAATAAATATATCTAAACTTTGTACTATACGACTATCTACGAAATAGTTTACGTAGGTACCTAAAAAGGGTGTTTTTCGTATCCACCCTAAGGGTACTTTGAAAACAAACTTTCTATACTTAGACGATTCCAAAGGTTTCTTCTGAATCTTATATTGTCCAAATGTGAATTGTTATGGTGACTTCTCACGGCGCGTTATAACACGGGCCGGACCAGAGCCGAGCTAAGCAACGCGCTCTGAGAAGAAGAGACGCGACCTTGTTCATCGTATTGCTGTCCTGTAAGAATTGGTTTCAGGGCGACGCGGACCGTGTTATAACGCGCTGTGAGAAGCCATCATTATATCGACTTGTAGGACGTATGTTGTCATTCTGAAAGTGATTGTGAAGTGTCGTTGCCCAAAGTTTGATATTATGGCTTAAGGATTCGAAACTTTGTCGTGAACCATTTTGTCCGTTTCACATAACGGAAGAGTAATACTGAAACTGTATCATTAGCTCCAAAAAAATTTTAGGATTCTTTACAGTTTTTATTGTTTGTCACTCTTTCATAACTAAATAACTGAAACAATTATAATGAAATTTTATGTAATAGATATAACTTTGACCACAAGACTCAGGCTTTATGAAAAGAAGTAGTAAACGTTTTTACACAGACGAAGCTACGGGCGAAAGTTAGCATCTAATAAGCTTAAAACCTTTGCAGATAATATGACCTTGTTCGAGCAAATAGGTGATAGAATATTATTTTATTTGTTCAGACACAAAGGAATACGCTACGAAAATAATGGAGAACGCCCGCGTTGGTAGTCTATGAAGCAAATTGTTCAGGTCAATTAAGTAATAATTGGATACAGTCATTTGCTTTGCCGAAATAATGTGAGCCATAACGCAATATAGGGCAACTAACATACATATCACGCCTCGTGGGTCCTGTGGTCACTAAGCGCGACTGCTGAGCATGAGGTCCTGAGTTCGAATCTCGGGTAGGGCAAAGTGTTACTGGTTTTTCTATTACCTCGTGCTCTGTCGCGCTTATCAACTACTGCACCAACGACGCATTTCTTGTATAAGGTCCATACTAGGTTGCCTTAGGTATCGCAGTATTGGTGGTGACGTAACCGAAGACGCTGCTGACCATCTTCTGGATTTTCCCTTAGTCGCCTCTTACGACACCCACGGATGGAATTTGGGTGGTCTTTTCTAGGCTGGATACCACTCGGCACATTACGTTTGCCTATTATGACTTGCTTTCTTTCAAGAAAATAGTGTTATTAATCAGGCCTTTCACGGAATAAATGTATGGACAAATAACATATGCGATATAATGACATTGGCAATATTGCAGAGGTGCTAAATAGGTATAGAGCTGGCCAATAAAATATATCAGGTCAACAAATACACAGTAATTTGGAGCCAGCATATAAAGTGATTACGCTACAGTGCTAATTATCTCGCTATTCAATTGTTTAATTATTTAAGCCTGGATTGATAAGCAATTGGTTTGAACTGAGGATCAACTTGCTGGTAACATTATTATGTAGCGATTTAATATTTCGTAGAGCCGATTTCCATTTGCCATAAAAATCATGTTTAACGTATTTTCTATACAAAACCGCGAAATCAACGGCAAGCTTTAATTGAATGAGTAATTTTGTAATGTAGTCAACATAGATTACCTATCATTGAAAGATTTTTTTTTCAAGATGATGTATATGATGAAAAAAAATGATTGTCGGAAATTTAAAACTGGGTCGAAAAAAATTAACAAAAGGGCAATGAATGCTGTTGTATGTTACAGTGTTATTAAGTTCCTTGTAATAGGGAGCGAACCTAATGTAGGTAACACCTATTACATTTATCGACCATTATTCCGCACCCCAGCTACCAAGACATTTCTCACAAAAACCTCTATAACAATTTGCTTGACCTAGGCCGAGTTCGATACTTCACAGACAACAGTCATATAAAAACACAACACATGAGTGTATAGCGATTGATTTCAACTAAATCTGTCACTGTCGATTGCTTTTCAAACAATATATATGACAAAATACATAAAAGGTGTATAAGATATGAGACTTAAATCTTTATGCATCGTTTAATATGAGGGTTAATTCATAAAAGAAAAATAATTATTAATTTAAAAACCAATTCTCAATTTATAACAATTGTTCGCATAATTAGGATCAAAAGAGATTATCTTATAATCCTCTTATTAACAAATCCTCTTTCGTGAGCTCTTTATAAGCAGTCTAATTCAAAATCTGTAAGAAGTACTTATAGAACTTTTAATAAAAAGTTTTGAACGTGTATTGGACTGAGTTCCTTGACGGTTTTTGGAAGGTTCAAATTAGGTACTCCGTCCAATAATTAAAATACGCTTTAGGTACATTTTTGTAACATTGGTTTCGATGAAGACCAAGTAATTTAGGTATCTAAATTGATAAAGGAAATTTGAAAAATGATGGACACGAGCGGGATTCGAACCCGCGACCTTCGCCGATCCGTGGCGCTGCTCTAACCAACTGAGCCACCGTGTCGCTGCTCGCATCCATCGAATTTCAAGTTCCCTTTTAGTATTTACGTCTTAAGGGTGACGTCAGGTATTATCTGTTGGAATCTATGATTACCAACTCAGTGTTATACCTTTACAGCTATAAATCACTGAAACGATAATACCAACCCAAATTTATATGACTTTTGGTGCCATTTTAGCATGTTGCCCATGCTAAGCTTGAATCTAAATTGATAAAGGAAATTTGAAAAATGATGGACACGAGCGGGATTCGAACCCGCGACCTTCGCCGATCCGTGGCGCTGCTCTAACCAACTGAGCCACCGTGTCGCTGCTCGCATCCATCGAATTTCAAGTTCCCTTTTAGTATTTACGTCTTAAGGGTGACGTCAGGTATTATCTGTTGGAATCTATGATTACCAACTCAGTGTTATACCTTTACAGCTATAAATCACTGAAACGATAATACCAACCCAAATTTATATGACTTTTGGTGCCATTTTAGCATGTTGCCCATGCTAAGCTTGAATCTAAATTGATAAAGGAAATTTGAAAAATGATGGACACGAGCGGGATTCGAACCCGCGACCTTCGCCGATCCGTGGCGCTGCTCTAACCAACTGAGCCACCGTGTCGCTGCTCGCATCCATCGAATTTCAAGTTCCCTTTTAGTATTTACGTCTTAAGGGTGACGTCAGGTATTATCTGTTGGAATCTATGATTACCAACTCAGTGTTATACCTTTACAGCTATAAATCACTGAAACGATAATACCAACCCAAATTTATATGACTTTTGGTGCCATTTTAGCATGTTGCCCATGCTAAGCTTGAATCTAAATTGATAAAGGAAATTTGAAAAATGATGGACACGAGCGGGATTCGAACCCGCGACCTTCGCCGATCCGTGGCGCTGCTCTAACCAACTGAGCCACCGTGTCGCTGCTCGCATCCATCGAATATCAAGTTCCCTTTTAGTATTTACGTCTTAAGGGTGACGTGTACGTCTAAAAGGGAACTTGAAATTCGATGGATGCGAGCAGCGACACGGTGGCTCAGTTGGTTAGAGCAGCGCCACGGATCGGCGAAGGTCGCGGGTTCGAATCCCGCTCGTGTCCATCATTTTTCAAATTTTCTTTATCAATTTAGATTCAAGCTTAGCATGGGCAACATGCTAAAATGGCACCAAAAGTCATATAAATTTGGGTTGGTATTATCGTTTCAGTGATTTATAGCTGTAAAGGTATAACACTGAGTTGGTAATCATAGATTCCAACAGATAATACCTGACGTCACCCTTAAGACGTAAATACTAAAAGGGAACTTGAAATTCGATGGATGCGAGCAGCGACACGGTGGCTCAGTTGGTTAGAGCAGCGCCACGGATCGGCGAAGGTCGCGGGTTCGAATCCCGCTCGTGTCCATCATTTTTCAAATTTCCTTTATCAATTTAGATTCAAGCTTAGCATGGGCAACATGCTAAAATGGCACCAAAAGTCATATAAATTTGGGTTGGTATTATCGTTTCAGTGATTTATAGCTGTAAAGGTATAACACTGAGTTGGTAATCATAGATTCCAACAGATAATACCTGACGTCACCCTTAAGACGTAAATACTAAAAGGGAACTTGAAATTCGATGGATGCGAGCAGCGACACGGTGGCTCAGTTGGTTAGAGCAGCGCCACGGATCGGCGAAGGTCGCGGGTTCGAATCCCGCTCGTGTCCATCATTTTTCAAATTTCCTTTATCAATTTAGATTCAAGCTTAGCATGGGCAACATGCTAAAATGGCACCAAAAGTCATATAATTTAGGTATTTTAAATTATTAGCGTAATGGCTTGCTTGTAATTTGAATATTTAGAATGGACTTTTAAGATGGACATAGGCTACTTTAAATCAAGTTTTTTTACTAAGATTGTTTTTTCGACAGAGATGAAATCGCGGGCTAATTCTATTTAGGTATATTATGGCAATAGCTTCTGCCTGCGACTTCATCCGCGTGGATTTCAAATTTTTTATAGCTTATAATCTTCCTCGATAATTCAACACAAAAATAATGGTTTAATTCGAACCAGTAGTTGCTGAGATTAGCGCGTTTAACCAAAGTGTTCAGCTTAATAATACCTATAGGTAGATATTTAGTATAGATATCAGTGCGATAACCTTAAATCAACGTGAAACGCAAGTTTTTAATTTTGAGACTGCGGTGTCATGAAGGGACATGACACCGCAGACAAAATTAAAAACTTAACTTTTCTTAACTTAACTTACTTAAGTATTTATACTGTAGATGATTATTCAAATTTAAAACCTTTTGTTTTGTGTCAATTCCCGAGTTGTAGTTTAATTATAATTATCATCATGCAACGCAATAGCTTAAAAGTGCGATGAACTTTATTCCATTTCGGAAGGGATAAAATTCTAAGCGTCTCAAGATCCCAGCAAAGGTCTCCAAAACAGAGTTGATCTCGCTATTCTCCGACCATTGTCGTAAGCTGTGGCAGTAGTTGTCCCGTGAGATCGAGTCTATGATCTTATCGCGCTGCATAAATAGGTCGGGCAGCTGTCGAGCTGCTGTGAGAGGGAAAAATACTTAGAAGTAGTATATAAGAGTACAGACTAAAAAAAAATGTTTTGTTTCATTTCTAACAAGGCATCTTATATAGGTTTAGAGGTGGCCCGCGGTTAAATTGATAAATTTGCAAAGTATAGCTCATATCTTTACAAATTATATCCTATGTTTTATTCTGATGTATAAGCTATATCACTGTAAAGTTTCTTCAAAATCTCTTTAGTATTTTTTGCGTGAAGTACTAACAAACACCTCACCATCTATCCTCACAAACTCAAATAAAGTCTCTCATTTCAAAAGACAGTTGAAACTCTAAACTTCATTCGGCGCAGACAAAACTTGGCACAATAACTTTAAGAAAGCTGAGAGCTACGTTAAGTGGTACCTATTAAAAGAACGACATTAAAGCGTCACATCACACGAATATTATAAAGGCAAAAGTTTGTGAGTGTGTTTGTATGTTTGTTACTTCTTCACGCTCAAACATCTGGACCGATTATGCTAAAATTTGGTATGGAGGTAGCTGACACCTTGGATTAACACATAGTCAACTTTTAGAAAAGTCTTCCCGAAAATGTAGCGGGAAACACCGCGGGGCGCAGCTAGAGTAAGATATACTGCTAAATAATAAAGGCCACTCAGAGGGAAATTAAGACCTCTTCGTATCAAATTTGATATAACACTGAGACACGACACAACAAAATAAATTCAGCCCAAAGAGAAATTAGGATATTTTCAAATCTAGCGCTATGTTACTATACATAAAAAAGCTAAATAAAACTATATTTTAGGAACAATTAACTTTAAGAGTAACAGAAAAAAAATAACTACTGTACCTAAGCACGAATTAAAGAGTTTCATTGCCTATTCTCAAAATTCTGCAGTCTTAACAATTTTTTCGAAACCACTCTAAAAGATTCGAAACAAAATAGAGAATAATCCATGTCAGTTTACTATTGGCTATACCGCAAAACGGGCTAACAAAAAATAGTGTCTTAAGGAACGTACAAACTGCTCAATTTCTTGAAATTCTATTCTACTTAAAATAAGGTAAGTCATATAAGTATACGCTACTAATCTGCGAGTCAGGATCGAAGCTCTTTCAACCATGTCACGTTACAGTTCACGCATTGTCGCGTTCCATGTTATAGGACCCACTGTGTAATAACTTTGGCGCAAGGATCTCATTTACATGTGGCAGGCTCATCCGACCCTGTTCCGATCGACGTCAGCTTTGGAGTGACATCAATTACTTTTGCTTTGGGACAGATTTTCGTAATCGAATTCCAATCTGCTAATAATAATTTAATTGTTTTCGAATTTCCTCCTTATTCGTATGTCAGTATAATTCTTTCTCTTGGTTTGTGTTAGTTCAGCAATGGAGCTTTTTGTCTATTTTTTTTGTCTGGAACTTTAGGGACAAAGTATGTTGTGTAGGTAATACAAAGGCAGTTCCCACAATTGATTTATCAAGGTAGCAAACGCCTTCACAACTAACAGGAACTTTACTAGCATTTGTTTTCTACTTGGTTTATGCATGCTTTTGTTTTTTAGCTTTACGAGGTAATCTGTAAATACGATACATCTACAAAGTAAAAATCTTTTTCTTCATCCGCTTAGAAACAATTATGTCAACTATTTAAAATTGTATCTACGAGTATAATTTTGCCCAAAATATCACCACAGGCTTAATTGTAGTCAATTTGAGTTAAAAACATTATATTTTAATGCTTCTAAATCACGACATATGATTGAAAATCTTTTTTATTCTCTGACGTAGTTTGCCTTTTAACGTCCATTTGTCAAACGAGGCAAGTTATAGAAGTTTCCTAATTTTATAGTTCGAGTCTTGGCAGTGTCTTTGAAGCATTGACTGAATAAAATCAGATCTTTACATGAATTTGGCTAGACTTGTAACAGTCAAGTCTAGACAAATTAGTTATCTAGAACCAAAGTGCACTTAGGCTAAATTCATGAAAATATTTCTTATAATATAATATCTTGAGACGAATCACACACGGTCATCTGATCCCAAACTAAGTAGAGTCTGTATTATGGTAACCAGACAAGTGGTAAACATACTTAAATACATACATAATATAGATAAATTACACCCAGACAGAACAAATGATTATGCATGCTCATCACACAAAGATTTGTCCTGCTTGGGTATCGAAAGTGATGACGGTAGCAAAAGAAAATCTAGAAATATTGTTTAAGTTAACGGCTTTGCTTTCACACTACAAAGACTAAAGCTTTCTGTTTTGCTTTAATAAAATGAAAATATGTGATAAAATACTGCTATGACTTTTTTTTCGCAGGCATCAAAATATTTTCTCTCCAAATCTCTTTTCACCATAAAGCAACTTCAGGAAAAACGTAACGATGTTATAATGATTACGGGAGCTTTGATGTTTCAGCACAATTCATTCCTTGAGAAAACCAAAACTGGGTTAATTTACTTGAAAAGATTGAGCTGCGAAACTCCAATTTATATGTATGGCTGTCCATTTTCTTTTTTGGCTCAGTTAAGAGCAGTCCTCGTCTGAAGAGTAAATGTCACAAAGCTAATCCATAATTCATGGAATCCATTTCGTGTAGGTCTCTCTTATGGAAGTCTTCGTACGAAGTAGATATAGTAGAAGGCCTAGTGGTGCATATATAGTACACCCCCATTGTGCCATTTATTTCACAGGTCCTAGGGGGCGAACCTATTGCCATTAACCGCGCACAAATCCATACTCCGTGCTGCTACTGAGAATTACCCAATGGAAAAACCCAGTAACATTTTGCCTGACCTAGAATTCGAACCCAGGACCTCATGCTCAGTAGTCACGCCTAGCGACCACTAGACAAACGAAGCAGTAAAAGTAGATAAAAGCCGATTTATAATTTCTTAAATCTAGTTTTTCCACACCGAATAGTAAAATTGAGTTTGCTATTGTAACCAAAATATTGGTTGATCTAATTAGCAATAGCGTCGATGCCAACGATTGCCTATTCAGAATAATGAATGACAGCGGACGGAGGACGTGACAATTATAATAATCTAACTAACTACCTCTCCAAAATACTAAGAGCAAAATTGCAAATAAATATTTTGTTGCAGGCATACACGTCATATAGGTAATAGGTTTAAACAAATATTGTACTAAAGTTGTCGAGTGGGGTCTTAGTAAAAAGGTTAAAATTAATTTATATTTATAGACAATTCTGTATGATTTTATGTTATTTGACAAAGTATGTTAGTGACTTAAGAAAATTGATATAACAAGTTCCTGTAAGATGAGAAGCGCAGCTGCTGTACACTGTTGTAATCCGTTTGTGTAGATAAGAGCTTACTAACAATGTGTATTCATCCTTAAAGTTTACTTAACATGGCGTCTTCTTCTTGTTCTTCGCATCGGCATGAGCTAATAGCCACATGGATTAGGTCATGCCGTGGTGTAGAGATTAGTCAGTCAACAAGGATGGTAGCGAGGTTGACCGTCCGTCCGCCGTACGTAAGTATTGTCACTCGTGAAGGCTCTCTACTTGCACCCCTCAACATGGCGAGAAACGTGTTTAAATAAACGCTGCTGTTACACAAAGAAAGTATAATATCTAAATAAATAAGCTGCTTGTTTCTTTTAATTGCTGTATAAAGATCTTTATTATACCTACCTGAAAAAGAGCATTAGTGACCACGCTAGCTGACTGAGTGTACACAATTGGAAACAATTAAGCCCAGGTTTTTTTACGCAGTTTTATTTGATTCATCTTTTCAGGCAATACAAACTTTTTGGGACACAACTTACTATGCGATTATAGGAAACCCGCACTGTAAAAATCTTAGGACGAAAACAATATAAATGTAAAAACATTTGGAAAAAGACTTGGACTACAGCTGAGCAAATACTCAAGTCGAACGGCAAGCGCTAAAAACAACAACTGCGTACATAAATCTTTTCTTTACGTGAGAAGAGACCTTTGTCCTGTTATGGGACAGTTATAGGCTTGTATCTATTAGTATAAAAAATAATAACAATAATAGCCGAGTGGTATGACCGTTGGACTGCCAAGTCAAAGGTCTCAAGTTCAAACCCTGGTACGCACTAATGTCTTTTATTCCGTGCGTATTATAAATTAGCTATCAGTTGCTAAAAACAGTGACAGAAAACTTCGTGAGGAAACCTTTATTGCGAGTGGGTGACTGACTAGACAACTTACTTAACACAAATGCTGTTTACTTCAAATAATTGTATGAAACTATCTTTATACTATAAACTAAAATTTGAATTAGAAACCATTGGAAGTTAAAACTAGCTACGAAACAAGCAGAACAGTAATGAATGAAACTACAAATTTCTCTTATATATTTATTCTAGAAATATCAAGCGAAATAACTCGGGGAATGAAAGTTAAGTAATCAAAACTTCCTGGCATTTTTCAAGTTACTCTTTAAAGATAATTTGCATAGCGAAACAGTATTTACCCCTTATATTAAATTCTGTCAAAGATGGTCAAAAATAGGGAGCTTTGGATACGCCAAGGAACGGCCTATCCTTTTTTATGGGAGAAGTATATTAACACTAGCTGCGCCCCTCGGCGTTACTCGCTACATTTTTCGGAATAAAAAGTAACCTATGTGTTAATCCAGGATGTCAGCTACCTCCATACCAAATTTTATCAAAATCGGTCCAGCCGTTTGTGTGTGAAGATGTTTCAAACATACAAACACACTTACAAACTTTCGCCTTTATCATATTAGTGTGATAATAATATGATGCAAATAATCTGGTTCCACCACTGCGAAAGTAATGGATTTAATTCATTTGTTCAATAAGGCGAGTCGTCATGGTCAATGTTACCGTCTAGACCGACATTGAAACTCGAACTTTATGAAAACCCCAACCTCCATCCATTCGAAATATTGGAAATTCGGCTCGCCCGCATTCAAATAATTCGTTTAGCTGTTGCCTCTGCCAAGCCATATGGCCTGACTGTCCTTTGTTTTAATCCTCCATCTCCTTCCACCGCCAGCCTCCACGTATTTCCTTCTTTATCCTGCAAATATTTTTATTGTCTCATCTGTAAGCTTGGCACGCTCCTTGCCCAAATATTTGGGTCAACAAACTGTTGTATTAAGTTTAGTGGGACGAAGCTCTCATAAAATTCGTACGAGACAGGACGGAATGTGAAGAGTACATTTGTCGTATTATTGTGACACTCATCATGATTTCAGGGGTAGGTTGACAGTATGCTACAGCTCTTCTTCTTCTTGTCGTATGGTTAATGAACAACCTGGTGTTAGAGTTTAAACCACATGTAGGCCTCTGACATGCCTTTATACACCGTTGAAAAATCTATCAGAATTGCCGGTTTCCTCACGATGCACGATGTTTTCCTTCACCGTTATTAGCAACTGATAACAAATTTATAGTGCGCACATGAATTCTAAAAGACATTGGTGCGTGCTGGGGTTTGAATTTGCGACTTTTGGCTTGGCAGTCCA
Organism: Abrostola tripartita; assembly: GCA_905340225.1. NCBI lineage: Eukaryota > Metazoa > Arthropoda > Insecta > Lepidoptera > Noctuidae > Abrostola > Abrostola tripartita. The sequence goes on along the minus strand of HG996510.1, from coordinate 6,092,219 downwards.
ATAATCATACCACTCGGCTATCAGTGCATTAATGCTACAGTACAATGTGAGATTAAAGCTTAGCGTGTATTCTGCAACGCTAGACGAATGCTTTCTCATATAAATCTTTGGTCAGGCCTAACTAATTGCTTCTAAACACAATAAAGGAGGGTGTGATAGTACCAAGGAGTTGAAATAGATCAATCCATTCATGCGTTCGAGGAGGTTTTAATCAAAGACTTCAGTTCATACCTCGTTTACCAGCTGTTAAACAAACCGAGGATTAATAGCTCCCAAAGGTGCCAGTAAGATATAAACTAATGAATCCAATTATTAATGGAAATGAATTTGACCTTTGATCAATCATCGGAATGGAATTAGAACATTTCTTACAAATTAATCTTTCATTTTTCTTTTCCTTATTAAGGTATTATTTCTATAGTTTAACCCGAAGATTTAGAGTTTTACCCTTTATACATTACACTTTATACATAGAGATAGATATGTACAGAGGTGGACGTGGACTGTTTTTTCAAGCATAATATTCTTGAAGAGGTGCTATCCTTTCCCAAAAGCCTTTGCCTTACATTTTGAAAGTTCCATATAAAAGTGATGAAGACCATTGCAATTCAATAGGGTCACAGGGTGTGTCCGTATAGTTCACTGTTTCCTACTTACAGGAATTACCTACCTACCTACTTATATTACAACTAACATACTATACATACATACTAAGGATTTTTAAACCCTACGTCAGTTGACCAATAACCACCTCCACGGTTACAGTTGGTAACACTAATTTGTTTTTTGTTTGTATGTAGGGGGTAATTTCCGAAACTATCAACAAAATCTTCTAACAATATTTAGAGTGGACCTGCAGGTTACTATCATCATTCTTTTTAAAAAAGAAACGTCGCCCCACACTAGTATTTTCTCCTTTATCGTGGGTGCGTTTCACAAAGATGAAATATCACATACACAAACATCCAGACTCGAGACAAACATCTGTGGATCGCACAAATTTTTGCCCCGTGCGGGGATCGAACCCGCAACCCTTAGCGCAGCAGTCCAATCGCTTAGCCACTGCGCCAATTAGGTCGTCAATCTTCATTGAAAAGACACGAAAACAAATACCACGCAAACGAAGTCGTGGAAGCTCGTAGTTGATATATTTACAGTCAAAAACTACTTAATAATAAAAATCAAAAAAACCCTTTTAAAAATAGCCGTCGTGAAATACGTGGTAAAACTACGGCGAGGCGGATTTTCGTGATACAATCATACCCACTGGCAGCCTGAATAATTTATGTTTGACGTCATATTTACCCAACGATTCCATTTCATCCTACGTTCTGTTTGACTGTATTAACATGATTATTCAAACATTAATTTGCTAACAAGATCATGTTTACTTAATACATTTATAACATAGACATTTTTACTTATAAATATGTAAAGCTTGAGAAGCCACTATTAAAAGGGATGGCATTGTCTACTGGTGAGTGCTATTTGCAGCAAATTAAGTGTTAATTCTCTTGGTAAATACATATTATAATGTTCTGCTGACCGAATTTCGGCCACGGCGGCTCATCTTAGCTGAGATTTGCCAACTAAGCAGGACATATTATAGTGCACAAGTACTATATATATTCCCTCACTCTCATAGTCCGATGGGACGGTAGACCGACACGGCCGGAGAGAGATCTGGCGCAGGAGCAACGGCTTAACGTGCCTTCCAAAGCACGGAAGGGTCTTTACATATGAAAAACGGTCTCTCATCAGAAGACTGAGTCGCGATGAGCACTGCCCAATCTCGCAGCCCCCAATAAAAATGTGATAAACACACAGACTATATCTGTGAAACCTTATCATTGCCTTTCCTAGGTTTACTTCTCATAAATGCGGTATAAGTCTCTTTAATTAATCGCCTTCATAAATTATTTCCAATTGAGCAAACTATTGGATTATTATTCCCTTTGTTATAGTTCCTTCCCGTCTTATCAAATGGTTTCTTTTAGTATTGTAATAGAAGTGTTGGTATAGAAAGTGCTCTTTTTTTATAAAACGTAGCCCCGCACTTGGAACTGCTCCTGTATCGTGGGTGCGTTTCACAATAATGTAATATTATATACACAAACACACAGTCTCGGGACAAATATTTGCGGATCGCACAAATTTTTGTCCCGTACGGGAACCGAACCCGAAACCCTTAGACACTGCGCCAATCAGGTTGTCTGTCATGTATACAAATTGTGTCTTTGTTTAAACTGGCCATCGTGACTGAAATCCACAATGATCACTATAAAACTGTCTTAATAGAGAATTAGCATTTCTACAAAACTTATGCCAACAAATATTCAGACAGACATCATGTATGGAAATCATGTGTAAGAATCTGAAAATCATACAAATTATTGTATGTATGAGGACACACAACAGACAGACAGATACTAGAGAACATAATAGATTGTCATTTGTTCTCTCCCAAAAAAATCTAACACAAACCATAAATAATCGAGTTTATCTCAAATCTCTGTGGTATTTGTCTATTTACTGGCCCGCCATTTTGAAATAATAGCTAGCTTTAATATTTACAATCCGTTTTATTTCAGCATTAACATTTACAACGCTAACCTAATTTCTTTATTTCAGCTTTCTCATTTTCGTACGTCTATACAGAGTGAATATATTATGGAAAAGATACTAAAAGGTTACTTTGCTATGCTAAATTAATTAAGCAGTGAACATCACACCTGTATAAGCTTGATATAAGCCCTCATACCAAATATTAGCCTGGGATCTCTCATCATCAGTCTATAGTTCTGGACGCCTATATTAGACCTATTTAATGATTATCTAGTGCTGTCTTGTCATAACTAGGAATTCAGTAGATTCACTTTCGTTTTAACCGATTTCAAGAAACGAATGTTCTGTTTTCGGGCCGTATGAAGGTATGTTTGTATGTTCGTGATTTTCTCAAAAACTACTGATCCGATTTGAATGAGTTCTTGCCTTGAAAAGCACTTGTTTAAAGTACCCACAACTTTGTCATACGGTCTCAAACCACCCCAACACCACTTTGAGACTCATATAGTTTTATAAAACTAAGGCGTTGCGTCCAAAAGTTTTACGAGCAATGCGGCAGAACTCTTGAGTTATGGCTTAGGACACTGGGTCGTTGACCCGGGAGCTTATGTCCCATTGCCAGTTATTTTATAAGTACCATCTATATTCAATACATACCCTACCTACAAAAAAATCTCGATGCGGTAGGCAAGGGTTTTCTTCATTTTACACTTACGTTTTGCTACCCATAGAATGGTGTAAGATATGGATACCGACGTGTAAATACCAGGGCTTAAACGATAGTATATATATATATGACTTTTGGTGCTATTTTAGCATGTTGCCCAAGCTAAGCTTGAATCTAAATTGATAAGGGAAATTTGAAAAATGGTGGACACGAGCGTTGAACCCGCGACCTTCACCATACCGTGGCGCTGCTCTAACCAACTGAGCCACCGTGTCGCTGCTCGCATCTATCGAATTTCAAGATCCCTTTTAGTATGTACGTCTTAAGGGTGACGTCAGGTATTATCTGTTGGAGTCTAGTTGGGTTCAAGTCCCGCTCGTGTCCATCATTTTTCAACTTTCCTTTATCAATTTAGTATAAATATAGTTTATATATCATCTAAAGAGGTAAAGTTTATATCTAATCTGATTTGAAAAATTCTGTCACCAATACTCAAAATGGACTTTTCTTAGACTAAGTAGTTTTTAGTTCCCGGAAGAGGAAGGCAGAAGTGTACATATAGTACCCACATTTCACATTATATTACGCCAATGTAATAGGGGGCAAGCCTATTTATTGCCATCAATCGGGCACAAATCCAGACTCTGTGCGGCTACTGAGAATTACGTAATGGAATAACCCAATAACACTTTTCCCGACCCGACATTCGAATCTAGGACCTCGTGCTCTACCACTAGACCAACGAGGCAGTCTATATTTTTACAGGTGTACAATTTTATTATATTCTACTAATTATGTTAACAAGCTTTTTACCATTTTATACGACAGCAGATTACATTAGCCGGTAATTGTTTTTCTAAAACCCAAAGCCTATTCTCTCTAAAGTACCAAGGAGCATTGTGTTTGAGGTCACGATGTAAACAATGTGAAAACAAAAGAGTGTTTTATGTATAAAAACCTCAAAGCTCCAGCGAGTCATTTGACAAAGGATTAAATCACAAAGTCTTACGGTAGCCCAAAGTTAAGAATTCAGAACCGGACTTTATTACCGAGATTTCATTGTATATTACTGTTATATACAAATATTGCTGTATAAAACATTATTGTTATAAAAAGCTTACGCAAACGAGAGATCTACACAATCCCTAAAAAAACATAAACATGTCATCACGTCTATATTCCCCCCGGGGTAGGCAGAGGTGCACATAATTATAGTACACACATTTCGCCAGCTTTTTTATAGGTCCTAACGTAATAGCCTATTGCCGTCAACCGGGCACAAATCCAGACTCCGTGCTGCCACTGAGAATTACCTAATGGAAAATCCTAGTTATACTTTGCCCGACCAGGGTTTTGAAGCCAGGACCTCATGCTACAGCAAAGCAGTCCTTCTGTGTATACCTACTAATATTATAAAGAGGTAAACTTTGCTATTTTTGCGCGTTAACTTGGGACCTGCTTTTATGCAGTAAATGTTCTTAATTTTTTCTCTGGCAAAGAAATCAACACCTCTAGGAATCACCCAAAGGTTTTTATTATCTGAAGTATAATAATGTTCTCCTGACCGAATTTCGGTCACGACAAGATAGGCATCTCATCTGAGACTAGCCAACTACGCAGGAGTTATTATAGTGCACAAGTATGCGCGCAAACACAGGTGCACTCCCTATTCCTTCACTCTCATAGTCCGATGGGACGGTAGACCGACACGACCGGGGAGAGATCAGGCGCAGGACCAACGGCTTAACGTGCCTTGCGAAGCACGGAGTGGTCTCGACACGTGGAAATGGTCACCCATCACAATACTGTCCGCGACGAGCACGGCTCAACGCATATCGACGGATCTATGCGGCCAATTAGCCACGAGCCCTCAAGTCTAGTGGAAGTATACCGTTGACTTAGAATCATATTAAAAACGCGAAAAAACGAGCTAAAACGCAACCGTTAATGGAAGATACCTACAATGGTGTTAGCACGTCGCGTTTTCAAGGCTAATAATCCTGGCTTATGACAGGAGTTAATGTAAAGCCATGAAGGGTAACGTCTCGCAACGAATGGGGTTCTCCTGCTATGAACATTTGATGGCTCAGGCGATGTGTTACGTATATGTAGGTACCTATATAGGTTTGGTTTAAGTAGCAGCATACATTATAGAGATACTTAAATATACATCCTTAAGTGCCAGTGTGTCTACCATGAGCTGTGGCCATATAATGCGTTTTTAATTTATTATCGAAAACGGATTGTATTGAGCTGGGGAGCGGAGGAAAAAGTACCTACGCACCTTCCTAAAACAACCGTACTTAAAAATAGAATCTCCTCCTGTTTAAAGTTGGTTAAAAACCAGTATCCAATCATCCTGAGAACAAACATCTGTAGCGGATAAACACTCAACCATTTTCGTTAATCGGAAATACAACCTTGTATCGGACAGTCGGCACTCGCTAGTAAGTGAGGATTTTCTTTTATACCATTACTGAGCGCAAACGATAATGACCTTTAAGTACCACGAGCTAACGAGTTGGTGTTCCCTTTCAGTTAATGTCATTACGTTTGATGTGGATAAGGAATTTTTTCCTGTATTTAATTATTGTGTAATCTATAAGAGTTGGGGTAGGTTTCACAAGCACAACAAAGCGGTTTCTGGCTAACCTGTATTATACCTAATGTACACATTGTTGGTTATACCAATGTTTTTCATCTTCATATGATATAATATGAGCCAATAGCCACGTGGAATAGATCATGTCGTGGTGTAGTGGTTGGTCAGTCAACAAGGATGGTAGCGAGGTTGACCGACCATAGTGCGCCGGGCGTACATAAGTATCGTCACTCATGGAGGTTATAATATATTATTAACGTCACTTTTCCCTCAGATACATAAACGAGGACCATTCCTGTATGACCTTAAACCGGCTTAAGTCTATTGACATCTGTATTCTCTGCCCCCTAGACAAGTGAAAAAACGCTTGACGAATAAAAATCGAATAGAATGATACATGTATGGGGATGACATAATGTTTCGACTATGTTATCGATGACATATGTCAAACTCATATATTTTTCATTCTATTCGATTTCTATTCGTCAAGCGTTTTGCCACTTGTCTAAGGGAGCAGGCATGTAAACTACAGTAACAGGTATAATTTAATCCATGGTTTAAATTGTTTTTTTTTAAATAATGTAGTATGCGTATATACCTACTGCAGTCCACACGTTTCACACCAATATAGGGAGGAAAAGGCAAACATCATAGAAACGGTTACATTCGGACGGTCGCAGCCTACCCAATTAGAGGGACGCGCCGGGCCAACTGTCATAGGGTTCTGACATAATATACGCCTACAATCCACAGTGGGATATGCTATTCCAGAGAAATTTCAAAATATTTGACTGCCTCGTTGGTCTAGAGGGTGTTTTAATTGATTAAACGCAACTGTTTTTAACCAAAGTTATTCTCTATAAAAAGTGACAAAATAGTAGGTACAGACAACAACAAAACTAGCTAAACATTATTTTTTACACGACTGCTCAAAAAAGGAGTGTAATGTTTTCAGGGTTCATGTACATATGTATGTGATTTTCTTTATTCCACCATAATTTCTGAATGCCTAAACCGATTTTGATGTATATCATTAGAATCCTTGCACTATTGCAAGTAGGCTATACAAATAAAAACATAATTATATTAAAAACAAAACACGACTGCCATGTCAAAAATCGAACTAAAAAACAAGTTCCATATCAGTCGGGGGACCGTTCTGTGGAACGCTGCCTTATCTTAAGAGGTAACCCGACTGCGATGAAAATTGTTTTTACTTTTAGTCCGTTTTCTTTTATATTTTTTTATTAGTTTGATATTTGACATAGCAGTCGTGTTTTTAATTTAACATACCATTAAGTCGTTGATACACTAGAAACTAGCTCACCAGTCTGCCGATTGGCGTTCAAAGTGTTAATTGAAGAAAATTTATTACATAGTAAAAAGTCATAAATATTTTCAGATCATCTTTTAAACTATCTATCTAATTTGCGACTATAACTTGAATAGATGTAAGTATATTTATTTCAATTATTTAAAATTAAGTTTATTAAATTTAAGGTGCTCCTGTTGCTGACTGTACATAATTGTCTAGACATCGTCTCTTTGAAAGCCCGTTGGGACGTTAATAATGCGACAAAGTAGTGCTTTCCGAACGACACTATACTGCTGATCCTACAGACGACAAATCACATTATCATATTGTAGCAAGCTCTACAGAGAGTTACATTTAAAATTAAACAATTTAACTTAATTTTGAATAATATTCATGCGAACTGCGACTGCCTCGTTGGTCCTCGTTCGCTAAGCGCGACTGCTGAGCAAGAGGTCCTGGGTTCAAATCCCGGGTCGGGCAAAGTGTTACTGAGTTTTCCATTAGGTAATTCTCAGTAGCAGCACGGAGTCTGGATCTGTGCCCGGTTGATGGCAATAGGCTCGCCCCCTATTACATTGGGACTTACAACATAACTGGCGAAATGTGGGTGTACACCTCTGCCTACCCCTTCGGGGAATACAGGCGTGATGTTATGTTATGTTTTATTCATGCGAACAAAATCAAAATACCTAATAAATTTTATATATTCTAGCTGTAACCCGCACCTTCGCCCGGTCTTTCCTTTTTCCTCGCAGAACCTTATATATTTTTGAAATTAAAAGAAGCCTAAGTTACTCCTCATAACAACAGCTACGTGCCAGTGAAGTGTAATCCCGTCAAAATCGGTCCAGCCATTTTGGAGTTTTGCCGGAACAAACCGGCAATGCATGTGTATGTTTTTACAAAGAAAATAGCACTAAGGAGTTCCCCAGTGATTTGCATAAAGTGCAATTTCTAAACCCTTCAACATTACGTTGCCGATAAAAGTATACTGCATAATTTTATTGCTTCCCTTTTAGCATAATATGCGAATAAATAAAGCAACTACAACCAACTTATAATTAGCTTAGGCCAATTACTAAATGCTAAACACGTTGAGTTCATTCAACTTAACCATTCTTTCGAGCTATTAACGACAGGGGTTACTTTAAACATGCGCAGTTTCCGCTTCTATGAAAAAGACTAGTCTGATCTAGTGATCACGAAGCACCACTTCTGAGAAAGAGGTCCTGAGTTTGATTCCTGAGTCGGGCAAAGTGTTACTGGGTTTTTCCATTAAGTTATTCTCCGTAAAACACTTTAAGGATGTGTGCCCAGTTAATGGCAATTGGCTCGCCACCTATTACATTGCGAAATGTTATTGCTGGACGAAAGTTTTAGTAAATTTACTATACTAGCCATACTAGTAGAAGTACGCAGCATGGTATACCGAAAAAAAAAACGTAAAGACATAGAACCTCCTTCTTTTTGAAGTCTGTTAATAATACAATACCTCAACAATTCCTTTATTTACAGAAACCATAAAAGGCATTCGAATTTAAAAAGAAAATGAGATGAGTTTTCCTTCTCGGAAATTTATAGCTAGTAGTTTGAAATTGGAACCGTGCCGACAAGATGGCGATAAGCTTCGTTTAGTACTATTAAACATTTAGTTTGTGAAGGAGCTTCCTCCCCTGGGCTCACAGATACTGCACTTTTAAACTAAACTCACATTCTTAATCACAAACTTATTTAAACAGCGGTATTGTTGGTATTATTGTATAGGCTAGGGCCCAAGACGAGTGGCATTACGCTAGACGAATAGAATGAAAACTTTTTTTTTTCATTATCCCATAAGGGTTTGACTTAATTATGTTATAGATTACACAGTCGAAACATTATTTTGTCCATACATTTATCATTCTATTCAATGTCTATTTGTTAAGCATTTTGCTTCTTGTCTAGGACTTAATACTGGTATTGGTTAATACACGCGTTATCCTCGTTTACGAATAAGACCCTCTTAATACGTGCCTGAAAAAAATATCAACAAATCAATATTCTTAGACCTATTTGAGAGTATGAACATTGAAGCAATGCAGAATGCTGTGATTTCGCCCACAAAATCTGCCTACGAGCTACGCGCATGCGCCATGCTACCTCGTTCGTTTCTTTGTGTAGTTGGCAATAAAAATAACAATGCTTTCAGCTGATGATCTGGCCCTGTGTATCTGCCATGAGGTAAAAAAGTAAATAACATACAGTACCTATTAAAAAAAGCGGGTCAGCTGACGGCATTAAAAAAATTAAAGACAATTTAAAAAAAAAAACGTCACCCCACACTAGGAACTTCTCCTGTATCATGGGTACGTTCCACAAATATGAAATATTACACACAAACATTCAGACTCGGGACAAACATTTGCGGATCACTAAATAATAGATTGTGGTATACTCACAATTTGCCACTTATTATAGGTCCCTATGTAGAGGGCGAGCCTATTGCCATTAACCGGGCACTAATCGAGACTATCTTGTATATTTTACACACATTGTACAACATCAATTATATTCAATAAGCTTCCAGTCTCGTAAAACGCGAACCAGTATTTCTTTCATTCACAATCAAGAAAAGAAAGTGTGTACCTAAAAGATTTCTATTATAGATAAGATTGCCTTATAAAGTACTGCCTTGATTTTCTTGCCGTTTCTGATTTGAATTCTACACAATACAGAAAACTCGATGTAATTTAATACAAAGACGAGGATCGTTTAAAAAAATTACTTCTACTTTAATGAAACTTGGTAAAATTTGTTTGAGGTCAATTTCGAAACTCTTTATCCAATTTCCAAAATTCTATCACCTACATTTAAAATTACATCGAAATGGACTCCTCAACAAGGGAGACGACAGCGAGGAAGACCCAGACGGAGATGGTGGAACGAACTTAACTTGTATATGCAAGACTGGTCGTTGACAGCTGGTGACAGGTAGATGTGGAAAGAGAGTGGGGAGGCCTTTGCCCAGCAGTAGGACACTTCAGACTAATAATATTAAAAATTTATCTTTAGGGGGACATTGATGACCTGATTTGCGCAGTGGCTATGCAATTGGACTGCTGCGCCAAGGATTGTGGGTTCGATTTCCGTACGGGACAAAAAATTGTGTGATCCTTGGATATTTGTCTCGAGTCTGGGTGTTTGTATATGTGTTAATACATGTTTGTGTAACGCACCCACTATACAGGATTTTTTTTTTTTTTTTCGGTATATTTTATGTCGACGACCCCGAGGGGGGTCTTATTGGACGTAGCCGGATAAAGGCGAGACTTCTGGAGCCTCCAGCCAGGAACACTATACAGGAGAAAACTCAAACACTATAAAGGAGGACCTTGTTGCGACCAGAACAAACTTCCGTGCTTTCAGACGTTTTTGCCATACCTACTATTGGAATCAAAATAACAGCTAGGACCCATTAGTTTTTTTTTACTTTTTAAAAAAGCCTCGCCAAGGCGACTGGTAAGACTTATCTCAGTTGTGTGGTGTTGTGTGGATACCTTTTTATGCTTTTAGCATATTAGTCTTTATGTCTCCCGCTTGCTATGGAGGGAAGTGGGTACTAAATTTATATTCCTACTCCTCCTATATATTATTTTTTGATTAATTTCGTTGCAGGTTTCCAAGACAGTCGAGTCATTTCTTTGGGACGCCTCGAGCTTCATTGCCGCGATGGTTCTCAATGGTTATCATTGTAGATCCTGGCTTACAGGAGTCACAATGATGGGCACGAGTGGTGGGCTAGTCCCGATATACAGGAGAAACTTCTAAAGTGGGGTCATGGTTAAACAATAAACAGCCTACTAGATACTTTAATCCCGGAAAAGACACGAACAAAACTACGCAGATGAAATCACGGATAGAACGGTCGTAAAATATATAGGAAACATCATAAAAAATGAATAAATTATTATGTTAGAGTCCCCAGTTAAATAATTCACACAAACCAACGGAGCGCGTGTTTCAACACCGCTGTATATTGCGCTTGACGAAGTCACACCAAGTTTATTGTATCTGTTGAAAAATTACATTGCAAATTGGATTTTTCATACTATCCCGGGAATATGTTGATACGCTTTGTGCCACGAGCGTGTTGAAAGTTATCTATGTCAAGTCTGTACATGACTGCCTTTTTTATCTACTTTTACTTTTTGGTGATCCCTGGTTAAGCAAGTAATTTTAAAGATTTTTCAAAAAGTCTAGATTTGTGCCCAGTTAACGACAATATGTAGGTCTGCCTCGTTGGTTTAGTTGTCGCAAAGCTGCCTGTCAACTGCAGCCCCCTTATTCATAAAAAAATACTATTTTAAACCAAGGATCAACCCAAATTATACCTGTCACTGTCGTTTGCATATCAAAGAATAGAGATGTCAATAGGCTTAATACGGGGTTTAGTTAATGCCGGTATGATCCTCTTCCGTTTAACAATAATAGGGCAGAGGTTAATTAGACTACACTCACATTTCGCCAGTTATGGTACAGTTCTCAATGTAACAGGGGGTGAACGGGTGAACCTATTACCATTATCCGGATACCAATACAGCCATCGTGCAGCTACTGAGACTGTCTAATAGAAAAGCCCAAATCCACTTTGACCTACCCAAGATTCGAACCCAGGACCTCTTGCTTAGCACTAGCGTTTGCATTCACTAGTTCCGGAATGTTCAAGACTTTTTCTTCTTTCATTTTACTTTATGGTCTTTCATTAAACTCGGATACAAAAAAAGTTACATCACAGTAATATTATAAAGACGAAAATTTGTGAGTTATTATAGTTCTTAACGCTCAAACAGCTGGACTAATTTTGATAAAATTTGGTATAGAGGTAGCTGACATCTTCGATTACCACGTAAGATATGCTAGGCTTTTTATCCCGATAAATGTACCGGGTAAAACCGCGGGGCGCAGCTACTAGTACGTAAATTTATATTATGCATTATGAAAAACATCCTGCGGCGATTGATAAATGCAAAGCAATGTCGATAGAAAAAGCTATTACATTATTCAAACATCGCTTGGCTGACGAACGATTTCTATATTGACGTCTTATTAACTCAAAGAATTTCAACATGTGTACTTCTTTTAAGTACCTACAGACTAAAGTACAAGGTAACAAGACTAACATAACCTAACATCAGGCTTGTATTCCCCGAACACGTAAGCAGAGGTGTACCCTAAGTACATCCGCATTTCGTCGGTTATGTTACCCCTATGCTATTCTGAAACACTAACATCATCTCGCACGTCACCTCACTAAGCGCTAGTGTCTTTGATCAACAATATACTAGATTAAGGATCAAGAAAAAATCATATCGCATAAGTGGCCGAGAAAGCAGGCCCCTTAACGTCCTAATGTTGGCTACGATTGGAGCATACTAAATTCGAATAAGACCACAAAATTATTCGTGCACTTATTTTTCGGGCCAATCTTGAATCGTTGATCGGTAATCTAGTACATTGTTGATCGAATCTAGTGTCAAACCTCACTGCGGATTTAGAAGTGAGTTCGTAAGATGTCTTTAGAATAGCACCGCAGGTCCCAATGTATTAAGGGGCGAGCCTATTGCCACCTACCGGGCACAAATCCAGACTTCGTGCTGCTACTGAGAATTACCTAATGGCAAAACCCAATAACACTTTGCCTGACCCGGGATTGGAACCCAGGACCTCATGTTCACCAGTCGCGCGAAGCATTCACTAGACCAACGCGGCTGTCACGAGAAGCTACCTCTTATTTTAAATTTACTCAATATCTGTCTTAGCATCCCTTTTCACAAAAAAACAAAAGCTTGGCTGTATACATTCTACTACTTACCAATAAATATTACAAACAGTGTAAATAACTGTAAAACGCGTATGTAAATTATATGGAACGCAATACAGCGCATATGGCGTGAATGTTAGCACGCAAACACATCGTTATTGGCACCGGAGCGGGATCGAAACGGAACCGAGCCAATCTACTTATCTAACTATTTACTGATTATGCATGAAGGGGTGAATATTATATTCAACCCAAAGAGGGTAAGAGATCTGGGTGCCAGTATTGAGCCTCCACATTAATTTATAGTCAAAGACAGTCTAACAACTAAAATGGGTGAAAAGTCAACCCCCAATTGTAATACGCAAGCTTGAACCTAGCCGAGGTGCAGGCGAGTCTGCACTATTAATGATTTTTAAGTACTTACGTCCGACGCACCATTGTTGACTAACCAATTTCTACACCACGGCATAAACTGTTTCTATGTTCTTCTTCTTCTACGTGTCGGCATGAGCCAAACGTCTCACAAGGAAACAGGTCATAGATTGGTCAGTCAACAAGGATGGTAGCGAGGTTGATTGCCCAGGGTGCGACGAAGGTACTTAGGTGTAGTCTCTCGTGGACGGTCTCAACATGAACCCTAATTTCCCCATTTTTAAGATTTAGCCTTAAGTTAATAATTGTAGTACTTACGTTGGGATTGACATAGTCACAAATGTGTACTTAAATCCCTAAATAAAAATAGAAAAAAAAAGAATATTTTGCCGATTCGAAGATTAAGAACAAACAATAACATCCCTAACAATACGATCAGAACTTTACCTGTTAGCTTGATGTTAGTGTATTCATGAAGGGATAGTGTGATATTTTTAGAGTGAGTGTTGTTTGACCTTTGGCCATTGCGCCAAACGGGTCACGGTCATCGGCAGCCAAAGTTAAGTGGCGGTTTCACAATATTTTGGGTACTTCTTCTTTTTATAGTTTGGTTGATGAAAAACCTCGTGTAAGAGTTTAAACCACCTGTAGGCCTCTGACATGGTTTAACACACCGTTGAAAAATCTCTTAAATGTGCCGGTTTCATCACGATGTTTTCCTTCACCGTTTTTAGCAACAGAAAACGAATTTATAGTACGTACATAAATTCGAAAAGACATTGGTACATGACGGGGTTTCAACTCGCGACCTTTGACTTGGCAGTCCAACGTTCATACCACTCGGCTATCAGTGCTCTTTAAATTATTTTCATATAAAAAATCACGCCTGGTGGTTCCAGATTCCGAGCCACTAATTCCCATGGCGCGTTGTTCGGCTCGGCTCCGGCGCGGCCCGTGTTATAACGCCCCGTGAGAAGCCACCATTAGTTTCACTTCCCAGTGGCAGAAGAATATGATGTAATGTCAATTTATTCCTCACGAACTGATTAAGATATTTACCAGAAATATGAATTATACTGGAAGATAATTGGTATTGTTTTAGTCAAAAACGTGAGTGCCAGTAATTGCATGCGATCAAGCCGCGGTTTCATTACTATTGTCATAAATCACGTGGCATAGCCAGACTTCGCACGGTATTGTTCGTTCAAAAGCCATCAGTTTTCAAACGCTGAAGATAACTGCAGTGAATGTGCTGTTTATTGTACGAAGTAGAACTTGAAAAACTGTTGCTAATGACATCAAATGTAGGTTATTCTTCTGACGTTTGTCAATAATAATTGCATAATTATAAGTTCATTTGTTTGTAAAGACTGTCTAAATTAGTCTAGTGGTCGCTAAGCGCGACTGCTGAGCAAAGAGGTCCTGGGTTCTAATCTCGGGTAATGCAAAATGTCATTGGGCTTTTCCGTTAGGTAATTCCCAGAAGCAGCTTCTGGTTTTGTACCTGGTTGAAGACAATATTAGTCTGGCCCGCTATTACACTCTTATCATTTCCTATGTAAAAAAATTCTTTATTTATCTACGGTAACTTCACAGCTTACATATTATATACAGTTATTTCATTTGAGCAGTACGCCAACAATGAAGTACAGAAATTGTTATACAAAATAATTAATTAAGAGTGAACAAAAAATCTATACTTACTAAAGATATTACATTAAATTTTACTTGTTGTGTGTGTGTGTGTGTGTATGTGTGAGTGTGTGTTGTGTTATTGTGTATGATGAGTGATGACAAGAAACCTTCATAGTACAGTACTTTGTAAAAGTATATAATGGATTGCGTCAAGTTATTACGTAAATTATAATTTACGTTATGATTTCTTTTGCACATTCTACTCAAATCAAACACGTCGTTTAAAACATTTATCCATGACATAATATAGAAAGCCGGCAAATGCGTATTCCTTTTACATGATTACAAACGAGTCCGGTACAATATGAGATAATCGGATTTATTATACAAAAG
This sequence comes from Abrostola tripartita, assembly GCA_905340225.1. Taxonomy (NCBI): domain Eukaryota; kingdom Metazoa; phylum Arthropoda; class Insecta; order Lepidoptera; family Noctuidae; genus Abrostola; species Abrostola tripartita. The sequence continues at coordinate 6,076,870 of HG996510.1, read as the reverse complement.
CTTCAAAAAACTTCCGATTCATTCTTGTATCGCTTATTATATTGACAGCCATTTTCGAATTAATACGGTAACCTTCATATTAATTTACGCATTTGTTTGTTAACATATTACAATATTGTTAAAGTAATAATGTATCATCATACTTGTGAGGGGGTAGGCAGAGAAGTATACTGACATTCCGCCAGTTATGATATAGAAAGCAAGCTTATTGCCATCAACCGGGCACAAATCTAGACTCCGTGCTGCTACTGAATTACCTAATGGAAAAACCCACTTTGCCCGACCCGGGGATCGAACCCAGGACCTCTTACTTGGCACTCAGCTATCCATACGAATATTTTAAATGTGAAAGTAGCTCTGTCTGTCTGTTACATCTTCAAGTCTAAACCGCTGGACAGATTTTATGAAATTTGGCTTGTAGAAAGTATAAGACGAGAAACTGCTACTTTTTTTTAATTCAACTCTCCAATAGGATTGAATAGCTGTTAGCGCGGGCAAAGCCACGAGCAAAAGCTATATACACATATATAATACTAACCAACAATCTCAATTAACGCGAGCGAAGCCGCGGGCAAAAGCTAGTAATCTATAAAATTAGAACATTAACGAGCCAAAACAATTGACTATCAACATTAGCAAAAAAAATATTCGTAAAAAGGAATGTCTTATTTCAACTGTACTTCGTACTGAATTGTGTTGATTACAGCGTTTGGTGTATGTAAATACAAAATACACATATTTCACACTGATTCTGGGCCTTTTTTCAGACGAATTTAAACACCCCTGATTCATTAAAGCATACTCGAGCGAGACAAATGTAAAATTACAATTTTAAAAATTCCAGTTTCCTCTCTTCATTTTGTACAAAATAATTCAGTTTATCATTCATAATTAAACGTTAACGAAATCTCATTATTCTTGTACATAAATGTTTAATTAAGGAAGTATTGAGGCGGGTAATAACATCGTTATACAAGCTATTATCATTAATTACTTTAAACAATTATATTGATTATAATTATGTTACCTATACGCCCGGTTGATGGCAATAGGCTCGCGCCCTATTACATTGTCACACAATAGGCGAATTGTGGCCGTATTATAGGTACACTGCTGCCTACTCCTTCGGCGTATCAAGGCGTTATCGGCATCCCTAAATATTATAATTTTGTAACCTTAGCGTACTTTACAATACTTATGAAAAAAAAGGTTGTAAAAGTATGCCTATTAGCGTTTCCGATTGAAAAAGCCAGCTAATTAATTTATACCTGTAGGCATGAGGAGTGGGCTGCTATTAAGGTGAGTATTCACTAGAGCATTTACTTGTAACCGTGTTTTGAATTTAATCGTATTTTGAACACGACACTCGATTTTTTGTTACAACCCATAGGTGAATAATGAAGTGCACAGCAATAATAGCCGAGTGGTATGACCGTTGGACTGCCAAGTCAAAGGACGCAAGTCCAAACCCTGGCACACACCAATGTCTTATCAAGTTCATGTGCAAAACATCGTGAGGAAACAGGCACACCTAACAGATGTTTCAATGGTGTGTAAACCCATGTCAGAGGCTAACGAGTTACGAGAATTGACCAACATATATAAAGAATCAACGAACGTATTTCAAAAAATGAGCAAATTTCAACAAGAGTTAACGCTAGTTAAAAAGAAATGTTACAGGTAAATACTACACAGCGTCGAGCGATCGCAGAATCGTTACATTACTTGGAAATGTTCGATAATGTGCTTCTTCTTCGTATCGGCATAAGCCAATAGCCACATGGAATAGATCATGCCGTGGTGTAGAGATTGGTCAGTCAACAAGGATGGTAGCGAGGTTGACCGTCCAGGGTGCGCTGGACGTACAGTATCGTCACTCGTGGAGGCTCTCTACTAGCACCCTGGGATTTTACTCTAGTGTATACACACCTTTAGCAGAGTCGTGCTCGAAATATCCTTAATGTCATGCCAGGTCTTGACCTTAGAGTTATTATTAGCTTCATTAAAGATTCACTTGAAGATTCATATTGAATTAGGCGAAACATACAATTTTGTACGACAAAAATATATATTTGTGTTAAAGAAATACGAATGTAAGTGCCCTTACAATATCACTAGGAAATCAATAATGTAATTTCTAATTTTCTAATGTTGTATAATGTGGTATTAAACATCGCTGTAATTAGAATATCAAAAATATTTTGATATCCTTTGTCATTTCTGTAAGTCATCCAAAAACTAGTTTAATCATTAGCCTAACTACGATACCTTCAACAAAAACACCAATACTCACACATAATTGCTAACCTGATCTCAGCATAAACTCACACACAGATAGCAGTGAAAAAATAACGTAATCACACGCTACCAAAACCGCTGGTTAACACTAAGTTACACAGACACCACTCACGAGAATACCACTGTTAAACACCACCCACACATACACAATCCAAACAAAATACTCAAATAAACAATTAGGTGCAGTTTTAATAGAGAAAATTTGATTTGTAACAACAAAAGAATGGCGTAGAGCCCGCGTAGACCCGGCCGCTACGAGGCTCCGCTACGGACTGACGTAGACCCGAAGTTGGAGGGAAATAGATTTGCGCACGCTACGCCGACCGCCACAATTTGGTACTTGGGATCTTATTGAAAACGTGGGAGAGTTCTGTGGGGTTGAATGGGTTATGAGTTTTTAATGGTATGCAAACACGTTCATACTCCCTTTACGCTCACTGTGACAGAGGCTCCAATAGTTACCGTCGCAGGATTATATTGCACAAAGGTACTTAGCTCTGAAAAGTACTATTATAGTTCTCGGAGGATTAAGGGCCAACGCACACCTCCCTAATCCCCGCCTTTAGTGTATTTAAACGAGGATACAATGCATGTTTGAAAGTTTAAATGAGCGATGCGATTTTTTTATTTTTAACCGACTTCAAAAAAAGGAGGAGGTTATCAATTCGACTGTATTTTTTTTTTTATGTTTGTTACCTCATAACTTGCGACTGGGTGAACCGATTTTCATGATACTTTTTTTATTTGTAAGCTGGTGCTTCCCGTGTGGTCCCATTGTCACCATTTCAATACCTGATGATGGGGTCTTGTAGAAATCGGGGGAACTCTTCAATAAATAACAGCAGATTAACCGCGATTGTTGCTATAGCATATCTAAGCATTGTTTACGCCATCACACAACATAATATCACGCCTGTACTCACTACAAAGGTTATAAAAACAATTCCGAAAAAAAAATGTTCATGGTCACTTACAACGTTTTCCAAAAAAAACGCAATAAAAATAATTAGATGTTTGTTCTGATGAGATATTCGGTTATATGAACAAAACTCTTCAAATTTCATGCGTCCTAATTACGTAAGCTGATCCGTGATCGCGGTACTGTCCCTGGGTAACTGTGACCCTGGAACTTAAAGGGCTATTGAAGGAACACTGTGGATGAGTATGACAGTAGTATGACTGTCAGTACAAGTCTGACAGTCCCTCCACCCAGGGTGGAATGACTCATTGGATGATTTTGCCTCGTAAATAAAAGGTGTATTATGACTTACTTATGTACTACTGACTTACTTATCTACCTTCATTATCGGAAGACAGATTTCGTAGTCTTGTCATTTCCTGCAACGATCTATCGTCGTGTGGTTTATTATATTTCACTAAATACCCATTTCACAAAACAAAATTTAAATCGCTAAAATGGTCATACAAGTAGCAAAACCACATTAGCAGAATCTAAAGCAAAAAAATCGTGAAATAAAAAAATTTAAATAAAAAATTATAACCTCCTTCAAAAAACTCAAAAGTGAAAAATAATATTTTATCACTTCACTTTACATAAGCGAAGTGGAAGTCATGACATCCCAACATCCATTAAGCGATTCAGAAAAATAGTACTTATGAGAATGCTGCCATACGTGCGTGGTTCATAGTTTAAAAGCTAACACTATAAACTAAGCGAACGCATAGGATTTGGCGCCGACTTCCACTTCGCTTATGTAAAGTGAAGTGATAAAATATTATTTTTCACTTTTGAGTTTTTTGAAGGAGGTTATAATTTTTTATTTAATTTTTTTTTATTTATATTTTTTGTAATAAGTAGCAATTTTGGCGCGAACTTATTGTTATTTTTAGGTTATATTTAGTTTTAATAAGATACAATAATAGTTACCAAATTGAGTGTAAGCGTGTTTGTAGTTTTCTTATGACTCAATCAACAAACTTTTATGTTCTAAATTGAAAAAGGATATATTATCTAAATGGCATAATGAGCACAAGAGCTGGGCTTGTCCCAAAGAAAAAAATATGGGTAAATGAAGGAATAAAAAAGGTAGGAATATAATATGGCCTCCATGGCCTGCAGGCTGCGTAAGGCCACCAACAGTCTCTTGATTGGTTCTCAGATCGGTGGGATTGCCCTCTGCTGCGCAACTGGGTAAGGATCCACACCATTTGTATGTTCATACTAACAGCGAGGCAGACGCAAACGAAGATTGCGAGATGACCTAGACTCCTTTATGGAGGACTGGGCATCGACAGCCCTTAACAGAGTCGTGTGGAGGGAGAGTGGGGAGGCCTTTGCCCTGCAGTGGGACATTACAGGCTTGTAATAATAATAGTCATTAATTTTGTTATATTAACGCTATTGACTACTTGTCTGAAATAAAGAAAGAATTTGAATTGCAACATATTTATTCATTAGAGATAGAACTGTGTTAGTACAGTAGATAGATCTGTGTCCCAAAAGATACCATGCCCAGTAATCTGTGATAACTCAAGGGGTCCTGTCACATTAAATCTGTTATTTATCCCCTCAGGGTGTTCAGGGACGGTAGTGCGAACAAGGTATTCACATTTTATATCATAAAAGTGTTATAGTCCAATGAAAACCTATTTGCTTATATTACTCGTATACTAAATTAATTTATTCAAAGTTTTAGGCAGTATTGCAGTCGAGCTAAAAAATTTTTTTTTTTTTAATCGTCGCCCCACTAAAAATTTCTTCTGTATCGTAGGTGCGATTCACAAACATGAAATATCACATACACAAATACCCAGACTCGGGAAAATGTGGATCGCACAAATTTTTGCCCCGTGCGGGAATCGAACCCGCAACCCTTAACGCAGCAGTCCAATCGCTTAGCCACTGCGCCAATCAGATCGTCAAATTAGTCGTCTGTATCAAAGTACAACCACATACACAAAATGATGTAGATGATTGTCCCCAGTCTAGGTGTTTGTGTATGTGATATTTCATGTTTGTGAAACCCATCTACGATACAAGAGAAAATCCCAATGTTAAGCGACGTTTTTAAAAGAAAAATACTACCTCTACATGGCAAAACAGCCGGCAATGTGCTACTATACCCAATATGTTAATAATAGAGCAAAAACAGTGAGGTCCGGCCCAAAAGTTACACCGGTAAAGCTATTAAATTCACATCCATAAATCATTTTTACCCTATTAATTTGTGATTCAGTAATTTGTACCACATTAACAATTCATAAAATTACCTGCTCTATGTACCACAATGCCATCAATTCAGGTCAATAGATTTCATTATCATCATGCCAGCATTCCCTGAAGGGGTAAGCAAAGGTGTAAAGGTACCTTATATTTCTCAATGTAATAAGAAGCAAGCCTATTTCCCTCAACCGAGTACAAATCCAGACTCTGTTTTGCTACTGAGAATAACCGGATGAAAAACTTAGTGACACTTTGCCTATCCAAGGATTCGAACCCAGGACCTCGTGCTCAGCAGTCGCGCTTGGCAACCAAAAGTCAAACGAGGCAGTGTAGAGAAAGTAAATGGCGTAGGTAGGTATATCTACGTCACAAAGTAGATTCGCTTTTGTTATTTGTGCTTTTATGACGTGATCTGAACATTTATACATTAAAAAGCAAATATATATTAAAAAAAAAAAAAAAAAAATACAAAATCGCACGTAAATGTCAAGTCGAAATCTACAGGAAAATTAGGTGTTATGCAGTATAAACTGGAACCTGAGTCAAGAACTGACTTTAATAAAACACTACTAATAAAGATATGGCTAGCAGGACGACCCGTCACCACATGCAGCGCCCGTTCACGAGCTAACGCACGGATCAGCCATCACCCCGCTCGCCATATTTTAGAGAAGGGGGAGACCCGACGAATGACGCTACCGCATGCATTGACTTCTAAGGGAGCATGACGAACCAGCTTACCAACACACAAAAACGAAACAAGAAACTAGAAACCGTGTTTATTCACATCAACTTTACTTTAGGGAAGTAACAGCAATGATAACTGTTACTAAATAGTAACAAGTATTAATGCTGTTATTTTGGCGTTACAGTAACAGGCATAACAGTTACTATGTTCGACTTGTTATCACCCAAGTCTATTTACAATTCGCGTTCACTTTATTTGAGTTTTTCTCGAAATATTTGGCTATATATCTGCCGGCTACAATCATCGGCCGTTTTTGCCAGTCTGTAAGTGTTTGCTTACTGGATGTCACCTGAAAATAAAATATTATTAACTTGTGTGACTGCTAAATCAATTACTGTACAGTGGAAAGATAAAAGACATTATGCAAATGTACATTTAAATTTAAAAAATATATTGTGCCATTACACCCCTACATACGAACGGATTAAAAATAAAATCGCCTCTTACGACTGGCTTGCTCGACATGGAATGTAATGGTATTTCTAATCCGTTTTCTCACGGAACAAGTTACTTATTATAATTACCCGCTGTGAATAATACTTGTTACACAATCATTCATGAAATGTGACTCGGTATGATGCCTATAATGGGGGCTACACACGCTACAAGAAATCGTAAGCATCGCATTACAATTTTAAGTGTTATGCCAACTTATACTATTTTTCTCATTCAAATGTTAGGTTTTGCCAATAAAATCTCTACACAGATTAATCGGCAGCATTATGGATGATAGATACCCGGTAGAACCACTAACTACTGCAGTTATACCTACAGGCTGATACAATATTTAAAATAACGCCATCTATCAAACCCAACGCAAACTTAACTAATAAAACTTAATTCAGCGCCATCTATTATCGAGTTTACGAACCTGGTCGCCATGTAGTCTGTTGAGAAAAGTAACGCACATGATACCAGCCCGGATTCCTGCCTCCCTGGTATATGCGGCAAAGGCAGACGCTTCCATTTCAATGTTACGGACGCCTATGTCCGTCAGTTTCTTAAGAAACTTCATCTTGTCAGTTTGTGTATAGTCGCAGAAGGGACCATCTAATCTTCCTTGACCTGAATAGGATAATAAATTAGTGTTAAACATATAATTAGTTCTATAAGCTGACCTATTGTCCGCGGTTTCAACGTCATCCTACATGAGCTAGCTACTTCATACATCTTTTTAAATTACAAACAAACTTACTTTTGCATTTATAATTTTGGAAAAGACACAAAATATATTACTTATTACAATACTACAGTCTCTTGAGACACGTGGCGCTATCTAGCGTCCTAAAGCAATAGTAACCGTTATTGTATTGTACTTTCCCTCGGCAACAGTAAATTTTTTTCTGGATAGAAGATACCAGTACTTTTCTGCATCCCTAACAACGTTAATTACAATTTGTCGGGCCAACTCTATTGCAGTACATACGACCGAATATTCGGTCTAGCGAGCCACATTAGGGCTCATCTAAGAAGGTGATTTCAGGGGTCCCGGTCGCCTTTGTCGAAATCGACAAGGAGGACTATATATATGCAAAAATCGGTTCAGTAATTTAGGCGTGAAAAGGTAACAAACTAACTATCGCATTAGTTTTCAAAAACTCTGACCTCTATAAAAGTCATCAGCACCCATAGTCCCTCCAATATAGATACCGAAGTCATCGTTTTCCGAGTTCAGCGAGTAGAGTTCCTGGCACACTCGCGAGTCCAGTAGGGCAGGCAGTCTTCGAGTTTCACCTAGCACTGGCTGAAGAAAGAAAGAAATTATAGGCAAAACATAGAACAATTTAGGCTTATACTTTATAGTCTTATCAATCAAAAATTCTGTAAGGCATAAGAGATGAAATGAATTCTGTTTTCTTCTCACACAGCTGTTTGTGCATCTACCGTGCTCTATCTCGCTCGCCACTACCTTTGGGAGAGGGCTGTTATATGTTTGGCGTACCTATCTGTATATATTTCTGTGGCACGGTGCTCCTAAACGATGGATGGTTCTTAGTTGTAATTTATTTTATGTTGCAGGTTAATAACATTTTTACTAAATTTTTTAAATTATACATTATTTACATATTCATACAATATGCAAGACGTGGTGCATACACCAATAATTATTCAGATGGAGAAGAACATGTTACCAGTTCAAGGCTACTTACAATATCATAAGTTTTCTCTAAATTCCCATTAAGCCCGTACGATGAAACGACGACGGAGCCTGGTGGTATATCAAGGCCACCGCTTGTGCCGATCCTCAAGATCACGGGGTCTTTCACCTTTGCGTAATGCAACAACTTGATCACTTCTTGCAGTACCGTCGTCATTGAAGGGATTCCTATACCATGCTGCAAATAATCAGAATAAAAACGGCAATAGAGACACGACTATTTCCTACAAATTAAAAACAATATTTAACGTGTAACGGAGGGTATATTTATCCAAAACGGGAGAAGAATCTGGTCTTAGCTTATATAGGCCGCAGTGACCGAATTTCATTCAGAACATTTTAAAACTTTAGTGAGTGTTATCCATATTATGTAGGTTGGTACTATAAATGCCGGTTTTACTCACGTGTATATTCTAAAATACCTAACTAGTTTCGGATTCAAATGGAGCGCCAATACATGAGCTGATGACGCGACCGCCCCGTCACCAACTCAAGAACATTATAACACTAATATTATTAAGGTGAAAATGTATATGTTTGTTGGTTCTTCACGCTCAAATAGCTGAACCGATTTTGCTAAAATTTGATATGGAGGTAGCTGACACCCTGGATTATTAAATAGGCTTTTTTCCGATAAAATGTAGCAGGTAACACCGCAGGGCGCAGCTAGTCTACTATAAATGCCGGTTTAGTCACATGTTTATTCGGGAATTCCCAACTATCTTCGGACTCAAACGGAACCCCAATTTATGTACCTACGTTATTATTATTTGTAGCAACACTTACGCTCACGCTCAGGACGGGTCCTACTTTGAACATCGCGTATCTTTGCGAGTGTTTGGTCAGGTTCACTGGCTTCTGGTCCTTCCCCGGTACGTCCAATACTTCAGCCATGTACTGCGCGAAGGCCTTCATGCGGCTCTTTGTACCGCCCATACACACGAACTGGAACATTATATGACGCCTGTACTCAAAGAGGTGAAATGTAAACATGCATTACACCCTTACCATGAACACTTAAAGCAGTACCTACAGTTTACGTTGTAGACGCGAGACGCCGCTACGTGCAATGTAATGCCACGTCTCCCTTCCACAACGTAAGCTTCCCTGCTTTAAGAGTTCATGGTAAGGGAACAGATTAACTTTAGAGCATACAAATTTATTTTTTTATGAAAAAAAGAGGTAGGCAGAGGTGTGTTGTACATCACTCACATTTCGCCAGTCATGTTATAAGTCCCAATGTGATAGGGGGCGAGTCTATTGCCATCAACCGGGCACAAATCCAGACTCCGTGCTGCTACTGAGAATACGCAAACCTAATGGAAAAACGCAATAACACTGCACGACCCAGGATTCGAAACCAGGACCTCATGCTCAGTAGTCGCGCTTAGCGACCACTAGACCAACGTTATTTAACTGATTGTAATCACTTAAAATTGCATCAATAGATAAGTTACAAGAATATTAGATTAGGTAAGATTAAATGCAATTGTTGTTATCATTAGTGGTACTTAATATCGAGTGATAATACATATTTAGGTATTAATTATTTCCTAGTAAAACTACACGTGAAAGCTAACAGTCTCTTTCTTTACCCTCATCAGAGTCCTCTAAACCTGAGTTTTGGAACTAGATTTCAAATCTTCCAAGTGCTCTTTTGTAGCCTATATGAAATAAAATGTATGTAGTATGACCATAAATATGACTAGTCGATATAAAAAACTTTTATTGCGCAAAAGAATTTAATAAAAAACAATAAGATCTTGATTCGATCCTTCTTCTTATCGTATGGTTGTTGAACAACCTGGTGTCAGAGTTTAAACCGCCTGTAGGCCTCTGACATGGCTTTACACACCGTTGAAAAATCTCTCAGGTATGCCGGTTTCCTCACGATGTTTTCCTCCACCGTTTTTAGCAACTGATAACTAATTTTTAGTACGCACATGAATTCGAAAAGACATTGGTGCGTGCCGGGATTTGAACTTGCGACCTTGAATTGGTAGTCCAACGGTCATACCACTCGGCTATCAGTGCTGTTGGTTGTTGAACGATATTTTCAACAATAGAGCTAATCGATTTTGATTCTATTTTTTAAATTAGTTTTCTACCTTCTACAATTTTTGCTGGGATATCTTTACGCCAGAACTCCAAAAAGGGTCTAATTTCGCCTCCAGCCAGACCTACAATTAAAAGTTATTTAAATCAAAATACCTCTCAAACCTCATCATATATCGATTGGATAAGTATTAAATTCTATTAAAAAAAAATCCTTTGTCGTCTCGTCTGTCAGTCTGCACAGGCATATGTATTTGGATATTGGTTTAAAAACCAAGAGTAATTTACTTTAACATCACCAAACAGAGCAGGTAGGTTGTAGTTATGCGTGTCCAGCCCCAGATGGTATAGGACGTCTACATCGAGGTCCAACAAATGCTTGTTCATCAGCTTTATAGTGCCATCGTTGTTCCTGAAATTAGAGGTACAGTCAGCAACATAACATGTTAAGAAACTTTATGTCAAATAATTGAAAGAAACAAACATCAATTCAAGTTATTTTTTAAATTATATGAGCGTACAAATGATGATCTGAGAATATTTAAGACTTTTTACTATAAGGATAAGAAGTTTTTTTTTATAATGGTATGTAAATAAAATTTAATGTTCAGCTACTTATGATGCTGACTGTACCTATTGTACGTGGCAGGTCGACATGGCAATCGAGGTATGATCTGAGGCGCGAGTGAGGGGACACCCAGCATACCCGCTGCAGCTCTAAGTGCTGCACGAGTCCGCATGGATTTCGATCGTGGTCACATTGCTCTTTGCTGTCGTGTATTAAAATGACTTCGCTGGCTTCCTCGTTACGTGTTAAGAGCCATTTCACAAAATTTTGACTCTGCGATGATTTTTCAGAAAACGTGTTGCGGGAGATTAATCACCATATAGCAATTAAGTAATTTTTGTAAATCTATTAGCTTATGTGTCAATGCGAAAGATTGGTCTACATTTTACATGAATATATAAATTCCTAAATACTACCTAAGATGGTAAATTAGGCGTCCGAAATCTTAGAAAACTGCGTACAAATGTAAAATGGCTCTTAATACAAAAAATTACCATGTCGACCTTTCGCGTATAATACATACTTAAATAAAGTCACGCCTGCCGCCTTACCATGATCTCTTAAAACAGGACAGTTTACGTTGAGGAAGCGAGACGCCGCATTACACAGCACGTAGCGGCGTCTCGCTTCTTTAACGTAAACTCTCCTGTTTTAAGTGTTCATGGTAAGGGAGCTGTTCCCCAGAGGGGTAGAATAATTGTAGATAGAGGTACCTACAATTTGAATAAACACTTAAATTTTATAGTATTGTTAATTTCGACACAATGTATTAGAAGTTTGTAGCTAAACATAAAATAACATCACGCCTGTATTCCCCGAAGGGAGATGGTGTATAGTACACCCACATTTCGCCAGTTAATTTACAGGTCCCAATGTAATAGGGGCGAGCCTATTGCCATCAACCGGGCACAAATCCAGACTCCGAGAATTTCCTAATGGAAAGACCCAGGGTTAAAACCAAGGACCTCATGCTCAGCAGTCGCACTTAGCGACCACTAGACCAATGGGACTGTCAAGGCAATGTGAGCTATCTATTAATTACATTTTTGGTTTTCTATTGATTTTTTTGTATTTTCTGCAATTGTTTTTATTTTATTTTTTGTATATTCGAATTTTCTATAGGTCTTCCCACAGCTTATGCGTACTTTAGGTAAGTGCCTATTTATCATTGCCCTCACCTAGGATATTCTTTCCCAGGATGCAGTGTGTCCCAGGTAGACCGGCAGTTGTCATAGTGCTGGGTCAGCCTAGTTAGGAAATCACAGTCGCACTTCATCTCTGTTTATCTGGAAACAATATACTTTATGAGTATCACACTAATTTAATACAGGTGAAAGTTTGTGTGTTTTGATGTTTGTTACTTCTTGACACTCAAACGGCTGGACCAATTTTAATAAAATTTTGTATGGAGGTAGCTGACACCCTGTATTAACACATAGGCTAATTTTAAACCCGAAAAAATGTAGCAAGTAACACCGCGGGGCGCAACTAGTTATACATAGAGCCTCCGCGAGAGGATACTTAAGTACGACCGTCGCACCCTGGACGGTCAACCTCGCTACCATCCTTGTTGACTGACCAATCTCTACACTACAGCATAACCTATTCCATATGGCTTTTGGCTCATGCCGATACGAAGAAGAAGATAAGTATATATACCTATAAGTATGTATACTTCTAGATAAGTATGTATACTTCTAGATAAGTATTTATACTTCTAGATAAGTATGTATACCTCTAGATATCTTAAAGATTCAGACAAAAAATAGCACACAAAAGTGCACTTAAACTAATTCTCATAAACCTTTTGTAAGACAAAGAAACATGTAATAAAAAATCCTTTTAAACTACAAGTCGGTACAAGTTCTTGTTCTTAAAAAGGTAAACAACATACCTTAGTTTTCAAACGCAAATCCAGAATAGCAAGAATGCAATTTACTTAAATATTGTTTTATTATTGCACTATAATATTCGCACTTTATAATACAAAATCGCCTGCACAACTGCTTACCGCAAGCGACTCAATTAAACTAAATTATTCTGTATTTAGATCCCAGTGTCTATAGAATTATAACTATGGAGGTAAACCAGTATACTTATATTATAAGTTATGGGTACAGTACATATCTGACGAATCAAGTGCAGTTTATCAGTAACGAGCTGCAATCGAGTGTGAATTGGATGACTTTTATGTAGCGCATCAGTTAAGTAATTGAACTCGATTGGGCTTTATTAGTTCAAAGAAATGTTTGTTTATAGATGCGTTTAATTTTTTTCAGACTATGAAATGATTTCACGATAGAGGAGGATTGAAATGAAAATTTTGATTTTAGGGCGAATATTATACCTAGTACTATATAATCCGTGGTTCTGCCTACCCCTCTGGGAAACAGGCGTGACTTTAAATTTATGTTTGTATGTATATAACATAAAATATTACAAATAGGTAAAATTTGTTTGTATGTAGGGGGTAACCTTCTGGACAATTCATCCGATTTCCAAAATTCTTTCGCCAATAATTTGGATGGACCTTCCGGGTGGAAATAAGCTACTCTAATTCCAGAAAAGACACAAACATTTTTTCCACGCAGAAGAAATTACGGGCGGATGGTGTTTTAACGTAAAAATTAAAGCTATCATTAAAATTAAATTACGTCTGGACGACCTAAATACACGTTTTTTTACATTTTTTAACATGGGGTGAGCCTTCAGCCATTTATCGGGTTATCTTTTGTCATTAGTGTCTTGCAGTAAATATTAACGTAAACTTCAATGCGGTGGTACTACGACCTTGGCCCAGACTAGATAGTAGCACAGTCTGGTACGAAACTAGATAGTCATAAAGTATCTCGAAGCTAAGCTATCTCTTTTTGAAGCCAAGCAAACGACAAAGACAGGATACACAATGTGTGGCAAAAATCTTTCGTCAAATTAAATAATGTGGTATACTTTCTATGTGACCAACATCTAAATCGCAAAAAATAATAATTTGACCCAAACATTTATGTCGGTCAATTGTAAAATTGGATTTAAAAAGACATGCAAAGTCACGTTATGCAGCGCTAAAATTATGCAGATGAATATACAAATGCATTTCCTCGGCATTCCACAATTTAGATTCCCTGATAATTCTACGTTAGCAATGCTGTTAGTTAAAGTTTGGCTATCACGCGAACGGCCGTGCCGATCCATCGACTTACTTACAACAGTGTTAAATAAACGAAATTGCTAGATAGGGAGTGGTACCTAAGTGTTAAAAAGGGACTTTTCCATTTTTCTATCACTTTACTTTTAGAGACATTTTCAATAGTGGTTTCCCGGTATATCTATTTTCATGTACTTTCTTCAGTTATTTTTGACCGACTGCACATTGTGCCCGAAAAACAGCAAAATACAAGCCATTTATTACATGGGATAACTAAATATTGCCTGCTGAAATGAGCGTACATACAACGCTCCACTGCATATGCCATTAATGACGTAACAAGATCAATGGTACAACTCTTTGCAAATACATAATATTATGAACTAACAGTTATTAAAAAAACAAGAAATAAAACTTAACTATCATCAAATACATAGCAGATAAGTGTCATCATAGAGAAAATATTAGTCTATGGTGTCATAAACCATCCCCTCAAAGGGGTAGTCAGAGGTGTTTTACGTTATTAGCAGTTTATAGGTAAACCCACATTTTGCCCCTCGTCATAAGTCCCACGTTATAAGTGCCTAGTCTATTGCAATACTATTGTATATAATATTGTAAAACTTTAATTAATTAGAGTAAAATCTCTTTAAGCTTAATGTTTTAAAAATCGAATCCAACCAACTTGAAATAAAAAATAAATCAAACAAGTGCTAACGTTTACTATCTGTCATTTTTCTATGATCCATTTTTAGACTGAAATGTTTTTATAAATTATTTTCAGTTAATTTTCATATTAGATTTTAGTTTTTATTTAACTTTTTTTTATACAGTGGACCTAGAATAAGGATTATATCAAAATCATGCCAGAGTAAGCATATATTTTTATATTACAATCTTATGATTTTTGAAGGATGGTCTTTGATGGTAATATTGATTGAACTAGGTGAGATAATAGGCTTGTTTTGCATCAAGACTAACAACCGAGTCATTTTTAAAGAATGTGTCCGCAACGAACTTCACCGAACAAAATAATTTAGGACCTACCCATGTTGGTCTATACAGTATCTAGTCTGACCCAGTTATGATAAAGCGACAATGCTTTAAAAAAATTGTTAATTAATCTAGGTTTAAGAAGACTGCAATTAGTAGACGGCGGTGCACGGAGGTAGCATGTTACACTGAAGAAACAGCCTTAAAATTTAGCAAATAAAATTTAAAAAAAAAGTTAAAATTATGGTAAAAAATACTCTCATATTTATGTTAAATTACTGTCTCTGACTTACCCCAGTCGCACTTATCACAGTTGTATTTAACACTCCAAATGACACTAAGTATTGTGGGGGAACCGAACACTATAGACAGTTATCATAAAATAACAATATCACTAAAGATTGTTTTGTATCACCAAGATCATGGCCGATACACGATGACCCATTGCCCTTCCTGCCGACAGCAAAACGTCGATAAACGTACTAGTTTCGATAAGATGAATTGTTCGACAGTTCGTGGCTAGTTGTTACAAAAGGGTTAATTATTTAATTGAATTAAATTAAAAAATGTTTAATTGAATTAAAAACTGATGTTGGGAATGTAGTTGTCAGTTTGAAATTGTCCTAAGACAATGTCTTAAAATCGATGGATTTTGGAATCTTTACAAATTTAAAAAAACAGACTACAAAGGTGAGGTAGACTAAAAGTAAGGCATATTTCCGGGGCATCGGCAGCAGCGTTCTCCTGTGTAGGTATCGTTCACCATGCTGCGGTTGCCAACCCACCTGCCCAGTGTGGTGACTATGGGTAAACCCCCATAAAGAGTAGCCAAAGAAAACGGCCACCAGTTCCCGGCGTACTATTCCAGGTAACTGGTAGTGATGGGGTTGTGACAACGGGAGAGCGGGCCTTGTGGTGTACCCTGGGGAAGGCCAACGTCCAGCGGTGGACTGAAATAGGCTGATGTGATGACAATGTGATAAGAATGAAAAACGTAATCAGACGGAACGCCTGGCCCAGAAGAATAACGAGATGCTATTGACTCTTGCGCCCTCTTTTGCTAGAGAGTAGGCTACAATGACTATAAATCAAGATAATGAAGAGAGTAAACGGCTTTGCCACACACCGACACGCCGCAAATCGGACGCACCGCGACGGACGTGTCTGCGCTACTGCAGACGATACTCTTCCCATGCGTTTATCCGCGATATCACTAAAAAAACAATTTGGATTTGGACGGCAAAAAATTACAAAGTTATATAAGTTATAAGCATTTTACATTAATTGTCAAACAGAGATAGCATCTTCGTAAAAATGACGTCGCGTCTAAGTTATTGCATAGTAAAATTCACATTGCCCCGTTTATTTAGCGTTTTACGGCACAGGGACAGAGAATACCCGCTCTACAAACTTCAAAACGCTGTATTTCCTCTATTTTTCGAAGGATATTATTTAATTTTTCAGTTTTCCCATCCCTTTGGAATGCTTTTTTTTTATTTCTATTAATTACTACGATTTTTGTAATGTGCTCATCATCCATATTGCCCGTAGGTGCTGCGTGCCATGCCCGGCGGCGGCGCCGTGTGCGCCGTCAGCCGGTATCAAGTCCGGCCCGCGGGATGGCCAGCTCATCGACGGCAAGCAGGAGCACCCCTGCCCTTGCCGCACGTGTTGCTGCGGCAAACCACAACTTGTTAAACCGGTAACTATTCAAAATTTCTTTTTTTTTATTTAATTTTGGCTGATTCCTTGGTCTAGTTGTTGCTACGCGCGATTGCTGAGTTTGAGGCTCTGGTCTCGAATCCCAGGCAATTGTTAGTGTGTTTTTTATTGTACAATCCTCAGTAGAGCAGCAAGGAGTCTCTGGATTTCTACCCGGTTGATAGCAATAGGCTCGCCCCCTATTACATTGGGTCCTATAACATAACTGGCGAAATGTGGGTGTACCTACTATATAGTATACATAGCATGTCTGCTTGCCTCTTCGGAAAATACAGGCATGATGTTGTTTATGTTAATTATTGGTGAAAGAATTTTGGGAACTAGATAAAGAGTTTCAAAAATTACTCCCTAGGTACAAACAAAAAAAAGAATTTAACTATTTTTAATTTTTATTTATATAAACGATTGCAAAAATTCTCGGCGAAAGCTAACGACACCATTTTTCGTCCAGTGCTATAAACAGCCTCGCATCCCGGACTCGTACGCGCCGCGACGATGCTACATGAGACCGACGGCGCCGGTGGAGTCTTGTACGACCTACAAGATGTCGTACCTGCCCGTGGACGGGTGCCGCAACCTGCGCGGAGAGGCGCGCAAGCCGGCACCCAACCTGGTGCCCAGCTGCGAGCCCATGGAAGGCTGTACTGTGCAGAAGGTAAAAACTTAAATACTATAATTATTTAGAGTTGTGCCTCGCAGTTTTATCGGCGTAAATTTGAATCCTTATTCGAAGGACACGTAGCGCCTTGAATGATATCATGCTTTCCCTCTGGAACAGTTTTTTTTTTCTGGATAAAATGTACCCTTGCCTTTTCTCTCTCTGACAACATACATCGATGGCCCCTATGTAAACTGGCGTAATATAAAATTTTACAGGAGAGCACTTTGAAGATTTACAAAAAGTTTGTTGGTATAACTTTTTAAATTGCTCTAAATAACACTGCACATTTTGAACGTTGCCCGCGGTTTTACCTTGCTCCTACAGGAACTAGTGTTATTCTAAAAATATCGGCTAAACATAATTCTGTAAAGTTTCAGCAGAATCCGTGTTGTAGTTTTTCGTGAAGGACAAACATATTTATACATTCATCCATCCACCCTCACAAACTGCGGGGTGTTTATCCTTATTTATGTAGAATTAGCAAAAAGTAAGGTAGAATAGGATAGTAGAATACTCCCAACACCCAAAGTCACTTTCTAGCTGTCGTACCTGCCGAACCCGACCTGCGTGACGCAGCCGATCCGGCCGTGCAACCACGACATGTGGGGTCAGGGCCCCATGCAGAACATCACGACGCAGCGCCACGACTACGTGCCGAAGCCCTGCGTACTTAGGGAGAGCTGCAAGCCGCCTGCGAAGTTCCACTGCGTCGAACAGCCTTTTGAGAGTATGAATACATTTATACTATCAACGGAGAAACCCAATTGCATTGTGCTCGACCTGGAAATTGCCCAGCCTCCTTACCGCGAACTCTTAAAACAGGACAGTTTCCAGACAATTTCTAGGTCGGGCATAATGCAATTGGCTTTCTTAGGGGCTTTCAAAGGGTAGGACCTCATGTTATCTAATCTGTCTATCAGTCTTTGCTTGAGACACAATACAAAAAGGAAGGTAGAAGGTATCTGTGAGCCCAGGGGAGAAAGCACCTTCACAGATTAAACCGTTGGACAGCCAAATCAAAGGTCGCAAGTTCAAACCCCGGCACACACGTTTCTTTTCGAATTCATGTGCGTGTTATAAATCAGTTATCAGTTGTAAAAACGGTGAAGGGAAATATCGTGAGGAAACTGGTACACCTGAGCAATTTTTCAACGGTGCGTAAAGCCATGTCAGAGGCCGACAGGCGGTTTAAACTGGACACCAGGTTGTTCAACAACCATACAATAAGAAGAAGAAGAACGTTTAACAGCACCAAACGGAGCTTACCGCTTATTTTGGAGGATTGAAGCAAGAAAAAGCGTCTATAAAACCAACTTTATGTTCCAGACCGCACAATTAACAAGTTGTCGTACTTGCCACCCGAGAAGATTGAGCTTACGAAGTCGTTCGCGCCTGACCGGTGCTACGAGCGACCTGCTGCCAAGATGGAGGGCACCACCACGCACAAGATGAGCTATATGCCGAACCAGGTATACTCAACGTTAGATAGCCTAAAGAGATAGAGCTAGTCGGGCATTCCTGAACATACACTTGACTAAAAACTGCATATTATAATATAGTAAATAATTGGGAAATTACTCACGAACGTATTAATAAAGAAGTTGATAGAAAATATTGTGTACAATGCGAATTGTGTAAAATACCTCATACACAAACACCCCACCAGACTGATCTGCTGATCACTTTTTGCCCCATGCGGGAATTGAACCGCAAACCTTAGCGCAACAGTCCAACCGCTTAAAAATTCAAATAATCGAAAAAATCCTTAAAATCTGGCAACTAATTAACAAAGTTTATGAAAAGCCTATTCGATGAGTTTAGAAATGTGATATTATATTCATAAATTTCAGATTCTGCCCAAAGAGCCGTTACCGTGGGCGTGTAAAGGACAATATCAGAAACCGTGTCAAAAATTAGACAGCAATACAACTTACGGGATGAGGTATGTTGAACTAGATATAAGTATTTTGCCTTTTCAAGGCGAAAGATCGAGTTCAGTGGCGTACCATATGTGAGGCCTATGTCAAGCAATGAACTGAGATAGGCTGATGATGATGATGAAGACGAAAGACTTAATAGCTTCATGAAATATAACAAACGTAACAAAACATCAAGCCTTAACACCCCCAAATGTACTTTACGCAAAGGTGTAGAGACACCTACATTTCGGCAGTTATATAATAGATCTGAATGAAATAGGGGGCTAGCCTATTGCTATCGACCAGGCACAAATCGTTCTGGTACTAAGAATTTCCAGATGGAAAAACCCAATAACATTTTTGCCTTTTGGGAATCAAATCCAAGACCTCATGCTCAGCAGTCGTGGTATGAGACCACTAAACCAAGGAGGCAGTTCTGAAAATGGAAAATTATTCAGTCTTTTCATATCTTTAACTCCAACAAGCCTTATTAAGTACCTGTACTATAATGGTTTTACAAGTATTTGAATGAAGCGCAATATTCCAACGTTAGATCACAGTATGATGTTTTCATCCCACCACATTTACGAATGATAGACTAATGTACTAAATGATCGTTTTTCAGTTATCTAGACGCACAGAGCGACTGCCGGCGGCGCGCCATTATACCGGACAGTTGTAACAACCCCGTCACCGCATCTAAGAGATTTGAGACGCAGACCGTCTACAAAAACAGGTATGACGTCACTTTGGTTAGTCAAAGTAGCCAGGAACAGGAAAAAGCACGTTGGGTTGACGACGTCAACAAATTCTATGAACAACTGGACAAGAGACGGTCAAAATAGTAAAGATAGGCAGAAAAGCGGAGGCTAATACCCAGCAGTGGATGTTAACTGATACCGGGCTGAAATGATAATGATGTCATCACTCTCTTTCGACTTCAGGCGGGTCACCATGAGCTTGCGTTGCAGGACATTTTTCCATTGTGGAAAAGAGACACTGCACGTAACCGTGTCTCGCTTCCACAACGGAAAATTCAATGCAAGTTCATAGAAACCCCGCAGTTCTTCACGGCCATATCAGCTTACCGTCTATGACTATGAGTGTACCTAATCCCAAATAGTTCTCTTATACACTATAATATCCTACTTACGTAGATAAAATGTATGATTTACTAACTGCAGTCTGCCCCGCGGTTTTAGCTGCGTTCAATCTGCGTTAACGCCGGTGAAACCGCGAAATACAGTTAGTTTCATTATAAATGATAGCCTAATTATGCCATTTTGATGTATGAGCTACAACATTGAAAGTTTCATCAAAATCGGTCCTGCAGTTTTTGCGTGAAGGAATAACAAACTTCCACTATCCACCTTGCTATCCTATCCACATCCAGATCTTTTACTTTTACAAATTTTTAAAAGAAAAGGGTTC
This sequence comes from Abrostola tripartita, assembly GCA_905340225.1. Lineage (NCBI taxonomy): Eukaryota > Metazoa > Arthropoda > Insecta > Lepidoptera > Noctuidae > Abrostola > Abrostola tripartita. Next base: position 6,055,988 of record HG996510.1, on the reverse strand, counting down.
AAATGACTAGTAATTTATGTGAACCCTCTCCCTCCGCTTTTGCTGTGCCCGACAGGGTCCATAATGATCTGTTTTATTGATAAGTCTACCTTATACTAGCCTTATACCCTACATTATGAAACGCAATAAAGTACTGACGTCATGCTACTGTTTATTATTTATTTAACAAACATGGGTTTCTTCGACAGTTACCTGCCAACGAGGGCTCCTATCCCGCAGCCCATAAAGCCGCTGTCGAACCTGGTTCCGTCTACAGCACAAATGGAGGGCGATACAGTACAAAAGGTAGATAACTTGTTTCTTCACTGTCCAATCAACAAGGGGGCTAAAATTTCCACTTTATCAGAATCATATATCATTAGAATGATCATCATAATCATATAAGCATTTAGTTACGATTATAATTTAAGTCATAGTCATAATTAACATACATCTTCAAGAATAACAGCAGCAAGTAAGAAATCATCTCGAGACAGGGTGTCTGTTTCTTTTTGTTGTGTGTTCTTTAAACCATTTCAGACAACCTACGCTGTGCTAACATAAACATTGTGACTACCTATCTGGACCTTAAAAGAATCCTTGACCTCTAAGTTCCGGCATTTCTTTTCAGAGGTACGCGATAAGGAAATTCCGACGCATCTAGTTTAAAAAAAAATAGGTGTAAAAGTGTTTTTTGTAAACATATCTACAAATATAAAATCATTTATCTGAAATTAACCTATATAAACAGCTGTCGTACCTGCCGAACCCGACGTGCATGACGCAGCCGATCCGGCCGTGCAACCACGACATGTGGGGTCAGGGCCCCATGCAGAACATCACGACGCAGCGCCACGACTACGTGCCAAAACCCTGCGCCATTAGAGACTCCTGCAAGCCCCCCAACAAATACCACTGCGTCGAACAGCCGTTTGAGAGTAAGTCCTTAATAAAGAGCAGGAACTTATAACATAACGTTATGCTTAACAGAATTGTGTATCGATATAATAGCGTTATAATATTATAGGTACTTCAATAGGTATATCGTTTGAAAAATATACGTTTTTTGAGTAGCAGAACAAAAATATATCATTAACATATCGTTATCATATTTGATATGTAGGTACTTGACGTTACCAAACTTAGGTAGGTAGTATCTATTCAATTGCAAAAGTCCGCTAATAGAAAGCTCGAGCGGGGAGTAAGTACTCCACCAAAAGGGTGTGATACACTGGTAAACTGTGCTTACAGAAGTAGGTCCTGATTGCAACATGTTTGATATGAAAACGCTTTGTGATATTGCTACCCTAATTCTCACCGTGATTGAACCATTGAAGGCTGTGGATGATGATGATGAAGTCGTATATACTTACTTACATTCAGACATAAGTACAGTCAAGTACCTACACATACTTATTAACAATTACAATTATTGTTGATGCTCTTGACTATATGTACTTCCTGTATCGTGTCAAGTTTCCGCGATAAGTAACTGCATATAGCAACAGTCTGATGACACCTACTCATAGAAAAACATAGATATGTAAATATTGTTTGTAACATCACGCCTGTAGGTACTTATAAATACCTATTCCTCGAAGCGCTATGCAGAGATGTGTACACACATTTCGCCAGTAATATATACCTAGGTTGCAATGCAATGGGGTGAGCCTACTGCCACTGCCATCAACCGGGTAGAAATCCAGACTCCTTGCTGCCACTGAGAATTACATAATGAAAAAACACTGTCCGAACCAAGATTCGAACCCAGGCCTTCATGGTCATGACATAATAAGTGGCAATATTAAAGTTCATCGAGATTCACAATTATACCTCGAGTATCTTCAATGGATGCAAACTGGACTTTTTTATGTCTTGTGTCGGATATAAGCTACCAAAGAATATTTGGTTTCGATATAACCAGTATGATATCAGCCACTCCCTGCGCAGACGTGAATCACCGCTACAGGACACAGCAATTACGGTTTCCTGTTATGGTGTGCCGTGTTGACAATAAAAAGTGTCTACGTTTGCGCAGACCATAAAAGCTTTAGGAAAACCTCATTCATGACAAGATTGAAAACAACATATTATTTACAGACCGCACCATCAACCGCATGTCGTTCTTGGACCCGGGCCGCTGCGCGATACCGGAGTCGTACGCGCCGCTCAAGTGCTACGAGAAACCAGCAGGTTGGCCACACAGCTTGTAGTTGTAGTGCTTACGATTTGACCGATGTCGGTTGATAATTTGGTATTTGTAGGTTGCCATTGATCACAACCCTTTCTTTTGCTGGACTTATCCACATAAACTTTCTACGACCTGAGGCGTAAGGAAGGGTGATAAGTTTCTAGGTATCTGCGTAGCTAGGTACTTAGTAGGTATGTAATAGGTAAAAATAATGAATGCGTATAAATATTCTTATTCTTATATTATTAAGTGGATGTCGCGGTTTCCTTGATGGAAATCTTGACTTGCCATACAACTCGTTGCTAGCAAACAATTAACAAACACTAGTAATAAAAATATTCTAAAATGACGTCCCCGAATTTAATCTCATCTCTCATCTCAAAACCATCCTAATTGTATTCAATTATCAATAAGTTATTTATACCTATAGGTTTTTACCAAAACTTACACGTTAATTGTAATAGAAATAAACCAATTAGAAGGCGTGACCTCTGAGAAGAAATGCTGTAACAATCCTCATGAACAGCCAAAAAAAATACTATACACTGTCACGATGTTTACCATTTATAATGCCTATAATACAGCAAAAATGGAGTGCACAACTACGCAGAAGATGTCGTACCAGCCGGTGTGCGTGCCGCAACCACAGCGACCGCCGTGGGCCTGCAAGGGACAGTACCAGAAGCCTTGTCAGAAGGTATATACCTGACATATCGACATATCAATTTTTTCCTGTCTTCTTCGGGATTAGTGTAGGTGGGATTAGTGTAGGTCCTATGACCTTTGTGGCCCTTTGAAGGTCTATTCTAAATATTGGTGAAAGAATTTTGGATAGATGGATACCTCAAGTTTAGCAGTCAGTACACCAATAATGCAGTCTAAATTAATTATAAATATCTACTTATGAGCATTAGGGAACTTTTATGTATGTAGTCTATAGTCAGTAAATCGATATTATCTTCTATGGCATCACAGACGAAATTTTATTGTTGGTCTATTGGTAGGGACCAAAAGCTTTAAATAAATCAGTTCTGTTTCCCTCGCATAGCGTATACCTAGATACTGAGCTGGATCCCATGCCACACATACCTATTCATATGTAGAAATGTCATATTGTTTTGTATTTAGGTATATTATGTGGCAAAATAACTGGTTTATAAAGTGAGCATGACAAGTCACAGCTGCATATTATATAAGTATAATTACTAAATCTTAACCTATAACTTATATAGGTACATATGTGTTAGTATAAGTTGGTTAATAAATAAATATTTCTTTGATATCTAACAAATGTTTTACACGTCGTTTTCAGTTGGAAGCCACAACGATATACAAGTCGTCATTCCTGCCGCCTGGTGAGGACTGCACGGAATACATGGACCCCTGCAAGTACGGCGATTGTAAACGTAAGTCCTTTATCTATATTATTGAAAAAATAAGTTTTTCTAGAAATTTCTCCTGTACCGTGGGTTCGTTTCACAAACATGAAATACCGCATACACTAACGCCCAGACTCGAGGCAAACATCTGCGGATCACACAAATTGTTGTCCCGTGCGGAAATCGAACCCGCATCACCTAGCGCAGCAGTACATTTGTTTAGACACTGAGCCAATCAGGTCATTTGGTAAACGGAGCAATGAAACCATATTGATTTCATTGTTGATGAGTGTTGCATGTGCGCTATATATATAATATGCGCCCAAATAATGGTTTAGAAATTTATATTGCCCAGTATTTGATCAGTGCACAAATGATTTCTCTTGGGCAGTATTTGTGTGATGCGCAGATATTATTTGGGTCTGTGCATTTCATATCATGCGAAGTACGTTTGCTCTTGCTACTGCCCATTGCACAAGTCAACTTAGCGCATGCGCTCTAGATGAACATTTACGAACCCTTTGGTGTTATTTTAGCATGTTGCCCATGCTAAGCTTGAATCTAAATTGACAAAGGAAATTTGAAAAATGATGGACACGAGCAGCACTTGTACCTGCGACCTTCGCCATACCGTAGCGCTGCTCTAACCAACTGAGCCATCGTGTCGCTTCTCGCACCCATCGAATTTCAAGTTCAAAAAAGGGAATTTAGATTTACAAACCTTTTATAATTTGAAGGATATCTAATGAGAGTTATTGATTCCAGCTTGCGACTGCATTTGCCCGGCGGAGTGTATAGCGACGGACCCGTGCGCATGCGTCTTCCCTAGAGCAGCATGCTGTTCGTAGCCGCCATATTGTGACCGAGTTCCAAATTTAAGCGTAAACAAGATGGCGCCCAACTTTTGACGGCTAGGCTTAAATCGGGCTGTGAGCCTTTGTGACTGGTACTGCAGATATCAGTAAATCATGAGTTTAATATATTATATACAATAGCAGTACATATAGTATTATGGATAATTTTGAATGGATTTAATTAGCGTTTAAATTTTTATCTATGATTAAATTATGTTTTGATTAAATTATATTTTGTATCTAATATTATTGAATAAAGGGATAGATTTTTTTCTATAAAACCTTATTTTAATTTCCTATTTTTCTCAAGAACCGTTACTACATACCGTTGTTGTACTATACAGTCTTGCGTGATTCGAACCACATTTATTCCAATTTAAAATGGACGTTATTACTAATTTAATGTAGCGTTTTCCCATTTAATTTGTAACTGTGTAACTTAAGCATGCTTTTTGTTATTATTTTAAAGTTTAATCCAGATTTATCAATTAATCTTGAAGGCTGACGCTTGGAGAATGTTATAGCGGAAAATACCACTTCCAACAAAAAAACAACTAAAAAGGAACTTAAAAACTTTATTTATTGACCGATATACTGTTTCACTCGCGAGATCGCGTAATAATAGGTCTGCGCCCGTCCACACTCACGTATAAATTGACATACACGCACTTCACACGGACAAAACGCCCAAATACCTGACATGGAAATCTCTAAAAGCCGATCTAAACGTATTGCGGCATTCTATACGTGGTGAACGGACCGAGTCCAAGACAGTCGAGAATGGACCTCATAGTGGTGGGGGTGGGGTATTATTTGAGTCGCTGCAGTAGCGTGGTGTTGAGGACGTTGGCCTGCGCCAGCGTGGCGCTGGTGTCGGCCAGCTCGGAGCTGGGGAACGTGGTGAGCAGCGCGAAGCTCGCGAGCTGGTAGCTGGGCTCGGCGCGCGACACGTACTGCAGCAGGTCGCCCACCGTGTGCGAGTGGTTGAAGCGGCCCGTCAGCCGGCTGCCGTCCGCCAGCCGGAACTAAGGGCACATGCTCGGAACTTGTAGCTATGTAGGTGCAACCATATCCATACTAATAATATTATTGTTAAAGTAACTCCGTCTGTCTGTCTGTTACACCGTCACGACGAAACCGCTGCACGGATTTTGATGAAATTTGGCATGTATAAAGTTTAAGACCCGAGAAAGGACATAGGCTCTTTTTTTTTTTATTCAACCCTGTAATGGGTTTAAATAGGGGTTAACGCGGGCGAAGCGGCGGGAAAAATCTAGTAGCCAATATCGTAGTCAATTGTAATCATTGTATAAGCAGTGTTACTAACGTTCATCAAAATCTGTCAACAAGTTTTTGACGCTTTCGCGTTTATTATATTTGGATTTTGATTAAAATCACATTCAAAAATCATTTACTATTGCAAGGTCATGGTGGGCAAGTTGTTAATGGACCGGATTCATAATAATGCACATCTCGAGGTAGTAGATTCAAAGTCAGGCAAATAACAATACGATTTGCGAAAGATTAATCCTTGGACGAATATTGCCAAGTACGAGATAAAAAAGTACCCTCAACAAGGTCATATAGTGGGTACCTGTATTGTAGTGACTGGCTGCGCGTCGTCCAACTTGACGGCGTCCTGTGCAGCGCGCAGGTTAGCCGCGCGGTCGCTGGCTGCGGCCGCCACGGGTGCCGGCGCTCCCACCGTCGGCGGGGTGGGGCTGCACAGCAACAACTTATATACTCAATATTTACTGGGCAATGATAGACTCTCAGCCAAAACCACTCCTTTGCACAACCTCAAACAACTTTGTGCAGCATTGCACAAATATTTTTTTTGTTAATTTCCTAGTCTGCACTGTCACATGCACAATTGGCCAGACTCGAAACAATGTACTGAGATCACTCGTACTTGTCTCGAGAAATATAGCGTAAATGCTATAACTTTGCAATTCAAATTCTATTGCACAAAATATGTCCAATTAAGTCTATTGTGCATTGCACAGACAAACGTTGCACAGTATAAAGTACGTCTCGCATCGTGTAATTTCGGATAAAGTATCGTAGTGTGTAGTTATGGGTAGTTATTTCGCTACAATGTTTAGTGTTGTGGTTTTGATTGTTTGTATTTAAAAAAACAGTCTAAAACGTATCTTTTTTCTTAACAGTCTTACAAGAAAAATTACGATTATACTCTTTCTATCTTAATATAAAAGGATAGGGGTGAGTAACCTGCCCAGCAGATGTCCCTTGCCGGCGAAGGGCTGCGGCTTGGCGATGTGTCGCGGACACTCCTCGTGCCGCCGATCCTCGAGCGACACGCGCACCTCACCACCCGTGCCCGACAGCTCGGGGGGGATCTCACTGGAATACACACACCCTGTTAATGGTCAACGTTTAACAAAAATCAAATATCATTTTAGCGGAAAATTAGATTAATCGTAATACATTATTTTACACTAAATAATTAAGTGTATAGAAGATAACATTTTTTAAACAACGTCGTAGTCACTAGAAATTTCAATAGACATACATCCAGAATCGGGACAAACATCTACGGATCACACAATCTTTTGTCCTGTGCAGGAATTGAACCCGTAACCCTTAAGGGTTACGGGTTCAGCAATTGGACTGGTGCATTAATGCAGCAGTCCAATTGCTTAACCACTGCGCCAGTCAGGTCGTTCAGATCTTAAGGCACACATAATTATATAGTACATAAGTCATTTACTTATTTCGTAGTAAAAAAATATAATTATAATATGTACATAAGATAATTGATTATTTATTTAAAACTACCGAAGTTATTTCCTTGTGTAACGATTTATGATTTTGAAAATCGTGCTCATATTAATCAATAAAGGAAATAAGAGCGGGAAAAGCAGCTTCATCAAGATGAAAGCTCATCAATTAAATCACAGTAGTTGCATATTAATTTTAAGGACCGAGGAACGGTCCTTAAAATTAATATGCAACTACTGTGATATAGAGTTCAACAACCAAAATACTCACCCTCTACGTATACAGTTGAGGAAATCAGCATGGTCGGGGTCTGTGTACTGTCGCAGCGGCCCTGAGTCGACGGTGAAGCCCTCGCGGTACAGCCGGAGACGCACCGAGCGAGGCTGGTCGGTCTACACGCACACACATTCATATTATTCACGGTTTTGTACAACATAAGCATTATACACGCCTAGATACATTATTTAACATTACATAAAACTAACTAACAATGTAAAAGTGATTTAAAAATGACTTTGAAGATTTGGTTATTTTTTATGTTAATGTTAAGCTACTTTTAACCATTCCCGAATAAACACGTGAGAGCACTAAAAGGGCTTGTTTCACCATACACAAGTAAAGTGTTAATTAACGCTAATCAGCAAGTGAAAGTTAGGAGTATCTTCTATCGTATCTTAGTTACAGACTAGTTTATCCCCTGATTACTGCTACTCAGATATGGTGAAATTCGAATGAGTAGTTACTGGTGACTGTATGTGGCGGTTAGTCTACTTGTCATTTACTTGTCGCTGGTGAAACAGGCCCTTAGAATATAGTAAATAACAAGCCAAATTACTTGTAAAGTTTAATAAAACATACAAAGGTTCACAAGCACTTACTTGTTGTTGTTGCTGATTTCCAGTCGGCATTGTCTCATGATCATCTGCCGTTTGACCTGCAGATTTAAGAGATCATTATAGCCTTGTTTCACATTAGTCTGACATTAACTGAGTCTAGAATTAAATGATTATTTTTATATTAACTTGTTAGTATACGTCCTCATTAAAATTTGGAGAAATAACCACATGTAATCCATTACCCATATAAGTAATCCCTCAATAATTACTGTCAGAAAAAGAAGACAATGAATTAAAAAGTATATTTTACCAAGTCTGTATCCTACACCGCTGAACGCGGAACGCCCTCGGCTTGTCGACGACGGCTCATCTTCAAATACGACTGCACCACGCCTAAAAAATATACACTGTGAGACTGGGCAAGTTGCATTGTGCAACGCACATCACTTTAATACCAAAATTGTGCAGTGGTCAAATGTGAACGGACGCGTGAAATCGATTTAATTCAAATATGAGCTTAAAACAATTTGCATGATGTCACATAGCTGGCCATTCTAGAAGTAAAATAGTGAAGGTTTCGAAAACCTAATCAAGTTCTCGCAGACTGTAAACTGAATAAATTAAAATCAAAATATGACCCTTGGTTAGGCGACGCGAATGCAGGCAACATAGTTCAAGCATATAGAATTATCGAAACTTTTAGTATTTCATTGGGATCTTGGCGTATTTTTTTAAAAGGATATATGTATCTTACTCTCTGACACTTTTGAACACTTCAGTGACAATGTCCTTCCTTCCCTTCCCCGGGCCAAGGATCTGTTGCCCCGACCGCTCCGAGCCGCCCGCGTAGAACGCTTGGCCTATAACAACAAGAAACATAACAATAACATCCTGAACTGTAAAGTAAAGATGGCAGTTTACATTATTCTCAAGATATCTTAGGACCTCACAACGATCTTAAAAAAGTTCTTTCGAGTTATTCTCCTGATAGGTATTCTTTTATCATTGTAAAATTATAATTCGGTCCGTTTAACACCATTTCAAGTAAAGTCAGTAAAAATATTTTTAAATGCTATATTATAATTATGTAGGCCAACTTTAGAATATATATTTGTCCCAGACAGACCCATTTTTTGACTCTGTACAGTTTCATATCTGTATATACAGTACTAGTAAGAATCCAAGAGAAGACTAAAGTAATTATGATATATCCAGTATGTAGGCTACAACCATACAGGCGGTCTAAAAGCTGCTTATATAATTTGTGATATTCTACATTCAACGCTACAAGACAGTAAGGACCGACCTGCCTCACTAGCGCCATTAGTTTCATCCCCTTTCAGTCTTGCTATCTCTTTCCTCAACTCACTATTCTCATACAACAATCTCTCCACTTCTTTTTTCAGTCTCTCAATATCTTGTCTATACTCAGAATCATCATCTGTGGACGTATTTCTAACAATCTGTGATGAAACATTTGATGGCGAGTCCCCGGCAGGTATTTTCTTTTCCGAACAATGAGCGTGGTCGCATAAGAACGGGTGCACTATCATTTGAATTTTCTGTCTAAGCCAACTGCGTTTGCTTACTGTATTTAAAGAAATTTATTTTAATATTTGCTTGTAGTACTGAAGTATTTGATTTCATAATAATGTTACTTACTTGAAGAGCAATGACATTTACATATCGGCCGTTCAATTGCTGCAGTGGCGGAGTAGGTTGTATTTATGTAACAAATATTTGCTACAGAAATTAGATCAGTCTCTGTTTGTGCATTGCACATTGACCATAAACTTAGAAATATAAATAACCTCTAATGCTTTAAATCGCAAAAAAAGAATTATACCTTATTCAGGCTTTGGCCTTTGGGTGTTTGATATAATAAAATAAAATTAATTCAACAAAATCTCAAAATTCGTTCTTTAAATATTAAATATCTATATATACCATAGACCCCCTAATCATATGAGTAAAGAGACAGTTTGGAAAAATAATGCCATTCTACTAAAAAAGAATAAAGTTCTGATCTGGTCTAATAGCCTTACAGTCTAACAAGGTCCAATATCTTTGCCTACACTATTTAAAACCTGTAACCAGCAATACTTGTAGCCTACAACCTGAATATTAGTGAATAATTATTGTACTATTAAAACATAATAATTGATCACAATAAACATTAATGTAGAATTATTACTGTATGAATTGTACTGTAGCCACTAACAAAGAACAATAGAATGAAGAATACCTTTCATACTTTTGTCATTCTTAAGTTCAATTCATTTGCAGGTTTGGTAAAATACTAATATTACTAAATATTAGGATGTTGAGTGGTTTAATTTGTGATTCAAAATAAAATGGGATTATTATTATCCTACTATGTTGGTTTAGTTATCTCAAAGAGCAGCATAGAGTCTCGATTTGTGCCCAAATAATGTGAATATGCCCACCCCTATTACATTGGGACTACACAGCTGGCACAATACTGCCGTCTTAATTAAAAAGAGCACAACTAAAATTTTTCTCGAAATTCAAGTAATGCATATTCAGAATCAGTAAAAAAAGGCCTATCCGCCTGATTTTTAGCAACAAAATATATAGAGATAGCATATGCTTCAAGGGCAAAATGCACCATTTCAAATACAAAAAATAATAATTAAAGCTCTATTCTCTCAATATTTAAAAAATGTTAGTTGTGCAGAATAGTGTTGTACTATACACAATGTTCCTTTTTACTGTCACATAAAGGTACATTACCTTCTTCATCATCACTAGAACTCTCTTGCTGCAATGAGTCTAAAGTGGCAAACTTTGTGCCACCAGGTGCCTTCTTCTTATCCTTTTTCTGGGGTTGAAGGGGTGAGCCGGGCGGTGACTCCATGTCACTGTCTGAGAGTGTCGGCAGAGAGGATGCAGCTGCGGCGGGATTGGCTGGTGCCTCGTCAGCATTACCTCCGTGCTCATAAAAACTAGACAGTGCAACCTGCAAAAGTTTCCAAGTTATTTTGCTCAGTTTATGATCATATTTTAGTGATAGCCTGAATTGAACAAGTGGGTCCACTCAAATCTTCGAAAATACCATACAATCTGAGTTTTTTAATATGATCAAAAATGTAGTAGTTGTTAATCATTTTTACAAGATTCTAATTGGACAACATCGAAATATGGACACAGAAGCTTTCTAAAATGAACCTTCTATCGACTGTAAATATCATAATGATCTGACAATTTTGACAAAATAGAACATTACAACATTTTGTCAAAAATGGCTTTTTCTCAAAACTGTCATTGTGTGGATAGGTTCCCGTTGGCATAACTAGGTCCAATTGTTCCAATACTAATAATTCAAAGTAAACTTTCCTATTGGTTGATTTTTATCATAACACAGCATAGAACAACAATGATAAGTTCATTGTTGCTTTTACAAGTGGTAACAAGTCAAAGGGCTTATGATTTAGGCTCAGTTAGAAAAAGGCCAAGATAATAACAATCTAACATACTACTGATTACTAAAATATCTACATATACATTAACCAAGTACGTAACAAGTACGCATAGAATAACTAATCATCTTTGTTCGAACGTAGGCAGAACATTTTAACCAATACTACTACGCCTACAGAGAGTAAGACTTCAAATACAATACTATACCAAAACTTAACCGATGAAACCCTATTCGAACGCACACTTGTTGTTACAAGCGGATAATGGGATAGTACGACGCGAAAAACAGCAAAAAGGTGATAAAACAAGTAAATCACATACGTCTAGCTGCCAGTTAGAAGACTCCAAGAAAAACTTGCTGCGGCCCTCATCAGCACCGGTAACATCGCAAAACTGTCTCAAAGTCTCTTCCTTATTGGTGGACATATTTAGAATTTATTTTATTTTCAATTCAACTATACAAGACAATCCATGAAAACGCCGATGACTTGCTCGCTTTTGGTTTCCTATTGTAATTTTGGCACGATTGAGTCATTGACAATCGCTAGAGGTTGCACAAATCGAGTTTAATGCGATTTTAAAGTGTGTCTCAATTTACAATTTAGGTTGTTTTTTCTTAAATCATATGGAAAAGGACTAATATTTATAGAAATACAATAGGGTGTATTGTGTATGTTTAGGGTGCGATAGCTGCCATGCTTATGGGGACTCTTCATATAATTTTTCAATATTTACATACTAACGAAATAAAAACTAACAGAAATATACACCTCTAAGAAACTAAATCATGCGAGCCAACATAAAGACTATACAAACATCATTCAACTGTCAATTTGACAGTAGTAGTTGTGAACTAATGAACTAAGAGCCTATTTGTGTGGGTACTTTCATTCATTTGATTCATTCATAACAATCATCTGCAATGCTGTGAAATGATTAATACCCTTTGGAATTTATTGTTTTAATTATTTTTCCGTTCTCAACCGAATAGGTATGGAAATTACTTTATAAATGGTTATGTGTTAAATGGCTGCATTATATTTTTAACGCTAGATATTGCTTTTAGATGCCGGTGAATAAATGAAGACTTCTCGTAACTCTTCAGGGACCACAATGAGGAAATATTATCAACTTATTCTTGTCATCGTGTGTTTTATAAGCATAATAACATTACTCATATACCGCCATGAGTATTACAGGCTTAGATATGTATTGGAAGTATTGAATTTCTTTGGGAAGCCGGGACTCTCGGAAATAGAGTTTTGCGGACCCGGTTTTAACGCTACAATGCTTTCGGAAATACTTCGGAACTCATCGATGGAAATCCGTGAAACCCCACCTCTATTTCAACAAATCGATGATAATTTCTATTCATATTCTTCATTCCTAAGATCTTATCAAAAGTACGACAAGTTGACGCAAACACACGCTCATAACATCGACACTATTGTAATCGGCAAAGCGAACGTCCCACCTAACTTTCGATGTAATATTTGGTTAGAAAACACCAACAAACCTAAAGCAGGAAGGTTTTCCTACAAGACTGTTTCAGAACCCACCAATGATTTTCGTTTGTATATCTTCCAATGCTCGCTGAGCAAGAATCTGGGGAAGCCTAAGGGAATAAGTTTTTATGTCAATGATTACAACATCAACCCAATACATGCCCCAATCAACAGAGTTATTGAAGTGAACACTAAAAGAAAACCCAGAGAAAGCAGCAGTATTATGTTTGTTAACAATATAGAACCAGCTATTTGCGTTATACCAAACCAAGTGCCCCTGGTGTCTCGAGACGCATTCATTGAGTTTCTAGTGTTCCACCACATAATGGGTGTGAACCACTTCACTATATATGATAGCATGATATCAGAGGACATCATAAGAAGACTGAATTTACTGCCAGCTGACATCACTCAGTGGAACATACAATTCTTCCCCCTAAACTACCCTTTTGTATTTGCCAAGTCTTACAGCATTGTGAGAAATGCCATTGAGCTGGATTGCTTGTTTAGGCATTTTCGATTGGATAAGGATGAAACTGAAAAGGCAAGTCATGCCATGGTGCTGGCATGGGATGAGTTCTTGTCACCTCGAGTCCACAATAATGTCAAAGAGATATTTAATGACTTTGATCCTACAAGGAAATTCAAAACTTTACTAGTGAAACCTCTTTTGTTTTGTTTGAACCAAGCTGATGACGACAGAACTGAAGAAGGGTATCCAGAAATAATGAGGAAGACACATTATTACATGCTGCCCCAAGAATTAAAGTCAGTTTATGTGAGAAATTTAGATTCCATGCAAACATTTGAAGATATCTTTAGTCTGAACTCAAGCATGAAACTTGTGCCAATAGAAATCTTAGGAGCTCACAAGTATACAGAGTGTAGGGATCCTAAAATGTATGATCCTAATGGTGCTGGTTACAATGAGACCCAGATGCAGATGTTCCAACATAAGTTTGAAGGTGCCATGGCTAAGTTTGGTCAGAGTTTAGTTAACAACAAAATTTATAGACTGTACAGATCAGGGAAGATCTGGGAGAAATCAGCCAATGAATTTGTAAGAGACATGTTATAAATGATGAATGTTGACCATTAGTTGCCATAGCAATTACCAATTGCATTGTCCCGGAAATGCCAAGCAAAATTTCCATTTTTAGTAGAATCAAGAAGTTCAAGTAGCAAATAATATTCCTCATTTTAATTAGCATTGGCTCAATAAAACTAACAAATAGTATTAAAATAGTTGTGACCTCTTGCCATTTTTATTATACAACAAATAGTAATTTACTACATTGAGAAGTTGTTCTTATCTTGATAATTGAACATTTTTTATTGGAATTAATGTCTATAAAAATATTTATGATATTGTTAAAGCAACTTACAGTTATCTCAAGATAAAGAATTTGTTGAGAACATTACCTACATTTTTGATTACAGAGTATTTGACACTAAAAAGTTTCAATACCGATAAATAATTAAATTTCAACGTATTTATAGGCTTTTGGCAAAAAATCCAGCTAAGCTAGATTTTTAATTGGCTTTCAAGTCATATTTCTCTCTAAAATAATTAAAATATATTTAGGATCGTAATAGAATATCGTTAAGATGTGCCTTGATAATAGTGGTGGCTAGATAGATAGATACCTTCTCAAATCTCCTCAAAGTTAGTTAATAAGTCCGCTTTAGGTAAAAAGCCAGATAATCCGAAACTGCCATAGAACAAACTTTAATAATGTGAGTTTTTATGTTAGTTACAGAACTCATGCAAAATGTAGGTACGTAAAAGTATTAAGATATGAAAATCACTTTTATCTATTTTGCTTAATTAACAAAAAATATTATAGTTTGGCCTCCTGTTATATTGTTAAGGAATTCGCAATATGAATAACATTGTCAATGAGTGATGTTAATTTTAATTCTACGATTGAGAATACATCATATGGTCTTCTGAACTTGTCCCAGACTTGATAATAATTAAATATTAGCAGCGTATAACTATGTAAGTACAGACCAAAGGCCTCTTCTTATTTAGAGAAGAATCGAGATAATTTAATCCAGGTCCCAGAGTTAGAACGTTTTGGTTGTTCTCAGTTCTTACTTATGAAGCAATTAATGTTATATTTAAGAGCAATTGAATTTATATTTTCGCTCCATTCACGTAAGTTAATATTCGTGTCTTCCATTATATTTTTTTGTTATCAAAAGATCTGCAAAAGTTTCTCCGACTTTTGTCAGTTTATTTATAATATACAGAAACGTAGGACTACCTACCTAACTTGGAACTAGGAATTTATAAGTTAAAGTATATTATGAACCTTATCGTATAATCGCGGGCACTGCTAGCATTCAATAATTCACGTAGCTTCTACGATACTAGCACTACAAATGTATTCGAATTAATCTTAGTCCAATATTGATACTAACCATGAATTAGATATAGGTACAATTTATATGGCACTCTTTATGGTTCGTTATTGTGTTACTGGAGCTAAGTTGTGAAGAGATTTATGTTCGTTTAATGTTTGTTGTTTATAATGAATTTTACCAATTTTCTACAGCACTACGAACAAATTTTGTTATTTGAGGACAAAATTAAAGACTGATTATGTAAATGTGACAAGCAAGAATAACCTTTTTTTAATTTATTTGGGAAATTGGTAATATTCACTCATTAAGGTAGATATTTTCATAAGAGTAATGTACCAATACTTACGTTCAGTGTTACAAGGTGAATCAGTTTAGACAGCCCCATACAGGTGCGATAATGCGTCCCGATTCGAATCAAATTCACGGACGATAAAAACGCAGTTGTGTGCAAGGAACCGGGACGCATTATCGTAATAACGCACCTGTGTGGGGGGGGGAGCCTTAAAGCGACTGTTTATGTATGTTGATTCTGTTTGTTCGAAAAATAAAAACACAAAAATCATACTAAGTAAATGTTTATTTTTGTCATCTATTCTAAATACAAGACAGGCATCGCCCGCAAATCTTCACAGATCAATTTATTAAACACAATTAAATAAAAAATTACGAAAAGAAAACGATATATGAACCGAATGTTTATTTATACACGATTAAATTTATATCACTATAGAAATAAGTACAAGGATTAAAAATGAGCACAGTTTGAGCAATACATAACGTATTGTCGTTGCCACAAAACAATGGTGGAAATTTGGAGGGAACTCATCAACTAAAATAGTAATTTATATTTTAAAGCTTACATAAATTTTAAATATTGCAACGAGCGAACTTATATTAAGGCTACAAAGTTAATTACGGTTTAATATCTCACTAAAGCACGTCTATTCACGAACGACGGTCACAGAATACTGAAACATGCGTAGACACGCTATCGAACATAAACACATAACAGTGATGTTAATGGTGAAGGAAAACATCTCGAGGATACCGGCACACCTGAGAGATTTCTCAACGGTGTGTAAAGCCATGTCAGAGGCCTACATGCGGTTTAAACTCTGAACCCAGGTTGATTCATCAACCATAAGCTACGAAGTGATGTTTGCGTAATATAATTCATTATAATAGGGAACCTCTGAAACACAGATGAAAGTAATCCGGTAAAACAGCATACAATCGATTAAAAAGAGATAATTTGTCACTAAATTGACAGTAGTCAAAATATTTTGATTTAAAACGCTTTGAAGCGAAAATATTTTATTACTGAATGAAAATTAGAACAATGTTTGTTTGAAAACGTAATGTAATTTACTTTAGAAGGCACGGACTCTTGAGTACCTGTACACAAGGGACTAACCAAGCCAGTCTTGTGTTACAAGCTCTCAAACTTCACTAAACAATTAAAGTTTGTAAAACTTTAAATAGCAACTTTAGAATTGCTTCCTTACCGCCGCACTCAGAGACGATAATGATTACTTAAACTGACAAAGATTTCACAAAGAAAACCTTTACTTAGTGAGAGTTTATGTAATCATTAAGTGTCTCTGAGTTCGGCGGTTAGACAAGTAGCAAAACGCTTGACGAATAGAATGAGAGATGACATAATGTTTCGACTATGTTATCGATGACATATATCAAATCCATATACATTTCATCCTATTCGATGTCTATTCGTCAAGCGTTTTGCCAGTTGTCTAAGGGGGCTGATTTGTTTGTGACTAAAGGGCTCATTAATACCGCACAGCAAAATAATGAGCATTCAAATACAAACTTAAGCGCTTACTCTTTAGATACATTTTACAGTGACAGTCTACAGTTACAGCGCGCTGTTTGCTATTTTATGTTGTCACTGTAAATGAATCTACAGAGTACGATCTTAAAGTCCATATTTCAATGCTCATTTTTCTCCTGTGCGGTATTAATGAGCGATCTTAAAAGTTCGGCTTCGAACTACTTTGAAAATAATTTCTTTATCCACTAAGAATAGAGTTCAAAGGACCAGAAGTTTTCCTGTTACAGGACATAAGGACCAAAATATGCTATGGTTGCTGCATTATATAACTACATTTAGTAGATAATTACATGATTTAATTAAATGTTAGTAGATCGCGTAATAAAATAAGCCCCATTCTGGTTCCAGTTCAATATATAAATGCAATATTATGCTTAGGTCTACAATAGCAAAATACCCAATGAATAAGACAAACTTTATATCTTATTAAGGAACAATTATTAAATGCAACGTCTCTGGCCATTGAAATCTGAATGCAATCGTATTAAGAAGCGTATAATTCATTTGATTATCATATAGGAAAACGTTGTCCTAGTAATAAGCATCATAAAATAACACATTAAGTGAACCGTGTCGTAACCGTTCAGAAAAATACAACATTATTTATTTATTGTCATGATGTTTTGAAGTCAATCACCGGCGAACTGCCGATCTATACAAATAATAAAAATCAAGCATCGTTAACTCTAAATCCGATTTAAAACACTTTATTATACTACTAATTTAAAATTGCCATATATTTTTGTATCGAATAAAATATGCATATTTTTATTGCAAGTTAAAAACATCGATCTTGCGACAGACACCTAACTTCATGATCAGTATAATAAGATATATCTTAATATTAATATGTTCAAACATCAACGTCAATATATATACACAGTATGAAAAGGTATTCCTAAACAAGAAAATAGATTTAAAATATCACCTTGTCTAAAGACTAAATAGTTAAAAAGGATTACAGTAAATGCACGAAAAATAGTTAAATAGTCTTATGAGTTTTTTTTTTAATAACAACGGTATTCTAAATGAGCTTAACAACTGTTGTGTGCGGATATCATACGTTCTCGACAAACTAATACACGAACATTTTTATTATAATATTATTGCCGTAGCTGCCCTTAAAATTCAACATTAAACACACAATAGCTGCACACAAACCTAGAATATTGATAGCAACCGAATTAACAGACACGAAAATGTTTTGTGAAAGGAAAGTCAACCTTGAGCACGTTTCATTAAAGTCGAATTTTGTTTGGCAATAGCTTAGTCTGTGAATTCGGCTGATAAAGTATAGAAACTGTATGTTTTATTGGCTTTACGATAACTGCACAGTTAGTTATAATTTTCTCACATACATTTGCTTATAATGACTAAATAGGTACAATGGTTCATAACGTGTTTAAGCAAAGCTAGCTTTACGAAGGTATAAATTGTACCCCTGCACACAATAATCGTCCTTATTAACCCCTAAACTTTCAACCTTTTAGATTGAGCTTGACCCTCAATACTTCTGGGTCGGAAGTACGTGAGAAGTAGTTACTATACTTCTAGCTTAACACGCTAATAAGCTCATGAAATGTTCAGTTATCGTATAGCCTAGGAGCATGACTATGAACAAAAATGTGTGCAACACTGACGTCATTCGCGACGCATGCGCCATACACTACATAAACAAATCATTCGAATTATGTACTTTATCATTTCAAAAGGCAAGAAGACGCTTTGATTAAAAGACAAAGTATTGTCTACTTCTGACAATCAGAATAAGACAGAAGTAAAGCACTGTTCATACACGGTATGGCGCATGCGCAGTTATCAGGCAGGCTGCGCCAATCACACGAAGGATCGTCGATACATCCTTGCATGCCGAGTGTTTGAAATAGTGTTGCAAGCGTCATAAATACCATCCAATTGCCACTCGGAAGTACCTTACATTACAATTACAATACAATCTGATAACATTCTAAATATTACATATATTATAATAGTAAACATGTCAACATATATACAGTTAACGTCCCATCAGACAAAGGTAATACGAAGTGTTGCTTATAAAATGTAACAATTATATTATCATTTGAAAATATAAATGTATATTATACTGATTATTTGAAACAGCGTGCATTTTTCAAAAGATAAATTGTTGTGGAGGAATATATTTTTATTTCGTATGAGCATATCAGATATTACCGTCAGAAAAACTACTCTTAGCGCTTTTCAGTAACTCGCCTAGATGACGTCACTTCGACCGTAGGACTAGACTAGGCTAGACCTATATTGTAATATTTTTAAAACGTGTACCAGAAATCCGCGGTCAAACTTAGTGGCGTGGTACAGATAGTCAAATGAAACCAACATCGTTATCGGGAAAAATAGTTAGCTGGACCATACGAAACTTTAATTCTTACTCAAGTGTAACATGTAGGACAGACACATTTACATGATTAGATATCGCGTAAGTCGGAAGAGGGCCATATATCCTGTGTTTATTAAAATTTCGAAATTAGCCAATCACAGCGCGTATTCGAATAGAACTGGCACCGCCCAAGTCGTTGGTAGTGTTACAAATAATACATTTTTTGTATCCTAAAAACTTGTCACATTTAACTTCCGAGGCATTATTATTTGAGCGCCGATATTGGCCTTATAGAGAAGGTTGTTCAATTTAATGGCCTGTACCACCCCTTATATATAAACCCGCATTTCTGTTACACGTTGTATTGCAGTTGCATCAAGTGTAATAGTTGGTATTACCTTATTTCGAACGGACCTTTAGCCTTCACTGTCCTTCGAACTTCCGTCAATCACATATCCTTACCCCACACGTTACTATAATACCGAGTAACAAGTAATTCAAAAAGATATAATGTATGTAAAAATGTTTCATAACAAACAGTTTATTAATTTTCGAACATTATATTTAAGTATTTAGAGCATTCACTATTACGTCTTCCTTTTATATATACAGTCTAACTCTGTCATGGAATCTTTATTGCTTATCATCGAGTAACAAATACCTGAACTGCACCAGTGAATGCTGTCAATACAGATAGTCATATACATATATCAATGTATAATTCAACAACAAGATTTTCTTTATTCCGAAAACATCTAATTTAACAATTTCTATTATTTACCTATAGACCGCTAAGTGTAGACATTTTTCTACATTCAAAATCTAATTAGTTTCCCTTTTACTTGTAAACGATATCGACTATTCATTCGATACTGAATCGACTAAATGTTGTTGAATAGGATTCAAGTGACATTTAGTTTCTTGATTCGCGAGGGCTTTATCTCAATGCAATATGATATAACACGTTGAAACATCAAACAATATTATAATGTAAGTAAGTACACAATTACGGGCGCCTATTTCAATCATTTACTCGACTAAGTATCGATTATATCGGCGCTAAAAGTCGACTAAACCACGACAAGTGAAAGGGAATACATTTTACTTCATCGCCCACCTCTTTGTTCTCTTTGTTAGAATATACATTTTGTTATACAATCTACAGCAACGGCGTAATTATATTGCCAATCACATAAATATAGCTCTCAGATCTCAAATAGTTTGAACTTTGACACAAAGTAGTCTTAGTTAACTGTTTAACTGCGTTTCCACTCGTACGCATAATTAGCCGTGTATAGTTTTCTGTTTTTATGTACCACTAGATTAGTCGATTATTGCAGTTAGGAAATCGCAATCGACTAAAACGTCACTATTTATATTAATAAGTATACACGTGAACTATATTAATATCTAAATATTTAGTCCTCCTCACTCGACCTTCCTATTAAATAAATAAAAAAGGAACAGTGTAAATAGTTGCCTCAGTGCCAAGCTGCTACAAAAATACTGTTAGAGTAAAATAGACTTTACATTGTTAAAATAGAGATCATTTTAGTTAAAATGGAATGTATGTTAAAATTGTAAGCTCTTATTGTTTGTTTGTACTTTATATAAATATGTATTTTTTGCTAATTTATGATAAAAAATAACTGCCAGTAAAATGCAAAATAATTCATATTTTCAAGAATAAAATAAGTAGTTTAATATTGCAATCAAAAGAAAAACGTAATTAGTTTACTTATTTAATACATTACTTAAAATTCTTAACACATGCTTATTAAAAAGAATTTAATCAATCTTTAAATTGATTATCATGCTGCCATTTGGACTAGAGATGTACTGACTAGAACGTCGACTAATTAGTCGATTCTGATAACTTATCGATGCATATATTGAAGTCATAAAAGACTCGTTGACCCATCAGTCAGCACATCACTAATATTAACTAAAATTGTTAACTAATAAGTTAGTACAGCATTATTAAGTCAGTCATATGACAATGACTAAAGCCATTTTGTATCTATTTATATTTTCTAGATTTTATAGATCATGTTTTCTCCGTCTATGTAAATTTGATTTGCGGACTATCTGAATTAAATGTCTCAATTGTGTCTTTCAGGTTGTCAATAGACATTTGTACAGCTCATGCTTTTTTGGCTTCTCTTCTCATCTAGGGTCCTGAATCCTAGTCTGCTAACCTTGTCAAAATAATAATTTTCAAAAAGAAAACATATTTAAAAGAAAATGAAACGATTCTAGGTATACAGGTACCTATCGTCACTGTGAAGGGCAGAGCACTTGATTAGAAAACTGATAAAAAGTACCAGGGGTACAAAAGTTGACGGAAGGTCTTATGAGAGTCGGCAGTCTCAGGAGCGCGTGTGCGGCGTGGAGTGCCTCGCGTGTCAGAAGAAGATGACCTCCTCCTCGGCGGGCGGCGCGGCGGGGGGCGAGGCCGCGGCCGCCGCGCCCCCTGCGCCTGCGCCGCCCGCGCCCCCCGCGCCGCCCGCCTCCGGGGAGCGCACGCGGAACTTGTCCGGCAGCTTCGGGTAAGTGTTTGTTCTGCGAATACGTGATACATATCAGAACATTCATCATTTTATTAATCGCATTCTCAGTAAAATGTTTGGACGGTATTCATTCGGAGCGTCCAGTGGCCGATAAACTCAGGCGAACGGATTGTTATAGGTCCCAATATAATAGGGGGCGAGCCTATTGCCATCAACTGTGCAGACACCCATACTCCGTGCTGCTACTGAGAATCATCTAATAAAACCCCCAATAACACTGCTGGACCCAAGATTCGAACCCAAGTCCAGCTCAGTAGCTCGCGCTAGCGACCACTAGACCACTGAGGCAGTCAGGCAGTTTAAATTTAACTCTGTTTATTCTGTAACTAAACAAACAGATAGTTGAACCTACTATGAGGACCTGCGCAGTATATGGTTGGGCTATGGTCTCACCTGGTGGCTTTGTTGTTAATTTGCTGCTGCGAGGGCAGCGGGGCGGGCGAACTGCCGGTACGAGTGTGATGGATGACTAAACCTTGGTTCTGATGCTGTGGACGAAACACATAATCAAGCGTTAAGTACTCATTCAAAAAGATAATAAAACCATGAACCTTCTTACTTAAAAAAATGAACGTCTATTATTTTTAAACGTCTCCCTACTCTATGAATTTCTCCTGCATTGCGGGTGCGACACAAACATAAAATATCACATAAACAAACACCCAAACCCGGGACAGCCCAATCATAAACTGGTTAAGCGGAAAATTTGCGAGCCGAGCTCATGAATAAGGGATCCGTTCGAGTTCAAATCTTCTCGGACATTCCCGAATACACAGAGTAAAACCGGTATATATATAGTAAATAAATTAAAACATGTTCATAGGCAGTTTATGGACCAAATGGCATTACGTCACTATTCGGTAGTTAGATACAAAATATAAACGTGAGTACAATGCCAATGACTTATCATATATCTGTTCTACACAAATTAAAACTTGTTGTCCATTCGCTACTGCAAAGTTACTAATATAAATACTTAAATACTACCAACGCATGCTCTAACATCGAAAGCCGAACAGACAAAATGGTTGTAAACATCGAACACGGAAGAAGAGTATTGGAAGCCAATTGAGTTGTTATAAATAAATTTAGATAAACCTAGAGTGGGGAACTTTTATTTTGTACACGGCAACACTAAAGCTAAAGCGGTTTGTGACAGGTAAGGCAAAATTATGAGGCAGTACGCTGAATTAAAAAGCTCAATAATTTATTTGCGAAGCTTTCACATATAGGAATGTACGCCGAACTGTTTTCCCGAAATATTTCGCCTGGCTTTGACGAAATAAAATATGCAAAGCGTGGCAACCCTATTACGCACCAAAATGTCATAAAGCACCATCTATAAAGGATTTTTTAATACGCCTATAGGCAGAAGTGTATAAAACTCAATCCGCCAGTTAGGTTATAGGTCCCAATGTAATAGGCGGCGAGCCTATTGTATATCCCAACAGCCTAATTAGCTTCTATTTATAATAACAACTCCCTATCATTTTATCAGTTGTTCTTTGTTTGGGGTCTAGTTTATACTTTACTTAGTCTAATTAATAAATCAAAGAATGCGTACAAGTATCACTTGATACGCACGTGTTTTGTAACCCTACAGCTATCGGATAAGCCTTGAAGGTAACATCCGTTTTACATCATTTTTAACCGTGAGACAGCTGTTTAGGGTTGCAATGCAAACTTAGGATTACTTCTTCTAGTAGAAGCGCAATCTACAGGGGTAATACAAGAATAAAATCGAGTACTTCAACGACTTCATTCATTTTGAGGGTTTAGGAGATAAGACATACAATTATGACCCTTACGTGGAGAGAGTAAAGTCGATATTCATTAGAAACGCCGAATAGCTTAAATATAACTGCGAGGTCTTGATCTCGCTATATACTGCGTGTGTACTTATATAGAACAGGTTTGAGACCTGAAAACGTGTAACTAAGCTGCAATAAATACACTACAGTCCAAACTAACATTGATTACCACACATACGTGTTGCTGTGTACACAATACATTTCAAATCTACGTGGACATCAATTGTTACTTACAGTAGCAATAACATATGGCCGTTAAAATACGTTCGGATAGTCGAATTCCTGTAACATTCATCAACCATTTGATCTGTTTCGCTGTTTCATCACATTGAAGATAGGAGAAGAAAATTGGAATGATGAATTTAAAAAATTTCTGGCGTTCTGCCCCTTTACCATGAACTCTTAAAGAGCTACATTTTACGTTGTGGAAGCGAGACAAAACTACACTGCACGTAGCGGCGTATCGCTTTCACAACGGATAATGGCCTGCTTTAAGAGTTCATGGTAAGGAAGGTGTATGTCGGTTTGTGCTAAATCTAGGCTGAGATCTATAAAGCGCACTTAACCTTGTCGCAGACTTATCCTACGAGCTAAGTCAAATAAATCAATCTTTGTATTCGTCTGAGATTGCTCTCAGTAAATGCACTGTCCACAAAATCGACAACTTACGAAACTAGACGTAAACCAACCACATAAAGTTGTGTTACATGACAAGTTCTTTATTTTTGCCATGCAAATATCGAGACTAAAATAAATCTGTCTGTTATAGATCTCGGCCTAAGACTAGCCTAGCCGCACACGCACTGAATTCGAATTTGATTTTCGTGAACGTTTTCGAAATAGTATTATTTCCTTCCGAATTAATTTGAACTGGTAACTTAAACATCAAATCAAACATGTCAATGCAAATTCGAGAATTTCGATTCGATTTTTTGAATATGGAAACCCAATTCGGATTGCGAGTGTGTGGTCACTCTAGGTGTTCTAAGACTTCAGTCAATATGATTATGGTTATGAGTATGTAAAAATACCACATGATTGACTTTGTTTGAAATGGTGGTCGAGCGATTATTTCAATTCAATTATACAAAGTAATAAATAAAACCAAATACTCGCTAAATTGGATTAAATCGTAATTTTACGCATAGTTTCGATTTAGTTTATTTTATCATTTAACCATACTAATATTATTTAGAGTTCATATAATGGATGTAAAGGATAATCTTCGAAACTAATCATCCAAATTCCAAAATTCTGTTCCAAATATTTAAGATGGACCTTCAGGGTGGACATAGGCTACTTTAATCCCAAATCTGGTCTCGTACATATAAATATTAATTTTCCGTAAACCGAAACTATGTTTAAATGTACAAGAATTTTCTGCATATAAAAATGGTCCACATATACAATGAACTTGGTAAGTAATAACAATACATACCTCGCTCGGTGACTCGTGTAGTCTATGGTATCCGGGCGGCGGCTGCTGACTCTTGCCACTCGCTAGTTTCAGCGGTAGCTGTTGTTTCACCATTTGCTAGAAAAACAACAAATTATATCACGCCTGTGTTCCTCAAAAGGAAGGCAATGGTCTATACTACACCCAGACCAGTAACGTTATAGGTCCCAATTTTATAGGGGGCGAGCCTCACCATTAAGCAGGCACAAACCCAGATTCCGTGCTACCGTGAATTACTATACGGCCGACGTATCTTGGCGCCTGGCGGTCGTGAAGTAAGCCGATTAGGTGCCCAATGGATCTTTTAGTAATTAAATTGTATACTGCCCAGACCCCTTGGACAAGTGGCAAAACGCTTGACGAATAAAAATAGAATAGAATGATAAATGTATGGGCATGACATAGTGTTTCGACTATGTTATCGATGACATGTGATGACACAGGGGGCAGGATCGCTAAGATACGTCGGCCGTACTGTACCTAATGAAAAAAAATCTAATGCTGAGCAGTCGTACTATTAGACCAAAAACCAATGTGGCAGGCACCGCACCTAAATCGGATAGTTGATGCCATCAATCAATTAACATACTTTGTATGAGCTATACGCCGACGACTCCGAGCCCGTGGAGCTCGTGTCGTGCAGTGACAAGTACATGTTAGTTAGTAGGTAGCACTCACGGAGATGGCGGAGGCATGCACGGTGGCGCGGGTCTCGTTCTGCGCGGACAGCAGCTGCGGCGGGGGCAGCACGCCGCTGCGCACGCTGCACGCCGACGCCGAGGACTCCGAGCCCGTGGAGCCGCGGTTGGCTGCACGGGGAAGAAAGAAGGAAAACGCATTTATAGCATGGTATATAAAATTTACTGTGCTCCCGGTTACACCCGCGTTAAGTTAGCAACAATGCAGGTGAAACTGCGAAGCAAAGCTAGTATCGTTGTAAATTATAGCCTATACGTTATTCTCATGTAAAAGTTAAATTAATCTAACAAGCAACAAACATTCGTCCATCCGTCATCATCATCCATTCATCCATCATCCATAGGATGGGATTTGTAGGAAGTAGGATAGGTTACGTAAGATTAAAGTGTGAATTGAAGTTTAAAAAGAGACGGTTAATTAATTAAATTCTGTTGACTTTTTTTTTCTTATTTTTTATTTTTCTCGTTTGGATTCATGTTTTTTGATGGCGGTTTTAATTTTTTATCAGAAGTCCGTTAAAAGAAGTACTCACTTCGCCACTTTGGTTCTTTCCGCCGCGTGGTATCGCTCACGCTAGAGTCAGGAGATAGGGTGCCCACGCTCGCTATCTCTTCTTGCGAACCACCTGATGAAAGGTGTAAGTTTATTATACATAGATAACATAAGATCCTAACATCCATACTTAAAATATTTTAACATCATCCACATCTATAGGTGATAAAGATGCGAACCGATCGAAAAAAGAATGAGCTAAATCTTTTTTTAATAATCTCTTTTGCTTTAAAATTATGCCTACAACAATATTTTTTCGTGTTAAAAATGAGCGGAAATTACAAAGTAGTTGAAACCTAACGCTTACTGTCAAATGAAATGTGACGTCAGACTTTAGATAAAGAAAGGCTGAAACCTCGGAACCCAATTACTTTGAATGCATTTATACAAATCCTTTTCTATTATGTTTTATAGGTCAAATAATAAAACGTTTACCCATATTTATGGCCGCTTTTTTTTTGTTCGATGTTCTACTATATCAAAAGGGAGAGATAGATCATCACAGCTTAAATCGCTGGAGCTAAAACTTTGAAATTTTGGCAGTAGACACGTTTTATATAAATACATAAATATTGTGTATAAAATAACATTTCTTAACATTAAATTATCTTGCTTACCGTGTTGCTGTAACCGCTCCAGCCGCCTAAAGAGCCTTTCTCGTTGCTGTTCCACGTCTTTCTGTTGCTCGGCTAGCTCTTGCCGCGCTGCCTGCAACTGCTGCCGCTCTGTACCGTAATACAGCAAGATAAAACATTCGCTCCCTTGGCTAACCAATACTACTCTTACAATCATATACAGTATGTTTAAGCTATATTATTCTCAAGTTTCATCAAAATCCGTCCAATAGTTTTAGTATTAAGAAACATCAATACATCTACACTAACTGTCGTGTTTCTATTATTAGTAGGATACACTACAAGTCTTTGTTCCGTTTTGGGTTTTAATTAATTAGAGATATTCGTTGAGAGGTTAGTATGGGGACAATGCGCCTGCGCAGCTCCTCCAGCTGTACATATGACAAGTACCTGCAGCCAGAGCGGCGTGGTCAGCAGCGCGCTGCGCGTCGAAAGCGGCGCGGTCCCGCGTTAGGCGCGCCTGCGCATGTCGAAGCTCTTCCAGCTGCGCGTCCGACCAATCGGGCGTGCGCGCCGAGCCTCCGCCCTGCCAGCGCCACGCGCTCACCTGTGCCTCAAGGCTTCACAACACATACAAACAAGGTTAGTTAAATAATGCTACATGATTTGTCCTTACATCAAAATTTCTAAGCCTGACATAAATTTAATTTTTTTATTTAATATACACCTTCGAGGGTGGCGGCCGCTCGCAGCCACGGGCGACTGATGCTACAATAATCATGTGACGTATGGCACGCCTTAGGTGTAGACTGCACGCGTCATTCGCAGACCTCGGAATCGGCGTCATACGTTTTCACAGCGCAATTGTCGTATCGGCCGCACGTTAGTCGCGTGCGATCGACCGCCAACCTTCGAAGTCCCATTAGATAGTATACCTGTGTATGGTAGTGAGTTGTTGCCACACGATACAGGTGAGCGTGTAGATCGCATGCTGTAACTTGAGCGCCGCCTCCCCGTTGAGCTCGGGGCGCTCGGCCACTTCGGGTTGCTTCGGCTCCGCTTCGGCTTCTGTCGGAGTGTCTGTTGACATGCGGAGGGTTACACCTGGAATGCAGGTGAAGTGAATTATCGAACTATTTAATGCTTGCAGTACCATTTGACTGCAGTTTGGTTTTTTTTGTCGGGAGTCTATGCCCAAGTAACACTAACATTTTCTCGTCATTTTATTAAGTTACAACCCAAATTTTGCGGCAGGAATTTAATCGAACTTCTGTACAATAGATTTTATGTTCAGCATATTTCCTAAAAGATTAATCTGTTTTCCTATTTATATTTTCTATCCTTCCGCTGCGCCCCAGCGCGCCGCCGCACGCCCAGGGCGCGCTGCTCGCCTCCAGCGCGTCCTGGTGGTGGGCGATAAAGGTGCGCTCCTACCTCGGAGCCTGTTGGCGTCGAAGCCGGCGAAGGTGTCTGCGCGGCGCGGCAGCGCGGGGCTCTCGTAGGCTACGGAGTGCCGCTCGCCCGCCGAGCTCGTGCTGCGCCCCAGCGCGCCGCCGCACGACCACGGCGCGCTGCTTGCCTCCAGCGCGTCCTAGGAAAGGGATATACACTTTTGTACTTCCAGCCTATTTTATCAGGTTTAAAAATGATGGCAAAGCTCACAAACTAGAAATGGATAAGTAAAACTCCGCTACAATACAGTAGATTTATTCTAATATCGGACACACTTTTAAATAACAAATTAAAGACCAATAAAAAGCTGGTTTTTTACCTTGACAACTTTGCAGACCTCCTGCCACAGCGTGTACTTGTCAGCGGATGGCGCCGCGAGCCGCAAGTAGTCCGGGAACACTAGTCCTGGGAACGCAGTGCTACTGCCTGTGGCAAACAAACTATGTTAGGGCTTTACCTCGTCTCAAAAGGCTTCAAATAAAATAGTCGAGAACCTTCCCTATAAAACAAATGAACTACGATATGTGCTCGAATATAATGATGTATTTTATCATTAAATTGATCTTTTAACGTCATCTATGCATTAACTAAATATGGGTATCCGCCGCACTCAGAGACATTTAATGATAACTTAAACTATCACTTAGGTTTTCTTTGTTAAAATATCTTTACTTACTGTCAGTTTGCGGGGTAAAACCTTTATCCATATGGTTGATATATATATCCAAGAAAAATAAACCCAAAGAAATACACTAAGAATGGAGTTTAATTTCTTATGTAAGTAAAATGTAACTCTTATATTACAATAAAATTTAAGTCTGACCTGAGCTAGGTGCAAGCCACGTCTCGTCAGTAATCCCCACCATTTTCATCTGCAGCGCCATTTTCTCCTCGAGCAACGTCGCATGCTCCCTGTCTTTAGCTCTCAGTGCATCTGTGTCAATAAAACAAGCGATGTATGGTGAAGTCTAGTTAATAACGACATTTAAGGCCTGTTTCACCATCTACAGGTAAAGTGTTGAATAGTTACTTCTTGATTAACGCTAATCGGCAAGTAAAAGTAACGAGTATCTTACATCGTATCTTAGTTACAGACCAGTTTATTCCCTGAATAATGCTACTTAGTCATTGTGAAATTCGTATGAGTAGTTACAGTTGTCTTTAAGTTGCGGTTAGTCTACTTGACACTTTACTTGTAGATGGTGAAACAGGCCATGAAAAATGGCTGATTATGCTGTAGATTGTAATTGGTACAGTTAGCAGATAAAATTCTTTTTCTTCTTGCTTTACGTATTTTAATTTACGCTAAGCATAAAGTTGTCGTTCATAGCGGCTT
Organism: Abrostola tripartita; assembly: GCA_905340225.1. Classification (NCBI taxonomy): domain Eukaryota; kingdom Metazoa; phylum Arthropoda; class Insecta; order Lepidoptera; family Noctuidae; genus Abrostola; species Abrostola tripartita. The sequence goes on along the minus strand of HG996510.1, from coordinate 6,026,032 downwards.
TCTAAGGGGGAGGCCTTTGTTGAACAGTGGACGTCTTTCGAATGATGATGAATCATAAAGTAAGTAATTAGTTCTAGAGATCCGATTTTTTTAACATATTTTTATGGTAATATTTGTTAAGGTAAGTATGTTTTAAAATCCATTTAAAAGGTTTTGTTAGTATAGTTGATAATGATATTATATGATCTTAGAACAACATAATGGCAAACATGGTTTAGCAAACCGTATCGGTTAGAATCGGGGTAATAGGTAAATAACAATTGGATAATCTTGCATTTATTTGACATGTTAATACATTGTAAGTTTTATCATTCATAAAGTACATAAACTGGTAATGATGTATTATATTATATTATTATTATTATATACAACGTGCAAAGGGAGTTCTAGCTATACAAATATGATGAATCGTAAAGAGGAGTGAAGGGACTCTTATTCCATCAATATTGGGTAAATTTTTCGCAGGTAGTGTTATTTACGACGATGACAAAATTGCTTTTTAAACAATAGGACAATATTGCCATATACAAGAAAAAAAATCTAGTCGATGAAACCATAGGTTTTTAGGCCGATTTTGGTACCGAACACAACAATTCACGCTTAGCATTTGCACTTGTCAAAGATGGTACTTTAGGCGATTTTTTGTGATAAAAGTATCCAATCGCTTGGTCGATGTTTTATCAATTTTGATAAAAATACACGGATATAATCAAATCAAATCTTTCAAAATATGCGCTACCATTGGATTAAAATATATTGTAATCGACATTAACTAATACGACTGTGAAGTGCAAATTCGATTTAATTTCCAGATAGATAAAAGGGTTTTCGGAGACTACCGGAATAAAAACTTTAAAATAATAATTATGGCACATTTAAACAAAGGAAAGTAAAAATAAATACTACACATCAAGTACTCAATACATAGAGAATTTTATAGGGATAGTGTCAAACGTAGGAATAAGAAACGGTAGCTGTCGAGTCACTTTAGCTTTAACAGTAGGTAGCGGTGAAGGGTTGGCGTTATTAGGATGGCGGACGAAACGGATGATTTTAAATTGATATAATTTAATACTTATCCAATCGAAATAAGATATATATTATAATGCACGCTGATCAACCTCAGAGGTTCAAGCCTGCTGTGTGACACACTTTCAATTTTAGTAGCATACTGTCTTTAGACCTAAGACCTAGCAAATTATAGAATAATGCTCTATCTTTTAATACTTCGATAAAAATCATATATTTAGGACAGCTGCCGTTTAAAACCATCAGTCTGACACGCTATGACGTCACATGCTGTCATGCAAACATTCATTTATAATTTATTAAATCACCTTCTATTTGCCACCACGGTGTCTCATCTGTTTAATAACAAGAATTATATACATCGCAGTTTAGTACAGTCCCGTTAGCTTTTGATCTCGCAATTACATTAAATGTTCTAATATAAAACTTTTTCTATCATGTTTTATAGGTCCCTGCCAAAATTTCAACGTTTTAGTAACGGTTAAGGGTCAAACAAACATATCAAATCGGAAAGGGATCGTCACCGTTTCGCCTTTCGCCTCGCCGTCAAACAGGCGTCATCCTTGCGTCAATCCAAAACGGATCAGCTGCTCCGATACGTCGACTCGGCTACGACTAGGCGACGCTGCGCTTACGGCTTGCCAGACCCGAGGCGAAGCGTTAAAGTTACGAATCCGTTTAGCGTGCTTTGCAGTAAAGAGTTTTATACAAAGAGTACTGCACGGCTCGAGTTAATATGGTTAAGATCCCTTTCCGGGTTGATATGTGTGAACAGGCTACAACCTTTAGGCTGTGCGTTGATCGAGCTCTCTCTTTAATATAGTGGGACATCAAAGAAACAAAAAAAAAAGTTGTAGAAAAAAAAAAGAGTTATCTTTTAATTATTTATCGTTTTATACTAATACATTCAAAGTGATTGAGATCCGAGGTTTCTGCCTTTTTAATGCTAACAGGACTAGACTAGTTCATTAAGGCGCATTTTATACAGAAATTCTGCATAAATTGAACCGAATAACAAAATTAACGTACTGGCTCATAGATGAAGAAATTTTGAAGAAACAACGTGTGTTAACAGTATGTGCCAATCTAAAACGTCTTTACGTATTTCAGTAAAGATTTTTAAGCCACAAGACAGTACAAAATAGTTCTTACTGCTATAAGAATACGATACGATATAGTACATCAGTCATTGTTCAAACCTGATTCCGAATTTTTTACTAGTCTGACTAAAAGAGGCTTAATAGTTTTTATTTTTGGGCGTTTCGAATTAAACATTAAAACCTGAGTTTGTGTTTATTAATGACCTCATAACGAAGAATCTGATATGCTCATATTATTTTCTCTGTCGCGATTATCAGAACTAAAAAATTCATAGACGAGTTCGCAATGCATTGCGTTTCGAGAATTACGGTAATTATGGTATGGCATTTTTTTTACTTTTTTCACACACGAGCGCAACAAAGACTTTGACTTACGAGTTCTTTTAATATAGTAACTTTTCTTAGCGAGTATTATGATACAACTTTAATCTTATTACGCAGGTAGTATAAATTTAATAAGTACTGTGATGTAAAACTATTGAGCCAATTTTAGATTACGACAAAAAGGATTTAAGAGTCAGAGTATTAATCAACTACCTGCAATCTTATGGTGCTACGAATAAGGTTCAAAGTCACATACCAGTGATCAGTCTTATATTCTCGTGTCTCGCGTCGAGCTGCCGCTGCCGCTCCTCTGCCGACGGCGCGGTGGCTCCTACTTCCGACTCCTCGACTTCTTCAGGACAGTTCTGGACTACCGCCCTAACAATAAGATGCATGTCAACACTGATATGTGAAAACGGATCATGGTATTTGGAAATCAACATCTGCCTAGCCCAGGGATAGTAAATCTTATTATATCAACGTGTCAATTTTTTTAAAGAAATCAACTCTGTGATTTTTACGTTTTCGCCTAAACATAATGTTCAATACTAAAATGTTTGGGAATAAAAATAAAATGTAACGTGTGTTACATACACACGAAACTGAAAAGAAATGATATGCAAATCACCCTACTATATTCTACATAAATAAATGGAAACTTTCATATCGGAGGCAAAGGTCCATTTGGGGTCGCTGAGCCAACGGAGTAAGCGAGATTGGCCGTCGAAACCGAAATTCGGTCAGGAAGACATTATTATGATGTGGTGTGGGGTTGTTAGTGTTACCTGATGGCCTGTATCCAAGTGTGGATGTCCTTGGGCCGGTGCACCCGGAGCTCGAACATCTCGGGCTCGGTGGGCCCGCTGCAGATGAGGTACAGGCCGCGGCCCTCGGCGCCTGCCTTCTCCCGCACCAGAAGCTTCACTAGTGACACTACGCCGGTCTGTGGAAACATCATTTTTATAGACATAGACATTATAATATTAAAGCTATTAAAAATATTGCGTATCGAAAAGGAAGTGATTGATGTGACACTATTTTACCTGAACAACTGTATTTACATACTCGTTAAAAGATAATAAAGGTTACTTTACTTTACTTAAAAGAGACTAAGTTCTAAGGAAGCCTTTGTTCAACAGTGGCCGTCTTTCGACTGATGATGATGATGTTAAGAGACTAGATCCCGCGACTTCGTCCGCGTGGATGTCGCATTTCATTAGTTTTAAATATTTGCACCGAACCCTAATATCTGAAATAAAAGTAGACCTAGCTACTCTTTATAGCATCAGTTATCTGCCAGTGAACGTTCCATCAACATTGGTCCAGCCATTTTGGAGATTAGCCGGAAGAAACAGACAGGCAAGAAAATAATGTATTGTGATTGATATATGTAACACAGTCATGCCTATGCTAAGCTTAAATTGATAAAGGACATTTAAACATTGTTGGACACGAGCGGGCTTCGAACCAGCGATCTTCGCTGATCCGTGCCGCAGCTCTTCCAACCAAGCTACCGCTACAAAATAACTCACCTTATTGTCGGGCGTGAAGAAGGTATACTTGTTGTTGTTATCGTGTAAGAAGAACAGCACGTCAGTCAGGACTATCACCAGTAACGTCTGCATCTTGCTGCGACCCTGCATCAGTGTGGCCACGCCTTCAAACCTGTGACGTCACAATTTTATAGAACTTTTGTACGTAACCGAGGTTATCTTGACGACTAAACATCACTATATCTTATGCCAGAGGGGTAGATTACTACTATTCCTTATTTAATCATTCTAAAAATGTAGTTAGGGCCTAAAGTGGAAAAGGTGAAAGAAGCGCTTTTTTTTTACTGGGTAGTTTCTTTTTAGACTTCTTCCTGCTATATCTCCCGGGTGTCCGTCTAGCTACCTTAGGTCGATGGATCTGGCTTCTTTAGCCCTTTTGCTTGCCTTAAGCCTTGCTGTTTAAAAAACCATATAACACTTCAGACGTTAGTACACTCACTTCAAACTCCTATTTCCTTGCAGTATATCGCTCTTCTTGAACTTGCGTCCCCTGAAGTTAGCGAAGGACTTGGCGTCGATCCTGTGGTAGATCTCCAGTTTGCGATCCTCACGCTCTTTGGCCGCCACCTGGTTGTCTACGTCCACTAGGATTTCCTGTTAAAAGATTCATAATGTACGACAACATTTTATTTTTTTGTAACTATGATCTGTAATACGTTTGAATAAGATTGCGCGCACGCAGTAAGATTTGGCTTAAAATTATAGCAAGAAGTTCGATCGCATTTCAACCACAGATTGAGTAGTGCTTTTTTGTAACTAGTAGTAAACTTAAAGCGTATCTTTATACGGCATATTTATATGACATCTAATGTAATCTAAAACAAATCCTGTATCATTGTGATTAGGTTCAAATTACCTTGACACCGCACAAAGCCTTCTGCAATAGTTCCCTCTCGTTGACATCGTCCCCGGCCGTCTTTAACAGCGGTTCCAACAGTAGTGGGTATTTGGTCAACCTTTGTGCGACGAACAACACGCATTCTGGCACACCCTGCAGACAGTCTGCTTATTAAATACTGGCAACACAACTGTATTCATTTACTTTTTTGTTACTGGTAATTCGGTTATTATAAATTCTTAATATGTACTATACATATACTTCAATTAATTTATTTTAATCGGGGTAGCCGTGTAATAGGTAGGAGAGCCTATTGCCCTTAATAGGATTTTATCTATAAATGTATGAGTTAATACGACATATTTTGCAATTTCTAGTTAAAGGCTTTTATTAAGGCGATTAAAAAAGGTACAAGTTTCACATAAATAGTACAAGATTATACGAGGAAAATTATATTTTAAAAATATGTAATTCAAATTCAAATTCTTTATTTCAGACGTAAGTCCATAGTGTTAGTAGCAATGTAATGCTAATGATTTTAAATTAATATACGTTGGTATACCTTCTTCCTCAGCAGTGGATTCTGTTGGCACTTCCGTATGAACCGGGAGAGGCGTGGCTCCCTCGTGCAACACTCTTTAAACACCTCCACCGCGTCACGGTGACGAGAACAAAACTCACCTGAACGAACAGTGAGAATTAACTTTTGCACAATATTGTATTCAGAATAGGACACTTGTCAGTTATGAGGTTGTTTTGAAATAGTGGTGTAATGTGACCAGTTTTGTGGAGTGCAAGTCATGTGTGAGTGGTTTGTGTAAGTGCTGTGTGTGCATGCGTGGTTAGTGCGGTGGGTGTGTAAGTGGTGAGTGGTGAGTAATGAGTTCACGAATGTGATGTGGTATTAGATGATCAGTTACCGTAGGCCGCCTTGAGCTTGTGGTGCGCGGGCGGCGCGAAGGTGTCGCACAGGATGTCGGCGATGCTGGGCACGGCGGGCGCGGCGCGCTGGCGGGCCCGCAGGCGAGCCAGCAGCGCCGCGTGCAGCGCCCACAGCTCGTCCACCCGCGGGAACATGCGCGCCACCTGCGCCGCCGACACGCCCGCGCCGCGCACCATGCCCGCCGCGAACATCTGCGCGGGGACATCGTCAGCACCGAGAGGACGTTCACCGCTGGCCACGTGGGTAGTGGACCCACTGCCCGTGCGAACCCCCACTTGCGGTCGTCGCACAAAAGCAAAAATCACTTACCTTTTGCATTAGTCTGATCGTTAAACAGTGATGTTTCTCTGTCAGGATTAATTCATAAATGTGTTCTTGTCGTTTAGTCTCTCTGTCGCCAAGTGATCTGGAAGTAAAAGAAACATTAATATAAGTTCTAGCTACATGTGTGAGCTGTTAAAAAAAGTCAAAAATCCTAATATAGTTGACTTTTTGTTACAGGCAAGTCATTCCAATTTGACCAGTCTAGATCCACAGAAAATTAAGTCAAATTCAAAGATGGTTTTAGATCGGCCAGGCGTAGATGGGATAAGCGTGAAATTGGATCCTGCTACCACGTTTTCACTAAAAGACGTTTATCGCTATCCCGCGCTGGTTTACAAATATAATAATTAATTCATTCTATGCAACAAAGAAATAAATACTCTATTCGTGCAGCAATAAAGTTAAATATTGAATTAACAACAACATATTATGTCAATTCTCGCCACACACATCCTCGCTCATTTGGGACCTATTGCAACAAAGAGTGGCGGAGACGTAAATACAAATTTTACTATACAAATCTCATTAACATCCTATCCATGCCTTGCCAGGCTAAAATGACCTTTACACACGACACTATACATCAAGTATTTACTTGGCAAGTCCTTTAGGCGCCCCAGCCGCCCACGTGTCGGGTTCTGCAGCGCCCAGCCCCAGGCGTATCGCCTCGTCACCGAGCTGCTCCGGAGTCAGGAACACCTCGGGCCACTCCGATACACCCGCGTCATCCGATGCACTGTCAATCATACATGCTCAGTTGAAGTATGATTACCGGCTTATTTTATTAGTTAAACCAGGGATTCCCGAACTGCCGCGGAATACTTAAGAAATATCATAATATATACAAATTTATATATATATATAAGCCGTGTGGTATCCAGCCTAGAATTGACCACCCCCTTTCCTCCCGTGGGTGTCGTAAGAGGCGACTAAGGGAAAACCCAGAAGATGGGTAGCAGCGTCTTCTGTAACTTGACCACCAACACTGCGATCCCCAAGCCGCTTGCCAAGCGTGGGGATTATGGCAAAACCCCCTTCTAAAAGGAGGAGGCCTTCGTTCAGCAGTGGACGCCTTACGGCTGATGATGATGATCATAATATAAATATCATATCGGTTTTATTTTTCAGTCTTTTTTTCTTTCTTCTTATAATATGTATGTAAATTGACACAACGTTAATTTAAGGGAAGTGATCCTTAGCATGAAAATAACAAAATAACACAAGTTTTGCACAAACACCCGGACTCGGGGCAAACATCTGCGGATTGCACAAATTTTTGTCACGTGCGTAAATATAATATAAAATAAATATAATAGCTACTGAGCCAATCTGGTCGTCAAATCTAACCAATGAAATCCAAACCAATAACTTACTTGCTCTGGTCATGTTTGTGATCGGAGCCATCTTTGTCGTCGTTGTAAATGTGGCTCGTACTGCAAACACAAATGAAAACGTCAAGTACACCTCACAATATAAGACCCGATTGTAACAGGCAACACAGAATAACTATGTGTATGTCTACTGAGATAGAAATTGAAAAGTAGGTCACACTTTATAAAAGATTGGGATTTCTTTCAACCGAAAAGATTTGTAATAATATAACCAGAAGTATCTACTATCTACCTTCTTTTACAGTCTAAATTTAAATAGTTATAATTTAAGTAGATTTGGTGCTTAATTTTCTGACTACCTTCCTCTGTCCAGAAAGTCCAGCCTTCCCCAGTTGAAATAATTACGGTCCAGACTAACGTCAATTAAATAAACAACTATATTATGTTTTTTAGACTTTTACAGAGTTTTTGGTTTGTAATGTTACCAATCTAAAAATCTACTACATAATATTCTGTGTTGCCATAAAACAAAAACAAAAGGAAAAGACAGGGTCAAAACAACCGAGACGTAACAAATGGACGACACTGTTTGGACCGTACAAATACTCTTACACATAAAATATTAATCTCAATTTATTTAATTCTTATATTAATATATCAGCAAAGCCTAAATAATAAGAAGAAGCAAAGAACTCACAATATACGTGACATGCAAAATTTTGTTATAAAAATATGAAAAAGTAAATTATTTATTAAAAAGTATCGTTGCTGCGTCGAAGAAATCTACAATCTGTCCGAGGTCATACAGATTTTACTGAAGGGGAAATTCAACATTTGTATCGATACTATTGGCTATCTGTACTCATTGAAGTTTTAAAACAGTCTTATAGATAGATAGATAGATACTCTTTATTGCACACCAAGAAACACAGTTTACAGAGAAACCTTAAAACTAAAAACAGTGCAAGTGGCGGTCTTATTGCTTAAAGCAATTTCTTCCAGACAACCATTAATGGATATGTCGAAAGAATAAGAATAGGGCAGATGCAGTCTTATCTTTGGTAATATTATCATGAAAATATCTCTTTGTATAATGGAAGTGTTTAAATTTTCTTTCATTCTACTCTCAATGCAGTTAATGTAAAAAAATACTTGTTTACGTCAAAATGTGTGTATTTTAACTTTCACTATCACAACTCACAACAAATAAGCTGCGACAGGAATCCGTTTGAGTAACAAAAATAATAATTTTATGCGATTGCTGCAGAAATCTGCAATCTTGCTGTTAAGTGGTCGTACATAAATACGGTCAATATAGCAGAAAACTTAGTTCGTACAGAGCCATCATAATACAAAATACTGGTAGTAAATACTTGTCATATGTGCGTGCCATTTTCATTCGAAACAGTGTAATAATAAAGTTCAAATTAGCAAATCTACTGAGACGAAAAATACCCTTCAGAAAAACCATGCCAATAACCTCGCACAGACAAAACCTGTGACGGATAAACAAAATAATAAAAATCACCAGCAAAACGAGATGATGATATAACAATAAAAAATCGTATTCAACAAGTGCTACGACAATGTCAAAGAGAAATTCAAACTACCTCCTTAATAGACAGAAAGATACACAAGTAAGGCGTCGTGGATGATTCGAGAACGATCTAGAAGGAACTCTGCTCGATGTGTAATGGAGAATTGGCGCGGTGTTCTCGCGAAGCAAATTATTTTGCTGTGTGCCTTATGACCGGTAGTAACTTTGCTTTTGTAATTGTAGATAGGTATATTTTGTTATACATGTAAACTCCTTGACAAATGGACTACGCTTAACGTATAAAAAAATATTTATTTAATTGCCTGCGAATATTCAACTTTGTGTTTAAGGCATCAAGATTCAATATTCCTAAAATAAGACTATTAAATACCCCATATTTGGCTTTGTATTAATTTCACTTGGCGATGCTTTTGTAAAGTGTAAGCTAAACCATTTTGTTTTCAATAAATTCTTTACTTGGTCATATTTTATGGTAGTGTAATTAACAATAGTCACAAATAATACACAGGCTAGCTTAGCTTAACTAAATAACACTTAAACAATACCCTCAAAACGTCCGCGACCTACCAGGACTACATAACCGCACACAACCGCAGTGAACAGATAAACAGAGACAGATATACATTAACAAACAACGATGTATGTGATGTATGTATGGATGAGAGAGTAAGAAATAGGCAGCTTGCTGGCAGCATTCCCGAACTTACTGCACGCCGAGTTTGGTGGCCACGCGACGCCACGGCGAGTAGCATCCTGACTGCTTCTTGCTGTGTGCGTGCCGCAACGAACACGAATAACACACGTGTACATATGTGTGCGGCCAATTGTTGCCAGATACACTAGGCTCGTGACGCGGGCGGACGTGTCGAGGTGGCGACACACTTGCATTTTTTTGGGGACTAACATATTTTGTACAATTTTATTGGCTTATAGAAAAGTTAAGTTAATTAGAAGAGATTAAATAAGAATCAAATTACTTTTTTCGACTAGAAATCATAGATTTTATTAACTGAAGAACTTTAAAGGTTACTGTGATTTGAATAGAACACACATTGCTTAAGAAGTAGTCCAAAGGGGTGTCATACAATATTCCTTTAAATGAAGTCGTTTTTTATGACCATTTAAGTCAGCCACCTCAACATCCCCGCAATAAAATGATACTTATAGAAAAACATTCCGCTCACCGAAAATTAAAATAAATACCAACGAAAACACGAAGTATATAGCTTACAGGAAAAATAACATAGCACAGAAACAGCTTAAGTCGAAGATATATACAAAGAGTAAATAAATAGCGAGAGTACGAAGCAAAATATATAATATATTGTCGGCACAGATAACATACTATACAGATCATTTACCGTCTACATTCTTAGCACAGCAGTTGGTAAAGACCCAAAAGAAATTTGCCGAAGAATCAAAATTAAATTCTAGGCTGTTACAGCTACTTTCAAGTATACTGGACTGGTCTAGCGCGTAATAAAACGACACCGTTTGCTAGTACTTGAGAATTCGATATCCAAATGTGTCAATGGCAGCGTAGGGTGTAAAATTAGTGTTTTGTCACTAAAAAGGTTTTCTACACAGTTTAAACAGTGTTACCAACACAACGATGTGGTGCTACAATAGTTGATCTGTTGGTAGAAAGTGAAACATCTGAATAATTTGTTATCTATGGTGTAAATAAAAACTTAATAACACTTGTGTATCTCATGTTAACTTTTTGAACGAACCTATCATTGTCGGCAATCTAACGGACGGTGTTGGGAAGACAGTTTCTTTTCATATGTGGCTTACGATTATAATGTAATAATAATAATATGATACTTATTTTATAGATTATTTGTGCGAAGATATTATTATTATTATTTATTTATTTAATAACGGGAATCAGCTTAAGTCAGTGAGGAAACATTTCTCGTGTCTTTTTTGGGATTAAAGTGGTGTGTATGGTAAGTTGGATAGATACTTCGATTATTCTCTTGCATACAAAGATAGATACTAGTATTAATAAAGAATAGGTATAGATGTAAGGACTGGGGTATATAGACAGCCCAGAAAGAAAGTATTCATATTCTTTCTTATTCTTCCAGATTGACAGTGCGTAGTTGTACGGACGACGCACCCAGGTCACACACGAAGGCAATTGGTGTGTTTTATGTAAAGTACTTCATACTCACGAAAAGTAGAAGACCTGGCTTCAGTAAATCTCCTAACGCCATAACAGTAAATAATTAAGTCAAACGTGTTCTCAAGTTTAGTGAGATTTCCATTCAATATCGTACATTTTGTAGTATATCCTCAAAAGCTTCGCAAAATAAGCAATCGCGAATTAGTGCAGACTCTAAGATCCCCCATACCATGAACTCTTAAAGCAGGACAGTTTACGTTGTGGAAGCGAGATGCCACATTACTCTGCACGTAGCGGCGTCTCGCTTCCACATCGGAAAATGTCCTGCTTTAAGAGTTTTGGTAAGGGGGCCAAAGAATAAAGAATAAATAAATGAAATGCTTCTTGAACCTTTGTTCTTGTATATTTGTTCTTTATATTTTGAACTACCTCTGTAGCAACATTTGTTTCAAAAACATTAATCGTCCCAAACCACAAATCAAAAGAAACTTCACCAACGTCACACTTCCATATTATCGCACGCAAAACAATAAAAATGCATCAGCGCATTCTGGGCGAACCATTTCTTCGCAATTAAATACAAAGCAGCAAAATATATGCCATACATAATCACTACGCGTCAACTGTGGCATTATTCTTATTTTTTAACGTTGCTATTAAGTTAGTTCACAGTTTAAGCTGTAGGTGGCGTACTTACCTATTGGTGCTTTGTGATTGGCTGGATACGGAGCTGCGTTTGCCGCTCTTGCCGCTGTTGGCGCTCAGTGACTTGCCCACTGAAGTCTAAGGATGAAGGTTTATATTAATGAATTCATATTAATTAAGTAGGCATTTTATTGTATCAGTAGATAGGTAAACCAAGTCCTTGAATTAATATGAAGAAATATAAAAAGCTTTATTGACACATTTCATATACAGAATTCCCTGACTCCTGCGCTGGTAATAACTGTATTACAGGAGCCAGTTATAAGAAAAACAAATGACATGTATTCTTGATGGTATTTTAGCCTAGTTTGTTTCCCACTGCTGGGCAAAGACCTCCCTTCTTCTAAGTCACTCTAACTTTCGCAGTTTCTGAATGTTGCTTAGCAAATATTATTATTAGCAAAATGAAAATAACAATTTTAATTAACTTAATACTTTGTAAATACGCACCTTTGAAGTTTTTGGTTTGTTACATTCAGTGATGTAGTCTTTGCATGCATTTTGATGCACCGTCATTGTACAGTCTGAAATAAAAAAGTGATATGTTACGATAACTCAAACTCCATCCATATATGTATTTCTAATTATCATTCTTAAATATGGGATCTCCGAAGTGTGCGTAGATCTGAACCAGAAACTATAAGCAAAATCCACCCAAAAGATATTTTAGGACGAGTTTGAAAAAGGCTAAAACGGTATTGTTAGTCGTTTTTAAATCAACAGTCTTGGCCAGGAATTAAAGCCTGAATATTACTCACTATCGCAGTACAGTGATGGTTTGTCGGCTAATGCTCGGCCGCACCAATCACAGTCGCCGCCCGACCCGGCGGCCGACCACGCATGCGCCGCTTTGCGGGATTTGTCCTGTAATCATTATTAGATTATTTAACATTGCCCTATAAGCGACGAGCATGAACAATTATGATGTAGTTAGAGATGTGCATTATAATAACTTCTTTCATTACACATATTGCGATTTCTTGCAATTTGGACTTTAATATTGGGTATATTAGGTCCAAATTTAACAACAACAAGATAGAAAGAAACAATTTGTTTAATTACCTTCTTCTTTCTAAAGAATAAGCTGCCCCGTTTCCGCCGTTTCTCAGCGTGATGGTCAAATGCCGCTCTAAATAAAACAGTCAATATCATAAGTATAATTATAACACTAACATCCATTTAAAGTCTCCATAGTATTATTCCTAAACGCAAATATTCATACGCCACTTAGTTTCAATAACTACTATCATTTAATTTTAAATATAACATTAACATTTATTTTAACATTTAATTGAGTGCAAGTAGTCTTCACAAGTGAGTTAAGTACGTCCGGCGCACCCTGGTCGGTTAACCCCACTACCATCCTTGTTGAAAAGACAATCTCTATACGGCATAACCTGCTGATATGTGACAAAAAGCTCAGATGACATTTATTTGTATAAAGATAATGATATATTACCACTCGAAACTCAATCGAAATTGTTTTGTATAAAATCACGCGAATGGCCCTCTAGTGTAGATATTGTGTAATTTAAGTCTTGTTTCGTTACATGCATAAAAAGCGGAAAATAACAATAAGTAATAATTAATTATTCGTAAAAAATAAGTGTAAATAAAACGAACACATCAAGCGAAGCCTGTGCCTTTAGCATGCTAGTTGAATAAAAAAAGTGCTCGTATATTTTCACTGTTTTTTTTTTATACTTACTCGAAAATTTATGATGATACTTTCTGCCTAAAGTCTGCCTTATGAAATAACTTATGGGAATGAAAACTGTTTATAAGCTTATATTTTCCCATGGTAAAAATTTGTTACTTTCCCAAAATTATAGAAAACTTCGTGTACATTTCATGAAAACTACCGGTTGAACGGTATTATAATTAAGGCAATATAGTGATGTTTGCACATCCTCATCCTCATTTCTTTAAATAACATAACGGGACAGTTGATGAATATTAGGACCTTATAATTTCAGATATGTGCCGTTCTGGAGTCAAAACTCATAATAAGGAAGCATAAAAGACACAATGTAATTATATTAGCGTTTTCTTAGTCAATTTTACTTGAAACGCAGTTGCCCAAAGAATTTAATAGTCATTTTATTACGATACAAAATAGACATTCAAATGAAAATATCGTTTTTATGCTATCTGTACATCTGACAATCGATAGTTAATCAACACACAATCGATTACAGATCGACGAAAATCGATACCTAATCGATGAAAGTTTTGCATTCCAGAACGGCGCACAGTGCACGCAAAACTTTACGAGCCATCTAAAGTTAGGCCCGAATTCAAAACCGCGCAGGAAGTCTAACAAATCTCTGTCCCTTTTTCCCCGCCCTACAAAATGTATCAAACGGGTACTACGCAACTTCTTGCGGCTTACATCCGATGGCTCATACTCCCTTATTCATAAAAAATTAAACTTTAAACCATGGACTAAATAATATCTGTTACTGTCGTTTGCATGTCATAGAATAGAGATGTCAATAGATTAAAGACGGGTTTAAGTTAGTACAGGTATAATTCTCGTTTGTGAATAGGGGGATAAAGTTTGTCGCGCACTATGCAGTCCGTGGGTACTCACTGCTCGAGGAAGGCCAGGCGGTGCAGGCCGCGCGCGTCCTGCGCCAGCAGCCGGCGCGCGGCGGGCGCGGGCCCGCCCGGCGCGCCCGCCTCGTCGCTCTCCGACTCGCTGCCGCCCGCGCTACCACACTTCATGCTCAGGTATGGACGAGCGTGATCTATCGTGTCTACTGCCTAACCTAACCTACGTCCTACACTCCTGACGAGAGACCCAATCTCCCCTTGAAACTTATAGAAAAAGGGGAGAGATTACCACGACTTTATCTATCGATATATGAAATAGAAACCCACTGGGTGAAGAAGGGGAGACTTTTTTGTGGGCCTAGTTTTTTTGTATTTTGGCGACTTTTTACTTGATATTTATTTGATATCAGACGCAATTGGCTTGAAAGAAATTGCAAAATACCACGAAATGCTAAGAAAAGGATTCCTACTTAAAAAATCAGTATACTAATGAAAATTAACTACACTATACAGAATCTGCAAAACCCTTTTTGAAGTTGGTATATTGGGGTCGGCTTCCAGACTTATATCAGTATTGTACATGGAACAACTGCCTTTTAGAATTTTAGGTTATTGCAAGCCAGTCTATTATTTAAAGGAAAATATAATTATCATTTTTGAAGAAGCTGATCTTGAATGTCTTTTGGCTCTCTTGGTAACCGTACGAAAGGCTAATGCAAATTTAAGTAAATTGATTAAATCAATATGAGACATGAAAGTTACATTTCAATTATTGAAATTGTGGATATTAATTGTATTTATCTTGTTCACTATAAACCTAAGTAACATTACGGATTGTTACTTATGTCGTAGGACCTAAACTCAAAGATTTTTCTATGATAAATCACGATAGTAATACATACAAGTGCAAATAAAAATTAAAAAACAAACAATTCTCGTGTTTGATTTGGGAAGTGCTTAAAAAACATCAAATCTGAGCAAAGCTAGTGCAACAACGAATGAAAACATTGACTCACACATGCACAATACTAACTTCAAATATTGGATCCAACGTTTGACAAATATGGTCACGTGACAAGCCGAAGTTACACGAACATGCCCGAAATGTGCACGAAGCAATAACTATGTACTACAGCACATTTTGAGGTTATATTCTAAAGATGATTGTCAAAATATGCTCGATCCAATATGAGAAGTAGTCAAAATTCTTATTAATCTAACATAAAAAAAAATACTATGGAAAGAAACATATGAAAACATGCACAAAATTGTTTGTGAGTTCAAAATAAATTGGGTAGGACTGGTAATAGCTTAGTGCTGTATTAAAGTACGATGTAGTGTACTACTTGTAGGTACAAACCTAATAGTTCGTTGCAATGTTATATTTATGACGCACACTGGGCAAGATTTGAATATCTAATGAGAGGGTAACATCACTAACACACCTAAATTTTATTAAGGATTCAAACGATGAAATGTAATAGGAATTGTAACTCAAGTGTTATGTCAATACAGTTAAGTGTAACTGACATACTGTGTCAGTCTAGTAATATAATATGTCGAATGGTTACTAAAATGAACGTAAATGATCAGATTAGAAGGATATAAATGAATGACTTAAATCGAATGCATACGCAAATCTACTAATGCATGTCGATTAGGTACACACGGTTAAATAATTTACATTTATAACTTAATTATTTATCATTTTTCATTCATTTCAATTTCGTATAAATTGATGATAAACGATGTTTTTTCGATCTCCAAAATTGAATAAGATTATTAATGCAAGTCATAAAGTTGTGTTTTTTTTGTCATAAAGCACTAAAATATTAGGGATTCACATAATTTTGAATCTGTACTCAGAAAAACTGTAAGTGTATAATTACGCAAAAAATGTTACCCATCATATTTCACCAAAAAAATAATGTATTTGACTGATATGTAATAATAATGTTGTGTATGTGTGGTGGGGAGGGTTGTCGTGTGCGTACTACGTACACGTTGGGCGGCGGCTGCGCGAGGTGCGGCTGCACGGCGGCCACGATGCTGGGCGTGGACACGGACTTCTGCAGCGGGAGGCGCGCCGCCAGCCGCCCCGCCTCCGCCGCGCCCGCGCACGCCGCGCCCGCGCCTGCGCAGATCGCGCCCGCGCGCAGCGCCGCCGTCACCTTCTCGAAATCCTTCTGTACCACAAGGAACATACATTTCACTGCATATAGACACAAAACCACAAATTTTTGGAAAGACGATAACAAAGATCCATTATATTGGGTAATCTTGATTATTACTTACTTCAGTAAGTAACGCTATTTAGAATATTCTGTAATGCCTAAAATCGATCTTTTGTTTATTCGTCCAAGTAACCCATTACAGTAAATTGTACTGAAGCATCAATGATCTCAATTTAACTTTTATACCGCAAAAATATACACCATTATCATTACAATAAAACAGTTAAACAATACTAATATTATAAATGTGAAAGTAACTCTGTCTATCTGTCTGTTACGTCTTCAGAACTAAACCGCTGGACGGATTTTGATGTAA
Organism: Abrostola tripartita; assembly: GCA_905340225.1. Lineage (NCBI taxonomy): Eukaryota > Metazoa > Arthropoda > Insecta > Lepidoptera > Noctuidae > Abrostola > Abrostola tripartita. Next base: position 6,009,090 of record HG996510.1, on the reverse strand, counting down.
TTTGGCATGTAGAAAATTTAAGACCCGAGAAAGGATATAGACTTTTTCTTATTAATTCAAACCCTCTAAGGGATTTAAATACGGGTTAACGGGGGCGAAGCTGCGGGCAAAAGCTAGTACAATATAAGCACTAACCGCTAGATCGTTATCGTTGAGAGAATGTGTCGAGTGTCTGACTGGCCGCGGCACCTCGCCTTCCGACTCCATGGACGACAGCGACGCGCTGTGTCCGTTCAACGCACTGGAACACAAAAAACAAATGTTAAAAATAAACTTAACATTGGCTAATTATTAAATTGTAAATTATGAAAACTTGTGACTGTCTTATTAGTCTAGTAGTCATTTACTGCTGGGCACGAAATCCTTAGTTCGAATCTCGGCTCGGGAAAAGCGTTATTGGGTGCTTTCAGTAGGTCAATAAATAGTTAGTAACAGCATTGATTCTGTAGTTGGAATGGAACAGAGTCGTCCCGGCTCCGGCCACGTACTTGCGCGGGCGGTGCGGCTCGTGCGCGCGCGGGCCGGGCTCCAGCGCGGCCCAGCTGCTGCGCCGGCCCTCGTCGCGCCGCTCCCACAGGCCCCATTGCCGGGACTCACCTGCACGGACACAATCATACAAACTATCTCAATGTACGGAGAAAAACCCTGAACACAGGTATCATAGTAATTGAAATTCTTTAATGTCCAACCAATCAGGAATAAAATCAACATGAATAATATACTGAGGTGAGTGTGACTTAAAATTGTGATTTCTTAAAGAAAACCTTTTAGTTAACATGATCTTGATACTATCTAGCGTTGCACTTCGGTAGAGTGGTAAAAAATCTTTTTCCATTCTTCAGTAGAAATCTCTGTACAGCAAAAAGGCTACATACTAGAGGAAACGACTGACGCGTGCGTCCAACGCAACAAGTCACGTGACTCACTATATGACATTGTGTGGTAGTCGAAGTCTATCTTTTGCATCAGGGGAGAGTCTATTATTAGCTTATACAGAGTGTTATAGGTTAATTCAACGTACCGCTGCCTTTCCTGCTCTGTGGGTAGAAGTCGAGGTGTGTAGGCGAAGAGCAGTCTGCCTCCACCACACCGTCCTTACACAACGAAGGACATGACGTACTCAGCCGGCTCGAGCCTGTCGCCTGTAAAACAAACGAAACTTTTAATATTAATACATATCTAATTATGTAATAAAACTTTATTCCTTTAATTAAAGCAGGCGTGTTGTTTTTTTTTTCGATTGCTAAATTCTGTTAGGTTATATAGTTAAATGAAGCCTTCCATAAGAAAATTAGGATAAGGGTAGGATTTAATGTTGAAAAAATCGTTTGATTTTAAACATTGCTTTCTACTTAAAGAATTTCGCTCCTGCGTTTAAAGATATAAAATATCACATGCTAAAACGCCTAGAAATAGGAGAATTGTTTGAGGTTCAATCAAATAATTGAACCAAGCAATGATTGGACACTAATGTCAATAGGGTTAACGTTTAACTTGAATCATCCCCATACATTTATCATTCTATTCGTCAAGTGTTTAGACACTTGTCTAGGGTACCTGGTTTTTATTCTCTGCTGGAACAGTGTGAGCTTAGTGAACCAAGCTAGGTAGAAAAATACCAACAACACAGCATCACTTATACAAAGTTTTCCAAGAAACAATTTTAGCAAAAGGACTATAGTGATTATTACCAGTAGTGGCAGTGGCGCAGTACGCATGCGCTGCACAGCCGCGTGCAGCCGTCGTAGCTGTTGTAAACTGTCTTCTAGCAGCCCCGGACTGTGCGGGGTCACGCTTATCGTTGGCACCTGCATGGGAAACTAAATATAATTATAATGGTGTACGGTTGAGCATCTTCTATTGTTATCGGAAAGTATGGGGTTCATTAATGGAACCTCCACGAGTGTATACTATATGCTAGCTGGAGCCTCAAGTAGTCTCGCCTTTTTCCGTCGACACCGTATAAGACCCTTTTCAGGGTGCAATAAAGTAACACAAAAAAGTATAGCTATAAGATTAATTTTTCGACGCATCCTTGTCAGTTAGCCCCGCTACCAACCTGCTGACAGGCAGATCATTTTTTACGGCATGAGGTACAACTGTTTATCACCACTACCTATATACTGTATACTATAATAGCTCATGCCGACAAGGTAGATGACATGTAAAATAAGATCTTTGATCTGATCTTGAAGATTATCAGAAGAGATAGAAATGAAATCTGCAATTCGAAAGAAGTGTCTTATTTCCTCTAACTCTACTTATTTCCCTCACACTAGAGGACTAGTAGTTAATTACTTCTTCATGCGATACGAGCAAAACTGTTGTCAAAAATGTTTTATAACCTCAAAGTCAGTAATAGTAGGACGAAGGACCAAATTAGGCAACGGTCACACAAATCGGAAAGTTGGGACATATTTTGAGTCATTAAACCAACAAGACTCCACAATAGCACACCTAAACAAAGAACTGTGACTAGCTTACACACGACGACCGGATATTTAATTAATTAACTTAATCAAAATCAATTTATACTTCTAATGCGCATATTATTTCCCTATCAGATTGAGGTCTAACAAGGCAATTATAATGAAGTTTGACCCTCGTCTAGGTAAGGATAGGTCGCAGGTTATCTCGCACACTTGACTCGAACCACGAACGGTCTACTTTCAAGGTTTAATACCTAGTTCCTCCGAAATTCTCTGAGAATCATGCATGGTCCCGATAAACTAATTGATCATACATAAATATCGTTATTTTATATAGATGTTCAAAGGACGCCGTATATCGGCCTCAAAGGTATCGGTAAACTAATTTACTGCTATCCCCTTCGTCAATCATTGTTTTGATCATATCGTCTGGCCCGTAACGTCCGCATATTAGTCTTAAAAACCTTGTAACCCTATTGTATCTTTTCCCAGAAATATGGACGTTTTGTTTATTATAATTCGAAATTATCTTACGTCCGAATTGTAACTTCATTCACTAGGCATACATTTTTCGTCTTTGACCAAGAGAAATTACCTTTGGACTGCAGTAGGCTAGATACTCATACCTGTATATTTCATTTGTATATTATAATAGCTATACTAGTATTTTATATAAGACGCCTTTCAGTTAGGTGAAGCGACGATATACTCAAAATGGCTGGCAGCAGTGGTTGGAAGCGGAGGGCCGAAGATCGAGCTTATTGGCTTGCCATAGGAGAGGTCTATGTCCAGCAGTGGGCACTGCCGAAGTATTGTATATGTGTATTATTATAATAGCTATACCTGTGCCCTGGCGGCAGCCATGTCTGGTGGTGGCGTAGAGCGGGTCACGTGCTCTGTGACTTCGTCCTCGCTGCTATCGGACCGCGAGTCCGAACTGCCGCCGCCCTCGTCTGAAAAAAACAAACATACAGTCAAAAAAGTGTAAAGATATAAGTGTTTTATGGCGTCCGAAACTTTAGAGCCATATCATGTATGAAAGTGGTAAATGTGATACCTTCGAAAAGAAGAATAAATACAATTTTAGGAAGCCAATAAACCGAGTAATGAATACATTAAAATAAATACATTATTTGGTATCAAATGTCAACATAATAGAAGAAGAAGAAAACCTGATATCCTATCCATAATTGGAATCACGCAAGTGTAGCGATAAATGCTCGTGGAGTTTCCGTTTTAAAAGCTTTTGCCCTGCAATGTTTTTTAATAACTATAGTTTCCTAATATAAGGCCTCCCTCATTATTTCCACTAAGTACAATATAACTCTATGCATAAAACCTCATACTTTCCCGATACGAGCAAAACGCCAACGTCGATATCGCATCGCAAATAAACTTTCAACCGGTGCGCAGCACAAACAAACGTACCAACTTTGTTCTCGTTCCGGAACGGAATTCAACCAATGTGCTTTGTATACGCAAATATATCGCAACAAATCGACCTGATGTTTGCATGAAAAGTTGTACAAGCATGTACATATGGCGTATCGTTCACCGACAAGCGCTTACATGCTGTGAATATTTTATACGGCGAAAGGATGCATACATGTTTAAACAGGGAATTTATATTGCCTGAGGTTAGAACGCGCTGCTTGTAAAGCTTTTTTACATAGTTTATTCTGTGAAGACATCATATACAATGAGCTCGGTTATAAACATATATGTAACACGATCGATCAAATGGGTCAATAAACTATTCACAGTTGAAATACCAGGATATATTCATACTAAATATAGATCCTGTTCTAGGCTTAGATTCAGGAATAAGCCTAACAGGCATTGCAGATGAGATTCTAGGTTTTGTCTATCAAGAGACCCCGAGGTCCTTAATCAGATAGTGACCTCAGTGGTTTCAGTTATGTAAGATTCTCACTGTTCCCTACTGGAGGCCAAAATTTGCAAATGTTTATAGCCAAAAACAAAAAAAAATGATGATGATATAGCAACAAAAAGTTTTAGGCATTTGCAGTTGTATATTGTTTTTTCAGCAAAACATTCGAAAATATTTAGAATCAAAATTAAAGTATGCAAGTCATACATGTGTCTGTCCCGTCCGGAAATTAATACCTCAAAGCGATAGGCTTTCTTCGCTAAGGGGGGCAACGTTCACTCAATATACATTCATGGTTTCACGTGAAATCCTTAAAGGGGACAGATAGTAGACAGATGCATGCTCTTTATCAGGAATCTATCCAGTATACATTTCGTCGTTTATCTACTAAGTCCCATAGTCCCAAAAGCTGGTCATAATTTTTATAATACACAAGTCTCTGTGTGTTTTTCGCCTCTTACAACTTGCTATTCCGGTGACACTGAATATCAATATTGGCAAATCTATACAAAGAACAAGGTCTCTATCTAGGAAGGTAAGTCAAATGCTATAAGCCAATTTATTTGTCTGTATTAGTTAACTAAGCCTCGTGTCAAAATAGCATTATACTTTGTTAGTTCAATTTGCGGACTAGGATTAGACAAATTAATGTTATTTCAGCCACCTTAATTATATTATATAAAACTATTTTATTTGTCACGTTTTATACGGATTGATTCAATTTCATTAGATATGCAACAGTGACTAGGAAACCAAAATTATCTTTTCCTTGCCGAGTATCTATCACAACGTGTGCAACCTCTCGAATCTAAACGTATATTTTCTCGTACGAACATAATCCGTCACTACTACGCAGAAAACTTCCGAGCTCCCAGTAAAACACGTATAAATCCGTCTTAAGTTCGAAGTTATCTGATGCAGACAACGGAAGCGGATATTTGTTGCCAGTCGGACATCCCTATCGGTGGAACGACATGGGGAACTACTAGTTATCATATGCAGTGCCACAACTTGTGTGAATAGAGAAGAGTTAGTGAGTTAGATTTGTCTGACGAGACTGATGGAATGCTTAGGTAAATGTCTGTAGTGAATTCATTGCAAATAAAGAAACGTACATTAGTGGAAGTTTAAAAGTACTAGCCACTAAAAAGTTAAAACAAACGCCATGTGACTATATATACAGACATAAAATTAAATATGACGTAGACAATAATATAGATATGGACAGGGGAAAACCGAAGAAGCGGGATAGAAAATTTAAGGATAAGGAGTTCATTGTCAAAAACCTGTCTAAATGAAGCATTGCGTCGACCTTTTCGTCCTAATCACCAAGTGAGTTTAAACATAGCAAAAATAAGAGAAGTTACGACTTACAAAACGTTACAGGAACCAAAAAACGTGACAAAAAAAAAACAATACCTTAACATACAGAAGCTAACAACGTCCAAAACCGCAATTAAAAAAGGTAACAATGATCACTTTACACGATAAAAGTTCATGTCACGTTTAAACGAACAAAGCATTATAAAATCTCTCTCAAACAGTTCCCTTGTATACCGACGCAAAAAAGTTAACAAAAGCAAACACACCCCATATTTTCCCATTTACGGCATACAAAATGCATAATCATCCGCAGACGGGGCCGTGCGGGCTGACCCAGTTTCCTCTGAGGGGTCAAGGCTTGCCATACAACCCTGTTGAGCTTAACCAACCTAAATAGAGCTAGTACGCCGTGTCACCCAAACAAAAGGTTTGGACAAACGGAAACTAGGAGAATGGAGACAGCTCTTCTAAAGTTGGGCACATCCCAAATTGTAACTGTCTGTTTTACTTGTCATGCTTTTGTTGCGCATCCTCATGAATCATGATACAAATGGCTGGATGTATTTAATAGTGTATCTATGCGGGACTTGGCTATGAATAGAAAGTTCTATATAATCCTGATGGAGGTTTTAGGTAAATTGGCAGCATCTAGTTTACTTTCTCTTAAGGTCAAGAAAGTTGATATCTGTTTCACCCGGAATTGCGTTATATCATCGGATAAGCACGACCACACTTAGTATTGGAAGTCGACCATGACAATAGGTCAGGCAATATATTATACCTAGTTTCATACAATAGATCAATGCGAGCAGATTCGCAAAACAATAGTTTTTATGTATTATTTGTGCAATGTGCGGAGCATATCACACCGATGAGATCTATATTCAGCGTGGGGAGCAAAGGCTCTCATAATAATAAACCTGTATTCTGTAGAACGACACATCTTAACATAAAGGCTTTCACACACAGGTGCGTTATTGCGATAATGTGTCCTGATGCCTTGCACGCAGCTGCGATTCTAGAATTACCGGACGATAAAAACGCAGTTGTGTGCAAGAAATCGGGACGCATTATTGCAATAACGCACCTGTGTGGAGCAGCCTTTAGGTTAGCAATACAGTCATACTAATATTATAAATGAGAAAGTAACTCTGTCTGTCTGTTACACCTTTACGATTAAACTGCTGGACGGATTTTTATGAAATTCGGCATGTAGAAAGTTTAAGACCCGAGAAAGGAGACACTCTTAAGGGGTTTGAATAGGGGTTAACGTGGGCGGAGCCGCGGACAAAAGCTATATATGTATACCTATATAATAATAACCAACAATCTAAATTAACGCGACCGAAGCCGCGGGCAAAAGCTAGTTCTAGAATAAACTTTGATAGTGAAAGCAAAATATCCTTAACCTTTTTTACGATTAAATTGCGTTAGACAAGACATGTTATGTAACTGCGTATCATAAACAATGCTAATGTTCAATGCCTTACTAAAGTAAATCTGCGAAGAAATGCATATTTAATATTCGTGACATACAATATTCTCATATTAAAAATGCTGGCTTGTCTCTTAACAATATTATTTTTTGGGATATAATTGTATTATTACTAATCTAGCTGCTATTGTTATATAATATATATAAGTTCATAAATCCAACCCGACTAACCGATTTAAATACTATTTTTACCGTATTGTATAATCAAATGTTAGTTTATTGATGTTTTTTTCTAGTTATACAGTACAAGGACACGAAGCAAAAGTTACAAAGGGCCTGCTTTGACCCAAAAGAACCTAAAAAAACCACAAACGTAATTGATTTAAACAGAGTCACTTGATTTATGCTATCAATGAGAAACTTGCTTTCGTATAGATATGATATCCCGGTTATTTGAGACCGATCCCTATCCCTCTAACAAATCCAATATATCATGCATGGATTTACTTGGCAAAATATAAGCAATATTGAGTAAATTTCGATTTGGTCGGACCATACGAAAATAAAAAAATCATATTTGTTATTGTATCTGTGACTCTAATCGGCCTGTATTCATTTTGTTTTAGTGTAAAAAAACCCATAAGATTTGCAATTTAGTTAGGTCTGCAAGGACTAATTCTGCATCACGACAGACGACTCAGCTTATCAATTACTTTCAGAATAAAACATAAACATATCTTACTCATTAGCATAAAAAGTATTTCAAGAACGCAACCATAATATTTCATTAGCGATAAACAACTCCTTCACCCTGTTTGACTAGCTTGCGACAATAGCACGTAGCAATAGTCGTTCACTGCCAAAAAACAATAGAATTTCAGTTTATACTGCAATCAAAAACGTTGTGTGGCAGTATTCACGTTCCTACCATTTTGATTTAATAAAAATCCTTCAAATCAAAGCCGACTTCTCTTGAAGTTTCCTAATTTAATAACACGTTTTCCTCTCCCCTTTTTTTCCTCACATCATATTATCAACACCAGCAAGCAATCTACCTACAGCTACTATACAGTCTGCCAAAAGAAATATTCGCCGATGGTCATGCTAATGTAATGGGACGATAATTTAATCATGTGGACATTCGTATTCGGTTACCGATGGGTTGCGGACCCGTCAGTCGCACAATGGGAACGAGGCCAAATATTGGCCCGGGAAATGTGCTTGGCATTTTTCAGTAACAAAATGAACAGCTACTCTCAACAAGTCCTAATATGTGTTAGGGGAAAACGGTATAAGCCACTAAGTACCATTTATTTAAGTGGTACTTTTGCTAGGGTGTGTTATATATAGGTACCTACGAGAGGGAAGTTATTACCGGCTTTTCACACCTATTCTACTGGAGCTGCAATAAGCTGGAGTTAAGACCATTTCAAATGACAATGACTTGGTTTTCTCTGGGTACAGAGAGAACTGATGAATATCCAAACAGAAAATGCGGCATATACATAAATATGATATTCGGTAGAAGAAGAAGAGTACATGTATCGTAGTTTGCAAATTGCGACACATACTCTATCCAATTTATACCCCAAAATTTGTTTGGACTTTGATTGACTATTATGGAGATTTGGTGAGTATTATACATGTAAGTCTTATTCATTGCTCCAAAAGTCAACATAGACAAGCTACCAGTTATTTATTTTTTAAATACTGAATATGCTGACAAGGTAAGATACGAGCTCTGTACGAGCTACTGTTTTTATTACATTAACAATTTTTAATGAAAATAATTACATTACTGACAAGCAAATACTTCCATACCTTATGTATTCCGCTCGCTACTCGGCTCTTTGTTTCAGCGCAAGCTATTTTCATTAAATTAAGGTACCATACGTACTTGGCATATTCTGTTGAAACTTAACGATGTTTATAAGGTCGTATGTATACGAGAGAACATAGCAAAAGCTTTGTATTAACATGTTTTAATATATGATTTTGGGAGATATTCTTTACAAGCTTGTATTTAACTTGCAATATTTGTATGTATGTATGTGAGTTTTTTATTTGGGTGACAATACAATATTATGTACTTTTAAGCTGGTCTGATGATGGAGTCAGAAGGTGGTCATAGGAACTCTGTAACGATATGACGCAATCCCATCGTGTTTGGGCTTTTTCAATTCGTCTTCTCTAGTACTTTTACTAGCTAATTTAAAAGCTTGTGTTTAAAAATATAACTTTAATATAAACTTATTTGATTTTTCTTTTCCGTTAGGGCAGGTGGAATCATCTCTCTGCTTATCATTTTATTAGTTACTTCTCTTTATAACTTGATTTATTTTGTGTGTCGTTCGGGTTAACATTTGCGTACGTTACCGGAAAGTTAGGCGCATAGATATTTATTATTGGCTAATCAATACCTATATATACAATTACATAATTCATGTTGCTTCCTGGTGTACGATACATATATTATTCTGTATTCAACAACGTTACTTATGATACCCGACATTGACGACCCGATTGGCGCAGTGGCTAAGCGATTGGACTGCTGCGCTAAGGGTTGCGGGTTCGATTCCTGCACTGGACAAAAATTTGTGCGGTTCGCAGATATTTGTCCCGAGTCTGGGTATTTGTGTATGTGACATTTCATGTTTGTGAAACACACCCACGATACAGGAGAAACTCATAATGGGGCGAAGTTTTCGAAAAAAAATAAAAGTTAAGAATTTTCGCACTTATACGGTACTCGGTACTTAGTCTACGGCGACCAATGTCAATATAAATCGTTCTAAAAGCCGTCCTCGGCTGCGGATTTAAGCTTCCCAAAGGAATCTCCTGAGATCCTAATGAATGACAGTCTCTGGGGTTGATATCAAAGACAAAGGGCTATCAGACAATAATGTTAAGCTTTTGATCTTCATTGACGTCACTTAAGGGTATTCGTCAACAGAATAAGACGGTGAAGGGTTTTATAACCTTTAAGGGTGTAATCTCTAAAGGAATCGGGTTTCAATGGATCAGATTGGATTTTCAGGAGCAACTGCTTCATACAATACATTATCAGGCCCTCAAAAATACGTGAAAAATCTCGTCTCACCGATTTACCACGAGGTTATAAGCGTAAACTATGCTTCTTACATATCTTATCTACTTCCAAGCAATACTTTTCCTGTGTGGAATTTCAGTTTTAGAACTTAAGACGCTGGTACTCGGAAAGCCAAGAAATTACACACGCTGATCAAATTAGGTATAGGTTCATTCAATTAAACGAACAACGACCCATATGTGACTTTAAGACAAGCCCCATGTTATCAAATACAATTCCCCATCGTCAACTTTTTAAGAGTTTCCACCAAACTATCAAACAAGCACACAAAAGTATCTAAAGTTCGAAGCAAGGACTAAAATGTAGTTAAGTATAATAAATAGCATTACATGGTATGCTAAGAAAGATCGAGGAGGCAGTTTAGTTTTCTTGTGGGAAAGTAAACTGAATATCAGATAACGCAATTCCTAGATATTGAATTTCGTACCAAAGCAATCAGTTAAGCGTGGAGGCGAATAAACAGATAAACATTGTTGCTTTCTTCGAGTTAGAAAATTGATAGACACTTGAGTCTGGCGGGCAGTAGGACATAGTGATAAGAATACGCACGTGTTTTTGTTGATGTTATAACTGGTACTGTACACTCAGTAAAAACCTTAATTGATAGGCTGTGGAAAAAGCTGCTGCTGCAGAAGCCCCCGCAGATCAGTCAGGTAATGCAGTTTCGACCACAGTTGGTCATGTTATGAGTGACCGTCTTTACAAATCGAGACCCATCAGTGCCTCGAAACGCACCTTAATTTGGTCCTATGCCTGATCTCAGAAAGTCGTTCCTCAATATTGCTGACCATTAACACCAGCTATTTCGCATAAGGATATGATAACATAAATACATAGTATTACCTACGAAATAACAGCCTCTCTCCCTCTCAGCATATTTTACGTAATAACGAGGGATAAAGACCCATTACCATATACAACATGTTACCAACAGTCACCACCATTAATTTTGAGATGCTCATAATAACTACTAGATAACCCAAAATGAAATTGTAATCTATCAAAATCGTACTAATCGAGCCAAAACATCCCATTCGATCTTTTAACATCAATCACTATTTAAATATCACAGACACGTGTAACAAAATCGTTTAAAATGCGTCATCACGATGTAATTAACCAACAACACCTTAATTTTAGCTCCCACTAATCTTATTTCTGTCCTACGCTAGAGCTCTTCACTCGAGGGCGAAGGGCTCTAATTTTCCGATTGGACGGTATTTGAGGAATCTAATTAACACCGTGTCATATAACGGGATTATGGCGGCCGGAACGTGCCAGCGCTAGGTAACTGAGATATAATACGCGTTTATTGCATATTTCCCAATTAATGGCAGGTTTATGGTTTGTTTGCGCGTTTGATATGATGGGGGAATATAATATCCTTGGATTAATAAACTAGTAAAGGTCAACTATGAGATTAAAGTCTTTGTTATGAAGATGACCACATATGTCTAAACCATATTAGCGCAATGGCTAAATGATTTGACTGCTGCGCTAAGAGTTCGAGAGAGGTCTCGAGTAAAAATACTAACAAAGTTCCCACTAGATCATTTTTACATTGAAGCCATCTGTCATTTGAAAAATGTTGAACACCATCATCAATTTTTCCACTTTTCATTAACCTAGTATTAGTTAGTTATATTTTTTATGAGGAATAGCAAAAAATGTACATGAAAAACGCGTTTGGAATCGAAATCTGATTTGAATTGAAATATAAGAACGCATAGGTACAATAAATGTCAGCCGCTAATATATTAAAAGCAAATATCGTAAAGGTAAATTGGGGGAATTGGATTCATTTCTCTCAGTCGACGTAGAGTTCATCGATGTGGGATGTTTTCAACTTTGGCATTTACCATACATCGAGCTTTATGACGATTCTGAAAACTATATTACCTTTTTATTCAATTTAAAAGTGATGACAAGGGAATGTGCTGAGAATCAAAGAATCAGAAAATATCAATAAATTGTCTTTCTATTAAAATTACTAACTAATCGAACGAACGAAACATCAAAATGGCCGACACATCTATAGAACAGAAGTAAACGTTCTTAAGCCAAAACTTTGGTGGAACAAAAACAAACAAAATGAATGCCTTTAAATGTCCTTTAGTTAGTCACTTATGTAAGTATCGGTATTTGTATAGCCACACACTAATACATTAGTTAGTCTCATTCGTTTGAGATACGGCGACGATTTGTAAAAAACGTACCCACCGACAAAGGAGAAGCGTTTTTTATTTTCTTGCTTTACGCCACCGGGATTTACACTTATTCAAGCTAAAAATTGATACGAAGCCAGACACATTAGTAATAATAACTTTTAAATATTAGCAGTGATTTTTAAGCCACCGAGGATCATATAAAAATGCATGACAAGTTTCTGATCGACCAAAGCCCTCAAGCGTCAACTTCACGCGATGTGATCATGAGATGCGCTTTCGATTTCACGATTCATGATTTCGTCACCGTGTAACTAGCCCATACTAGCCCTATCAATTTGATTTCCAATATAAACGATATTGCTCCTGGCTCAGGGCTAACTGCTAGCAGACTGCAGTGGTTACAGATAATGGAAAGACAATAGGACTAGAATGGAGGATGGAGGAATGCCAAACAGAGCCAAGTGGAATAGAAAAATTAAGGAAAGGTGACCTCACTACTGCATGAGAAAGAGAGAGAGAGAGACGCGCGAATATTATGTCGTTTTTCAAAAGCTACAATCGTAAGTGAATAATAACATACATGAATTAACATCACGCCTGTATACCCCGAAGGGGTAGGTGGAGGTGTACATATAGTAAACCCACATTTTGCCAATTATACCAATGTAATAAGGAGCAAGCCTGTTCTCATCAACCGGGCACAATTCCAGACTTCGTGCTGCTACTAAGAATTACCGAATGGAAAAACTCAGTAACACTTTACCCGACCCGGGATTTTAATCCAGGACCTCATGCTAAGCAGTCGCGCTCAGAGACCACTAGACCAACGAGGCAGTCGTAGGTGGTAGTAGGTGTATGATATAGTGAAATTCAAAACCAAAATCTCTTACCCTCGACCTATAGTCAGGTAGATGAAACGTTGCCTTTCGCTGTTCTAAGGAGGTCGCTTAATCTTCTATTAAGCGTTGGTGTTTACCTTTACGGCCCAAATTACGTCTATTTCGTAAAGCAACAAAGGCATATGGTCAATAACAAATTGTTGGAGTATATTATCACAAAAACATTATGTAGGTACTCCATTGTACGCATAAACTAAATGAAGCGTGGTGAATGCTCGACATTAACCACGGAGATTACAGTTTCCAGAACATTGTTGCCTTGTTTGGCTACACCAGTCTAAAATGTAAGCAGCTGTAGAAGAATCCTATTCTTATGTTATAAATATGCGACATCTGAGGTTCTTTTTAAAAACTTAGCTTCATACAAAATGGGTCCGTTAATTTGTACCTTTTTAATACATCAAGGAAAAAGTACTATAGTATTTTCTTAAAAAAGATAGCTTCACTTACTGGTTCATTGATATATCAGGATCTGGATCTGGTTTGATACGGCAAGCGAATAAAATTTTATGACATTCTTGGTTCAATAACTATAGATATCATAACTTGCGGTTTGGCTTGGATATTGTAAAAGAGGGTTGAACCATTAATCATGCGAAAACAGACTATTTCTTTATTTTCCCTTTGTCTAAGCGAGCAAAGCTATTCAGGTCGAAATCTTCTATATTAAACCACATAAATAACAAGATCATCCATAGTGTAATTGTATTTAGATGATTTTACTTTAACATTTAACTGACTAATAATATAATTGACTGCCTCGTTGGTCTAACTAAGCGTTACTGCTGACCATAAGATCCTGGGATCAAATCTCATCTCATCTCAATCAGTTCTTGGGTTTATCCATTAGATAATTCTCAATAGCAGATTAGCAGCACGGAGTCTGGATTTGTGGCCGGTTGATTACAATAGGCTCGGCCCTATTTTATTGGGACCTAAAACATAACTGGCGAAATGTGAGTCTACAGTAGGTACACCTGTCTATTTTTTATTTGTAAAAAGTACAATCTCAGGTCAAATCTGTTAAAACTACTTAAGACTGAAGTTCTAGGACGACATACACTTATTTTCTTCTCCTTCAACAAATTATATGCTAGTATTCCGCTTCCAAAGAGTTTTCTCATGCCATTCATATAAGCCATTGTTAGTTCTTTTAAACAAATACGGTAAATTGTAGAGACAGATTGACGGATAGCGTTCAATCCTGCAAATTCACAATTCACCTAGGGCTTTTAGTCCCGGTACAATTATAACTTATCACTCACACATCTGCAAACGATTCTACTCCCAAATATAATAGACATAAATTTAGTTTTTCAATGTCCTTGTAACACAAAATAATCTGAAGCGTTTCTAATTACTTCACGTGAATTATGAGAGGACATTTTCTGTATTTGGTAGACAATAGCTGGCCCTGATGTGAGCCGAATTTGGGCTTAAGCGATGTGCGTTCAAATTGGACTAATTTTGTAGGTTGTTTCCATTTCTAGCGTTTTGCTTGTTACAATATAGGTACTTATGTAAAAAATGTATTTTAATGAATAAAACCATTAAAGAAAACCGATGGTAGGTAGTACATTTTAATAGATCTATACACGAATGTTAAAATAGAATTGTGTCAGTTAAAGTAAAAATATATTTTAGAATATATATCCTGAATAAACACAATTGATTGCTCAAAAGTGCTAATGATTATGATTTCAGAAGACATGAATACTAGTAACACCATGCTCAGTACAATGTCAGAACATTCACAAATGTTATCCATAAAAAGGCTGCTTCAATTAGAAGCTGAATTCAGGTAAAAATATATGGCATGGCTTTCCTTGGAGAATATTGCACGTGAAGAGGGTAGATATTAAACTTAATTGCAGACATTTAGGTCTTCAAATATCCTTTAAACCTGACAAAGGTCGCAGGTATTTTTTATACTTTATAGCTGAGCGAACTTTATTGTATTCTTATGTTTTCACATTAAAGGATGCTGTAAATATTTTTACGGTTTTATAAAACCGAAATTTTCTTCATGAAAGAACTATACTGAATTTATAATACCATATTACGACGGCGATAAAATCCTTATCATTTTAGACAAATTGTTTGGACTTCAATTTAAAAAAAAAATATTATTTATTGATCGTGTGGTAAAATGTATTACATAGTGGCGCCCAACATGGGGCACAGCTTAGATAATGATTATATGATATGACACACGCAATAATTGTTGATTACATTTCATATTTATTTACAAGAACTAGTTAAAAATAGGACAATAAATGTCGCTCTGATTTTAAAAACAGCCAAAATTTTAACAACATTCGGTGAGCCATTTAACTTTATAATGTCGCATTACGTAATCCGTACATTAAAATCGAGCGCAACAAGTAAACGAATGCTACAAGTCTCATACTTACCAAGACAGAAGAAAAAGAACCCGCTACATTTTTGTGCGACACCGGTAATTCAATTATCAACCGAACACAAAAAAAAACACTATCACTTCAGAAATTAAACATAACAAATAAAATGAAGAGAACAAAACCAGAACCAATACCACGAAATTAGAAGCCAACTGATATATTAAAACGATTACTCAACATTTTTTGCAAAGCATTTTAAGTGAAATTAATTTTTAAACAATATTGAAAGGCTCGCGTGCAAAATTCGCGAATACCGTGTATTATTTTGACAGGCCCAACTTGCTAGGGAGCAGCCTAGCCTTTGTACGGGCGAGGGGAAGGGCGCACGCGCGACATCGATCTCTATGAAGCCTTCCACTGAGACACAGATGACATACTACATGGAGGTTTGAGTCCCTTCATACGTCACACTACCCACACAAATTTTAATATAGTTTAATGCTTATTAGATTCCACAAAGAACAGAAATGTAATATATCAACGTACACTTAGGTTTAATATTATAGATATTGTTTCAGTGGCTGTTACGTATTTCAAAGGAGTATTTAGTACTTAAATAATATTTAAAACGAATACGCGAAGACCGTAGAAAATGGCAAACCGGCATGATTCTATGTAATCTGTAATTATAGACTTCGTGATACGGTCTGCAATGTTGTGTACAACATTTAAGAAAACCAGCGTTTGTGGAAATCTCGCTGCGAGTACACTATCCATGAGCTATGTAATCTGTGTCCGAGGCTAAAGTATTCAACACCCCTAGTCAATTGGGGGGCAGTCGCGGGACATTGTATGCGCAAAGTGTTGTATAAACAATGTTTCGTTAATATCCACGATTTGTATGTCTGTATGTGCAACAGTATTGACGTTCCATAAGCACCTGCAGTCGTAGGCACCCATTATGAGCTGTTGTATATATCGCAAATGTACTTCAGCTATGCGAACCTTTGATGTCTACTTATTGGATTTACTGTTAACGTGAGATGCCCTTTGAAAGCAGAGTCGTGAATTCTTTTGATGGAATTTTTAAAAGAGAATTTTAATAATAGCTCACAATTCTTTTGAGCTACTTATTAAAATTTAATGAAATTACGAAATTCGGTATTTCTATACAACCAAAATGTAGTATTAATTGGCATACGTTTGATTTTAGTTTTGTATCTTCCAAAGCCATTTGTTTTATGTCTTGCTTAAGTCAGTTGGATAGGATTGAGTGCATCATCACCTCGTCCAATCAGGTCTCAACGAACTCAGTTGCTAGGTTTAAAAATAGTGCCAATAGTTCAGGATCTCAGGACCTGCGTACTACGTATACCAATACTAATGTACCAGTCTTCGATTTGGTAGAAGGCAATGACCGATGGCTTATGCCGACACGATAGCAGCTTAAATACTAACAGCCTTACAAAATTGAAACATTGATTTGCCAGATACAACTACGAAACAATGTTGTATTGGTGATTAGTTGAACCGATTACTCTTTCTGTCGCCAGTCATTTAACATAGGACAAAAAAAGACAAAAGATTGTGCAACAATACAGCCGATAAAAGGGCTTGAAAGAATTTACAGATAGATGTTCAATTGTTCACTTCCTGTTGACCTACTGCTACTATAAGCCTATTGGCTATTGTCAATCAATCAATACAATAACCTTATCTATTACCGCATGCAGCCTGCAGTGACCTAGTAACGTACATATTAATTGTTTCTTTATTAGATATTTAATTAGCTTTCAATGCTACGTTTACGGTACGTTATAATGGGATAAACGATTTTTTCCCAAGCGTTCGAACATTTGACTTAAGACTGCAAGGCAAAGGTATTAAAACAAACATCCAATGAATGCACACTAGTTGTGAATCTAAAACATAATAAACCTACTTTGACTAACCTCATCATATCAAGGACTGAAAAGCAAGTAAGAACTTAGTTTCCCGCGCTCCGAACCTAAATAACTGTCACAAACAAGGAAATCTTGCAACAACGTGAGATTTTAAGAGAATACAAATGGTGGTACTTATGAAACAGTCTCCATTGTAAGGTAGTGCCAGATAGGAATTCTCTAAATACCACATTATTTTACTACAATCGCAAGACAGTTATCAGTGCGCCACACACGACTGTAAACTCAAATACCTACCCCATAAAGGTCTAAATTGTATGTATAAATAAAAAGTAATTAGTTTAGGACGTGTACATATGGATGCCGTTAGACAATGCATAGCTGGCTGATAATGACAAGTTATAATTGTTTACAGTACAGCTGATATATTTTTACACCTTTATTTCTATTTAAATTTGGAATTGTTTCACACGGTTTTGTATAGTTCTGTCTTAATTGGGTTCGTCTTGTAACTGTCTAGTTATGTATAGCCCTCAGCGCTTCTGGATGTACAAGCGAATGGAAAGGGTCAATAACCTAAGGAATATAGACATTTGATGTCGTGAATGCAAAGTTTTTCACATATTAACACGTTGCCTATCCGTCAAGTAGACACAATAGTTAAACAATCGACGTGTATTACATGTAACGCACTGGACAGTGAAAGGGTTAATACCCATGTGTGGCAATTACACTGTGCTAAAACTCCCAGCTGGTTACCATAATAAAAATTTAATAAAAGTTTTTTGTTGTCATAGGTAAAACTAATACTTTAATATGACGAAGAGAATTGATCTAATTTAATGACGATACAATTTATCGACAGCGTATTTTGCATGTGCTGTTTACAGATTAAAAAGTGTTTTGTTAAACATATCTACATTTAATACAAAGCTTTGTTAGCTGATTATAAGTAAAAAACTGAGTTGCTGCTAACAACTGCCTCATTGGTCTGGTGGTCGCTAAGCGCGACTGCCGAGCGTGAGGTCCTGGGTTCGATTCCCGGGTCGGGCGAAGTGTTACTTGGTTTTTCTATTAGGTTATTCTAAGACGCAGCACAGAGTCTAGATTTGCGCCTGTTGATGACAATAGGCTCGCCCCCAATTAGGTACATTGGATTTAATAACATAACGTGTACTATAATGTGCTCCTCTGCCTATCCCTTCGGGGAATACAGGTGTGATGTTATGTTTATTTTATAACAAACTGCCAGGATAGGCCTGTGAAGTCTGCCTCTATTATCTAGTAGTGGACTGAGATAGGCTGATGATGATACAGACAGACACTACTAAACATATTATACTACTACAGGTAAGTACACATCTACATACTTCTATTTTCTAAAAATCAAGCTAACGGAAAATTACTATGGACAATTTTCCCACAGCATAAAGTTATGCCTTCATTACTATTAATATAAATTATTATTACCTGATGAGAAGATATTCTCTAAGGGTTGCAAATTCATTGTAGCTGCAGTGGCGTCCATGCTGAAAAATAAAAAAATACAATGTTTATATTATATTTTTCGTGATGATGTGATGTAATATCTTTTTATTTTATATTATAGGTTTACAGTGATTATGTTGCCATCTTTATAATGTGAGTCTAAAGCATAAAGGGGAGGCGTTCGCCCAACAGTAAGACGCTAGTCACAGTCAGGTCAGGGTATTTTGTTTAAATTCTTCAATAATAATTAAAAGTATTAAATTTTCTTATATTATAGTTCCTGAAATATTTGGTATTTTTACTATTATAAATGTTACAAATAGTTATGGGCGGAAGTTGCGTAATATCAAGTAGAAGATAGAAAACCATTCAAGTAATTCTGAAATGTTACAATCGGTTACTATAAGTTAGTTATTAGTTGCTAAATCGGTGAAGGAAAACATTATGGGGAAACCGGCACACCCAAGACATTTTTCAATGGTGTGTAAAGCCATGTCAGAGGCCTACAGGTGGTTTAAACAGGTGGTTTTTACAGGTGGTTTCTGATACCAGGTTGTTCCTCTAGCAAATGAGAAAAAGAAGATGACTAAACATTTTATGTTTACAGCCTGATACAAACAACAGCCTATTCATTTCATACAGTTCACAGCTGCATCTTACAACAGGCCATTGGATCTAGGCCAGAAATGCACAGAATTTCTATTATGCCTATCCTTAAACCAGCCAATAACCCTTGCATGTCTGTACTTTTTGTGTACTGCAAATTGGTAACATAAGGTATGTAATTTTTATGATTTAAAAGCCATATAACATCCTATCCCTGTCCAATGTTCTACATAAAAAGTAAGTGAGTCATTCACTAGACTATAAGAAAGTTTTAAATTACGAAAAAAACACTAATTTTGTGCCTCAATCAGCAAAATTCAAGCGAGAAATGCCAAGTACCCAGTAGTGTCAGTGATATTAAAATTGATTGTTTGTATGTTTGTCCCCTATACGTTCCTAAAGCATTGATCAGAATGTGATAAAACTTTAGTAGGGTCATCGGGGGACGAGAGCGTATCTGGCCCAAAAAAAACTATAGGTCCGTATAATAGTTATCTGAAATCACATAACACGCAGACAAAGTCCCGGGCATACAGCTAGTAAAATATAAATTAGACCTAATTTAGGAAGTAAGCTAAGTTATATGTAAGTTGGCCCTTTTACTTTGTACACAGTATTGGATAACTCAAAGGTGTGATGCAGTGTAATGTATTATAATTACTTGTTACTTTTACTTGTTTTGATGTAACAAGAATTAAGAAACTATCAACACAACCTGATGGAATTTTTTAATTTCTTGTTTACTGTAATTAAAAACTTAGATGTAAAGCAACAGGTGGAGAGAGGGAGACACTTGGCAAGTTACTTACATACGTAATAATATATAAAGACTACACTATTTTAGGCACAACAATATTATACTTATTTTATTCTTCCTGACACAGATTAACAGTTGATTGACAACGAATGACATTTTAGATTAAATTGAATTATCTACTGACATACATCCAAACTTTTTTATAACTTTTATTCACTTCACACAACCATTGAAAAGTCTTCGTAAAACGTTTTAACGCGTATCATGTGCGTTTCAACGCAGTTTAATGAAGTGTTTACTGTATTGTAGTACATTTGAAAATAATGTCACGTTTGTACACTTACCAAATATTAATTTAGCAGTTAATCGGAGTTTAACGATAAAGTAACACACATTTCACCAAAATAAGACGACGTCTTACACAAATCACACTTATTAGCGTTTTTCCCAGCGTATACCCGGAAAGATCGAACAATGGGATCTGAATTTTATGCGAAAACACTTTCACATTGGGCCCAGGTACAATAGTAGGTAGCCACCTACATGAAACAATAAACAGTTATACAGCCTTCAAACATCACAAATAAAATACTTCACCATGATTACACACCATTTATTCACTTTAATATGATAAAAGGCTGCCTCAAAACGCAAAATAACTCGAATAAAGTAACTTTTGGACTATCGTAAAAACTTTAAAACTAGCCGTGTCGACAACTAAACTCTTGAGTTTTTGACTGACAGACAGAGATGGCACGATACGCAACGCAAGCCGGTCCAGTTGTATGGATACGCTAACCAAGCACAGTGTTAGCTATAAGGTACTCTATATAATTTTAGCTAATAATAAACCTTGTGCCATTATCATAAAGAATAAAATGGCATTACTTTATAAGTTTGAATCTGTGTCAAGTAGCTGGAAAATAAAATTGACTACATGCCAACTTTCTTGAAGTTTCCCATTGATAAGGGAAAAAATATTATTATTGCAAATTAAGATTTTAAATATTTCTTTTAGGTAGGTAAGTAGTAGCAATTATTTGATTCTGTGTGTTATTATCATTTCAAATCTGAAATTACCATTTTAGTATGAAAGTGTTGCGGTCAAATTAATCTGATTTGTATTTATTTAAAATTTTAACAGTTTGTTTATTCTCAAAAAGATGGTCTAAATTTTACAAGCATTAACGATTGGCAATTGTTAAGCTATAAAAGATACCTAGTTTTTAAATTACCAGATGCACAATATTGAATAATTTATCAACTTCAATTTATACCCACTTTTTTATTTTTTCTTTTAAAGTTTATACTAATAATTATAATTTACTTAATGATAACATAATTAGTGTAGTTTTTTATGAGAGTATGGCCACATTAGGGATGCGTACGTTAGGTTATTGCTCTATCTGAATTAATAAACTTACATCGCGTTATCGCCGGCAAAAGGGTTAATCTAATACTTTCGTTTCTATATTAACCAAAGTTTAATGATTATATTAAATATGTCATGATCAATAATAATAATTTTATTAGTAATAACAAATTAACGTAGAAGAATGTTTGACTTTAAGTACAACATGGTATAACTAAACGAATTTTTTCTCATTGTTTTTTTTTTATAATTTCAGACTATAGTCTTTTTAGATTCTCGACTTCGATCTTAAAAGACTATGACTCAATAATAACTACTTTTGGTTTGTTTTATATTTAACCGACTTCAAAAAGGAGGAGGTTATGTATTCGATGTGTATCACTTTACTTAGCTATCTACTATTCGTGATAGATTCTAGAACTAGATAATAATATCCAAAAAAGCTAACCCTGGTAAGTACCACAAATAGTATTCTGTGCACTATAACTCATTATCAGTCCCATTTATGGTGGCGATTTTTCGGGCCCACAAAAGGTTCGTAGCCTATTTCCCAGCAAAGGAAAGATATGAATTATGAATTCTTAATCCGTCTGTCCACAGAATGATTATAGGTAAATGACTGTCATGTACCCACCTATTTCTAATGAACAACTTACCTTGAGGCAGTACCGCAGCCATCGATATCCCACTGTTAGGAAAGTTGGGTGTAGGCCTGGCCTTAAGCTATGTCATTTGTCGTAGTCCTGTGCCAATCGTGTCAAGTTTCGTGAGCAATTATCACGTTTAAGGGCTTTTTCAATAAGGACGTTAGTGGCCGGACTGCTAGGAACCCGGGATTCGCACCCAGGACCTCATGCTCAACAGTCCCACTTAGCGACCACTAGACCAACGATGTAGTCCGTCAATAAACAACGAGCCCTCATAATCGGTAAAGCAAGCACAAGTAGCATAATAAGCCTCAAAGCAGCAATGCATTAAATGGGACAAAAAACACACATTTTATACAAATTATATTTATTGTTTCAATTTATAAAAGGTAGTGACTGATTTCAACGTGATATATCAACCTACTTATAATTTACTGTATAATACCTTTGGTTAATTAGGTAACTTACTAGCTATTTACATTTAAAATACCTACATCTATTTCTTACATAGATTTAGAATCTTTAATAAAAATCCCTAAAAAAATATATCTTTTTCTGTGTACACATCTAAAAATAATATGTATTCTAACTAGACTTAGGTACATACTAAATAGAATTTAACTCTTTAATGTGTAGATTGTTTTATTCCTGTCTGTAATAACAAAGAATCAAAGATAAATATTTTATAGGTCAAATAATATTTTCTTCTTTGTTTTTAAGACAGCGATTTATGTTCCCATCAGTGTTTTTCTTTTAGATCGGCTCACAAAGCCACATCTTTATATTTAGTCAAATCATCAGACTCGTTGCCTACAGACGTATGACTGTTTCTTATGCCATAAAACACTCTATCTCTTGACCCACTAAAATGGTATGGCTCATGTCTTAGTAAATTCACTCCGTATGCCGCATCCTCGCGTTTGTAATCCGGGTAAAATCTGGGATCGTAATCCGGAGGGTAAGCTCTCGGATCGTAGGGGTAAGACCTGTAATACGGGTAAGCCATCTCGCTTTTACAGTCCATTCTCTCTTCGTATTCGTAGCCTTTTGGTGGGTATTCGTCTGTGGTGAAAGCGCCGACTATGGAGTGCCTTCGTTTGTAAGGGTTGTCGTACGGTCCTGATCTAGGTCCGACCCAGGTGCCGTACATTTGTGGAGCTTGGTAGGATTTGGGGTAGCCCCGTAGACTGGCAGCGTACTGCCTGTCGGCGAGGTGTTGCCAGTAGGCCGGCGGGGGCTGCGGCAGCATGTGCGACGGGTAGCCTAGACTCAGGGACTGGCGGCTGGCAAGGTGCCGCCGCAGGTCCGGCATGGAGCCGGATTTACCTGGACAAATACAACACAAATAAAATTATTTCAAGTCACGCCTGTCTCCCAGAGAAGTGATAGAAGACTTGGATTTCCATTGGCTCAAACCTTGTATATGTAAGTAGGTCCCCATCCCTATTCACTTACATCACATTCTTTACATGCAGCTCAAGCCCCATTAAATGGTCATTTTCCTAAGTCATAAATAAATGCGATAACTTCTTTGAGCCTACACAAAAATAGCGCATGAAGTAGATTAGCAAAGGAATAATAATAGAATAAACAGAAGGCTAACTGTCCAGGGTAGGCTGACATATTCAATCCAATGCAACAATATAAATAGTTGCCTATTACCGTTGTCTTGCAGGAAGGCATCGTTAGTGAAAGCGTTCGGAGCGTCGGGTACGAAGTGGCTCGCGTCAAACTCGCTCCCACTGACCGCTCCGCCGGCGCTGTAGCCGGCTTTCCTGGAAAACGTTATAGGAAATAAGTTATGCGACCACGTGCAAGTAACATGAATATGGGAAGTGTTTCTATAATTTCTGTAATTGTTTTGTGTTGTAAGACTCTTCGTATAGGTACTCTATCATTGCGGAAGTGAGCAGTATTTTCAGTGGGCTTACTCTACAAATTAATTCCGATTTAATTGCATTGCTTTCGTACTCTTAAACTACGTATCTTACTCGTCTATTGGGAGGAACTAACTGAGATCAAAAGATTGACAGCATTTGTTTTCAATAAAACTGAATTTTATTGGGCAGCCTACTGAAAGATGTCTTTATATAAGAGTATTTTGATTCCTAATTGTCTATTGATGATATTTAACTCTACAATACCTACTCTATATATTTGTATTCATAAATCACGAACCCGTAGGTTGGCATTGGGAGAGAGCGTGATGATAATAGAATAACACAAAATATCTTCGAAGACCTCATAGAGAAGGACCACCTTCTTCGTAATGCCATACTTCTATTTATGAGGCGTGGTCTTTCAAAGCAGTGGAACAGTTTTTGGCTGGTATTATTTTGGAACCAAATAC
Source organism: Abrostola tripartita (assembly GCA_905340225.1). Classification (NCBI taxonomy): domain Eukaryota; kingdom Metazoa; phylum Arthropoda; class Insecta; order Lepidoptera; family Noctuidae; genus Abrostola; species Abrostola tripartita. The sequence continues at coordinate 5,984,352 of HG996510.1, read as the reverse complement.
TTACGACTTCACTACACTTATTACTACATACATACTATCTAAAACTTCCTATCCAAAAAACCCATACCTAGCCTCTCTAAGTGCATACGCGGACTGCACGAGCACCACTCCGCACACAATGGCCGGCAGTCGCGCCACGTAGCACGCCAGCTCCGCACCACCGTACACTCCTTGGAGACCCTGTAACAACAAGAAAGTTTCAAAAAAAACATTCCATATAATTATGATTTCATAACGCCTAGCTACCCAAAATATCTTGTATTGTAATACACATAATGCCTGGCCACTCTAAAACCTTGAAGTATACTTAAAGCCTGGTTGCTGCAACCACATCTATGAGATGGAATAGGTGAGGTCTACATAAGCTTACCCCATGTAAATGGGAGCGAGCGTATTGCCATCTATCGGAAAAAATAATAAGTATCAAAGTAAGACATAAAAGTTAATAGTTGAATTAGGTACGAGGTCTCTTTATGGTGCAGTTTTTGACAAATGGAAAGACGTAACAACTTCTTCATTTTAGGTTTCTTTGTCAGTTTCATGATGGTAAATTGTTATTAATTTATGATGACAAACACTAAAGGCATTTAAATAGAAAGGTACAATACCTATAATTAATTATCTTATGATGACCTCATCGCAAATATTTGGGCACACCTTCATTATCACAGATTTAAATCGATACGATAGTGTTGCTGCGTTGCATTTTGATGAGCTGATAAAGGTGACACATGTTTTAACCGGTAGCAGATGCATTATAAACAAAATATCTTGGTTGGTAGTTATTATACTTATGTAGTTAATTTCGGTGTGCCTAGTTTGAAATTCCTTTCCTCCTAAACTGCTTGAACGTTTTTGATTTTTTTGTACTTAATATAGATAGCGCCAAAGTAAACCTTAGACTATTGTAGTTATGCAAGAATAGACTTACCCAATGACTTATTGACATGTAAAAGACTAGAGCACATTCTGGTATGAGAACTAGTATGACTGCTATCAGCCACGCCAGTAGGCATCTGTTGTTCTTCTGCAAAAAAATTAAACATAATATTTATTTTAATTTGACGACCTGATTGGCGCAGTGGCTATGCGATTGGACTGCTGCGATAATTGTTGCGGGCTCGATTACCGCACGGGACAAAAATTTGTGCGATCCGCAGATGTTCGTCCCGAGTTTGTGTATGTGATATTTCATGTTTGTGGAACGCACCCGAGATACAGGAGAAATTACTAGTGTGGCGCGACGATTTAAAAAAATTATAATATTCCATACAAAATGTTTTTGCACTGACGGATAGGTTCGCAAGTATAGGTACACATAATCAATAAGGCCATAAATACTAGGCAATAATTCCGTTTTTTGCACCCTCTACATTTATTTAGATTTTTATAAATTTGAGATTGCCCAGAATATTTTGTATCATGTCAATAAAAAGAGGGGCGATAGATTTAAATACGTTTGCAGTTAGAAAAGCAGACTTGACTGAATTAAATACTTTAAGTACCAATGACCAGACACGTGGTGAAGCCATTTGGCAATATTAATTTCCGTAAAACAAAAGACAATGTGATGTAGAGCCCTTCCTTAGGTACCTACATGTGTACTCACAGATATAAGTCCATGTACGAGGACGACGGTTGCAGCAATCACGATGCAGTAGCACACCATGAGCAGTGCCGAGGCCAGCGGCAACCCGCTCTGAGACTCCACCACCCACACAATCTCATAGATCAACGCGATAGCATACGCCACCTGGAAACGATGAAATACACGTCAATATAACATAAAGAACCAGTATAAAGGCTACTACTTCAAACTCAACAAGACCATTTTGCTAACGAAATTCACAGAAAGCCTTTCAAGAAAAACACATGCGATAACATCAGCCCGTATCGCTGTAGGAAGTGTATAACTAGGTTCACAATTTAGCCAGGTATGATAAAGGTCACAAAGTCATAGCCTACCTATACCTATTGCCATTTACCGGACTGCCTATTACCATTTACCGAGCATAAATTAATCTAGACTCCGTGCTATGTACTAATGAAAAAAACCAATAACACTTTGCTCGGCACCGAGAATTGAATTTAGCAGTCGCACTTAGCGACCAATAGACCAACGAGGCAGTCAATTGCTTATTTACTTTTAGAGATATCCAGGCTTATGGCTTATGCCCGTCCCGGAAATCTAGCCCCGCACCTCACTATCAGCAGTCAAGATTTTCAATTTTCCACTAGACGAACGAGGCAGTCAGAGAATATAATAGGAGGTACGTAATATTATTATTATTTCAGTCATGCTAGTTCCACTTCAGAGCAAAGGCCTCTAGAACCCTATATATTGATATGACGATAAAAAACTGCCAGCGTTATTTCGCAAGCATTAAACTATTACAGTTCCGGTAGGGCTTGTACCTAAAAAGGTTGTACGTAATTATGCGTGTAGGTGTAATGGGTGCCACGGCACAGGAAATCCTGTCTGAATAGCGTTTATTTATTTCTAAATTAACTTGAAGTCCACTTTGATCTTTGAATGGCGATTTCCATCTTTGGTAAAAATCTATCAGGTGGCTTCAGAAAAGTATGGACAATTGCTCTCTTACGTAATCATACAAACGATTATAAAACGTCTATCAAGTTATCAAGTCTAATCACATCTCTATTCTTTGACATGCAGTCGACTGCGGTAGGTTTAATATAAATTGACGACCTGATTGGCGCAGTGGCTAAGCGATTAGACTGCTGCGCTAAGGGTTGCGGGTCCGATTCCCGCACGGGACAAAGATTTGTGCGATCCGCAGATATTTGTCCCGAGTATAGTAGGTATTTGTGTATGTGATATTATATGTTTGTGAAACGCACCCGCTATACAGGAGAAATTCCTAGTTAGGGGCTAAGTTTAGCCCATCAGGACTATGTGTGACCCCCTGACTTGAAAGCTGGATCCGTCCTTGATGGTAGGTTTGAACAACGAGGATAAATGTAAAACATAAAAACTATTCATTTTGCGAATTAAATTGTTGCATCTATAATGACTGTTTCTCAGAACGGATCGGTGCTAACGTGCTTAACCTTTAGGGTTTTTTTGTCATTACATCTAAGTAGATGCCGCCGGTCGTTACGTTTTTATTGTAAAAAAATGGAGGATGATGACCAAATGATCCTAAACATGAGTTTGATTGATTAACGACACTAAGTTTGATACAATTTGTTCGTCATTAAAAACACAAATAGTTAAAAGATTTTATGAAGAATCATAGAGTATCTACTATTGTATCTTAATCATAGAGGATCAAGCCAGAAAAATATATATCCGACTCGAGATTTAACTGCACTGCGCTTAATACTACTAACCCAACGAGGCAGTAAGTTTAGCAATAACATTGGCCTCATTTGACACTAGACAATTAGCATATTCAATACTTATTGTAGCGACGTCTAGTTCAATCAAAGCCTTCCTTATCCCAACACCAACCAGTTCACTCTCACTAGCGCTTTCGTAATCCCATGAGATATCTGCAGTGGCCTTAAAGGCAACCAGTCTAACCGGACCTAGCTTTGCATACAAATTCGTGTATTCTTAGAAGTGTATGACGTGGCGAGGGTTCAAAATATTTTGGACAGTGTCAGCTTGTATTTCCGTCGTGCGTTGGGAGAATTTTAAGTGAAGGTACTTACAGGCAACAAATGGGTTTGTCGTTAACATAGTTTTGAGTAATACATCCGTGCGTTGTTTGAGGTGAATATGGTTCAAAATGTCTTGAACTGACTCTTGTAAGTAAAAGCTGTTGTTAGTTATTGCATTTTTAGGTTAACTTTGTCTGTATTGTCTCATATGATCGATCGATGTCTATTAGGTCTTACCCAAGACGAAGAAGAACTACGAAGAACACAGTACGAACAGCTAGAAAGTGCCATAGCGTCATTGGTTGTGCTAAAGTTTTAACTCTAAGCCAATAGTTTCCAAAGAAACCGCAATTTTCTGGCACAACGTGTCTTCACTGAAAGGATTAATGAAGAAGGAAACTGAAACAGTCGAACTGAGATAAACCTCAGTAAACATTTTTGATCTTTATAAAGGATAATTAAAACCTAAGAATATTCCAATAAAAGTGACACACGTCGGAACTATCCAGTCGATTTAACACCCGTATTACAATGCTGAAAAAACAAGCCATAAGTATAATACTCTTCTGTAAAATCCTTGGGACATTTTACTTAGTGATTGGTATGCAGTCACCCTTTTATACGAACTGGGTGAACTTTCTGCCAACACATGAACGAGACTCGTTCTCAAAGGACACTTACTTGTTAGTAACATTGTTGAAAAGTCTCGCAAGCATTGTAATGCTCCAGTTTTATCGAATACTTAAGTAGTAAAGGTAAAATTGCAGTTAAACTTAACGACCAACTTTATTTAAGACATTAAGTAGGTATGTGCTAAAATATTTCGTCATGATAGTTAATAGTTAGGAGGAAATCTAATAGGTACAGTCTGTCGGATCTCTAATAGGTTACTGGTAAACGAGTTTAAGGGAATTATTTGCAGGTTGGGTACCTACACAGCGCACATCTACTGTAAATAAATTCTTGGTTCTTGCGAGATAGATTCTTGCAAAAGCTATCTATATCTATACTTATAATAAAACTGTAGAGAGGTCAATTCTGTACATTGAATATATATTCAAAATTAATATTGGAGGATGACTGGTGATCGATACTGATGCCAAAAATGCAATCAGTAAATTTTTTGTCTGTCTGTCTGTCTGTCCGTCTGTCTGTCTGTCTGTCTGTATGTGCACGCATGGGTCAAAAACTACTGAAGGGATTTTAACCAAACTTGGTACGATTGTAGTCCATACTCCTGGGCAGGTTATAGGCTATATAACATAACGCTAAAACACATAGGAGCTGAGCAGTAATGATAAATTTGAAGCAAGTCGGATGAAAATGCGCTTTCGAGCTCTTATCCTCGCATTCGTTGATCATACACCAAAAGTATGTATTACAAAGATGATGGTCTCCAAAAGATCTACAAAAAAGTTTTCAATAGTATATATCTATCTTTTATAAATTAGCCACAATAACGTGTTTGATCGTTAGGCATTTCTTCAAAGTGTCTCAACACACGACAACCCGGAGCGTGCATGGAGGGTAGTTTGACAAGATTTCTATAAGCAGCATTGGTTGCACCCGCTATCTATACTTATAATAAAACTGTAGAGAGGTCAATTCTGTACATTGAATATATTTTCAAAATTATTATTGGAGGATAACTGGTGATCGATACTGATGCCAAAAATGCAATTAGTAAATTTTTTGTCGGTCTGTCTGTCTGTCTGTCTGTCTGTCTGTCTGTCTGTCTGTCTGTCTGTCTGTCTGTATGTGCACGCATGGTTCAAAAACTACTGAAGGGATTTTAATCAAACTTGGTACGATTGTAGTCCATACTCCTGGGCAGGTTATAGGCTATATAACATAACGCTAAAACACATAGGAGCTGAGCAGTAACGATAAATTTGAAGCAAGTCGGATGAAAATGCGCTTTCGAGCTCTTATCCTCGCATACGTCGATCATACACCAAAAGTATGTATTACAAAAATGATGGTCTCTAAAAGATCTACAATAAAGTCCTCAATAGTATATATCTATCTTTTATAAATTAGCCACACTTATAATAAAACTGTAGAGAGGTCAATTCTGTACATTGAATATATTTTCAAAATTATTATTGGAGGATAACTGGTGATCGATACTGATGCCAAAAATGCAATTAGTAAATTTTTTGTCGGTCTGTCTGTCTGTCTGTCTGTCTGTCTGTCTGTCTGTCTGTCTGTCTGTATGTGCACGCATGGTTCAAAAACTACTGAAGGGATTTTAATCAAACTTGGTACGATTGTAGTCCATACTCCTGGGCAGGTTATAGGCTATATAACATAACGCTAAAACACATAGGAGCTGAGCAGTAACGATAAATTTGAAGCAAGTCGGATGAAAATGCGCTTTCGAGCTCTTATCCTCGCATACGTCGATCATACACCAAAAGTATGTATTACAAAAATGATGGTCTCTAAAAGATCTACAATAAAGTCCTCAATAGTATATATCTATCTTTTATAAATTAGCCACAATAACGTGTTTATTCGTTAGGCACTTCTTCAAGTGTATTAATAAAATATATAAATATATTGTATTTCACATAGATATATCGTTATCAAACTCCAATATTCAAAAAGTACACTTTAATATCTATTTTATAAAAAAAAAAGAAATCGGTATATAAGATATAGATGAAATAAAACTTCCAAATCTCGCCGCGCCAGTATGGGTACGGCGGCATAAATGGTTTTTCTTTTTTAAAATTGAATGTACAGACACGGGTCGTTTACGATTTTATTATATGGATAGATATAGATTTTTTCTCATTATGTCATAGACAATTGTAATTCTCGCAGCAAGTAACACATACGGTTCTCCGGAACTTATTTCTGTCAAAGTAAGTTAACGACTTCTAGCTAAAAGGCATCCTTCAGCTGTAACATCATTGAGGCGGACATTCTAGCAGCAAGATAGATTTTCTATCCTGTGTATAACGATTTCGGCTGAGTGTACAGCCTTATGCTTCGCCATGACCATCAACATCAACCATTACCATTGACTCACGCAGTCTTAAAGTAGCCTTTAATCTTACGAATACTTAGTTGCTTCTTACACGCACACACAATCGTACGACGCTTACTCTTAGGTCACGAGTTCTCTATAAATTTTGTCTGTTGAGATACTGATACATTGGGATCTACACCAAACCTAGCGAAATTGTGGGAGTAGGTACAATATGTGCACCTCTGCCTACGCCTTCGCGGAATACAAGCGTGTCGTTGTCGTATGTTTTATAACAATATTTTTTATAAGAGTCAACTGCAATGATTCTCTATTTTAACTTAATTACGAATAAACCGACACACGGACAAAATATCCAAAATAATAGAAATGGGTTGTATTGTATAGGTTTCTAAAACGTCGCCCCACACTAGGAATTTCTCCTGTATCGTGGGTGCGTTTCACAAACTTGAAATTTCACTTACACAAACACCCAGACTCGGGACAAACATCTACGGATCACACTTTTTTTGCGGGAATCGAACCCAAAATCAATCTCTTAGCCACTGCGCCAATCAGGTCGTCACGGTTGTCTTTTATCCTTGGTATTTTTTTTTCTACAGTAGTTTAAATGTACAGGAACTCAGAAACGCACAAAACGGATTTATTTATGTTCTCTTCTTCAGTTATATAATTATTATTTTCAATAGACTTTCTGTAACTTCCGTAATTACCGTTCAATTTTTGCGGTTTTTTTTTAAATACCGGAAAGTATTCTTAGTTAAATAAGTGGTTTAAAGATTTTTAACCTACTTAAAAAAGCCTGCCTGGTAGGTATTCTTTTCTGTTAAAAGTTCAATTTACTACTGGTGTTTTATCCGAAATATACGCGGACGAAGTCGCGGGCAACAGCTATACATGTAATAAAATAGTACGGCATGGCGTAAAAACTACTAAATCGAATTCGCTCAATCTTAGCTAATGCTAATATATTAAAAACAATCTAAAAAAACTTTTGCTGTTTCCGAATTTCCACGCGGACGGAGTCGCGGGCACATCTAGTATGTAATATTATAGTAAGCACATGACTTCGAAAAGACATTAGTGTGTGCCGGGATTTGAACTTGCGACATCTGACTTAACAGTCTAACGGTCATACCACTCGGCTATCAGTGCATTAGGTTCCTTGGAATAAGCGCACGTTAGATTTTAAAAATACAGATACGTAGTTTTTAGATATAAGTTTAAAGTAGGTATTATTAAATAATTAGTTTGTTTAGTTTTTTTTGGAGAAACATCTACGGATCACACTTTTTTTGCGGGAATCGAACCCACAACCAATCGCTCGCGCTCAAAAAAAATTATCCTTGGCATTTCTTTTTCTACAGTAGTTTCAATGTACAGGAACTCAGAAACGCACAAAACGGATTTATTTATGTTCTCTTCTTCAGTTATATATTATTTTCAATAGACTTTCTGTAACTTCCGTAATTACCGTTCAATTTTTGCGGTTTTTTTTAAATACCGGAAAGTATTCTTAGTTAAATAAGTGGTTTAAAGATTTTTAACCTACTTAAAAAAGCCTGCCTGGTACGTATTTTTTCTGTTAAAAGTTTAATTTACTACTGGTCTTTTATCCGAAATACACGCGGACGAAGTCGCGTGCAACAGCTATACATGTAATAAAATATTACGGCATGGCGTAAAAACTACTAAATCGAATTCGCTCAAACTTAGCTAATATATTGAAAACAATTTAAAAATACTTTTGCTGTTTCCGAATTTCCACGCGGACGGAGTCGCGGGCACATCTAGTCTTAAATATTAATTTAATAGTTATGATAAACACTCACCAAAGCGTAGGCCGCGACGAACCCAGACGCGGCCGTCACGCTGCAGCAGAATATCCTGCTGATCGCCGGCTTCATTCGCAGCTTCGGCGTCTCCACGTCACTCAGCTCGTTGCTCGTCGACATCTTACTTCACTCCACTCAACCCCACGTCACTGAACACCTTCTAAATGCTCTAGAAGCTTCGTTTCTCATAGTTTTGTGAGTGCTCGAGCCTTTCGTATGCCGTCATGGTCTTTGTTTGGTGTTGCGTTGGGTCTGTGTGCTGTTTTGAAACACTACATCTTCTCAATGCGATGAGACGATAGTTTTCTTGATGTCTTCCGTCGGTGATGATCTGGAAGTAAATTTTTTGTTATATTATTATTGAGTATTTGAAATTATGACAGTGAGGCTTGACTCTCAGATAATGGATAACAGACCCATTACGATGACTTCTTAAAGCAGGACATTATCTGTCGTGGAAGCGAGACGCAGCTACGTGCAGTGTAGTGCGGCATCTCGCTTCCACATAGGACGGTGGCAGGAAGAAGCGCGTAAAAAGAAGGCCTATAAACGACGTATTCACGATTGCTCAAAGCTTAATAATAAATTCAGAGTGTGCTCAACTATATTATACAGGTACCGACACTTCAAAACTAAATCCTCATGTGCGTGTATAAAAACATAACCTTAGTCTTCCCTCTTTGAGAAAATAAATTTGCCCAATAAATATTTCTAACGCTTTGCTTACCACACAATAATTGATAATTACTAGTTCTATTTACAACAGAATGAAACAGAAATGTATACCTACGTTAATTGCTAACACTTGAAACGTTTGCAACGTCCATCACTTTTTTACAGGTCCCTAATTGTGGTCGTAAAAAAGAGTATCTACACATTAGTCGAATGTGGTCAGTGATCCGAAAATAGCACATATTGCATGTTTGAAGTATTAGATTAATATTGTAATCTAATTATTGTGATACACTCACGCATCATTAATTCAGTTGACTTGCGTTAATTAATATTATTTTCACACTTTACTTCACATTAGACTGAAGAGGAGACTTATGCACAACCGTAGGAGCTAACACAGGTTGACGGAGTAGCTAGGCGATTGTACTGCTGTGTTAAGGGTTGCGGGTTCGATGCACGGGACAAAAAGTTTTGTGATCCGCAGATATTTGTCCCGAGACTGGATATTTGTGAGGGGCGACTCTTTAAAAAAGGAAAAATAGGTTCCTAGAATATTAGAGACTAGAGTCTAAGGCCATAAAATCTGCCAAATCAAAGCTGTATTAACCTATGTATCCAAATATTTCACAATGCCCGAGAAGACAGTTATAGTATGCCCAAAAATACTTCTGCCGCCAAGAATTCTAATTCGAAAATATCCAGAAAACAAAAGAAATAAGAAAAATTAATGCAAATTATATAATAGAAATACAGCCATAATATTAACTAGCAAACAAGGGCCGAATCATTGACTCCATGGGAAACAGTCTCAATGGTGGGAACCCATCTAATTATATGCCGCAAAAAGGGGCAACATTAACGGCTAAGGTTTTAAAAAGTTCAGGAAATAAACCTTCCTATAATTGAATTGTGATCCCAAGGAATTGTAATTTCTCCTTTATATTTTTTTCACAGATGTTCTCAGGGAAGTTTTGACTGCCGATTATGTTCATTGTTCAATCTTTCCACCTGGCAACCAACCTATGGTTGCCAAGTGGAAAGATTCTGATAGGCAAAGTACCGTGCGATACGATGCGATACTGTGAAGACCGTATTTTTTAATTTACTGAATCGGCCTCCCAGATCAACGCAGAACCTACTATTCCTGAATTCTATACCCAGTAGTCATATTTTATTTTTCCTTTTAGCAACGTTATATGTCGGTCGAAAAATGACAGATTATTGTGGACAGTAACGAAAATTCCAAATCCGAATATTCCAAGATCCTCGACTGACCAATATCAATACTTTAATAGTATCGAAGTAACGTAGGTATATATAATCATAAAATTTAAACTATGTGTTTCTTTTAATTACGACACATATTCGCCTTCGGCTACAGATCAATTAGTCTACAGTTTCTCAAAGGTACAGTTCATTTTACGAGGATTGCTTGAATTCCTTGACCTACTTTTATGAAACACTATGTACAGTGTGTAGTTAGTACTTACTTAAATAGATATATCGAAACTGATATTGCCACGTGCAACTAAGTCATTATAATATTGATTACAGGATATGAGCATAATTATGGTATATATCTATACTTTGTAACATAGGTTGTTGCAGTGCGCTCAAGTCTTAGGAACGTTAAATGAGTGCCTACGATTCAAGGCATTAAGTTAATTGGTCGTTAGAGAGGCAGTCAATGACCTAATTAGGGGTCCTAGACTAGTAGAAAAATTGATAAACGAATAGAAAGATAAATATATGGGAATGACATAATGTTTTGACAATAATGTCATCTATGTCATTTCAATAGGATATGCATGTAATTAATTAATTAACCGACTTCACAAAAAAAAGGAGGAGGTTCTCAATTCGTCGGGATCGTTTTTTTTTTTATGTTTGTGCCCTCATAACTCCGTCATTTATGAACCGATTTGATTTTTTTTTATACATACGAAACCTTACATCGTTACATAATGTAAAGAAAAAATCAGCGCCAAGTAACGAATATTTAGGGAGAAAAATATGTTTCGCGGCTGGTCTAGGGTCCTAGGTAGATAGTTTCAAATTCTCTTTTCCGAGCTCAAATACAAAATTTGGTTAAACAGGTTTCTGTTAGGAAATTCTATCAGCACTTATTTTAGTCCGTTCAAAACACGCTCTTGTAATCGAATATCTTACAAATTTCATATAATTAAAAACTCTTTCTTTTTAAAGTCGGTCAAAAACAGGGGCGCGCTACACAAAAATCTTCCGTAACTTCCTAAGATATTTTGCAGAGAATGCCAACATTTTCAACTATGTGCGTATTTTAACTCCGTAGCTTTATTTGATAACGGAAGATCGCTATTTATTACAATAAAATGTTCACGAACTCTGCTTACATTTTCTTTGTGAAATGATGAAATAATTTATGTTTTCATTTGGTGTTCATTTTGTTTACATTCGCAATAAAACAATTTATCAACAATTGTTCTAAGAATGTTAGATTTTCTTCCTGAGCATTGTTTTTTTATGATTAAACATAGAGTTTTTTGAATGTTTGAGTGTTAAAATTGAATCATATTAACCGACTTAAATGAAAAGAGGAGGATGTCAATTCTTCCAGGACGAGGTATGCTTTTATTCATTACAAGTATGTTATTTTAAGTTTCTACTTTATTTTAATGTATAGTCTTTTTTATGTACTAAGGAATGCAAGTAGATTCCCGTGCGAGAAAAATATTTTAAGCCTCTACGTCTAGAGCGTGTGAGATTAAAATCTACAAACATACCCACGATAGTGAGAGAAACTTAAACAAAATATAATATATCGTGTCTATGTTTTGTGTTTTAATTTAATATTACTAACATAAACTGCCTCGTTGGTCTAGTGTTAGCTAAGAGCTGCGTGCTGAGCACGAGGTCCCGGGATTTGAGCAAAGTGTTACTGGGTTTTACCAAAGTAATTCTCAGTAGCAGCACGGATTCTGGATTTGTGCCCGGTTGATGGCAATGACTCGCCCCCTATTACATTAGGACTTACAACATAACTGGAGAAATTTGGAAGTACTATACACCTCTGCCTTCCCCTTCGGGGAATACAGGAGTGATGTTATGTTTTAACATAAAACTGCGTGGCATCAGAATGTATACAATTACCCTACTTATGACTGAGAACTTTGTATAATGTCATCAAACACCGTTAGATATATTTCGTTTTGACCATTCATTTTGTGACGCTATAGCGGACCATAAAACTATTGTGCCCTCGTAGCTACGCACTCTGTGTCACCGTTTGTTCCCACGTCGTAAAAGACCAGTTAGTTCTGTGATCTACGCCATAACGCATTAGGAAACCAAACAAAAGGCCGAAAGACTCCAAAAAGTAGAATATGTTTTGTATCGGCTTGCCACCTCGTCGGCGTTGACTTTAGAATTGCAATTAAAAATAACCTAAACAGCAATACTATTCTGAAACATAAACACCATCCCGCTAGTCACCTCGCTACTCATCGTTTGGTAGTGCATGTGTTGAACCTCACTGCGGATTTAAAAGTGAGTTCGTAAGTGTCTTTGGAATAGCACGGCTGATAGCAGTCGTTAAGCCCTATCATATACTGGGATAAAAAGTTATCTGTTAATCTAGGTAAAAACTATGTGTGCCAATTTTATCCAAATCCGCTCCATTATTTTTGCATGATTGAGTATCAAACATCCGAACTCAGCGACAAAAGCTAACTTTATAGTACACTAGCTGCGCCCCGCGGGGTTACTCGCTACATTTTTTCGGAATAACAAGTACCCTATATGTTAATACAGGGTGTCAGCTACCTCTATACCAAATTTTAGCAAAATCGGTGCAGCCGTTTGACCGTCAAGAGGTTACAAACATACAAACACTCAAACGCACAAACACACTCACAAACTTTTGCCTTCATAATAATAGTGTGATACACTATAATTGATAAGGAAGTAAGATGAAACATTGAATCCATCAAACTATACAAGAAAATCTAGGCCTTAAACCAGACTGGGCCAAGGTTGGCTACCAACGTACACCAACAGCCAACACCAATGACATGAAGACTTATTACCATCCCACTTCATTATTGTTCTAGGTATTAATCATAGGAAAAGGTACTCCTACATAACGATTACCATCTTAATGACTGTTTCCTTGGGTTTGAAAAATGTGATTGAAATAATCGGAGGTGTGTGGAGGTTAGCTTATGAGTGGGATGGTGTATAGTTAGTTTTATAGATTTTTGTGGCCGTTGTCCTGTTATGCGAGGGCCTTGAGTAAATTAATAATGATTTTTTCATTGCCCTTGCCTTTTATATATTTTCTCCTGTAAAGGTTGTTGTTTATACAATGTTAAAAAAAACCATTAATCAATTTATTACATCTCCTACAAGCCAACATTGGGACCTAAAAAACACAGTTGGCGAAATTAGGGTGCACTGTATGGGCACCTATGCCAACCACTTCCAGGAATACAGGCTTGATGTTATGTTATGTTTAGTAAATATTATGTTACTACACTCCATTCGTATTCATGCAGTTGTTACTGCTAACGAAAGCACTCACGGAACTTTAAACCGCAATCTCTGCTACCAAATGTGACATTTTAACATTATTTCAATCTTCTTCTTCTTATCGTATGGTTGATGAAACAACCTGGTGTCAGGGTTTAAACCGCCTGTAGGCCTCTGACATGGCTTAACACACCGTTGAAAAATCTCTCAGGTGTGCCGGTTTCCTCACGATGTTTTCCTTCACTGTTTTTTTCAATATAAATAATAGTCCTTTTTTAAGGTTCGAATGTTACATTATATCAAGACAATCAGAGCAGGCATTTAAGTTACAAAAATAAGCTTACATAACTTACAGATGAAGTCATTACCTACATACTCTACCAAAGTATACCTCCAATAGTACAAAATTTCAATTAAACTGCCTCAAAATTCCCACTGTCTTGTAATTCGCTTCCTGTACACATCTTTGTGCTTGACTGTACAACAACAATGCAAGGGCGATCGCGACGTTTATTTGTCACTACAACAATACTAATGACCGTGAAAACCACTGCCTAACTATCACCATCATCATCATCAGCCAAAGACGTCCACTGTTGAACATAGGCCTCCCCGTTTAAGCGGGGGGGTTTGCCATAATCCCCACGCGTGGCAAGCGGCTTGGGGATCGCAGTATTGGTGGTGAAGTTACAGAAGACGCTGCTGCCCATCTTCTGAATTTTCCCTTAGTCGCCTCTTACGACACCCACGGGAGGAAAGGGGGTGGTCAATTCTAGGCCGGATACCACATAACTATGGCTCCGATTAATCAATTAGTAACGTGGTTTATACGATTTGTCTCATTGTACCGTAATACAACATAACATCACAAAACAACTCTGATTTTGCCAATCACACTATCACGCTAATATTATAACGGCGAAAGTTTGTCAGTGTGTTTGTATGTTTGTTACTTCTTCACGCTCAAACGGCTTGACCAATTTTGATAAGATTTGGTATGGAGGTAGCTGACACGCTGGATAACACATAGGCTACGATTTATCCCGAATAAATGTAGCAGGTAACACCGCGGGGCGCAGCTAGTTATGTTATAGGTCAGACTACGTGCTACTACTGAGAATTACCTAATGGAAAACCCTAGCTTAGCTTAGCTAGCATATTTGTAGCTCTTTGTCATGTCTGTAAGACGTTCTCGAGTAGTGCAATAGCGACGTGCTTAAGATAAAAATAGAGAAATTGACCTAGTGGGAATCGAACACAGGACCTCATGCTCAGCAGTCACTAGTCAGCAGTCAGTGACCACTAACAGGCAGTATGCTAAGTTATCATACTCATTATAAATATAATCATTCTAATTACTATGCTTTAAGAGCTTCCTATAATGACGAACACGATCGTCAACTGTCATACAGTCGTTTGCATGGAAACCATGTGTGGGAAACGACACAAGGACGCAACGAGACGCCATCATAGCTTAGAAGAAACAAACCAACTGATTCACACATTATATTCACTTACAATCGTGTGATCACGGTTAGTACATCTAGGTTTTAGATGTGCCTAGATTTAGTAATAGCGTGAGAAACTCGTAAGAAAACGGAAGTAATTAGGTACCTACATACGAGTATAATTTACTTTTAATTACGTTTTTATATATGCATTATTATCTCTCTCACTTTTAAACAATGATAAAGCGTTTCTTAACTTAAATACCTCTTAAACAGATTGTCATCTCCATTCTTTAACAAACAAACGACAATAATAGCTATAATTTTATCAATGGATCAACGTTGTAAATTTTTATAAATAGGTATTAGTTTAAAGTCTTAAAAACTAACTTAGCATCATTGACGTAACTTGTAGAAATACGAAAGTTAAGATTGAAGTTAAGTGAAATATAATAGTAACTCGTTGCAAAGAGTAATTCGACGTACGAAATCATTATCAACCATCCACCCCATGGTTATCAATAAACATCCTCATGCAACTATTGGCTAACAGCTTAGACTAACTGCACCAAAAACAAGAGAAAACTTTATCAATTGCTTTGAATACTTCATTCTATCACTCAGGAAGTTCTTCAGCCAATTAGCGATGCGATCACACTACCCGTCTGGAATACAAATCTCCTATCATTGACTAAACAATACTCTATAACACGCTCCCAAAACTGTTGGTACAGTTGTCCCATTCCTCGTTCACGTTTGTAATCCACGCACGTACTATGAAGGAGCGTCTACACTCTACACCGATGTTTCGCTTTCCTCAGTAAAAGTCCTTATCTGAGGACAATGAACTCGTTTGGAGAAGCGTTAAAAAAGTGTGTGCTAAGTTCTTTTGGTAGCAGATATGGGGCAGACGTAATAAGGGCAAATGAGCTTTATTTCTCACCTAAAGAATTTAGTACTAATCTACCTAAACAGGAATGGATAAAATTGGAGCATTTGTAATGGGTACCTATGCTATTACCTGAAGAAGAATTTAATGATGTCACTGTGTGCATTGTTGTAAGTGCAAAGAGGTATTTTACTAAACAAGAAAAGAAATAAGCAGTCTTATGCTGTTGATGTTTATATTCTAATTGAGTCCGATTTTAGCTAGAGCCAAATAAACAAATAGAAAGGTAAAACATATGGGATTAATCTAGCGTATCGAACTAAAGATTAATAGATTTTAGTAAAAAAAATGTAGGTTAAATGCAACCTGGCCTCTGCGTACAATGTTTTGATGTAAAGTAGGAAACCTCATAGGCGCTACTGCGATCCATATAGCGTATGGATTCTATTCGCAACGGACTAGTATTTCTATGCCAAAAAGATCTCTGTTTCTATCTAAATACTTATGTGAGATCCATGCAAGCACATTTTGTAAAACCAGCGATGTAGAAAATAGTGCGTAAAGAATACTTTGTCGCAAGCAGTCTTATTTACAGTTGCAAAAACGTGTCACACCGATTCAGTATGATTGATCTATACGGTAGAAACTAGAAACTGTCCATTCCTCTTATATTATCAGGTACTTGATTACGACACAATAGATTACTGTTAGGTTTAGTTGGTAATCAGGAAATGCACTGTAGGAATAATTACGGGCATATTATGTTTGTGTTATAAGATAATAACATGAAATAGATCTGTGAGAGTTTCCTAAGACTTTAGTATTGGTCAATCATATGTCACTTTAGTTAAGAATGCCAAACAGACTCTTGCGCAAACCGGACACGAACACTGATTTAGTTAATTATCGGAAAAAAAAGCGTAACCTGGTAATACAGTCACTTCGACCACGGTTTAAAGTGAAGACTATAATTTCGAAGAAAAATAATTTTGACCTCTGCTTCGTATCGGCATGAGCCAATTGTCACATGGAAACAGATCATGCCGTGGTGTAATGATTGGTCAGTGAACAGCGGTAGCGAGGTTGACCGTCCAGCGTGCGCCGGACGTACTAAGTTATAGGCTGTAACGTGAAAACCACTTAAGTAGGCAGTAGATAGGCCATATCATATTTTTTGTCTGAAATATGAAGCTCGATAAGCTACTTCCATAACAAAAAACAGCACTTCAAGTCTTACCAAATGTGTTCCATCAAACATTTACCACTACACTGTATAAACCACGTCAATAACCAACAATCACTCATCAGCGTTTTAGCATAAGTGATTAAAACGCCACGCAATAAAAACAGAAAGAAATGCTATAATTATACCCAACACGGAAGGATACGCAACTCGTTAAATAACTCAATATACTTTGTTATTAAACTCCATTGCGCCTGCGCATGAGAGAGCGATCGGCTATTGTTAAAGCAACAATGTTTGGAAGTAGCACGAGCGGTTTAGTTTACACAAATGGTAACTCCTTTCATTAATTCCGATGTGCCTAATGTGTTTTTGTATGTAACCCAAATTGAAGCAGAAAGAATAGCAGGAAGCGATAAAGAGGTATGTGAAGGAAGAATGAAACAAGGAAACGATGTTCTTCAGAAGTGGAGAAAATGGAATTTTGCCTCTTGGGCAACACTACAAGTGAAACGGCGACAGGCTGTGAGAGCACGGACAAGGAAATAATAATAATTAAAGATACTAATTGATACATAGTTATTGTTTGTGCTATACAGGTATTTAATGCATTTGTCTACAGCTAAATAGTGTGTTAGTTTATTTAAATCCATAAAACAAACTAAGGTAGATTACGGTTACGATTTTCTGACGAAAAAGAAATAAAAAATCAGTTTAACGCATTAATAATATCATTCCTGTAGTTTTCAGAAATATAGTAAGGGCACTCAATATTCCAAGAATTCATCAAGAGTCCTTGATCCCTGTCAAAGTGTTATTGGGTTTTTCCAATTAGGTAATTCTCAGTAGCAACATGGAGTCTAGATTTTGTCCAGTTGATGGCAATAGACTCTCCCCCTATTACATTGTAATTATTGATAACAACAGCATAATACCATTACCTGTAACATCTTAAATATTATGGTGAGAAAATTAACGTATTATTTATTTATTGGGAATTGGGACCTATAACACAGGTGAGGAAATGAGGGTGTACTACACACCTCTGCCTACCTCTTTCTTAGGTATTTGTGGTGAATCTATAATAATCTATTCATCAAAAGAACATTAATGCCTTTTGCAAGTATGTACCTACCTATCGCGATTGCATTCAAAACGACACCGATTCAGAGCTATAAATTACTATAAAACTGTAATAAATTATAGATACTTATTGTTATCGTAATCTTACTTACTTAATCAAAGAACGAACCTTGGCAAAATACCTAGTAACCACTTACTGAACCACGAAACAACATTCCAATAGAATACGAAGTAAATAAATGCATTGTTACTTCTAGTTTTAGAATACTTTGTACTTAGCATTTTATTAGGCTGAGCTACTTAGTACTAATAAAATTACTTAGTTTGGAATTTGTGGTTGAGTTTATTTCACCACTAAAATAAAATTTAAAAAAAAATCTTCATGAATGTTACCTTTACAGAAGATAAATTGGATAATCTCGCAGTGTAATAGCGATGTGCTTTCGATAAAAACTAAAGATTCTTAATACGAAAATCGTAGGTTTTATCGAAAGGCGATCGCTATTGCACTGCTCGAGAACATCTAAAGATACGAGAATTGATCTACATAATTAAGCTCATACTAAATGCGTAGTAACTTAGTAAGTTACTTTGTGTGGACAACTCAGTTCAAATAAGATACTAGTCTTACAGTGAATAAAAAAACATAAGGACAGGACACGTATACAACAATAAATATATATGTGCTATAGTTATTCAGGATAGTTAAGGAGCTAATAGCAACATAGTCAATCGATCCGTAAGGATAAGCAGTGTTCGCCGCGGTCGGTCTTGTGATAGGTGACCGTCTCCACATGTTGAGGCCTCTCCGTACTTCGGAAGTCACGTTAAGCCGTTGGTTCTACGCTTGATCTCTCCGGGCATGTCAGTCTACTGTTCTATAGAACTTTGAGAGTAAAGGAATTGGAAGTGCACCTGTGTTCGCGCGCATTACTTGTGCACTATAATGCCACCTGCGTGGCTGACTAGTCTCACCTAAGAAAGCCGCCGTGACCGAACATGGGTCTGGAAGACATTACTTTCTTTTAAACAGGTAACCTATTCTTCAAATGTTGAGTAACCGAATGAAGCTTGCATTAGAAGAGTTCTTTTGTTTGTTTGAATTGCTCAAAAACATCAACAGCTCCTAAAAACCTATTTACACATTTGGTCACAAAATATTTGAAGCGGAAGGATATAAGCCTTCTAAACAACAGTAGCCTCAATTCTCAACCTACTTCCTACAAATATAGAGTCCATATCACATTGGTGGCCAGTTAACAGTTAATACCGTTCCATTGAGGCGTGATGATATGGCGTGGCGCGTGAGTTGGGTGACGAGGTGGGTTCAATGGTTCGGGCTTGGGGACTGGCGACGTGGGCAGAATGTTTGATGTCAGAGTTAAGCATAGTCAAGGTTCACGATGTAAGTTGTTTGTCTTCTTTTGGGCACAAAGCTTTGCTTTTGGGGTATCTTGTAGAGGTTTTCTATATTTTTTCATTATAAAAATAAGTCTCCCCACTCTAGGAACCTCTGCTGTATCATGGGTGCATTTTACAAACATGAAATATCACATAGAAGTACAAATCCCAGAGTCAGGACAATCATCTGCGGATTACACTAATTTTTGTCTTTTACAAAAATAGATCCAGCAGCCCATAACACAGCAGACCAATCACATAGCCACCTTTTGTCAATCTTGGTGGAAAAAGATTTTTGATTATTTGCGATAATCATTTCGTGCTTTGTTCCCAGAAATTTAAAGTATGTGCAATACGTATTTTCTTCCACGCCTCCTTTCTTTCTGTCATCTCGTTGTTCACTTATACATGTTGGACAAAATCTATATTTTCAACTGCCTTTTTCCTTGCTAGTACAGCGCATACGCTATCAAATTCATTAGTTGTGACATATGGCTGTTATCCCTCTTTTTTCACTTTCACACTCTTAATCGATCTTATTTACAGAGTCTGAGAGTAGTATTTATTTATAAAGTCGACTCTCGGGTAGAAAATGTAAAATAATATTATTCAACGGCTATGAAAATCACTATCAGACAAAGTAGCGGGCACTTAACTTGATCTATAGATAATGCAATAACTATAACTCTTTGGAACGATTAAATAAACCTTTCTTTTCACGTTGGGTTCGCTCACTGCCTGCTCGCCTTGACAAGCGACTGGAAATTATTCTGCAGTTATTTATGAACTATGTTAAAGTCTTGTTTAATTGTGTTGTGTAGTAAGGTTCAGAATAATATAAAGTCCAAGTTCAAAGTATTTATATTTAATTATAGCTCTACAAATTATAGATATCCATATTTGTATGTTGATTACAAATACGGCTGTGTCGGCGTATTGCCTTGTTTTACAACCTTTCGGCTCTTTCGGATTTTTTTACATTTCCATCGGATGATGCTACTTCAGTTTATTAACCGACTTCCAAAAAGGAGGAGGTTATGTATTCGGCGCGTATTTTTTTTTTAATATATGTACACCGATTACCCGTCAAGTATGGACCGATATTGAAAAAAAAAAAATTGTAAGTGTATGGTTGCGAAGTGGTCCCATTTTCACCAAGTCAGGATCTGATGATGGTCCTACTATATCATCACAATTTATTCCTGAAGATTTGAGACTGCCCTAGTATACTTTTCAAAATAACTACATACCTATTCCACTTATTCCCTATGTCATACGATATTGCCTAGTCTAAGTCTAGGTATCAAGCTATACATTTTTATTTCAGCTATATGAACTACATAAGCCCCTTAAAACCAAGCATACAAACAATCCGAAACACCTATTATGTAGGTTCAATCAGCAACATAGGTAGCTGAACATTTACAATAAAAAAAAAACAATAAAAAGTCTAAAAATACATTTTGACGCACCCATAATTTGATAATATAACTTAAAGTGATGTTTATACATACATACATACATAAAGTCACGCCTATTTCCACGAGGGGTAGGCAGAGACCACGGATTTCCATTTGCTACGATCCTGGCATACATCTTTCGCTTCATTCACTCGCATCACATTCCTCATACACGCTCGTCGGTTAAGGGTGATGTTTATTTCTTTCAATTAATTGACATAAGGCTTCTTAACATGTTCAGCTACTTATGTTGCTGACTGTACCACCCAACATTTAACTAAACATTTTCCACACAACTCCAAACCGTTATCACATCCTTTATATAACAGTATATTTTAATAGCCACATAAAAACTTCAGTTCGCCTGCGTTTTTATGCATGCGTGCAACAGATGCGCTGATAACACATTTTTGTTATTCTTTTACGTTGAACAAACAACCGGTTTCAACTTCATGCAGATGTTACTATAAACTGTTATATGCAAGAGAAAAACATGAACAAAAAAATACATACAGACGGACATAGAACCTCCGCCTTTTTGAAGTCTGTTAAAATAGTTGTATATTATGATAGTCACCTTTTTACCCGCCTGCGCCAGAGGGAGGGTTGTGTTTTATTTTGAACTAGTTTTCACAGCTGACTTCGTTTGCGTCGAAAATTACTAAGCGACTTTTCAGGTAAATGTAACCTACCTATGTCCTTTTTGAAGGTGCGAAGACTTCTTCTTTTATGTAAAGAAGGAAAGAGCTTTGAACACCACGCTTGCGCATTACAGGTTATGATTCAGACCAGAGCCAGGTTACATGATCTGGATGTTTTCTTTCATCGTTACTCAGCGGTGATTTAACAATTACAATATCCAATGAGGTAGTCTACATACAACAGACAGAATCATGCATGCATTCTTGTCTAAGTTTGAACCTATAATACATATGATTGCGAATGCGGCCTATCAACCAATAGGCTAGTCTATACGACCTGAATCAGAACTTGTATCTGAGAATATTGCAAGAAACATGTCAGAACATTCTGCTAAAGCCTTACAAATAAAGATAACTTGCCAATATTTCTCGCAGTGCAACAAGAAACAAGCGAATTCGGAACGCCAATAAAAGGACGGTAATGACAGTAGAGGTAGAATTATATTATACCTTTAATACTGCGCCCACGCAGCCCGCATGCTAAGCCGGTGAGTCAACTCATTTGCATACACTCAAACCATTGTACTGTGTGACTGGTTTCTGAGTTGACGATGAAGTTTCCTTAAACTGAGGTTTTGATAAAGGTACAATATAACGTAGGATCATACATGTAATTATTCAAAACTACAGATAGACAGAAGTCGTGGTAGCCTAGTGGTTGACTGGATTTGTATGCACAAGATTGCAGGTTCAAACCCAGGCAAGTATCAATGTGACTTTACATCGTCATAAATACTTTCTTAGATATTCTAAGACACCACTGACTAATGGTGACGGAAAATATTGTAAGGAAACCTGAATTTAATCATTCTAAATCGCCAACCCGCAGTGAGCTAGCGTGGTGATCAATGCTCATCTTCTCTATAAGAGAAGAGGCCTTTGCCATGCAGTGGGAAAGTTATAGGCTGTTACTACAGATAGAGGAGTTATTGCAAATCCACATTACGTCAGAACCTTGAAATAGTCATAGAACATATCTGTAATCATTGAACGGATAGGTTTTCCTTTATTATGAATCTATCCACCTGATTTGCCCGCTCATCTTATACCCAATGTTTTGCCATGCCATGTACCTACTTACCTATTCATCAATGAAATAAATAGGCAATATTTATGTTTCTGTAACACTATGTTTATCCACTCTCGTAGTGTCAATGACGTAATCTACATCCAATAAAGTTTTGTGAATGGAGATTTTATGTTATTTATGTAGAATCAATAAATATTGGCTAACGGTGTAGATTGTACACCGATTGGCTTCGTCCGTGAACGTAATGATCGTACGCTGTGATTCTATAATTGTTTGGTTCCGCATTTTACTTTAGAGTAGCGCAAATATTATCATGTATGATCATAGCGACACGGTGGCTCAGTTGGTTAGAGAAGCGCCACGGATCGGCGAAGGTCGCGGGTTCGAATCCCGCTCGTGTCCATCATTTTTCAAATTTCCTTTATCAATTTAGATCATGTATGATGATAAACATTATTGTAAGAATTGTAGGGCAATAGGCTCGCTACCTCAGATCATGAAATTTAGTTAGAGCGCTATGTATTGAATTGTATTGATTCTTGACCAAGGGGAACAGACGTAAACATAACATATAATATTATGTTTATGTAAGAAGAAGAATCCACTTTTCCCACCTTAAGGAATACAAGCGTCGTTAATGATAAACATAGCAAAAATAAATTAATAGGGAAAATTCAAAAACCTCCTAAAATTCAGTGCACCGTCTAATATCACTTTAAATCGTTAATCAACATATAATTTTCTATGGAAAATATTTAACGAACATTCAAATAGTTACCCTAGTTTTTTAACGAATGTTTAAATAGTAAGGCTAGCCCTAGTTATAACGGAAGATTAGAGTATACGTCACAGTGCACAGTGGTACAACTCGGCTACAACGCGAGAGATTAGATTAGAATGTGAAAGTTTACTGTTTGTTTATTCTGATGTTACACAATTATTATGTAACGGCTGAATGAGTTTTGGTGAAATATGGGACCGATAATAAACTAAAAATATTCTTTAACAAGATTTAAAGTAAGGAAATTGGAAAGAGAAAGTTAAAATGAAGACAGGGAAAAGAGTGACGATTGCTCCACCGACGTTAGCCAAGCTCTTAAATGACAGATGAAGAACTGGTACATATTAATACACGAACACGTGCACTAATTACAGCCATTTATTAGAAGGCCCGTCCACGGTTGTTATTTTTAGAACTTAATAAAGACCTAGGTTGAATATTCTATTATTTAGTTCATAGCGGGCAGGGGAAGACCTCGGCGAACATACTCTGACTAGATCGGAGAAGTTCTGCAGAAGAGTCAGATTAGTAGGATAAGCGACGAGTGTGCGCGAATGTGATGCAAGTGAATGAGGCGGAAGAAGTATACCAGGTTTGTAGTAAATGGAAATCTGTGGTCTCTGTCCACCCCTCAGCGAGGCAGGCGTGACTTTATGTATGTATATATTTGGTTTGCCTAACGAAATAAATAGTAAAACCGTGATAACTTACAGCTGATTTAAAGTTAAAGTGACCTTAAGAAAAGCGGCTACGCTTTAGAATTGTATTATTCTGGAATTAGAGGTTTTTTACCAAGTTATGGTTAATGAAGCACATACATGTAACATACTTTAACGTATAGACATCTACTTCAAAAGTAAAGTCATCGCTAAAAATACAATTATAATGGATGGCACAGCGTATGAGTCACCACCAGTCGGCGATGAACACTCATTGTCGTCCCAAACTAACAATCCCCTTTCAAATAAAGTGTCAAACATCACGACTAGTATACCTGAGAGGGATACAGATATGTATATTGTATACCTACTGGAGCCCAATAGAAGTGGCTACACGCTTGACGAATAGAAATCGAAAAGAATGAAAAATGTATGGGGATGATAAGATGCGACTGTGTAATCTATAACATAACATCACGCCTGTATACCCCAAAGTGGTAGGCAGAGGTGCACATATAGTAGGTACACCTACATTTCGCCAGCAATGATAAAGGTCCCGATGTAATAGGGGCGAGCCTAATGCTATAAACTGATTTATAATACTTAACACGCCTGGTGGTATGTATAATACAAAGAATGCTTACACTCTGCTGAGTTATATCAACGAACTCAGGATTCCCTGTTTAGTTTTAAGCCTAAACAGTGCCTTTATTATGACACAGTTAATATAATAACTACACAGTATTTTCGACCAGCCTAATACTTCAAACTAAAGGTCTATGTCATTCAAACAAAGCATATTAGGGTGTGTACACACGACACACATGCCCAACATGTTTTTGTATTATGAATCAAAACTCCGCAAGCCATCTGCGACGTTCACGTAGTCGTAAATATGTACTAACCTTTACACACAGCATGTTAAATAAAAAGCAAACATATATTACCTACTTTAGTAATACTTAAATATTTGTTAAATGTTTCTATTGAGACGCTCGTAACAAATCCATACGGTTCATCTTGTACTGGCAACACTGACATAAAATGTTGACACAAGAAAGTTGTGCGCAAGCGCGTAATACTATTTTACGTAATGTTTGTTTGTGTTTCCAGTTAATTCTATTAAACTTTGTATGTAAATGTGAAGATAATATATTCTTACTGATAAATTTAATGGTCCGAAATGGCTAGGACAGGGTTTTGTGATGGAATAATGGGGAGGCCTATGCCCAACAGCGGGAGACCGAACAGGCTATTAAAAAAAAACAATTAAGAGCGCCCTTGAATATTTACTACTCCCCGGCTGTACCCACGCGTTTATTTGGAAATACCCAACTAGTTTTGGACTCGAACACAGCTCTTTTGTATGAGCTAGTGACGCGGCGGGTCGCCAACTGAACTAAAGCTACAATAAGTGCTCCGATTGATACCGAAACTTGTCAGGCGTTCCTGAATCAACACGTGAGTACGACCGGAAAATGATCAACAATCAGGCAAGCAGTCACGTATTATAATAGTAAAATGTTATACGGATTTTAGACGTTTAATTCATAAAACTTAACACGATTCAGAAATACATATATCTTGGCAATAAAATACATATACGGTTATAAACCTTTACGTCTTCTACAAGGCTGCCCCACTACGTAGAGGTAATGTGTAGAAAGGGCAGCGTTTGGAGTAGAAACAACAATCAACTAGCTCAAGGATGCCTCGAGAGAATTGCGAACCTTGGACTATAAGGACGGTAGCGAAGGCTTGCAATTCTCTTAACACATGACATAAGAACATAACATCACGCCTGTATTTCCCAAAGGGGTAAGCAGGGGTGCATAGTACACCCATATTTCGCCAGTTATATAATATGTCTTAGTTTAATAGGGGGCGAGCGTATTGCCATAAACTGGGCACAAATCCTGACTCCGTGCTGCTAGCTGCTACAAAGAACCATCTAATGCATTACACACTACAGGAATGTATATAGGTATACATGTGAGTAGATGGACTGTGTATCTATCATCATCATCAGCCTATCTCAGTCCACTGCTGGACATAGGGCTCTTCTATGGCACGCCACTGACCTCATTCTTCGGCCTTCTGCTTCCAACCGCTGTCAGCCATTTTGCGTATATCGTCGCCTGACCTAGCTGGAGGACGTGTATCTATGCCAAGCGCGATTTTTTAACTATCCGATTTGTTTTGCAGTTCACGTTATGTCATTTATGCAGGAAATATAATTTTAAGTGACCTGCCACCTTACCATAAACTGTTAAAGCAGAACAGTTTACGTTGTGGAAACGAGACGCCGCATTACACTTCACGTAGCGGTGTCTGGCTTCCAAATCGTTAACTGTTACGGGGGTACGGGGGCTGTTGAAGGTATGATATTTTATAAACTCGCATTTAAGGTTGAGGTATTGAATTGGACGCAAACAATAGATATCAGGCAATCTACGCTTTATGATATCATATTCTATGAATCATAAAGCGTAGACTGACATGAACATCTACCTAGGCGAAGATTTTCAATTTTATTTCTTATTTAGTTACCTTAAAATCGGGATGTTTGGAAAAACCCATAAAATGATAAAACTGCCAAACTTGCGGCTGCGGCCGAAACTTTACCAATTTTCGGCCGATCCCTAAAAGAGACTATGCATTGCACTGCCAAATGTGGCTATAAAAAATACAAGATAACAACGTTTTATTGACTACTAAATATAATAATTCAATCGCATTACGCATTTGTCTGTCTACTCATGCGCAGTTAACTATCGCGCGACTGGTTTGTCTATGATTACAAAATACCTTCACAGCTTTACTTATAAATTGTAGTAATATCATAATTCACTGTAAATTTCACACCTGTTACGATCCTAACGTGTTTCATATTGTGTTGCGGTATCCGCGCGTACCGGTGCGCGTACGCACGTTACCAATGTATACTGTAATATGTACGTCCAGTTTCATCAATCATGCTCACACGCCTCTTACGTGTTCGATTTATTTCCTTTGCGATTAAATAGAGATTTGTAAATTGGTAAATTGTCTATGTCCGTGCTGTTTGTATCTAATAATAATAATCTCGTCAATGTAGTCTAGCAGTAGACTGCAATAGGCTGATGTGATGTGATGAATAATGAAATCTGTTAGCAGTTGCTAAAAACGGTGAAGGAAAACATCGTGAGGAAACCGGCACACCTGAGAGATTTTTCAACGGTGTATAAAGCCATGTCAGAAGCCTACAGGCGGTTTCAACTCTGACGCCAGGTTGTTCATCAACCATACGATGAGAAGATTACCTATTGCTTATACCTACATGCCAATTAAAGTTAAAATTATTTATTGCTTAATTAGAACTGTGTTAACCGGTATACGAGTATTATCATAATAATTAAACACGTGTTTCCATTTGTGAACGTAATATTGGTAAACATCCATTACATATTCACAATTATTACATTTTCTAATTATTACAAGGACTGCATCGTTGATCTACTGGTGGGTAAGCGTGACTGCTGAGCATGAGGTTCTGGGTTCGAATCCCGGGTCGAAAGTGTTATTAGGTTTCTCCATCCGGGAATTCTCAGTAGCGACACGGAGTCTGGTTTTGTGCCTGGTTGATGGCAATAGAAGAAGATCCAGGAGACGGGCGGCAGCGTCTTCTGTTACTCCACCACCAACACTGCGATCCCCAAGCCGAAGCCGCTTGCCAAGCTTGGGGATTATGGCACCCCCCCCCCCCTTCTTAAAGGGCCTTTGTTCATTAGTGAACGTCTTCCGGCTGATGATGATGATGATGGCAATAGACTCGCCCTATTACTTACATTGGGACCTAAAACATAGCTGGCGAAATGTGGGTAATGTTATACACACTTCTGCCTACCTCTTTGGAGAATACAGGCGTGATGTTATGTTTTCAATGACACGGTTTCATGTTGATTACGATCGTCAGTTGTTGGTTTCTCCCTGCGTCTGCACACCTACTTTCGGAAGGTGGACCCATACCTATAAAATGAACCAAATAATTTTAACATGCTTGTTGGTAATATTCATATGTTATGTCCGTTATCCACGATACAGAAGACATATCTAGTGTGGGGCAGTTTGAGGAATTAACAACTTTCCCAAATAGTATAAAGTGTATGTATAAACACATAATGCCTACATATTATGTAAACAAACGACATACAAGCATACTATAATATCTCATAGTACAACATTAATTACGTCATAAAGTGCTATACGCGCGTTGATGTCTTTTCTATGCAAATAAATTCCGTACTCAAATAGTTTATTTCATAGTTATATCATTGAAAATGTTAGCATATTATTTATTTATTTTTCATGTATGTATGTAGTAGGTATGTGAGTATGTGTAGCGAGTATTTCTAGGTCAAGTCACTTAAGTTAGTTCATTATATGTTAAGTGCTTTTCAAGTTAAGCCAAGTAAGTATCCACTAGTGAATAGCCTCGTAAAACATTTCCTGTGATAAGTGACGGTGTAAGCAGAAATGTACAATTACATGAAAAAAAAACTCCCTTCAGGAACTTAAACAGGAGAAAATTAATGGTTTTTTTAAATTTATAAGTTAGTAGAGACGCGGCATTTTGTTTAATTAGATCAAGCTCATCACTTTTCCTGTTAAAACCAAAAATGAATACAGCCAAATATTTTCTTTTTCGTACAAATAAACTATACCTAGCGTAGTAGACTAAGGACAAAAAAGGCCTAAAGGCCAGTTTGTTTCACTTACAGATAACGTTTAGTTTTTATACTGTTTTGCCACGAATATGTTCAAACCCACACCTTCAACAGAAAGGCCCGTCAACAAAGCAGTGTTTGTTTACATTATTACTTACGACACACCGTTACTTCGTTCTCATAAATATTGAATCTTGATGACAAAGATGTCGCAATCTAACACAAAACTTTAAACAACTCATTAAAACCGACCCAGACTCAACAAAAACATTTCGCAACACTATTGGAATAACTTATTTACTCGGCATTACCTCACCAAAACCATAAACTAAATCACATACCTTAAAAATAAATAATTCCGATACGCCAACAATATTCCACAATAATTAATAAAAATAATAAACACTAAAACTTAAACACTATTCCCAAATCACTGGCTGTCAATATTCGAACGAGTTTTAAATTTGAAAGTGGAACGCGCGCTCGCGCACGCACTCAGCGCGATACTGCCGGCTGATTGGCGTTCGAAGCGCGGGAACGCATATGAAATGTGACGTACACAAACAGGTTCTATGCAAATGAATGGCGCAATATTTTTTTTTTATAATTTATTGCGGACTGCAATCGCGGACTGAATTGCCTTTGATCTAAATAGAGCGGCCAGTGTTTCAGTTTTGTAACGAATAATGATCGATCTACAAGTGTCGGTGGAATGTATTGTGAGTAGCGAAAGCGGGCAGCTATGCTAGGTGTTGCGCGATTAATATATAATGATCCAGAATTGTGAAAAGTGTAACTAGGTATACTACCCTCAAAATTCCGCACATTTTACCTTTAGAAAACTCTGCCTTTTTAGGTTGTCAATACCTACCTACCAAAATGCTGAAAATTTATCATTTGTTGTAGGTATCATATAACAGGTACCAAGGCCTTCCCTGTTTACCTAGGTAGAATGTATTTAAACTCAATAGGTACCTACGTGCATTTGAAATTGATAACCCGCATGACAAAACGAAAAAGGTCGTTTAATTTTGATAGATCAACGAAATAACAGACTTGAAAAAGGAAAAGGTTCTATGTTCGTCTGTAGGCATTTATTTTTTTTACTTTTATTTATACTACTACTACGTACTAGCTACACGCGGTGTTACCCGCTACATTGTTTCGGGATAAAAAGTATGTTTATCCAGGGTGTCAGTTACCTCTATACCAAAATTTAGCAAAATCGGTCCGGCTGTTTGAGCGTGAAGAGGCAACAAACATTCAAACACACTCACAAACTTTCCACTTTATAATATTCGTCTGATTCCCAATAACGAACAAATTCCATATCAGGAGCAAAGTCAAAAAGCCCATACAGGCCCTAAAGGTGCGCTGGCCAAGTGTCCAAGCCACGCCCTATATAATAACTATAATAAGTAGACAACTAGTCGCCGCGGGCACTCCCATTATAACTCATTAATAAAACATAGCATTGCAATAAAAATAGCAACAGCTCGATATACGGCCCGTTGTGTGGCGTGTTAACATTCAGCGTGAGTCAGGCTATGTTCCACTGTTGATGGTGCTAGAAGCCCTATAGTTATAATAATACAAGTAGGCCCTATACGCAGGTACTAATGATAGTTTTTTGCGTTGAAACTAGAAGCCTGCTTTTACGAAAAAAGTGATAGGTACCTTAATATTGAACTCTTTTAAAGACGTTTATAACTTTATATTCCCAAAATAGATTTTGCTGCCAGAACAAGTGCCTATCTCCCACAAGATACTGCTTAGATGCAATGATGATGATTTTACTTTAGCACAAGACAACACCTATACAAAATTTTGCCTCGCCGCTCATCATTGTAAGGTGGCGAACCTATAGACATAAGCATTGTACTTGAATCAACGGACGGTAGTTAGGTATTTTAGGATTGAGCTGCCACTGCAAGATTTAACAGGACTTTAGTTTTAGTAGTCTTCCGCCGCACTCAGAGACGTTAATGATTACTTAAACTGACACTAAGGAAAGATTTCTCGAACAAAACCTTTACTTACTAATAGTTTAATTATCATTAAATGTCTCTGATTATGGTGATATTATATGTGATACTGACTTGGGGTGTCAGGGTATTATCCTATCACAATACCTGCTACAAAGACCGTCCTACATTAACATATTTAATTGACGAAAAAGGCACACTTTTGAAACCAGCAGAAAACAGTTAAGTCATCAAGACGATGGGCCTAATAGGCAGAAATACTTACAACAATCCTTGAACCTTTAAGGCACCTTATAAAGTATGGACGATGAGGGTCGTTCTCCATACAGAGCAATGACTCAGTATTTTCTCACGATACAAAACAATACACCTCCTATCTCTATCTTACGTACGAAAACGGAAAGAGACGGATGTAGGACATCGATCAGACATAAAGCGAAACCTTGGATGTATGGAAACACTTATCTTCGCTTCTGAAGTGATTTATCGTGGGATTTTTTGGCTTTGTCGTGTGTATTACATAATATGGTACTTAGTACTGGCGCCGTAATGAGATTAGGACACACTTTTACTAGGGCTCAGATGCGAAACTGATTATGAATGTTTCTCTTTAGTAACCAGCCTCCTTACCGTAAACTCTTAAAGCAGGGCCTCCTTACCGTAAATTCTCCGTTATGGATGCAAAACGGCATACTACACTGCACGTAGCGGTGTCTCGCTTCCACAACTAAAAATGTCCTGCTTTACGAGTTCGTGATAAGGGGGAAAGATCGAGCAACCCTCACATTTAGCAATTCATTCAGACAAAAATGTATGATTTACTGGGCCATGAATTTCAAATAGCGTCTAAGGACCCGTGCCAAGAGGTCTTGAGATACTTATCCTCTAGTCTATAGTGTGACAACCCATCAACATGCTAATATAACCTTCTGAAGGACCCTTGGATATCGTCGGAGTTGCGAGCAACAGGTGGATGCAAATGGCAAGTTGTCGTTCATTGTGGCGTTCTAAGGGGGAGGCCTTTGTTCAACAGTGGACGTCTTCCAGCTGATGATGATGAAGGACCCTTCTTGTTTTTCAGCAAAATGGCAAAACTGTAGGTAATTGTTGCATACAATTTTAACTAGCATCTAACACAACACCAAACTAACAGAATATCAGACATGTAACGCATACTTCTTTGCTTAGTAATGCTTGCCTAGTTTTGCGCAGTAACAGTTTCGAACCGATATAACATTGCCGTACGTGTTTTCCTGTAGTAGTAGTACCCACATACATACAGAGAGTACCGTTTGAACTTTCCCCTCTAAAGTAAAAGCGACAGTGACATTCACGAAGCTGATTCCTAGATCCTATCTGTGGATCTAATTAAATAACCTTATTTAGAAAGAACTTACCTAAGTAAGCACTCATTGGTTTTAACATTAACATATTTCAATAGAGCGTACAATAAGTATATCTTGCTCTATCATAGGTTTCGACTCTAGGTAATTTGAGAGTTTAACGTTGTTTAGAGGCACAACCGTTTCAAGAAGGAAAATAAACTTGCAGAAAGTCAACTTTTTATATTTCCGTAAGAAGCTTATGTTGTGGCGTATTACGCTTTAGCAAACCACAGAAATTGATAATTTATATAAATAATTAGATACCTATGTCTACAGCGTTCGCGAATCATATCCGATGTTCTCAGAAACTTCTTATCGTATGATGGATAAATAATCTGGTGTGAGAGTTTAAACCGCCCGTATAGCAGTCCTGTATGGCTTAACTCGTGGGGCTCGTAGCTATGCCGCTACCCGGCAGATCAGTCGATCTGCGAGGTTAAGCCGTGCTCGCCGCGGTCAGTCTTGTGATGGGTGACCGTTTTCACATGTCGAGACCCCACCGTGCTTCGGAAGGCACGTTAAGCCGTTGGTCCTGCGCCTGATTTCTCTTCGGTCGTGTCGGTCTACCGTCCCATCGGATTATGAGAGTGAGGGAATAGGGAGTGCACCTGTGTTTGCGCGCATACTCGTGCACTATAATATCTTCTGCGCAGATGGCTATTCTCAGCTGAGACAGGCCGCCGTGACCGAAATTCGGTCAGGAGGACATTATGGCTTAACTCACCGTTGAAACATCTCTCAGGTGCGCCAGTGTCCTCGCGATGTTTTCCTTCACCGTTTTTAGAAATTGATAACTAATTTATAGTAGGCACATGAATTCATGAATGATGATGATATGACAAGATATTGGTGCGCACCGGGGTTTGTTCTTGCGACCTTTGACTTGGCCTGAGTCCAACGGCAGCAGTGATAGCCGAGTGGTATGCTGCTCACTGCTTTTACTTCCCAGGGGTAATGCAACAAATATAATGAAATCATATATGTGCCAACTAGGTATTCTGATAATGGAATGCGAAACATTTTTTGCCATAAAAAGATTCAGATTTCAGACGTGAAGCGCACAGCTCTGAATGGTTATGAAAAATCGTACCCTGTAACGTAGACATTGACAAACGCGTATAAAGATTTCTTCTTAAATTAAATGAGCTTTCCTTGATATCCATCTTAAGTAAATGTTAATGGACAAAGTGTGTAAAGCGTTACAAAATCCACACGCAAACCTGATAAGTGTCATACTTAATTATCGACTAAAACGTTATACATTTATGTCTCACCGTCGTGTTTATTACTGGGTCACGCAAACTATTATGATTGTACGTACCTAGTTATAAATATAATTCTATTAGGTTTTCAACACTTTTCTTGTTGATAAGTATGGATGTAGCATGAACGGGGGCTGATAAAAGTCACAATATCACTACTTTTCTACTCAAAACTGAGCCTTAGACGATGGCAAAACTATTCGACAAGCGATTTGCAGTGATCTTTTGTATGGAAATCAGTATGTACGACAATATTTGTAGAAGAAAATATGTTTGGGGTAACTTCAAATGTAGGTCTCTTTTACTAATGAAAAATTACATGAAATCGAGGTGAAACGGTGTGACCTCTTAGGTGGGAAGTTAGGAAGCACTGCAAAGTTTTAGGTAACGTGTCTTTCGAAATACAGCACCATTGTTTTAATTAAGTAGTAGGTGTGATTGTGTGAATGCTGCAGTCAAAACCGCAGTATGTAAGATGAGTCAACCGTTTGAATGTAATTGTTACGTGATGTTATGCGCCCACTTGTTATGATGGGTTAAGGTTGCATTACGCAGTTTACATTGTATATTAAGATAACTTGAGATAGGAGTTACGCCTTATGCGTTCACTAATTTTATATTAGATTAAGAATGGTGCCATCTTTTTACTGTCTTTTTTAAGTTTTGACTATCATCAAAATAATCTTAATCAAGGCACTATCCATTGGATAGCCTCGTTGGTTTAGTGGTCGCTAAGCGTAACTGCTGAGCATGAGGTCCAGGGTTCAAATACCGGGCAGTGTTACTGGGTTTTCCCATTAGATAATTATCAGCAGCAGCACGAAGTAAGGATTTTTGTGTTGATGGCAATATGCTCGTCCCCTATAAGATAGGAAACTGCACACCTCTGCCTACACCTTTAAGGAATACAGGCGTGATGTTGTTATCTCAATTTTACATTGTAATAATAATGGTGCCATTTTTACACGTCTCGTCTAAGTTGATATTAATATAGATATAGGCATGGACTTAAAATCTGTGGGTATATATTATCCTGAAAAAAAAAACTGTTAACCCCTTCACGAAGACCAAGACGCGGGCGCAAGCTACTCAATAAATCAGCTGTTACATCATGGCACCCCGTGGTGACGTAGGTATTAAACTAAGCGGAACAAAGACGTCCGTCAATTGTACTAGAAGCGTTACAAAATTTAATCTCGGCTCGGATTACTTGCTATTCGATTTGACTGGTGTAATCGATTATGAGGTAACACGTTGATTAATATCATCGAGTGTTCATACAGACATGAATATTATTAATCTAAACTGCAGGGGTCAAACTATTCCAGCTTGGATAATTAAATCCGTTGCAATTACCCTTTCGATTAATCTGCATTTTTTCGTTTAAGCTCTGTTTGGGCAACTGTAAGTTGCAACATTCGCGATCCATCACTTAAGTTGGATAAAAACATTATATAATTTAACCATCCTTCTAGAACAATCTGGTAAAAAGGGGAAAATACTGGTTTATAGGATAGTGTTACTACACGTTAAAGAGTTGTTCTTATTTGTCCCGTTTTAACGAAGATACGAACGACACTTAAATGTGGAGTAAAAAAATTCATGTCGCTACTAGTGGCCAACTCGTGTCTAACGGACTCATTTCAAGACCTATATTACTTATTTTTCGTGGCATTTTGCATAACAACTAACTGAATTTAATTGGAATAACCATGAAATGACAAGAGGTGAACAAAATAAACCAAATTTGTATCTACTACACATAAATTTATTTAATCGTGAAATACATATTTATAGAACAGATCCAGACAGTACATGTAATACAAATTGTGAATTAACACCTTAAGTACTCGCCTCCGCGGTGTAATTTGACATTAGTGACAGTTTTGACAGTGACATTGACACTTGAATGATTTATTAGGTATCTGTACCAAAAATTAAGCACAGATGTTACAAAAAATTGATTGTTTTTGGTATGTTGGTATTACTCTTATACCGGCAGTAGCCTTGATATTGGTTAATTTGGACTAGTTATGATGATTTACATAAACACAGAAGAAATTGTCAGTTTATCAAAGTTAAAAGGAAAATAACATCCTTAAAATATATTTTAACAGTTCATTTATGTAACTGTCAAGACATGTCTAATGTCATTAAAAAATGTGACAACAACTATGCTTTATTGTATACATAGAAGTTAGCCTACTATAACAATAAAAGCGGTGAAAGGCAAGATTGTACATAATAACCGTTCATACACTATTAGAATATTATTTCATGCAAAAGCTACTATGCAATTACACTTTCCATAAAAACGATTAAATTTTAAAACATTACTTAGACATAAATATAGATTCGTAATATTTAATTTTCAAAAAATGTAAACAGTTTGACACAACACACAAAGATACAGACAGATAAACACAAAATAGTCAGATCTCATTATTAAAACACAGATAAACTTTAAAAATATTAAATAACAAGGTCCAATGTCAAACGTTTGTCAAACAAAATTTAGAATATAACAAAAGTATGGACCTTACACACAACTGTTGTTAATATTATCACTTCGTCTCCCTTCTCCTTCCACATTCCCTTTTAATTATCACTATTAGATGGATAAGTACAACAATTTTCGTCTAATTCTAGGCAATTCGGTTTAGCGATAGACTGCGATACGCCTGCAATTTAAAGCGTCACTTGTTATGGCGAAAACGTCCAATTTGTCAGTGTCAAGTGTCGTCACAAACCGCACATATGTACGGCGTACGCCTATGTACACGAAAAGTTAATTCTGTGACAAAATCAGAACTCTTTTTCAGACAGTACAATTTTTTTAATAATATTAAAGTAATACCCGCTGCACATTAATGGCGTTTATTCAGTGATATTCACAATGTCAGAGCTATTAACTCTCCGTGTAAAAGTTAATATGTTACAATGATTATTCTCTATTATATAACTTGATATTTGTTTATCATAAGATGCCAAACCGAACTCGAGTTGTTTCACAGCCTTTTTGAGTCTTGGTGGTTATATAAATTGCTATTTGAACTCTGTCCTTTAAAATACTGATGAGAGTAAATCGTATTTGTAAATATTTTAATTAGTTCATTAAAAATCTGGTACGGAAGGAAAATTATATTAGTGGGATTTTAAATCCTTATGTATGAAAATCATATTTTCTTTAACAGTCAGCACATTTGCATATCACGGGTGTAGCTGATAATACAAGATAACCTATATATTTTATACTTTGAACCAATAAACAAGTTTTTATTTGAGCCTGTCTCGTAACGATCTCATTTCTCATTGCAGTTTTAAATCTATGATACATCTAACCGTACAGTGGAATCCCTTTTTAATTTGGCCTTTCGACATAGGACAGAGTTGGAAAATAATGATAACAATAAACTAAGAGGCGGGAATGAATAAGATACTCAAGTATTGTTCTTATTACTCTTGACTTTTTCACAATAAAAATATTACACTCTTTAATTGTGTTGTCATATAGTTCTTATATCAAATCTTAGGAACAAGAGACATGGAAATTGATAGTTTTATTAAATTGACATACAGAATAAGTTATTGCAATTTGAACCTTATAGCAGTGTCATAAGTCATACGTCATATTATCATAGTGGAATCCAATATCTTATAGTATTATTGAGAGGGTGGTAAGATGATGTCACTCTTTTTAGAACGAATAAATTAGAAAATATGTATTTGTGTGGCATCACTAGGCTAAAATATTCTAAAAAAGGGCGATATCAAGCCATGTGTAATAGGGTATGTAACACAAATTTTCAGATGGCAGCACCTGCTTTGATATTCCAACCAATCAGCGCAAGACATTACCGATGGCACACAGATTTTACCCATGGAATTCATTTCTTATGCCAGTGTTGCCATAAAATTCTAGTTGTCTACCCTATTTATCTCATCTTCCTTGTCCCTATGATCTGATGTCCTAATATTATTTGTTTCAATATTTATAACGTTGTTATTATGATCTTAGCCTCTTCTATGCATTTCTCAGTCTCAGGGAATGTATGTTGGTAAGTCTCTTCGTTGCCTTACAAAATATATGTTCATACTCATTCGAACTTTTATAAAATGTCATAAAAAATATTTTAAGGAAATTATTTAAACACTTTTATATATTTTATCGTGCTCTAAGTAAAGAGTACCTCTTACTAACTACTTTTTGAAGCAATACAATTAATTGGCCTTTTATATTGGCCTAAATGGTCTTGATTAATTAAAACTGTGCATTATAACAATGCAATTGCAAATATCATTCATTATCTCAAACCCCGAAACGTTAATAGTGAAATAACAAGGATTATAAAACTTCAATACAACTGCACTATTTTACTGTCAAAGGGTTTGTTTAGTTAACAAAAAGCACGTTAGCCTTTGGTGCTATTAAGAGAGCTTATATTCTATTGATATTTTATTACATTTACGATTCAACCATAGTTATCAAGTCAAGGTATTTCAGGTCGTATAGCTCGCAGTCTTAATCAAACAAGACACAACTACGTACGTAATCTAAAGTTGAAAATACTTTGGAGTTTCCAATGTTACTTGTAACGTGTTATACTATAAAGGCATATATGAGAGGTTGTCTTTTGTTCAATATATGATCACAACGATTGTGCGTGACTCTATTTCTGAGATTATTATAATAACGACTTATATATTCGGCTATAAGTAACTAATACTTTTGATTGTTAATAATACTAATTTTGGAAGCCTGATTATACTGCATCAAAAAGGAAAATGTGTGTGAAAATTAAAACTTTGTGAATATGTACAATAGTTTATGATTAAACCAGGCTATTAGAAAAGCGTAACACAATGTAAATTTTATGGTGTTGTTTGAATAAATAATCGTTTACGTTAGTCGTGATTCCGTTCTATTCGTGATACGTTAACGATTGTTCAGTCTATACTTTCAAATGCATTTGAAAATGTTGGGGGACGGACTATCCTGTCACTTCACTCGGATTACTAACGCGAACGCGCGTCGATTAATTGATCGTTCGGCAAATATTTCGAAACTCTTAATATTTAAACATCACGGCAACTGGAGTCTTTCAATAATAATCATTTAAAACGCATATTTAATATTTTGTTTCGATCTATTATTAACTAGCTGCATTGTTCACACGTCTGCCTACATTCTTTAATATAATACTCTTATTCGTATGTGTCTTTTAATACATTCTCGTTCGTGTTTACTCTCATAGAAACAGTGTGGCACTTGTGTAATAAAATTCACTGTATTTAATACAGTATCGCGATAGTACGCTTAAAGCTCTATGTTGATATAAATTATGTATTTGTAATACTTTGTTATTCGTTTGTGCAATGTTCGCGAACCCGTTGGTATAACTTTTGTTCTATATTTACAATAATACGGGCCCCTTGACTAGATAGATTTTTATCGTTTCGTTTGGATATTTCTATCATTTTCACATGTCACACCAAAAGAACGTGATTACATTTCCATGTTGTTGACGTCGCTACGTATAAGTTTGTGCGGTGTATGGTGGTGTGGCGACTCAGCTTTTGGTGTGTTTAATTTGTGCAAAATTGTAATCAAACCTGCATTTCAATTAGTATAATACTTTTGAGGTACTTTGTAGGTCGTAATATATCACATCAGCCACTCTTTGGGCAATAATTTCATTAAAAATTGTATTCGATTGAATCAGGAATGTATAAAGATCATTTATAAAATCTACCAAACCGATATTTATAAGAAAACAGGTTTCATTACAACTCCGACGTGTTACAATTATAAAACTTTTTCTCTAACATTGCAACTATTACAACTACATGATAAATTCGCGATTTTGAGAGATGTTGCCAGTAAACATATCATTCGGCCTTCTCTATGTTACCTATATTATTTCAGTTCTATTACTAAGGAAACAAATTAAAGCATTTCATCGAATCAAATCATATTATGTTCATTTCAGGCAAGGTGGGTTGTGTTACAGCTATTTACATTAGTCATTTGACCACAGAGACTAGTTTCTATAACATTTTATGTAAAGATGCGGAACTTGTGAATGTTTTCTCTGTTACCAGCTGGCAATATGGTTTTTATTAGAAATTAATTGATATCTGAATGAGATTGTCTTAAAATGGTCAATGTCCTTCAATTCAAAACATTTGATGTTATTATACCAAATAGCATTGATTTTGTAATTAGAACTATTTGTTTGTACATCAAAAATACCAAAATGCTTAATACAGTTTCATATATCACCCACATTCTGATATTAAAGATATTTTCGGACATTTATAGGTTATACCATTAGGTTAAGTATACCATTTATTTGAAAATACGTTATTTTTTATAAAAAGCGACATTGCCAGCCCGCTAACAATAAATGAATACTGTAATTCGATTCAGTATACATTTCGCTGTATGAGATAGGGGTGAAGCGACCAATGTAAAAAACCACAACTGTAGTATACATCTTACAAATATGAATACATTTCAGATAAGAATTTTGGTATAAACTTTGTCTTGTTAATGAGATACTCTTATACAATATATACTTTTATACATTTTTAGTACAGATATTATTTTGTTATTACTTATCAAAGGGGAATCTACGTTTAGAGCTATATACACGCGTGGGTCTTATGTTAAACACTTCTAAATATTATGGGAATTAATTAAATACCTTTTTTGTTTTAATAAAAACGACACAAACGTGGTCTAGGAACGTTCTCACTTTTGTATAAATTCTGATGGAAGTAATTATGGTTACCAGAAATCATTACTTTATAGATATATTTAATATCAGGCCTGTTCACACGCGATAGGGATGAGTCGGGATGTCACTGTATTTTGGTGAAATAATTCTCGCATCGCCTATAACTACTAGTAAAAAGTTTACAGTTTTTTTATGGAATTTTGATGAATAAACTGTACTATTTAAGAAGTTCTTTATCTGAAAAAGACAATATCTTGTGTTCATTCTAAGACTATTTGGATTAGCACTTAGTATTTTATCGATTTTAATATTAGCCTGATAGTTGATACTTTAAATATCTCTTAAAAGTAATGACGTAGGTACAATCTGCAGATCGCTTGTATTTGTAACAGATATTAGATACGCGATCAGTACTCGTGACATTTAATACTTTAACATCTAAAACGTAATTAATATCTACACCTTCGATCTTTAGGCCATTTTGTTGGGTTCCTCGATACATAGATAGAGCATAAACATTTTTTTTACTTTTTATATTTCACCTACATCTAACTACCTACTACCCTTAGGGCCTGCGACGACTAGCGGACTGAACGGCAGAAAATTTTAAAATTATAAATTAAATCAATTATACCGCGCATTGAAATATATAGGGTTAAATTTTAAAAACCGTTATCCTCTTTAGGGGTCATTGTACTCATCATTATGGACAACTTTTACTATAGGACCAAACCTAAAATCGAGAAAAAAATCAGATGTTCCCCCTACATTTTGACGAGTTATGCGAACATAAATGTAGGGGGAACAGCTGATTTTTTTCTCGATTTTAGGTTTGGTCCATAATGATGAGTACAATGACCCCTAAAGAGGATAACGGTGTTTAAAATTTAACCCTGTATACCTTTTTCAATTGGATAAATATTAAATTCAATTGATATTTTTAAAATCTTCTGCGGTCCTGTCCTTTGTCTACGCAGGTCTTAAAGGTATATTTTAAATAGATATTCATACAATCTAATAATAATAACCCATGCCAATTTGTATATCTAATTGGGAATTACCTTTAATAGTATGGATACAGCATGTTTTTAGTAGAACATATTGATTTATGTATTTCATCAATGATGTATAAATACTATTGAAGGTAAACCGTTTTTTAAGGTGCTTTATACAGGTTGTATTTTCAAAATTATTTACTAACGTCAAGGATTTTTTTAAATGGATTGATTTTATAACAAGTCATGAAAGTATGTAGAAAAAAGTTTATAGATTTAAATTGAAAGTAAAGCTGAATAGCAGCTTTTTGGGGAGCTGGCTTATGTAACATTGATGGAAAACTTCTTGTTCTGTCGTTTGTGAACAACACTTTCTATAGTAGGTCAATTCTAAAGATGAGTCATTTCAGGACACTCGGCATCATAAGTAGTAATTTTTAAACATACCATTGTCTCAAGCACAACGTCTTAAATATTCTCAGATCATCATTTGGACGCTCATATAATTGGAAACAATAACTTGAATTGATGTTTATTTCTTTCAAATTATTTGACATAAGTTTAAAGGTTTCTTAGCATGT
Source organism: Abrostola tripartita (assembly GCA_905340225.1). Taxonomy (NCBI): domain Eukaryota; kingdom Metazoa; phylum Arthropoda; class Insecta; order Lepidoptera; family Noctuidae; genus Abrostola; species Abrostola tripartita. The sequence goes on along the minus strand of HG996510.1, from coordinate 5,942,425 downwards.
TAAGCTACTTATGTTGCTAACTGTACCTAATGATACACATGCCCAAATAAGGTATTTTTATACTGAAATCATAAAAAAGAAAGATAAAAAAATGACCTGATTTTAAGTGAAATTGTATACACATGCTAATAGTAAATAGGTGAAAAGGAGTACAATCCAATCAAGACCAATAAATATTTAAATACAACCTGTTTAATAACCTAAATTGAACTTAAAATTATTATTTATTAGGTGCATATTTAAACTTGAACTCACTATGATCAATGTGACTGTATCTGAACTTGAACCCATTAAACATGAAAATGTATAAAGCTACTTGCTCTCTAACATATTTGGCAATGTTTCAACAAAAGCTAATGAAGCTATTATTGGGTTCAAATTCAGATACAATCCCTTATGAAGTGGTTTAGGTTTAAATATAAACTGTATATTAAAAAGACAAATTAGAAAAAAAGTATGCTTAAAGTAGCCAACTATACCTACACCATATTTCATATACTCTTTGTATTGATTCTAAGTATATTTTAATAGAAATGCGATAAGTTTTTCTAGGAAAATATTTAAACAGTAACATTACAGTGTATAATTTTGAGAAGTAATATAATTTAATTAATATAATTACGGTAACTATATGATCCAATTTAAATTTGTTTTAATATCGTATATATAAATTCAAAAGAAAGGAGAATGCAACCTAACCAGTCTGACCAGAACCAAGATTAAAACGAAATATTTTTGCAATTAAATATATAAAAAAAGTAAACTTGCTTCTTGGATTGATGACATCCCAGGATTTTAAGAAAAAATAAAGCAAGTTTTCTTTTATTCCTAAATTTAATATTTCTTATACATAATAGAATTATTATATAATTCATCTCATTACAGATTATACAACCATTAATTACAGTTGGTAATATAATTTTCGGAACGCATTTTAAACCCTAAAAAATCTACGTTCGGTTGCAAGGCAATGCTACTAAAGGTACTAAGGTTTGATACGAAACGGAATTCATCGCATTCTCCTTTCAGTACTAAAAGCATCAAATGTTTATTTAGAATACATACTTATCTGAAAACGTATTAAAATTCATTTAATGGTAACTCAGACAATTGTAACAATCATATTTATACATAAATACTTTTTAGTTAGTATATTTTGTTTAGTGTACATATAATTATTTAAATAGCCAAAAACGGCGCCGGTATTAACGAATCAGCTTAATACTTAAAATTAATTGATTTAAGAATTGAATGAGTTACGTGTTTCCATTATTCTATAGAGATGTATAATTTGGGCTATTGTAATTATGTAAGGACATGGACAAAAGGCGGGGCATTTTTTAACTCCGCCCATTTTCGACACCTACATTTGATAACTTCGCCCTATTGACTCCGCCCCTTGTCCTATTTAGTTTTTATTATTGCTTTATCTATTGCTATGCTTAAGTAAAGGCAGTGTTTATCAACGCAAGTAATGTTTAAATAATACTATTGTGTCTTATTGTCGTGAAACGTCTGCCTCTACAGAATATATCTGAAAGTCCGATCCGATCTCACGATTTAATAATAACAATAATTAATATGATTTAAATATTATTTGCATCGATTATTGAATTTTATTCTAATAACGATAAATCAATGTGCATTAACGTAAAATATATAACTTTATAGTAACAAGTATATACTTATATTATATTTGTATAAAAATATGTTATTTTTTGCAGTGACATGTAAATAATATTGTAGTCACATGCAGACATTTCGGAGAACATTCTTCTCACATTTGTTGATTGTATAAAAACAAGTTATTAAAGTTTAGATGGAATTTGAAACTAGAAATAAAGCTGCGTACTTATACTTTAGTCTAGTCTAGAGGATATCAGTATTACGTGTGGTATTCTCTATGCTTATAATAATGTTGTGGGTACACTATCGGGCGTTCGGTAGTCATCACGAACTGTATACAGAATCTAAAGCTTATTTACTGCTAAGTGACTCGAGTTTGCGAAATCATTACTACGAGAAACCGACAGTTTACTCCTAAAATTGAAATAATTAATAAGTTTTGTTACTGATCCCTTCATTTTTACTCCAAAAAATAAATTTCGAATGATTAGGAGTCAAAATACATACAATATTTCGATTTCGTGAATCGGCTTTTGTTTTACGCATTTTTACCGAAGCACGATAATGTAAGCCACGCATAATAAGGATAAGTTTTGGCAAACTTCTGTCGCACACCGTTGCAGTTTAAAACCAAATCCATATTGAAAATGGATTTTTTTGTCATAAGTACTTAAATACAAAAAATGAATACGCGCTTCTAAGTTGTCCGAACTGAAGTTAGTCACGAGCAGCATCGCAGTAATTTAGGGTTAATCAATTTAGTTATAATTTCACAATGTCACGTATACAATTAACCAATTTTAATAAGTATTTTAATAATCAACTATGACACTTTTATACTCGTTGCTATCCACCGCAGAGCCGAGTTTTTGAAAGCCAACTTCAGTCCGGCCAACTTAAATTGCGCGTACTGTAGTTCTGGCTGTCCCTATAGTACACACACTTGTTGTACGATATAATATAGATTTTGCTGTTCGAAAAGCGTCCGGATTGACTATTAATATTTATAATTTTTACTAAAACCAAGTTGTAAGTATGGTTAGTAGTGTCGGTCGGGCGCGGTAAACAAATTTGACAACAAATTTAAATACAAATTGGGTTATTCTTGTAGTACGTAGTACTTGAGAAACACCGGATTTCTGTAGTACTTTATATAATTATTGTTATAGTTAACAGTAGTAGACCTTATTGCACCGGACACCAGCAGTATGGTGTAATTTACTAGACATTAAAATGCCTACAGTTTTCTTAGTGTATGATGGGACGCGCTGACTTTAGATCGATTTAATTTAGATTTTTTGCCATCCATATTTTTTTGTATTGTTTACACACGTAAAACTTGCAGAGAGATGGGGGTGCAATGACTTTAGATCCTTTACTTTATTTTTGCTGTCCGTCCGGATTTCGTAGGTAATTTCGTCGTCCGTACTCCGCAGCCCTAGCAGTGTGTACTATAGGTCAGGCGCGGCAGAGCCTTACATGCAGACGGGCGGGAAGGGCTCGCGCCGGAGCTCCCGCAGCACGCAGCGCGCGCGCTGGGCGGGCGGGGCGGGCGCGCGCAGCCCGGCCGGGAGCGAGGCCAGCGGCGTGGGGGACCACTTGAACTCGGTGAATTCGTTCACCTCCTGGAAATAATTATTGATTTTCCAAGTGACGTACCTATAAAGTATGTCATACAATGATATACAGGCTGTCAGGAAACAAGATACATTCCTTGCAGGATGTTGGAGCGCCTAACAATATTATAATAGCAGTGAGTAGCGACGCATCCTTAATTAGTTATAAGCTTTTTTTTATTACTGAGTTTTCCATTAGGTAATTCTCAGTAGCAGCACAGAGTCTGGATTTGTGCCCGGTCGATGGCAATAGGCTCGCCCCCTATTACATTGGGACTTACAACATAACTGGCGAAATGTGGGTGTACTATATGTTCACCTCTGCCTACCCCTTCGGGGAATACAGGCGTGATGTTATGTTATGTTTATGTTATGTTTATTATAAGCGCGATAAATGTGATCACACAATACACATTTTTAAGTTATTCCTAATCCACTGCTTTTCATTTACCTCAAAGTCCTGATTATCTCAATAAACAGGGGGTTAAAGTACAGCTTATTTGCAGCCAATTTAGTCATGTCATGTCCATGACCGAAACCTAGTAATTTTCTATTACCCTTTCATTCAGTATTTACTAGTAACTACTAGTTAGGCATTAGACAAATAAGAGTTTTTTTTTACGTAAAACGCGATTATTTACCATACACTGCGGAATTGGTACATAATTATCTTCCCGAATCCATAAAAAGATGTATAGGTATACCCTCTTCAATCACCAAAAAACGATTTTATACGTACCTAACTATATTGTTGTTTTTTACACGACTGCCCAAAAAAAGGAGTGTAATGTTTTTAATATCTACGTTCGGCATGTTCTGACCTCCGCGTTAATTAAATAACTTTACAAAGTTGATTTATCACTATGAAGGTATCGTGTAAATAGAGAATGTATGAGTGTCCGGCTAGTTGCAATTGGCCTATGGGACGGTTAATATAACTCGCAATTCTGCTTACACTATCGTGAAATACCTGCCCACATGATAGTAATTTTATTGTATTAATGTAACACACTAGATTTGATTTTATACTAAGTAATTACGGTACCGCGATCGTGAATACCTCAATGGGCTTAAAGTTTGTACCTACTTACACATTCAGTATTTAAAAAGTGATTTTGAGATTTCGATTACGACACAATGAATAAAAGACAGTGTTTTGCCTTGCTGAAGCGGTCCTGCTTGTCGTAGATGTCGTATACAACAGTCCCCACCTGCACGAAGTCGGCGTCCACGTCGCTGGGCGAGTCCCCGCACACGAGGCGCGCGCAGCCCTCCTCGCTGAGGCGCAGCGCCTTGCTGAAGCGGTCCTGCTTGTCGTAGATGTCGTATACAACAGTCCCCACCTGCACGAAGTCGGCGTCCACGTCGCTGGGCGAGTCCCCGCACACGAGGCGCGCGCAGCCCTCCTCGCTGAGGCGCAGCGCCTTGCTGAAGCGGTCCTGCTTGTCGTAGATGTCGTATACAACAGTCCCCACCTGCACGAAGTCGGCGTCCACGTCGCTGGGCGAGTCCCCGCACACGAGGCGCGCGCAGCCCTCCTCGCTGAGGCGCAGCGCCTTGCTGAAGCGGTCCTGCTTGTCGTAGATGTCGTATACAACAGTCCCCACCTGCACGAAGTCGGCGTCCACGTCGCTGGGCGAGTCCCCGCACACGAGGCGCGCGCAGCCCTCCTCGCTGAGGCGCAGCGCCTTGCTGAAGCGGTCCTGCTTGTCGTAGATGGCGGAGATCTCCAGGTGCGACAGCGTCTTGCGCAGGCGCACGAAGCCCAGCAGATCGTACTGCCACACCCAGTAACCTGAATATTATGAGGTACTTGATAAACACTTTTTTTTATATAATGGGACTGCATCGTTGGTCTAGTGGTCGCTAAGCGCGACTGCTGAGCAAGAGGTCCTGGGTTCAAATCCCGGGTCGGGCAAAATGTTACTGAGTTTTCCATTAGGTAATTCTCAGTAGCAGCACGGAGTCTGGATTTGTGCCCGGTTGATGGCAATAGGCTCGCCCCCTATTACATTGGGACTTACAACATAACTGGCGAAATGTGGGTGTACTATATATGTTCACCTCTGCCTACCCCTTCGGGGAATACAGGCGTGATGTTATGTTATGTTATGTTATGGGACTAAAAGCTAAATAGTTATTATACAGCCCCCTTACCATGACCTCATAAAGAAAAATATTTTCCGTTGAGGAAGCGAGAAGCCGCTACGTGCAGTGTAATTTCATGCTTTAAGAGTTCATGGTAAGGGGGCAAATCTTTATTATTACACCAGGACCGAAATGTTTATGTTATGTTATTGGGAACGTTTAATTTATAATAATAGACGCCTGTTATTTCCGGAAAGGCAGGCTTATAAGCCAAAGATGGCCTCTGGTTTCTAAATATGAAGATAATTATCTCACCATGAATAACCAAACGTTTAAGATTGACGCACTGCCAACACAGCAACACGAACTGATTCACATGCGCGAACGTCTCCGGCTGGAAACAAAATAATCATGTTTTATCTACATTTAAATTATAGAATTGTCCTGACCGGACTCGACTTTGTATGTGTTAGGTCACCCATCCAAGGACTGACCGAAGCTAGAGCTGTTTTACCTCACAAAGGTGCAAGAGTGCCTCCACGTGTGATAGTACCTAAGTGCGTCCGTCACCCTGGGCGGTTGTTGACTGGCCAATCTTAACACCACGGCATGAGAATTACCAGTTTCCTTAGACATAGCTCATGCCGATACGACGACAAAGAAGACATCACAGATATCGTTGGGGATTCTAGATGGGCGGATTAATTAAATAAATAAATCTAGCGGACCCGGCAGACGTCGCCTTGCCCGGAAATCAGCGCCACCAACCGGGTCCAATAGTGTTTTCAAACCATCCAGAAATATATTGAAACATACACAAATAACAATATCCAAATCAGCCCAGCCGTTTAGGACGAGTTAGGTGACAAACACACGTACAGAAGATTTATATTAAGTGTATATACCTGCGGATGCCTGAGCGGGCGTACGACGCGCTGGAAGGGGTCGCTGGAGTCGCACGGGCTGTCCAGCCACACCACCTCCTGCAGGCTGGACGAGTACTGCCGCGACACGTGCGACAGCAGCGGCGTGTACAGCTGCACGCAGACACATGACAACATTACTCTATTAGCATTTTTGTGTATATTATTATTTAGTGAGTTTAGAGGGTAGTAGAGCTGGGCTCGCGATCGCGAAATGTTAAAATAAATATAACTTACAGTTTTGCAGAACATAACTTTCAGTGATGACAGCATTAAGCCCGGAACGAAAACCTTCACCATTATATCACTAAACCTTCTGATTGGCACCGCGATCTGTAACCAATAAAAATACTGCATTGAAACAGGTACACAATTTAATAAAGTCTTTATAAACCTTGCAGTTTATTCAAAACCCAAGTTCATTTCTATTCTTAAAAATGTATTACGAACTTTGGATTTTTTGTATTAAATCATAAGAATATTATCAACAACACAAAATGTATAGTTTGATTATAGAGTTCAGCTCTTTCCAACATGTATCAATAATGAGGTCATCAAAAATTATTTCTAAAGCCGGGTACACATTGGTGCAATGTAACATGTAATGCAACATGCAATGCAAGAATTTGACGTCCACATTGCTGCAATGTATCATGTAAAGTAACAGAATTCCCATAGTGTAGACGCCTTGCGCGCACAAACCGCGTCTACTACGCGCACGAACAGATTGTTGCAACTCTTGCGCGTAGCGACCCGAAATTTGTCGGTTTTTTCCCCGAACACAAAGAGGCGCGCAGTATGCGCGGAGCGTCAGTGTGGACAGGTTGTGTGGTGTGTACGGCTAGACGCGCGCGAACATGGAACAAGACGACGCTACTGCGGCGGAGGAGGCGGTTACATTTACGTGGAGTGAAGAAAAAGTGCTTCAATTAATTGAAGTGTACAGATCAAAGGAAATTTTGTGGAATCCACAACATGAGAATTTTTATAAAAAACATTTTAAAGAGGATGCATGGATGGAAATTGCTAATTTGATGGAAAAAACACAAGAAAAATGTTACAGTAAAATGATTAGTATTTTATCATCCTACCGTCGTGAAAAAGCGAAGGAAAAGAAATCGAACGGAACAGGAAAAGGTAAATAAATAATAATAATTTACTATTTATTCATATACTTTATTCTTAGTACAATCGTAGGTTGGAAACCGCAAAAATGTTTGTGTATTGAAATGTAAATTGGCATAGCCGACTAATATTGAAATTGGCTTTTTTCTCTACAAAATGACAACTTTGACAACAACTACAATATTTTAATGGATTGAAATCACAAATTAATTATTAAATATTATTAATTATTATTAGTCAAGTTTACTTAAAAACAACTATGTTTAAAACTGACTGAATTATGTTTTTTATTTAATTTTTTTCATGATTATTATTTTATTTTTTCAGGTGCCTCGGAGACATACAAAAGTCGATGGTTTGCCTTTGATTCTTTGAAGTTCTTGGACAACCGTAACAAACCGAGAAAGAGAACGAACACGGTAAGTAAAACTGGATTGATTCTTTTACGAACATCTGTCTTGCCAATGAACCTTCCCTTCTTTCATAAAATAATCGGAGAGCTCATCTCTTAACGCATTCAAATGTGCAGGCGATCGTCGAGGAATATTTCTCATAGGTAGTAGTGATCTCATATCTTCATTATTTTGCCTACGTGTGTCTTCATTCGTAACTTCATCTTCAGTGTCATTCATATATGTATTTCTAGAGTGACGTCTCAAATAATTATGTAAAAGGACAATTGCCATAACCACTAGCTCAGCTTTATCAGGCTGTAAAAGCATTGGTTTTCTGAGAACTCTAAAGACAGACGATATGATACCAAATGCATTTTCAACAGTTCTTCTGGCTCTGCTTAGCCTGTAGTTGAATACTCTCTTTGAAGTGCCTTTTGGATGTGCCCCAGCATATGGTTTCATCAGATTTTCACTTAAAGCAAAGGCACTATCACCCACAAAGAAATATGGTATTGGAATATGTCTCCGTGGGAGTGAATCAGGTGATGGAAGGTTTATTGTACGATCTTCTATCATTTCACAGAGTTTTGTATCTTTAAAGATGCCACCATCTGAAATCCTTCCTTGGCATCCCACATCTACAAATAGAAAATTATAATCGGCGTCAACCAAAGCAAAAAGAACGATGCTAAAGAAGTTTTTATAGTTGTAGAATTCAGTTCCACTTTTGATAGGTGCCTCAAGCACAACATGTTTTCCGTCCAGTGCCCCTAAACAGTGTGGAAAATTCCACTTCTCTTCAAACTGTTTGCTTATGTTCAACCAAGTTTCTTCTGTCGTTGGAAGCTAAAACAAAAAACTTTTATTTAATTTATGGCTACGAGACAGTCATTGTACTTAGTAGCCCAACACTCGCTGGTGACAATTTTTGAGGTGCCATTATAGTGAGCATCTCTTGATTTTATTGCTAGCTATATTGAACTAGACTAAAAAACGAACTAAATATTTAGTCGTTTCGACATTTGTCCATCGGTGCCACGATACCTACCTTCCTGGAGAGTTATATCTACTATCTAGTAGTTTATATCAAGAGATGGGACCTACAGTTATAAATTATTTTTATGTTTTTCAGGAGGCGGTTCAACAACCGATTAATGAAGAAAATCTGCAGAACGAATTTGCTACTCCACGTACACGGTATGAACCTACGCGAGCTAAACAAGCAAAAAAAGATGAAAGCAGCAGTGTACTGGCCGATGTAGTGGGCATATTACAAACTACTGCCAATAAGTTGGGAAATTCAGGCGCTCCAGATTTAACTACAACTTTCGCTTCCTATATATCAGCTAAAATGAATACTTATTCCCTTCAAACCAGGAATTCGGTCGAACATGGAATTTTTGAAATTTTGATGAAGGCTGACAGAGGTTATTATGAATCATCATATCGACAGCAGGATAACTACCCCAGTTCATACCAAGAATCCTATTATGCATCACAGAAGAAAGGACAAGATTATGTGGATCTGACCGGATATGTTAATCGTCCTGGAACTTCCGAATTTAATCGTCCCTCGCCTTCCGCGCAAACTCCAGATACAAATCAAGCCGGACGCTATGGCTATACCACGGCAAGGAACGAAGAATATATGAACCAACAGCCATCGTCTGTAACGTCACTAGAATCTAACCAATCCTATGACGACTTTAATGATTTGATGTGATAATACTGTTCTTTAATTGACTTATTAAGAATAAAACTTACCTTGATATAATCTTTTAATTCCTCAATTATGGCGGAGCATACTTCTGTAATAATGCCACTTATGGCTTGTTTTGATACTCTGAAGGTATACTGTAAACTTGTGTAAGAGTCACCACTAGCTAAAAAACGAAGTGTTATTGCCAGTCTGTTTTGGATTGAAATTGGAGCCCTTAACTGTGTGCGATTCCGAAAAATTCTTGGTCCGACTAATCTGAGTAGATCTTCAAATGTCGTTGGACTCATCCTTAAGAAATTTTGAAATTGTCCAGTTAATCTCATATCGGCCATTAGTTTTGCACCAGCTCTCTGACTATACAACTCTGTACGCCACCAACGTCGATGTCTTCTGCGTTTTATCACATGATTCACTATTAATAATGAAGCACTGACTATCATCAGAGCCCGCAATTGGTCGTCACGATCCATTCCTTTGCGTGTTCTTTTGCAGACTGAGCGATCCGTTCGCGCGCATCTCGGAAACAGATGTGAGTAGGTACATGCGCGGTTCGTGCGCACGTTGTGCGCGCCCCGCGTCTACACTGATGCAATGCTCGTTTCGTGTTGCATTGCATGTTGCGTTGCAGCAGTCTGTACCCGCCTTAACAAGCAGATTTGTTTACTGTTGCGTAGTTAATGCGTGGTACGTTATCCCGGTTCTTCGCCCAAAAGTTGTAGTGTTGTGCTACCCATGTTAGCTACTTCAATCGTGAATTATTGCAAGAGAAAAAGTTGGGCGTCTCATCAAAATGAAGCTACTCACGGAGAATCAGCTTGATGGTAATCAACTGTAAAAATTCCGTGGATCCCTGGCTATAATATACTTAGTACAAAAAAACTATAATAGACCCGAGAAAGCTAAATTTAGATCTGTAATATTATCACTTACAATATTAACAGTAACTTGTAGTGGATGCTTGTATTTCTGCTGTAATGAGATCCAGTCAACGTAATGCACATCTGACTTCTTGTTGGTGATGTTGAGCGTCAGGTACTGGAAGTTTGGCAGGTCAGCGAGCGTCCTCAGCGCTGTCGTGCTTATCTGGTCGAAGTCTACTATAATGTGCTGTAACGAAGATTATTTAGCATTTATTACAGAAAACATGTTCCATAAAGTGTTAGTAAAAAAGAGATTAGACTTATGTTAGTATGAATAAAAAAATCGTCTAAAGAAAATGTAATTAATTTGAAAAAACTCTTATCTTTAGGACTTTTTTCTGTGTCGTTAGTAGCTTTTTTTTAAGCCCTGCGCTACTCACATTGAGCGTTGAGAACTGCATTAGGTGTTGGTTGCCACTTGATAAGACCGCGTCTGCTGGTGTTAATACATTGTTGAAGTTCAGTGGTCGGGAGAAGTACTCGATTTGCTTGTGCTGGAAAGAAACAGGTCCAAACATCAATTTTCTTGCGTCTGATCCGAAAACACGAATCATCATTTTAATATTAAAGAGTTTTTAGAGGATTGGCAGAGAAAAAGGGAGTCCTATACCCAGCAGTGGGTGATACCGGGCTGACATGAAGACGATGATGAAGTTTTAAAAAAAATTTCATTTTTGAATAAGTAGTCGTGTTTTATCCAAAATCAGACGTATTTATTATGATAGTACCATGAGATTTTAGACGCATCTATGGTAACATGTACCTTGTTATGTTTTTTTTGTATTTATAAATAATTTACTGTTAGCTATAAATACTCATGTATATTATTTATCAACATATAATATACACAGTATGAATAACCGATTACTCTTATAACTTTAAATCGATATCACAAAATCTTCAAGCAAGTATATTTCCAAAACAAGTTTCGAGCTGCGTACTGGCGGCATTGATCGCAATTGGTCGACCTTTAAATGGCAGTCAGGTTGTGACGTAAGAGGAAGAAGGCAGGTCCTCCAAGATCATCTAACCTTGAAGTTACTACTCAATAACAGAAAACGAGGGTTTTTTTAAAAGGCCTTTTTATGTAAGTAGTTTTAATCCTCCAATGATTTTGAAATTAAAAGTGAGTTTATCATAATCTTTCTCAACAATAAAACGAAGAGAAAGAGTAAGCCTTTTCTTGGGGTTCACGTTCAGGTCTACCTTAAAAATTTTATCAAAATCTATTTAGTGGTTTAGCCGTGAAAGCTTGAAAAACAGATAGACAGAAGTTACTTTCGCATTTTTTTATACGACCATACGTATAAATAAGTGTCATACTCACATTATATGTCGCATTTTCGTTGTGTGATGTGTTCAACGCACAGCCAAGGAAAACAAGCCTTTGTAGGTTGTGTAAATGCCGGAACACCAAGCTCTCAGTTATAACCCTGCAAATGAGGACTATGGTTAGCAAGTGAGTGAAATGGTAGAATACCAGCACGCCATTCAAACTTTCTTGGCCAGATTTTATATGCAAATTGTAGATTGCACTAAACGGTTAATTTCCTAGATCGTGAATGGTCAAGTCGCAAATGGCGAAAAAATACTTAAAGCTTGAGGTCCATTATAATGAAAATTAAAACAGTTTCTTTAGTTTTTTATAAGCCAGGAAATGAACAAACCCGGTTCAATTTTCTCAATTTTGGAAATAAATAGACACTGTCGACTATAAAGTTCAAAAATCACCTTCATATAGACTCCTAATCTCATGACTTTAAATAATACACCTAGGTACATTATTATTACTAAACAATTTTATGACTTAAAGTTAAGCATTATAATATAATCGATAAATGTACCGCGAACCGCGTGTGTAATCCATTGTTTTGGTTAGATTACTCTCCGGACGCAAGTCAGACGCTGACTCGACGCTCGACGGTTCTTAACGTGACTATTGTGTTATTCTATGACATCAGCATTCTTAGGCAGTGGTTAATTATAACCATATTATAACACACTAATAACTTGTTTAAAAATAAACACGCTCATTATGTAAAAGCCGGGTGGTATTCGGCCTAGAATTGACCACCCCCTATCTCCCCGTGAGTGTCGTAAGAGGCGAGTAAGGGAAAATCCAGAAGATAGGCAGCAGCGTCTTCTGTAACTTGACCACCAACACTGCGATCCCCAAGCCGCTTGCCAAGCGTGGGGATTATCGCAACCCCCCCCCCCCACCTTCTAAAAGGGGGAGGCCTTGGTTCAACAGTGGACGTCTTCCGGCTGATGATGATGATTATGTAAAAGGCGTAAGTGGAGTGCCTCCACGAGTGATAGTACAGTCTGTATCATAAGTAGCTTAACATGTTATAAAACCTTATGTCAAATAATTGAAAGAAACAAACATCAATTCAAGTTATTTTTTCAAACTATAGATCCATCCAAATGATTATTTGAGACTTTGAACTATAAGAAGTTGTTATTTAATGGTATGTTAAAAAAATGTACTGATGCTGACTTGCTGACTGTACCTACGTCCGGCGCACCCTGGACGGTCAACCTCGCTACCATCATTGTTGACAAACCAATCTGTACACTACGGCAGGACCTGTTTCCTTGGTCATAGCTCATGCCGAACCAAGAAGATTATGTAATTTCGGTCATTATATCTTTTAACTCATTCTCAATTACAATGATCTCTATAACTTACGCGAATATAGACATTGAAATAAAACTTATTTACGGATTTTATCGCGTTTTTATTCCCAATTACTTGTTATTTTTCCATTCATCTTTTATATTCCTCATCTTAACAGCCAGTCTTCTTTTTCTCATACCATCTATTCATCATCAGACGGAAGACGTCCACTGTTAAACAAAGGGCTCCCCCTTAAATCATCATCATCTGTTACATAATCCATACATTTCATCTATAGTCTTCATTTGTTCGTATTCATCATCGCTCTTAAGTTTGCCTGACCAGTCCATAGTGTCCATGTCAAGCAAAACGATCCAACCTTACAACTTCTACCTTTAATATTTCAAACATCCTCTGATCCTAATAGTATAATTTTAATATAAAATCAAAAGTAATGAACATTTCAAAATTCATGTTTTACCCTATCCTGCCACGTTGACGTAAGCAAAGTTTGATTTCAATTGTAAAATCAAACAAGTTTTTTAAAGGATTCCTTTTATCGTTCAGTTGAAACCTTATTAAAACTTTTGCAAGTAAAAAGTTGAAGTACGATGAAGGTGAAGGTATTGTTTAGAAAATCTTTTAAAATTGAGAAATCTTTGTTTAAGAATTCTAAGTAAAGCTAAATTATTAATTGGGACTAATAAGTTTAATATCGAAAATTCTAAGGGATAATGAAAAGTTAATTATTATACAGGCATATTTCTAAGAAGTCATAATACTAACAGTGTCTACAACTCATTGATCGGTACTATTATGTAATACTAGCTGTTGCCCGCGGTTTCACCCGCATCCTGCAGGAACTAGTTCATGCATATTTATGATTTATAACCTATGAATTATTCTGTTTAATAAGCTATGTTACTGTAAATTTTCGTCAAAATCCGTCCAGTAGTTTCAGTGTGAAGGAGGAACCAACATCATTCTATCCTTACAAACATTCGCGTTTATAATATTAAGTATTATACTAGGCAGGACGAATTTCGTAATAAAATTAAAGTAAATACATAAAAGCTTACCTATTAAGTTTCACAAATGGCACAAGATGACTCTGCTGCATGTGGCGTGGTCCTATGAACACTAATTCTTGTAACTTCACTGTGTCAAAAAAACTGTAAAAAAAACAAGTCATAAATGTCGAAAGTATGACGTTGACAGTCATTTTTACGAACTATTTTATTGAATTCTCAAACACAAAATCTAGTACATTAACAATATCGGAATCAGATCCAAGGACCAGACGGGTTATGAGACCAGGACCGAAAGACCATATCTCAGCGATCTTAATTAATACATTCATACAATAAGTAAACGGCATATTTCATAACAAAGCATTGTTAACGTAGATATGAACAAACATTACTTTCGCATAACAAACTAGGCATACTTTAGTACAGTCAGCAACAGAGAATATTTTAGTTTTTAAGCTTACCATTAATTAAAGAAAAATGTGATATACGAAATATATTTAAAATATTCTCGAGATTCTCGAAAAGCATTTGGATTCTCATATAATTTGTAACGAGAACTTTATTTTTTGTTTATTTCCTCCTATTATTATTTGTCATTAAGTTACGCAATTTGATAAGCTACTTCTGTTTCTGACTGTATATCTACATGGAATTTTATGTATTTTATATTCCGTGTTTTGGAAAGTGTTGCTATGTCGCCGCAACGTTAAGTATTTCGGTAGCCTCTTATACATTTTAATGGCTACTTATACAATGACACAGAATCGAAAGCGAGCTCAGTTACTTGTTAATATAATTAGAACTAATAAACTTAAAAAACGGAACTATTCTTGATCAGGGTTGGCTCACACAGGCTGTTAAGTATCTTTGACAAAATGTAGATGGACAACAGCATCCCTCTATCTACCCGGATAGGCAATACAAACGTGATTATTAACATAAGTTTAAGTCGGCTTTCTACTCCATAAGATAAAGAGACAGCTGAAACTAAGGTCTAACTTACATTTGAAAGGTATACTATTAAATTGCGGACCAAATCTAAATTGCGCACAAAACGTTTTTTCAAATGTAACCTCGTTTAGCTACTGGTCCTTTGAAATAAGACTTGTATTCTTTTTGTGGCAATAAATGTCTCCCATTTTATTTACTCAACAAAGTTCCAGACTCGTGCCACTGGAACGACCCCGGTCGACCTCCTTGAAGCGCTTTGTGTTGTATTTTATTAAACGACAATAGCATAACGGCTATTGTTGTGTCAGAATCAAGAGGTCACAGGTCCCACTGTTATCCTGTCGACGGATATTAACTATTCTTTATGTCCCACACAAATCCTTTTTAACCAGCGCATGCAATGCAACCATCAAATATCGTCGCACGTAATGCCAAAAAATGCGAACATACTAAGAAACGAACGTGAACGTTTCTGTAAATAACAACATACTGCTAATTGATAAATTTCCTTGCCAAGCATTATTATTACAGTGATATTGCCATAACGATTTACGACAACAGTACATTGGAAGATGTTTATGATGAAATTAACAATTGAGTTGATTGAGACGTAAAGTTAAGACAATATTGTCTATTTATATACGTTCGCATTTTGGTCCTTTGATTCACAATAATTGGTCCTGGCATTTAGGTGCGACACACCGCGTGAGAAAGGCAAACGTGAGCTAATGAAACTCGTTTATTTGTTATAAAACATTACAAGATCGTTTCGTAAACATATATTGTGTGTTGTGCGTAGTTGTGTCATTGTTACATCACTTGAACGACGATGGCGCTACAGCGACCGCTCGTATTGATTAAACACGTTCTAATATAAGACTCTCTAAGCTATCGATGTACAGGTTTAGAGCAGACATTTACTGTCTGTCTATGTATAAATGGAATAGAGATATCAGTCTGCGCCTTAGACATCATATTTTAGTTTGTACAGCATACATTTACATAACTGCATTTAGATGATAACGGGTTTTCCGGATGCAATACAATCAAACTTTTACGACAAAGTTTAACAATTGTATGGTTGGTTCAAAGTTGATAAAACTGCATTTTGTCAAGTAATTTACTGAGAACTTTGCCTATCAACTTTAACAATGAATTTTATGTACAGAATTTGCCGAATTGCACATTTGCACAGGAAGGCTGCTTTACATTTCCTGCGATAAGGTCTTACCATTAGTGTACAATACAAATTGTTCCTACTAGTAGAAGTATAAGTTGACGATTGATATGCCAAACTGCTGCTGCTAAGAAAACTTTTAAGAAATAGGACGCCTTATACATTAAACAAATATTCAAATGTCTGTTGTTGTTGTCATTTGTTTATTTCAAAACAGAGCAACACGATTGGAATAGTTAGACGGATATATGGACGGTACTATAGGGTACAATTTAACGAGGTAACGAGGTAATCGATTCAGAGAAAACAATACAGTTCAACACAGCTAGTGTCACCAGTCGAAACCACAACACGTAGGTCAAGGCTATAAAACGGCTGAAAATATTTATTAGCGTTAAAAATACGTTTCAATTTGCTACTCAATTGACCGTGTATTGAGATGCAAGCATTCAATTCGAAGTCGTTATGCCCATCCTGTTTATTTACAATAGGCTGTTATTATGGTATTCTAGATGGGACACTCCTAACGTGAATTGGCAAAGGGGACCCGCTGCAATAAGTCTTGTTACGACTCCGAAGGTTACGGTACACGAGTAAGAAACATTGATCGATAGGGGGGACATATTAACATGATTTTACATTTTGTGTGATCGGATACTCGTGGTCAGAAACTACGAAGGATAGTTGTTTTGGAAGAAGAAGGCCTTTGGCGAGAAGTGCAAGACAAACTATACTGTAAAACACATTCTCAGTTGCAGTTGAATTTATATTAGTCATGTTCCTTAAAAATAATAATTTGATATCCAGTGATGTCCCTAAAAAGTTAGGAAGAAATTCTAAAAAAAATCCTTATACCATTGACAAGCGTCGTCTATTACCGTATATTTAAGGTTAAAGCATTTTTAGGTTTCGCTAAAGAAGAAATGAAGCCTAAATAATGTAACGTTTTGTTCGTCAAAGTAAAGAAAGGCACAGCTAGCCGCGTTCTGCAGACAATCTGAATCAGATTAGCTTGTGACATTGAAGAGCCACGGAGGTACAGATACATATTAATGTGGTCTACGGTTCCGAGTCTAGGCGTCTGTGCATATAAAATTCATGTCTGTAAACTCAATTATGACGCAGAAGTGGAGTTTCTTGTCGGTTCTTCTCCATAGAAAAGATATTTTGCTGCAATGCAACAGTATTACCTATATTTAGCGCCTGGTAACTGAAAGCACGGTAGTGTCCTCGCCAAGACCTTTCTTTTGTTATTCCGAAAAGAACATTTTTAATTTTTCATTAAACGTAGGAAATTTAGATTTTTTTATTCGTAAAAAGTTCATATGATAGTAAATAAATTAATTTAACTACTTACAGTGGAAGTACAAGGTTCATGAATTTCTCCAGCTCCACCTCAGTGCAGTCTATATAAATGTGAAGGTTTCGTGTGTGCTTCTTGAATATGCGAGCCACGAACATGTTCTTCTCGTGTTGTTTTACTCTTACTTCAAATGTGTTGCTATTGGAGGAAATTAAATAGATTTAGAAATTACCTAAAAAGCTTCGCTACAAACCTTTCGCGGATCAAAGGTTTGGGTTTAAATGAATATTCGCTAACATGTGAGATAATAAAAATTTACTGATCTAATAAAATAGAATATTTTGCTCATAAAACATGGTACAGAAATTGTCAAGTATATAGTTATAATCCAACATGTTCGGTCTCTAGACCCAAATTAGTAAAAAATGATTCAATTAATTAACAAACACCAAACAAATCAACCAATCATAGACTAGATGTTAGCCATTAACCTACCGAGACGGTTAACTTATTAAAAGCTTCGCATAAATAAATATGAACAAAACGCACGTCAACATATTACTTACTTTCGATATCATCGATCATACATTCAAGGCCCATTCCTCGATAATTCATGTAAACGCTAACATATTTCGTAGTGTTGCATACACTCGAATCATATAGGCATAATAAAAAACAAAGGACCACTAAAAGGAATGTATTACAACAGTCATGGAGTGACCATTATTTATAAATGCTAAAGATATCATTATAAGCACAATGAAATCAGGAGTTGCAATAAACAATAATAACTAGTTACTGTTCACGCATTAATCATTTGTACTGAGTTACTGACTGAGCACATTAAACAATAATATTATTTTATAAAAATAAATAGGATTATCATAATCTTAAAATTATAATTATTTTGAGTGTTAAACCTGCGAATGCGAAATATTATATTATTACTATTTATTATTATTATTTTTAAGACATAGGCAAACTTTAAACCCTAAAAGACACGAATAATTCTTCAACGCAGACGAAGCCGGCGGAAGCTGGTCTATACTAATATTATAAAATTTGTTTGTTATGCATAAAGTACGAACTCACCGACGTGCTTCATAAAGCAGTATCGCATTCCGCCAATGTCGGCAGGTGGACATCGCCGCTAATGCATCCTCCGTACTGAGGTGGTCCATTATGCACCTCAGTGGAAGAAGCGGCAAGCTACCCCAGTCCAACGTCATCTAGTGGAAGAAGAATGTTTGTTAAATAATAAAAATAAAAACGATATCAGCAATAAATATGTTGTTGTTCTATATTTTTAGTGTCCAATATGGCAGAGAGCAGTATGCCCAGAGGTATTAAGTCTTCCAGGGTGCAGGGTAAGGAACATTTGGGACACTTGAGTAAGTGGGACATTATGCGGTCAGCAGCAACACACTCGCACTGATTATCCGAAAATATGTGACATCTGCAAATACTATGGGGAATGATTGATGCTAATCTGCTGATATACCCAATCGTCTATTTACAAAAGATTGAAAGTGTCAAATGACAGGAACTTTTGATACTTGACCTGATCTTGGGAACTAGCAACAAAATTTTAAAACACAGCCTTGAAAATGGAACCATTTTGAGTATATTATTATTGTGCACTGACTAGAATATATTCTTGTCTTGTTATAACTATGTACATAATATGGTAAATTTATTTCAAAGAGCAAAGAGGACCCCCAAGTTAAAATAAAGTCTAAACTTATTTAACAGCATTATAAAAGATTCGTAATAGTTTCTAGTTTCTGGAGAAATCCCAACAAAATATGAATACAAAAATTGTTATTTGTCACAAACTCACAATAGAGACTTTAAACCTGGTATATTGCTTTAACATTTATTTATTTCATAAATCAAGTGGGTACTTATAAAATCGAATGTGCTCATCAGATAAGCAATCATACTACAAGGCTAGTCAGCTAACAGGCTAATGGGAGGTGTAATCTTGTTATAATATTAAATTGTTATGCCTACATGTAATGGAGGATACACACATTAATAGGCTTGCTTGAAATTTTAAATGTAGGAATTAAACAAATTACATTAGTTGATTAAATGTTCTATGCTACATTTGCTAAGGCGCGGTTTCCACTCTGGCCAGATGACACACAACCGTGATAACAACCGTAAACATAGTTTTATGAAATGACTCCAAAAAATTAGTTTTATAATGTGTGTGTTTGTATGTTTGTTACCTCTTCATGGTCAAACGGCTAGACAAATTTTGATAAAATTTGGTATGGAAGTATCTGACACTCTGGATTAACACATAGGCTACTTTATATCCCGAAAAATGTAGCGGTTAACACAGTGGGGCATAGCTAGTTTCTTATAAATTTTGTAACATATGGAATACCTACGTACATGCATCTTTTTATCATGTGTCATGTTAAATATATCATAATTCACAGAAAATAAATTACTGAGATATTCTATAATACTGCATAGCTAGACAAAAATGGAAACACATTGACATTTAAAATTGTTAAATACACACAACTTTTTAATAACCAAGTTAAACAAGAACCTTTCATGGTGTTAAGATTAATTATCTAAAACAATAAGCACAGCAAAATAAGTATTGATATTTTTGATAAAAAAATGAAAACACCCATGTATTAACAAAAATAAAAAGGTTAAAGTTTTCTACATAGAAGGCCTATTATTATTTAATATTATATCTTACATCAAATAGTTATTAATTTTTTTTTTATGATACCACCTATTTAGGAAACACTATTTATATTAAACAAAAAACTGTTTAATATGAAAGTGAAATCTCTTTTCAAGGTGCGACAAGAGGAAGTAATTTAAAACACATAATATTCTCAAACAGGATTCTGTAATGAAAATAAAACTCGTCATAATTTTCACATAAGGTACCTTCAGTATAAATAAACTATTGTTAATAAAACTATCGGTTAAGAACATATGTTTCGCAGTCCCCGATGTTATTGTAGAATATTTGATGACACAGTATGTTGGATATTATGCGTGACGACATAACAGCTGTATTTTTTTGTGAAAGTGGGTTATCGCAAAAACAATAAATACAACTTCAAAAACACAAATAAATCGCAAACTTTAAATCAGGATAAACCTGCACTGTCCCTATGTACATTTTCACAGCAAAAAGTCAATACTGAAATTTAATTTTAGAAAATTGCGACGATTACATGAGTACAAAGAAAGGTCATTTATCAGTACAAGTTCTACGTACCTTTATAATTTACAGGTTTGCAATCAACCCAATAATTATTGTTCCTGCTCACGTTGCGCGTATGTTGTCGTTTGTAACACAACTATTACAATTAAGAGAAAGTCGCGACGTTTTGATCATTTACACGTCCATTGTAACTTGTATTATCGCGCAAATTAACGAACGTTTACAAATGAAATGACAGAAAGTCGAATATTTTATCTCGTTCGGATAAACACAACGGTGGTTAATGCCACAGTACAATGGTAGTCAAAGAAGGTTCATTTGAATTAATCATCATCATCATCATCATCATCAGCCGGAAGACGTCCACTGCTGGACAAAGGCCTCCCCCTTAGAAACAACCAATTATTGAATTAATCACCATTGTAAATTTTAAACGATTACAGCTAAAGCTATGAGAGTATTAAAAGAAGATAATAATTGATGGGATGAGATTAGTATTGAGTATTCTGACATGCTGAA
The DNA here is from genome assembly GCA_905340225.1 of Abrostola tripartita. Lineage (NCBI taxonomy): Eukaryota > Metazoa > Arthropoda > Insecta > Lepidoptera > Noctuidae > Abrostola > Abrostola tripartita. Next base: position 5,921,206 of record HG996510.1, on the reverse strand, counting down.
GCAGTTTGAAAGTTGACTTTGATAACTTCCAAGTTACATCAGCTTATGAAATACATGTAAGCATAGACCATAAGTAATTAAAAGGAAAATCTTGAATACTGAAAGAAGTAACAAATGTATACCTAAGCAAAATTTTGTTAAAAAAAAAACTTCTATGTATTTCATTGTATTTCTAAAGGTGCCTTTATGTCTATTTTCTTTACAAATTATAAGATTATTATTTCTTTACTGACGCGCAATATTTATAGGAAATAAAATATGTATATTCCTAAGAACAATGTAAACGCCCGTCAAAATGCGTGCTTACTGCCTATAAATACAAAAATGGCATGTACGGTTTTTCTGATGGGAAACTTGCTAATGGCAGAAAGAATAAAAAATTAATAAGTGTCATATAAAAATGAACTGAAGCAAACAATTGGTACCGAACACTTTACAGTGTATTGATTTAACCAGCATTTTAGTAATATAAATATGTAAAAAAATTCAATGTTCATATTAGAAGCATTTTAATATTTTTTATGAATATCCGAATGTACGAAAACATTGACAGGTTTTTCTGACGTTTTCATTTAGTGTTGCAAGTTTGGCTAATAAATAAAGAACTGTCAAATTTCAAGGTCGCGGTACCACTGCGCGGTACATAATTGGTTTCTTTACTCTTTTCTCAGTGTTAGCGATTTTTCAACCATAAAGAGACGAATCGTTTTATTCTGATTTTGCATATTAATTTTTTTTTATATTGATAGTTTAATAACCTAGCAACACCACATCTAATAATGGCGGCCAAAAATCAATTTTGAAATAGTGACAGGAGCGCGCGACCGCAGTTTTGTCACAAAATAAAATATTTACGAAGTAAATAAAGCGCGTGTTTTCAGCTATAACGGCTGACAATGGTAGACGTCTTTGTCTGTTGAATGGGGCGTTATATTTTTTCTGTTTGATACAGTGAAATAGTTATAACTTAAGTTTGTAGCCGCTATTATAGTCGATGATGTAAGAAACTGAAGGTCTCCTACGGTCTTGTGTGTGTATAGTTTTATTGTTATTGTCTTGAGGACTGATTGAAGAGTGTTCGCCATGGAGGGTGAAGATGGGAGCGTGGGAAATCCCGAAAAAGAAGATTACGAGAGCAGTTCTCATTCGACACCTCAGGAACACAAGTCTTTCGCTGAATTCGCAAAAGACAAGTTGGATAGTGGTGCGTATTAGTGTAAAAATTGTAAATAGTAAAAATTGAATTACATATGTTTCTATTAAAGATAATACCTATTTTTCTTTTGCAAGCCTTTTTATCCTTGGAATGATAATGAATAATTTTAAGTGTTTGTGTTTTCTTTTACTAAACTTTTTTTTTGTACCTAATTTAGCCGGCCGCGAGCTGCGCCGTCGTCTGCCGATGGCTGGCCAGCTCAGCGCCCATCTGATGCACCCTCGACGGCTGCTCTTGCATTCTACACCAACACAGCACTCTGATGTTGTACTGATATTTCCTAAAGGTTAGTACATAGCTTACTAGTTATTTGACTCAATTTTGTGACCTATAAACACTGTCTAATGATATTCTAGAATAATTATATATTATAGTATAGTAATAATTAATATTCAAACTGTAGCTTTATGTTTTTTTTAAGTCTATATCTTCTATCATTAATCTAAAAAACCGGTATTTGAATACCAGTTGGGAAGTTATATTTTTGGTTTATTTTAAATTTATATCTGCTTTTTATCCTCTCTGGAGTTCTACAGATACAAAGGTTGTCTACTAGATCTAAAATTGTAACTGAAAATCTCTGTAGATTTTTTTTACCATACATACAAAATGTATTTGTATATAATGAGTACATACAAATACATACATATTATAAAGTCGCTCCTGTTTCCCAGAGAGGTAGACAGAGACCATGGAATTCCATTTGCTATGATCTTACAATACTTCTTTTGCCTCATTCTCTTGCTATAGGTATTAATGTAAAAAAAAGTCTTTTGAAACCATTGAGGTAAACAGTCAACAATCTATAGACTGCGAATATGATCTTTTCTGTAAGTAGTTGTATGAGTGCCTATTTGTGATAATTAACAGAATTGGTTATGTATGTTACTGTATAGTGTTAATACGACGCCAATGAGACTGGGAATAAGCACTGACCTGATATTTCATTGTTTTCATGGTTTAAAATATAAACCTACTACTGTAATAATTAATTGCTGAACAATTTGAGTAAAGTATTCTGGTGTTCCCTAAAGTGTTAGTATTGTTGCTAGACATGTAGTTAGATACATAAATTATATTTCGTCGAAAGTACAGTCATGGTAAAAAGTTTTGACTCCAGTCAGCAAGTTAGGTAGGTCTAAAAACATATGAAGCGTTTAAGCGCCATTGCCAATAAGTAACCTATTCTAGAGTGTCATAAACAACTAGGCACTTTAAAATAAATGGCTTACACTCTCAAACAATGATAAAGAAAGAATCGTATTATTAGAATTTATTAATACTAAAAGTCAGTAAATATGGTAATTGGTCCAATAGAGTACATTTATCCTTATTACATATTACGAACACATAGTTCGCTCGCTGTGTTACTATTCTGTGCTATTATTGATGTTTGACAGCACATTTGCATGTTGGGATGTTGCCAATAACTTGCTGAAGTTGCTTAATTTCATTATTATTTGTCTAGCTCTGTCTGTAGTCGATAGACTGTGAAATGACATTATTATAATAGGAAAGTACCTACATAAATAAAGTTAGTGATTCTCGCGTCGCGAGGATACACTTTCTTTACGAAAATTGTGTTTTTTATTTTACTCTTAATGAAAATTGTGGCTAAGGAATACTCTGGTTTTGAATCGCAAATGCTGAATGCATATTTCTAACAAAAGACATAACTGGATTCAGACAGCTGTGTCTAAGTCGAATCTAGTAGTTGAGAGGCACGCGATAGAGAATTTTTTTCGTCGACTTGCGACGCACGTAATAATATTTTATCTGTGTTTCTATAAGATAAATTTCGATTTGGCCATACCTACCAGATAAATGAAATATGCAATACTAACACGTTTGAAGCAAAATTTGTTGAAATGTGTATTAATATTTTAGTAACAGGTCATCCTTGTATGCCTCTTGGGAGATACCCGATAGGGTAAACTAGGCAGGTAGGCTGATCTTACCTTAATTTGGTCTTTAATGAACCAACCGAATGAGACACGGACCCATGTATCTTACCAAACATGGATTTCTATATGGATACACGCATTACATAAACGATATAAGTAACCCTTTCTAGTAGATCTCATTGTTTTAATTGAGCAGTGCTCGAGTTACATACTTGGCTAACTAACTTCTTGTCTAACTAATGTTTGGGATGTTTACCAAACTTAGAACTCGGGACTTGATTAGTGAAGTGACGTCAATAGTAAGTTTTGTACCTCCAAAAAAAATATGGTATGGACTGTACACTATCGCTTGACATTTGTATGTAAGGGTAGGCAGAAAAGTCCTATAGAATGATGCCAATTTACTTACTTAGCAGTCTCTATAAAACGACAAGACCAATAGTTATTTTATGTAAACCTTTTGCCCCTAACTGTGGTCACACATGCATGTAAAGGATAATGTACCGACTTTTGACGGTTTGGATGTATAGTATAGTCGTGTAATTAGAACAAACAGCTTAGATATTTGTTTAGTGTCAAAAATAAACATGATGACATGTCCGTGCCAAGGGTTGCCACTAAACTGAATGTCTAAAAGTTTTACGTAAAGCAAACGGAATTCATATTTTAACAATTTCAACTACATTTTATGCACTGTATTTTCTCATAAAATGTTACCTACAGTCTCGTAAAAATGACCCATTTTAAGAAAGTATGTTTATTTCTTGAAGTAATTAGGTATTTTTATAGTTTGATTTTATTTTTAACTCACGTTGACTCCGTCTGTGAATTTCAAAGAAACAACCTTTTTATTTTTATCGAGCATAGTTTCTGCACAGTAAACGTTTCAGCCGATTACTTGAATATTTCGTTCAGCATCCGAAAAGCGAATCCAATTTTCTCAACTGTCATTTCTGTCTGTTAAGTACCTACTGAATGTACGCTCCAATCACGTATAGATGGGTAATCGTTCTCTAAATATTGAGATGCTTCAATGCTTTAAAGAGACGAGATAATAATTTAAATGACTAAATTTGGATTATATTCATATACAATACATAAGACAAATAATACTTGGAGCTTTAAAACTACTGAATCATTCACTTAATTGCAGGTTACCGATTCCGTCTATCAAACAAATACCTAAACGACATTTTTGGAATTTAATCATTGACATCAGTTTTGATAACTAGATGTTCATACAAACTATACTTACAGAATTTTTGGCACCGGAATAAGTTAACTTAGCATTACATAACGTGAATTTTTCATCCTGTTTTAGGAATTAGGATACAAATAGATATAGGAAGCCGGACCCGTGTTTCACCTAGGATCTTCATCTGGGTGAAGCTCGGGGACTATATCCCGTGCCAACTGATGCCAATTTTTGTACACGCAGTAAAGAGCTTCTGCAAAAACTTGCTTGATCTTCAACCCTTTAACAAATTACTTCCAGGCTCCACGTTATTTCAGGAGCAGACATTGAAATAATTTTATTCTTAAATCCTCATTATAATCAGCCAGACGTCCACTCTTGAACAAAAGCCTCCCCCTTAGAACGCCACAAATCGCTTATAACTTGTGTTAATATCCACACAACAAGTAGGTCATCTATTATGATTTACTTGCAAAAGACTCAGAATAAACGACCTACATAAATCGATTGAAAAACCATAAATATACAGCACAACCAATTAAATAATCGATAGTACCGTTTAAAATAAGTGCGCATCGAAGCTGTTAAGTCGACCATAGCCATTCGTATAAATCCGATGTTTATTCTCATTCATAGTGAACCGCAATCCCGTAAGTACTAAAGCTGAATACTCCTCATTTAAATGTCAGATTCCTAGTATACATAGGAATTATAAATCCCAGTCTTTACTGTTACCATTACTAAACGACGTGGAATTGATTCTACCGTTGTATATTGAATTGGTACAGTAATCGTCTCTGCGGCGTACCGGCATGAATTCATTAATGTTAAGTACGTGCTTAACTCTCAAACGTATTGTAGCTCAAAGTAAAAGGTATGTTTTTTGCTGTTTTATTTGATCATTGTTAGGCCGTGTAGCCTTGACTCCAAATAAGTAAAGGTATAAGTTCTACACAAAGTTAAAAAATGAGTGTAATAAGATGACGAAAAGAAATCAATAAGCAATCCAAAAAACTGGTAACAGCGCAGGAATTTTTGAATAACTTTAATATCTTGGTAGTCGATTTAATAGCTTAAAATGGGTGTTTTAGTCGATTTTATCAGAAACTATAAAAAATATGCCGCGAAATAGTCGATTGGGAACCTTTTAGTAACCGTGTTTTTAATTCGATACAAGTACGCGTTCTGGAGAGCACTTTTGGCGAATACATCATGACAGACAAATCTTCGTTCGATATCAAAGCGGTTACTGTATAACCTTGGAATATCTATTCTTCCAAAGAAAAACTGCAGCTGTGGTATTCTTTATGCCAGAAACTAAAGTACCATCTGGTGGTTAGTCCGCATATTTTTTTATTGTTGGATTACGTAGGACAGAAGCAGTCCTGTATAAACCCAGAATAATGTGGTTAAAATTCAATTTCCCAGGAAACTGTAGTAGGTACCCTTTAAAAGAAAATATCCGGAAGATAATTACAATCCCAGCTGTAACTGCTAATACAAAGCAAGACTGCGGTAACAGGATGAACAAGAATATAATTGTTATCTGTCTCCTTAGGTTTAGTTTAATAACTATATAACAACTTCCTATTGTGCAGTTTGCTTTGAATCGCGTCCAGAAATGTTTCATTTTATTTTTATAATAACAAATGTTAGCTTAGATGTCCGTAGTTTGCTGGAATATCCTTTAGTATAAAAGTGTTGGCCTATCGCCAGCTACATAGCTACCATTCCACAAGACCCTAAATTTGTCTGATGTTACGCCGTTCTAGGCAGAAATGTTCGTGTTAACTGCCACGGTGTTCCTCACTTTAAAAGAAAGTTTGTTCGGTATATGCAATTTTCACGTCGGTGTTTTAAAATGAGAGGCACGGAGGGTTGCATAAATGGTCTAATGATTTATTTAAACTAAATTAGCATGCTGCTCTACCGGCATTATAATATTTGAGATTCTCGAAACTAAAAGCATCGTATATGCTAATTCAGGATACACTTTGCTTTATGCTTATTTTGTATTAGCATTTATAATCTTATTAGGATAGGAGTAGCTACGTTAAACACGGTTGCTAAAGCCCGGCTCTGTTAGTGTATAAAATAATTTATTTTCCTGGAGAGTACGTGTTAATCTAGGTTGCATTTGTACCGGTGTTTGATGTATGTTGGCATTAAACGTTTAATTAATTACAACGTTTCATTTGTGATTTACACACACAACAGCTTTTGATTAAAGTGAGTGGCGAACAATATATTTACGAAGCTCTTTTTTATTTCGCGTTGTTCTCTTATAATATGGAATTATTATTATCTACACGGATTATGAACAACTTAGCGAACTTCAAAATGAAAAGCTTATTATTAGCGAACATTGTCTCAATTTTAAATCATGTTGCGAAAAATGTAGATGGTATTATTACTAAGATCTTAAAAACTGATTACACTTTCCTTTTATTGACACAGTAACATAAACAAGTCATATTAAATTACGCTGTGTCTAGTTTTGCGTAATGAGTATTCCGGGCTGAACTCGGAACTGAAATCAATGATCTGACGACGTAAATGCCAGTCTGAAATGAAAATAGGTTTGACTGCGACTACCGCATGCCAAGAAAGCTCGGCGTTTAGGCAAGAACCGTAGCCCAAAACAGTCACAGATAGCATCAGACACGACTGTTAGCGACATCTCCGATTTATTTATGGAGCTATTTTGCAATAAATCAAAACTGTCAAACCGCTAAGATGTTCTTGCTGAAGGATATCCTAGTTGAAATGAGAGGAAAAATAATTAATATTACAAAGAGTGAAACTTTAAACTGAACGGCGCTGTGAGCGCCACATCTACATGCATATATGTACATATTATACATAGCTCTTTATATTAAGTATCGAGTTGAGATCGACCATGGTAAAGCCACTCTATAGTAGTGAAGTGGCGTGACTTTTATCGCGCACTCCATGTAAAGTATACAGATTTTCTTTCATAAAAACCTCATCGAATTACAAAGATCTCAGTTTTAGGCGTCATTATTGTAATCTTCTTCTGGCCAATTGCCAGACACGGATTTATTACAATCGAGAATCACGATATTACGGATGAAAGAACAAGTCATGAACTTGCTAATGAGCTCGGGATAAGGTTTTCTTCATTTAAGTAATGCGAAATCTGGCATCGCTCCAGAATAACCTTTAAATGTTGTAATATATGTGTGTACGTGCTTAAAAGTTGGTCAACATCTTGACTGGAAAAGTATAGGTAACACATTTAGTAGGACCATAGATATTTATTAGTCACGCAAAAGTTATAAAAGCTTTGCGTTTGCGTTAAATTCGACGTAGCTTACCCCCGCACTCAGAGACATTTAATGATAATTAAACTATTACTAAGTAAAGTGTCAGTTTAAGTAATCATTAACGTCTCTGAGTGCGGCGGTTATTCAGCATTATTTAGTTTATATTTATTAAGTCTTTTCCATATTGTATGCAATGAAAAGGAACCCTCAAATGGACAAGATTTTTTTCGAAAGAAGCTACACCTCTGTTAGATAGTTTCAACACTTAGATTGTTCTCGAAGCAGTTACAATAGTTTGTAGTGTATGCCAGTAACAGGGTTAAGAACACTAAACAACTGTTTTTCAACAGGTCTTCCAGACAGTATGCTTCTGTGGCTTCTGCAAAAGTTACGGGGGAGTCGGCCACGGTTGCGTGTGTGTGTGCGTCAACACGCATCATCACAGTGTTCTGCGTTCTACATCACAGCTGACGATGAGGTGTAAGTGTAATAATATTATATTTATTATAAGACTCGACAGAGGGAAACAATATAGATAGACTATGGAAATAAAAAATAAGACTCGACATTACATTCTCTTCGACATTGGAAATGTTTTTCTTAAAGCAACAGATATTGTTTTGAAACTGGCGGGTAAATACTTAAGTTGATATTTGAACCTGGAAACACAACCACCACCAACTAAATTCAACTCCGGCTAAACCGCAAGCCGGCCATTCGGTCTAAATATCTTACATTCTTAGGATTCGGATGCTAACTGCGGGCCTATTGGACGCCGTTGAGTTCCAGTTAAGCTTTTGGTCTATTATTGTCTTGTTGAGGCTTAATTTCACACCTAAATACATAGAGCACCCCTTTATATTTATGTACGTGTAAAATTAAGACTTCCCCTTAGGCAAATATACTCCTACTAGGCAGCCTCCACTAGCGATGATACATAGTTCGTACAGCGCACTGAGCGATCAACCTCTCCACTGTTCTTGTTGAGTGGCCAATCTCTACACTACGCAAAAAAAGACCTAAATGCAAAAACAGTTGGCTATATAAATTAACAAAAAACGACAAACAACAACCTGAAGTATAATCTTTAGAACTACTATACCATTTGACATTCGTGATAAAAATATATCGCGAAACAAAATCACGTAAAAGCTTACTGTTGTATTGTGTAATGGACTGGCGCGTTTTGGCTGAATGATGCCACTTGTGACTCGCAATATATTTCAAGCGATATGCGGTTGAGATATCGAAAAGGCAATACTCGCTGTAGGCAGAGTACATTACAGTACTGAAAGTCTATAGTAAAATAGTTTTTCTGAAACATGGAGACAAGCTAATCCTTTCTCTAATTCCTTGGGAGTTGCTACTAAATTACGCGCAAATAATCGCTTTAAAAGAATACAAATTAGAATGACACCAGGATTTGTTTTTGAAAACTAACTTTCGTCGGAACCTTACATGTCTCTAAGATGTTTTTGTAAGACCTCCCGCTGGTTAATTTGTTTTGTATAATTCAATTATTACTGAACAAAACGAATTCACAATTTGGAATCATACCTACATATCGTTTCAAAACTCCTATCTTCATTTCAAGTCTAGTACAATATTCGGAATCGAAACTGAAACGTAAGTGCTGTACCATGTCAGCAGAAATAAAATTAGAAGGTCGTTTGAAGGTCATGAGGTCAACGCTGTACTGAAAAGGTTTTAGAACTCCTTTGTTTCTTATTGTTTAATATTAATGTGGATTGATATTATAATAGTTGAAGCTATTTGCTTATTAAATTATAAGGTCAACAGGTGAGTCAACTGTGAGGCATGAATGAGTCATCTGTGAAGGTGTAATTGTGGTTTTATGGTCGCGTGGAGTTTTATGTCTATGCTGCTTCTATTGTAATTTTAATCATGTTTAAAATATAGATGACCTGGCGCAGTGGCTAAGTGATTAGACTCCTGCGGGTTCAATTCACGCAAGTGACAAAAATCTGTGTGATCCGCAGATGTTTGTCCCGAGTCTGGGTGTTTGTGTATGTGATTTTTCATGTTTGTTAATCGCACCCGCGATTCTGGATTTTTTTTTAAAGAAAGAAATAAACGACAAAAGATTATTACGATGTAGTCTCGTGTCCTAACTTTAGACATTTTAGCCTTAATTTTTTGGCTTTAGATTTGAAACTCATTACAAATCGAAACGAAACTAAACAACACACAGACACATTAGATACAGTTAGAATATTTGTCGTCAGTAAAGTAACAGAGCGATCCCTTTTTAAATTCAATCATCATCAGCAGCATCCCGACTTTACTTACTGCTGGGTATAGGCCTCTCTTTTAATGTGCCAGTCTTCACGTCTCTGTTTCCAGCCAGGTTCCACTAAAGTCCATTACTTGCACTCAAGTAACATAATATTCCGATGAAATATACTAACATAGCTATTATTCTATTCAGGCTATTACAAACAGCCGAAGAGATGCATCTCCCCAAGCAGTTGAAGCCTGAATTTGGTGGCGGTTACAAAGAGTTCACCGTTCGGGACATGCACTGTTTTCAAAAGGTACGTATGACAATTTAAGTCCTTTTTCTTACTAAAAAGGTTTTAATGCCAAACCTAACTATTTTGGTTGACAGCCAATAAAATAAACTATAATATCTCTATGATCACGTCGATTTGAGGATGACGTTTTTAATGCCTTTACTAGAATGGCAATTCTTTTGTGATTAGAAAAAAAATACAGGTTTCCACTATTAGCTATATCTACCAACCGTAGTGCACCCTTACTATGCAATCTTAAAGCAGGACAGGACACAAGCGAGATGCCTTACTACACTGCACGTAGCTGCGTCTCACCTCCACAACGATAAATGCCTGCTTTAACAGTTCATGGTAAGGGGACTATGGACTTTAAAACGTATTTTTTTTAGAAAGACGCTTTTCCACATCAAAGGCGCTTATCGACAATCTAAAAAGAATTCAAAGCAAAAGAAATACATTTTTACACGAATGTTGTTATAGCGTAGTAAGAATACGTGTTCAAAATGATATTCTTTGGGTTTGAGTGTTACTTATGTTAAAAGTATTTTATGCCGGAGCGGTTATTTCTTCACGTTAATGTTTTTCCGGCCTTTTGTGACTGCCCTTAATGTATAAGAGGGATGCCTTTTTTTTCTGTTGCCTTTACACCAGATGTCTAACCACAGCTTTAGCGAGGTGAAGTACTTTGACAATTGCCATTCATTCTGTACCTACCCTGACCCTTTTACCCTTTTGTGAGTTAGCGCTACATGCCAAACTTAATGTATTGTAGAGACAAGTATTAGAATAATGGAACTCTGCATAAATAAATAGAAGGCGAAATATTTAACACGCGCCATTAAACCTATAACAATGAAGAATGAAATCTACGAAATAAAAACTAGTTGTTATCACAGCAAAGCAATTATTTTCTTGCAATAACACTTCAAAAATTTCGAAATTCGTTGGGAACTCCAGGAAAATGAAATAAGATTCGGTGGGTGAAATTACAAGGCTTGATAAAATATTTGCAGACCACAGGCGGTTTCTCACATATAATATTAATACGCCAAAACCTTTCCCAACGCCCTTCCTTAATTTACTCTGAGTTTATTTCGAAAAGGAAGCTCTGGTTATGAAGTTCGCTTTAGATAGAATATATCTCTCGTACGAAGACTAGCCATGAACGTGACCTGACTTCGTGTGTCAACTTAAAGTTTGCTGAGATAAAAGTATGTGCTAGCTTATCCTAACTTACTATCTTTATACCTAAGGTTAGCCTATACAAACATATGTCTTATTAGTTATTATAAACCAGGTTCATACATGAACCCCGTATTAAGTCTATTGACATCTCTATTCTTTGATATGCAAACGACAGTGACAGGTATAATTTAATCCTTGGTTTAAAATTGTATGTTATTATGTATATTGATGTAGTATCATTCTTTTCTTGCCCTATCATTACAGTTATACTCGCCTCTATTGCGTTGTCATGCTCGATGGTCGTTTGAACTTGAATTCATTCATTTTGTTTTAGTTTAAAGTTGCTTGGAACATACCGTCGAAATATTTTAAGTATTACGGGGAAATCGTCTTTGTTTCAATAAATATGTCCATCGGGAAAATAAATGACTACAACGTAACTGAAATCCATTTACAAATGTTACACAACGTACATATGTTTACGTATATACTGAATTTCGCTTAGACTTTAATCACGAGGTTTCCGTAAAACACTTCCATCTCCTTACGGGTTAGAACACAATTTTCAATCAACCTTTCTCGCGAACAAGCTTACTTCACAAAATAAATCTACCGTCCAAATTGCGTGTTTCGCTGCTTTAGTAGTTTCGGCTCTACTTTGATTAGTTAGTCTATCCATCATGTCTTCTCTCTTTAGACAAGTTGGCCTTGGCAGAATAAACAGTAGCTAGGCGCCGATTAAAGCTCCAGTTTTATTCAAAACATTAAACGTTGGCTTCGGTATGAGTCAATATATCTATCTAGATCTTTAGACCTTCGAAATACCGAGAACTTACAAGCAAATACGTAAATAAATGTATCTAAAGATATACCATTTTGAGGCCAGTACTTAGGTCTGAGTGTTAGTAACGAACCAAGTGCCGTTTATCGAGCTTTCTTCCTATGACCTAAAAGTGTTTTCCTCTCCGATCATAAACTCCGTTCATTGCTATCTACGATTTTACCTAGCAGCATTTACGAAAATACCCGAATACTTCCGAACTTACCCGAAGTCTTTAATTATGAGACGCTACTAAAGATTGAAGATTGTATTTGTAACAGGACCTCGGTAACTTTAGCGGAGTGCTTGTTATTATTAGACGACCAATCAAGTTCCTTTGTGCTCGCCCTTTTACTTATTAAGTTATTCGAAGCTTATTTTCGTCGCTGTTTAGGTTAATTTAATGAATACTAAGTATATTAATTTGTTTGAGCAATATTTATGCTAAATTATAAAAAATGACCTACAGTTTGTGGACAATATTGAGAGAAAAACAATTTTCTATTGATTTTTACGACAGTCGTATTGTAAAGGTTATAAAAATTAAGGCTAATAGTTGAGTTTACGTCAGCGTTTTGATACCGATTACAGTATTCCATTACCGATTACCTCATTCATTTGGGTGTCATGAGCATTGATTGTCATGAGAATTATATTAGCTCTATAGAGTCACGTATATGTATATTGAGCTGCGGTTCATTGTCTTATTGATGGTATACTTATATGTATCATCATCAGCCGGAAGACGTCCACTGTTGGACAAAGGCCTCCCCCTTAAATAGAGGGGGTTGACATAATCCCCACGCTTGACAAGCAGCTTGGGGATCGCAGTGCTTGTGGTCAAGTTACAGAAGACGCTGCTGCCCATCTTCTAGTTATTTCCCTTAGTCGCCTCTTACGACACCCACGGGAGGAAAGGGGGTAGTCAATTCTAGGCCGGATACCACACGGCACACTTATATGTATGCGGGTAGGTAATTCAGTTTTATCAACTTGTTGATAGTAGAATTAGGTAAAAAGTAGAAAAATGTAAAATCGCTCTGCCTTCCTGCAATAAATGAATAGCTTAGAGAAAAAACAGGACAAATATAAATTGAGGGACAGTTTAACATACATATGTACATACAGAACATCACGCCTGTATTCCCCGAAGGGGTAGGCAGAGGTGTGCATATAGTACACCCACATTTCTCCAGTTTTGTTGTAAGTCCCAATGTAATAGGGGCGAGCCTATTGCCATCAACCGGGCACAAATCCAGACTCCGTCCTGCTACTGAGAATTACCTAATTGAAAACTCGGTAACACTTTGCTCGACCCGGGATTTGAACCCAGGACCTCTTGCTCAGCAGTCGCGCTTGGCGACCACTAGACCAACGAGGCAGACCAAAGGAACAGTTTAATTTTGCTTTATACCTTGTCAAACTTAAATTACTCAAACATTTTACATGAAATACCGCGTAAAATAAGCATTCGTAAATTCCACTAAAAATGTTCCCTTCCGAAATCCTTTATTCTGTAGGTAATCATGCTGTTTAAACAAAGCACTACCGTCAACATCCAAATCCCTTACACAATAAACCATGTCCCAGGTTCACGTCGCTACCATGCAAACTGCAAAGTTCAGACGTCTTTGTGACCCGTTTACGTCAACATAACAGTTTCGGGTTATGTAATAAGTTATTTTAGGACTTGTTAGGGTGGCACTTTTAGGTATACTAGCTGACGACTTGGTAGCTTGTTTTACATGTTTTATTACTGTTTAAACATCAACTAACCATTTGAGCCTTTCAATGAACCTTAGATTTGGTTTATTAAGGGTCAAAATTTACATTCTCATTGTTATAAAGCTGGTTGCAGTCATAAATAGACAACAAAATCGCGGAGTCGTCTTTTATGAGTGTCCTTAAGCTTATGAATACGTTGAATCTAAAAATTATTGGTTGAAATATAAGGTTTTTTTTTAAAGACATTTACTTGAAAGCGTACAAGAAATATCCAGGCGGCATAATTATCATTTTAAATATACTTAGTCATTTTAGTGATAAATCATTTAATGACCAGCAACTACAATATGAATCATGTACCTAAACCTTTCGGTAACTACATGGAATGAATGAAAGCAATAAACCTCCGGAACCTAAAAAAGAGCGTTTTATGTTATCTGCAAAATATAATATATATTATATCAATCGCCAATACGTTTAATTTCAGCAATACTTCCTAACGGACGCGTCAGTCATTGCGAAAATGCGGCATCATATCCATACAAATCAATATTCACTATGAATTATTTATGTTATGCACAGAGTAACTGTTTCCGACACGCATATGGTTTTCTATTGGATCACGCATTATTTGTATCGATATTGTTCTCGAATTGAACTATAAGAAATTCATATCGACACTTTCGATACTTTTTTGTTTTGTTTACCTGTTAATCAGTGCTCTTTTGTAGTTTTAGTACGTCTTATAGTTAGTACCTGTGATAATACTTCATAGGTCAAAAGGTTATGAGTACTAAAATAGTCGTGAATGGTAACTAAATACTTACAAAAAAAAATTCTTTGTCAGTGGTCTAGACTTTTTACCAGACTGAGTATAAGCAAACATGTTTTTCTTTCTTAGCTTTGTAATAACAACAATTAAGAAGTTGAATACTGTGTAGTATAGTTCTCGTCACGTAAAAAGAACGCTGAGCGACTGTCAGCGCCTGTGTTTGCACTCGGATATAATCGTTTCCTATGGTCCTAGGCTATTGTGGTTTATAATTAAGTGTTATTGTTTTATTACAGAATCATCATAGATATTAGATACTTTACTAGTTACCTGACACTTTGGAATAGACTGGAATTCAAAAATTAAGTTAACGGTCAGCGTTCTTTTCTAAACGCGTGGTGAAATAAATATAATCCTCTAGCCAACCTGTTTTTGTATTGTTTATATTTGGCTCCCCTTCGTTCAGGGATCTTCAGCGGCTGAACTACTAAACTCTCAAGAGCGGGGTGCCTTAGTTAAGCACGTGCTGGAATCGGCGCGCGCGGAGCCAGGTGACGAACATGCTCTAGAACCAGCCCTCACGCTCAGGCCTGGACAAAGTATTGGTGAGTACAAAATACAGTCTTAACACTGACAGTTCGCGTAGCAGACACAAAAGGTAAACAATCGACATGTACCATATATGGCTCAACGGACTGGGAAGGGGTTAAATTCTCCTCTTCTGGATGGCCCGTTGTTAAGAAATCTAGCTGTTGTGTCTATTCAAGAAATATTGAGAGCCAATAAACACCGGCTGCATCATATAAAGACACAAAAGTGTGCTGTAATGAACTTTCACCTTGATCTGGTTTTCTTTCTTCACATAATGAGCTCGTAGGTAAGGTCACCCGATATACGCTGAACTTTGTAAAGGACAGCAAGGAATGGTGAAGATAATAAGGCCTTTTCTCTGTAAGGGCAGATAGCAATTAATCCTCTACTTTTTTAGATTTTCATTAAATAGTAAATCAGTAGCTTTCGATAAATTCACTTGCTGCCTCGTTGATCACTACGGTCGTAGCGCTCGATTGTTGAGCTAAAGGTCGTTTGATTCTTAGTCGAGCAATGTTATTGTGTGTGGTGTTTCTTTAGTAATTCCTACTAGCAGCACAGGGTCTGGTTTTTGTTTCCGGTTAATGACAATAGATTCGCCCCCTAATGCGTTAGATCTTTAACATAACGTGACCACTGCGAATTACCTAACGGAAAAACCCAATACCATTTTTCTCAATCTAGAATTCAAACCCAGGACCTCATGTTCTGCAGTTACGCTTTCGACCACTAGACCAGCGAAGCAGTCCACATAATATATCATGATTTATTTTACGTATGTTCCTTTGCCACCAGTGCCAGCATGTGTTAGCAGGGGCGTGGTAGCAAGTATGTTTCCTCTTCATGAACGAAGCGCTTTGGAGAACCTCAGAAGGAAATGGGTGAAAACTATATTTTTACCACAGCCTTTAGGTAAGTTTAACCGGTTTACATGAATAAGTACCTATTGCATTTAAAATATTTACAAAAGTTTTACTTTACTTACTTATGTTTTTTTTGCGAAAAATATAAGATCGAAAATGGATGACCAATTAGCCCAGTAAATAAGAAATTAAGACTGCGAATCTATTATATTTAGGTATCCCGAATATTTTCTGTCGGCTGTGGTATATGATACTTGTCTGGGATGGATCCTGAAACCTTGTACAATTTTTACATGCCGGATTGACAGACCGTCGTCAATCATTACACCAGTGAGACTCCCTATTTATCACTGAAGTTTAAGGTTCCATAATTAACAAAAAAAAAATATTCGACGATCTAATCATATTTTATTGTTTATTTCAGATGAAATTAGTGAATATTTTGGTGTTAAAATAGCGATGTATTTTGCTTGGCTTGGGCACTATACACAATCGTTGACGGTGCCCGCAGCTGTCGGGTTTATATTTTGGGTAAATAATATTTAATACTTTAGAACTCTACAGCCATTTAAATATTTCACGGTAGTCCTGAAGAATATTCATTGAACTTCTTTCGTGATTTAGTATTTTTAACAACATTATTTGTTGTAGATATGGCTCGGGACAGCGAACGATAATTGGAAGGACATAGCTTACGTATTATTTTCGCTATTCAACGTGCTTTGGGCGTGCGTTTATTTAGAGACGTGGAAACGGTACGTACCGACATATTCATGTATATATATGTATATTTATATAGTTAATGTGTATATATGTATATTTATCTATTTTATCGGTTTGCAGATATTCAAATGTACTAGCATACAAGTGGGGAACATTGGATCAACGAGACGAGTTGCTTGTAGAACCGAGACCGCTGTTCCAGGTATTTGTTAAATTTCTTCTAATTATTGACTTGAAACATTTTATTATGAAGTCTTTTGGTAGTCTAATAGCCCTTTTCGTTTTTAGCAGTTAATCTATATGATAATGACTATATCTATAGGAACACACATAAATATAATTGGAGTGTCTGTTTCTAATATCAAAATCAATCAATCAAAAACAGCTTTTTATTTAATGCATACGATACCTACTTCAAAAATATTTATTTTGTCTGTCAGTCTTATTGTTCCGGCCAATCTTCAAAACGGCTGGCCCGATTTTGACGGGACTTTCTCTGGCAGAGAGCTGATCTTATAAGAAGTAACTTCTCCTACTGTAAATTCCGAAATTAGGATTCCTCGAAATCAAAAGAAAAACGCGGACAATGTCGCGGGTTACAGCTAGTAACAACGACGTGTGACGTATACAGGGTGAGATGAGCACGAGCGCAGTGACGGGGCGCCCGGAGCCGGTGTACGCGGCGTGGCGGCGCCGCGTGTGGCGGCACTGCGTGTCGTTCCCGCTCATGTGCGTGTGTCTCAGCGTCGCCGCCGTCGCTACCTTCGCGCTGCTGCGCGCGCAGGTACCTGCTTACCTGGACTCTAACATAACAACACACTGTATCGGTGTGTGTGGTAGTGAAGGTGTACCTATAGTACACCCACATTTCGCTGATTATATTATAGGTCCCAATGAAATAGGGTATGAGCCTATTGCCATCAACCGGGCACAAATCAAGACTCCGTGCTGCTGCTGAGAATTACCTAATGGAAAACCCGATAACACGTCTCGACTCAGGATTCAAAGCCAGGCCCTCATGCTCAGCATTCGCAAATCGCATGTTTCTTCTATGAAACATTTAGAAGTAACCTATTTGGTATCATTTTGTGCATGTTGCCCAAACTAAGTTTGAATCTAAATTGATAAAGGAAATTTGAAAAATGATGGACGCGTGCAGGACTTGAACCTGCGACCTTCGCCGTACCGTGACGCTGATCTAACCAACTGAGCCATTCGATGGGTGCGAGCAGTGACACGATGGCTTAGTTGGTTAGAGCAGGGCCACGGTACGGTGAAGGTCGCACGTTCAAGTCCTGCACGTGTCCATCATGTTTCAAATTTCCTTTATCAATCTACATTTCAGTAACCTTCAACCTTCCTCTGCAGGATTGGTGGGAGACGAACATAGTATACTTCACTTGGATACCGCGCGCGCTACTCGCTATCATCATAGCTGTGGAGGAAGACGTCTACGCTAGGATAGCCAGGTGGCTCAACGACAAAGGTAATGCGTTTAATAACAAACTGTTAACTTTGTTTGATTTACTGTGTGATAGAACAGTGGTTGCAATATCGACTTTATTGCTAACGAAATAAAGTTCAATTTAGAATCAGCAATGATTTAGTAGCGGTGTTATGAACTGGCATTATTGTAATACTATAAGTGAATCAAGTGAAGTTTGATTAATCAGAAAACTTTGTTTGCTTTTAAGTCATTTTACAGACGGTTAAACTTAGTATTGCAATATACGCCTATTTTACACCTACTTGGTTTGTTTTTGGGGTAAATGAAATAAATATAACCTACACCATATGGGTATTTCGTTTTAAACGTTATTTTTAAATGTTATTAATAAATCACTGGCCTAAGAGTTTTATTGTGTTATAGAGTTTTATGTATTGATTTGTGTGCAGACCTTTTAATTAATAACAAAAACAATAGGAACCTAACATAAAACCGTATCATTAATGGGTTCTATTACACAACAATGAACATGTATTTTTACTTGAATACTTTAAAACATTTTGTATAATGTTACGAGTTGTTTTATCTTACATATTCTGTAGTCTTATTCTTTCCTTTTAGTAATTTTGGATAGAGGACTTTAAAACTGTATCTATGTGTACCTTTATTTTGACTTTGTGGAGGAAGGGGTGTGGAGTTTCTCCAGCGAAAAGGGGAGATCTCCCTTTTCGAAAGAACCACACTTCCCTCCCTCCCCAACTTAATCATACTAATATGTAAGTTAAGACCACAATGTTTGTCAACTTTTGCATGACACTTTTAGTTTTGGATATTTTCTGATTTTTCTTCATATAGCAAATATTTAGTAATTATTTTTAAATAATACCTAAATAGACGATTAATCGACCAATAAATAGTCACATTTAGTTAATAGACAATAACAGTAGAATAACACAGTGTGTAGAGGATATACTATAGTGCATATTATTTTTCTCTTTACTGCTTACCAAACGGGACTGGACACAACAAAAAATAAAATAAAACTTGCAATGGTAACACTGAAAATTATGACGTCACTTTTTTGAACAGAGAACTATCGACTCGAGACAAAGTATGAGAATCACCTGATTGTGAAAATAGCATTGGTTTGTATTTAAAAATGCTGTAAAAAATCTAACGCCATGCTCAAAAGCTAAGCTTCAATCACGCTTTGCTTATAGAAAATAAACGGCGAAGGTCATTAACCAAACAGATTGGTAAATGTAATAATAATCTGAAGGCACAGTGACTTAGTATGCACGCTATATTCTCTCGCTTGCATGCGAATTAAAAAGTATTAACATTTTTCTAATGGCATGTACATTTGACATTTGACAAGATAGTTTGTAATGTAACAAAACTTTCTAATACATACTTTTTGTTGTCTTTACTCTTGGAGGTGTTAATTCGAATTAAACGTACACTTTTTTTCATTTTAGCTTTAAATCACATAATTTAATATAGCTATATCTGTTTACAATAATAAAACATACCTATAATTGTATTTTATAAATGTTGAAAACGAGAGATTTTCTCTGACTGTTGATATCACATTTAAATTAGAAATAAAGCAGAACTGTACTGGTGATAAAATTCAACTAGTTTTTCAGTATAATCCTATGATATCTCTTAATTAAAAGAGTTCACTATTAAAGCAATAGGACCTACGCAAGGCATTTAATGGCATTATTTTGTTACGCATTAAATTCTTGTAAATAATCTTAAAAACAATAAAATTTCTATCATAAATAATTCCATTTGTTTATTATAATTTTGTTGTAGAGTGAGTAGTACGCTTTCGATGTATGGCCACACTGATGTATACAGATTATAAATTATGTGTT
Organism: Abrostola tripartita; assembly: GCA_905340225.1. Taxonomy (NCBI): domain Eukaryota; kingdom Metazoa; phylum Arthropoda; class Insecta; order Lepidoptera; family Noctuidae; genus Abrostola; species Abrostola tripartita. Next base: position 5,901,061 of record HG996510.1, on the reverse strand, counting down.
GTTTGTTTTCAGTTTCAATTTCTCAACTCGTTCATGAGTTTGTTCTATATTGCGTTCTACCTGCAGGATATGGATAAGTTAAAAGAGGTTGGTATCACCATAAGTTTAACATACGTACAATTACGCCAGAAATACCTTGAAGAGGTTTTTCTTTGTTATCAATATTCTATACACATTGCATTCACCTGCTAGATATATTTAATAAAAGATGAATGAATAAATGTATTGTTACAGCAACTAGCCGTGTTGTTAATTACAAGACAAGTTATTGGAAATCTGAAGGAGTCAGCGTTACCTTACTTGATTGAGAATTTGAGGCTGGCCAAAATATGTGTGGATGTATTTGGTGCCATCAGTCCGAGTAAAAGTAAGTATGGAATACCTTATATGAAGCGAATGGTATAATATTCGTCTTTTTCTGACCACCATCAAAACGACATCAAATCATCATCTTTCACCGTGGTAGTAGACGGGGAACAGTTATACGCTATTATTATACTACATTACACCATGCGAGTAGTGTACACAATTTGAAAGTGTTTGTTCTAATTTGTCATATAGATCCAGTTGAATACAAAATGTTATTTACACTATACATATAACACTGGACTGACTTCGGAACAATTTCACATTTACGTTTACGATTGAATTGATTGTTAAAATCTCATTAAACAGAAATCTAAGAACAGCAACAGTCTCTCAGTCAGCCTTACAAACTACCTAAGTATAAAGAACTTAGCACAATACTCTTTCCACAGTACCTACGTCGGCCCAACTGACAGAGTTGTTCGATAAGAAGACAGACTCTTCTGGCGAGGCACCGGAGAATAGTCTCGTTAACGGAGGCACTGATAAGGAGAAGGAAGACAGAAGGGACTCGGAACCGCTAGTGGGGCAGAAGGTGATACACCAGGCAGAACTGGAGTCGCAACTGTTTCGGGTATGTTTAGTATTGTTTGTGGATCAGTTGTTAGTTCTTGACAGTTGACTTCTTTATTAATTGTCTAATTGTTTTTGTTAACGTTTTAAGGCCTCAACTGAAGTTGGGACGTTTTGAGAGGTGTATTTATGAATTGACGTTTAAAAAGTAATGTTTTTTTAAATAGCTCGTTTGATGTCCCACACATATCTCTGTTAAACACCATGTTTTCCATGTCGAAAAAGGCAGACTATTTTTATAATTTAAATAAACGTTTTGGTGTCTTTACTCGTTTACAGTATGACGGCACGTTCGCCGAATACCTAGAGATGCTGACCCAGCTCGGCCACGTGGTGTTGTTCTCGTCAGCGTTTCCCCTGGCGGCGCTGTGCGCGCTGCTGAACAACGCGGCCGAGATCCGGGCGGACGCCTTCAAGCTGTGCCACGTGGCGCAGAGGCCGTTCGGGGAGAGGGTCAAGAGTATTGGGAGCTGGCAGGTTAGTCCGATATTTTTTTTTTTTAAACTACACTACACACTAGGAATTTCTCCTGTATCGTGGGTGCGTTTCACAAACATGAAATGTCACATACACAAACACCCAGACTCGGGACAAACATCTGCGGATCGCACAAATTTTTGTCCCGTGCGAGAATCGAACCCGCAACCCTTAGCGCAGCAGTCCAATCGCTTAGCCACTGCGCCAATCAGGTCGTCAATTTTTAATAATAATAATAGCACTGATCGCATGTTCAAACCCCGGCACGCACCAATGTCTTTTAGAATTCATGTGCGTATCATAAATATATTTATTAGATGCTAAAAACGATGAAGGAAAACATCGTGAGGATACCAGCACACCTGAGAGATTTTTCAACGGCGTGTAAAGCCATGTCAGAGGCCTACAGGCGGTTCAAACTCTGACACACCGGTTGTTTATCAACCATACGAGAAGAAGAAGAAATAATAATAATAAATCTTTAAAACTTTATTTCGAGGAAGCAAATGGCAAGTTGTCTTTTATTTTTGCGTTTTAAGGGGAAGTCCTTTGTTCCACAGTGGACGTCTTCCGGCTGATGATGATGATTTTTAGTCAACTATGGCCCATAGATAAATACCTTACAATCTAACATACATATTTATATAGTCACATGTTTTGTTACTATTAATAGACTTAATACAATGTTAGTAAAACACTTCCTAGTACAATTTATTTGTGCGTTCTAATGGGAAAACTAGTTTTCATGCTCAGTAGTTGTATTTACCGACCACTAGACTAACGAGGCAGTCTAATCATAGGCGTAATCTTGAAAAACTTCTAATTTCCAGCATGCAATGGAAGCGATGGTGGCAGTAGCTGTGTTAGTGAACTGTGCGCTCATCGGACTGTCCGGTCCGGTGCATCGGCTTCTACCCGACGCCACGCCTGCGCAGACAATACTAGTCATTGTTGCGTTAGAGGTAAGGTGCATTTTTGTTTGGCTGGTTACTTAAAGACTTGATCATGTGATTGGGTGTGAAATTAATCTTTCTAAAAGATTCTTACAACATTTTATATGAAAATGTATGGTTCCAACTGATGCTTGTTTCAGCATGTGATCCTGGTGATAGTACTGGCGCTCCGCATCGCAATACCAGAGATACCGGCGTGGCTGGCCACTGAGATGGCGAAGGTCGAGTTCCAGAGACGAGAGGCCATTAAGAATGCACACGCGCCACTTATGGTGAGATATGATTTCCATCTGGATATGCCTTTGACTATCTATTTCTCATAATATATGGATATTCGGACAGGTTCAATACAAATATTTGACGTACCTATCATCTTTTTAGTTAAACAGTAACAATTCATTAAACATAACATATTTATCTGCTGTTATGAATTAAACTTAGATAATTTTTAAATATTTAAATAAATCCTTTCTTTCCAAGTCCGAATGTCCAAGCCAAGACGACGTACGACCGTCAGCGCGCAACACTCCGCGCACTATCACACCGACCACTCCGAAACAGCCCCCGAATAATGATAAATTTAACGACAAGAAGAAACTGTTTATTGGGAAGATACCCGAAATACCGCCTTTTAGGTAAGTGACAAATTTACCTAATATTACGTAGATTATAGAAATATACATAGTCATAGTAAAACAGTATAATATTTTTATTTTACGGGCTATTTTATATATAAATATTGAACACTTAAGCAGAAGCTATAGTTAAGCTAAAAGTAAAATATTCAAAATTTTTGAATGTGCCATTATAAGCCAAGTTAAAATTGGTCAGATTTTGCCGATTATACAATATTAATAGACCTAATTGTACAGAACTGTTCATATTGTTTTTATTTTTACGTTTTTATGGATACAGACTTTGAAATCGCGCATATTTTCCATCGTACAAAATAAACGTATTTGTGCTTTTATTGTTCAAAATAAATGTATACTGACTAGTAACTCTAGGAAGTATTCATCACTTAGTAACTGCGTGAGCTTACAAAAATAAGATTCCGAATATTTTGATGTTTGATAAACGATTACCCTTTCTCTAAACGATGATAAAAAGTGTTTTAACTTAAACACCTCTCAGTCTTTTGACACCTCTGTATTCGACTTGCAAAGACATAAGATAATTTAAAAAAAAGTTTTTTTTATTAATGGGTAATATGTCAACCTCTTTTTCTTTACCATACAAGATGACATATTGATATACTAAATTAATGAATTATTATTTTTTACATATAGATATTTGTAATTAATTTTAAGTAAGCGCACATAGTTTGTAAGCTCACAAGCAATTGGCAAATATATCAAAACCTAGCATTTACGATCATTGGCAGTAGATAACAAGCTTGTCCCGCCATTCCAAGTTTTAATTTACTTTTTATTCTTTTTTCAGTTAATTTGACACAAGTATTAAGTGGATGGGTGTGTAGTGAAATATATTATTTATAAGTTTTATTCATTGACATCAGTATTTACGCTTGTTAATTATATAAAGTTTTTATTTGCAATAAACCTCTTTAACTTTTATAGAAGTTTTTCTTCATTCCTGATTCTAATTTGTGGGTTGACAGTGATTTTCATTTTGCACAAAGATTTGTGAGGTTATCATCAATCAGTTGTGTTTCTTCAGACTTAGTAAAAAAAACTAATTAAAGCACTACATTTTACAAGGTTGTGTGTTTTGTTTTCGTCTACATAATTATATTGTTTTGGATATCTACTTTTAACAATACGATATTCTTTATTGCACAACATTAAACAAAAGTACTTATTTGGTAATTAAAGTATTTCGGGGCCGAGTTTTCAATGAGGACACTTTTACAGACTGTCTGTATTAATTGTAGGTACATAATCGTTTTTAGATAGTAAAATACTTGTACTAGATCAATATTCACCGTTTAATTTACTTACTTTCATCAAGAAACATTTCCTTCACTCAGTATCAATTTATCAAATAAAGTGACTGGTTGTCCCATTTAAATAAAATATATTCTATGTCATCAAAAACAAAACTCGTAAAAAAGACCAAGTCTCGCTCAGTTCCTCTACCGTAAAAAGTTGTGAGATCCATGTAATACCAAGTCGGTTACTTTATTAAATCCCTACTTAAGGGACCTTCTGTGTTAAGTTATTACGTAACCTAACAACATCTTATAGTGACCAGGTTTCTGCCGCAGATGTCTGAATTTACCTTAGAACTTCACCCCAAGTAGCTTTACAACATCCTGCGCCAATTTTAATATCATGGTATGTCGACATGACGGAACAAGAAAAACCTAGGTAAATAAAAGAAGAAGTATAAAAATCTGTGTGTAATATCGTCGGTCGTGATATGAGAAAATACCTCCAAAATATTTTTTATTACTCTTAGTATGTTTAATTTTACCTAATATGTTGGCTGTGTGTAATTTATTAATACATTTTTCTCCTACTATAAAAATGCCTCATTCACGCCTATTCTGTGTAATATCTGTGAAATACACTCGTTTGTCTGTACTTGCTATATTGTCATGCAATTCATGCCTCCCTGTATGCTAATGTTTGTGTCTTTATGGCATAAACTGCCTCTCACAGTGGGCGGGGCTTAAGGAGATGGAATATCCCCCATCTCCTCCAGATTAGAGTATTAATTGTTTGATTTTGAGTCTATAGCCTAATTAAAGACCCTCGGTGAGACTACTGGTGTACAATAAGATTAATATATTCTATTCTATTCCAACTTTTTCAACCGCTATACGACTACTTGCTTAGTATACTACTTATACTTTACGACTTATATTTACAGTTATATTACACCGCCCTGCCCTGTGTGTGATGTGAATTTATTTTATTCTAAACATTTATCACTATTCTAACTTAAAGCACATTCTAAATTTTCCCTGCACAGAATACTGAACCAATGGAGTGACAATGTGTATATTTTCTTCATTATATTAAGCCAAAAGTCACTGCAGTTGTAACATTCGATAGTCACTAAATAAAATTAGGTACGCTGTATAAGGTTGCCAGCAAAAGCTTATTGACAAAATAGTTTATTCTTTCCTTATTTCCTTCCTTCCTTCACACTTCGATTTCATCTCGTGACTATTTCTTAGCTAGCACACTAAATAAAAAATATGGCTTACTTTGGCTACATTATAATTGCTACAATTTGCATATATCTAATAAAGCTATAATGCAACATTATCACTCCATTAACTTACCTACTATTCTGTGTCCCAATGCGAGTACTAAAGCTTATTTTAAATTTCCTTAAGCCGCTCTTAGAGCTTTTGATATTTTTTAACATGATATTACAGGCCTAAAGCAGCATCTATAACAACGACTACAGAGCCCCCTGTGACCGTGACAGGGTCGTTGCAAACGCTGCCAGATGTCAGCCCCACTAAGCCTATACGACGTAAGGTAATGTGGTATACTGTGGTGCTGATTACGAATATGATTTTCTTTGTTGTACGGTTCAGAGGTAGGATGCTACTTACAGTTTAGTTTCGAATGTGAGTTGAGGAAAAACCACGGACCTCACTATAATTTAGTTTAATCGTAAAAGTTACAGGAAATTTCTGTTGAATACTAATCCGCGGTTATAGCGCTACGGCAGCTATTGCTCAACTAACTTATTATAATTATAAAGGTGACTAAAATGAGTAACAAAAAGTAGGCCGCGGCGTCAGCAATTTGCCTGTACGTAAACCGTACATTTGTATTTCTGATTTTCGGAGCAGTTATTGCGTCTTGTGAATTGGATGATTAGTTCTCTTTCAGACCTCTTTTATCTGGACACTAACACATAGAGAATGATAATATCGTCAGTGGAACGACCATTTTGCTGATATTGAGTCATATATCACTAAACGGATTGTTTTTCTTCTGAGTCGATTAGTCTAGGTTTCGACCTGAACACTTGATTGACGTGATTTATGGCGCTTTAGAAACTAAAATTTTCTTACTTTTAACTATAACTAGGACCGTAGCAAATGGAAATCCGTAGTTTCTGCCTACCCCTCTGGGAAAAAGGCGAGACTTTATGTATGTATGTATCTAGTAACTAACTTTCTAGCTCTCCTGAGAATTACATATTGGCGCTTACATCTTAGCAATTTTGGCTTTCCTCTGACATTGTGTTATCTTTTACATAATGTTTTCTTGTTCGTGTAATAACGAACGCGTTTGACCAGGAGGTGGTCCCGGGCGCCCCGTTGTCGCTACTGGGCGTGCGCGGGCTGCGGGACGAGCCGCTGCACCGCTCGGCGCACTGCATCCCCCACCCCGCGCACCACCGCCCGCTCGTCAACCCTACGCTACAGGTACTTACAGGGGGGGGGAGGGGTATGGAGCATAGACAATACATAAAACTCTTAGCATCACGCCTATCACACACTGTTATGTTATAGGTCCCAATGTAATATGGGGCGAGTCTATTGCCATCAACCAGATATCAATGCAGACTACGTGCTGCTACTGAGAATTACCTAATTGATAAACCTAGTAGGCCAGTATCACTGCCTGGCCCAGAACCTAAGCGGTTAGTGACTTCTAGACAACAAGAGACAGTCATTCCAGTCCATTATTTTATTTGATCCCTAATATACCGATCCTCTTCGATACAATTTAGCCGCGAAACCTCGTGCTAAAGCTTGTTAACAAATATTAACTGAGTAAGAATTTCCTCTCCAGGAGTTGTCAGGTAGTGTGAGCGCTGGCGGGTCAGAGCCGGACTTGAACGCGGTGCCCTCGGCCGCGCCCTCCATCGACGCCAGCGCTACCTCCAGCGAAGATGATAAACCTAAGGATAAAGGAAGTAAGTGATCTTCAATTGTGGAAAGATAAGAAACAAACAGTGAATAAAATAATTTATGACTTCATTTGTTCAGTTTTAGTTGCGTTGACATTACAGTACAGCTCCTATTACAGCGGTAGTTCGAATGGAGCCGATCATAACAACCGCCGTAATAGGAGCTTTTACCATATATTTACCTACCATACTTTACCTACATATTTTGTTCCAACATATCATTTATTCCATACGTGTATTTAGAGTATTTATATGAAGCGACTTGGTAGCTATCCGATGTGGTGAAACGTTTTTTTTTTAGAGTTATTGAAAAAAATATCTTACCCTCTCCGTACTTTCACACACACCGTGGGGAGGCCCACTGAAGGAAAAATAACATTACAGTTGGCGCCCGGACAGGGGCAAGAAATGTTATTGTTATGAGAATGTTATTTATTTAATTCCAGTCTTTGTTTTAATAACGCTGTATTTTCTATTCTAGGTCGTTCCCGTGCGAAGGCAGCATTAGTAAAGCGGGTGCGCTCCGTAGCAGTGTTCTCGTTAGGACTGCGGCGCGCCCGGGAAGCGGCTGCGTCCGCGACCACAGACAAACATGCGCACACGCCGCATACACCCGACAAGTCTATGGTATGTATCTACTACAAGTTATCAAAGAATGAGTACCTATATAGTTATGTTTTTTTTTAGATCGGTCATAATATTTAATTAGTGTCAGTAATGTCGTATAAATACTAAAAAGGTATTTAGCGAACTTAATTGAGATTATGTGTGACTGATTGAAATTAGGCGATTCATAACAAGATCGGAAATTCCACGTTATTTTAGTCGCCTTTTTGGTCATTATTATTATTTAATACGAAGATTTTGTATATCATAAAGTGACTGTGATGACGTATTGTTCCAGTGTCTCCCCGCGCCGATGTTGGGCGGAGAGCTGTCCCTCATCCCGATAGAACAACTCATACAAGTGGATGACGTCAAACCTCGCCCCACGTAGACTGGTACCGGCCCCTTTTATACATGCTCCCCTAGTACATCCACACCGTTCAGTTGTTGAATATTGCGCTATTTTTTGACAATAACATAATACGTATATGATGCTCGAGTTTTGTATCACGTTACTATGATCAACGCAGATATGGCTAATTCTTAACGGCAGACGTTAAAAACAGTTAAGGTGGTATCAAAGTCATTTAAATGTGACAAAATTGACACAATGTTTAAAGCAAGTTGTCAAATTTGACACTTAGCAATACGGTGAAAATACAGTAATTTCGCCCAGTGCCTAGTTTTTTAACACCAGATTAATGATTGAATAAGGCCACTGAAGGTGTTTAAATAGATCGCTTCCAAAGATATCTTTTAAATTAAAATATCGTTGTAGACTTGTGCCTTTTTATGTTTTCTTTTCCTCATGCTCGCCACCTAAAATCTGGGTAAGCAATTAGGAATTACACAGTATTCAATTTTAATTATGAAGGGCCCTTCTAATTTATTACGGGATCAATTAAGAGCGCATATTCAATAGTACTGAAACGCTAACACGTAATAAATTGGAGTACAATCTAGCTAGAACGTCATAGATAGCGCCTGTTATAGACCATAGCATAGCATAGACATACAACATATAATAAGTAGAATATCCTTTTTAGAAATTCTTTTCTATTCGTTTACTAGCTGTTATAGTGAACAACATATTTAATGTTGATTTTCTTATTAAATTCGAATGTTTTGAGAATTCTTTTGAGAAGTACAAATTTTGTAAACGTGTATTTGCTTGGGATTTTCTGTTGCTTTCAGTACTGTTGGGAATAGTTAAGGGTCATCATGCATTAGTGAGATGGTCGTTATAATGATCTTTAAGGTTATGAATCAATTTATACAAGGCGTGGAATGAAATTATGTTTAAAAACTTTATCATTTGAGGAAAACGATAATGCGCTATAAAAAAGAAAATAGATGGCATAATTAACATATCATGAATGAAAGTAATATTACGAAGTGAGAATTTTATCTTACTGATGTTGCTTAAAAAAATCAATAATATAGAGATGTGCTATACATACAGACATTGCGGCCTAAATAACGAAACGATTTGATTTGCAAGCTGCAACTTATTAACTAAATACAAACATTCAATTTTAAACCCTATCACTATACCTGTAAGACATAATTTTCAACAGTACTGAAGGTAACAGGATATTTATATGGAAGATGAAATGCATAAAAGATTTGTGATACTATAAAGAAGGTTATCAGGCACATCCAGTATGGAGTGTAGGCTTTTTGATGTATTTTTACGTGTTTAGATGGAATTTTTCAATGTTATATTCGACGTTTTCGTTTTGATGTTCGATGTACCGCGGTATAGTTTTCTAAGCTTATCTCACTCAAAGCAATCGTCTGACAATAATTTCGAGTTGCTCTTTGTACGATAGATTTTTAGTTATTTTGCTTTTTATTTGACCGGGGTGTAATGTTTTAGATAGATCATTATAATCTACAAACACTTTCATCTGACGTTTATCTTGTAAGATCAATAATTTTACAATCTTTAAAGAAGATTCACTGTTAGCTATGTATATTTAATTAAGCACTTTAGTGATTAGATTTTTGTTAGTTATTGATACTAAAACAACGTCTAAACGTCATTTTAAATTATTATTTTTTGATGGCAACATTGTTTTAAATATTTGAATCCACTTCTTAGGCGTCGTGTAACACTTTTTCCACAATATCTAATGGTGTATTCAGTCTGTGTTTTACTTAGTTCTATTATATTATCGTCGCCTAGTCTTACAAACTTTTAGAAAGCCACAGTTTTGCTTCCCGGTCGGTATGTACATAGTGTTAGTTAGTAATCAATGTGTACCACTCTAGTGTCCTTTGTAAACACAGCTAGACCTACTTCACTCCTTATTGTATAGGATAGGACACGTTTAGTGACATGTCGGGATGATATTAACGATATAAGATGACAAGGGTTGAAAGAGACAACGGAGAATTTTTTATGCAATATTTTTTTATATTACCTTTATTTGCCGGAGACGCGGAAGACCCAGACGGAGATGGCGGGACGATTTGGACGCCTTTCAAAGCGGCTGGCCAGAGCTGGCCAAGGATAGGGGGAATTGGAAAATCAGGGGAGAGGCCTTTGCCCAGCAGTGGGAAACAATATAGGCTATTAAAAAAAAAAAAAAATTACCTTTATTATATTAATCAAAGCTTTGTCATAAGGTTGTTAACTTCCTCACGGCGCAATCAACTTCGTTTTAAAGTAAACAGAATATATTATTATTATTTTTAATAAACGTCGCCCCACACTAGAAATTTCTCCTGTATCGTGGGTGCTTTTCACAAACATGAAATATTACATACACAAACATCCAGACTCGGGACAAACACACAAATAATTCTCCCGTGCGGGATTCGAACCCGCAACCCTTAGAGCGGCAGTCCAATCTCTTAGCCACTGCGCTAATCAGGTCTTTAAAATTGATTGATAAGCAAGAAGTGCATTAGTCTGTTACAGTGGTGAGGTGAGGTTTATTTAGCTTACAGCCTCCTTACCATGTACTCTTAAACCAGGACATTTATCGTAGTGTCGCCGATACGTGTGTAGTGTTGAATCTCGATTACTCAACGGAAAAGTTCATAGTAAGAGGGCTGTAAGCTAAATGTAAAACCTCACCTTTGTAATATTTCATAAAATTTAATGTTTTATATTAATTCTGCAAAGTTTGTTACTTGTAGAAGACATTATTCACGTGAAGTATATTTAAAGTATTCGCATTGAACCTCTAAAAGGTTATCTTCCATAATCATAGTGTCAAACCATTTATATTTCTTTACAAATAAAGGTCTTCCATTTACCTTCGAAATACGTCGTGACATGTCGCTAAACGCTTATTAAATACGTTGAGAATAAGAAGAAATGCCTTCACAAACAACCATTAAAATATATATTTAACATTTTAAGCTTTATTTGTTTCTCTTCAATCCATTCAAATAGCGAAAAAATGGAATAGATCGTGTTTTGTTTAATTTTTACAAAATAAGCAAAACATAGATAAAAATTACAGGCATATCTTCTTATTTACACGTACCTTTGTACTACATTATAATTGTTATGTAATTAGTCAATAGGTATTTATCAATAGCATAAATATTGTAGACGGAGGCAGCTCTTATTCATTATCTGTTCGTTTCCATGTATTATTTGAACTATCGCTCAACATAGCACAGTCAATTAAAGTTGTAAACTATTTTCCTTTAGGACTTTATAGCATTTTCCACTAATTGTTGTACGTATTTTGAAGTATTATATTAGGTTGTTGTCTTATCTAGGCGTTACCTAATTTAAAGCCATGTATCAACAATTATTATAAAACGCAGTGTATTAAAATGTAATTCGAGAGAGTAATTATTTTTATCGTATTTTATCATAGAGTAAATAGTTTTAGTTGAGCTTTTTATAGATAAGGATTTTGTATCGTTAGCTTAGCGTATAGTTATAGCGGTGTAATTGTTATCGGGTGTGTTACGTAATTATATCACTAGTTTTAATCTAAATGCTGTTCGACTGTGTGCGAATCTGTCAATAGTTAAACAAGCTATGACCATATGTCGGTCACTACACTGGAAAAGCGTTAAGTTAGATTTTCCCAGTTTATTTATTAATTACATTACACATTACATATGAATATTTAATCGATGACAGTTATGTCAAACGCATAAAAAACATTAGAAAAGTTTATATTGTCAAGAAAAGTTAATATGCCTAGTCGTTAAATTTTCTTACATTTTCTAATATTCCGTGCAACTTTCTTATATTTTCTTTCGTAAGAACCTTTTCCTGAAAATTACTATGTCTTATTCTAATTTCGTTGGTATCATGGCTAACTGTCCAGGGAGGATTTACACAGTCGACATTTCGAACGAATAAAGTATGGTAATAAAGTAAGGGCAATGGTCTGTCATCTGATTTATTCCCAAGAAATGTTGTTATTTGTTTCTGATTCGATTGACAAAGACAGTCATGGTAGATTCCAATAGTAGTAATCTTTTTGCTTATATTATGATCTACTGGTATTGCCATACAAAAACTACTATTTACTACAAATTAATTATGATTATGGCAAGTGATATATTTACGTTGACACAACATTAAAGTTGTTAAATTATGTTGCAAATGTAAGCTATGATAAATTGAAACTTGACGTCCAGTTTTAAAGCTTTTAATTGCTTAATTTTAAAAGTCCTGACTTATTTATTATTATACCATGCATACAGCTGTATATTTAGTATTTATTCGTCAACAAAATTATTGCCAGTAAGTTGTAAAATTTACGTTTCCATTAAGAATAAGTACGTAAAAATTAATCGCAAAATCGTAAGTACGGTGTACTAACGATTTTGCGATTAAAAACTGCCAAATTTTAATTTTCACAAAACAAGCAGCGAATATTTCTTTATATTTTCTGTGTTTAAAGATTAAATACAACAATTGCTATATAGCTTAATGCTTAGTTAAAATAATGCTTTTGTTAAATTAATATAAGTACAGCTGTTACCATGGTATCTTGTTATCAATTTTTTTGTTGAACTACCTTTCCATTGTCCAAACTATTTCAAAGTTCATATTTTTGTTGCCGGCACTGTTGTATTGAATGGGTTTCACTACACACCATTTATTAAACTCTCAAATGCACATATAAGTTATACCTACTCAGTGCCACATACTACGACCAAACGTTCTCATTCATATCGTTTTCCTATAAGTCTATAATATTATTTAATCGCAAAATACTTATTCCATTCCTTGTAAACTATATTTATGTATTTTATACTCTTTTTTTATTAATCCTATGGTATACAAGTAACTACTATTTGTTGTATATGATCGATTATTATCTACATAGTTATATATTTGGATATTCTTCGATTGTGACCGTAATACGCTATTCTAAAGGAGATATTTTTCGAAATTGTATCATTCGTTTCTGGTTTGATAGAATTCAAGAAAAAATAATTTACTTTTGTCATTTAAGAATTTGTTAGTACAGAGCAAATAAATGTGTAGATAATAATCGTTTAAAATGTTACTTTATAATAGTAAACGAAGCTTCATTCTAAATAGTATCGTGTCGTAGATATTAAATTTGTTGTTGTACTTATTTTTTATACGGAATATTGATAAATGTTGCATTTTTGTGTAGATTACAGATTAAATTCGCAGATTCAAAGTTGTGTTTTAATTCCTCACCGTAAAACTTCGAACTCGAGCGTTGGCTTAGGACTCAAAGTTAATGACTTCAAGTCACACTGTTATTTTCCTCTTGCAAGTCTCAGGACGGAACCAATAATTATACAAACCGATAAATACGACACGCCGTCTTACTTTTACGTGTATCTAATGTAGTGTGATAATACAGTTTTGAAGATCAATTGTTCTGTAGGTACGGTATCTACATAGGCACCTCTTTTTACTTCTATTAGCAACCACACTAATTCTAACACTACCTCCAGAAAGTCGATGTTTTGGCACTGATATAAACTCAGATCTATCCAGATAGCAGAATCAAACATCGTAAGCATACAATAATTATTTAGGCATCGAATCATACTTTTTTATTGCCATCTCTGATTTGCTACATAAATTGTATTGAGGCTCCTTTATATTTAAAACCACCGTGTTTAAGATGTATGTAATAATCTTTTTTGGTGTGCGCAGAAAATTATGGACCGTACAGCGGTGGACCGCGATAGGCTGAGAGGGATATATAAATGTACGCGCTTTTAAATATATTTTTGGGGGTTACACCAATAGCCAGGTCGTTATTGTAGGCATAAGTAAATAAAAGACTATAGATAATAATACACGACTGTTTAATGCTTATTAATTCTATATTTTACCAAAATGTAGACTTAGATTTAAAGTGGATATTATTTACAACTAAGTATTGTATATTCTAGCCGAGGCACTGCATTAAAAAGGGGTCAACCTCAGAATGAGAGATTTTGAGATTTTACGTCACTTGAGCCGTCTTCCAAGAGAGTTTCCAGCTCATTATCTCTCTTTCCGAGGTGAAACCTCTAATATCTATGACTAAGACTATACCTTGTAGTGGTTATCTTTCATGGTTATAAAGCCAGTATTTTTATTAACAAATGTTTTATAGAAATAGCACCGAACTTCTTTGTTATCAAGCTTTCCAAGTTTATCAATTATTGCCGTGAAGTCATTATTGTATATAGAATCATAGTGGGTCGGTATAAGATTGAGTACAAGTATGTATATTTCTGTTGTATCAAAGTCCATCAATCCCAAGCATACAGCTACATTCATATCTTCAGGTTTCATTAATACATTGAATTGATCATTTAGCTTTTGAATCTTACTTGTAATTGTGTTATTAATATAGTCCGATAGACAGGTAAAGTAGATTCCTTTTTCAATGTAATCTTTTATAACATTACCAAGCTCTTTGGCAAAATGTAATGCAACGTCTTTTACCACAAATCTATTAGTTTCATCGCATTCTTCTAGTTTTACTTTATATTCGGCAATTAATTTTCTAGTCATTATACCCAGCTTAAGATCCAATATTAAGTTATAAATTTCTTCCATAGATAACGTGTCTTCGAGCTGTTTTTTTACGAACTCCATTAAAATATTAACGTTTTCAAAATATTCATAGTCAATTTCAAAGCTTTGTTCTTCAAGACTATTTATGAAATTGAAAAATCTCTGTCCCCCAACATATTTGTTTCCATAAATTGAGGTATCTAATAAAACTAATCCTTTTTTAAATATAATTTCCGTTATTTTCATTTTAGTATCGAGATCGTCTTTGCTTCGTACATATGTTATATATTTTGCTGCAAGATCCCATTTAGTTTGGATTAAACTATCAGCAATAGACTCGCCACGACGACTTTTGGCGGCGCGACGTGGGCGCACCTGTTGCTCAGAAGTTAAAGTTGGCGTGTCACCTTCTTTATTAAATACCGATGCAATAAATTCATCAATAATAACACGAACTGTGTCCTGGCGGACTAAATTAAAGTTATTCTCGATATATTTTAACACGCTTTGAATGCGATTGAGATTAGCTGGTTTAGGAGGCAATTGGCTTACTACTTTCCACACAACCTCTATGTAATCTGATATTAAATTATTGGGCAGTCCATTCGACACTAACAGTGAAAACAGCTCATCATCATCGTCTTGGTGCAGCGTCGATGTTATCGTCTTTAGTGTGTCAAAAAGCTTATCCTGCACATCTTTATCTTTAGAAATTTTGAAATAGACGGCTTTAAAAATTATCAGTCTCAGCGAAACATTTTTCGTCTTATTCCAAACATGTATAACTAGTCTATTTAGATTTTCAGCATTAAAACATTCAAAAGCGAGTCTTATACCGTGTTTCTGAATGGACACCGGTGTCTCTAATATTGCTTCCACGAATTCTATACATAATGGTAGAGGCAAATTGGCTAAGTACGAATGAAACATAGGTAAACAAAAATGCACATAATCTCCTTTTATATACTTAAGCATGTGTTCTAGAGCGACTGGAGGCCGCGAGTAGCATGCGTGGGCACATATAGCCTGCTGAATCTTTAACGACTTCTGATCAATTTCACTGTGATTTATTTTAGCTTTTGTTGGAGCATACTTCTTCATAAAATCGGCTTTGAAACTTTCGTCAGCTAGTTGAAAAATACCATGCGCAGCAGCATAAGCAGTTCTATGATACAATTGGTCCTCTGTCAATAAAGTATTGTAGAAATTGAGGAAATCCTTTGCAATGTCATTAGCAAAATATAATCTTATTTTTTTTAGTACATGACTAATATTGTTGTAAGTTCTATCTATATTGCTTTTTATCATTGGAAGATTACCAACTAGTAGTTTTGCGTCTTCTTTTAAATAACGCATCAATTTCACGGGCTCTGTTAATTCTTCGGGGACCTGAAGCAGCCTGTGAAACTTGAATTCGTCCCAGTCCAGCTTCATAAACTTGTTCATAAGTTCAGGACAGTCCTGTTTCTTTTTTCCGTATTGATCTAAAAGATCCAAAATAAAATGAATATATTTTCGAAGATTCTGTTTTACCTCATCGTCATATGGTACATTTTCGTATTTTCTGATCTCTTCCATATAAAATTCGAACAGATAATTAAATACCATGCCCTCTTGTTCTTCTGTCAACTTATCAGTGTTCAATTTTAATGTATAAAAATACATACTCGTTCTAATGTAAAGTTTAATGGCTTCATGGACTTCTATTCTGTTAATAATGGTATATATAAGAGCAATTATTTTATACTCACTCTTACCGTTATAGCAGTCAACCATATTGTAGACTTCCAAGCTGTGAAATAGTTTATTTAAGGCAGTCCAGCACTCATTATCCAGCTCGAAAACATTGAAGAACTGTAACACTCGGTCTAGAAAATTCTCTTTAGTGTACTTTTGTTCATTAACGTGTCTCTCATAATAATACTTTAATAATGTTTCTACATCGCGTTGATTCTTTGCTGATTCAATCAGTATATTAACTATATCTGCTCGCTTAGAACTGTCTTGAGTAATCATGACAATTGTTTTAATTTTTTCAAATGCTTCATCGAAATTTACGAACTTGTACCAAATATAGTCTCTGCCTATACCAAGAATCTCATCTCCGGTGGCAATTTGTTTTAAAGCCCAAGTTTCTCTTTCTTCATCCGTCATTAAAGTATAGCACTGCATATTATAAAAATTAATGCACGTTTCGAATTTATGATCTGGATACTTAGTTGTAAAAATTTCTTTAATGAATTTATACTTGCCATCCGTTATTATATCAATGATAAACTTGTACGTGTTGCAATAGCTTTCATTCCAAAATGATTCAGCAGTGTCCGGTAATACAGCCTTTAGGTAAGCTTTTGCATTCTCAACGTTAGTGTATTTGACGACAGCACTTTGGCTTAATATCCTCACGTAAAGAGAGGGATTATTAAGAACTCTTTTCAGATGTTTCTTCATTATGGATCTAGATATACGCAAACCAAGAAGGACATCATTGTACAAACTTAAACTGGCGTACTTTTCCAGCATGTCCAAATATTTCACTTCGGAAATGGAATACAAATAGGTTAGTTCCCGAAAGACTCTAATTCTATTATTTTTGTGAAATAATTCTATGTACGCTTCGGCCAGAGTGAATGAAACCCCAATAAAATGCTTAAGGTATTCACTTTCTAAGTCTGTAGTAAGACGATTGTAAAAGGAGCTATCTTTCAATACTTGTAATTTGAAGTCTTCACTAGTGAAGATAAGGAATTTTGTTGAAATGTTATTCATTTTAATATCTGTTAAGCAGTATTTATAAAATGCAGCTGCTCTCTCTTCATTTCTGACGTGAGTGGAGATAGCTGTTAGTAGCTTCTTTTTCATTTTCATAGACATGAATGGAATCACGTTCGTTTGAAGATAATCCACATTGATGATATTCGAGAATTCATCATCGTACATCCAGATACATTTTAAAGCTCTTGAAATGTATAAACTGTCTCCCGACTTTAATACATCGATAATGTAATCAATGTTCATATATTTCGACGCGAGATCTATTTTAAATAACTTGTCGACATCGGAAGTCTCCTTTTCGTCTTTAACTTGTTCAAAATCTACATTTTTTGAGGCAGCCTCGTTCACTTTGTTGTTTAGTTCACGTTGTCTCTCGCCCAAGTTGTTTCCCGTCAATATCAACATCTTGATATCGTGTTGATCTGCATAAGAAATAAAGCAATATTTAGGTTGTTATATTCATAATTCTCAGGTCGTTTTCTGCCGTTGCTGGGCATAGACTTCCCTTTTTTTGTATTCTTGTTAAACCTGCAGATAATTAACATTAATTTAGACGTGACTTTGTGAAATTTCAGCAAAGCATCAAAAAAACTTATAGCCATTTTGTTATACTAATTCCGCTAACAGGTCAAGCTACTGACGATAATAATTTTGGTTTAATTCGCGCGACCTTGCTTAGTTTATATTAAAACAACAAGAAACGTAATTAGGGAAAAAATTACTACAACATTTACAAAAAAAAAGTTATTAGTTATTTAATTACGAGTATCAATAAATTAATGAAAGTTTGTATTGTAAATTAATAAATGTTATCAAGTGTCATGATGTGTATTATGTTGTGGATTATTTCACATGTTATCTCACTTATATTATCACTAATACCTACGCTTGATATTAATTTTTACATGTTGAAATATTTTTATTGATTAAAAATCACGCCCGTATTCCGCGAAGTTGGTGTATAATGCACCCACATTTGCCAGTTAAACAATAGATTTTAATGTAATAGGAGGCGAGCCTATAGACATTAACCACATATCCATACTCTATGTTGTTACTGAGAATTTCGCAAGGCTCACTCCCTATAACATCACGGAAATGTGGGTGTAGTTTACAGTCATCCCTGCCTACCCCTTCAGGGAATACAGGCGTGGTCTTATGTTATGCCCCGGGTATCGAACCGGAGACCTTACGCTCAACAGTCGCATTTTGCGAACAACAACGAGGCAAACGGTCCATTTTTTTTGTATATATAAATACTTAAGCAATAATTGGCAGCCTCAAAGACAGAAAAGATTATTATCTGCCTATAGTTTAAGAGTAGGCAATTTTTAAAGCCTGTCTTCTTGCGTTGACGTCATTTGGATGTCGAAGGAGCTGAGGAGAACAGTTGACTGTGACTGCACGCTCGCGTTGTGCGATTTAATGTGACCGATTTATGGTAAAGTATGGAAATTTGAGGCGCTGGCGAGCCGATTCGAATTATTAGACTATTAAAAGCTAGTTCGTAAAAGGTCTACAGACATGAACAAAGAGTAAGAATAAGAAACAGAAGGCCTACTCCTGTAAGTTATCTTTTGAAAGTATTTTGACGTAGGTATAACGAAGGCTTCGTCATCAGATAGTTGTAGGTTCACTACAAACACAACAATAGTATTTTTTAGGCATCCTCAATTCAAACCAATCTAAACATAAGTATGACTCACATGAGCGCCTAGACGGATCCCCAAGGTCACACAAACCTGACGTAAACAATACACCGGGAGCAAACTAACCAGTTCAAATGCCGTCTCACGAAAGGTAAACAAGTCGCCTAGATATATCTCCACCGGCTGTAAATACCGCCAATCGTGAATTATTTGATTTATCCACCCCACTCACATAACTGAACACCGAATTCTAACCACAACTTCAAGCGAACAATAATGTAAATGAACTATAAGTAGGTAATAATTTGGTACTTTTCAGATGTTTACGTAAAATTATAATCCCGATGACTAATACACAAAACGAAATCGCAAGCGCCTATCAATACAGATTTGTTATCCATACTTGCTCAGATAAAACACAAAAAAATGAGGCAGTGAAACAACGTGATTAATTAACTTACCAACTTATTTTTGTGGAATTTATACACTTGTGAAATTAATACAGTACACAATAATTAATTACTAAGCACTCATACAAAAATTAAAGAAAATATGATAAGAGTGAGAACTAAATTCCAAAGAGAAGATGCATGTCGCAATACTGCTGCAATAAACAAGTAACTGATTGCCGAAGTGCCGCATGCCGTCCGTGGAGTGCAGAGTATATAATATATGTTCTGTGGTAGAGTGCCGCTGCCGGCAGCCGATTCACAGAATAAAAATACTACGTACATAAGCACCACTTCGCGCAACAATTAATAGAAATAACGACTCTTACTACTAAGCAACAAAGTGCAATTCAGCTCGCATAAGCGCTCAGTGCCTAACGCTATATTCATTCCCCTAAACGTTGCCGCTCTCTTCTAACGCGTAACTCTCTCGCTGTCTGATACGGAGTGACGCGCTAGCTGTGGCGCTAGGGTTGTCGGCTTGCCGCTGCGCTGCTACTTTAACATTCATCGTCTATCTACCTACTTGACCACGGAATCTATCTTGTGCTTGATGCGTACACGGTAAATTAGGTAGACAATGAATAAAAAGACCGTCATTTGTAATTAACAAATGAAAACAGACCTTTAACCTTTAGGCTACCTCTTTGTTTAACATTCCTCATTAACTAACATTAATAATATATTCACATTTTGCAATAATTAAAAAGTTCGTAGAACAAAAACACCAAAATTCTGGTTGATTACATTTTAATTATACTTATTCTTAATCATCTCCTAAACGCGTGGACCTACTTACATGATTCAAACGGATAAAATGGTTTTAGACCGAGAACTTTCATTTGACACCAAAATCGATAAGATATCCCAACAATCAATACTTCACATTTTCAAGTTGCTCTCGTAATTATGCAACATGTATGAAACGCGTGACACTTGTTTTAAAAACTATCGTATCAAACGTTGAATTTATTTTAAACTCGGTAATTCAATAAAAAAGGAATCAATTTAAAGTGAAAAATGATATTTTATCACATCACTTTACAGCGAAGTGGAAGTCGGTGCCAAATCCTAACATCCATTAAGCGATTCAGAAAAAAAGTACTTATCGACTACTACTCCCACAAGGGAGTGGGGGTGCGTTGACAACCCCCCACTTTACTGTATTAAATATATCGTGTGAGGTATCGTTTAAAAGGGCTTTTTGTTTTGTGTGTGAAAGGATTTCAAATACTAGTCTCACAAAAGTCTGAGGCGGATGAATTCTAGACACCACACCAACGCACCCCCACTCATAACTAACCACTAGCAAGGAAGACCTTGTGAGTGGTCAGTTATCGACTACTACTTAAGCAAAATCATCATCATAATTATCATCAAGTTACGGACGTTTTGCTGTGATCCTATGAGTAGTTCCGTTCCATATCTTCGAAATTCATCATCAGGTAATGACAAAATTTCTAGGGGACCAATCGGAAAGCAAACCCAACCGTATGAAAAAATTTTTTTTTGAATCGTTTCATAAATGACTGAGTTATGAGGGAACATACATAAAAAAAATGATCCTGACGAATTGAGAACCTCCTCCTTTTTTGAAGTCGGTTAATAAAAATCAAAAGGGAAAAATAATATTTTATCACTTCATTTTACATAAGCGAAGTGGAAGTCAGCGCCAAATCCTATGCGTTCGCTTTGTTGATAGTTTTAGCTTTGAAACTATGAACAAAACACATACCACAGCATTATCATAAGTACTTTTTTTCTGAATCACTTAATGGATGTTTAGATTTGGCACCGACTTCCACTTCGCTTACGTAAAGTGAAGTGGTCAAATATTATTTTTCCCTTCTGAGTTTGTGTTTTTGAAGGAGGTTAAATTTTTTTATTTCAGTTTTTAGTGTTGTATACAATTCATCCGCCCAAACTTTCGTAAAACTACTACTACTACTTACAAAAAGTCCTTCCAAACGATACCTCACACAATATATTTAAACTAGGAAAGTGGCAAGAGGGGGGTATATAGCTATCGAAGTTCATCATCAGGTTATGACAAAATTTCTAGGGGATCAACCTGAAAGTATACCCTATCATATGAAAAAAAAAAAAGGATTCAAATCGGTTCATAAACGACTGAGTTATGAGGGAACATACATAAAACTTTAAAAAGATTCTGACGAATTGAGAACCTCCTCCTTTTTTTGAAGTCGGTTATAAAATAATGCATGGAAAATTAAATTTAACACTTTATAATAGTTCATATAATTTGCTCCCCAGCCGTTCCATCAGCTAAGATTTAAAGTTTTTTAAGAAAGTGGTTTCTAAGTTTCGAATGTAATCATTGAAAGTATCTGATGGTACTTTTAACGCACTGTAAAAAGAAGCACTTTTGTTATATGCTTTAAAATGGGTAAACATTCTAGAGGTATTTGGGTCTGGTATTTTTTTAAATTGACTTTTGAGAGTTGGGCAACTGTGGTTTTTGGTACACTTACATAATAAATATCCAGAAACATAATTTAAAGCCTTTTCCGTTGGCACATCAAAACGATAATCAGTATCGCCATTTGGAGCTACCGAAGATGACGGAATTTTAGTTTCTATTTGACTTTACCGTTGATAGAACAATCTTGAGTTTGTGTAGCTTGGTCACATGTCGTAACTTTTTGTGCAATTCTTTTGGGGATTGCATCTGACTTTAGTTTGGGTGTGAAGATGATTAAAGATTTATCAAAATGTTTCGAACAGACCACATGACTTTTTGGTTTTAAACCTGGTTTGTCAAGGTCAGGTCTGTTTATGATTTCCAACCATTGCTTGCGTCTGAAATATAAAAAAAACAGTAGGTCATTTATTTTACTGGAAAAAAGTATACTTACCTTACATATATTTATTTTGTAAAGGGTGTGCCAAATAAATTTCTATTCAGTGTTCAGGGTAGCTATAATTCCCCATGCAGTGAGCTACTTTTGTTCTTTGAAAACATCGGTTTAATTTCAATGATAAAAATTTAAAATCAAGAGAATTCAAAATTATCTTTTCTCAGAAAAATAACTTTGTTTTAATCGCTGGTAAAAATCCAAAAATGGAGTTGCCACACCCTGTTAAGAAAGAAGGTAGGGAACACCCTACCTTCTTTCCTATACTTATATATAATTTTATTATACTAATATAAAGATGATGCGTAAATATCAGATGAAATAATTGCAGAATACTGTTTTGCAACGAATTTTGTATGTAGTGGACCTAACTAAATTCTTGTTATCATCTAACCCTTACAAAATTTGCCTTATTACTTGGGGTAAACAATCCTCATTAACTTACATTAATAATATTTTACATTTAGTATTAATTAAAATGATTGTAGAACAAAAACATCAAAAATTCTGGTTGATTACATTTTCACTATACTAGTTCAGAAGTATCTACTAAACGTGAGAACCGATTTACATTATTCAAACGGATAAAATGGTTTTAGACTTAGACCTTTCATTTGAAACCAAAATCGTTAAAATATTTCAAGAAACAAAAAATCACAACATTTTCAAGATGCGCTCGTAATTACGTAAAAACGCGTAACAATTCTTTAAAAACTATACTGTACCTTCTTGTTACCTAATTAACTTGTAGATGGAGTTTCGTTGCCGATTTGCGATGTGCATTATGCACGCGAAAACGAAGTTTAATCATCGTTTTAAAATAAATTTGAACTTACCTTTCCTCATCTGCAGGTAATGAGAAAAATGACAGTGTCTTGTCTCCTTGTTTCGAATTACATCCGTAAAATGAGCAATTCTTTAATCCAGCCATTCTTGTTGATCACTATTTTAAACTTTTTTTAAATATTACGCACCGTCGAGCGGTGACAACCGACCGGCGAAGTGGAGTCGGCACCATCCAGTATACTATTGTAGTCTTTGGTCGGCACTACGCGAAATCGTAGTGGTGATGCCACTCAAGTCCACTTTTACTGGAGTAAATAGAGTGACATGTCGGAAATAATCGTATTCGAGTGAAAAAAACTCGTGTATACCGGCTAAACATCATTCCCAGCCGACTTAGTTTGTAACCAAAGGAGAAACAGACTGGAACCTAGAAAATTAAACGAAATTAATTTCCTTAGTTACTGTGATTTTTAATTATTTTGTTTCGTAAGTGTACAAGTTTTAAATATTTTAGGGAGAAAAGAAGTAAATTATTATTTTAACGGAAAACTTGGATATTTAATACTATCTTAAAAAAACGTTCAATTTTTAAATTATTATTTTTAATAGCTGCAATTGTTTAAAGGCTTTTGCTTAGATTATCTAGATGGAGTCTGGCGCTACATTGAAACAAAAAACAACGTGCCAATTGTTTTTTTTTTTTTTTTTGCATGAATGCGTGCGTAATGATACCAGTTGATAAACATTACAACTAAAATGGGGTAAATTGCCCAACGTGGTACAGTCTATCTTTTAACTCGAAATAAAAAATATTTTTATATAATAGGTACATAATTATTGTGTTTGGTACTAATTATATATTATGAAGACAATTTTTTATTTTTATTACAAGCAATTGACTACGGCACTTTCTTTTTCTTACGGAGCTAAAATTTTTCACGTTGGTTCAGTTCCAAAGACAATACATTTTCATGATAAGCGTGACCGAATTGTAACCCAGGGTTGGCTCCAGACGAAGGAACTCCTCAATGGTTAACAGTACAGACTCAACATTTTGTACACACATTTAACCATGATAGCTCTTCCTAAAATTCACCATGATCTTAACACCACCCTCACGGTTGCCTCCAGACGAGGGAACTCATCAACGGTCAACAGTAGTAACTCAACATTTTATATGCACATTTAACTATAATATCTCGTTCTAAAGTTCACCATGATTTAAACACTTTCCCCATGGTTAACTTCAGACGAAGGAACTCCTCAAATTTCCTCGGCGCAGGCACGTAATTAAGTATACACATGCTGGCGCTCATGTCGAATTTTGCAAGAGTCAATAGGCCCGCCATCTTGAAATTCAAAATGGGGGGAATATTCGAAAAAAAAAACAAGCTTATTTCAATGTACTACAATACACTTCGATTCGTAGAAAACTGAAGATCCATTATCCACCATAACATTAATAATATCGCCTACCAGCATACCGGTCTCATGTGTAAATGTGGGAAATTTAGTTTTCACAGACTTGCCACACTTGCAAAATGGCGAATTTTATTTTTTTATATTCCAATATTTGTAATAATTCATTATTCTAGAACTAATGATAATTTATTTAACATACGGGTGATAGGATACATATTTATTAATATTCAATCGGCCTCTGTAATTTCTACACACCTTAATAGCCCATTTCGCCATTTTTATTACGTTATTTTATGATAGAAAAACAAGCGTCTCCATTGACAACACAATTGACACTGTTGGCTTTTGGCGCCAATTGTGAGGAATAGGCGCTAAAAAATACCGACGCTGTCAGGGTCTTGACACTCCATCTAGACATATATATAATCAAAGGGCTTTTGTTATAAAAGTAAGATGTGAAGCTTTTTTCTGTTGCATGATAATATTATGTACCTACTTAGATTATCTAGATGTAGTCTGGCGCTACATTAAAACAAAAATCAACGTGCCAATTGTTTTTTTTTTTGCATGAGTGCGTGATAGCTACGTCTTACACAAGTATATAATTTATATAACATACGGGTGATAGGATACATATTTATTAATATTCAATCGGCCTCTGTAATTTCTACACACCTTAATAGCTCATTTCGCCATTTTTATTACGTTATTTTATGATAGAAAAACAAGCGTCTTCATTGACCACACAATTGACACTGTTGGCGCCAAAAAGCTGTAGGGTAGGTTTTTAGCGCCAATTGCTCAGACAAAGGAATAAATATGGACCGGTTATACCTACGAAAAACGGGTGCCTACCTACCGTCGCAAATGTCGCATAACATGGCGGATATCATAAGGGATGCTCCAGACAGAATGGTCAAAAGTCATCGATATCGATAATTTTTTTTAACGATTTTATTTTATGAATTAACTTTTAAAAAGGATGTTCCATGTTAATTTTATTGTTCCTTATTAATTTTATAGCATGGCAAGGGTCGATGAAGGCGTGGATATTACTGCTATTACATTTGAATATAGTTTCATTTGGGTTTTTATACAGATCAACAGCATTTTCAAATTCTATTGACCAACAATATCGATACAAGCAAAGTGGGACTCGCGTCACTACCGTTTGTTTACGCATTAACATGTCAAGAAACAGTATTAGTAGAACCAAAGAAACCGAAATTCAAGCTAAATGTAACTAATATTACTTAATGGCCACAGTATTTGAGTATATAGTGATAAATATAATTAGTCATTTGTAATTATTTTACCAAATATTTCATGAAAACGAACACTAACCTGTGAAATGTTATTAGAGGCCGATTTTTGTTCTTACGAGAACCACACTGTATTATACTACACATAGGCATGTTGGAACTCAATCCCTGACTTCAAAAAGGAGCTTAGCTTCAGCACTTAGTGGTTAAATTTAATGTAATTCACAGAAAAGATACGATAACACGATTACTTGACAGCTAATATACCACAAATGGACGTAAAATCGTGGCCGCATCGGCACCCAAGCACATTGTCGTAACGTCACCGCTCCAATGTTTCCAGAATTAGCAAAAACAAACAACATTCATTTCGCTTTCCTTATGTACAACTTCAGTAGTTAGAAAGAGACAAACTGTAATTTAATATTACCATATCGATTCCCACAATAGATGTATAAGCAAATATTTGTATAGAAGACTTAACTAGGGCGCCTCCATATATATACCTCAATGGCCAATTGTGAGGAATTGGCGCTAAAAAATCCCGCGCTGTCAGGGTCTTGACACTCCATCTAGACATATTATAAATATAATCAAAGATTATGTACAATATTTTGAAATATGTTAAACTAATTACTTTTTTGTGATTGTATACCTTAAGCCTTTTTTAAATTTCAATTTAGTAGTATACTTCTGATTTATTATTTACTAGCGGCCCGCTCCGGCTTCGCACGGGTATAAAATATATATTATAAGTATTTCTCCATTATTTAATGGATGTTATTATACCTATAAACCTTCCTCTTCAATCACTTTATCTATTAAAAAAAACCGCATCAAAATCCGTGGCGTAGTTTTAAAGATTTAAGCATACATAGGGATATAGGGTCAGAGAAAGCGACTTTGTTTTATACTATGTTGTAGTGAAGCTTGTTTATTTTGCTTGCCTTAAATTCCTTAAATCATGACAGATTCAACGACTGTCGCAGGTGACTCGCCGAATGAGCCAAGTGTTCTAATGCCTTGAGAACTACTCGAATGATGGTCGAGACATTCGAGTAGTTTCGAGTGTTTTAAACTGACTCAAATTAATCTAGTGGCTTACTCGAGTCGCATCACTAAATTGTAGGCATTTTATCGCTGTAGGTATGGTCGAATGGTGGAGGCCTGACCGCTGTGCCTAACTGCCTAGCCGGAATCCGGATGCCGGTTGGCCCCGGTCCCGCCCACAAATCAACAAACGTGACTGACAGTGTCAGATGACAGCTGACAGTTAGTCTGCCAATCGCACAATTGAAAGAATCTGCAATCGGAAACACGTTTTGTATGAGAATAAAAAGTTTGAAGTTTGAAGCATAATCAACAGCAGAAATCTCAGTAGCAGCACGGCACGGTATTTGTAGTTGTGCCTGATTAATCGTAATAGACCTGTATAGGTCAGGATCTCCGGCGAGGCGAAATAAAACCTTAAACACGACTAAATGTAAAATGTAAATAAAAATAAAAAAGATAAACTGAAACTTGAGCGTTGGGCCTTGACACTCCATCTACACATATTATTTAGAATCAAAGACTATTTACAAGAGACGGAATGTACATTGTAAAAGGGCGGCAAAATAAGTGTTGAACTCTGCATTCGAATTACAAAATAGCCCTGAATACTATTTGAATTATATACTATACATACTATGTCGCTTACAAGACCCATCATGGGATGGGATCTATAACGTAGAAGAAAAAAATATATATAAATACCTAAACCTAAGCCTGCCCCTTTGGCGAATACAGACGTGGAGTTTTTTCTGTATACAGAATACTAGATCTTATTGCTACAGTTGCGTAACCGTACGCTGCTTAGATAGGCTTCAACTTTAAGTAGTAAGCCTGAGGATAAAGGTATCATATTATAAATCGACAATCGCACCAAGATTTTCGTCTCTTGTTAGTTGGATGGTTGGCAAGCTCTTATCATAACCTTTTGGTTATTTCTGACACATCACTGCTTTTGGTCTATTTATTTTTATCGCCTAAAAATCGTAGATTTCTGATATTAAACTCTTTCATCCGTGCTGTAAAAAAAAACAAGACTATTATTTTTAAATGTAGATATTGCCATGCTTTGTAATTATGGACTTCATTTTGCAGTGCTTGCACGAATTGCGCTAAATATTTTTATTTAATCTTTTAAGCTTAAGTAATTAATTTCAAGTAAATTTTCAAGCAAGGGTAAAATTATGTATCATTTCGTAATGGCATTATAATAGTTTGTATCGGCTGAATATATGCAATGTCTTCGCACAAGAATTGCGCGGGCAGGTTCATAAAAAAACATTTACTTGCGTAGAGAAAATGGCGGTTGTTGTCTTTGGGAGTATAGTTCCGTAATAATTTTCATTTTCTCTGTATTGGTTTAGGATTTATATGTCTAAACATTGAGATAAACTGTTGTGTGCAGCTACTTAATGCTGTGTCAAATCAGCAGTATATTCACAGATTCAATGTGTATTCTACGAGATATCTAAACTAGTGCTAACAACGCGGTTTTTCTTTGCGTCTGTTTGTCATATTCGCGTGTTGTGTTATTTCGTGCATGTAACCAGTGCAATAATAATGTCCCTGCCTATTAAAAGTGTATTAAATTAAATAATTACTGTCATGTGGCCCAAAAACTAAGAATGTTTAAAGTGTCAGTGATCAATCTTTAGTTTGATAACAATGGGTGAAACAGAAGAATTTAATACATTAGCGTTTGAAAAGCGTCTAATGCAATTAAAGGATACTCAGGAAAGTATCCAGGGGTTATCATCGTGGTGCCTTAAACAAAGGACACATCATAAAAAGATTGTTTCAAGTTGGTTGAATGTGTTGAAGAGGGTTAAGGTGGAACAGAGGCTTGTTTTGTTTTATTTAGCCAATGATGTTATTCAGTACAGTAAGAGGAAGAACTATGAGTTTGTTGAAAGCTGGGGGCTCAATCTTCAGAAAGCTACACCTTTGGTCAGGTTAGTTGTCATTCTGTTTGTATTTTGTTGTGACATGTTAATTGTGAGTAGTATAAATTTAGTAGCTGCTTCTTTATCAACCTTATAACCCTAATATTGTATATAATGAGCTGAGTACATACTCAGCTCATTATATACAATATTAGGGTTCATATATATTTTAATCACATGATTAAAATATATTTAGTCAATTTAAACACAAAACAATACAGATTTGTGCTTGAGAAATCACTACATAGTATAAAACAAATATATAATATACTAAGTTAAACTGTGAAGTGCAGATATGTAGTAAACTTTAAGTTCCTATGTATGTAAACTAAAATTAGAGGTTAAGTTTTATGTCTGTTGATAACTGTTGTAATTCTAATTTATTCTGCATTAAAGTATCTATCCTTTACTTATAAATAATGACTTGTATGAAGAATTACCAGTATGTAATAGGAAAGAGCACTGTTTAAGGCTCACTATGTCCATGTAAGATTTTGTTGATTAAATTTAACATAGGTTATGCTATGCACCGGAACTGTACTGCTATTAATATGATATAAATTTATAATCCTACAACATTTAAAAAATCTAATCAACAAAATAGATTCTAATTCTGTTGGTTACAATGGTGTGAGGGAATGATGTAAGGCCATGATTTAGTAATAAAAAAGGTTTTAATTGGTATGTAATTGAATTGGAAGGAATGAATGCTGTAAATGTTTTGTTTTCATTATCTCCCTGGAAATTGGTTTATGCAGTCAAATTAATTAACATTTTGTAATTACATTTGTTATTAATTTTAATAGTATTTTTTTGTAATACTAAGCTAGTTATATTATAGCTTTATTTAATTATGAAGTATTCATTTTAAGCATAGTCCTATGTTAGTATGGTTATTAATTACAGAAACAAAAAAGACTAGATGTTATACATTACCCATTTAAAATTTTGCTTATTTTTTTAAAATGAGGAGTAAAAATTAAATCGATTTGGTTTCAGAGATGAAAAAGTCAGGCCCAAGATCTTGCGAATCTTTAAGATATGGGAACAGAGATCAGTGTATGATGATGAGTTTTTATCAGACCTAACTGGCTTGCTAAGTGCAGGTGCTGTGAAGAAAAATGATGATGAATCTTTAGAATTCCAGGTAAGAATGTTTATTACCCTTTATTAAAAGAGAGTGGTTACTTTTATCCTGATTTTGAATGCAGTTAAATTTATGTGGTCTCTGTAATTAATATAAATTTAATATTATACCATGGTAGTCTTATTTATGTTATGATTGTAACATCAGGAGTTGCTGCAGACTGAAAGTAACTAATTGCTGCATGTTTATTAAATTAGAAACCAACAGTGTCAAATTTTTGCTTGGCTACAAGACATAAGTGTCCACAATAGAAACAAAATTGTCTTAATTGCAAAAAAAATTATTGTCACAATTTTATATGTTTATAAAACAACTTGACACCAGTGTTAAACACAAACTTAAGTTGTCATAAGCAGTATTTTGTAACATCAAGTCTGTGGTAGTTACAATATGTAGTTTTAAACAAATAATAACTATATACCAACTTATGGTAGCTAAGCTAATTGCTAATTGAGCTGTAAATAACCTATTGGTTGTCTAGGTAAATTATTAATGTGTCTATAAGTGCAGCAAATGTGATAAAATCTAATACATATTGTAGGTACTTTTTGATTTAATAATTTTAATTATACATGAAATAACACATTGAATTTCAATATTAATGTTATCATAATTGTAATTTTTTGTTTTATTTATTTGTTATTAAACTATGTTAATATAATAATATATTTGTTGCAGCCCACACAACTTGTGAATAAGATAAAACAATGTTCAGTATTGGAATCGGACACAGATTTGAGGCTCAAAGATATTCATGAAAGCCATTTGGAACTGTCTGATGCTGATGCTCTGAGGTCAAGTCTCAAGGGTTTGTATGAAGGTTTGCTTGCTTCTTTATGATTTTTTTGTTTTTTTAGTATATTATTTGGACCTCTTGTTTATATAATTTTGTATTATGTTACTTTTTTTTTAATATAAGCATTTTAATATATTGTCTCCTCTAGCACTTAGTATTTTAACATATGACAATCATGTATTCAGGTAGTCTTTAAAAATATGTTACTCAGAACCAGAATCTGTCATCAAAGTCAAATTTTCAATATTTATGCCTCTTGGAATTAGTTATTATATCTGTGAGAGTCTAGTGTGATTGTTATACTAGGTATGGTACTTCAAAGATATATTTAAAATTATATAATGTTAGATATAAATAATCCTGTAACCTATACATAAATTGGCATTTCCATATTACTATGATAATTCTTGTAGATTTTTACCTTGGTTTTATATTCCAGTGACCTTAAGATTCTTTTGTTTGGTTTGCCATATGTTAGATATGTGATTTGACCCTAGGCGCTAAATCACCCACTTCTAACTTCATTATAACTACAGACAAATATTATTTACAGAGAGAAATAACAAGGATGATGTTGAAAAGGAGTTAAATGATGGCATCGCGTGTGTGGAACGGTACACGCAGGCGTTACAAAGAGAGATAGTTGCTAGGGAAGCGTTATTAGCTTTACTCACATCAGCCAATCAGTACTATTCTACTCAGAGGGGGGAAGTAAAAGTTGTTGCCTATGTAAGTACAATTTTAAATTCTACTAGCTGCGCGCCGCGTTACCCGCTACATTTTTTTAGGATAAAAAGCCCATCTGTTAAACCTGGGTGCCAGCTACCTCCATACCAAATTTAATCAAAATCGGTCCAGCTGTTTGCGTGTGAAGAGGTAACAAACATACAAACTTTTATCTTTATAATATTAGTGTGACAAATATCTCACAAGTTGTATATTGTACTGTTTCGACAGAAGTATTGGATCTATGTCCTAGAATGTCTAATTAGATTCTTGACCCACACACTATCAGTTTGTGGTTTGTCAGCAATAGATATGCTATGAATCCTATGATTCAATAGACCCCAATTAACAGACAATCATTTTGATTAGACAGTGCAAGCAACAGATCTACTTTTAGCTATAATAGGGTTACCCATCTTAACTATTAATTTAGGCCTAGGCACTAAGGCATATGTTTCATCTTCATCTACAGCCAACTTCTGTCACCTACAGCTGGGCATACTACTCACTTCTGTGACAGCCTCATCCGGGTTCCATCCTCGAGTGTTTAACGTCATGCGCCCATCTCACAATTGTTAATTTGTAAATTATTCTACATACTATTTATTTACCCATCGATTTCTCAGGCATACAAAAACTTCGGTGCGCGAGTACGTGCGTTAAAACGGAAACTTGACGAGTTAATACCGACGCTACCTAACGCGGCGCCGTCACCGCCGCAGCGTGACGAGGATGTGCCTTCGCCCGGGCCTGATGAGGACCTTGATCTGCCCGTACCCACAGACACCGGAGACGATGAAGATAGTAAGTAGATCGATTAAAATTGTTAAGGTGTCCAGTAATACATATATACTCCCACTTGCCTTATAAATTATTTCCAAAACATTGAAACGTTAAATAATCATTTAAAGGAAAAAAATATATATGGCTCTAGCAAATACTATTATTGAATGGCCTTATTTAATGGTAAGTACTACTGGTCTAAGGCTAATATTTCCATTCCATTTCAGTTGCATATAACATCGACCAGACATTCAATACGTCACTGGCAGCTGATGGATCTCTGTACAACTTGGGTCTTACGTCTTTTCTCTCGTCTGACAACCCTATGGCGTTGTTTAACGAATCTAGTGAAATTCTCAATAGTGGTGAGTTTAAGTTTTATTATTAATTTTAAAAGCAATATAAAAGTCTGTCTAAACTATACAAATGGTAGAAAATTATATGACTCTTCCAAATTTACTAAAATATGAGTAGGTCACTCACTTACGTTATTTGATTTTAGTGTATCTTATTCCATTTCTGTGATCTAAAATGGTTAGTTAAAAACTTAATTTTGTGAATAACGTAATTATATTAGTGATTACTTGATTAGCTAAACACTTACGAAACTAAGATGTATACTGACATTTTTACAAACTTATCTGTGCCGGTGATGGTGTCGCTATTATAGCTGTCATTGCATAGAAATCTGTCAGTTTGACATATATTTTGTTGTGTTGGATGTTAGTTCCAATTTTTCCCACCAGCATTTATATGTTTGTCGTACTACATACAGTGTGCTACTACAATGAACAATGTTTAATGTGTACTGATCCGAAGCTGTTTATTTTGGACATATACACCACGATTTTGAATTTCAGCCAACAAAATCGAAGTTATAAACAGTAGGCCCAACGATAAGCAAGATTTTACTTTAACTGATGTGTTAAAAAATCTTATATCCAATGATAATAATACGAATACATCTGATAATATCTCAGGTTAGTTTTGTTTGTATGTCTGTTTGATTCTAATGAAGATTTACCTAGTAACAAGTATACATGTAAAACTCAGCTATGTAAAGGGATTCATGTTGAATTTAAGTGATTATTACGGGGATTCTCAAAGTGGGCCCTAGATTGAGAGATGAGAAATTGTATATGTATACTTGTTTGGTATGCATTGTATAATTTTATATGTTTTCCTTTTGTGTTGGCATGAACCTTGCTTGAACAGAAAGCAGTTATACAACGTTTTATTAAGTCTTGTCTTGCCTAGAGTTGTATTTTGTTTTATTTTACGTGTTATTTTGTTAACTATGCTGTGGTTAGATGGCACTACTTATTCACAATTCACGATAATATTCACAACATAATAATTTGCTTTTTGTGTTTTTATTTAGAGAGAGTACCTGAGTGTCTTAGATCTTCAGAAATTGTAATTTATAACTTATTCTATATTTTATAAGTAGATTGTTTTAATATAAGTTTTGAATGCATGTTCGTACTTCTTGTAGTATATGTCGATTCTGTTGTGTTTTCTCAAAAACAATTTTTGTATGAATATATTTCTCTCCTATGGCTGCACATTTTTAGACTGCACATTGCTTCCAGTTGTGTGTTATCAGACGCGGACTTTGTTGTATCCAAGGGTCAGCGAAGACCGAGAGGAGCGCAATAGAGAGATTTTTTTTAAGACACTCGAAAATAAACTTTAAAACTATTGCTATAAAGTGCATACATGTATGGACATGACAAAAAAGAATACTAGGCGTCGGCCTCGAGGCCGCGCGTGTATTATTAATATATATTTTATCGAGTACGCGAGCATACCCAATTCTGCGCGAGGATTATTCCTCTCGGTCTGCGCCGACCCTAAGAATAATCTTGAGGTACGTCGGCACCAAATACCAATACCTCAACTATGAGTTTTGTAGGAAACTCGCAAGTGACTACATACTATACTTGTATGACAAACCATATTTCCGTACATAAACGTTAGAGGCGCTGTAGAGTTACCTTAAGAAAACTTATGGTCGAGGTACTAAAAGAGTCTAGTTACTCTTATAATTTTAGCTTACTTATACAATACATAATTAATAATTATTATGGTGTTTATTCCTCTTTGTCTCGTAACTTAGTTTAGGAGAGTTACGACTGCAGAAACGGATTGACGGGACCTAACAAAAGGTCTTTAGTTGGCTCGGATATTGTTATACGCGAGCCGTATTTATAGAGTTGACAAAGGATAGTATTCTATAATTATTTGTAATACCTACATTTATTTAGGGTACCTAATAACATATCGTATCGGTATAGACAGTGTAGTGAAAATCACCGAAAAGTTGAAAAACTACCAAGCTTATGTTAGTACGGTTTTACACTCTGATTACTCTGTTGTGTCTTTGTCTAGGCTGATGCTTATTCTCGTCTCGTATTAATGTTGGTTATCTATATTCGCATGAGTGCCACAAATATTGCGAATTGCGACATTACAGTGAACGGTTAACTGCCATAATCCTAATCTGAACATAAAATTATTTTGGGATCTGTGTTTACAGTAACAAGCGCGTCAATGTCACAAAAGTCACAAGACACGTTACCGGGTCTGGACCTGCTGACGCCCGATACGCCGGGCAACCCGCCGCCACCCACTTCCTTTTACGGCAGCATGGAAATTAATGGTATTATGTTTTTAGTGCTTTTATCGTAATAACCTACAATGACATGTAATTTCAAAAGCTTTTAAAAAAATTTGTATAAAGCTGTGAAAAATGTCATCAAAATATTTTCTAGACCGTATTTCGCAAATTCTTGAACAGTTGCATGACAAGGGAGTTATTTAATATAAAGGCTATATTTTCTATGTGTGCCTTGATGGCCTAAACTAAATGAATCATAAATCAGCCTTGACACTTATTTAAGTTCCTATTATTTACTATTTTCCTTTTGCGTCCTCTCTGAATTACCAGCTCATGTATAAGGGCTCCGTTAAAGTCCGGAAATGGTCGGACATTCCGAAAAGAAAACATGTGAGTAAAACCGGAAAATGTTGTATGTATTTTTCGCTGTTACTTACAGTTTTGGGTTTCGTTACAAAATACTTCACCATAAAATTTATTGTATGTGGGTAATATTAAATGCTTGTGGTTTTGTTTCAGACGACCCCGAACCTCCTTACCATCCAGAGCCGACTAGTCCGTGGAGCAGTAGTTGGAATGCACCTGTAAGTAGAGTGTTGACTTTCAACTTTAAATGTCAAAATAATACTTTTTTTATATTATTTTCTGTAGTAATCAGTCTGATGCTCTTATTAGTATTTATTGTATAGGTTATACAAATATTGTATTGATTTACTATAAACTAGTTGACAGAGCTTCTATTTCGCCTTATATTGTAAGTAAACATGGTGCCTAGAATTTTTACTAAATTAATTTGAGAGCGCTGTCAATTTGACAGGTCGGTTGCTTGATTTATATTTTGACCAGCCTCTTTTAAACCTGGTGATAGTCACAAGCTCGCCAGTCTTGCCCATCATTGTAATTATAAGCCTGGTTCTATAATGATAACCGTTAAGAACCGTCGAGCCAGGAAGCTGGCCGGCAGTGAGTATACTAAAGCCGTGTGTCGGCAGCGCGCGGTGGCGTCGCTGGGCAGCGCGGTGTTCGCGGACACGCCCGAGTCCCCGCCGCCCGCGCCGCCCGCGCCCCCCGCGCCGCCGCCCCAGCCCGTGCGCTACCCGCAGGTCAGGAATACAGAGGACCCTATAGAGCCTTCATACTAAATATACACACCTATTTTGTAATTAGTACAAAAACTTTTAGGCCTTATTGAGACAAGTATTGTTAGTAAATATGTGAAGGCATAATTAAAAAATGTTCATATAAAACCACAAACAAAGTTATTCGCAGGAAAGCGCAGGGATAGGAGTGTGGTATGAGCTTCGACGCAAGTTTGCCGTGATTTATCAATGCCAGCCGAATACGTAAACGAATAGAAAGATACTACGCGTAGTATTTTCTAGTAGCAATTGTGTTGATTCAGTTACGATTTTACCAATTATGTTTTTACTCATTTTGATAGACAAATTTAGGATGTCGAATTTTTTATTATGACTGCCTAAATATGATCAGTAACGGGCACTGAGAGCCCCTTTTCTTTTAATGTCGTCGTCTAAAAATAACAGTGTATAGCTAAAACAGTTCGCATTCCGCTCTTGCCTATCATTATTCAAAGAAGATGTTTCATTTTCGGCCATCTCTTGTACATTTATCAAAAAAGAAAAATAAATACCACGAATTGAGAAAAAATATTCTTTCGTGAATTTAGGCTTGACTTTTTGTGCTGAAAAAGTAATACTTTTTCAATTATTGCCATATTATTCAACATGGCGTCTCATATTTTGCATAACCTTCTTTCGTTCTGAAATCATATCACATCAAAACACAATATCACGTAGACGATAAATATAAAAGGTATGTGTTCTTTACTATTAATAATTGTTAAATCATTCTCTTATACATATTTTTGACTAATTATAAGCAAGTGTAACGATTTCATGGTTAAAAAAAAATATATAATTAAATCTACTTTTCTAAAGTGTACTTATGAACTGAACTAAGTTTTGATAAATATCAAATATTTCTAGGTTACGTAAATGTCATCTCTTCAACCATTCATAACACATGACAAACGTCAATTTTTTTTATATTAATTATTTTCACTAAAAACATTAGATGTTATGAAAAAAATGTTACTTGATTCATTGGTTAGTTTTCCAACTTCGCTAAAAGGTACATGTTATGGCCGGTCCATACAAAAATAAAACATCTCCTTTCTTTATACATTTATAGCAGTTAATAGCAGACCACAAACGTTCAATTACAGACAATTACTAGTAGTATTGATTAAAAAAAAACATCTAATATGTCGAGTAATCGAAAAACGATATTGTTTTCAGGAGATCCCGCAAGCAGATGTAGACCACAGGGGAATATTGCCTCCCCCACCGCCGCCGCCCGCGTTACCACTATTAGGTCGTAAGTAAACCATGTATTTAGATAAAAGATAAAAATCATTTAATCAAAATAGACTTAAAAAGGTACTGTTTGCACGTAAAATTGCATCAAGACAGCCCCCAAAACGCCCGCCCGTCACCGCTTCCTAGTGCTACAGCAGGGTAGAAGAAACGGCGCAACAAACTCCCCAGCAGCACAGTCTGTCTGTCTAAATTTGGATTATATTACCGAAGTTATATATAACTTTGTTAATATTTTGGGACTAATATCGATTATATGTTGAGTAGTCTTGCTTAATAACAATTATTATTATTTGTAATTTAGTCGCAAGAGATTCTAAGTGTATATTTTAGTTCCTCCCTGACGTGTATCATAATTCTGTCACCCCACAGAGCTGGAAGACGTGGACCAGCGGCTGCTGCCTGCTCTTGCGCCGCCCGTGCAGCCCGTCAGACACCCCGTCATGCATCAAGGTATATCATTGTTTATAGATTAGGTACTAGATATCGTCTGCGACTTCGTGTGCGTGGTAAATTTTAACCATTATTTTCCGGGTAAACACAATATATCTCATAGTGTGAAAATTTTGTACGCAAATTATTAGCGCAATGTAGCGACCTGCTAAATCTATTTTTAAGAACCTTTGTACTTATGTTCTGTACAATAAACTTTTAATTTAATTTGTAAAATATTACCAATTATTATTAAAAACTGTGCTACAAATTTATGTCCCTCAAAAACAAAATCATTTAATTTATTTATCCTGCATTGCAGTCCCCCGATACACTCTTCTAGCGATGGAAAGCAATTCTTAAATCTTTTCTTGTTTACTTAATCTTAAATTATGTTTTTCAGATGTTGACCACAGAAATCTAATACCTTTAACGCATCAACAGCAGTTACCAGTACCACGACCAATAATACCAATCACTATGGACCAAGTGAGTGTTATATATTTTATTTATATATTAAATTCAAGTTGCTTGTTCGCAAATTTTATAATTACAGATTCTTCTTACTGACTAAAAATTAAATAAAACAAAGAAATGTTTTAAAATTACGCGTATCTCGTATTTTCTATAATCCTAATTTAGTCCGAACTCGCTAGATGGTGCTGTAGTCAATATTTTCATATCTGTAACATTAGGCAGCAGGGTTTTTCAGAAGTCTAAAATTCACATTCTATATGGAATGGTCATACATCAGTTTAACCTCGCCCTTGTATTTGTATGATTATGTGAAGCCTGTTGGCAATTCATATAATTAATAATGTGTTTTAATTAGGATTACAGAGTTCCTCCCATGGTGCCACCGACCGACATCGTAGAGAGCGTCGACATGGACCTGTCGGAAGACGAGGATACGCGTAAGACATGCTTTACCTATTTATTTACTTACACTACATAATTGATTTTGCAGTGCGAGTTCTTACATGGCTAAACTGAACTGGTTAAAATCTGTTAACGAAAAGATTATTTGTGTAAATATAAAGATCACCGAAAGCCTATTAATATAAATAATCTGAAACTTTGATGTCTTATAAATAACCTTATAAACTTTATGTTTTCAGAAGCTATGTACCAAAGTCAACAGCAAAACCAAACGGAGCGACGACACAGCTTCAACAACAACAACAAAGTCCTGGTTGGCGGCGACAACGGGAAGATCCACAACGACCATAATCACACCAACCTAATACAAATCAACAGCGACAAGAAGGAATCGCGCTCCGCCCCCGTCATGCCCCCTATGGTCAACCCCTTCGACGCGATGCCGCCCTCCCTCAAGAACTTCAACATGCCTTTCCAACACTTCGACCTGACAGAAGAAAACTCCAACGATAGCGCCTACGAGGAGGACTTGAGAAATAGGGGGCTGGAGAAGCCTCCGGTGCTTGACATCCGCAACCCTTCGCCCCCCTTCGAGGACTTCTCCCGCGACGGCTGGCAGCCCCCCGCGCACCCCGCGCACCCTGCGCTCCCCGCGCCCCCCGCGCCCCCCGCGCCGCGCCCGGCCGGCCCGCGCATGCGCGCCTGGGCCCCGCGCGCCCCCCGCGCCGCGCCCTGGCCGCGCCTCGCCCCCCCCCGCCCACGGCACTGGCTGGGTCCGCGGCCTAGGTTCTGGTGATACCACGCCACAAGTGTGTTTGTATTTTATAAAAGACTAGGTTGACGAACCAGCAGTGAGTTTCATTTTACAGTAACGGCCACAGAGTAGCTAACCAATGGAGTGCTAATGCAGTTACTAATTCTCGTTCTTACTCCCTGTTCTATAGGGATGTAGGCTTTTAAAACACTTGATAAAATAAATAAGATAGCATTGCCGTTGTACGGTGACGAGTTTCGGTAGATATAAGTGAATATAATTACTGCACCTTAGCACTCCATCGGTTTCAACTCTGTGGTACTGACCGACCTACTATAATGCTGCTATACTAGGATTCTCATGCACTTTATCGATAGACTTGTCTCACTACAACGTCGGTAATAAACTGGACATAATAGGTAAAAGGACAGTATTCATATCAAATAAATTAGCCGTTTTTATTCCTATACAACCCAATGAAATAATTGCATTTCCGATAGCACTGTTTTTAGCTAATCCCTTATCCTGTGTAGCAGACATTCCGTCAGTACAATGTAAAGAAAATCAAAGTGTCGTGTAAAATGAGACAGGTTGTGATACATCGTCAACGACTGTGTTCTGAACTATAGATGCTGAAGTAAATATTTCGAGAACATTCAAAATATATTGTAAATAGTCATATAATATAAGTACTTCAGGCGTCGGGGTTGCATTCTGCAAGATTTTCATGTTATGACCTTATACATATTATTTAGTCATGAATCCAGTGTTCATGTGTAAAATTTTACATAATAAGTATGTACGTATGGCAGTAATTCTCTATTGAAGACCGATTAGCAGCTAAGTATGTATGAAGTGTAAATTGAGTGAGGTGGGACATTGTATAATTGCGTAATTACTAGACGCCTAATGTTAGACATGCTGGCAACACCCATCAGTGTTGCTAGTTAAGTATCGCAGATTATTTCCAAACAATATAAATTTACTCTCATAGTATATCGTTTGGCCTGTTTTTACGCAAACGTTTGTCTGAGACAGTTCGTTAAGTGGCTCAAATGGTTAATAATGCTGACATAACTAACTAAGGATTAATTACCATAGAATAAAGATTTTATTAATAATATTTAGTAGGTAGTGTAGGTACACAACTTATCACAACAAAGAAAGTTCCAAATATTTTGGAGCCATAGAATTTAGTTGGGTTCTTACATTTCCCGTCTAGTAAATACGCCAGTATAAAAAGTTAAAGCAAAACAAAGTTGCTATTGTATACTACATGAAAACGTAGTGTTCTAGACTGTTATTTAGAGAACATTGAAATATATTACGAGAGTGTTCGTAAGAAGCGACTTTAAAAAGATGAAAATGCAACTGTGAGATACTTGTAGCGACAGCTAATGTTGACAGAGATGGATAGCGATATTCCCCTTAAATGCATTAAGAAAGCAGTATAAATGTTTATAAACATACTTATAGTTTTTTTAATTAATTTCGACTTCGATTTAATTACCCATAAGACAATAAAAGCAAAAACGTAAAGCAACGCCAACTGTTTACTACCTCTGAAATTTTCCTAGCCAACAACAATGCAGTAGAAGTCAAAATCGAGTGAAAGAACTATGATTACGGATTGTCAACATTTTTAATGTTTGTTAAAATTGAGGGTAGTTATTGTCCAGACATTGTCAACAACAGCGGGCGTTCCTCGTAATATTTGCCTCAAGCAACCAAATTAGGTACCTGCATTGTGATTTAAATTTAGATATTGTATAACACCAAGGTAGTTTAAAAGTTAAATCTGAGTCTCAAGTATAAGATCCGTTGATAACTTAACTTACCACGTTTGCGTTTTACTTTTGTTAAAGATCGAGATAAACATAAACACGCAAGCGTTGTTAGTGAGTTTGTGAACAAAACTTATACTAAGTGCTCTGAACTGCAATAAATTATGTAATTCATATAAATACTTTAATTCGAGAATCTTGTTTTACATATAATAAACGTGCATACAGTATACGTGTTATTGTATTATTGAATTAGTTGTTTATATCATAGGAACATTATGACTTTGCCTCTGTGAAGCTTTTAAGATCGCGCTGTTATGAAGAAAAAAATACAGAAAACTGTTTAAAGAGTTATTTAAACAGTTTTCTGCTGTAAAATGCAATTTTCAGTCAAGTGGGAATTTATGGCCTTAAATGTAGCCTTGGTTGAGATTTGAAAAACAAAATCAGAATTAGAACTAAATATGGTAAAGTAAAATCCTCGATGTGAGAGAATCTCAAATTTAATTCTGCTAAGACTTTACCTACATCTTCCAAAACTGTAATAGTAAGTTTTCTGTGATCTCTATAATTCCCTATTAGTCCCATCTTGGTATTTGATGTAAATGGTACATACCTACACACATGAAGTACCACCGAGTACCTATCTAATAAATTAACTTTATTGATTGAATATAAGCTCACAAGTTCACCATCTTTCATTGCTGAATCGTATAGGTTCCTTTTCGTAACTAGTTTAAAGCTACCTACTGTCATACCTACCGTAAGTTTACAAATTCACTGCGGCAAAGTTGAAATGTTCGTCAAAAGGTAAAGGCCAATTCTAGGAATAAAAATGATGAAAATATAGTTTTGATAATATAGTCTCAATCCCTTAATTGTCACATTTTGATATTTATGAGATTAGATTGGCGAGTTATCAACTATATTTCCAACATTTTTAAGTTAAGTGTAAGATAAGTTCTCTTTGTGAGTTACATTATCGCATGCTTAGTCGGTACCTATAGACTAGAGTAAAAAAATTAAACCTAAAGATATTTTCATTTGAATATACAAATATTTTATTATTATTATAATTTCCTTAAAGTCTATTCCAGCATTTTAATTACGTCGTTACACCGCCTTTAAAATACAACGAAATAGCTAATAGAAAATATTGTTATTTGTTCAAATTAATTAGTCAAAAACAAAGGCAAAAGAACATTTATTTTAAGAAACAGTTATATTTAATATATCAAATTTTATTTTGTTATTTTTCCAAGAGTTTTGGTTTACATATCTTTATCCAGCTTTCTACAGTTCAGTTATTTTTTCGCATATTTATTGGGTAATATTGTTTGATAAATAAAAATGTTGAGATATAGAGTCAACGCCGAGTCGTTGTAAAATGTCTT
This sequence comes from Abrostola tripartita, assembly GCA_905340225.1. Lineage (NCBI taxonomy): Eukaryota > Metazoa > Arthropoda > Insecta > Lepidoptera > Noctuidae > Abrostola > Abrostola tripartita. The sequence continues at coordinate 5,858,336 of HG996510.1, read as the reverse complement.
CCGTAGTTATTAATATTATCTGATAGCGATAGTATGAATGTATAATGATTACATTACATATATTCTTTACAAAAACCTTTTTTAATGCGTATACTGTATGCATATTTTTAAACGCTCTTGTTTCGTCACGTTCTGAATTTAATATATAATACAATAAGTACAGGTAAAAGTTACTTTAACTTCAAATAACTTTATTTAATGTGTGTGAACGTCTATTTTGCATTGCCAGTTGATTGTTTCTAGTCGAGCGTTCCTATATCGTTAGCGTAAACTATTTCGGTGTATAATACTCTAAAGAAGCATTTTATTTTCAGAATACTTATTTTCAATGAATAATATTGATTCTTTATAATACTATACGTTCAAATAATAATAGCACCGTACATACACACACACACTTAATAAAGTAAATATAATAATAGTTTATTTTTTACCCAACAAAAAATATTCTGACGAATTCAGAATGTTACTGACTCGTGGCGAACGTTGCAATAAACATGTATATTTTTATAAATGCTTTGAAGAATGTTGAGAGATCTATAGTTTCACAAAATAGTGGTGACTCTTGTAATTAATTGTATGACATCATACAGAGAACGTTTCACACTAATATAATCGTTTCCTTCTAGTCTGTAAACATCCCGTTATGTAAGCAATCAACTTGACTGTTTTCACTGTGTCTCGAATATTTCTGTAAACGAAAAAAATGTGCATGTAACGCTGCATGCATGTGCATATTATATGTATCTGAAGACCAAGTATCTTATTTTAAGTTTTAAATATAGATCCAATTTGGTTTCAATGTCGTTAATGTCAAAATTGCCATTTAATTGTTAATGTCAACATTTGACATTTTAGACTTTGAGACTAGATTGAAATTCAACTCAATTTCAAGAATTGGCCTTCGGAATATGCATTTCTTGCAAAAAAACTAAAACAGCCAAGTTGTATTAGACATTAAAATAGAAACTCGCTTTTGTCTCGTAATAAATAGGTTGACAGTTAATATAATTAGAAATAAATAAAAATAAATACATAGGTATTTTCTTTTGCTTATTAATAAAGCTTAATAATAAGTTTGTTTGTTATTTGTCTCCGGGCGCGATAATAGAAGATGGCCTACGTTGTTTTGAGGGTACAAAACATATCAAACATTATTTAATAAATTTCTTTGTGTGAGTGGAGATTTTAAATTAGTTGTGTAGTAATTAGTCAACCCTACCCCGACAAAAAATTATGATCATATTCTAGGGATGTAACCGTGGCAATCTTTTAAAAAAAATACGATTACCCTCCTATAAGTAAATCAATGGTTAGTTAAATTCTCAAGGTACATACTCCAATAAGATGCAAATAATTGTAAAGAAGGATTGGTAGTCTTATTCGCCATTAATAACAGACAAAAAATACCTACTTCTTGATTTAAATATAAAATTCAGATAGTGTTGTTATAATAAATTAATTTCGAGTACAATATGCACTACAATTAAATAATATTAATTTAGGGTAATTTTTTATTTCAGTTTCCGTGCAGTCTCCGAGTGCTAGATGTCATTTTTTTCTTTAGAATTAAATTTAATTTAGCGTAGATATCGACTTAACAAAAATATGTTTTAGATACCTACTTAAAAAACACCTGCCTCCTTACCACGAACTCTTAAAGCAGAACATTTCCTGTTGTGAAAGCAATACGCCGCTCTACACTGTACATAGCGGCGTTTCGCTTTCATGACGGATAATGTCCTACTTAGAGTTCATGGTAAGCAAATCAACTTAAAAAAATTAAAAGCAAATCGGTTCAATGGCTCCCAAGAGTCACAATACAGACAGACAGACGTTGCATGTATGATGTCACAACAAAACAAATATAAGGCAGACATACCCGCTCAAAGAGTGCTCGAATATCCAAAATTAAAAGAAATGTATGTTATCGAACCGTTATACGATTTTAAGATCTAATATCTACACAATACAGCCTACTGTCAACTGAGCACAGCGAGTTTCTATTTTATTGTACACTCCATCACTTAGATGTAGATACATTTTTACTAACCCTATCAATGCTATATTTGACCATGCATAGTTACAGTTGATCACAGTATTCACTCAGGTACAGTTGATCACATCATCGTTTTAAACTCAAAATGGTAATAATTCAGGTTTGTATAAACTGTTTTGTACTCGTGTTTTTTATATTCATAGAGCGCCGTGTATTATAATTCAGAAGACTCCAATGGGAACCAGGCGAGAGGTCCGTTTTGGTCCAATGATATTTCCAAAAAGTACAGATATGTTACTAGCACGCTCAAAGACTCGTAAATGTCCCAGTGGGACATTTTGTCTAGGCTGTTTGTCAGACTTGCTAGCCTTAGTGACGTTTGACATGCGCGTCAAACACATGTTTATTCTTTTACTCATTGCTATAATGACACTATACCTTTACGTCTTTGTCAAGCTGTATAATTCGGTCATTTCGGAAAACTTTTCTCTTTCATGTTGTTAGCAATTATGACGTATCTATACTTTTTAACATATCACTGCCTACATCATATTTTATGCGAAACAGATGTTTGGAAAGCTGTAAATTTAATACTGTAGTAATCTGCTGTCCAAAGGTGCGTTTTAAATTACTGTTGCATGTTTATACAGGGTGTAACATAAGTCGGAAATAATGCTTTAAGGGCAAAGGTTAGGTTTTGGACTCAAATTTCATAAGTTGATGAAATTTCGAAAGTTTTCACAAAAACACAGGATATTTTGAAACAGATACTTCCTGTTTGCATTCTAAATTCTTGCGGATACCTACTTGTCCTGTACTATTTTTTTAAGTTATGTTACATCTGCATTGTTTCTTAATTACTAATCGTTCCGATGTGTTTTTCTTTCAGATTTCGAAACGTGAACAATATGTTACCGAATACCCTCCTACGTATTTGGGCCAATCGCAGCAACGTGTTGTACTAACAGATGGCATCTAGACATTTTTGTTTTTTAAACTCAAAATGCATAAAGCACTGCCTGTCTAAGTTTCTTTACAGACCAACCAAAAATTCTCGCCCTGTTTTTCGGTTATGTTATTTAGTTAGTATTCATAAAAAGAGTAAACAACAAAATGTTGTGCCTGTAGGTATATACCGAAGGGGTAGGCAGAGGTAAACCTTTAGTACCCGTAACCGGATTTCGCCTTATAATTTTTAATGTTTAATCATAAAAATGAATTGTAAAATGAGTTTCTGAACTAAGAATTTTATAAAAATACCTATCACTTCTAACAATCGTTGCAGCAAACAATTTCGGGGTGACGTTAACGTGCTGACGCTAACAAGCGTCACGACGTCACCAAATATTCCTTTCCCGACGTTCGTTACAAAGAGTTCCGTTTTGGATACCCGGCTATCGATCGGTCTTATTATTTTGTGTACAGGATATTATAATCATATGTATGCTACAACATACTTAGCACGAATTATTATTTTAAACACTACGCTAGTGTTTAAATATCATAAAAAATACTTCATCTGGCCAAAAACACCGCAACAAAAAAAGAAAAGCCTGTTTGAATTTGGAATCTGTCAATCTTACTTAACTTTTTACGGCTCCTACCTTGCTCCTACTATATTTTGGCGCCAATGTTTAAAACCGTATTGTTGTAAAGTTCTGTATTTTTTTCAACAATTTCATTAGTTTAGCAAATGCCGTCGTAATATTTAACATAGTTATACATTCGCATGTCGCTGTTATTCGTATCTAGCCAACCCAGCTTTTGCAGAACAATAACTCCGCAAGTGTAGCATGATGAATTGCTAACGAAATGTCTGTCATGTTACGTACTTAGGAATCAAAAGTTCGACGGTGCACGCTACTTGTTTAATTCTCCCGCATCACCCAAGACTAACATCGTATTCTATTGACATCAAACTGCAGGGTTAACTGCAATACAAATTAATACTTGTATCAAAACTGTATCGAAGTTTGAACGATTTTAGTGCAGGGGTCGCCAACTGCGCTAAAATTGTTTAGCAGCAACTTCGCCAATGTAAGTGCGGGCCAGTTTGTGTTGTATTGAATACTAACATGTTTTTCCTGTATAGAATATACAGAAGTTTAACGATGTTTTCGATGAAGTTTTAGTTATATTATTTTTGGGCCACATTTTTTGTAAGTTACCACTTCACTAAACTCTTGTCTATTGGATAATTATGTAGGTATCAACTTACGTAAAATTTTAAAACATTTCCCCGATATAAGGTACTTACGGCGTTTTTGAGGGTAGTTTCGAATCACATTTATATATTTTGTGGTGTAGATACCTATTGTCATTTATCGGGCCCCTAGCGGGCGTTTCATAAGAATTGTGTTACTAATCCATCCCCTAGATAGATATTTATTTTTAGCCTATTATTTAGGTGTTCCACTGCAGGACCTCTTTGAGTTTCCGAATCTCGCGATCTTTGGCCAGCTCTGGCCAGTTGTATTAAGTGCCGGTCAATCGTCGCACTATCTTTTCTTTTTCGTGCCGTCTTGCTTTACCTACCTACCCAATTCCTAGACAAATTAGCCCATCTCTTAGGTTGCATGCGACAGACAGTAGCTAACCCAGTGCCACTTTGTACGTCCGACAAGCGAAGATTAGCATAATTGCATATCTTAAAGATAAATACTTGGACTACTGTCAGTTATTCTGCAGCTTGAATCACTAGGTGCTAACTTGAATGGTAGCTAGGATCGAATCGAGACCGTTAGTTAGCAAGTTTGGAGAATAACTTGATAGGCGAGATCTACAGTTTGAGATAGCTTGTCTACTGGACCAAGTTTCGGCTTTGCAATTTACAGAACTGGGAACTAGAAGGATTGTTCGTTTACTTTTGATGCTTGAAATGTAACAAACACTGTTATGTATAGAATCTCAAAATAATAGTAGTTATGTGGAAGGTATCTGGCGGAATGGACTTGTTGAATCATTTCTTATAATCTAGAAAATTTTCTACCAGCATTTTCGCAAAACCCTATCTCAACGAAACTGCTCAAACAGATGATGCACTGCGAAAATAGAATTGAAATAAACGTAACATATCTGTATTTTCTTAACATACATTTCAGCTAAGTCGAGCAAAGCCTCTCAGCCGTTCTACGTTTCCTTTCTCCTTCGAAGGCAGTAAGTCTATAAACTCTAGATTGAACATGTCCTTATGTAGGACATCCTTCATACTTAAAACAACAATTAAGTTTAAAACAAGACTTCCTCTCATCCCTCGCACTTAGTTAACAACATTAAAGCACTTACAAGTTAAATACTACATATTACGACGTAAGCACTTGTTGTTTGTGTGGCCGGGCAAATAGCGGATAGGAGAAAATTTTGCCATGACGCTACCTCATTTGAGATGGTCTTTTTTTAATTATCTTTAGCAAGAAAGGCGTTAATTAAACTGAACCTAGCCATCAGATTTCAGTAAGTTGTGAAGGTTTTCTCAATCCTTTGAACATTATAATGGAGAACTATTTATGTATTCAATCTTACGTGTGTCCCTAGATCAATTCTGAAAAGATATCTTAAGCGTTAGTTAAGTCATGTCACTCCAGAATATGACCCGCGCCTCGATATTTTGCCGCATCTTCAATTCCATCTACACATTATAATTATTCGAGATCGCAACTCAAACGTGTAATTACAGAATAGGTATCGCTTACTAAACCGCTTTTCCCGCGGCCTCAAAATAATTACTGCGCTCATGTTATACAGAATCCATTGTGAAAATCTTCCAATTTCAAACAAGACGTGAGTTTCGCTCTCGCAGCTAATTCACTTCTCTCAAGTTTTAAGACAGCGCTGTGTACATAGAACTGCAACTGTCTAAAGGCACTGTTTGCTAGTTACCTATGCACGTACTTGTTTGACGACTACAACAAATGGTTCCGTTTTTAGTGAAGCTTCTAACTACTGTCGTGACCTTTGTTTTGTTTTATGGTTTGGGGCTGTTTGTGTCGACTGTATATTTTTAGATTAGGTTTTATTTTCCGTCCCTATTGTTCGTTTTGTATTTCACTGCTGCAAATGGAACAATGCTTTGCGACGGTAACAAAAGGATTATAATAAAAGATATCAGGTTGTTACTGACCACAGAGTAGAGCCTCTTTTCATTATGTATGATACAGAGAAGAAATCATCGATCACTACGCTTGCTTAATGCGGGTTTGCGAGAGTTTGAGTGACAAAGCTATGGTACAAATCATGAAAGTTAGAATGTCACCCGACAAACAGTTGAAACAGTTTCTGGACATCAGTTTCGTTCCGCGGACTATAGTTTGATAGTTGCCTTTGTGTTCGACTGTTATGAGAGCGAAAAACAATATTGGTCGTGAACACAATGAAATGTAAACGTATATATAGCTTCTTTTATTGGAACTATCTTCATCAGTTAGGTCGAGCTTTGAATTCAGCCAATTTGTTCTATACATCCAACGTTATGGTTCATAAAATGTAATCTTTAACTCGAATCCTAAAATACTTCTCTTTCACATAAAGAGTATCTTATCAATCTCTTAGCTAAGTTATCGGTCACGTGTTTTGTGTTCAAGCACGTTTGCAATTTTGTGTTAGATTTATTTAAAAAATTAAAAATATTAATCCCTGCATTTTTACGAAAATCAGATCCATGTAATTAAAGCAGATAAAAGAGAGCGAAGAATAATCGGTACTAAAAAGAACCCTTTACTTGAGCAGACAATTTATACAACCTAATCTGGGAAACCGTTAGGGCCAAATAAGTAATTAGTGGGGTTGAAAAACACTTAAATTTCCCGGTTAATGTGTTTTTGCGACACCTAATGACCTGTAGGAAGGTGAAAAGGGTGCGAATGTAAGCGAATAAACATCTCTTGCGGCCTCCTTTAACACTCTGTCGCCAGTAGGCCTATTTAACCCCCTTGATACCCATGATACTTGAACCCATTTTTCATTGTAATTTTTCAGAAAATTTCTTTTATATAATAAATATTTCACAACAACAACATCATTTATTCTTAAGATAGGTAAATTATATTCAATGAACGCGGTCGAGAGTAATTCTGTAGAAAATGCATTAAAGACATAGCTTTTAAAATGCAAAGCGCCTGTTTCTTGTTAATGCAGTTTTGCATGAAAATAAATATACAATATAGGTGCCATGTCGTTGTCCAGGCTTTTGTATTCCAATTTTAATGACTTCGTATAAAATATTCCTTTATTTAAATATATTTGAGTAGTAGGTATAAAATGCATTTTTAAAACTGATGCTTCTAGGTTTAGGTCATGTTAAGGTAATTTGGGTTTAAAAGTCTTTTAACTAACATATACACCCCATTTTGCTTGTTATGTTAAAACCTACTGATAAACACCCATACATAATAAAGATATGCAGCTATGTATAGGTGCCTACTTTACGGATCGATATGGTATTGTTACAATACTTTCAGAAGATGACAATTACTTGGATTGCTTTGTGATGTAAAGCTTCTGATTACCATTGGAAAATCACTGTCATGGTATACAAATGTTGACGAGCAATTGTTAAGCGCTTCATTTGCTCTTACTTCCCTTTATTAAAGAGTTTCGTATTTATTATAAGTAGGTACCTTATAAGGGTGTAAGTGAAAAAAAAACTTTCAATAGGTATTTAATGTAATACACATTTAACAAGTAAGATCAAGTATCTATTCCATGTGGATCCGACAATAGTACTGTAAAAGATGCAGACAAGCCAAATAAGCATAGTAAGGTAGACAAATATGCCTCTACATACTTAATTGTACTAGTCTGTAAGGAAACCTTTATAGGTAATTGTATGGTGTACAATAATGAGATAAATGAGCTGAAGAATCTAATCACTGCGCAATCGTAGTCAGATTTCGCCACAAGTTACCGTTAACAGAAATAATAAACCGGTCGACAGGGTAAAATTCCTTCGATTTTATTTATACGTCTAGTCAAATATCCAATTCCTTTACCTACTTGGAACCTAGAACGTCTTAATAATACGAAGGAACATAATATTGAGTCCTGTATATACCATCTTATCGGAAATGGTTTATTAAGGAATCTCTTTGAGCGCACCTGTGGTCGGATTTCAGCCATTCAAAACATTCCAATTTAGGGGAGCAAAAAATTCGGGCTTCCAACACAAAGAACATGAAATAAATATCAGACGGAAAGCGTCGGGGCGCGTACTTAGTATTCAGAGACGAGACCCCGTTTTATTTATCGTTTACCATACGCACTTAATAAAGCATTGTTAAACACTCGTATCTGAATTAATAAAAAGCTTTAAGTATCAGGGAGAAATAAGCTTTTTAAATGCTTGTTATGATGACATGTTGAAGGTACAAGAACTGCGACCTCGGTCTGTCAGTATGCGAGGGCAAGCAACGTGATCTAAGGTCGGTTCTTGAATGTGTGACAGGATCTCAATTGAGCCCCGTCCATTACTCAGAATGTCGCTTATGGTTAGTTATGTCGCTTTAGTGTCTTATTGGACTATACCATAAATAAGCAAGGAAACACCTTATAAGTGAGGGTGAGTGCACGTGTTTACGTCCACACTAGTGCACTATAATACTGCGCAAATTGTCTAAAATTTAGACTAATTTTCGATAGTAGGTATTTATTTACTCTTATTTTAAGAGTAATGGTTGTTGCTGGCCATAATCGAGATTAAATGAATGATATAATTTTTAGCACATTATCAAACCAAAACGCATTATCTAACAGTAATGACTTGGTAATTGAACTCCTAGAGTTTATATAGATAAATTAGATAGATTAGTTTTACATGTAAGTTGCTCATTATGCAGAAATGAAAGGAAAGGAATCGAGGCATACTTAAGACCCAGCATCGGACAGATAAGAAAAGGTACATTTTTTTTTTCACTAATTAGCAGCGTGACATGTTTCATGATCAAATTGATAACGGAAATTGGGTGGCTGCGAGCGACACGATAGCTCAGTTGGTAGAGCTGCGCCACTGATCGGCGAAGGTCGCGGGTTCAAGTCCCGCTCGTGTCTCATTATTTTTCAAATTTCCTTTATCAATTTGGATGTTAGACTTAGTTAAAGTTTTACAAATATAAAAAGAAGCAAATACCTACTCCAAGTACTTCTTTGCTACTCTACTAGGTATCTATGTAACTTTTACTTAAATAGAATACGTAGAAGGACTTGTATGCTTGTTTACTATGCATAATATACATGGTAGGTTAGTTAGGTACAAACATATGTATTCAAATGAAAGTATATAAGGCATTCTCAAGTGTTTATGTGACGGCAGCGGGGCGGTAACGGTTTCCATTTTAAAATTGCACCCCATCTCATGATTGGAAGTGTAAAAGCAAGTAGTCTATGCGGTTGGGGATTTTTATTCACGTAATAGAAGAAATCCTCTCGTCGTAAAGTTTTGTAGAGTTGAATGGGTTTGGGGTAAAATGTATGGGGATGACAATCATAATGTTTCGACTATGTAATCTATGTCATTATTTCAATCTCATACATTTTTCACTCTATTCGATTTCTATTCGTCAAGCGTTTTGCCACTTGTCTAAGGGGGCTGATCGAAAACTTTTTTGCCATCTGTAGATAGGAAGGTAGGGTGCAATCACTAATAAGGTATAGCAAGTTAGTATTTATTTCCAGTTGGTTATTTTACTTGATAAAAGGTATTCATGTGCTACTTATGATTATTTTGGATTAAAAAATCTTTAAATTATGAAGAAAAGAGAGTGGGGAGGCCTTTGCCTAGCAGTGGCACACTAGGTTAATAATAATAATAATAAAGAGAAGATAACAAAACAACTTTGTAGGTACCTAAACTTATTCACTAATCTTTAAATCAATTCAATGTTCTGTTTTGTAACTTAGGTTTTCTCGAATTTGATAACTTATCACAACCATAACTTACCCTGTTTTACTAATTACCAACTGTCGAGTACCTAATCCAATGGTTTCACATTCGACGACCTGGTTGGCGCAGTGGTTAAGCGATTGGACTGCTGCGCTAGGAGATACGGGTTCGATTCCCGCATAGGACAAAAAATTATGTGATCCGCAGATGTTTGTCCCGAGAATGCGATGTGTGTATGTGAAATTCCTAGTTTAGGGCGATGTTAAATATCAAATCTAAACTCACCCTACACCGTTCTCTACAGTGCCAAGTGACAATCCATCAATCTAGCCGTTAGCAGTCCACTGCTAAACATGGCACTCACCTAATTAGGATAATAATACCCCGCCTCCCGCATTTGTTTCGTTTCACCCACCTTCCTTAGTTTGTAGGTCCTTATGAAAATAGTTCTCTAAGAAATTCGGCAGAGATCTATTAGTTGGTCGCGTAAAAGAATATTAAAAACAGTCCTAACGAAATAATAACTCGAGCTGTCTTCAAAATTCTTAAAACTTGAGGTTAGATGTTAATTTATCTTCTACCTTACGCTACAAACAATACTTGAGATAACAAGTTAACTTAGGTAAAGTTTCGCGGAATTCCGCCCCGCACAGAAACGCAAACAAGCCTTGTTGATAAACTATGAATCGCTTTATCAACGCCTCAGACGAATGCTCCAATTAACACTTGGAAATATCCTGGAGTTTTCTCTGGAACTAAAGCTTAGATTCTCAGATCGTAGAAAGTGTAGATATGTTAGGTACTGATATATAATTAGGAGCACTAGCTCAGTTATATGGCTTAGCACATATTGTCTTCCAGCATATGCCATCTGTCAAGTATGCTTGTGAAGTTAAGCATAACAAACCGATTGCTTTCAGAAGATTTCTAAAGTGTTTGTTGGTTTGATTTTCTTTCGCCTATTGAGGCATCGAGTTTTCGCATAAAGCTAGAAAGTGGTATAGTTAGTTTTTACCTATCCTTAAGAAATGCGTGGCTAAGAGTTAGATCACATCTAACTGAACAAACAAGACATTGATTTAGGAGAATATTTTAGAAGCAGGTTAGTTGGCACTCTCGAACAAAACTAAGTAAATGACTAAAGAACGTGTTACTTTGTGTCTTCTTAGAAAAGTGTTTGTAGAGTTTTGAGAGTGTACGTAACTAGATACGCATGCGGTCTCTTATATATTTTTTAATTTATTAGTAAGTAGGCATAGACTCAATAGGTACTTTCTAGGAAAAAAATGCTTCAGATTATTTACCTTGGCTCCATATTCTGAGGTTATAATTATTCACCTCAGAATCCGAAGAAACTTGGACGTGCCCCAATAAATTATTCTGTCTAATTATCACAATAATAACCCTTTGAGACGGACTCCTTAATAAGGGACATTTAAACTTTGTTTTCGTTGAGCCTCCTGTAACTTTTGTTTTAAAATTCAACTCGGGTTTTTAAATATGCTGAGATTTAATTTTTATTTTCTTGTTTTAAACGGTTATGGGAATAAATGAGGTAGAAAATTGTTCGTCCAATTTCAGGCCACATTGCTTTCGTCTGAAATTACTTTTGTATTCACAAAAGAGGTGTGCGAATATTTAAGTGCATAAGCCTTTGTCCTTGTGATTATCGTTGCGCAGTTTTCTTTTGTATCAGTGCTTTCTATTTTATAGCTTTTTAATTCGATCTCCTTATTTTAGGGTTTCTTTGTTTGGAGAAATTGCTATAGATTTGCTAACGAAACTTCTTAGACTTGTCCATAACCTAATTCTTGACACAACTTTAAAACCTTTTTAGTTGGTTAAATGGTTCCAGAAAATGTGATGGTCTAATGCCAAGTCGAGCATCGTAATCTATGCGTGTGCTCCCTAACGATATCGACAGACGTATTTTTTATAATAAATTAGCTCAAACTATCTTCTATCAACATATCATACACAAGCAATTCTGTAGAACATAAAAATATAAAAATATTATTGGAGGCACTCATTTAAATATATTTATGTATGCTTATTGAGTTTCACGTAGCTCGTCTCGACGTGTGTACTGTGTAGTCTCCGCAGTTAGTCCCCTGCTGCTCTTATAGTGAGTTTGCGGTGCTGTGCCAAGTGAATATATAAAACTAGGCATCGTACTAGACTCGATGTTATTTTCGAAGTTAGACCTGAATTTATGAGGTTACGTTTTTTGTAGCGTATTAGCATAGAGAAAATTAGTCTATGGTATTGGCTATTTAGGGAGAGCTACAAGGTCATTAGTAAGTAAAGAGCCTAGGCGATAGTAAAACTAATTGCACGTTCGAGGTATCGTAGATATCTATACTAATATTTTTTACTATAAAAGGTATTTGTTTGTTTGTGTATTCTGCATTTTTACTTATTTTTGACCGACTTCAAAAATGGAAGAGGTTCTTAATTTGGTTTTTTCTTTTTTTGTAGTTTAAAATTGTTGAACTTCGCCGCAAAGAGCAAAATGTGTCGTAGTTATTTTGTACTACTTACTTTGTTTTTAGCTTACCTAATCAATTACTTGATTTGTTTGTATGTAGGGGGTAATCTCCGGAACTATCCTTCTGATTTCTAGATTTTTTTTGCCAATATTTTGAATGGCCCTTCAAGGTAGGTAAAGTCTGATTAATCCCGGAAAAGACATGACAAATGTTTCTACGCAAAAAAAGTCGCGGCTATGTGTTGTATTATACTAAAGTCCTTATCGTTAGTTAATACAATAGCGGCATTAGAAACACGTACTTTGACCTCTGTACTTACAGATTTACTTTTCAATCAAATACTTCAGACAATAGGCTTTTTAGTTGAAGACTTCAAATTCAAATTCTGTTCTAAATTATGCAGAAAATTATTTCAAAGCACTTGATTCAAGATTACAATTCTTTCTTTAACAGCCATCATTAATTGTATTGGATTGAACGTGTTTACCATTTATTTGGTACAAGTAAACAAAAAAGGCAACGATTGAAGTAGGTTACAACAATAAGAGTCCTTACGTTCCGAAATCTAAAACCAGTCTACGTTCGGACGTTCAACATAATACTTCAACATAAACCACTAGAAGTAAACCTCTGAATGCAAGTCTTTGTAACAAACTTTCCAAAGCTAAGGTGGCAACAAAAGGAAACTTCTCAAGTCCGACCGGCAACAGAAAGAAGGAAGAATAGGTACCTACTAAGAATTGCTCCTTTAGTTCCTTCGCACTTGTTTGGTTGCGACTCGAAACTTGCGAGATAATAAAGTTTTAGGATTATGCTGTCATGATAAAAGGATACTTCAACTATGAAGATGACTTATGTTTATTGTTGAAGCAGAAGTTAATGATCATTTTATATAGGTGATGTTGTGGAGATGTGTTCATGTGTTTTTTTCTGAACTTGGCTCTCGACTCCGCCGCGTCGCCAGCTCGTGAATAAGGACTCCGTTTGAGTCCGAAACTAGTCGGGCATTATCTACCAAAAAAACACGTGATGACATATTATGGATAACACTTACGAAAATTACTGTAGTAAAATATGTTGGTTACCTATATTTAATACTTATTATTTTACAGCATAGGCCTCTCTCAATGTACGCCACGAAGCCTGGTCTGCTGCTTTATGCATCCAGTCGTTGACTGCCCTCTTATGTAAGTCATCCCGCCATCTGGCCAGAGGGCGACCCTAGGCCTATGTCCAGTCGTGGACTGCAACGGGCTGATGATGATGATGATTATCCAGCAAACTTTAAAGAGACGATTGGGTTAAGGAGTATGATAATATAAACCTACATGCGCATTAATAGGTACTTGATATTAAAATTCCTTTTTAGGATATTTTTTAAAACAGCAGGGTGCACGTATAGAGCTTTTACGAGTGATGGTACCTAAGTATGTTCGGCGCTTCTGGACGGTCAACCTCACTACCATCCTTGTTGGCTGACCAATCTGTACACCAGAGAATGACCTGATCTAATGTGACAATTGGCTCATGGCGATACGAAAAGGATTAAAGAATACCTAAAATTAAATATCTTTCACATAGAGGACTAAATTGTTTACTTACCTACTTTCAGAAACTAACTTGTTTCTAGACTATACAAACAAGTTCTTACAGGCAAATAACTTTGTCTCCAACTCGTTGGTTCCCTCTTAATGCTCGTATGCAAACTAAAAGCCACTTGCGTCAATTGAGGCTTTGAAATGCAGCAGTGTCTAGGTATGGATAAGATTGTTTAATGAACATGGGCTAAAAGTCGTGTTCTTACCCAATGTTGGCCATATGGGTGTAATTGCGAAAAACAAAACAATATTAATTATACTGATGTGTACATAATACTAGTAATACCTATTCCCTTTTTCACTTTCTGTTGTTTTTAGGTGGAAGTAGGTAAATACCACCTGAATTAATTAAGTACAATATTAAACATTAGTTTACTGGGATCCAACAGACAAACTATGTGTATAGTTTTGTTGGACATTGTTGTACCTACGTCATATAACTTACTTTGTAACTTTTTGGCTTTAAGTATTAACAATACCTACGTTCATAAATTACGTCATAGTACAATTGACTTATCGTTATTTAGGATAGTTAATCATCTTTACAAATAAATGAACAAATATAGGTACCTACATCCTTGAGGATAATTATAAATTCTAATTCTTGTTCATACAGCGGCACGTAACAAAACCTCATGAAACAATATAATTCCCAAGTACACAGGTACTACATGAATCTAACTAATTCTGCATTTTCAGTGCACATTGAAGGCAGGACAGAACCTAATTAAGGCTGGCTGCAAGATGCAGACATAATTAAGTCTAATTTATGTTCATTAGTACTTAAACTATACGTTCGTAACGTAAGGAGTGGAGTAGATTAATTTATCTGCGTTTTTTAAATATACGGGTTACCTAACTAATTCAATATGATTTTGGAGTTTGTAATCTTGGTTTCGATTGTTAGCTCGTAGGTATGTAGTTAATTGAGTTTATGTGGTCATTCATGGATGTTTAGAGTCTAGCAATTTGTCAATAAGTACGATAAGTGGCAAAACCCGCTCCTTATTCTAATATTTTACCGTCTTTGCTAAAATTAGATGACTAAATGACATAATTCGGGAACTTCTCTAATCCATTGGAAAACTGGTATACCTAATTGTATAAAAAAACCCGCAACTTCGTCCGCGTGGATTTCGAATAATTTATAGCTTATAGCCTTCTTCAATAAATGGACTATGCAACACAAAAATATTTTTTCAATTCGAACCAGTAGTTCCTGAGATTAGCGCTTTTAATCAAACCAACAAATTCTTCAGCTTTATAATATTAAGTAATTAGTAAGTAAATAATTCATATATACAAATTGCTACCTATTCCTGCCCCAGCTCTTAAAATTTTCTAAGTTTCCCATTAAGACTTTCAGACCAAATTCAAACCAAATTGACGAGATAAATTCGTTGCATTGACCATTATGGAAGCATGGTCCCCTAACATTGTTAAAATCTTTGAAAGTACCCTCACTGTTTACCTTGTTGTTGTGTTGACCCAACTCGGACCACAGCGCATGCGACTTATGTCCAACATATAAGTATACTTAACAGTAGGTAAAACTGGTACGAACTTTAGAATTACTTAGACAACTTATACAGACTTTAAACTTTCAATTGCACGGAGTTTCTAAGCGATATGTTTTAATCTTGAATTATGCTTGTTCCTAGCTCTTCTGTATACCTAAGTATACCTTTCATAGAGATTAGGATGGGGTGTGCTTCTACAGGACCACATCTAGCTTAATATGGTATCCCTCTTCTTCTAATGTCTCGAGATGCTTATGGTAAAAATTACTATCTTTGGAAATACAGGTATGATAAAATATTCCGACACATTTGCACCAGGTGCAAACGTTATAAAAAACGAAAAACAATTGTTAATAAAGGTAATTAATATACCCACCTTTATAACAAGCGATTCCGTTCCAACGAGGACCGAGTTGCTAAAGGTAATCTTTAGACTCCTAAGAGAATACCACTAAACTATGATTATTCAATATTGCCAATATTTAGAATACCTCTATCTACCTATCCTTACTGTAATTAAAAGCAGTGTCTACATAAATTAATTGTGTATGCCAAGCGCGAGTATTCTAACTTTCTTACTTACATGCCATATGCAACCACCTTTACCTAAAACAACTTAAAATTACTCATATTCTCCCTAAATTCGCAACCAACACTACAAAACCCCGAGTATGCAATTCTTCAAACATTATACAAAAACAGAGTGAACAAACACAGAATATTTACTCTTCAGGTACCGTAACTTTCAGAGCACACAACGAAATTGTATGCTAACAACAGATTCATTGCCCACTTTTGTTTGCAAATAGAGAAACCCTTTACATTAATTAGGGGTACAAGGACCATTGTAACGCAATAAAGTCCGGTATAACAGGATAAACTAACCCTTCTGGCTTCAATGTACTTTGATTACGTTTTTCCTATAGTTTGAAGATGTATTGTGAAGAATTCATTTGGTTTCGTTTGGTTTGGTGCATTGTTCTGTACCTATAGTGATGTTGAGATTATGTTTGCCGAAGATGTATTAAAAGCTGGCTTATTATCGTCTCATTCAATGTTGCATTCTTCAGTAGCAAGTCTAGATTCATTTTTTAAACTATAGGACAAAGATAATGTTTTGCTCTTTCAGTCAGATCTATCTGGATAGAGCTTTTCTGAATACTTTGGATAAGATTTGCCGAAATGATCGCAAAGGTCTTTTTTAGAGCTACAACATTTTTCATTGTAAGAGATAAGTTGAAAATAAAATCAGGTTATGTCTGGATTTATAGAAGTACCTTCCTGGTAAACCGTAACTTTATTAGGTCTATATATTTTGTTTGATTTTAATGTTTGACATTGAATGCAGGAATTTAAGCTTTAAACCTCTGCTTTAAAGTATCTATACCAGTAAAAATACATCACAGAATAGTACAGTCAGCATCATAAGTAGCTGAACATTGAAATGTTTTAACATACCATTAATTAAAGAACAACTTCTTACACCGTAAAAAGTCTTAAATATTCTCAGATCGTTATTTGGCTGTTTCTATAATTTGAAATAATAACTTGAATTGATGTTTGTTTCTTTCAATTATTTGACATAAAGTTTCTTGACATGTTAAGCTACTTATGATGCTGACTGTACCTACCTATAGTCATATTCATATTGAAATGGGAATTAAAATGTGACTTTGACAATTACTCCATAAAATGGACAATAATTTGAATTTTGCGCAGCAGTGAGCAAACAGTCATACTTACGACTGACGTACTAAAGGGCTAGATGACAGGTGAAAAGTGACAGGTGACAGCTGGTGTCACCTACTGAGAGTTAAGTCAACTAAGCTAGGTGTATAAGCCCTCACTTCGGCTCTCGGCTATAAAAATTCACAAAAAGAATTTAGAATAAAAAATCTTATCCGCGAATATGAAATATAAGGGCGCGCTCGAATGTAATAGTAATAAATATTTTTCGTGTCTTTCCTTAGGCGTAAGAATTTGATTTTCCTATATCAGCTCATATTCGCAAGCGATTTGAATACGAAATGAAATACGTGACGGAGATATTGAGAACTATGACGTATTTATGTGAAATCACTGCAATATGTAGCGGTATCTCGGGTGCCACTGTCTTCTGTGGATTATATCTTTTATAGTCAGATATCCACGGATCAAATTTTAAATTGATTACCAACAAGCTAATTTCACGCGAGTAGATCCTTCCAACATATATGGATAACGAGGCCATCAAAAATAATTTCTAGGAAGCAGATTTTTTGACTGTTGCTTAGTTAATATTTAAATAATTTAACAGTCACACTATCCTACAAATTGCGTGGTACGTTATCGCGGTTCTACGTTAGGTTGTAGTGTGACGTTAGCCGTTGGACGTCTCATCAAAATGGAGCTACTTACGGGAAATTAGCTTGATAGTAATCAATTTTGATCCGTGGATCCCTGACTATTAGCATCTACTGCCTTGGTGGTCTTGAGGTCGCAACGTATGAATGCTGAGCGTGATGACCTTTGTTTGAATTTCGGTCGGGCAAAGTCTTATTGGGTTTTTTGTTAAGCCATTCTTAGTAGCAGCAGGCATTTTAGATTTCTGCCCGGTTAATGAAAATAGCCTCCTGGGACCGATAAAATTACTGGCAAAATGTAGGTGTACTATACACTTCTGTCTACGTCTTCAGGGAATATAAGGCGTGATGTTATGTATGTACTATGTATCAAAGCCTTGGTTTGCTTGTCCGTATTTCCTTTATATACCTATCTGCTGTTACTCCCCTTATAAAACTAGATGTAGGTACTATTATCTATGTTCATTATATAGCTGAATACGTTTATGTTTCTTTAGTTATAGAATCGATGTTAGTATCTTCCTACACCTTTATAGAAAAAGGCGTGATAAAACCACTTGATCTCACAGAGTGCACTTTAAGGTCTAGTAACTTCAGACAATCTCACAAAAAGTCTATTAAATAGAAATAGTTCAAGATACGGCCAATTTATATTGATGGCTGGGTTTAGAACTACTGGACAAGATATTTAGTCACGTGACTTATGTGTTAGGCGATTTTCTGTATTCATAGTCGATTATAGTATAGTCTGTTTGTTTTTATAGAAAGTCAAGTAACAAAACAAAGTAAACGTAAAGTGTACGCTAAAACAGGAACTCGTCTGCAAATTGTACAAAATTGATATACGTTGTGGTACAAGAAGCAATATTTGAACTAACGTCCAGATGCCTTACTGTTGATTTATTTATTGCATTTTGTAGTTTAACAGAAAACAAAACATGCTATCAAACATAGACCTGGTAAGGGTGTAGTAAAACTTATTAAATTGCGATGCAGGTCATTTTCCGTGTGGAACCGAGACGCTGCTACGTAAAAAAGTACGGCAAAAGAACAAAACATAAACAAAATAATTATGTAAGCTAAACAGGGGAAAAACTTGTTCAGCTAAGCACGCTTAAACTTTTGTTAACACACGTTTTTTTATCGTTACATCATTAACCCCTCAAAAACTAGACCAGACAACCGTTTAATCCAACCCACAATTCATCCACTTACCCAAACTAGCACAAAAATAACATAAACAATCTATCTTCCCGAAACTTTATTAAAAACCGATCGCAATCCATCTTAAAGACTATATCGATTACCCGTCACTAATCGCTTCACTCCGATAAATCGCCTCTCAACTCGATAATCGACTAAATCGCGACCCCAACACTATCCATTACGCCAGATTGCGTGGAACATAAAACAATATGGGTGTCGTACGAATAAAACTAGTGATTTACTTTCTTCGTATAATAGTTTTCTGCGATACGGAGTGGTGTTCGAACAGTCTTGATTCGGGAGCGGATCAATTTTATGATGGTAACATTGTGTCCTTGATTTTATGGCCGAGATTTACGGAACTAGTGGGCTAGGAAATCTGTACTTATTAAGCTTACTAATTAATTCAATATCTTGTAAAAAAACTTAAGTTTACTGTAGAAGTGCAGAGTATTGTTAAATTCTTTCTGCTAATTATAATATATATTGTGGGCTATATCTGTACGATTTGTTTGTAAGTTGGTATGAGAGGAGTGATCCTCGAAATTATCCAACCGATTTTCAAAATTCTTTCACCAATATATATTTCTTTTACAATAGACCTATGGAGTGAAGATAGATCCTGGAAACGAGACAAAAAATATCCACGTAGACGATGTCGTGGGTTGATTGTAATCTCTTCGAGTCGGTATCCCTTCTTTAAAAATTATTAATTTTGTTACGCTGTGGTAAACAGTCGAGGGAAGCGATGCAGCGCACGCAGATCCTACGTCCCTCGATGAAGGTAGCCAGGAGGACACCCTGGTCCCTGGAGATTTAGCCAGTAAGAGTCCGGCATACCCCTCCGTCCGCCCCAGGACAGAGGAAGTCCATGAGGATTTCCCCAGTAACAAAAAGGGGTAAACAGTTGCGTCCTTTAGTTTCGCCCTTAATCTTCACAAACAGACACACGTTAAAGATGATCTTGGACATTATTGGGTGACTGTGAAAGCATGGCATAATTTAAAACCAGCTTTTAGGGATTTTTAATCTTAAACAATCATAATTATTCTCTTTGTCTAACCCCCCACAGATTTATTTACCTAGGTTTTAAATAAATAAAATAAAATTTGCCCAGCAGTGGGACACCGAACAGGCTACTTAAAAAAAACATTTAGGTACTTACCTAATTCAGTATTTTTACTAAAGCCTTTCCTTTTACCGCTTTGTCATATTTTTACAGCTTTCTATGGCCATACCCGCATTGACTGATGACCAGTACTTACTGAGATGTGTCAGTTTATGACGCCTATCTTTGGTAGGCGTTGAGTAATCGCTTATGTTGCTAGATCAAGCTCTAACCATGCGATAGTAGCCCTTATTTGCTGGTACACAGGGTAGATTTTTCGGTTGGTGTGGTGCTAATTCGTTGATTGAATCGAATCGTTAAAATATAGATGGCCGTAAACCCTTTATAGTGTGTCAGAAACTGAATTGTCATGTGTTCATAGTTTTGGTGGTTTTACGAGAACTGTTGGCAAGGAAACTATGTTTCTTATTTGGTTGTTGTTTTTCTTATTCAACGTAGCTAATAATTACTCTGAGGATTCCAAGTTTACGATATTCAGGTATTAGGAAGAGTATAGAGGTAGACTGCCACGTTGGTCTAGTGGTCGCTAAGCGCGACTGCTGAGCATAAGGTCCTGGGTTCAAAGCCCGGGTCAGGCATAGTGCTACTGGGTTTTCCATTAGGTAGTTTTCAGTACCAGCACGAGTCTGGACTTGTGCCCAGTTGATGGCAATATGCCCGTTCCATATTAAATTGGGACCTATAACATAACTGGCGGAATGTGACTGTAATACGCACTCTACCTACCCCTTCGGGAATACAGGCTTGATGTTATGTTTATAAAGGCAGTAGGTATGTTTTGTATTCCTACAAACCTACCTTTACTCAACTACATCTTCTTACGTATAATGCCTGTAATATTTCGTAATACAATAATCTTACGGTTACAGCGTTTCCCAACAATCTTGCACCCCACACCGACGCTAATAAGACATTCCGCCGCCTGCGGGTGCACAGGGTGCAACTCCCACAATCCACAGACACGTGCTAGGTAATGAAAATTAACAAACGGAATGTGTTGACGCTTGTGGCTACGTAATTAACTGTATTAAGGCATTTGTTTATTCACCGTTACTGTGAAAGGAATGATAACTTTACATGGTTATTGTGTTAGCGTCTTTTGTTTACTTGCCATAGGGTTTTTGAAACGGCTTGGATTTACTTCTTCGTCGGAAACGTGTCATTCTATTTTTGCAGTTGATTTTTTGTAGGTTAAGCTTGGGGCTTAAATTATTTCTGAGTTATTTTCTTAAAAAAAAAAAATTGTGATTTGACGGAAAGAAATATGATTTTTTAACCCATTACGCCTTATTAGCTGAATGGATTTTGATGAAATTTGGCACACAAGAAGATTACAATCAAATACGATGTGTTTTAGGATACAAGTGAAATAGCGGGAAACATCTTGTATTACAATTAACTAACTATTTTTTTTTATTCACGAAAATATAATCTTTAAGGCAGGAAACTGCGCAGGATAGAGTGGTTTGGCAGAAGAAAAAGGAGGCCTTGCCCAGCAGAGGAAAACAAAATAGGCTACTAAAAAAAACCAAGGCAGAAAATTTTCTTAAAGCTCTTAAATATTCTTATTTACAGGTTTTATAAGTAAGATAGTCAGCTTTTATAACCTTATGGTTAGGTACTGCAAATATAAAACTGCTTAAAATAAACTTTATCAAAAATTGCTTTGAATATTATACACGTAAATTTTACGAGCATTCTGCAAATAACGTCACTCACAGAAAACACTTAATCTAAGTGCAGAGATTTAATAATGATAAATGTGTCTTTGGATTAAAGAGACGCGACTAGTCACGTACAACGGAATATTAGCTTATTAGATCTCTTAAATAAATATGCATTATAATATCAAGTTACTATTATGACATTGCTTTAGTTAGGTGAAATCTGTTGATAGAAGCAACTCTGAATCTTCACTTGACTTCTAACTTGTTTGTGTTCTGGCCTGGTAGCCTAGAAAATTTCGGTCTGCCAAGACGGTTGCAATTCAAACTAATTTTTTCTAATATCTAACATACATACATAACATCACGCCTGTATTCCCCGAAGGGGTAGGCAGAGGTGTACATATAGTACACCCACATTTCGCCAGTTATGTTGTAAGTCCCAATGTAATAGGGGGCGAGCCTATTGCCATCAACCGGGCACAAATCCAGACTCCGTGCTGCTACTGAGAATTACCTAATGGAAAACTCAGTAACACTTTTCCCGACCCGGGATTTGAACCCAGGACCTCTTGCTCAGCAGTCGCGCTTAGCGACCACTAGACCAACGAGGCAGTAATATCTAACATTGCTTTAATAATGTGACTTTCAAGCTTTTTCTTCATCATCATCATCAGGCGAAAGACGACCACTGAATAACAAAGGCCTTTCCCTTAGAACGCCATAATGAACGGCAACTTGACATTTGCATCCGCCACCTTTTTATTTTAAACATTTATTAAATCTTAGAGGATTCCGTCATTAGGTAGATTGTACTTACATGGATATACGTAGCGTCTGATAACGAAGACAAGAGTTAAATCTTAAATCAGCATTTAATTGAACGCACTTTATACTTTCCTATACTTTTTCAAAGTACTTTATACTTTTCATCACGCAGGTGCCTGAGCCCTGAAGTTCTTTAATGCCCAAAGTGGAGCTACATTTGTTACTAGGCATCCATGCACCCGTCACAGTTCACTAAACGCTAATGACAGTAACACTACTGAGTGGTTATAGTAGCATTATGCCTGAGAACTGTTGATTGCAGCTCTACGGCCTGGCTGTTTGAACACATGCCATTAATAGCCCGATTTAATAAGATGACGGTTTAACTAGCAATGATT
Source organism: Abrostola tripartita (assembly GCA_905340225.1). Taxonomy (NCBI): domain Eukaryota; kingdom Metazoa; phylum Arthropoda; class Insecta; order Lepidoptera; family Noctuidae; genus Abrostola; species Abrostola tripartita. The sequence goes on along the minus strand of HG996510.1, from coordinate 5,835,350 downwards.
CCTGAAGTTTAGTGTAATCACTCACTGTAATAGAGGATCTTGTTCACTGCTTCTGTAATGATGACGTCATGGGTTTGTTACGTCACGATGGACCGCTGAAAGTTATGGGATCATACTTAAGCCGATCCAAGAATTTTTCATGGTTTATTTTAAGGCTGATAATAGATACAGTGATATTATTAGTTATTAAATTAACATAGTATTTGTGACGATGAAGAAGAAGATAATAGTGAACTAAAGTATATTCAAAGATTTTTCACAGTATTCACCTGAGTAGGTAACAATGATTATTGTTAATTAGCACTATTCAAACGCCGGAGATTATCTAAGAAAAACAACTTCAAAGTTTCACGATTTCAGCTGCCTAATGATCTTTTAGTCTCTCAAAATTAGATACAGTAGTACACAAATCATTCTTGTCGAAGCGTCAGAATGAATCAACTACACAGGGACTGATAAATCGTCAATCAGAACGTCAATCATCACACCGGACTGTGGACAAACGCTCTAAGCTCATCCGAAGTTATCTATAAATTGTGGCCGAATGACGTTTGTCGTTAAACTAAGACATTAAATTCCTTACAGTTATAGTTGAATACTTAAATTTAAGTGCCCTCTGCCCCTTTATGTTGAGATGATAACTTGCGCATTTATATTAGTGTTTGAGTACTATTAAACGTCTATAAGAGAGCTTAGAAAACGGTAAAATCGTAAGGATTGAAGTGTTACGAAAACTCTTCATAGTTGAATTCGATTATTTTTTATTTGCCACTGAGTGTTAGTTGAAGTCTCACCTTCGGTGTAGAACAAAGCAATATAAATAAAAAAATCTTTGATTATAAATAAAGATATTGCGGTGTGTCTGTGTAGTAGGTGAGCGAAAGATTTTTCCATTTTGAAAGGAGTTTCTAGGATTTTCTTTCACCTAAGAGGACCCTATAAACTCAAGTCATGAAGCATTCAAACTAATTATAATACAACAGCCTATAACTGTCCCACTGCAGGTCAAAGGCCTCGTCTCATATAGAGAAGGATTAAGCATTGATCACGACGCTAGCTGACTGCGGGTTAAAACGAATTATAGTCTCCTCAAACTTATCTAGAATGGTAATGGTTAAACCCAAAAACTGCAACCATGACTAATAATATCAATGGTGAATGCAGTTAATTAATTATTATCGGTTAAAACTGCAATTACATTTTTTTACCAATTGTTTGAAAGTTACGCAGATAACTAATGTACATTGACGAGCTACACTTAATGATCACTCCACACTATATAGATACATCTAATTCGATTTCCATTGTTTCAGGATATTTGAACACGTCTAGTGGAATTCATCTCATTAATTACACGATCTGGGCCAATTAGCACGGCGTGGTGACGTGTGACGACGGGCGGCGACGGGCGGCGCGGTTAGCGGGTACGAATTACTGTTTAATGTATGGCTACTAAATGTCTGCTCAGTACTCTGGACTGTTCATGATAATTTCCTGTTTTAATATTCAATTATGCTGTATGCAACTGTTGCTTGGGTTTCGTTTCTGGGATTTACTTAGATCAAAATAACAGTGTGTAAAATATAGAGCGCTAATCTTTATTTTTCTTATCCAGGTTGGGCTATTGAGTTCGTTAGATCGTCATTTTTAATAACAAACAAGAAGAACATTTGTGATTAATTAAAATAATGACAGTCTAGAATCGCGGACACAGCAGTCATAAGCAAGAATGATTTTCGTATCAAACTTTCCGTCCGAACATTAAGCACCTGAGAACAAATAAACTGAGTCACGTCCACCTTAATTAACTCCTGGCATGTCGTTATCCCGAATCCCAAACGGCAGTCTTCATTTGTGAAGCGATCCCACGATTTCTACGTTAGAACGTTTCGGATCACTTCGGATAATTTCGGCTCTCTTCGGCACTTAAATCACCTGACCTGTAGATGTTTGATGCTTGCTCCAAATGTCTGGCACCCGTCTTTATGCTTAGCCACCCGTTAACTTTATAGCCTCCGAACTTTGAATTAGGGGACAGGCGTTCCACACCTATTTGAATGGAATAAAGTCTGCAAGGATTCGTCCTAAATTTTTATTGGACAAATTGCGAAGTTTTACGTCCTTGATAAGAAATGAAAAAGGAAGTAAATTTAAAAAAGTACAAGTGCAAAGTCCCCTGTGAGCTCTAAGAGACAAATTTATTACCTACGATCAAAATAGAATAGAATATTCTGAGAACAATTACCTAAATAACCTGAGTTAAATAGTTTCAAGTAGTTTTAATGAGTTTCAAATTGGTCTTCTTGTTACCTACCTTTGAAACTCGTTATAGAGAAAAAGGCTTTGAAGATACCAACCCGGAGCGTGTAGAAAGTTTCTTGTTATTCTCGGTTGAGACTTGGTTACCCCTTTTTCTGACAAGAAGATAGTTTCAAAAGGATGGATAGTAACTAGTGATCTTAGAACTGGTGTGATGATGACACTTAAAAGGCCTTAGCGTCTTCCTCTGAATACGAATACTACTCCAACCTTAGATTAGACTTGACTTTTGAATTAGACCAACTGTGGCAAGACATGCTGTTCATTATCTGTCAGTACAATATACACAATACAAGCTGCGCGTGGTGTTACCCACTACATTTTCCGGGATAAAAGTAGCTTATATGTTAATCCAGGGTGTCTGCTACCTCCATTCCAAATTTTATCAAAATTGGTCCAGCCGTTTGAGCTTGAAGATGTAACAAACACACACACTAAATAACTTTTGCCTTTATTATATTACTGGGATGTGATTATTGGTAGCTTTAGTATCCCTATAAATGTTTATGAATGGGTGTAAGTAGAGAGCTTTTACAAGTGAAGATACTAAAGTACGTTGAGTATACTAGTTGATCAACCTTGCTACCATCCTTACTGACTGGCCAATGTCTACACCCCGGCATGACCGAAGAACGAAGAAGAATAAGGCTAATTTTAAACCATTTATCAAGTTTATCAATAAAATACCAAAGATCACAAACGTCATACTAAACGATCATTGTAACGTGTTCCAAAACGCCATCTTTGATCCCCACACTTCAGTATTCATCTGACGTCAAATCAGCTTATACAGTCAAGTTAAATTCATTTTCTTTTACGAGTTTAACATTTAGTTTTTATGAGTTCTCACAAAAGTTTTTGATCTCCTCAAGCGATCTGATCCCTGGATTTGTACGTATACAGGGATCATACAGCTTTTGTTTGTTCGTATTATTCCGTTATTATTATGTTTTTCTTTTGACCCAATAATGGTTCCAGACGCAATTTATTTGGAGTTGTAGATCATGTTTGGTGTTTTCTTGCGACGATATTAAATGGAAGTTTGGAAATGTCTGGACATAATTTCAGTTGTGTTATGAGCTATTTCGTTTGAGGATTTATGATTAATGTTTTGTAGGATAACAGCGCTTGGCGTATCAAAGGTATGTTGTAAACATTAGTGGAACATTTGTCCCGTTTACATCCTAAGCCTAATCTCCAGTATAGCAGTCCGAATGTACAGTGAATGCCCCAATTAGGTTGTCAATACCAAATTATAGGAGCCTACTCTTAGTTGGTATACTAAGTCAATTTGCATATTTGTGTATGAATATTTTGACATCTGGTTAGACAGGGGCTAAGTTATTGGACGGCTGCGCTAAGGGTTGCAAGGGAATCAACTTCTGAACGGGACATATACAATAATACATACACAATTAATTAATATAATATCTTCTTGGGACAGCCCACACACGGTCATCTGATCCCAAACTAGGCAGAGCCTGTATTATGGCAACCAGACAACTGATAAACATACTTAAATATTTCTAATATTATAATTCATAGATTATAATCTTAATTATTGACGTATAACGTATCTACGATAAAAAAGATATTCCCAGAGAGGCGACATTTATGTTATGTTTATGTTATAAAGATTAATTGTTAAATGATTAACACCGGATATAAATTACTTTTGCCCTGTCTTGCAGGTGGACCATGACACCACAAACACAGCTCTGTGAAATGGCAACATCGCATGTTACACTTCCCTTAGTTAAGGTGCAACACGTAAGGCACACGTTATCGCATCGAGATCGCAACGTGATCGAGACGCTATCGTATTTAGATATTAAGTTAACGGAGTCTATTAAACTTTATTAATTGAAGACCTTATTTCTAGAGCCTAATTATTATTTTTTAAAACGTCACCCCACACTTGGAATTTCTCCTGTAACGTGGGTGCGTTTCACAAACATGAAATATCTCATACAAGAACACCCAGACTCGGGACAATTGGAAAAACATCTGTGGATCACACAAATTTTTGTCCCGTGCGGGAATCGAACCCGCAACTTAAGCGATTGGACTGCTGCGCTAGAGCCGTCCAATCGCTTAGCCACTGCGCCAATCAGGTTGTCGAACATTAATAGACATCTAATACAAAATTGAGATAATTCTTGAAAAACAAAACATTGTACGTGTACAGTATCTATACACGTAGGTAGATACAATCCTACCTGTAATCCCAGAAGCGAAGTGTTTTCACCTAGGAATCTAAACACCCACATTAAGGTCGCATAATTAGGTGGAGAGCTACTACACTGTCTGATCAAGAAACTCACGTAATTTCGAACGAAAACCATTTTTGTCTTCATAATATTACAGAGGATCTTAAAATGGCTTACAGCGCCACAGACACCATTGACAAAAGTGTTATCCTACTATCGCATGATACACTATACTTAATTGTGGTGGAACCGTAATCGAAGCCTCATCGAAATTGCCTTAGCGTCTTGGGGTCGATTTCCAGGTTTGGCAACGTGTTATTGGGGTTTTCCATCAAGCGCAGTCGGTAGCAGTACGGATTAGGTTTTGTGCCCGATTAATGGCAATAGGCAATTAGGGAATACAAGCGTAATGGTGTGCAGTGTTTAACACACTCGTTGTCTCATCAAGAGTAGTATATCTCTAAGCAAAAATAATGAAAATCGGTTCAGCAGTCCACGTTATACTAGACAAACTTACTTAAAATGGCTTACAGCGCCACAAAGACCATTAACATAAGTGTTATAGTACTATCACATGCTACACTCTACTTAATTGTGATGCAACGCTTAAACGTTGCGTAATCGCAACCTGATCGAAAACGTTACAACGATAACTAAATCGATTCACTTAATCGGCGATCTTAATTTATTTGTTGCTTTAATTGAATTCTTTATTAATTAAGGCGGCATTTGTTTATAGTTTTTCTTTTTTTTCTTTCTTTTATTATCTATCTACGGCTTTAAGCGGCTCATTGTGAGGTTTTGGGTTCGACTCCCATGTAAGTGTTATATGTATTTCAATTCTCAGTTTGGAGTTTTATATTGTGTCTAATAAATAACAACAACGACTGCCTCGTTAGTCTAGTGGTCGCTAAGCGCGACTGCTGAGCATGAGGTTCTGTGTTCGAAACCCGGATCGGGCAGTGTTATTTGGTTTTATCATTAGGTAATTCTCAGTAGCAGCACAGAGTGGATTTGTGCTTGGATGATGGCAATAGGTTTGCTCTCTATTACATTGGAACCTATAACATAACAGGCGAAATGTAGTGTGCGTGTGGAGTGAGTGCTCCTTTTTTAAAGTTAGTTAATTTTTTACAATATTAAGGACGAATTTAGGAAATAATTGTGAAAACTTCATAGTGGAGACAAAAAATTTGTGAAACCCATGGTAAGAAAGTTATGGTCAAAAAACTGGAACACTCAATCTGCTAACCTGAGAAAATACTTTAACTAGTGTCGCAAAATATACTAGTTATGTGCTTAAGATTTTTATGTGGAATAATTGTATTGAATTTGTGAAAGCTATTCACAAATTTTCAATTGATTTTAACGGCTTATTTGGATTATATAAAGGTTTATTTAGAACACTCAATCCTCTTATGGTGCAGACTGAGTGTTCCGAAACTCTCCGACTTTGGCTAAATAAATCTTTATATTCTTACTCTCTTTTACGCGTATTATATAGATTCTATTTGTGATACAAAGACCTTGACGTAAAACATAATAGGAAGAGAGTAAATTAAAAAATACTTTCTTTCCAACGTCCCGAAAGAGTGCTCCATATTTTTGAGATTATTTACTTAACCCGAACTTATATACAAACGGAGACAACATCAGTAATTGTGAAAATGTTATCACTAAATGATAACACGTCTCTTATTTTTGTGATTGTTTAACTTTAACGATAATCAACAATATTACATTCCTAACCAAGAAAATTGTGTAGGGTGACCATGCATACATAAAAATAAAAAATATTTTTTGTAACTCTGAAAGTATTAGGTTAATATTTTTGAAATTATTAATAGTATGTAGTTGAGTTTATTGTGCTTACTAAAAATCTGAATGCATATACATAAAAAACTAAAAATAAAAAGTTAAAGTGCGGCCGCTCAGAGAATGCGTTTGTCATTTGGTCAATACTAGTGACGGGCAATAAAAAACACTATAATTTTTTTTAACCAATCCAAAACAGAATAACATATTTAGATAAAATACTTGTTTGTCTGACCTTTAATTTCTTATTGTAACTAATGTAAAGAAATAAAAATGCATTAGTAATATTTCGGAATATTATTTGGTATAAAATAATTTAATTACACCCATTATAAGAAATAGTTACGACTGGATTATTATGTTATAGAACATTAAACAGACTCCGATTGGTTTCTATTTTTATTATTATGAATTCTTAAGTCTCCTTTACAGTTTCCTAAAATATGATATTTTGTTTTTTCGATGATCATTCCAATTTAGCGCCGATGTCAGTAAGTAATACGAGCCGGAACAGCCACTTAAACAAAATAAAATATTTATATTATTATTTTTCATTTTCAACTAAAAAAATATCTTATTATAGAATAACGATGGATAACGTAACAAATGGTTAGTTATTTTTGTCACATCGCTACAAAAATGAACATTTGACGTAACTTTGTAACAACGGCACATGGATATGCAAAAGTATTGTTGATAAGAATTGACCGTCATTATCATGGAAGTTTACGCTCTTATGTATACATAGATTGATAAGCCACAATAAAAGTCAAAGAGAATATAAGACTACGTTAAAAAGTGTTGTAATTTTATTAATTTCTGCAGTACAGTATTCAGATTTTTAGTAAGCACAATAAACTCAACTACATACTATTAATAATTTCAAAAATATTAACCTAATACTTTCAGAGTTACAAAAAATATTTTTTATTTTTATGTATGCATGGTCACCCTACACAATTTTCTTGGTTAGGAATGTAATATTGTTGATTATCGTTAAAGTTAAACAATCACAAAAATAAGAGACGTGTTATCATTTAGTGATAACATTTTCACAATTACTGATGTTGTCTCCGTTTGTATATAAGTTCGGGTTAAGTAAATAATCTCAAAAATATGGAGCACTCTTTCGGGACGTTGGAAAGAAAGTATTTTTTAATTTACTCTCTTCCTATTATGTTTTACGTCAAGGTCTTTGTATCACAAATAGAATCTATATAATACGCGTAAAAGAGAGTAAGAATATAAAGATTTATTTAGCCAAAGTCGGAGAGTTTCGGAACACTCAGTCTGCACCATAAGAGGATTGAGTGTTCTAAATAAACCTTTATATAATCCAAATAAGCCGTTAAAATCAATTGAAAATTTGTGAATAGCTTTCACAAATTCAATACAATTATTCCACATAAAAATCTTAAGCACATAACTAGTATATTTTGCGACACTAGTTAAAGTATTTTCTCAGGTTAGCAGATTGAGTGTTCCAGTTTTTTGACCATAACTTTCTTACCATGGGTTTCACAAATTTTTTGTCTCCACTATGAAGTTTTCACAATTATTTCCTAAATTGGTCCTTAATTTTGTAAAAAATTAACTAACCTTAGAAAAGGAGCACTCACTCCACACGCACACGAAATGTAGGCATACTATAGGTACACCTCTGCCTACCCCTTCGTTAAATAAAATCTTTTAAGCCGTTTAGGAGAAGCATACATTTTTTTAACATGGGTTAGTATTAGTGTAAACCTCTTTAACCGATTTCAAATCGAGGCGATTATGTATTCGAGGTTTATCTTTTTACCCGACTGCGCTAGGAGGGTTATTTCAATATTGTTTTCTAAGAATATGTTTGTATGCATGCGTGTTATCGTTATATCAATTAAAATCAAGTAACACACGCTTACAGCTTGCAGCAGTACACGTTGGTTCTTCATCACCGGATATTCGCGCCACCTACCTGCTATGTGTGTACGGTGCTAATTCGTTGTGGACCAAGTTGCAAGAAAGAGCTTTTGTAGATACATACCCGTGCATTAAAAGCAGAGTATTGTAAGGAAAGTCTTATTAATAATTCATATTATGTTTATCAAACAACTAGCTGCGCCCCGCGGGATAAACGGTACGGGTGTTAATCCAGGGTGCCAGCTACCTCCACACCAAATGTTATCAAAATTGGTCCAGCCGTTTGAAGTAACAAATATATAAACATACAAATACAATATCAGTGTGATGTGATTGTAATATGTGTCTCATATATCACACTTTCGTCTGATATATGATAAGACGAAAATGTGTTAAATACGTTGACGGCCCGCAAAGTAGGAATAATAGTTAAACAATCGATGTGTACCGTATGTGGTGTATTTGTCAGTGAAACGGTTAAGTAATGTACCTAACCTGAATTGCCATTCGTTATTTTTAATCTCCGACGAAAAAAGAGGTGTTGTAAGTTTGTCGTATCTGTCTGTGGCATCGTAGCTCCTAAACGAATGGACCGATTATGATGCGGTTTTTTGTTTGAAAGCTTACGTAATCAAGATGCTTCTCAACCATGATTTATGAATATCTGTTCAGGTGTTTTAAATAATTAAGTTTTTTTTGTGTCGGGGGTTAAACTTTTTCTATCGAGTTTACATGTGTTAAATAAAAATTATTTATGCCGTGGTAAAGTGTTCTTAGTAAAAGTAGACAGTATTACTACGTAGCCAAAGTCGTAGATGAATGCTAATTCCAAAGAAAGGCTTAAAACGATATACAGTATATTTTGAAGACATCATCAGTCACAACACGTCCACTGTTTAACAAAGGCTTCTCCCTTAGAAAAGTTTTTGAAGTATCCAGGTTATACTTGTACGTTGATCTAACCTGCAACCTCTTGAGTCTTGCGTCGCTTCGTTAAGACGTAGTATAGAATCGAATCCAGGGGCACACGCCCGAAGGCAATCTGACTTGAGAGAAACTTAATTCCGTACTAATTTGAAGTCAGTTTTGCTGGAAATTGAATTGAAATGCCTACGTGCCTGCAAGTTCTAGCTACGTAATGATTACTTCGATACAACTAGTGCGACACTTGCCGTACCTACCGAGTAAGGAAGACAATATCGTGTGCACGGTTCATCATTCATCGATATGAGAGGTGTGTAAGTAGAAAGCCTATGTCCGTAGGAATTGAGGAGCTACTTTATCTTTTTTAACAAAAATGGCACTCTGATTTAGTAGAAGTTCAATTAATTTTGTAGGACAAGTCACAGAATTTTTAGTATGTTATAATTATTATATTAGTATCTAATATTTAGTTTTATTATATTAGTATCATCATCATCATCAGCCGGAAGAAGTCCACTGTTGAACAAAGGCCTCCCCCTTAGTAGGGGGGCGGGGCATAATCCCCGCGCTTTGCAAGCGGCTTGGGGATCGCAGAACTGGTGGTCAAGTTACAGAAGACGCTGCTGCCCATCTTCTGGATTTTCCCTTAGTCACCACTTACGATACCCTCGGGAGGAGAGGGGGTGGTCAATTCTAGGCCGAATACCACACGGCACATTCTAGGCCGGATACGACACGGCATTATTATATTAGTATAGATAACTGAAACAGAATATAAAACTAAAGCTCTCAAGTTAGAGCGGCACGGCAGAGCAGCTAATTACTGTACGTATGACATCACACACAAAAACTCTTCAGGTAATTAGGGGCCACGGCAAACATTTTTTGCTGCTAATGCCCGGCTTTAACGACCTACATAATTCCTCCGTGGACTTTTGTTTTTCATTCACTTATGAAATGTTGCAGACTTTTATTTTATCGTTATTCTTTGTGTGGTTTAGAGATCTGTGTAATGTTAATTAGTTATTAATCACGAGAAACTCTAGTAATCCATTTTTTTAAACCAAAAAATGGCTTCCTTACATTTCTTCTTTTTTTTTAAAAAAAAAAACTTCCCCCCAATCTTGGTCTTTCTTCTGTATCGTGGGTGCGTTTCACAAACATGAAATATCACATACACAAACACTCAGACTCGGGACAAACATCTGTGGATCGCACAAATTTTTGTGCCATGCGGGAATCGAACCCGCAACCCCTAGCGCAGCAGTCCAATCGCTTAACCACTGCGCCAATCAGGTCGTCAACCTTTCAGAGTTTATCGTTTGTAAGTTAGAGATATATTACGTAAGTAACTATTTACTTGTACAGAAACAGAATTACATTAAAAAAAACTTAAAACTATGAGTTCGTTGTGCCAACAAATGGTACCCTCTATATCTTTATTTTGTTGAGGGTTTTTTATCCGACGCGGATAAGTCAACCCCATCATAACTTATGCAGTATTATTTACAAAGGATAAAGGATCACTTGTGTAGTACAGTTGTAGTACTATAAATCTAATACATATTAGGTAGTACTATAAATCGTGTTGTAATACTATGATGTATCAACGATATGAAACCACCTATTTAAATAATTACATAGAAAATTAACATCAAAATTTCCCAAAATCTACTAGAGTTGAAACCCAACACCATTTCCATAAATCATCCTCATCAAGAAATTCACATAAGCCATTTTATGATGTAAATATCCACACATGTTTATCTTGTTTTACACGAGCTCGTCCTAAATTATTCTCTCTTCATACGTATTGGTGTGAGTAGAGCTCGCGACCCTGCAGCCTGAATACATTCTGATTAGGGGCTGATCGAGTCACACTCCTGTTTTGTTTTCCTCTAGAAAAATATTGAATCTTCTTGGTTTAAATAAGGGAAATATGCATCATCATCCTTCGCCTTCTTATTGTACGGTTGATGAACAAGCTGGTGTCACAGTTTAAACCGCCTGCAAGCCTCTGACATGGCTCTACACACCGTTGAAAAATCTCTCAGGTTGGCCGGTTTCCTTACGATAACTAATTTATAATACGCACAAGAATTCAAAAAATCATAAGTGCGTGCCAGGGTTTAAACATTGGACATTTGATTTAGCAGTCCATTGGTCATAACACTCGGCTATTACTGGGTTTAGGCCTATCTTCGTTTGTGCTAGTCTCCGTAGACGTATCTGTGCTTGCGTCATCCAAGTTCTACCCGCGATAAACATCGTGAAGTTATAAAATGTTACACTAGTTGGGCAAGCCCAGAAGAAGATGGCGGGACGAGCTAGGCTCCTTAAGGCCACATGGACTACTGCAGCTCACAACCGAGAGGAATGGAGGAAGGAGAGGGAGGCCTTTGCCCCGCAGTGGGACGACCATGGCTGAAATAATAATAATAAATAGTTTGAAGTTTACGTACTCCCTATGACATAGGACAATCACATATGTGACGTAGCACTGAACACAGGCACTGGACTATCTTGACACAACTATGCACACTTTCTAACACAAACAAATAAATAAACAAACAAAAAGCCGCAATATTTGCTCCCACAGAGTTAAATAGCGTAATGGTTGTTACAGCCAGCCGGCTGGCTCCCTTCCGCGGCTTATTTAGATAGTGTCGCTCAACGTTCGCCTCTTTGAAGATTTACGGACGTTACAATTGCTGCAAATGAATGTTGTTGTTTGGGAATATACTGTCTTTTTATATAGGGTTGTATGGACAGATGCGAGAAGACAAAAGACGGTACTGTAACCAAGAAGTGCTTTTTCTTATTTATTTCTTATTGCTTATTCTTCTTATTTCTTTCTCGGTGCTTATGCTTCTTCTTGCTTCCTTGCGTTTTGAACCACTAGAATTATATAATGTGAAAGTGCGGGTTTAAATCCTGCAGAAATTGTGAAATGTTGTTAAAAAATTAAAAATAAAGCATGCTGTATAGAGAAGCAGAAGTTTGGTTTATCTGTGTCATGTTCTATTTCTGATGCGGACTTCTTTAATAAAAAAATGCATGAACCAACCAACTGCGCCCCAATTGATATAATAATGTATGGAGTAACAGGAAAAATATCTGAAAAAGCCCCACGTAATCCGGCAAAAACATTCCTCTTCGGGACAGTTTGATATCCGTATCTCAATAAATACTGCTAGCACTCGAGATAGGCGACTTAGCAAAGATTACAAAGATTGATTAATGTATTTACACTTCCGAGCCCATCCAGAATAAAAGAATCTGGAACCACTCTAACTTTTTAATGTGATTGGCTGAGAGATTCCAAGCTAGTCGGCTAAAGGCTGCGTTTTTCTACTCTTGAAAAAAGGGTATTAGTAAGTTAGTAAGGGTTTGGTATACAACAAATTAATATATGTAAACTTAGTTCAATAAAAAGCAATACCGCACACACAATACGCGTATAATCCTCAAACGGATACGCCTGTGTTCTTTTTCGTGAAAAGACTCATTACCCATAATTATTTTATTATTCATCTTATGTCCCATGTAGGTGGTCAGCTATAGCCATTCACCGGGTTAATCTTTCGACTCACTTTAGACGGGTAGATTTAGATTACATGAAATTCTCAAAGAACTGAAAAAACGTGAACCAACATTTTTAAAACAGCACTGCTTTAAATAAACCTAACCGCTTCCAAGAAAACACCAACCGGAGATCACAAATCGTCGGTAAGCACACAACATATTGCTGATCTCTGGCTTCTCGACAAGGGATGCTAAATGCAATGTTCGTGAAACGCAAACGTACGATTTAAACACTTACAAGAGCCGAAGCCGAGTGCGGGTTGCATTTTATTTATTTCGCCGCCGCTCTTCCGACACTCATTTCAGATAGCGCCATTCACATGTCTGCCGCGTTTACCGGTGAACCTCTAGTAGGGCTTCTACATCAGCGCTTGGTGAGAAGATTAATAATCTATCATTTTATTTACCTTTAGTTTTAGATAACCTCGCGGTATCGCTAGCCTATTGCTTGTAATTATTATTATGAGCCTCTTATATCCTACTGCAGGGCAAAGGCCTCCCTACTCTCTTTCCATGTGTCTCTGTTAAGGGCTGCCAACGTCCAGTCCTCCATAAAGGAGTTCAGTTCATCTTCTCATTGCTTGTAATGTGTCTGTATAAACTTCAAATTAATTTAAGCCTGAAGTAAGTACCGACTGTTTATTACATTTGTTGCTCACTTTCCATTTTCACACATCACAAATAATAGCTTTATAAATGCAATAGAGTGTGTGGTTTGTCCTTCATTTACGCAGTGAAATTCCTGGTAGACAAAGTTTAGGACAGGGGCCTAAGTTTCTACTTTTCACAGTTGTTTGGCTTAATCCTGTAAGATACACCACGGGACAGAAGTCGTAAGTAGCTTGAAAAAACGCCCCTTTAAAAGCCCCACAATACAAATAATAAATCTAAAGGAAAATCTCGCGCAAAATAAATATATAAGAGCATACTCAACACTATATTACAAAAATCTGAAGCAAGTACCAGTACGTCTGTAATGTAAATACATTAACAAACCTACTATTCCTGATGCGACCGCTAGGACTGAAGTCATTATAATCATAGTATATTCCTCCATTTATATTGAAGATCAATGAAAAGGCAGAATTGAAGTCTGGTGGCCCGAAGCTTCGACGACTGTAGAAGATGATGACAATGTTATAAAAATAGCCTCCATTGTGAACATTGTATTTAATGCAGTTTTTATTATCAACTGGCTTTTCCCTAGCTGAAGAAGAAAAGGCGTATTATAGATGAAATTAACACTGGTACAGGCGAAGTATTTATAGCAAAAAAAGAATATTCAGTAGATTTTGATTATTGGTGACTCAAAATTACAAGGTTTTTTTTTTCTTCTTGTGGCAATTGAGTCGGGCTTCCAACTATTCTGCCAGATTCGAGTTAAGACTGCAACGTTTGCAGTTAGACATTTTTGTGGGTCTATTTTTATTTAATCGTTATTAAAGCCTAAAGAGCTACAATTTAATATTATTTTGTCTGATAAATTTAGAGAGAGTTTTAATAATAGAAGGACAGAAATTACAAGTTGGTAACTTACATGTTATGACAACTCATGTCAAAATATGAGTTTTTAATATTTTGACGTGCTTTTATTTTCCTATAAAGCCTAGAATACACGATGTGAAATTTATTGGTTTGTTATTCAATAAATTTTTCGAATTTGAAGAGATTTTGTTCTTTTTTTTAAATACTGGCTGCATTTTTACTTTGAATGGCAATGCTCTATTTTTGGCCAAAAATGAAGCAGTCATTATTGTTCCAGAATTAAATACGAGACCAATATTGTAAAAAATATTTTGGATATTCAGATTTTCCTGTGATCCATTCTACCATAGATTCTACAATACAGCTATTGATGGATTGATGAGAGAGTATGACAGGCTGGCTCCATATTGTGTCCTTGTTTTCCACGAAAATAATAATTGAGAGTTACATTCGATTAAAATTTGAAATTTGTAGTTCATTTATCAGAGTAATTTCTTGTGAAAACCTTATTTTTTCATGTTATTAATAAGTCAGTCTCGCCGATGATTTTCAATTCTTTTTCTTTGTGCCGAAATAAGTTTACTGTAGAAGCAAGTAATGCATTGCTGTAGGGATTGGTCAGTCAAAAAGGAATGATAGCGAGCCTTGAACTATGATATTTTCGTGTATAATAGCGTCTACTACTGTAATTTCTTCCTTCCTTCAACATTTTCCTTAATATTGTGCTACAGAAACTTCTAAAGGCCACTGGACAACCAAAACAAACCATTTTTCGAGAAGACCCTTACAATTTGCAAAGGTTGGCATTATGTATTATCGTTCATTCGAATTCGCCCACGAAAATAGCATCTAGGACCTTGCTTTTATAATCAAACCACGTGTAAAAAGGTCGCATAGCTTAAGCCTATCACGGTAGTCCTGTACTAAGGTTTAACTGAAAAAGAAGGTCTAACGACATAGAGGTCCGTTTGCGCGAAACGTGTCTATTATAACTACGGAGCTCAACCTTCAGGGAATCATGAGTCCCCTTTTAATTTCAAAGAGAAATCGAAACCTGTATATGCTGTCGGCCTTCGATTCAACAAATCTTTATGCCATCAAAATAACATTGCGTTACTCTTAAAAACAGTGTCCTAAGACCCATTTTCGTTTACAAATGAGTTTCGGAACGGTACGTTTGGTTTGTTTGAGGTCACTCAATGGAAATACGTGATATAATTCGCGTTTTGCATGGAAATTTTGTTAGAGGTTCGTGTATTATGTAGATGTTTGTTTTTCATCGTTTTTTTTGTCGTCCATTAGCCGTGCAATGCGGGTTTGTCTGTCCAGTGGTCCAGCTACAATCTGCCTTTGGACGCGACCCGATTTTATCGTGATTGTAAATGGGATGTGAATATGAGGATCTGTCTCATAAAAATATTGGCTATCTTACCAATCAATCTATGTATATTGTCGAAGTAAATATTTTTATTCTTCGGAGTTCTTGGTAAGTATGTCATCCATAACAATTCAGTAATGCCGACAATATAAGTGTTTTAGAAAGTTAAATTATAGTTTGATCTTTTGGATTTGATTATCACGTAGTGTTTTTTACATCCATTACAAAGGACCTATATTTCTATATACCCTTTTGCAGACATCCGAGACTCGTAACAAATATCTGCGGATCACACAAAAATGCGTCCCACGCGGGATCAACCCTTTTCGTAAAAGTTACTTCTAAACAGGGATATCATTTATAACCTACCTTTTCAAATTATTTAATTTAAAGCTAAGCTATTGAGCTAAATAACTCATAAAATACTATTTTTCTTATGTCTAGCACTAATCGGATTTGCCAATTTTAGTTATCCACCATATTTGACTGCCTAGTTGGTCAAGTGATTGGTCTAGAATCTGGGCTCGAATCCCGGGTCGGGTAAAGTGTTACTTGGTTTTTCATTAGGTAATTTCATCATCAGTAGCAGCACGGAGTCTGGATTTGTGTCCGGTTGATGGCAATAGGCCCGCCTCCTATTACATTGGGACCTATAACATAACTGCGGAATATGGGTATACTATACCTCTGCCTACCCCTTCGGGATATTAATTGTGCCATAAGAGTCAGTTTCTTATATGCATTTTAAAGCAATTAATGTCATGCAAAAGCACCCAGACTTAGGAGAAATCTTTGGGCCACTTTATCTTATTGACATCTTTTACTTTTAAAGTACAGTATGCCACGAAGTTTTTTCCATAATTAATAACATCAATACCATAATTAGCCACCCGCCAGGACTGAATGATTGATTGAGGGTTCCGTCGGCAACTAAATGAGTCTAGGAGGCCACTTAATTACTAATCACCTGTCCCTAACCATCGCCAGTGTCTATCTACTTAATTGCGTACATTCGTTAAGAGAGAAGGAAGGCTTTTCGCTTAGGATGTTGTTAGAAATTGATTTTGTGATGCGACTTTTGGTGTTGTGTCAATTAATGATTTAATTGTCGATGAAACAAATGTGTGGATGGAAGACTTTAAAAGTACTGTCTTATATAGAACTCTCTTTTCTGAAGCATTTTTCTTTTATAATAATAATAATAATAATATCCTTTATTTGCTCAGAAAGTAGGTACATACATAAAGATGTTAACTAAGAATATAATTGATCCTTGTACAATCTGCCTTAAGTATGGCATGCAAATATTATTTGAATTTAAATGTTTTATAAATGTCAAGTTAGATCAAACTAAGTATATAAATCAATTTTGTTGGTAAACATGTCAATTAATAATTTAATTAATTTATGGATCGTTGCCTATTTTAATATTTTTTAGGGACTTGAATCTTTGAGTTGCGATGCTAATTCTGTTTTGAAATGGAACTTATAGATGTGCACTTTTTTAAACTAGGCACAATTCCAAAATCCTGGTATGGGTCATTCTTTCAGGCGAAATTGATGGTTTTTATTAAAAATTGTCTATATAATTAGTGCTTCAGTTGAGGTTCAAAATATCCGCTTATCCGCTTCCGTTAATCAATAATCTTAAGCTGTTAAGCTTATTCCACTTCACACATTTATTCCCAAAAGGTAAGCAGATAGAAATGTGTATCTAAAGTCGGCAATTATGGTTATATTAAGTAACTTACATTTCTATAGGTCCTATATTTATTTGTAAGCGCCACCTCAAAAAGTTAATGAGACTTTACAAACAAATAGTCTATAATCTATATAATCACTTTTTCTATCTTTGATTTGACCTTAGAAATCTCGCTAAGCAGTCACGTTCACAAAATAAGGTTGTTTACCTATTTCTTCAACAACGAAAGCCAAGCCATTATATTAGTTTTCCAGAATTAAGGAGAAATAATGTAATAATCTTGTACGATAACATAGGGGATGTTTTCGTATTTCATTTGTTTATAGAGTGCTAACAAAACATTATTTCTGGGAATAATTTTTATATAGATTGGGGACACTGTACAGCAATCGCTTATCACAATAGCAGCCACGCTATACAAATACCTTTATTAATGTGAAAGTACAATCAAAAGTATTTATCCGCTATTTATTGATCTTACTAGGAATGCTAACAGTATACCCCTAAGTTGGTTCAGGAATTTCTTCTCAGAGAAAGTAAATTAGAAAATATAGGCGCCGACTATTTTACGTTATTCAAAAAAAAAAGGGTTAGATCCTAAATCTAGATTATAAACTATGAATTACATGAAAGGTAGTATAGCCAATTTGAATATTTTTTTTTTTTTTTTTAAAAAAACGTCGCCCCACACTAGGAATTTCTCCTGTATCGTGGGTGCGTTTCACAAACATGAAATATCACATACACAAACACCCAGACTCGGGACAATCAAATGTGGATCGCACAAATTATTGCCCCGTGCGGGAATCGAACCCGCAACCCTTAGCGCAGCAGTCTAATCGCTTAGCCACTGCGCCAATTGGGTCGTCATCTATCAAGTCTATTTAAAATAGAGCAATTTGTACAGCGCAAAATATACAAAGCGTTGAATTCGAAACTACATTTATCACACAAACGCTAGGCATAGCCTATAATTGCTTCAGGCTGTTTCTGTATGCCTGAAGACGAACACACAGTTATACTAGTAGCCAAGCGAAAAGTGGTAACAAGGCGTTGATTTAAACCTAACCTAAAAAGCCTGTGACTTCACTGTACCTTACTCTAGTTTATGATTATTAGAAAGAATGAATTTTCTTTATACCACCATAGTAACACTTAACTTTTTTACATCATCGTTGATGTAGAGGGTACAATGTTGGCCTCATCGATAGGAGCGATATCTACCAGGCAATCTTTAGAACGTTAATTGGTAAGAAATGGTAAAGATAGTCAGTGGTGTACAGATTATAATTATAATTTATAACAGACAGATTGTGCTGATAGGTGTTTTGCGCCGTTTCTTCTACGACGACGGGCGGGCGCTTTGGGGGCTGTCTTGATGTAATTTGACGTTCAAAAAGTACTTTTATAAGTCTCTTTTGAATAAATGATTTTTTTTATCTCAATATCTAATAAAGTAGAAACGAAAGAATTTAGTGACTTATTCAAAATTATTGTATTTAAAAGCCGTTATAACATAGAATACATTTCACAATTGCTATAACATTTATTAAAGTTATAGTTGGTATAGTTTATAACCCATAAACTTTGCTTACGCGCCATTAAAAATCAGGGCACTGAACACCACTATAGAAATGGAAGTTAGTGAGATAGAAAGATATTCTTATCCAACTAAACATAATGTTTACTTGAAAAATTCTATACTTACAAGTTTTATGAGAATTTGAGATTTATGAAGTAACAACAGTTATTTCCCCTGGGTAAAGGAACCCATATAAAAACGTTGCAGGCATTTGCAACTTTTTGAACGAGACAGGTTTTCAGGTGAAATGGGAAAATGTTTTTGTATGCAAACTGAAGATAATTTTGACATTGATGCGGAGGAAAATGTTTTGGTTTCTGCGTTAGAAGCTGTGGCACCATCTTCATTATTTTGTATATATTTGTACATATAGCTTTAGATAAGTTTGAAAATGAAGAAAATAGGAGTTTCCGAAAAATTTACCGGCTACGTTCGGCATAGCGACTCCAAAAAAGGTAAATATAATTGTCAGTATTGAGTTTTCTTATGTTAGAAAGGATTTAAGAACTTTCCAGAATAAATTGCTGCAAAAAAAGATAATGGCTACTATTATAATCATATTACTGAAGATTAGGTACTTTAGTTACATATTTATCACTTTAAAAATAAAACTTAAATAACTAAACTACTAGATTACTTTACAAAAAAGTTTGCGTTCTGACAAGGATGGATATACAACATGAATTTAAAGATGATATCAAAATAACTTTAAGTAAATAATCGCAGCTCACAATCCCCTGCGACTCACTAGCTACCAGCATTTATAATAAACCAGCTAAGAGTGTAGGGTTTTCAATAATGTCGTTCCGTTACATACAATTTGTTTTTCCATTATAATAATAATGTTCTCCTGACCGAATTTCGGTCACGGTGGCCTGTCTTAAATGAGACCAGCCAACTACGCAGAAGATATATAGTGCAGTATGCGCGCTAACACAGGTGCACTGCCTATCTTACTCTCATAGTCCGATGGGACGGTAGACCGACACGACGGAGAGAAATTAGGCGCAGGACCAACGGCTTAGCGTGCCTTCCAAAGCACCGTGGGGTCTCGACATGTGATAACGGTCACCCATCACAAGACTGACTGCAGGGAGCACGGCTTAACTTCACAGATCGACTGATCTGAGCGGCAGCCCCGTGGCTACGAGCCGTCAAAAAATATAACATCATGTCAGGTACGTTGTAGGTATGTTGTACGTCCAATTTATTAGGGGGCGAGCCTCTGTCGAGGGATGCGCTGCAGAGAACACAGAATTTACGGCCCAAAAGAAAAAAGGGGTCGAACCTATTGCCTGTCATCGAGCGTAGACTTACCACAATTGGCCTCTGGATTTATTTAATGTAGCATCGTGACGTTAGTGAGGCTTTCTCGTCTGCCTACGGAACCATAAAAAGTTGCCTCATGAAAATAATATAGGGGCTTCAGTGTTCCGACTTTAAGTAAGTCAAAGAAATGGTTCGTGCTTTAAAGGATTTTCCAGAGCATTAATACGCGGACGGACTCTTGTATGGTATCCGTCCCCTTTTGTATTGTTAGACGGAGAAGAAAGAGCTAAATATTGTGGCTAGACCCTGAAATACTTGAAGGTATAAATATATTTAGCTTTCAAGAAATTATTTTCTGTCTGTAAAATAGTCTTTGGAAGTTGTGGGAAGTTTCAATCACAAATAATTCACTGAAGTGTTGTTGTTGATGTGTAATTCACTATCAATAAGTGTTTTATTATACGAAGATGAACACATTTTTTTATAAAAACTTAAAATTTTCGTGAGATTGCTTGAATTAAATTTAGACGTAAACAATAATACTTATAATCCACTTAATCCCTTGGGAACTAAAATAACGCGAACAAATAACTTAAAAAAAAAATGGATTGAACTCTCAAAGATATTTTTTAACCCTTTGGCGATATACCGTCCCCAATACGTCACCTATTGTGGACAAACATGCTTACTTAAGTACGTGATACCTAATGTTTAGGGTAAAGGACCCCCATTCATCTTGGCTTGGACCTTACTATTTGACGGACGTCCTGCGACGCGACGGTGTGACTTATTCGCAGGCAATAAGTTTTGACTGATCAAACATTCCGTCGTTATTTCCAACAGGTGGGTCTTAAAATGAACATGGACAAGACGAAAATCATGTCTAATGTTCATGTCACACTCGTACCGGTTATCGTTGGGAACGATACTCGCGAGGTGTGTGTTGCCAGGAATGACGTTATGACTCAGAGACGTGATCGTTAACGGTTAACGAGCTATGCTCGGCGTTCTAAGGGGGAGGCCATCGTTTAACAGTAGACGTCTTCCGGCTGATGACGATGATCAAATATGGACCCGACATTAACATTATAGTTTGTCTCATTTACTTTTAAAAAGGACTCACTTTTGATCTACACACACTTTCTTTAATACAATGAGTACATTTGATTTTCTATCGTGTCGAAATTATTATAAAAATAAGCTATTATACTGTGGAAATAAAATCCTAGTCAGCTTGATGGTAGCTGGACTGATTGATCAGGGCACGTCAGACGGCACTATAATTATTTAAAAAGGAATTGTTAAACGTATGATAGAGATAGGTATTTTAAAACACTATATTTGTGCCTACGTGCCTACTTTTCTTATTTATTAGATTCCTACCATGCTCCTAGGTTAGAATACCTGTTTTCTGGAAAAAATAAACTACTATATCCAGCTGTTTTCAGCGCATTATGACAAAACACATTTTAAACTAATTTGAAATTAAAAGTACGCGACAGATGTTGACAACGTTCAGGTGGGTTTAACTGGACATTAGATGGCACTGTTTTAGCATTGTTTAAAGCAGTTACGGGCAATTAAGACTAATTTCCCCGAGGGGCTAGTCAGAGACACAGACTCACAGATTGGTATTCACCTAGGACTTTGAAACCGATGCCTTGAACAAATATGATACGTACACGTAGGTACTGGTAGTATTTAAGGTTGATACCAAATAAATAAGTAGTAGTAGTCTCCTAATACAGGCTTTATTAGCTTAAAAGGAGACTCCATACACTAGAAGTTAAGCCAACTTGTTTGATCTTCGTATCGTATGGTTGATGAACAACCTGGTGTCAGAGTTTAAACCGCCTGTAGGCCACTGACATGGCTTTACACACCGTTAAACATCTCTCAGGTTTGCCGGTTTCCTCACGATGTCTTCCCTCACCGTTTTAGCAACGGATAACAAATTTATAATACGCACATGAATTCGAAAAGACATTGGTGCGTGCCGAGGTTGAACTTGCGACCTTTGACTTGGCAGTCCTACAGTCAAACAAATCGGCTATCAGTGCTTATTACTTGTAATATTAATAAACTATTTACATGTTCATAAACTATTTTCATTTTTAAGTAGTACAGTAAATTTCCTGTTTTCAGATCGTATGAGTTAATAGTCAAATGTAATCAAGTCATGCTGTAGTGTAGAAATTGGTCAGTCAACAAGGATGGTAACGAGTTTGGCCGTCCAGGGTACGTCGGACGTACTTACTTAGGTACCTAGCTATGTCCTTCGTGGAGACTGTCTACTCGCCTTCTCTCTCAGCCTTTGTATCGGCCATGTTAGTTTACTAGCGTGTGACGTAAATGAAAATTACTGCTACATTTATTAAACGCCAAGAAAAATATAAATTACTAGCTGAAAATATTGCACCAGCAGTTTCTACAGCATATTTCAAAAGTATAATAACATTTAACTAGCAATGCATAATGAGCATAATTAATTAAGTTTCAGAGTTAAATTTAACAGCTTTTTATATAATACGTTCTTTAATAAATCCCGAGACAGTTAACTAAGTAACGCATAAGTTAACCGTGTTATCTAACATTAAACGTGTAGTTAAACTGCGTTTAACTGTGCTTTGTACATTATTTTAAGTTATTAGAGCATTAGGTTAACTAATGTTTTAGCTATGTGAAGGTAATAAATGAAACTGTATCTACTTAGAGGAGTGAGTTTGTGTTTTTACATGTGTAAAATTGTAGTGGTTTATTTGTGGTGGCCCCATTGTTTGTAAAAGCGTTGGGGCAAACATCTGCCGATTATACAAATGTTTATCCTGGGCAGGAAACGAATCCACAACCTTTAGCGCAGCAGTCAAATCGCTTAGCTACTGCGTCAATCAGTTCGTCATTTGTAAGCACAAGGTTAGGAGTGTTCTCACATAACTTGTACTTATCTGGACTTCGAATAAAACCTTGACCCCTGAGTTTGTTTCGGCATTTCTTCTCAGAGGTAGTTAATTAGGAACAACTGACGCCGTCATTAAAAAAAAATTGACATGTAAAAGTGTTTCCTGTAAACCTATTGGCAAAATAAAAATAATTAATTAACGTACAATTGTAATTGTTATAACAAAATTTGACTTATTTACGGACAACGTCCAAATTATACAAGCTGAGTCATGTAAACTTAACTCTAGGACCCGAAACCTCCATTAGGTCTTAACCAAATCAATATACTGTAATTAACACGAACGTAATTAAATCCTTTGATCGCTTTGAAGTAGCCGTTGTCAAAACGTTACTGTTTGCCCTTTATGCTCACGTCTGAAATAGGATACGGTCGGAAGTGACGTCATAGTAAGTTGTGCCTACCTTTAGGACCACATATACGGTTCAATCTATCATAACAATCCATCGCATCAGACTGATCGTGACTTTGGATCGCACGTGTATGTCAGTATCGTAAACGACTTAGGTACTACATCGCAGTTCGTATAATTTTTTTACGAGGCGAAGTCAAACGCATTGCTAAAAACTGATTACTAAACGCCAGAACGGCAGGACCGATACGAAATCGATTTTGAACACCATTGCGTTTCTACCGTAAGTCATGACATTCCAAAAATGAAACACAACGATTTCTCTTCCTTATAGGTGTATTTTGTATGCGCGGTTTAAGGATTCAATGGTATATAATGTGGAAAGTACGGACACATGAACTTGTGTGGTATTTGCCCCATAAATGGGAGGTTCGACAGATATTACCCAAGTGGGACTTTTAATGAGCTGTACAGTTTCTGTAAAGAAGAACCCTTCTGCCTAATCATCATCATCACAGTCTATAGCAGTCCACTGCTGGATAAAGGTCTCCCCTAGGATACGCCATAAGGGCCGCTCTCCCGTTTTCTGTCTAATAAAATGACATGTAAGTATATGCATCAATGATGAGGATGAGCGAATGAGGCAAATATGAAACTCTTTGTGTTAAAAGTATTAATCAGTAAAGTCACAAAATAACTAGAATGGGCAGGATAGACCATACCAGTAACCCTTAACGGGCACGACGGATACGAAATTGATTTTGGAAACCATTTAAAACATAGCGTTTCTACCGTAAGTCAAAACATTCCCAAATTGAAACAAAACAACGATTTCTCTTCCATAAAGGTGTCTTTTGTGTGCGCGGCCCAAAGATTCATTTGTAAACAGTGCGCACGGATTGTTTCAGTTGTCCGTCCGTTCGTCCCTCCACCTGACCGCTTCCTAATTCCGGACAAAGATGCTGTAGGCTAGGTGTTTCGGATGAGGCATTGCGTTGGTTATTTAATTGAATATTTAGTGTTCAGTTTTTCTTTTATCGTTCGTCGTCTTGTGTATAAGCCTGAGTTTTAAAGGTATTATTATTTCTGTATATAAAACTAATATGCGGTTTTGCAGGAATACAACTTAAGATCTTAATGTAGAAATTTTAACAATGTGTCAATGTTCCCTTGCGTTGGAAAAATGTAAAAATCATGTCTTTCCGCAAATTATTTCTAGACAATGTAGCTGTACAGGACTGTTTTTAAATAGGTTAACATTGCAGTAATAATTAGCATAATCATATCGAATTGCTTCATCTCGGTAGATACCTTAAATGACTCTAAAATAAATGATGCCCTGTCCATTAAAATCAATTCATGGTTTCTTGTAAATTGCCTGTGTACATGTTTACATGTACACATAAAAGTCATTATACGGGGATTTTCGGGAACAATGGATTAAGAATTCATAAAAAGCTAAACCCTGTGGCTTGTCGTGAATTAAACTGTCGGGTGTTGACCAACCGTTTATATTAAATACATAGTTATTTCTATTTTTATTTTACATATTTGCATATTTTATTTTACATTTCTATTATTAAGTGCGTCAGGAATGTTCGCGGAGACGCAAGTAGATGGTTTCCACGCCATCATGCGTAAGAGAGCAAGTTCAATAATGCAGCGAATGCGCGACAGCACCAACAGCCTCCTAGCTATCGTATTAGAGCGGGCTGATAGCCCAATATTGCGGCATTGGACTGAGAGGCATGTCCGCATGTCAGACCTCTTTACTATGCCTCAAAGTAGTTAAGTCTGATGCCTATAAATATTATTATTGATCTCAATTGGAATGTGTTTTTGTTTTAATATTTTATTTTATTCAATTTTATTATGTAATTAGATTTAGATTTATGTTTTGTAACTAAATATGGAGTTTCTACGAAATAAACGATTATTATTATTTTTTTTTATTTTACATACATATTTATGACTGCCTTGTTAGTATGAGCGCGACTGCTGAGCACGAGGGTTTGGTTCGGGTCGGGTTACTGGGATTTTTTCCATTAAGTAATTCTCAGTAGCAACACGGAGCCTGGATTTATGCCCAGTTAATGGCAATAGTCTCGCCCCCTATTACATTGCGACTTATAACATAACTGGCGAAAAGTGGGTGTACTATATGTGCAGTGCACCTCTGCCTACCCTTCAGGGATACAGGCATGATGTTATGTTACCTCTTACTTCAGAAGATTATATTTTATGGAATACTTTTCATCAACAAGCATGTTTGATGGAGATTATAAGTACATTTAGTTGTGTCAAAACCTTAGGCGAACCTATGAAATTTTGAAAAAGTTATTAGACTTAAATTGTGGCTTACTAATGTCATTGTAAAGTCAAAAATTTGTTGTTGTTTCTCAGAATTAAAGTAGGTATTCTATGCTGTAGATTTAAAATTATTTACAAGAAATACATTTCATTTTCATTGGAATCCTTTGAACAAAATCCAAGAAAGTGCTTGAAATATTGAAACTGTCTGAATTAGAATTCTAGATGCACAAATGTGACTGATAGAATTTCTTCAACACTGGAATTTTAAGATATGAATTCATGAAAATATATCTTACATCGTATTATCCCAAGGGGGAATAAGAATAAGATTTCTTTACGTTATAGGCAAAGTACGAGATTATGTAACTGGTATAGGCCCGATGAATAGCCGTAGGATTGCCACGAATACATGAAAGTTGAGTTTGCAATTTAGTAGAGACTGCCCCCCGTTAGCAAAATTTAGTTGAAAGACAGAAAATGTCAATGTCAAAATATATTTTTTTATAACCTGGCCTCACACTAGGAATTTCTCCTGTATCGTGGGTGCGTTTCGTGTTGTGATAAACATCTGCGGATCGCATAAAATTTTGACCCTTGCGGGAATCGTATCTGCATCCCTTAGCGGAGCAGTCCAACTGTTTGGTCCTACTTGGTATACAAAAGCTATGGTTCGGCCACTGCGTTATAGAACCTACGTACTTATCCAAAAAGTGTGTTTATTACTAATTGTATTGTTTTTGTATGATGTAGATAGATCTAATTTTTTTGTACTAGTGTTTTATAACAATCTACGCAAACGAAATCGCGGGCATCAGCTAGTACCAAAATAAACCCGTCATTTCAACGTGTTCATTTACACCAATCTCTACACCATTTAATTGAGCGCCCGTTGCCATAGCAACATGCATCTCAGCACGATCACCTAATTTATCTTCTCCGTTGATAAGCCTACTTACCTCGCTTATCTCGGAGTCATTATACTCTGTGATCATCTCTCCCCTTTATCCCCTTGCCTTTGAGTTGCACCCCTTATAGTTCGCTTCGTCTTAGTAACACCCTCGCACTTTGTACTTTGAGAAAGAAATGATAATTATAATTTGACGCCTCAGAAGCAGGCTTTAATTATGTCTCCAGTTGGTACTTGTCATGCTTTACTTTGATGGCTTCTTATTCGCATTGATTACGTTTGACGGGATTTTAGCGCATTTCTATTTTAGGAGATAGATATTTTTGGCAATGTAGGTTTGTTCCTAAAATAGAAGTGAGACTTTAGATTTATTTACATTATGATTTCATTCTTACCTTTATAAAATTACTAGACTTAAAGCATATTTTAGTTTACCCAATTAATGTAATTAGTGTAGGCCTATTTCCAAGATCGAAATTAGACTTTTTAGATCGAACGGACCCCAACATGGTGAGTAAGGACTATACCGTTAGTGCCTAAGCGATTGGACTGCTGCACTAGAGGTTGCGGGTTCTATTCCCGCACGAGATAAAAAATTGTGTGATCCGCAGATGTTTGTCCCAAGTCTGGGTGTTTGTGAATAATATTTTATGTTTGTAAAACGCACCCACGATACAGGAGAAATTCCTAGTATGCTGTGACTTTAAAAAAATGATTTTATGGTATACTAGATGATCTGGAAATACCATTAAATGAGTAATTTCGTTTTTCCACCGCAACACAAGTACACAAAGCTTATTAAACATAAATATGAACACATAAACTGATTACATGAATTATTTATTGGGAAATAAATTGAAAAGCACAGACTATGTACAGTCGAATACATAAATGTGTAATCAAGTAGGTACACGTACCGACATCAATATGTAAACTCCTTATGTGGGGCGAAAAAATTTTAAATATTTATGACACTGTCTATACGTTGATTACATATTCCTCTTTGAACAAACGTGGATACGTACTTGTTTACCGTGATATAATTTTTATTATAGCCTGAATTATAGCTACGGTTTTTGTAAGGAATCGTAAATCATGGAGTTGTAGAAAGGAGAATGTAACAAAAACCTTTTGACGACGACTGCCTGGATGTTCTAGAGGTCGGTAAACGCGACCACTGAGCAAGACGGCTTGGGTTCGAATCCTGGGTCGGGCAAAGTTTCATTGGTTTTTCCCATTAGGTCATTCTCAGTAGCAGTATTCCAAGGCCTTTGTTCAACAGTGGACGTATTCCGGCTGATGTTGATGAATTCTTAGTAGCAGCATAGAGTCTGAATTTGTGCCCGATAATGGCAACAAGCTCACCTCGAATTCCATTGGGACCTACATAACTTGCGAAATGTGGGTGTACTATAGGTACACCTCTGTTTATTCCTACGGGAATACAGGCGCGATGTTATGCAACCTTTTGACTGCAGGCAAACGATAGGACCGGGATAGGCTGAGAGATGAAATGGTGATGTACGATGAACTAGTGTGGCGTCGAACAAAAAGTTGAAAGTTGAATATTCTAATAATATAAGAAATGGGATCATAAGTTTTACGACTGCACATAATTACGCAAAGTCATAGTTTATGTCACAGACAAAAAAAGGTCCCATGGAATGCACGGTAGCAAAACTGCGGGTAAAAACTAGTATACAATATGTAAGATTACAAACCGTCATAATCTATCTATACAACAATAAACAAGTGGTGTGTAATTTATCTATATTATGTCATCATCATCATCAGCCAAAAAACGTCCACTGTTGAACATAGGCCTCCTCGTTTAAACGGGGGGTGTTGCCATAATCCCCACGCTTGGCAAGCGGCTTGGGGATCGCAGTATTGGTGGTGGAGTTACAGAACAGAAGACGCTGCTGCCCATCTACTGAATTTTCCCTTAGTCGCCTCTTACGACACCCACGGGAGGAAAGGGGGTGGTCAATTCTAGGCCGGATACCACACGGTCAATATATATTTAGAAATATATAAGTATGTTTATCAGTCGTCCGGTTGCCATAATACAGGCTCTGTCTTAATGTTTGGGGGATCAGATGATCGTGTGCGAGCTGTCCCAAGAAATTTAAAAAAAAAGTGAATTGATGCTCATTTTATCTCAATCCAATTTCATTGTAATAAATCGATTACAAAAACTTAATCGATAAGGAATTCCGATAAACTCTAGCGAGCTAGGACGACTACAATTAGTTATATCATTTATCTAACTTCGCCATAAATTAGTAGCAAGCCGGCCTTAATGGGTCTTGATTAATTCTGTAATTCGCAAAAACACTTTTGGACCTAGATCCTAGCTATAAAGGCGAATGGACCTCTGTTTCAATCTATAGGGCTTACTTGAGGAATGAAAATGATTCCCCTAATTGTGGTCGATCCATTACAGAGTGTAATCGATTTGGTAATTCTGAAATCATTTGTTACAATGCGAACGGAAAACAAATGTGACCTTGTGACCAAATGGCGCATTGGCTAAATGATTAAGAACTACTTCCGATCAACACGAAGGAGTCTTTACATTTATTTACAACACATTACAATTATATACATATACACATTTAAATTCTACCAACTTTAAAACTATTTACAACTTAAATATAAAATTAAAAAGCATCAAAGTATTCTTCCTCATCGTTGTCAAAAGGTAACGTGCCGAGTAGACTGGCAGCATTGCCACGTTTATTGGCAATGCTGATTTTCGATACTTTGATCTTTTTAATTTTATATTTAAGTTGTAAATTGAACTACTTATGTTTCGTTAGCGCGATTGTAGGTACGATGTGAATGAATTTGCTAACTTCTACCTACAGCTTGGGAATACAGGCGTTATGACTTACATTCATAACAAAAGAGCTTAATTTCTTAAAGAGGTCGGCGCGTACAGTAAACCTACATTTCGCCCGTTATAGGTTCTGCCCTCTTACCATGAACTCTTAAAGCAGGACAGTTTAAGATGTGAAAGCGAGACGCCGCATTATACTGCACGTAGCGGCTGACCCTGTAATCGATCACAGGACTGCACGCTACAATTACTAGACCAAAACCGATATCTGTATACAGTCAGGATCAAACTTGACTATAGCACGATCAAATGACGTATCACTTTCAAACTCTGCAGAACGTATCTGCAACACAGTCGGGTAACAACAAACTAAGCTAGAATTTATGCAGTGCCATCAATAAACAAATGTTCTAAGCTTGCAAGTCCATTGTTATGTGATCGTGTATCAGGAACTTTTAGACTGATTCATATAAAAGTCACTTGAAAGTCAAGTGCCATGTGGTATCCGGCCTAGAATTGATCTCCCCCTTTCCTCCCGTAAGAGGCGACTAAGGGAAAATCCAGAAGATGGACATCAGCGTCTTCTGTGACATGACCACCAACACTGCGATCCCCAAGCCGCTTGCCAAGCGTGGGGATTATGGCAACCCCCACCCCTTTCTAAAAGGGGGAGGCCTTTGTTCAACAATGGACGTCTTCCGGCTGATGATGATGATGATGAATATGAAGTGGATAGTGCAGTTATTACTTTCTAGTCTTCATAAGTCTTTGCCATGCCAATGTGCTGCTATGATTTTCTTTTGTGATTGAATTTCGGATTGCAGAACAATCACATTTTAATTTGTATTTGTAGGTCCTTTCTATCTTTATTCATTTGTCGGTTTCTGATGGTTATCATATGGCTTACGAGAGTTACAATGCAGGGGACATGACCTATTAAAAACAACAAAGTACTAGATAGGCTTTTTTTATTATAGGTATGTACCTTAGTGTTCTAATTCACCTACACGGCTTTGTGCATTATCTTTGTGTCGTACCTAATATAGAAGAAGATCATAAGTGCAACATGTTTGATACAGAATCGTTTAGTGGGATTGCTATCATCAATTGTGATCGCGTACTTTAGTCATTGCGCCGCTCAACACACTTTCCAAGTAATATGTTGGCCAGACTATTGCCATTTATGGGGCCCATATCGAAATCGACACCTCTTAGATACGTCACACTTGACAGAAAACAATTGGAATTCTAATCAGTCTTTACGGAAATATCAAACCCTTTCCCGATAAACGGCGATAAAATTTCTTTGAACGAAATACCTTTTGACATCTCTTATCTTTGACATGCACACGATAATGAAAGGTTTATACGTGTAAAATTGACAACTTTAACTATTGATACTATACTATTAATCAATTATTCAAATTGGCAATTTTTTCTTAACTTTGGCTAATGTTTTTGTTTCTTATGACTTGCACCACGGACGATGAAGGCGGAAACCGCACGAGGCGAGAGCGGCGCCGGCCGTCCGCTGCATCCGTCCCTACACACCTCGGCCGTGAAACTATGGAGATATACCCGAGCACCATTGTCGTCGACTGTACAATGCACTGACGTTTCAAGTACAACTCACTTTTTGTTCTTAAATGTACGGAGTTTGCATCCTTACTTAACATTTTTGATTTGAAATTGAATTCTAAATCCTTGTCCGTCCGTTTTTAATTACTTATTATTACTATTTACGTTATTTCGACGAACTTACAGACTCGGTCATGACACTTTGGAGATATAACCCGAGCACCATTGTCGTCGACTGTACAATGCACTGACGTTTCAAGTACAACACACTTTTTGTTCTTAAATGTACGGTGTTTGCATCTTTACTTAACATTTTTGATTCGAAATTGAGTTCTAAATCCCTGTCCACCCATTTTTTATTACATTACTTACATATATTATTTGCGTTATTTCGACTTCAACGAAGCTTCAGGCTCGGTCATGACACAACGGAGATACACCCCGATCACCATTGTCGACGCCTGTACAATGGTTGAACAAATCTTGAAAACTCAATTTTATCCTAACTAACTAACTTTTAACCGTCGCATCAAAATGAAACTTTGTGTGTGTATGTAATTTGGATGGTAATACAATAATAACTTTCAACTATAGAGGTTCATTAAAACTGCGAAACTTCTGCCAGTTCATATGCACTACCATGCCATAATGCCTCCTCATATTTATTATTTTACGTTTTTTGACACCACACTATAAATATTTTAGCCATTAGAACTGTTTGTAGAAATTGTTAAATGTCTACAACTTCGTAGACATTTAACAACTGAGACATCTCAAAATAAAACCATTTCAAAAATACCTTCCTATATTTAAAAATCTAAATATTTATAAGTGGAAAGTCTTTTACAAACAACATCGTGTACCACTTATAGCAATGTTTGACACTGTCAGAAACAATTCCTTCGTAAAAATACTCTGTCTCACCGTTAACGTAAATCTTGAGAGAATACATAAGCGTTACCAGTTATGACGTGGTTCAGGAGGGCAGCCACTTGATAAGAACGGTAGCCAGTGACGAATGGAGCGATTTGCTGAGCGATTTATGTCATTTTGTAAATGGCAATTGGCTCGCCACTATTAGGCTGAGGCTGCACTACGATTGAACCGCCGCGTTAACCGCTTGACAAGGTATCTAATACAAACAGTTGCGCGGATTAAAACCGCAAATGCGGCTGTTTGTATTAATTTCCTTGAGTCATAAAATCATGCGGTTAAAAACCGCGGCGGTTTAACCGTAGTGTAGCCTCTGCCTTAGGTATGTGAATCCTATTTCTTAGTAAAATTATAAATGTGAATGTTTACGTTCGTGAGTTTAATATTTTTTAGTCAGTTATGCAAAACGGTTGTAGGGATTTGGGTAAAATTTAGCACACAGTTTATTACTCGGATCAGCACGAGCAGCACGCTACTTTTTATCCTGTAAAAGTCACGGTGAAATTTTTCTGCTTTTCATTTGTGAAGGTGTGATGTATGAAAATGCATTGACGCGGTCTTTGATGTGCTTGAATTTAAACATACTATAACACCGGAATTGCAAAACCAATGCACAAATGCACATGGATTATAATATTATTATTTTCTAAGTCGGCGAGTAAAAACAGCAACATGAAAATTCTAATACAATATTATTAGCCGCCATATCAGTCATGATAACTTTTAATATTAAAACCACAAGCCATATTGCAGCTTTCGCACAAAAGCGATAATTGCATTTTAGATTAATTAATTTATTTCTATAATTTATTTCTATAATTTAATATAACAAGGTTTCATCTAAAATGGCTAAAATTAATTAATTAAATAATTAGTTGGGGAAAACAAAACATTCGTTGGTATGTTCATATAATCACTAAGCACTGACTAGGGATTACACAGAAATAATGCGCTTTGAAGCTTCATGTTTTGGTTGATTATTTTTGCCATATTGTTGATTAGATTAGTCAGTAGTTTGGCAATGGGTTAGATAACTGCCAAGGGATTCTAGACAAGTGGCAAAATTCTAGACGAATAGAAATTGAATAGAAAGATTTTATGGGAAATATGTCACAGATTACATAGTCTAAGCATACCTACGAGTATTATATGTCTAAAAGTAAAAGAGTATATTTCATTTTTATACATTTATCATTTTATACGTTTTCTATTCGTTAAGCGATTTGCCACCTTGTCTAGGACCCTAGGTATCGAACTAAGATTTGAATGTCATCACTTGTAGATAGTAGTTTTATCGCAAAATGCTTAGCCTATTTGGTATTTAAAAAATGTGGTAGTTTAGATTTTTGGATGTTCGTAACTCAATCGCGCAAAAAACGGATTTAGATGTGATTTGGCACAGAGATCGTTTAAGCCTAATCTTTCGATCAAGGAGAAGATCTATTACAATTTTATACGCGGACGTCGTGAATGACTGCTGGTATTACTTTCATAAGCGCCTGAAAACGAGGTTTTAGTAGCCCCGCATTTCTCCTCATTCGACACCTTAGCAAAATCATTTTAAACTCTATTTAACACAAGCCAAGCAAAAAATCGGGGACCATAAAATGATATTTATATCACAGTGTCCGCAATCTTAACACAAACCGCGGTGATTATTCGAAATAACCGACAATTGCAAATGGAAAAAGGAATGGAATAGCAATCTATTTCAGCTTATTGCTTGTCGGGTTACCGTTTACTTTACCCGTCCCCTTTTACGCGGCGACGTGTGCAGTGACTCTTTTTTAATATCCATTACAGGTGACATTGTGCATATTAGACGATTTAAATGACGAGGTTGTAAGTCTTTATTTTTGGTTTGATTTGCTTCCAATATGTACCGTTAAGTACATCTTTTGGTTGATGTAATGGGATGAGTGCATAGAGCCTCCACGAGTGACGATACTTAAGTACGTCCCTCTCCCTGGACGGTCAACCTCGCTACCATACTTAATGACTAACCAATCTTTACTCTAAGGTATGAACTATTTCATGTGGCTATTGGCTCATGCCCATACGAAGAAGAAAAAGGCAATAGACACACATGTTATTACGTCCGTAATCTCCGAATGCGTTTTCTTTTTGGACACTCTACCCACAATTCGCCATTTATCATTAGAGCCATAAAAAGGCGGCGTTATTTAATTCTCTCAATCGAACCCGTAGTTAGCTATCGTTTTGATCGATGTTCGTTCCTTCTCTGTACGAGAAGAAGTCTTTTACCAGCGGTGGGACAGTTATAGGCTGGTATTATTAGTATAGGTGGTCTATAACCGTTTATTAGGCCTTTACAAGTACACATCATTCCTTATAGATATACTATATTGTTAACTAACAAATGCATTATAAAAGCCTGCCAAAAAACATGCATATTATCAAGCTTAAAGTTCATAATACAGTTGTTAATAGCATTTACTACCAAAAGTATCTGAACGCTAGCCTTGTAAACAGACTCCTTTTTGCACGTCAGGGGAAGCTTATTCTGTCTTAGTTGGTAACACCGTGAGGGCGGAACCAACACCTATCTATAGCCAGAGTAGCCGTCACAGTAACAGAGATCAATTACAGGACAGATAAATGTGTGGAATGGACTGGTATTTTTTTACAAATAATATTAAAATTTGCCGACTGCATCGTTGGTCTAGTGGTCGCTAAGCGCGACTGATGAGCAAGAGGTCCTGGGTTCAATCCCGGGTCGGGCAAAGTGTTACTGAGTTTTCCATTAGGTAATTATCAGTAGCAGCACGGAGTCTGGATTTGTGCCCGGTTGATGGCAATAGGCTCGCCCCCTATTACATTGGGACTTACAACATAACTGGCGAAATGTGGGTGTACTGCATGTTCACCTCTGGCTACCCCTTCGGGGAATACAGGCGTGATGTTATGTTATAATAAAATTTTGAAGGTATGCATACGATATAGTGCTCCGAGACTTTCTTTTTCGTAGAGTATATCTAGTACTGTTAGTGTGATATTATATACTTAACAATTTATATGCCAAATGACACCCCTGCCGAAGCCCTCAGTGACAAATAAAGTTCACAATAGACAGAATTATAGTTATGTCAGTGAACGCCTCGTATAGATAAACCTATAAGTATTTTGTGATTCTTACCATTTTAATAATAAAAGGTTCAAAGGTACTTTAGAAATGTCCTTTATAAACACTCAAAACAAACAGCTTTACGTTTAAAAATGCAAACATTCCAAAAAGGTTGCAGGTCTGCGTACAAAAGAATTTAATTTTAGAAATAAAGCAGACTCCACGGTTTCCTTTGTCCTATTAGTGTGTTGCAGTGTAGGAGAGTAAATCTTCGTTTTGTCATTGGTGACCGCTCGACCCGCCATCCGTTTGTCGCGGGCCAAACATTTTTACTAACGAAAGACTGAAATTTATAAGAGCCACTTAAAACACAGCTTAAAGTCGATTTAATATGTCGAGAGTTGATTTGTAGATGGGATACTTTGATGGGTATTTCAATTTATTTATTTACAAGTATATTTTACAATTCTTTACAACTTATATCTAACACAAATCAAAAACAATACCTATACACAAATATAAACAATTAAAAGCGTCATAATATTGATCTCCGTCGATGACAACTGGTAACATGCCCAAAAGACTGGCAGCATTGCCACGTTGAATGGCAATGCTGCAATTGCTTGTTGATTGTGCAAGTGCTTTGGTCAAAAAATGCACCAGCCCTTTGGTCACGTGTAGACTCGACTAAGCGGTGTGGGTTAGTAGTTTCGAAAATGTTTATCGTGTTTGTACTAATTTTGGTATGTTTGATGACATTACATACCACGTTTATGTATGTTTACGTCGATTGTTCTAGATGAATTTGGAAATGTAACTTATTCCTGTTGCACTTAGTTGTAACTACGAACACAAATGATTTAAAAGCTTTAACTTGAAACTATTCTATTAACCAATTATAAAAGAAAGAAATCTTATGTAAAAATATTTTAAAAAGACCAAGGAAGTTGTATATGGCCCTCAAAAATAGCTTTTTTATATAACACAATTGATCTTACTATTATAGATACTATTATTGATATTATAGATTCAGTTGTTTAAAAACGGCAAACTCTTCACACCATATTCCAAATACATTTCATGCAGTCATAATCAAAAGCATTTATCCTTAATCGCTCAGTTTGCAACATTAATGTATTTTAGAGAGAGACAAAGGTCTGCTACGTGCTATCAGCTATATTTACTCCTTGCTATTAGGGTCCAGCCGTACTTGTTAGCAATGATCATGTGCAATTGGCACGCTCGTTTGTAATCAGCAACAGCTGTAAGTCGGAGCGATGGCCACCGCGCGACCAGCATTATAATTCTAAGGTAGCGTCGACAAAATAAACTTAAGTTTAATTGAAAACGAATACACATTTATAGACCTCTCCCAAGTTGCGCCACAACTCTTGGGAGTAAGGCCTATGTCCAGCAGTGGACCGCGATAGGCTGAGAGATGATGATACATTCATAGTTCTAGTTATGTTCTCCAGTGGCGACCACGAACCGGAAGACGCAGCGTTGGCAGGCCTCCCACCAGGTGGACCAACGACATCGTCAGAGTTGCTGGCAACCGGTGGATGCAAATGGCAAGTTGTCGTTCATTGTGGCGTTCTACAGTGGACGTCTTTCGGCTGATGATGTGATGTGATACATTCATAGCACCACGGGTTAGGCAGAGCCTTGTGTATGGCTATCACACTTTATTAAGGTTAACCAAATGTGGAGTGTTCCGCTAAGCCTACCCTTGATATCACACTCTCCGCTGTACGGGGTGTCCTTATGTCGATAGAGGTATAATGATGTAATGTAATGTAATGAAATACTTAGTACCTATACCAACATTTCGCCAGTTACTGTGTCGTCCCAATGTAATAGGAGGCGAGCCTATTGCCATCAACCGGGCACAAATCCGGACTCCGTGCTACTATTGAGAATTACTTAATGGAAGAACTCAATAACACTGTCCGACCCGGGATTTGAGCCCAGGACCATCATGCTCAGCAGTCGCGCTTTGCGGCCACTAGACCGACAGACAGGGAAATAAAAGCGTAATTATCTATAGCTATTTTTAATTAATAATGAAACAAAAAAATAATATAACTCAATATACAAGCAAATTCTTTTAGAAATGGCATTATCTTTATTTTGTACTCGTATTTTTCTTGCGCTATTTTGTAAACATGAGATCTGTCCTGTTCAGATCTTGTAAAGTTCTAGATGTTGCTTGTTGATGATGATAGTATCATTTTATGTTAAAGACATTTTAATTTGTTATTTATATTCAGACATGTGACTGGCATGTTAATTTTGAATCCCTGAATTTGAAGGACCTAAACATATCTATATTTTTACAAGCTTTTATTTTCCACCGAAATGTGATATTTAATAATGAATAGTTTTAGAATCTAATTCTATTATGCTGTCTGTACGTTAGCGCACACGGGTATCATGTGGCCGGCATACGCCCTGCGATTGCATAAGGCACAAATTCATTAAACGTTCAAACTCTTGGGCTTGCCACAGACTAGACAATTCAGGGGATTCATGTATTGCAATTGTATGTTTCTTAAAATTGCGTGGGTGTTTTTGCCTTAGAATAAGCAAAAGTTTGTGACGTTTACCGTCATGAATTTCATCAGAATAAGCCCCAGGGTCTGTAATATTACTAAGAAAATCTTTATTTAATCAAACATTTTTTATTACATCAACAAAAGACAGTCTGACATTTTATTTATTTGGCAAGCTTTTTGAATCACGTATATTAGGCTTACCAGTCACAGTTGAGAAAAGAAGAGCAGACTAGAACACCATTATTTCACTGTCTAATATAGCCTATGGCGAAGCCACGATAACCGGAGAATCGTCGGAATACGCAGCCCAAACTAATAAAGGGCCAAGTGTTCAGTCATCTACGTTTGATTTATATTGCGAGTTGAATCTGTAGCTCCTTAAGTAGATCGTAATGTATGTAGTGTAAAGTATTAATGGTGAGTTCACAACTGTTAATTGTATGGAAATATGAGTTATTGTTCAAACTATCTGGTTGACGTAATTTTAGTTGAATTCGCTGCTATGTAGGAATGTCAGTAAAGAGCAAGTAAAGACTCGGTGCGTTTTGATCACATCACAAATGTTCTGGAAAAAGGATTGGTTGAGAGTCATGTTCTTCGTCGTATCGGCCAAATGTCACATGGAAACTGTTTATGCCGTGGTATAGAGATTGATCAGTCAACATCATGGTAGCGAAGTTGACCGTCCAGGGTGCGCCGGACGTACTTAGGTATCGTCACTCGTGGAGGCGTTGAGAGTAATTCGTGGTATGACAAATGTGATATTTATGTCTATGGAGTCGATAAGTCGGCCGTGTGGTATCTAAAGACTGGTGACAATGAGGAATGAACCCTAGTAATACAAAAAAGTGTTAATTTTCTTTGTATGCATGATTATATTAACAATCACTCCGTATCTATATAAAGTAGGAGTGCGTGTCATAGGAGAGGCCTATGTCCAGCAGTGGACGGAGATAGACTGATGATGATGATGGTATAGAGTAGGTAGTTCGC
This sequence comes from Abrostola tripartita, assembly GCA_905340225.1. Taxonomy (NCBI): domain Eukaryota; kingdom Metazoa; phylum Arthropoda; class Insecta; order Lepidoptera; family Noctuidae; genus Abrostola; species Abrostola tripartita. Next base: position 5,796,662 of record HG996510.1, on the reverse strand, counting down.
GTATATTGCGAGTGAAACCAAACCTAATTAGAAATAAGCAAAAGCTTCAAGAAAACGATTGAAATAACAAGTATTCAGTTGAATCCGTCTGCTGTAATGTTCAATTTATTAGCTACATTAAAATTTTAATGTTCAACTCGAAACAAGAAAACTTGAAAGGAAAAATACTTTTCAAAGGAATGTCATAGTTAATTTCTGCGGTTTTTCGTAGCTACGGTGATGTTAAAGCCGGGTTTATACGTAGACACTTTTTGTTGTTCTCGTTTTAGTCGTTATTTCCTACAATTTGTGGCCGATAGAAAAACTAAGAGAGTAAATCATTTTGCCAACTAAGAGCGGGTTGCTACAAACAGTTTGTTAACGTTGAGGTTACAAAAAATAACGACTTCAGAAGATGTTTAACGCACGTAAGGCATGAAGCGTTGTTTCATGGCATAAAAACCGGGTTATCAACGTTATTACGGCTGCTAGTAGAAAACAAAACTTATTTATTTTTAGAGCTGCTAGAAGAAAGCAAAATAGGTATTGCCATTTTTAACATTTACGTGTGCGTCATGTAAACCTGAAGCAATCCGCCTTAAGTGCATGCGTCAATCGCACCTTTAAGTTTTACACCCATATTTGTGCCGTGTAGGAATCGAACCAGTACCTAATCCTTCCAATCCCTTAACAGCCGCGCTATTTCGGTCAAGTTGTAGCAAATGAATAAATATCTAACTATCATAAACATGGATAATGGAGCTGGACAGGTTTTCTGACGTAGTTAGTGACCAATGATCCTTCTGTAAACGACGAAAGTTGATCGTAGTGGGATAGTTAAACGCTTATATTATAGACAGGCGGCGCAGTCTGTACCCGCCTTAAGTGTTATTTGGAAAACCACTTAAAACCCACTCTTCCTTTACAAGAACAAAGTGATAAAATATTCCGTTTAAAATAAAGTTGTAGAGTAGATTCTCAGCCTTTTATTGTTCTTATTATCATGGGAATTTTGTTTTTATTGGGCTCTTTGCGTCGCTTTGTCTTAAAAACTCCCATTCGCCTCAAAGAGGTCTCATGTTGGAACATAATTTTTGGTTATTAACTCTTTAATGGGCAAGTCTCTAGTGATTCTAATGGATGGATGAATTAGTGGAAACATGATTTATTGGGTACGGACTCTTCACGTACCAACTACGTTGGAGATGTGATACTGCACAGTTTCTTTAAACTGCTGCGCTAGGGGTTGCGGTTTCGATTCCCGCACGGGACACACATTTGTGGAACACAATTTTTTTTGTTTCGTGCCAAAATTGAGTCGAGTTTCGTGACTCATGTGTGGTATTTTATGTTTGTAAACCGTATCCACGATACAGGAGACGTTCTCTTAAAGAAAATCTCAATAACAACCATTTATACAAGGACAAGAATCTTTATACAATTCTGCGTACGCACAGATCGAAATGAAAATCTCACGTTTCACCCTCGAAAACTAAATAAATTGCCCGTCCACTTAATTTCTATTTAATTCCAGACATCAGCATACCTACATAAAAGTTTATTCTCCTTAAACAAAAGGTGTTTTCCATCCCTTGGACCTAGAATGTAGGCCGAATACAGTTTGCGTACAAACTGTAGTAATAGAATTGTCTCCTAACGATCTCCGGAGAACATTTGGATCCGACCCTTCCAATTTCCTACTTATTACTGTTTAGAATTCTGTATTATTTCAATTACCTACTTATACCAATGTAATTGGTTTCTTTAGTTCGTTTTATTAAGCTTGTTAGAAATTAGATTGGAATTAGAGCGTTCTTGCAAATGATTTGGTTAGCACAGCGTCGATTTCAGTAGATAGGCACTGTACTATATTCCTAATACGTTAAATATATTTATGCCTAATCTTAATTTATTGTATTCACCTCATTACCATTCTTGTTGACAAATTAGTCTGTTAGTTGATAATTAGGAATCTACCAACCTTCGAAGAAGACAGAACTACCAGTCCACAACTAGTTATAAAATTGGAAAATATTTTGTTAGTATACTCCCTTGGATGCAAATGACAAGTTGTCGTTCATTGTGGCGTTCTAAGGAGGAGGCTTTTGTTCAACAGTGGACGCCTTCTGGCAGATAATTATGATACTCCCCTGTTAAGAAATTTAAAGTACTTAACTAAATGAACGTTTTCTCTAAACGAATCTTTACCTACATGCAATGAAATCTTCTTTAGACATTTACAACTAGACGCGCGCTAACGTTGTTTCTCTAACAATACAATTAACCTCTTCCTCGAAGATACATTGCAAAATCTTCCATATAAGTACGGCCCTCGTGTTCATCCCCGATTACACCGATTTCCCCCGCGGTCCCACAACTTCCCGAGTTATAATTCTCTTCAAAGTAATAAGCTTCCAAGGGTTATCATTTTTCATGCCAGTGCAGTCTTTGACCTTTTCCTTAATAAGCTCATATTGTGTAGGAATACGGTTGTCAACTTTCCGGCCGTCCTTATAATAGTAAGGTTGCTTTTGAGTTTAATTAACTACTACCAAAAATGAATGGATGAATATAAATTTTAGAATTGAAGGATTTTGTGATTTTCAAGTTTTTGTTTGGAGTTTGATGTTTGACGGTCGGTCGGTCGAGGTTAAACTACGCTTATCGCGGTAATACAGAGATTTATCTGTGCCTCAGCACGTTTAACCATAGTCTCGGACATAAACATGATTTGTCGAAAATCATTGTACTGTTTTATACTGTAATAAGTTATGTTCTTTGTAGAAAATTCCTATTTTTGCTTATTGATTTTGTAACCTAACCCTTGAGAATACTTTTTCCAATACATACAGCGATAGTAAATCATTATGAACATCAGCTTTTATGTGACCCAGCTGGACATAGGCCACCTCTCTTAATAAAAATAGTAAATCGCTAATGATTAATCCATACTAATATTATAAATTTAATGTGAATGTAACTCTGTCTGTCTGTTTGTTATGTCTTCACGACTAAACCGCTAAACGGATTTTGATAAAATTTGGCACGTAGAACGTTTAAGACCCGAGAAAGGACATAGGAAACTTTTTTTAATCCCACCCTCTAAGAGGTTTAAATAGGGGTTAACGCGGTCGAAGCCGCGGGCAAAAGCTATATATAAATATTAATCAACAATCAAAAATAACGCGACGAACGCCGTGGGCAAAAGCTAGTAGCATTTAACTTGAAGTCTAAAAGGAAAACTCAATTCAAACGAGATTATATTGAGCGTTATACAATGGGCGACTAATAAATTACTTTCTAACATCGAACTACTCGAGGAAGGAACAATGATGAGCCCACGTGAAAAGATATGAAAAATGAAACCAGCTCACTTGGGCATAGTGACAAAAGGACTGTTAGTGGAGTGGTCTAAGTAAATGGATCGGTGTGCCCTCCTAATGGGCCAAGGCCAATGTAATAGGCATGAATCCAATTAAGGAGAAAGTGTTAAATTACTGGTTTTGTTTATTTAGGATGGGCGTGTGTTATGTTAAGATGTAGGGTTGTTCCTCAATGATGATGTCAGTTGATGTGTCTTTTTAACGTTGTTGTAATAATAACTCATTTATTTAATATAATATTTGTAATAGAAATAACATTTTATTATTATAATTTTGTAATAATTTTGCATGTCCTAACGGTAATCAAACATGTTGGACTATAGCTATGTATTTGACAACTTGTGTACCATATTTTTTTATCAAAATAAAATAAAGTGCTATCAGTGCTTGTCAATTCTATCATGGCTTCAAGTATACGCCATCATATTTTAAACACAGTCATAATGTACCTATGTAAGTTTAACGCAAAGTTAATTCTTTATTCTTTTTATAATTTAAAGTAACAACTTTTTTGTATTTGTCTACACTATTGACAAAAATATAAAATTTTAATACATCAGAAAAAATAAAAAGTCATTTTAAACTATGACTTTTAATGGTGACTTTTATTTTACTTTTTTATAATGCGCTATTGTAATTTATATTTTCTATTAAATTTATATCTTTATGAGTTATAATAATTTTCATGAAAGCGTTTTGAAATTCGATGACAATGCAGATCGTAATTCCAACGAACAAGAAAATCTTAATACTACCATTAATATGGATTTGGTCAAAAAAGAAGAAGCAGTTAGGCAGAGAACGAGTTTGACAACTGATTGCGAAAATTTTATTTGTGTTGACGTAGAGAATAGTATAGGTCCGTCCTCGTATAAAAATGAAAAAACTAATTTAGATGTAGGTCAATTGAAGGACGAACCGCAGCTTAGAACTAGTGGGATCAATCAGAGTATTGAAAGGAAGAAGTTCACAATTTTAGGGATGTATGATCATATCTTCGGTCAGGCGCAACCTCAACAGAATCAGGCAAGATTTGGGAGGCAAATGTGGCGCCAGCAACTACCGCCGCAGCAGCAACAGCAACCGATATGGACACAGTACGGTCAGTAATCTTATTCTCATCTTCATTTGGCACAAACTTGAGAGGAATTAAGGGGAAAGCACTGGTTAAAACTTACAGCATTACAGATAACATTAGTGCAGTAGCCAAAACATTCTATATCGTGAATAATTTATTATCTAGATGTTGGGGACCAAGTCAGAATTACTACTTTGAAGATTGAAGAAAAGTAAGGGTTGCATTTTAAAGTTAAAATTGCTACTCTCAACGGTTCCAAAACGTTAAGCGAAGAATCACACTAATATTATAAAGTCGAAAGTTTCTGAGTGTGTTTGTATGTTTGTTTCTTCATGAAGATCAAACGGATGGACGGATTTTGCTAAATATTGGTATGAAGGTAGCTGACACAACTGAACACTGCGGAGCGCAGCTAGTTATCATCAAAATTGTGACGACTCTTCATTTGGGAAGACGCTTTCAGTGAAAGCACGAAATCTTGTTGTAACGTCATCTTTCTTGAAATGATCCTTCTTTTTATTTTCTACTCTATACTTTTTAAAGATTCTATAGGAAAAAGTACAACGAAATTCCCTTTCGTAGCAATAAGCTTTGTTTTTTTAAACTCGCTATTTGATTTCAGGTCCCGGTCAAGGACCTAGTCCCGGTCCGGGTCAAGATCAAAATCAGGGTCAAGGGTACCCAGGGTACTATCAAGGACCCCCACTTGCGTACGACCCTCGTTCTCGGAACCCTTTTGTTGCACTAGTGATGAGCATAGTGTTTGTAATGTTACTTGCTACTGCTGGATTCATCATTATAGTTTTGACGGTGTAAGTTTTTCTGTCGATGCAGTTAAATATGCACTCTTGGTTCCTCTGGATAGAGTAGAATTTTGGTTGAAGAAAGTGTTTTTTCTTTATTAGCTTAATTTCCCCCTACTGTATATTGTTTATGTATGCAGTTACGTTATGCTTACCCATTACATATTTCAGGCCTGAACTTAAGTTGTTTTTCATAGAAAAAGGATGGTTACCTGTGATACCAGCATTGTAAGATTTTATTTGATTTTGTAAACTATACGTAGTTTAGAATATTTTTAAAGATTCTTAATAATCTCAGGCAAATTTTTAAAACTAAAAAAAAATAATGAAGTTCAAGAATATTCTGGTCCGATTTTGGATAGCTACATTACGAAGAGAAAATAAACTCAATAATAGGCACATATTAGAAAGAAATGGCATTTAAAGTATTTCTAAGAAAAATCATGCATGAATAATGCATGTATTTGAAAGGATAGGCTTTCACCTGTCACTGCAGAAATTTTAAGATTTGATGAATTATTGACTGAAAAGTAGCTAATTGATAGCAAATATCGTGTCATTGAAGTCTCAATGAAAAATACACATCGGTTTTTAGTGAATACAACAAATAAATGTGTTATATGAACATGGCTATATACTTTCCTCTTATAGCGCACTTAGTAGCGTTGTTGACGAAGTGTGGTTGCTTCACTTAGGTATTTTGTTGCATATGACATTAATTTTAATCATTTTAAATCAGAGACAAAATAAGGCGATGTGAAATTTACTATGCAACTACAATAAAGTGACATCGCAGGCCTTTGTATAAAAATAAATATGAAATACTTATAATTTTGTAATATTTTGCCGTATTTTGGTTCTTTCAAATTTCAATAAACCTACAGAATTGATTGCACTAAAAATTATTTTTAATGTGGTACCATTAATACTATTTAGTTTATTAAAAATGATTCGATCAATGCTCAATCTTTCTCTTTACGTTTACGAGAAGGGGCCTTTGTCCTGCAGTGGAGCCGATATAGGCAGTTATTATTATTTTTTATTATATTTTCAGTATCGGTATGGTTGCTGCCAACTATATGATGATGTGCTCGCCATGTGCTAGACGACCTCCGTGCAACTTTATTGTGTTGATACTAGCGGTATTTGTTATTTAGATGATTACATATAGTTTTTATTATTTATAATTGACGTCTGCTGCCTTACAACGAACTCTTAAAGCAGGACATTTTCCATTGTGTAAGCGAGACGCCGCACTGCACTGCACGTATCGGTGCCTCGCTTCTACAACGGAAAATGTCTCGCTTTCAGAGTTTATGGTAAAGTCCCTGATTGGCGCAGTGTCTACAGCGAAGATCTAGGATCTCAGACTAGGGTGTCAGCTACCTCCATAACAAATTTTATCAAAATTAGTCTACCCGTTTGTGCGTAAAGAAGTAACAAACATACAAACACACTCACAAACTTTCCCCTTTATGATTTTAGTGTGATAATTTTGGGCATATCAAGGGAATCGGACCTGCACGGGACATACAATTGGTTTTGTGTTTCCAATGTCTCATAAATCTAGACTATTTAATTTTAAAGTACTTAAGTGGGTGTACCTTGCTCATATTATCCACATTGGTTACCTTTCAGAGAAGTTTTAATGCCTTTAGTTCTAAGTAAGAGTTTATTTTCAGACTGCCTCTATGAGTGTTATAGCTGCTAAAATCACGACTCATTACAGAACTGAAATTGTATTGTATGCTGTGCTCGCGACGGGAGCAGTTGTGTTCGTTTGCATACTTTTAGCTTGTTCTAAAGTAAGTATATTAAGATTTCTATCACTTACGCCAATGTTATTGAAATAAAACTGTTTTTACGGAACTTAAAATTATAACTTAATAACTCAAAATGGAAGGTAGTTGATTGTAATTTTTCAAATTAGACGTTTAACACCTCAGTCTGCCCGTGACCATGATTGCTGTACATCGAGACCAAAAAACTAATATTAAAACCGCGATAAAATCCGTAAAAATAGTTTTATTTCGATGATTGTTATTTTTATCTTTTTAGATATAAATTTAGATGTGTTTGTTATTCTTCTCCTAAACGGCTGGATCGCTGTAAAGGTTGTTTTGGTATTGATGGTACCATTTGCATGGATTAGTCCAATATGACTGTGCTGGTTTTAAAATTTTTGAACAATAAAAAAAAATCTAAACGTAAAAAGTCAATATAATACCTGTCTATATTTTTAATAATTAACAACGTGAACCAGTAACCCTACCGTAGGGAATTGAAATAAGAAGAACAAAGAAGTGATGCTTATTTTTGTTTTTTTCATTTCAGTTTGATTTCACGAGTTGGATGCTGTATGTAGTAGTGATAATGACTGGGTTCTCTGTGATTGCCATGTTAGTACTAGTCGCAATGATGATCACTGGCACTATGATGAAACCACTGGTAATAGTCGTTTTAGTTATCGGAACCATTTTGCAAATTGTGGTAAGTTCCGTCTGTTTTTATTTGATTTCTCCTAGTTATATCTGGCCTAATTGTATTTTTCTGAACGGTGGCAAAAGTCTTGGCAATTTTTTTTATCAAGACATCCTCATTAATTACCATCTTGATTATTTTTAGTTTTTTACGTAATTAAGCTAGGTAATTTGGACCAAAATGTAGTTCCAGAATAACGTTAGATAGAGTAGTATAGTGCCTTAAATTTTATTTAGTTATTAAATAGCTCTATTACTTATCCAACTTTGCCAAATAAAGTGTTGGAAAGTTCTCCACAATAGTTCAGCGGGTAGGGTTTCGCGCTAGTGACCATAATACCTAACCGACGCCGCTCTGGCCGTTGGGCTATTGTCGTACTACCATTATTAATCATGAAATTATTGCTGTACTCAGGTGGAAGCAAAGAGTACTAATAGAAGTAGTATCTTTGAAATCGTGGGCGGCTACTACGATAGTCACATTGACAATGATTGACGCAGCATCGCATTCCGAAACCACTCAATGGAATATCACTTAAAATTCAAACTGTATAAGAACGGTTAAGAAAGAGATTGTGACATACAGAGAACAGCATTTATTTATCGCGAAGGAAATTGCGAATAAATATAAATTACGGTTTCAATAAAGGAGCAAGAAAACTTGGATTGTTTTTTCGTATTTCCCTCTCTCAAGTTGGTTTTTCAATCATGTATTTTGCCTTTACTTAGTTTTGTTGCCAAATTGAATTTTGCACTGCTATATAAATTGTGAGACTTAGGGGTCGTGGATACAATACCTAATTATATTTATAGACCTTTGTTATGGTCATATATTGTCAGAAAGCCGTAGAAGCAATAATTATTTTGATGAACAAATTTTGTCATGGTCAGATTTTAAACAAAAATGAAAGGCCAAGGGTCATTGATGATTTAAGACGTTGTTTTAAGAAGTTCCTTAGTTGATTGTTACTGTCAATAAAGTTCAAACTCGCTTAACTATTGTGGTGGACCTTTCTCTAATACACTTATTATTTAGCTTAATTTGGATAAGTTGCTTCTTAAATAATGACCACATAACAGGCAAAATTTAAAGTTAACACTACACTAGACATAATTATAATACATGGACTATATACTTACTATTTAAACATAAGTACTAGACTATTACTACTAAGATAATATTTAATAAGTAGATATCTCATTATTTACCAACATACTCAAGCTGAAAATCTAGACTAAAAGCCAGTGATTTTTCTTATTATGAAACATGATATGTTAATCATACCTACTGAAGATAATTGAACACTAGAATGTTCTAGATCCTTCAATAATGAAATAATTATTTTGGTTTCCAAAACATTATAGCTATGGAGCAGATGCTCTTAGTAGCTACATATATAGCGTGAAGGTATTATCTGATTCTCTTTACAGCTCAGGATGACAGTGATAGCCCTAGAAGTAAAATCAGGGTCACTGCTGGTTAAGTATAAAAACGATAGTTAACGTGTCGTTGCTCGCACCCATCGTATTTTAAGTTCCCTTTTAGTATTTACGTCTTAAAGGTGACGTCAGGTATTATCTGTTGGAATCTATGATTACCAACTCAGTGTTATACTTTTACAGCTATAAATCACTGAAACGATAATACCAACCTAAATTTCAGTTTCAGCTCAGTTAGTTAGAGCAGCGTCACGGTACGGAGAAGGTTGCGGCTTCAAGTCCCGCTCGGGTCCTGATGGACCCGAGCGGGACTTGAAGCCGCAACCTTTTTTCAAAATTGCTTTATGAATTTAGATTCAAGCTTAGCATAGGCAACATGCTAATATGATACCAAAAGTCATGTAACGAAAGTTAAGTTTACGAAAAAAAACTAGATGTTTATAGTACGTTTGAGGTCTCTGGTACAATGTGCAAGTGAATTGAGGGCCTATTTTTTTAATCCTTGCGAAACGAAATAAGACATAGGGATATTAGTTAAAAATGGTAAAACCTTTAAGCAAAACGCCATGAATAACAAGGCCTCTACAGTCTTGCCTGTAATTCCTTAGTCGTTCGTATCGTATGGTTGATAAACAACCTGGTGTCAGAGTTTAAACCGCCTGTAGGACTCTGACATGACTTTACACACCGTTGAAAAATCTCTCAGGTGTGCCGGTTTCCTCACGATGTTTTCCTTCACCGTTTTTAACAACTGATAACTAATTTATAATACGCACAAGAATCTGAAAAGACATTGGTGCGTGCCGGGTTTTGAACTTACGACCTTTGACTTGGCAGTCCAACGGCCAGAACACTCGGCTATCAGTGCTGAAATTCCTAAGAAGTGGTTTGCTCAGGTTCCTCTTTTTCAGAATACACTTTTTTTTTCAATTATAATTTATCATGCACAAGTAATAATAAGCGAGCCTATTGATATTCATGGTGCTTATACTAGGTTCGTTAAATCAAATCAAATTTATTTAAATAAACAACAAATATCCATTGTGTTAGTAACAATTTCCTTAAATAATTATGTTAGTATTTTATCTATTTTACAGTTTACATAATTATACTACCTAAAATTAATCATTTCCGCCTAATTAACACCTGCATGAAGGGGTTCATTACAGGGTAATTATACTTACATTAAGTAAGCGTTCGTTAAAATGTCTGAGAGTGGCTTTGATCTTTGGCTTTCTATCTCTGGATGTCAAACGAAAAATGAATTTAATTTAAGACATTTATTTTGCACATATGGTACAAGGTTATAACTGACTGCCTCGTTGGTCTCGTGGTTGCTAAGCGTGACTGCTGAGCATGAAGTCCTGGGTTCAAATCCCAGGTCGGGCAAAGAGTTACTGGTTTTTCTTTTAGGCAATTCTCAGTAGCAGCACGAAGTCTGGATTTGTTCCCGGTTGATGGCAATAAGCTCGCCTCCTATTAGTTTGGGACCTATAACTTAACTGGCCAAATGTGGATGTACCATATGTGCAATTGTGCACCTCTGTCTATCCCTTCGGGGAATACAGGCGTGATGTTAAGTTGTAAAGCTTATAAAACAGGTTTGCAACAAACTGTAGCACCATTATTCAAATTGGTTATACGAATAGTCTGAATCCTAAATCCATCTGGCAAGAAGAGTGCCAAACTAGACCCAAACATTAGTCAAAGATCAACCATTTACGTGAGCTTTCGCACGGACTGAACTTTAACAGTAAACTAAGTTTTAATAACTTAGTTAGTTCCAAGCAGTGATATGTCAAAAAGTATAGATACGTCATATGCTAATAAAATGAACGAGAAAAGTGGTCCGAACTATACACATAGAAGATATAATTGTACAACTTGACAAAGGCGTAAAAGATATAGCGTAATTAAAACAAATAAGAGTAAAAGAATAAACATGTGTTCGACACATACATGCGCATGTCAAACGACACTCAGACTAGCCAGTCACTGCAAGACAAAATGTCCCAATTGGGACAAAATGAGCGCGTTGGTAACATATCTGTACTTTTTATAAATATCATGGCCTCCAAGTAACTATTTACTGTATAAAAAATTTCAAAAATGTCTGTAGAAATTGGCTTTAAAATGATTTATTTGACTTTTGTGTCTTTGAGTTGGCTTACAATTAGGTTAACCTCTGAGAATAAAGTTTTTAATTTAGTTATGTGGGACCAACTTTTTCAATCATCTACATCTAGTAATAGACATCTAGTAAGCATTGGTAAATTTATTAGAGAGATAAAGAAAAGACTGTCTATATAAACAATTTAATTCTTATTCTGTTCTGCCATTCTCCTGGGTTGAATGAGTCCCTGGAAACCAGACCTAGGAGTCAACAAAACTAGTGTGGGCTCAATCACAGTTGGCCAATAGGCCATCTATCACCAACATATTTTATCCGTTTAAAATGTTACATGAAGCCAAAGTGCATGCTTACAGCTCAGCAATCACATTTGTATCTAGACCTGCTGTGAACTGTCAACTGGTCCAGTAAGGTTAAAGGATATAAAAGTAACCTTATTCTTTCAGATGCTTACAATGGAGCTTCAAATGATACTAGGAGGTAGAACAATAGAAATAGACGAAGGAGACTACGCGTTAGCTGCATTCATGCTGTACACTTCTATCCTCGACATATTTCTTAAGCTCGTGCACATATTTGGGCTTTCTGACGGCTAACGCATTGTTTGTAAAACAGGTATATTTCTAAATATCAGTGTGTGTTTGTGAAGTTCATGAAACATAAATATTTTGCTTACATAAATAATTTATGAATTATTCTTCCATTGTTCACTAACATTTATGTCTAAAATTTTGTCTCTGATATACATAGAAACCCTTGAAAGTAGTCTTTGGTTACTTTTACAGAAACCAAAGGCTAGATTATCTGAGAAAAATAAAAGTTTATTTGACAGAATATACCTATAAGATTTTTGACAACCTCAATTATTTTTAGATTGAGATTTTATTATGTGAGATTTCGCAAGAATTTAACACAATTATTCGGGTAGTAATGTGTATAAAACACGGTAAATCAAAGGGACATAAATGAGTGATAATAAAAATCTAAACATCATTCAAACCGAAATTACGATAGAAAATGAAGATTCGGAAAATAGCGCTGCGAGTAAAAATGCTGATGCATCTACAATACGTGAAAAAGATGAAAAAGACAAAGATGAAAACTCGAAAACGAATAACTCAAAAGCACAAAATAAAGTTATCAGTCATACTTTCACCATGAGCGAATTAAATCAAAAGCAGATACCTTATTATACGAGCCATCGACCCGGAGAAAACAACCTGCCGATGTATTGGGTGCAGTTTAATTGTAAGTCAACACTCTAGACTTTTTGCATTCCTATTTTAAGCATGTTATCGTAATTTATTTACATCTATGGACCCTGTCTTTCTACGTATGTACTTGTAGATTATATTAATTTATTTATCTTTACGATTTCATGTCGAAATCTTTTTGATAGCATCATTGTTTATACTACTGTGGCGATCGAGGCTCAGCCGTTATATCCTTGCCCTAATTATGAGCAATTTTATAAGTAGAACCAAAAATGTAAACAGTAAAATTTACACTCCCATTTGGTTTGAGTAGAATGTAAAAAAAAAGTAAATAATTATTATGTTTGAGTAGATTATAGTAATTTCTGTTAAGTTAATATGTTTGGTCCGTATCATAACAATTCCGACTTATGTCAGGTTTTGAGAATTGTGCAAGCTAAAACAATTCTAATGTCCTTTATTATCCCTATAGTTGCAGCTGGAAATCGCATACCCGAGGGCGGTGGCCCGCCAATGTATTATGAGCCAGGTAGAAACGAATTCGTTAAGGTTGTGTTTTCAATTGTGCTCTTCATGCTTATGCTCACGACTGGTTGGGTCATGTTCGTTTATATGACGTAAGTATTCGTGTCTTAGAGCCTGTATCACCATCTACAAGTAAAGTGTTGAATAGTTCCTAATTGATTTACGCTAATCGGCAAGTAAAAGTTACGATTCGTCGATCGAGTCGATCTTCCATCGTATCGTAGTTACAGACCAGTTTATCCCTTGATTAATGCTACTAAGATATTGTGAAATTTGTATAAGTAGTTACGGGTGACTTTAAGTAGCGGTTAGACTACTTGATACTTTACTTGTATATGGTGTAACAGGCCCTAGTACCTAATATTAATATAAGTTTTCGTTTGTGTTTCACAATACTAATCCTTGTGCCTACGTTTGACTTGTAATTTTGAGCATACAAGACTGGCCCTTAGACATATGGTACACTAGTTCTATTTCTAAAAATAATGCAGTGAATGTTTTTTTCTATAACATTCCATTTATTGATATTTTCCTTTCACAGGGATCTTAAACAAGTATTCCGGCGTGGTGCATTTTTACTACTTATTGTGGCAGGGTAAGTTATAATTATCATTTTGTTAGTACGGAATTCCTTAACATTGTCATATTTTCAATCATGGTCATCATTTGATTAGCTTTTTCTGATTATATTTGGGTCGGCTTCTATTGTTGCCGCATTCAGCTGGGTAGGACCTCATCTGACCTCAACGAACCCGTTAGTGGGTAATACGAAACTATGTAGTAAGATCGCTCGTCAGACTTTCAGGGTTCTGTCTGCCTGTAACGACTGTCAGAGGTCCATAATTGTCAGTAGCCTATGGCTTAGCTTACTGTCCGAGGACGGACCTTAGACCCATCCATACCTGGAGTGCGACAAGCGTAGATTAACCTTCATTGCTAGACCCGTACAGCTGTTCAAAGTAAAATTATCCGATAAGCATGTTTAGCCGTTCTAGGATTAGGATACTAAGGCTCTATAGGCTCTCTTAGGCTATTATAGCTTATTTTATCATCATCATCGTACTGCATCATCATCTCAGTCCACTGCTGGACATAGGTCACTCTTATGCCTCGCCACTGAGCTTACTTTATTTAATTCTTATTTTACAGGATTGGAATGTTAGGTTTAAATTATGCAATGATGTGCAGTCCGTGTTCGAGACAGTCTCCGTGTAGTTTTGTTTGCCTATTTTTAGCGGTAAGCTAGTATTTTGTTTGTAAATTGATTATCATTTTTATATAGAATTAAATTTTATTGCAATGCGCTAACATTACTTTTACGATAAACATGAAGTAATAAACACGAATATTGTATGACTTTTGTCGTCATTTTTGCATGTTGCCCATGCTAAATTTGAAAAATTATACTATGGCCACGGTACGTCGAAGGTCGCAGGTTCAAGTGCTGCTCGTATCCATCATTTTTCAAATTTCCTTTAACAATTTAGACACGAATATTGTGTTTTATAAATTTATCTGGAGGACTGCTGATTAAAATCATTCTCTACTTTACCTATCATGCAGTAACAAAAATCTTAGCTTCAAACCAAGCTTTTTTGTGTGAATAGCAATAATATTATAGGTAAAAACGTAGATAGGTTATCTTCGCAAAATTCAAACTTTAAACGGCACACAATATCTATACATATAATAATTTAGTATAACACCACAGTAGACGTACATAGGTTAGGTAGGTAGGAAGGTTGAATAACCTGGTGTCCGAGTTTAATCCGCCTGTTGGCCTCTGCCATGGCTTTACACACCGTTGAAAAATCTCTCAGGTGTGCCGGTTTCCTCACGATGTTTTCCTTCACCGTTTTAAGCAACTGATAACTAATTTGAAATGACATTGGTGCGTGCCGACGTTTGTACTTGCGACCATTGACTTGGCAGTCCAAAGGTCATACCAATCGGCTATCACTGCTAAAAATCGTAACTATTGAGAGTGAAAGTGAAGAGATGAGTCGAGTTTAGATGAGCTAATTAGCCTAGTTTTGACGTGCCACTTTTAGAACAAGAATAACCTATTTACATATTATTTTTAACCCAAACGCATTATTTTGACGCAAAGAGATTATGATGCGGTCTTTTGTTTGAAACGACGTGATCGAGATGGTTCTTAGATATTATATTGAGTTGGGGGTTACTTAAAAATTTAAATTCTATTCTAGTTTACAAAATTACTAGCTGCACCTCGCGGTGTTACTCGCTAAAATTTTCGGGATAAAAAGCCTATGTGTTAATCCAGGGAGTCAGCTACCTCCATACCAAATTTTAGCAAAATTGGTCCAGCCGTTTGAGCGTGAGGACGTAACAAACATACAAACACACTCACAAACTTTCACCTTTTTAATATTAGTGTGATAGTGCGAATATGAAAATAGCAGTGTTTGTTTGCAGGTATGTTTCATGAGCGTCATTGCTTCTTGCATCACCACTAGGTACAGAACAGAGATCGTGTTACTCGCTCTCGCGGCAACTACTGTCACAGTCTTTGTTTGTTTAGGCTTGGCATGCACGAAGGTAAGTGTAGCCCTAGACGAGCACTAACGCTAGACGAATAGAAAAGAACGGTGTACGTATGAAGTCGACAATATTGAGTCGACTAATCGTAATATTCTGTAAACCCCAAACATTTTTATTGTATACGTATTTTATACAGTTTATAGTCAAGATAAAATAATCTTATAAGATAAATACACCGTCGATATATAAGAAGAATAATTATATGACAATCCAGGTAAATGTGGTTTAGCTGCTTTAGAAAAAATATAAGTGTTGTATGAAACAATCAGCTGCTTCTAAATTATTCACATTGCCGGTAACATACACATTTATTAGGACACATTCGCTATTCTATTCGTCTAGCGTTTATGATCACCTAATGTTTAGACAAAAAAATGTCGGTGATTTTAAAGCATCCTGTATACTCATAATATATATAGTCCGCAAAATATAGTTTCTGCTGTGCCTGACAGGGTCCATAATTATCTGTTTTATTTATAAGTCCACCTATATTATGACACCCAATAAAGTATTGATTATAGTCGATACTTTAAATAAGAATAATAATTATTCTTTCATTTGTACCCGCTCGATGGTAATAGGCCCCATATTACATTGGAACCTTTAACATTACTTTCGATGTGGGTGTACTTCTCACCTCTGCCTATCCCTTCGTAAAATACGGATGTGATGTTTTGTTATCTTCTTTCAATTTGTATTATTTACTATATAGGTATACGCCGGTTTTACTCACGTGTATATTCGGGAATGCCCGACTAGCTTCGGACTCAAATGGAGTCGCGTTTCATTAACAACGCCGCGGAGTCACGAGCGAAATTGTGGGGCTAAACTAATCGGGCATTCCGGAATATACGCGTGTGTAAAACGCGGCATATATAGTAAATAATCTGAATAATAATTCTTTCAGTTCGACTTTACCAGGTTCCTATTGTACGTAGTAGTTATATCTGTCGCGTTCAGTGCGATAGCCATGATTGTTGGAATCACTATGCTGGTTTCGGGCGAAAGGTACAAGCCTCTGACAATAATTATACTGGTCGTTGGAACTATAATTAATGTTGTTGTGAGTATGTTTTCATTATTATCATTAGCTTTGTAAATTGTTTGTTGAGTTTGATTGTTGATTAGCGATGATTTGAGTTGAAGATTCGATGTTATATTTTTTTACGGAAAGTAACATAGTTCAAGAGTCAAAAAAAATATCGACATCCCAAAATTATTTAGAGATAAAAGATCACACTAATATCATAAAGGAGGAAATTTGTGAATGTGTGTGTTTGTATGTTTGTTACCTCTTCACGCTCAAACGGCTGGACCAGTTTTGATAAAATATGGTATGGAGCTAGCTGACACCCTAGATTAACACATAGGCTACTTTTTATCCCGAAAAAATGTAGCGGGTCACACCGCGGGGCGCATCTAGTATTATCCGCCCAGCGGTTTAGTCCTGAAGGTGTAACAGATAGACAGGCAGACAGACAAAATTACTTTCACATTTAAGCCACTAATACCTTAAACTATATTTCAGATACTAGTCATGGAGTTGCAGATGATTCTTGGAGGTGGCGCGGTGGAACTAAGTGAGGATGATTATGCTCTAGGAGCTTTCATGTTGTACACCTCTATTGTGGACGTATTTTTGAAAATTGTTCAATTAATGGGAATATTGGATTCTGATTAACCTAAACTAACCGCTTTACTTATAAATGATCTAAACGTCTCTTAACTTTGAGCTTCTTGGATGTATTGACATGTCTATTCATTGCCATGACATGTACGGTACAGTGATTTAGAACATTTTTAAGTAAGGTGGTTAATGTTTCTAAATTTATAGACACGAAATAGTCGAATAATTACTTCGAAATGAAATTGAAGTATGGGATCCTTTGTATGTCTATCGATTCGTCTATATTTTTTTAGATGATGTATATTTTTATTATACTATTTACGTTTTTATTGATTTTTTATTTAATTTTCGATTCCTTTGTGTCCGCAAGTGTTATAGACATTTCTGTTTATAGCTGTTTGTGCTGGTTCAGTATAGCTATCTGTAAACCGTATTTCCGGAGGTCAATATTAGTTAACATAATAATGACATTTTCCTGACGTGATTTCGGTATAGGTACTAAGACCCAGAAGTTTTACTGCACTTCAAGGTATCTTAGAACCAGATTACTGCGCCAAGCGGGTCGAATTGTAAATCTGAATCATATAGGTCAACTCTAAAATACCCAAAAATATCTCATCACAATCTGTTCAGCCGTTTAGGAGAAGCTCAGTGACATACACACGTACAGCAGAATAAAACAGAGGAAAATACAAATAACGTTATTCCAAAGTCTTCATAGATAATCATGAAAATAATTAACGACACCATCTGGTACAGAAGAGATTTATCTTTTTTATCGTTTTAGCGCACGACACTTATAATCTTTTAACTCTAGTAAATTTAAAAAGAAGTAATCGTAATACCTAACTATACATTATATTTTTACAATTTCGCCTGAGAAAATACTAAGCTTGAAAAATGGCATAATAAATTACAGCGCAGATATTAACTGCGTCTTGAAACTGTAGAAATGCAAAGTTTTATCGGTGAATATATAAACATAGTACAATTCTGATAAGACTGAGAAAATGGGAGAAGTCTGATAATTTGCATGTGTACATAAATATGAGGTTATAGATTTATGTGTAACTAGCTTTTGCCCGCGGTTCCGCTCGCGTTAATTTAGATGTTTAGATAGTATATATAAATATATATAGCTCATGCCCGCAGTTTCTAGCGTTAACCCCTATTTAAACGCCTTAGAGGGTTGAATTAAAACAATAAGTAGCCAGGGTCTTAAACTTTCTTCAAGCCAAATTTCATCAAAATCCGTCCAGCGGTTTAGTCCTAAAGGTGTAACAGACAGACAGAAAGAGTTACTTTGACATTTATAATATTAATATGGATTTAAACAGGATATATATTTATACTGATGACAAAAATGTATATAAATATGTCGGCCTTTTTAGGCTCCGATAGTGAACTCTTTCAGGACAATTTTGCCAATGCTTGACAGATACCTATCAAGCGCATAATGTCATATCCTGTCAATAGAATAGGATATTTGCAATAAATAGATGGATGAAAATACAATAAATCTTGGTAAAGCCAAGAATAATAACACTAATTCAGAAGAGCTTGATGATGGAAATGTGGCAGAAACTCCAACAATAACTCTAGATGACCGACATACCGATAATGATGATAACCAAATCACGACGGTCAATCCTAAAGCCACTGAAACTGTCGAACGTAAATCTAATAATGCAACGATTGCCCATGGCCCTTCATCAACTAAAACCATCGGTAATAAAAAAAAACCTACCAAAGATAGCCATAATGTTGATATTTGTGTCAGTACCCAACTGAGAAAGGAAGTTTCTGGTTTTGATACCTCCATAAAAAAACAAAGTAAACATGTTAAACTACCGCCGTATGAAGCAAGATTATTTAGCAAAGGATTTGGTCGATATGTTGGGAAACCATCGAAGGCCTATGGATACCTGCGGGAAAAAATCCGTGGTTCGCATTCACCTGGGAATGTATTAGTGCATTTTAGTGGTAAGTAATTTAAAAATTGTAAGCAGCTATGATATAATTGGATTACTATTAGAATTTTAAGTGTTCCATAATTATTATTTACTATTTTTTCCGGTTTTATTCACGTTTATTCGGGAATGTCCGACAAGTTTCGGTCTTAAATGGAACCCTCAATCATGAGCTTTCTTCCTTTTTGTATTATATTTATTAAGGGTTCTTTCGTATAAAAAAATGTTTATATCTGTGGAAACTAATTAATGGCTTTGTGAAGCAATTCTGATGTTTAGGATAAGTTTTTTGGTGTAAGTTTCCCTAAGAGCTATAAATAAATAAATGAGCTGGTGACGCGGCAGACGTGGGTGAAAACGGAAAATTAGTAAATAATATTAATGGATTGTTAAATACAAGTTGTTCTTTTCAAGCACGTTTACCATCAATTTAGTCTCAAGGGATCTCGATTTCGAATCCCAGATCAGATTATTGCTATAGGGTTATAATTATGGTAAAAAAATATCAGGGTTTCGAAATAGGTCCAAAAATTGATTTATCTGATGATGGTGTGCTAAAATCCGAAGAAAGCGAAACAATAATTATTTTGTTTCAGTTATGGGTAGTGAGGCTATCCCGGAGGACAAAGTTGTCATGGTATATGAGCCTGAATCCCGGAACTACACCGTCAAAGGAATGTTTGTGATACTAATGATATTGCACTTTATTACCTGCCTGTTCACTATGTTTTGTTATGTTACGTTAGTATTATTGTTTATTTGATTGGCACCAATCGTGGGTTAGGCCTTGAGGCACGATTACTCTTAAGCCTGAGGCTATACGCGTATATGCGCGGGTAACACACTTCACGTATAAATGGATGTATTAAAACAAAGAAAGACAGCACAATTTGCTCTTATACTTACAATCCAAGCATGTAGTATCCTATAAGCACGGCTTGGCCCCAGTATTTCCTTTAGTTTCGAGCTCTTCGATCTGTCTATTAAGTTCTAAGAAAACTATCTTAGTTCATGTGCATGAATAAGGTATTCCTCCACTGAGAAAAAAATCGTGCTATTGGTAAGGCGCTGGCTATTCTACAAAAACGGTTGCCCCTTGATTTTGGAAAGATTGAAGTCTGGAATTATAACTAAGTTTACTTATGTGAGTGTTAGCTATACTATTTACTATACTTTATGTTTTATCCACGTGAACATTCAGGACTTCCCGACTGGTTTCGGACTCGAACCGAGCCCTAACTCATGAGCTGGTGGCGCGGCAGAGTGACGAGCCAAACACTAGTCCGGCATCCCCGAATATTTACGAGAGTAAAGCAAACTTTAAAGTAAATAATACAACGACATTAATAAGGCGTGCAACCGGTGGATGCAAATGGCAAGTTGTCGTTCATTGTGGCGTCATCATCAACAGAAGACATCTCCCGGCTGATGATGATGATGAATAATAACATAATGCTAAAAATAAATTGTATTATCGGTTTCAGCCCCATGTACGAAGGTTTTCATCTATACGGACATTTAACATTCATTCCACCACTGTAAGTAGCCCGTAAAATCTAGTAATTTGTCTAAGACTAGATTGCGTCCGTGTTTTTGTCTGCGTGGTAATTTTTTTCGAGTCAAGCCCATGTCGACTCTGAAGGTCCATTCTAAGGAATATATTGTTGGAAATCCTACCTCCTGGATAAAATTACCTCTTAAATCCAAAAATACTAACCTTACCTCTTTATTTAATGCAATCTCGGTTCAACAACTCCTCCACGCTTTATACATGATTGTATGTAAGAAAATCAAACTAACAAAGGGTCTTGTTTCAGCTGTCTATTAATAGGAATAACAGTGTCAATGGCATGTTACCAATATATGCGGCAAGCATGTTGCGTTACATCAGCAATTTTCTTAGCAGTAAGTTAGTCGGTTCAAGTTATCATTTTATTTAAAAACCTCTTTTAGGCTTTGTTCAATTGTTCTAGCTTGGCTCGAGGTATTTAGTAATTGTTATAGATACCTTTTCATGTGAGGGCCGTATCTCCTTAAGATGCTGTTTTGTTAAGCGACGCTGCCGGCAGCGATGTCAAATGCGTCGACGCTAACCGGTCGCCATATGAGGCAGGGCTAGACTTTAGAAATTGGCGACGCTGCCGGTGTCGCTGCCGTGGCATCCTATTGAGATACGGCCCATCTTGCTTTTTGCTTATGTTACTTTTCTTTTGCTTATGTTATTGTTCCTAAAGCGCACGCTTCATCAACACATATGAATTTTCGCCGAATTAAGGCTTCATTTAAACATTTCAAGAGTGTCTACATTTTATTAATATATTTTTTTCAGTTTATATTCTACACTTTGTTCTATGCATCGTTGTCAGGATTGTTTTACACCCGAATATTTATGTTTATGAATATGACTATGGCATTAACTGATATAGTACTCGTATCAGTTGGATGTCAAATTGTAAGTATGAATACGTTTTTACATTATCTTTTCTGACTTGGCAATGACCACTTAAAATAACGTTAGCTTCATATGATATGTTTAAATTGTCTATAATATCATTACTTGATTGGTGCAGTGGCTAAGCGATCAGACTGCTGCGCTAAGGGTTGCGGGTTCGATTCCCGCACGGGGCAAAAATTTGTGCGATCCACATTTGATTGTCCCGAGTCTGGGTGTTTGTGTATATGATATTTCATGTTTGTGAAACGCACCTACGATACAGGCGAAATTCCTAGTGTGGGGCGACATAAAAAAAAAAAATAGACGCAGACGTCACCCTTAAGACGTAAATACTAAAAGGGAACTTGAAATTCGATGGATGCGAGCAGCGACACGGTGGCTCAGTTGGTTAGAGCAGCGCCACGGATCGGCGAAGGTCGCGGGATCGAATCCCGCTCGTGTCCATCATTTTTCAAATTTCCTTTATCAATATAGACGCAGAGTCCAAAAATGGTAATAGTAACGAATTTATTCGTGGAACAATGGATGAATGATACAATTCATTTCAGCAGCCGAGAAAATGAGTCGTACTAAGAAAGACGCGGTAGGACCGATGAATTACGATAGGCTTGCCAGCATGTTACTATCGAGACTTGTGATGTTGGGCGTAATAGTAAATCTTCCATTTGAATCTAAGAATATGCCACTTTCGTGTATTAAGGCATGTTATTCATTGTTCCTAATTAAGATTTTTGTTTATTTTTTCAGTTTGATTACACGACAAAAGAATTATACAAGATCGCATTAGGTAGTGGAGCAGTATTCTTGACGATGGTTATCCCTATGATGGAGATTATTGGCCGAAAGGTCTTCGCCTATTGGGCTGTTACCCCGGAAGACTCGATTAAGTCATACATCCTGTGCTATTTCATAACAATCCCCCCTATCGGTGTAAGTACCACTATGACTGACTACCTAAAAGAAGACCGATTTTGATTTCTATTGCTTTAGATCCACGACAGCTGCAGTAAACAGTTGTAATTGTAAAGTCTTTGCTTATATTTAATACTATGCATAATATGCTTTCGGAATACAAAACAAAATCAGTTGAATTAACTAGTTTAGTAAAAAACAAATTGCTATATGTCAAGCTATTTTTAAAACATTAGTATTATCAATTTTAATTTGGATCATAGTAAATTGAAATTTATCATTTAATTCACTTAAATGAATAATAAATAAATGGAATCTATTTCTAGATAATAGTAGCAGAACTACAACTATTAATAAGTGGTAAATACGTAGAATTGGGTGAAGATGATTATTCGTTCGGTGGATTCCTCTTATATGTGTCGCTGATTGACTATCCTATAAGGATATGTAGGAAACTAGGAGCCTGCGACTCTTGTGACCAGGGAGAAGAAACAGAATAAGGCCACCAAAAAATTAAATATAACGCTAAAGCATGGGCGCCAGTATATGAGAGTGCAAAGGGGTGAACTTGGGTGCAATTCACTTTGCCACCCTTACTATAAAAGAAAAAAGAACTATGCATCTTTTATTACTATGTCAAAGTAAACAGAATATAATAACTTTTAATTGAATTTTATTAATCAACAATTGAAAGTGTTGATGTAGATGCACATTCCGAACTAAAAGGTTTTCGATGTTTATTATGATACTATTCTGGGTTATTTGATAGGTAATGTTATGCAATTGTTTATTAAATTCGTATATTTTAATAAAGATATGAATAATATTTGATTGCTTTTTATTTGACATCAGAATCATGATAATACTTTGAAGTTTGATGTTTAGAGGCAAACCTAAGTCAAGATTCAGTTCTCTTACAGGAAACCTTTGAGTTATAAATAAACTTACTCTTATAATCTTCGAATGGGCAGGAAATGGTGTTGTTTTTTATATAAAGGTGAGTATATAAGTAGATTGGCAGAGAAAGGGGGAGGCCTATACCCAGCAGTGATGATATAAGTAGGTAATACCCACGATTTTTATTTAAAAAGAAAACGTCGCCCCACTCTAGGAATTTTTCCTGCATCGTAGGTGCGTTTCACAAACACGAAATATCACATAAAAACACTCAGACTCGGGACAAATATTTACGAATCGAACAAATTTTTGTCCCGTGCAGAAATCGAACTCACAACCTTTAGCGCAGCATTCCAATCGCTTAGACACTGCGCTAATCAGATTGGCGACCACTTTTTTTGCCTCTTCTCTTTGCTGCTCCAAACCTCAGGAAAAATCCGATCTCAAACATTTTGAAGTGCATGCGACTATAGCTCATGTCGGGTAACGGATGGCGAAGGCTTGTCAGTCGAAGTTGATCGATTGGGCCAAAAAGTTTTGCAACACTGGATAAACAAATTCAGGTTGCAATTCAATAGTTTGTTGTCTCGGTGTGAAGGCTTCAAAGAGTTTGGACGGAAATTCGAAAACCTAACTGGAACAAAATAGTTTGAAGCTGGTTTTGACTTATGTATGTAAATCATGCCTGCATTCTCCGAACTATAAGAGACATACTGAATAGTGAGTGACGTTGGGCAGCACATGATGATGATGAAATTTAGGCTCGTAGATTTATCGTATAAATAAACTTCAAAGAAAGAAATCAGGCGAACCTCTATCGAAGTTATTAGATCGCTATATTTCATTACGGTACCAATAAAAGCAGTACCAGCAAAAAGTACCAATAACTCTTCCAAATATCGTATTTGACAAAGTGGCGGGCGCGACTCCAGACTTGGATTCAATTTCCTTGCACATAATTCATAAGAACACTGAGATTTCGCCGTCCCAGTATAACTTTTACTTTGCCAGATTTATTAACTTGCGTGTTTTGTTTTTCTTGAAACCTTACTGCTGCTGTTGGGAATTTCTGTTGAATATTAATGTTATTAACTATACTCGGTTTGGTAGTTACAAGTATCTCGCTTATGTGATTAAGGGTTTGATTTTAAAGTCATGCGATGTGACTTTGAATTTGTATTTTGGGTATGTACTTAAATTTTTACGGTTTAAAATCATTTATTTCTCAAGATTACAATCACTTCGAGGAGAAATAAACAAAATAATTTTTATAGTTACAATTCACGGAGTGCGTAAACAAATAGACGGTACATATACAAAAATGAAGTACAAATTTTTCTACTAATTAAGCAGGTAGATTTCAATAAGTTTGTCTTGTCGATTTACGTCTATGTTGTTGAGCAGGTGTAAGGGACGGTTTACATGGTGACAAATTTGCATTAGAAATTTTAAACATAAACAAGATAATTATTTTATGGTAATGCCTTTGAAAATGTGATCTTTTACTAATCTTTTATAAATTGTTATTGTTTTTGCGTCTTTTATGTAATTCGGTAATGAGTTGTAAATCCGTGCTCCTTGATATAGAATACATTTTTTTCCGTAATTAGTTCTGGGTTTGTACAGTTGGATGTTATGTGCCCGTCTTGAGCTACGTGTGTGTACCTGTATGTTTTTTATTAATTTTATTTGTGTATGTATGTTATTGTTTAAGATTTTTCTTATTAAAATAGCTGTGTTGTATAGGTACATTTGTGTAATATTAAATAATTTAGTCTCATTATAAATTGTATGGGTTGGTGTTAGATATTTGTACCTAAATAGAACTTTAATTAATTTATTTTGTGTTCTTTGTAAGGTGTCAAGGTGTGTTCTTGCAGCTGATCCCCATATCTCAATAAGATAATCAATATGAGGTTTTACCAAAGAGTTATATATAGTGTATCGTACCTTCAAAGGAAGACAATTTGCTATATTGCGTAAAGCACCTGTAAGACTGCTTATTTTGGATCGTACTTTTTCTATATGTGCTTTCCATTGGAGTTGATTATCTAGCGTGAGTCCAAGATACTTCTCTTTGTTTACTTTGGTCAGTGCAGTCCCATTTATAGTTAGTGGTGCATAATCATGTATTTTTTTATTTTTAGCCGAGAAAATTATGTAGTTTGATTTCGTTGTATTTATAGTTAATAAATTTCTTAAAAACCATTTTTCCAGTATATTAAGATCATTCTGTGCGTCCTGTATTATAGTTTCTATGGTATGACCAAAGTAAAAGAGACAAGTATCGTCAGCATACAAGGATATATCCCCTTTGAGACCTATTTTGTGTATACTATTTATATAAACTAGAAAAAGCAGTGGTCCGAGTATGGATCCCTGGGGGACGCCATATTTGATCAGCTTAGTTGTACTAGTGCAGTCACCTATCCTGACAACCTGATAACGATTGCCCAAGTAAGACTCAAACATTTTGTATGCGTTTTTGGTAATCCCAATTGATGCTAATTTATAAAGAAGTAAATTATGACTAACGGTGTCAAACGCCTTTTTTAGGTCGATAAACACGCCTAAAGCTATATGTTTTTGGTCTATGTTGGTTTTAATTTTGGTTGTAAGGTCTATTGCAGCTGATAAGGTGTTCGACTTTAGCCTGAATCCATATTGTCGGTCGAATAAAAAGTTAAAAGAATTAAGGTACTGTGATAGTCTATTGTAAAGGATCTTTTCAAATATTTTAGACATCACGGGGAGAACCGAGATAGGTCTATAATTACCCGGATCTTCTTTAGATCCAGATTTGTAAATAGGGGTTATCTTCGCTGTTTTAAGCTCGTCTGGGAAAATTCCTTCATTAAGACATTTATTAATGCATTTACTTAAAGTAGAAGATATTAGTTTCTTACACGACTTAAAGACTTTTGCACTAATGCCGTCGATTCCTGTGCTAGTGTTCATCTTAAGGCAATCAATTATTTTTTCCACTTCAGTCACAGTGGTAGGTGTAATCTCACTTAGTTCGTGTGTGCAGGTATTATTAATAGTGTATTGGGTGTTCGTATGATTGTGGTGATATATAGCTGGTATTTGGTCTGCTAGTATAATGCCAATATTGGAAAAGAATTCGTTAAAAGTTTCACATATGTCTTTTATATTGGTAACAAATCCAGTAGGAGTATTTAATTTAGAAGGTGCACAAACTTCTTTAACTCTACTATTAGATAACCTATTTATTAATTGCCACATTTTAAAGGGCTTACCCTCACATTCTTTAAACGATTTGTAATAATAGCTACTTTTGGTTCCTTGGATCAGCTCAAAAACATATTGTCGCTCTTTCTTAAACTTTTCTACTATGTCTATATCATTGGGATTATCTTTGTATTCTTTCCATAATTCATTTCTCCTATTAATGTTGTCAATAATATCACGATTAATCCATTCGGACCTGGGAGGATTTAATTTTTTAGTTTTTATTGTTGTATTTTCATTAATAGCCAATAGTATTCTTTTGTGTAGTCTAGTGCAGTCTGCATCAATATCTATCCAATCCTGGGCTTCTAAAGTTTTATAAAAGTTGTCATAGTTTAGAGCTTTGTACTGTATATTTTTAACTGGCTTAGGTTTATATTGCATCACTTCAAGGAAAATTTGCTTGTGATCAGACATAGTGGACTCAATTATAGCTAGATGAAAACTGTTGTCTTTTAGACTGGTCACAACATGGTCTAATATTGTTTTAGTTGTAGGTGTTTCTCGTGTGCAATGATTCAAATTTATTTTATTTAATATATTTTGTCCATTTTCTATTAATGTTTGTTTATATGCAGCTGTATTGTGATCTTTACTAAGTAGATTGAAATTAAAGTCTCCAAAGAGGATTGTTCTGTTCCGTTTTTCGAGTTCTTCTGAAAAGGTTTCAAGAAAATGTGTGGTGTTTGTCCTTTCTGGCTTATAGATGGCACCTATATCTAACGAAAACTTCTTCAGGTGTACCCAAAGGAAATGGTTGTCATTTTCACATTTGCTGCTTATAAATTTTCCATAAGATTGTCGATTTTGGAAATTAAGCCTGAACTTATTGTGTTCAAAAGTAATTACATATAAATATACAACTGTCCAAAAGTCTGTTTCTCATACAGATAAAGAACGTGAATTCATAACCAAACTTGCTCACCACGTGTAGTTAATTCCAGACCAGTATATCTGGGTTG
This sequence comes from Abrostola tripartita, assembly GCA_905340225.1. Taxonomy (NCBI): domain Eukaryota; kingdom Metazoa; phylum Arthropoda; class Insecta; order Lepidoptera; family Noctuidae; genus Abrostola; species Abrostola tripartita. Next base: position 5,768,989 of record HG996510.1, on the reverse strand, counting down.
TCTTGCAGACTGATCCTAAAATTTCTATCATAGTATGATTTTTTAAATGAAAGAAACAGAAAATTTTTCCTTCTATACACTGCTTCTAACCCGACGCGAAGTAAAAAGAAGCAGAAATGTATATCTCATTGAGACAAGAAACATATCGGCGAAGTATAAGATTGATTAGTTCCATTTTCGAGTTAAGAAACGATATTTCAGTAAGCTTCATCCATCATTACTGAACGGATGGGTGGAGTGTGCCCAATTGATTTTTTGCCAAGAAATACTCGGCATTTGAGGGTTATATGTTTTGAATAATCTTCTTAGTTTATCAAGAACGTTTAAGGAGGCGCTGACCTTTGTGGTTTTTCAAGAATTCAGCATTCAGTATTCATTTATTTCGTGCAAAGTTTAATTGATCTTGGTTTATACCTATTGCATGGCAATTGCATAGCATTATAAATTTGTTTTGAGCTAGAATATTCTAAGGTCCCTTTCTACTTTTTATTGAACTGTTATTAGTTTAAAAAAAGGCTTTCATTTTTCCTTTTTGTTATAAAATCGACTACAGAAGGAACTTATCTTGCTATCTAGATGCGTTTACAGACATAACATTTTACGTGACTTGATTGCGCACAAAAATAGACACCTATAATGGGGATTACATAAATATTTGTTACGAGCAGTGGTTGGTCCAGCGTGCGCTGGACTTATTTAGGTATTGTGACTCGTGTAGGTCCCAAGACAGTTGTAATCTTCACTACAGTAGTATCTAAGTGCTCCAGGTGTGTTAACTTATATTCATCAAATAAACAGCTAATACAAGCATATATCCGGAGCGTTGTCCGGCCCGGGCGTGTCCCTGTAGACGCGCTTATCAGGTTATGCGCCGGAATATTAGATTCGACCTCCTTCATCGCATTAACTGGACGTTTGAGTAAGAAGCGGGTAGCGAGCGTTTTCTAAAAAAACTGTCATTAGAAATTTAAATGTTAGGAATATAATACCTACAATTTTATAAATGTTTAAGACAAGAAATACATTTATAAGGCTAGCCTAAAGATGTTTGATTAGTAATAATAATAATACAACGAAGATTATGATCGCAGGTTAATAGACTGGAAAACTCACGGGATTTCCGAGGGTGGTTAAATTGATCACAAGAGACATTCTAGCTGCGCGCTGAGCAACTTCTTATTCATCATTCGAACCTATAAAAGTAGGTATACTGTTGCTCGTAAGCTTATCACTTAAATATAGTAAAAGTTCTAAGAAGCTAAAAGAAGACGAGTGCAATCCAAAACTTAACCACTTTTAATTACGTTATGGATAAATTCTCTGTGATAATTTTCTTAAAGAAACCCCAATAACACGCAATACGTAGCTGAATCGCACCGACTGAACCAATGAGGCGGACAGGTCCCCCTTATCACAAATATAAAAAGATTAGTCGTCCATTATCTGTTCCCCTACGCTTATCGCTCATAGCGCAAATGTGTATTCAGCAGTTCCATTTGATTGAATCCCAGTGCTTGCGACCGATTGAGTTTACTCCGGTCGTCTATTGAGAATGGTAGCCTCATGAGCGATTACCTCGTACGGATTGACCTTAATGCGTTTGAAAATCTCACGTCTGTATAATAGTTTTGTGTGCTTTTAATGGTCATCGTTTTATTGGTTTGCTTCTAAGGAGCGTTCTGGCAAAAGTCAGGAATTAAAGTGCTGACGTCACTACTAAAAGTTAAATTTATACTACCACGGCTGTAAGCCCCCACGCGGGAGGCAAAGGTGTTTTGGTTATCACAAGGCTAAAGCAATTTACCGATCAAATTTTTAACCTACGGCTGCTACTAAGAATATCCGACAGTTTTTATAACTTTCATTTGTTTTGGCATAAAAGTCAAGACAGTTAAAAAAGCTCCCCAAATCAGTGTCTTCAATCCTTTTTAATGAAACACAAAACTCATGCTATACAAAACACAACTTTGTAAAGCTTAAAGAAGCGAGCTTTTAGCAAAGCTCTAGTCAATAGCACTGTCGTTAGTCACAAGCGATTGCATAGGAGCTTTTGTAGTTTAAATAAATAAAGGGTGAAGCGTAGCGGGCCGAGGCGAATCGTCGCATCTATTTCCGTTGACGATTGAAAACTAGGTACTGTTGTCACACCGTTGTGTAAGGCAGAAAATGTTTTCATGACCGATTTGATGGTCAATTGGAAAGCAAAGGTTTTCATCAATTGATCAACAATGTAAATAACTACAGGCGAGGTGCTGCCATTTCAAAAATGGCAAAAATATTACCTAATATTAAAATTATATTCATACGTAATTTTACGCTTGTGATTCCCGGAGGTGAGGGTAAACGTGTTTTGTTGCAAGAGAATTATATTATATACCCATATTTTATCGCCCATAGTAATGTAATGTGATGTGCGAGCAGTGAGGAGTAAGAGGTCACTCATAGAGCTGACACAAAGCATAACGCCTACGTCGCGGTTTGCTGACAATTAATAGAAATTACATTTTTATACCTTGCAACTTCTTCTTTTTGACTTGTCGATTGTTTCCATAAGATCTAATCAGCACAATACATAGCGGTCTTCTGATGTGGCGCTAACTGCATCCAGGGCAGACCAGCAGGTGGTTCATAGTTTGCGGGACACCGCAGTCACACCAGTCGTCCTCACGAAATGCCCACGTTCCAACTAATATTATCATTTCATAAGCACTGTATTCCTCTTTCGTGAAAAAAAAAAATTTGGGTATAACGAAGGATTTATTCTTAATTCCTCTCCAACGTCAAACAAGTTTAACAATAAATCCAAATATTAAGGGGCATACGCTTGAGTTTAACAGATGCCGCCGACAGTAAAAAATGCATGCCGTGAGTGCCGGCGTACAAAAACAACGCAATTGCTGCCGGGGCCTACATATTGTATGGACCCACACTAAATGAGAGTTGCAACGTGTTTTAGGAGACCATTCTTCAATGGACAGTCAAAAGTACGACTTGTTTTTTCAAATTGAGTCTTTTGCAAATATTAATGCAAATAGCATTAATATTTGCAAAAGACTTTTTTGACAACTTCAGTTATCGGTTGGCTATTCGGCCGGCCACATCTGTCGCATGCACCCCGAAAAGTGGGCAACATCTCCACCAAATGGAGCCGGAGACGCGGAAGACCTAGAGGGAGATGGCGGGACGATCTACACGCATTCCATGGCGGCTTGCTAGACCTGGCTGAGAATAGGGGGAATTTAGAACCAGGGGAGAGGATTTGCCCAGCGGTGGGAAAAAATCTAGGCTATTAAAAAAAAGTTGTCGGTGGCGTCTCACCCACGCGACCGTTTTACACCTTAGAGCGCGATATAAATATAATACATATTTTTTTTAAGTAGCCTGTTCAGTGTCCCACTGCTGGGCAAAGGCCTCCCCATCATTTTTCCACAAAACCCTGTCCAATAATATTATTTTTTCAATAGCCTATTTTGTTTCCCACAGCTGGGCAAAGGTAATAATATATAATAATTGATTTTAAATTACATATTTACTATTCTATAGTACGTTTAATTCTTAGAAGTTGAGCGGCGATTTTTGTCTTATACGCATTAAATAGGTAGATATATGGACTATAACCTTCAAATGGCATTCGCTTTAGAAAGACTTAAACTGCAATTTGTCGCGATTAAATTTTCAGGACCAAACTACTATTCAGATACTGAAGGAAACTATTTAAACGCGCACGTAAAATTATATTTATAATCGCTAACATTTCGGTATTTCGTCCCTCAAAGTAAGCAGCCAAAGCAGATACACAGTATTTAAATATTCTAAAACTTAATTAAAACGACTAGGACAAAGGACAAACAACGTATAGCATCGAAATAACAGTAAAACTCTTTATAACGTAAGAATGCTTCATGAAAAACAAAATTATCCATATATAATATAATTCTAATTAAAACCTTCAAAACTGCATCCGTTACTAATTAAAAGTAATAAATTGTTCGACCAAAACGATGAAATTGATTGGAACTCAAATCAATATACGTTAAAAACTCACTGAATAATTTATTGAACTAATTCGGCCTCGCAACCGAACATTTGTTAGAATTCTCCTGCAAAAAAACCAGTACGCTATATTTATTTGTTTGTTTTTACGAGGGACCAACGGAATAGTGAAAAATTCAGGACCCCAGACAGGTCACGTATCAAAGCTTCAGAATAGACCTCGAGTTTTTGGAGTCCGTTTGTAAATACGTACCGTTTCATTCTTCCTTACGCCGTTTTTCAGTCTGGCAGTTTCAAGCCAATTAGCACGGTAAAATATTTGTTCTTTTATTTTCATGATAATCTAGGTGTGATTGACTGAATAAACAAGTCTGGACACTTGTTACAGCTTTGCGCTGAGAGCTTCTGTGTCGTAGGTGGACTAATTATAAAAACAAACAAACGCGGATCTAAGGACCAAAGCGTTTTGCAGCTGAGCAATTATTAAGTGCTCAAAGGCTTTTAGTTTTGTATTCATCTATGTAGGTATATTTTTCACTGTTATATTACAATTAGGTACCTACCTAATATTTTTCGCTAGGTATAAAGTCATTTAAAAATATTTTGCTAATACTCCTGCATAAAAATTACTGTCTTAGGTACCAGGAACATAGTTACCAGGTACTATCATAATTGGTTTAGTCGAGAAGACATCGCTATAAGAGAGAGAGAAAATGATTACTATGACATTATTTTATAACATTATCGTGCATTTGGTTTGAATAAAATTTTTAGCAAGCATATTTTTAGTGAGCGAAATTTTAGTTAGAAAGTGTTGCTATGGTCGTACTATTTTGCAATATTTTGAAGCTACCGCAGCTAAGACGTTTGTATACAGAACTATTGTTATACCCACCTGGTTTCGCTTATGATTTATGGAAATAAATGTTGAAATTTACGTCAGATCCAAACTATAATAGTTCCGGCCACGACATAGTTCTTAAACTTTCTTTTCTTGTGTATTTTTCTTGAAGCGACCACGTCGGCTTTCAAAACTTCTGACTTCACTTCCCAAGACATAAGTAACTCTGTTTTCAATAGGTTAATGTTATTCTTTTTCGTTCTTTGTTTGTTTGTTTGAGGACATCTTACAAAGTACAGCATACATTTTTAAAGTATCATAAGGAAGCTGTACTTGCACTCCGAACCCAATATTGGCTTATTAGTGGTAAAGGTTCATCATCGTTAATATAGGCCTATTGTCTATTGTGTGTATTAATATAATCGGTAAAGTATGGACGTATAAAATATACTCTTCACAAAAAAATCCCATACTTAGTGCTTCTAGGATTACAGGCCGAAATGTATGTATATTTTGGTGTATAGTTTTATTGTAACGGCTCTTCTATCACTGGTATAAACACAAGAGTGTGGGATGCATAGAATCCCAGGTTTTGGTATGATGGATTGTGTGCGTTCAAACTATTCCTAGCAACAGCAATGGTTTGGGGTATTCGAATAATGAAAACGGGTTCGGAATCACTATGAGAGGCATGAATGAAATGAGTATGTTTTGGTTCTGTTCATTCAAAGGTTTTCGCTGGACATCTTTTGTGGCGATAGATATATTTGCTAGTTTTGCATATCTTATGGATTATGTTCAAAACTGTGAAATAATATGAAAAATAAATTGTCTTAAAATATACAAAACATGGATAAATCAAGATTAATGCGTTCTCTAATTGCTAGATTGCAACTATCCTTTTTATTTGTAAGCCACACAGTCTAGTCCAGTGGTTCTCAAACATTTTTGGTGACGGAGCCCTTTTGGGAAGCAAAATACTTGATGGAACCCTACGCGCGGCTGCGGAGTCAAAACGTTCGACCAGAGAGAGGAGTTTAGATTTTTTTTCTAAATTCTTGCGGAACCCCTACAGTGGTATCACGGAACCCTAGGGTTCCGCGGAACACACTTTGAGTATAGCTGGTCTAGTCTAAAGGTGTTCTTCGTCCCTACAAAATTAAAACAATATTCAATAGCCTCTGAACTCATAAAAAACAAATTACGAAATCCTGTCAGCTCTAAATTAAATCTAACTTTCTAATAAACCTGTCAATTATCAAATCAACACTGGCTCGTTACAATATCGTTATGTAATCGATCAAATCGAAAATTTCATATCTCGAGTCATTTGTCATTCGATCGTTCAATAAGTTCATTTCAATCCGAAATCGTACTGACGAGTTTTTTATTTGAAGCCTTCGGGTCACGTCTGCCGGTCATTTGGTGTATTTTTTGGTCCTTTCGCCTTATTGGCTAAAGGAAGCATTTTAGATCGAGTCTTTGTGGAAGTACAAGACATGATTACATATTTGGTGTTTTATATTCGAGTGTTTGTTCATTTATTTATTACAATTGTATACTATTGATCAATAGATTACCGTAGGGCCTTAGATTAGATTAGATTTCCGTAAATAATGTTCGTAAATTTTTTTGGCCTTTTTATCCTTATTAATTTATAATATCAATGTAATAGCCCAAAACACAGATTGTTCTAAAATAATGTAAAACAGAATTGTTCCGAAGTTCCAATAACAATGTTGTTTAACAATATACATAGGGTAAAATGCGAGTAAAACTCCGAAGTAAATCAAATTACTTATTCTCGGTAAAATCGAATCACATGAGAAAGTTTGTATAGAAATGTTGCATTATTGTTACTGTGTTTGCGTTGGATCTTAATTATCATTGTGAGGTTTTTAATTTCTTAAAAGTTCCTTTTTATAATTTAGTATAACCTTAGATATTATATAAATGTCTTACATTTTTCACACTTACAACTACATATCCTCGTTAGCCGTTGTGTTAGTGTTTAAATGAGGTCTTAGGATCCCCGCCATGGATAAAAAGTTACATATTTTAGTTACTTGTTCAAAAGTCTCAGTAGTAGCCCAGGTTCTATAAACGTGACCTATCACGAGGAATACTGCTGTGTCGTGAAAATGTTTTACGTACCTACGCTAAATACCATCACAAATATAGGCGTACCTCTCTTGGATCGAAAGGGATACTCACGGCAAAGTAGTCCAATAAAAAATCTACTGTACCAATTAGGTTGTCAATCTTGATGTCTGTGTTTGTGGCTACAATATTATAAAAAAAAGTTTTTTATTTTATTCTAGACCAAATCCATAGTCATTAATCCGAATACACAAGTGCGAACTCTTGTGTAAGTTATATCAGGTTCTCGCGTCTGAGTCAATGCGAGGGATTATATGTGATCTCAAATTTGTCTTGTTAAAATACTCTGATTCATCCTTTACTTAGTTAACAAAGATGATATATGATTTGATGATATTTTTGTCATGTTTTATGAATTTCGTTGGGTGACGGATAAAGAACAAGATTCCTTTTCGTCACCAGAAAATCAAGTTGTTATAAAAGACATACTCGTTGTGGGTCCGTAAATGAAAATGAGCTCGCCATATAGGACTATGATGATAGGTGAAATGTTTTTGCACACCTATACGGTTAATAGAAACAAACCTTCCTACCCCTTTGGGTAATATAGGTGTGATTGTAAGATGTGACATTTATATCCAACGCAACGTCTGCTCTTACATTTTTACAGTTTAGAAATTACACTTAATATATGTAAGTATCCAAACTATCAGACTTCTTTCGTTCATCCAACCCATTGAATATATAAAAAAGTAATATATCCCTAAAATATATCTAGAATTACTCAGCACATCGTTTTCTGGTGGCGAACAGATTGGGTCCTATCAATGGAATGGATTAAATTTACTGTTGTATGGGCGTAAAGACCTGGTCCTTTTGTACGCGAATTTTTTTTTCTGCCAAAATGTATCAACGAACATTTTAATAAATTTGAAAAGTACCCTTTATAAATTAAACGATAAGTAATTAGTGGTGTCTAAATAGAATTACTAAGAAAAAAAAAAAACGCATGGTCACTTGGATTTATCCTCACAAACTTGTATTTGTGACAATATTATAAAATTGTGCGTTGATACTGTAACGTTAAATTTCCCGTGTTACGAGAAGCAACTACACCACTACATCACTTCAGTCATCAAATTAACAATATACGACCTATTTTATGAGTTCTGTTTCATAGCTCACAAGTTGAACACAGTTCAAAACCCCAATACAATTTGTAGGCAGTAAGTAATAAATGAGCTCAAAAGTCATTGTACATTTCACTCACTTTGAGAGTTGTAAGATTTACAGCCGTATTTTACAGTTCCATTCACTCAGAGTGAATGACACCGTAAATTTTATGCTAGTAACTGTTTGGTGACTTAAGATTTGTTATAAGGCCGACTAAAATGTCTTGGGGTTTGCCCTGAAGTGGGACACTGAACAGGCTATCTAAAAAAAAATACCTGATGATAATGTAATCTTTTCTATTACGACTACTTTTCTCAAGCCAGCTTGAAATTTTTCGAAACACGCACAAGGATTATAATCATAGGGTTTTTATTTGAAATTGGCTACAAAAGGACACTTATGAACTGTCAAATCTAGTAGCTCGGTTCAAAAGTGTCCTTTCTATAGAAATGAACCGGCAAAAAACTTAATAGTTACCTATCTTTGAAGTAAAGCCAATATTTTTATCTATATTTTTTATTGCAGCCTATTTCAATTATTTTTTAACAGTTAATGACATACAAAGCGCAGCCACTTAATCTAAAGGCTACGTATCAAATAGGAACGCACTAAGCCCTGCCCACTTAATAAAAAATAATAATAACAGCCTATAACTGTCCCACTGCAGGGCAAAGGCCTCTTCTCGTATAGAGAAGGATTGAGCACTGATCACCACGCTAGCTCACTGCGGGTTGGCGATTTCAGATAAGTAAATCCAGGTTTCCTTACGATGTTTTCCGTCTCCGTCAGTCAGTGGTGTCTTAGAATATCTAAGAAAGTATTTATGACATTGAAAAAGTCACATTGATACTTGCCTGGGTTTGAACCTGCAACCTCGTGCATAGAAGTCCGGTATGTCAACCACTAGGCCACCACGACAGCCCTGCACACTTCCAAAATGCAAACTATTAATTTCAAAATCCTAAGTAGTCGTTCAGTGTGGCGGTCTAAGGGGGAGGCTTTAGTTCAACAGTGGACGTCATCCGGCCGATGATGATGATGTAGGAAGATATAACATTTTCCAAGGCTTTTAAATGACGTCGCTGTCACTAACACTGCACCCCATTGAAAAGAACGAGAATGTTCAATAAGACGGCCCGTTTGCCTAACGACTCAGTTTTTTGCCGACCCATCGAACCGATGTGATTATGAAATCGTCCAAGTAAATGGTCAATATACTTATATTCAAGCTTTTGTGCTGACGTATGATGAGATTATTCTTTCAATGTGATAGGGATTTTTATATATATGGCGTTGTGGCCTTATGTAATTTAATTACTTTGTGTGAAATTATTTGGTGACTTTGTGTTTTTTCGCATTGTAAAAGTATGTAAGCTATTTCTGTAGGTATTACAATTTACTTGTGAGTTGCGCGGTCTGTGTAGATTGAAAATAAATAAATAAAGAATGGCTTTAATTTAATAAATGATACTGACGTAGGTTTTTTTTTAGAACGTCGCCCAACACAGAACACTAGGAATATCTCCTGTATCGTGGGTGCGTTTCACAAATATGAAATATCACATACACAAACAACCAGACTCGGGACAAACATCTGCGGATCGCACAAATTTTTGTCCCGTGCGGGAATCGAACCCGCAACCCTTAGTGTAGCAGTCCAATCACTTAGCCACTACGCTAATAAGGTCGTCCTAGGTCGTAGGTACAGCCTCCTTACCATGAAATCTTAAATCAGGGCATTTACCGTTGTGGAACCGAGACGCCGCTACGTGTAGTGTAGTGGGCTTCTCGCTTACTCAACGAAAAACGTCAAGTTTTAAAAGTTCATGGTAAGGGGGCAGTTTAATAAACTAGTACTACGCATATTATTTACTATATATCCCGGTTATACTCATGTGTGTATTCGGGAATGCCCGACTAGTTTCGAACTCGAACGGAGTTCGGCTCGCGACTCCGCCGCGTAACCAGCTCATGAATAAGGGCTCCGTTCGAGTTCGAAACTAGTCGGGCATTCCCGAATACACACGTGAGTATAACCGGGATATATAGTAAATAATATAGTACTACGCACACAAAAGTTGGATATTTAAGAAGGAGTGGAATTTTACCGCCTAACTAAATTGCTAGCTTTATTATTCACAGGCTAATGTAACAAATTGCCGTAATTGCGGATATAAATAAATATTTATACGTACCAGTGACCAACCAACCAACATATCGATAGTTATCTAAAATGCAACATGTAATCAACATCAGAGTGTTTTTCGAGTCGCTATCCATAAATCACACTACAGCCGCTAGCAACCAAAATAATGTAACAGCCTACAAATTCACACAAACCGATTCTAGAATTATTAGGGTGACCAAACGTAGCGCAACAGCGGATATTAATTAGCCGAATCGTAACGCGTCACAAAGCCTCGATTCTGTATTAGTGTTTGATAATAGCTCGTTTTGTGGTCACCGCGGTGGTAACCACCATTTGGTTCGCCGCCAGATTCGTATTTTAGAATTGTCCGTGCGTAATGAACGAAATCGTGGAGTCCCTTATGTTGGTACAATTTATGCAATTATGCGCCAAAGCCGTGTATTGGCCGTTTATTGTTCGAACTTAAATGATATAATAAACGTTTACGCTGCCAGTATCGATAATGTCTGTGCAAATATTAACGCTCTTTAGTTTAAACGTCATTAAAATCGTTGATTATATAATATGATAAAAAAAGCTTTAATTTAAAGCCATTTTGTGTACAATCACAAATTACCAGCACGTAACACAATTACATTAAAATTTTCCATTGCCCAAAGAATTATAATCCGACCGCAATTCGAACGGACAAATTTCACAGGCCACAATTAAGTGGAGAGGCCCGGAAAACATCAGTCAACCGGCCTCGCAGCGGACACGGCCCGGATAACCGGGGAGTCCGCCGGATAACACGGCGAGAACGGATAATTTACCGTCCCGCTTTGTATCTCCAGTTGTCTTTTGAGGCGCGGCGTTCGCTTATAATTGTGAGGTGCTTGTTATGTGAATGTAGGTAAGTGTAGTCAGGATACCTAAGATTGACTACTTTTTATCAGTGGCTTTTGCTCGAATATTTTTTACGTTATTGGTATGGAAAGGGCGAAAAAAAAATTTCATGTTAATAAACGCTTTTCAATGGTTTATTTTTGTGCCTTATGCACTTAGCCAAGTGTCGCAGTGGTTTAGACAGGGAACACTAAATACTAAGATTATCCTGATTGAACCTAGATTTCACATCAAATCAGCCTATTGCAGTCCTCTGCTGGACGTAGGCTTCCCCCAGGGTACGTCACAAGGCCCGCTTTCCCGTTTTCAACCTAGATTTAATAATCTATAACCACTATTGCGCAATGAGCAAGTGTGGTGACTATATTCGTTCCGTATCGTTAAGAAAGGCTGGTAAATATATAAATTAGTACCTATTTAGCACCTATTTATATCATTGTATAAAACCCATTTTATTATCGTCATTATTGCCAAAGGGATAAAATAAACTTCGGTAATTAAATGTAATCCTACTGTCCATATAGCTAATCTAAAGGGTACATTGATATATTAATATCCGAGATATCTATCAGAGTAATTTACCCGCTATCGGACTCACTGTAATAATAGTTTACTTTAACAACTTTCTGTTTCCTTTACGTGACATGAATACTAACGAAATATCGAAAATGTCGATTAATGTCCATACCCGAACAATCTGATCCCTTTGTAATACTCAACAACTTTATTCCCTCCACATTAAGCTTATATTGCTTTGTCATACTAAATTTATCTAATATGCCATTTACAAATAACTTTGCGTTGTATTATCCGAATTTGAATCTTAAGTCTTTTGTGTTAAGGACATTTTAGTGTTGTTAAATGATAATATTTGTGGGTGCCGTAGAGTATTGTCAAGTTAAATTGAGATCAAAATTATTGTTTTGATTGCTCTTCAAATTGCGATAGAGGTGACGCTTGATTGGGACCCAGGATTCATATCTGAAGGCATTATAAAGACAGCTTGCTTTGTTTTAAGACAGCTATGATGGTTTACTGAGATTAATTGCGTTATGTTTTGATTAATGATGCTTTGAGCGTCTATGGAAATAATTACTTTTGCGGCTGTACAGTTATTAATCCACGAAAAAATTACGTCTGTTGTTATGATTAAATTACGTCTCATGTATAGAGATAGATAAAAAGATTTGTGGGAGGCCTTTGATCCGCAGTGAACTGAACTAGATGAGAAAAAAATTAAACCATTCTTATAATACTTACAAACGTGTAATATTTTTCCGAGAATGGGAACTCGAGATTTGACACAAAAATCAATGTAAAATTTAGGAATTCATTTTAACTAGTACTTTTTTATTACTTACTACTTTTTAATATTTCATGTCTACGACTGTAAAAAGTTCCTATTTATTATACACACTACTACATCAACTTTAGAATATTCTCATTGTTATACATTTTAGTTTCGACCTAGTCTTAGAACTAAAATTCCACATTATACGTTTGCTACATTACATATAATTGCAATTTTGAACATTAAATTATTGAGAATTACCGAACTCTTAGCAAAATGACCGGAATTGGCCCCAGCAGATGCAAACTACAATACAATTGCCAACAGCAGTTCACTTTCTGCTCAGACACGTACCGCACAGGTAGCGTCAAACATTGTCAGTGCATTGTCGAGAGTGTCGTGCTCTGAATTATAACTGAACCTCGCCAGGCGTATTTGTCGTTAAATTGTATGATTTTCAGTGACGCTTTGTTGGAAATTATTGGAACGATTTTTCCGTTATATCTTTACAATTCAGTTAATGATCCTGGAATAGGTAGAGGTGTGGTCTTTCATCAGAAAACTATAGCCCACCCATATTTTACAAATCTCATGTTGGTCCACACCCAGTGATTATGGATGGACTTTGGATTGATAATATTATATTTTCAGTGTCAAAATCATTTCAAAGTTCATGATATCCTGGTTTAACACTTAAAAATTGGAAGTAGCAAGTTTATTTCATCATTCATGATTTCAAGAATTTGTCCATTTCAAGAACCTTAAATGTCTCCCCAAAGACAACATTTTCAAAAAGATGTAAGCATTACCTAAAAAACTTCAAAACATCTTATATGCTCGATACCGGTAAAATGACGTTAAATAACAATCATGACTGTAAACAGGAATACACAACACATTTATATGCAAAGTATTATTGGTTCTTACATCCGAACGACCTTTGGATCCTACTTTATGGTGTGCCAAGAATCTAGTAAAGTTATACATGTTTTATTTTACTCGTATCTAGAGCCAACTGAAATTGAGGAGTTACCAGCAGATGTGGGGTTACTAACGCCGCCAGATCAAGAGAACTAGGGACAGATGTTTCTGAATACTGTAATGCTCTTATTGACTTAACCATATAGCATGGAATTCCATTTTCTACGGCGTGAAAAAAAATATACGGGTACATGGTCATTAATTTCAGGTAGGTACTCTAAGTCCAACCTTTCTCTAGCACATAATTATCTGATCTGGTAATAGTACGTCCGCCAAGGGGTGCTCCTTAAATACGTCAATTATTTGTTATGACATTACAAAAGTCAACACTTCAGTCATTATCGCTATTCCCAAACTTCCTGAAACAGTAGGTACATAATAATTTGGCTGCGGGACTAAATTTTGAAATATGATATGTTTTCGATAAAACGCCGTGAAATTATTGTGGGCTGGCCAAACAAACGGCCGGTAGAAGGGTTGTCTTGGTAGCCGCCTATCCTCATTAATGTAATGGTTTTGATCCGGTTTGGCGTATATTTGCTCAGAAAAACACTAGCTCATAGAATGCTTTAAAAATAATTTTACTAGGTTACCTCTGTCCCTTCCATGGCTTATGGGGTCGTTTTAGTAGCAGAACTGTAGGAGCTCAAAACTAGTTAGCGTTTCAAAATCAAAAGTAGCCGTCTATTAATTTATCCTAAGACGATAAGAATATTATTTTGCTTTCCTAAATAAATTATTCTTATTATGTTTAAACTTAAAAAGTCATACAATATGCCGTTTGTCACCTTTCGAAAATTTACCAACTCAAACCAACTGTCTCAATTCACTCAAGACACAGGAGAACATTTATTTAAAGAGCTAAACAAAGTAGTTTAGTCGTTAGATCTACTTCAAGACTACCACTATATTTTACAGCAAAAACCAACTGCGCCAAACGAGTCTTGCATTTTCAATTTATCAGAAAAGTGGTGTATGAAAATGGCGCACGTCTTCAAGCGTTTTCACATCTTCCTGAGCGTCGCCTCTTACAACATTTCCTATTGTACAGGGGGTTTTTGTCATTTCTACTGACAATAGAAATACTTCGCTATAATGGAAATAAATACTTGTCGACTATATTTACACTGCTACTATGATCTCTTCTTCGTGAAGCAAGACATTTTACTGGGAATTTCTTTCATTATTTGTTTGGTTTTTGCTTGCGGTTATGTTGGGAAGGTTCTTAGTTCATTACCTGAGATTACAGCGTTCATTAGTGAGGTATTTCTTTTCAACCATTTCTATCGTATTCATTAGCGCTTTTCTAAAGTAGAATGTGATAACTTTGGTTGTTGGCACCACCAGAGTAATGTTGGTGTTTATGAAACTGATTCCAAAGACTGGCAGATTCTTTTGTCTTGTTTTATTGCGATGATGCGATGATTGCGATGATGTATGTAGGTATGGAAATATAGCACTTTACCAATAAATAATATAGAATTTTAATCCAATCGATCTGGGTAGTTTTGCGGGACGCACGTGGTCGGAAACTGCGAAGGATAGAGTGTTTTGGAAGAATAAAGGGGAGGTCAAAGACAAAAAGGCTATTAAATAAAAAAATACGGCCGGTTTCTTCATCCACAGTGAGGTAAAATTATCTGTTGTAAATATTTAGAATTTGAACTCGCGCCTCAAACTTACTGCTCAGCCAACATTAGGACACTATATTTAATGAGCGTATCTAGCTCAAGATCAAGACAATCAAGCCATCTCATAAGTCACTCACCTCTGAAGTGTATAATTCATGCATATACAACATTAGCAGGCAAATACACATTAGGGAGTGAAGGCACTGAGTGTCAGTGAGTTCCGGAGGCATTGTAACTCTGACAGAGATTTATAGGCCGTCCTCAGGCCGGGATACTCGGAAATCATCACCTACTTAACACTAAGTGCGTGCCGTACGTTTTTGTGCCAGATTTTTAGACATAGATATACGTGTATGCACTGAAGTATCTTGCTGATTTAGAAATTAACAGGTTAATTTTTTTTTGACTTATTATGTGGGTTCTTAAAAACGTATTTACGTACAATCAATTCAGTAATTCCCCAAGGTTTAGGTTTCTTTCCTGACTAGTCTATCCACCCCTATTTCACAGCTCATCATAATATTTAGTGAATAAATTAATCGAAAATCTTAGGAGGTTTGCTGGCAGTGACTGAATGACGAAATCGAGAGCGGGCCCTGATGTGCCCCGGGGAAGGCCTACGCCCAGCAGTGAACTGCAATAGGTTGATGTTATTAATCGAATAATTATCATTCATTGGACCACGACACTAACTTGACACACTTTTATTTCTCCACGTTCACATTCTAAACGAGAATAAACTTTTTCATATTCACTTTATTAAGACGCCAAGTATATCTTCTCCGACGTCTCACTTTCCCAGTAACAAAAAGGTAATTCTAGTCGTAATGTCCACCTACGGAGCACTATAAATATAAAAGAAAATGTTTCTAGTTCTAAAGATGGGCAAAAGATAAATATTTACAGACTTATTTTGTTAGTAGGCGTCACTCTAATTCACCCGTATGATCAGTCCTGACGTTGTCGAAATAGGGACGGTGTTATCAACGGTTGATGTATAGATTATTGGACGATTCCTTTTGCGCCGATTTTTCTCTCAGATAAACTCATGAATAAAATTCTTCAGGAGATAAATATATTATGTTGATAAGGTTTTATTTGAGGTCGTTTTGATACGAATAGAAGAGCGTATTTTACTTTCAGATTTATAGATTTAAATCCATACTATGAAGTTAATTATCTCGTATTCTTATTATATTTGGAAATTATCTAAATTACGCTGATTCTACTATCGATTTCCAAATATATATCTAAATATTATTGCACTTACGTAAGTGCACTTTATCCACAAATAAAGTGCACTTACCAAATTATGTTAATTTGGTTGTAACTATCCTGTATATTCTACATACACCGATCAATAATTTCCAATAATCAGTCGTTGCAATACGACATTTTTAACATAATTTGGTAAATGTACTTTATCCACACAAATTGAGCATTGTACGTAGAAGTTAATCCAAAAAATTTAGTTCGTTATGACACTTGAAAAGCTTCCGAAATCCTTTATTGAACGTAAAAATCAACGTCTTCAGTCGTTCGGTTATCAAAGTGAGATACAGAAATACGTTTTGAGGTCGAAGTAATTTCGAGCAATAAATCTCAACATGGAACGAGTTTGGAAACTCATTACACGGTTTCGGGAACTCAAAATGTTGAGATTGGGAAGAAATTAACATTTGCCAAGAAACAATTCGCTTCACTATATTTTACGCGATCAATTCAGCGAACTTACACGAAAAACGAAAGTTAAAACTTTGGAATATGAAAAGGTTTTCTTTTACGGCTAATTGGATGTCATCATATCCAACTGTTTGTAAACTAACCTGAACATACTAAGTTGACGGTACTAAAGTTGATTTCCGAGACGTTCTCTCATTAAAAGAAGATAACAAAAACTATTTAACACATTGCATACGACTGCAAAAGTGTTCCGTATTATTATGATTTTTAATGTTTTGGAAGTAGATTTTGCTGTTATATAGTAGTCAATGAGCCCGACAAATAGCCCACGATGGGCTTATGTCACCTATTTCATGCCATGATAAGCAGCGAAACCCTTGGATATTACGGTGTGATTGTATACATGAATAAGTAATTTCAACTTTGATATTTAGCTAGGTGTATAATTACAAGTTTAAGTTACCAACTGTATTAAAATAAAGTTGTAAATCTTAAGGCAACAGATGAAAACTGAAACTTTAACAAAAGGTGTATGTTATTATTTAGAGTAACAACAATGCGACCATTGTGCGATAATAATAAAGAATTATTATAATTTTATACAAAACACTTGGCCAACTAAAATGGAATATTATTATGAGGTCCTTATTATGATGGTGCTCGATAATTTTGGTGTCTGAGTTCAAACGTAAGAAATCTCACCTTGAAAAGTTTTTACGTGTTGTGCATGAGATGATAACATAACATCAATATTTATTTATCATAAGAAGAGAATACGAATTAAATAAGTCAACTTGTGGGTTTTTCCTTAGTAGTCCTAAACTTCAAATTCTCAGTAAAAAAACACCACCACCTTGTTTAGATAATGGTAATATTTAGGTGACGGTTTTGGTATGTTGTGGGTTTGCTATTGCCCAGGGCATAATTAATGTCATATGCAGCAGTGATAGCCGAGTTGTATGACCGTTGGACCGCCTAGTCAAAGGTCGCATGTTTGAAAGCCGGCAGCATCAACGTCTTTTCGAATTCATGCGCTTACTATAAATTAGTTATCAGTTGCTAAGAACTTTGAATGAAAACATCGTGAGGAAACCGGCACACCTGAGACATTTGTCAACGGTGTGTAAAACCATGTCAGTGGCCTACGGGCGGTTCATACTCCGACACCAGGTTGTTGTTCATCAACCATACGATAAGAAAAAGAAGATAAATGTGATTGAAACTTTTTATTCCAACTAATATAGATCAAGAACAGGCTGGTGCAAAATATGTAGATAATTATACATAAAGCATTTGTCGAGTGATGTGCAGTATAAACACTTTTCACCTCTAAATACACCTCGTCTTTTCATATGCAAATGCTTATATTATGAAGAAGACACCGACGCCACGGAACTGAAGTAGAAAAGTTGTTCTCTTTGCACGTACACGGCAAGTTTATTTTTATTGTCCCGGATAAAATAAGCTGCGGGTATTACGAGACAAAGTACCTGTTTGCCTGTCAGCAAGAATTTATGTTTTCTTTGACAAAGTTTTTCGCTTTATTTACTTAGTAAAATTGTGATTGTTTTTATAAAATTGTAATTATTTTACGGTGGTGCTTATGAATTTCGGAGAACGAATATTTGATTAAGAGATATAATTTGTATTACAGAACTCGTTAGGAACAGTGATGTGGGCGTATCCTAACACCTCTGCTTACTCTTTCGGAGACTACAGATATGAACTTGAACATTCACAAAAAGCTAAATATAAAGAAACAATCTTGTACCGCGTGCAATTTGTAGGAAAGGCAACTTACCCATTTCGCAAAATACTTCAAAGTCTCTTACCAAAATCCTACCGAAACAACAAAGACAACATAAATGCATTTAATACAAACGTACGCAATGGTATATCAAACATTCTTCCAAACCACTCTTCAATAGAAAAGACTTTTTCAAAGCTTAGACCGCTAAAATATTATAAAATATACAGTATAGAAAAGGTATCAGGTGATATCTTTAAAATGCGGTGCATTTAATCTTATGGTTAGTCAATATTGCCCGGAGTTTCATATCCACAATATTTGCGTCGAATTACATAAGCAGCTAGAGATATCCCGATGATAATAGCAACGATTACAAGCGTGTAATCCGGTGTACTTAATTGTAAAGTCATATTTTATAAAAAATCATATCATGTTATGTCAAATAAAATTTCGACACTATCAGACGTCAATTTTATCTTCAAGTCCACAGAGTATAAATGTGTTTAAAAAGTTTTCACTGCTTGAACCAGATTAAATATTGTAGAAGGTTTGAAAGTCATGGAACCAAACGGAACTCTACGACTTGAAAGCAGCGACTAGAGTTGCGTCAAGGATCGGTGAAGTTCGCGGGTTGGAGTCCTTGTCGTGTCCATAAATTTCCAATCTTCCTTTATTAATTTAAATTTTAGTATGGTATGGGCAACATGGCGTACCCTGGACGCGTACGTCCAGCAGTGGACTGAGATAAGCTGATGTACTCGTAATTATGATGGACAACATGGTAAAAATATTAAATTCCAGTTCTATCATAACGACTTTCCTATTGCCATTCATCGGCCCTAGACCTCAATAATCAAAGTAAACATGTACACATAACTAAGTAAAAGCCAATAATTGAACATGAGTCCTAAGTTAAAATCGTTGTTTGCAAGTTTGTATATTATATAACTTAATTATGATGCTCCCGTTACCCCAGCAGCTCCTAAAATGGAGTCCACAAACAAACGACCTCACTATTTAGCAAGATGGCTTTGTTAATAGAATCACGTCCTCAATCTGCAGAGATGTCTTGTTCTGATCGAATGTTTTGAATGACACGTAGTACGCTGAACTTTGAAATGCTGACGGCAAGGTACGGGATTGGTTTGTTAGTTGTTGATTGGGTGAAAAACAGATTTGACAGACCAATCGGTGCAGTTTAAGAATGTGAATCGGTGAGATGATTGGTGCTGGCTAGGTAATACTTTGGTAATCACTGAAAAATATATGTGTGATCTGCAGAGATTTGTTCTAGGTGATTTATTTCATGTCTAAAATACATAGCAGGAGATACTGAAGATACTCCTGATGTGCCGTGTGGTATCCGGCCTAGAATTGACCACCCCCTTTCCTCCCGTGGGTGTCGTAAGAGGCGACTAAGGGAAAATCCAGAAGATGGGCAGCAGCGTCTTCTGTAACTTAACCACTAAAACTGCGATCCCCAAGCCGCTTGCCAAGCGTGGGGATTATGGCAACACCCATACTAAAAATTCTAAAAGGAGGAGGCTTCGTTCAACAGTGGACGTCTTCCGGCTGATGATGACTGAAGATACTCCGAGTGCAGAGCAAACTCCAAGATTAAAATATTTTATTGTAATGCCTGTTATTCCTCAATAGTTAGGTAGAGGTATTTCAGACCTGTTTCTTCATATCGCCAAATACTGTACATAATAATATATGGTATTTGATTTAATCTTTTTTATAAAATCTGTTTACATTTCCTCCAAAGCAAACAAGTACACTATTCTTGCAGTATGTCAGCCTGTTGGGCCAGTGGCAGTGATGTGTATTATTTCTGACACATCACTGGCCATCATCAGTGGTATATTTGTTAGCCAATCTGTTGCCTGTTCATCTGTTTACTTTTAAAGAATTGCTCACACTAGACGTGTCGTTTGTATGTCAATTCGTAAAAAGGCGATGTAGGTATATATAAATCACTTGGAAAATCTTTATAATATTTTCCGAAGGTGTTGGCAGAAGTGTGCTAGTTTAAAAAAAAAAAGGTGCCACTCTTCAGGCCCCTATAAAG
Source organism: Abrostola tripartita (assembly GCA_905340225.1). Taxonomy (NCBI): domain Eukaryota; kingdom Metazoa; phylum Arthropoda; class Insecta; order Lepidoptera; family Noctuidae; genus Abrostola; species Abrostola tripartita. Next base: position 5,748,441 of record HG996510.1, on the reverse strand, counting down.
CTCGCCGTTTCTTTCAAACCTTTTTTCGACAAATCGTATCTTACGTTTTGGTCGTTTTGACACCCCGATTGGTGCAGTGGCTAAGCGATTGTACTGCTGCGCTAAGAGTTGCGGGTTTGATTCCCGCACGGGACAAATATTTGTGCGATCCGCAGATTTTGACCCGAGTCTGGGTGTATGTTTGTGAAACGCACCCACGATACAGAAAAAAATTCTAGTGAGGTGTGACGTTTTTTAAAAAAAAACTAAAATTTATTTCCCCTTTAATTTTTTTGATTCACGGACTGCCAATACTGAACAAACGAAGAATCATAAGTAAATCCGAGTTTACGGGCCATTTGCTGTATGATGGTAACCCTTGCGATTGAGGAAGCTTGTAAAATTTCAACATATTGTCTTTATAACTTGGCGAGACAATACCTATTAAATTTTTACGGGGTATACCATAAGAGTACGTTGCAAAACAGATGACGTCGTATATTTTATTTAAAATTTGTGCTAGCATTTATAGCATAAGCGTTGGCGATACATAACATGATGTTTTACATAGAATATGTTTTTTTTTGGACTGAACTTTATATTTAGTCAATCGCTTAATTTGAAACTGGTATTTAAAACCAAACTTAAAATTATTTAGAGTGCTGCGATTCTGACAAACCATAGGGTAAGTAATAGCCAAGATACCTACCTTGGCTAATATCCTATCGCCTTGGTCATATGACCAAGGCCAGAGTTTTCTCAATGAGCATTCAAGGAATGTAATAATATTATTAAATTCTTTGAATGCTCATTGAGAAAACTTGCTCTAGAATATCTCGAATCGAGTCAGAGTAAATTGGCAAGAATTATGACGTTTAAAACGTCATAATTCTTGCAATAAAAGTATTTATTAATAACACAGTTCGAAATATGACAAAACGCAAGAAAAGTTAAGTGCCCTGTTTTTAAGACTTGGCGGAACACTACCGTGCCCCTAAATAATCCACCTTTCGTGACTTCAATTACTGGTACCACGAAACCTACGCTTTAAGTCAAGCGCTTATATTTTGTCATCGCCGTAGGCAGGTACCTGGTACACGCTAAGATTAACTCGGAGATGACGTAACATGTCTTCGAGTCGACGCGGAATATTTTGACAAAATCCTCCGTCTCTTTAATAATTCTATAGGGATTAGAATCCTCTCCGTTTTTAGGACGCGTTCAGTCTGAGTGAATAATTAATTAAGAATCAGTTGGGAGATGAAATTTAATTTAGTTCCAGTTCCATTCCATTAAACGACTGGTATTCTACTTTTATTCTGAATATTTATTAACATTTTTAAATGATTTATTTGTAAGAGGATATTAAAATTTGAGTGCTTTTTAGGTAATTATATGTTTTCATCACTTCTTTGATATTGAACACAAAGTATCTTATTTTTTCGTAGACTGGTTTGATGCCTACCGGTTCTATTCATTTCTTTTAATGGTGAGTAGGTAATTATAAATATTTTTTAGCGTAAAACTGTTTATTTGTTCCATTGACAAATTATTATTATGTTATACTAAAGCACTGATAGCCGAGTGGTATGACCGTTGGACTGCCAAGTAAAAGGTCGCAAGGTCAAACCCCGGCACGCACCAACGTCTTTTCGAATTCATTTGCGTACGTACTATACATTATTTTATTACTATACACTATACATTAATAATATTGAATAATGATCGGTATTCATCCTATGCCGGAAAATTAATATCGTGTTTGAATGAAATAAGGGTTTTATAAGATTCTAAGAAAGTAATGCCTATGAACAAAGTTGTCCTGTTGCATGCTACCAAGCAATTGTATAATTATAGTTTTGCTACTAACTTTTTAGCGACTGACACAATCACATCTTTATAAAAGCGTAAAACATTTGACGATCTGAATGACGCAGTAGGTAAGCAATTGGACTGATGCGCGATTGCGGGCTAGATTATCGCGCGGGTCAAAAACTTGCATGATCCGCAGATGTTTGTCCCTAGTCTGGGTGTTTGTGTATGTGATATTTCATGTTTGTGAAACGCACCCACGATACAGGAGAAATTCCTAGTGCGGGGCGACGTTCTTTATAAAAAAAATGTTAAAGGTAATATTAGCCAATGTGCAATCAGCCTTAACTTCAACAGAAAAGGTTAATTTAATACAACTTTTCTATAAAGACCTTTCAGAATTCACTTTTTAAATTCTTTTCGTAAACATACTTCTGTCCGTGACAGTACGACAGTACATAATCCTTACGCTATTCCCTAGTTGACAGTCAGAACGTGAGATGTATGCAGAAAGCTGCACCCTACTTTACTCAGACTAGTTTGAAATTAACTTATAAGTTGCGAACCACTTTTGTATTTGAAGACAGTCGTTGAGAACGAAATGTATTTATTTGTCAACGCAAGACAATCTTATTTCATGTTGGTTTGAATGTTGATACCTTATTGTTTATTTATTATTTAGTGTATAATAAATAAAAAATAGAATACAGTTTGTTATAGAGAAAACAAAATCCGGACGCTTTTCTTTTGTTTTTTCTTCTTACATAATTCCAGCTATAAAGGTTCTTGATTTGTTTTTGATATTATTATGATAGAAAATGTTTTTTCATAATCACAAATTAACCTGTTAAGTAAATCTGTAGGTCTAGAAAAAGTGTCCAACAGCATACTTGACTTTCTCGCCTTCTATCGATCGACAGGACCTATTAGAAATTTTTATCAGTTTTGTACCTACCTATCCAGTTCATGTTATTCCCATATTATGCAACAGGGAGCGATTCTATTGCCATGAATGTGGCAATTCAATCTCAAAGTATCCAGCGGTGTCTTACAATAAGATCATTGGGTATTGAACAGTTCCATTTCTAGTGTAGATTCTAACGCTCCTACTCTTGCGTATAAATTCGATTCTACTTCGGAGAATCCTGGAAGACCCTTATAACTACTTTCATTATAACATTATGTACTTAAGACAAATTTAAAAGTAACAGTTACTTCAACAGACTGCCTCGTTGAACTACGCTAGGCGCGACTGCTAAGCATGAGGTCCGGGATTTGAATCCCGGGTCACGCAAACAGTTACTGAGTTTCTCCGCTAGGTAATATATCTCAGTAGTAGGAGTCTGGATTTGTACCAGGTTGATGGCAATAGGCTCGCACTCTAACTTTTAGATAAAATAACTGGCGAAATGTGGTTGTACTATATGTGCCCCTCTGCCTACCCCTTCGGGAAATACATTGTACAATGTACTTCAACTAGCTATCAAAGATCCTATTCTATTCATTTCGCTCAGCCGGTCATTATTGCTCTATTTTAAGCTTCACTTAAATTTCGTACTCAAACATCCATTCAAAAAATTAAATTATCAATACGTTTACTCTTTAAATATATACTAACTGGCGATTTCGGGAGCACTAAAATAAATTTTAGAAATAACGAATGATGCTCGATTTTTGGACAAAAAATAAATTTTAGCAAACCATTTAAATTTTAATGCGAGAGCAAAATCTGTATCAATGTTTCGGTATGAAATTTACAAAGTTGACTATTTTTGTACGAAACTGTTAATAAAATAAAGTGCCATAACGCAAGGCAAGGCTAATTAAATAATTGCAAATAATCAATAGAAAAAAAGGAGGCATGCTTGCTTAATAATGTGGGTGGTCGTTAATTGGGGGGGGGGGGGGGGGTTGCCAGTGTTGCAAGTCAAGTTACAGAAGACGCTGCTGCCCATCTTCTGGTGCTTTCCCTTAGTCGCATCTTACGACACCCACGGGAGGAAAGGGGGTGGTCAATTCTAGGCCGGATACGAGGCCGGAGAAGTTCATTATTTTGTGTGTTTTAACCATAATATTTCCAAAACATCAAGCTGACAGAAGAATAAACATGCCAATTATTTTTTTATTGTTCTCTTTATAAGTTAATGGTAACACTGCCACCACCTTCTTCTATGTAGGTAACAGAAGTTGGTTGAAAGTATATCTGTAATCTATCTTGTACAAGATAAAAAGTGTGACTCCAAAACAAATATGGCCCAATACATAATGGTTAATGCACTAAACATAATAAATACTGGCTTATCCATCTCTTGTTTCGTCTGAGAGTCTTGCCTTGTTCGCGCACTCAACTGAATTGCTTTTAAATGGATCCGATTTTTTAAATGTAAATTGGACTTCATTTGATTTGGAATATTGATTAAGTTTGGATTACGGAAGGTTACTTAAAAGTACATTAGTAACCTTATTTTCATTCGTTTTGGTGAATGTATTAAATTCTCGTTCCATTCGACGTAATTTTCCTTTTAAAATACCGAGGTAATTAGGATTTTCTTTTAAGTCAGTTTGTAATCGTTTATTTCTAGATAAATTTATGTTTATCTTTTAGTAATTCGTACTTAAGTACCTACTTAAAGTCTAATAAATAAGCGTTTTTTAGTTTCATGTTTGATTACCAGTATAATTTATTAGCTAACGTCCAAAAGCTTTCTTATACTTTTTGTGAATTCTAATATTTACAAGCTTATAAAATTATTTTATTTGCTGTATTTGAAATATGTCCTTATTGTTCAGCTGGCAACAAACGTTTACGTGATGAGTTTACGTGGGCTAATTGGTCTGGCTGTAACGTGCTTTTTTTAATCTAGTATAACCTTTATACACCCCTTTACTTATAAATTGTCATTGCTTGACACATACTTTACTTTAAATACTTACTTTATTTTACTTTTAATTCTCCTATCTTAAACCACACAATCCAAATCAAAGTGAAGTGTAATTAATCACTCCAAAATAATTTGGCGTTTCCTGTTGAATAATAAACGTGTAGAAGTTTTGTGAATTAGTTTGACAGTTCGGCAAACCGGGTTCCAACAGTAAGTTGTGCTTGTGAAACTGACAGTGTGTTATACAACAGCCACTGTACGAATGAAGTGTGTGCGGAAATAAATGGAAACGATGAAATGCAATAGTTTTCTTCATATTGTTCATCAATCATCAGTGTTTTCATCCTCTGTCTGTTTTGATTATTTTTGATTTGATATGGATGTTACTTTTTATTGTAATTATAATTTTTTTGTACTTTGCAATTCGATTTGTGATTACCAACAACATTGTAAATATTAACTTGTACAATTTTGATAAAATGTATGATAGTTAATATCATGCATGAGATATTATTAAAGGAACTCAAAAACATGACAATCTCTGCAGGCTTTCTCCGCAAATCAAATCTTGCACCGCACAAGGCCGTCGCGTCAAACGTCGCATCGTTGTATTAGACGCAACATAATTTTGTTATCGTTTAAAAAAATCATCGTTTCGTTAATTTAATCTAGGAAGAAGAAATCGTCTCTAATATCGAAGCAAAAAACAGCAAGGTACCTTCTTTTTGGTATAAAAATAGCATATTGCCCAAAAGAAAATCCCAGCCATAAGTTAAACATGTTGCGTACTGTTCTCTCAATTTTATATTGGGTTTCGGATAATTATTTATTAAACACATGCAGCATGTGGGAGATCGCCCTTTGAAGCGACTAGTGCCATACATTATTCATGGTTTTTCCAACTCAAGAAATCTCTTTGCCATTGATAGAACACAGCTGTTAACTCTTGAATGCGAAATTAGGTTTATATTTCTTTATTGGGTGTTAGGCGTTTGGGTGAAACGATTATGATAACATTATGCTATGTGGGTCATCTTTTGCAACAAATAAAACAACCCTTTGCGTAATATATTTTTCATCTTTGCTTTTGGGTGGCCCCAAACTGAAACTGGTGTTTTATATATACTGCTATACGCAAATTTCAATGCTTGGTATGTATGTTAAGAGTTTCGAAAATTAATCAGTTCGGAATTTGGAAAACTTATAAAGTCGTATCAACTTCGTATGTCATCCGAAAGTCACCACGTGTTTTTTATTTAAGCTTTATCCAGTGGCATTCTCTAACAGCAACCTCAGGATGGTGCAGATTGCATGGTAGGTGCGACAATATTTTTTCTGGGGTCAAATTATTTTGATGCATATAATTGCACGTGCAGAAAACACATTAAAACTCCTTTTTCTCTTGGTATAAAGCTCTTTATTACACTAAAAGGCTGGTATTACTATAACATAAAATACAACTTAGCTTTAAAATGAAGCAAAATCAAATTTACCCAACTGTAGAGGACCAATGGAGCTTAAACGAAGGTCTGCAAATCCATTTAGGGAACTAAAAAGGTAGCATTACAAGGGCAAATGTATCGGAGCTTTTAAAACTAATTCGATGTAAGACACAATTTAAATTTGACTAAAACGTTACAACATTTTGATATTTGGAGAGCATTTCTTTGTGTGATGCCTTGAGGAAAGAGCTTTAGTTTTAACAGTTTTGTTTTAAGAAAGATCTACAATTAGCTATCTTCATAAAACGTTAATAACCCAGACTAGTCACCTCTTTTATCTAAATTGATAAAGGAAATTTCAAAAATGATGGACACGAGTGGGACTTGTACCCGCGACCTTCGCCGAACCGTGGCGCTGCTCTAACCAACTGACCCACCGTGTCGCTGCTTGCATCCATCAATTTTTAAGTTCCCTTTAATTATTTACGTCTTAAGGGTGACGTCAGGTATTATTTGTTGGAATCTATGATTACCAACTCAGTGTTATACCTTTACAGCTATAAATCACTGAAACGATAATACCAACCCAAATTTATATGACTTTTGGTGCCATTTTAGCATGTTGCCCATGCTAAGCTTAAGGTCGAAGGTCGCGGGTTCAAGTCCCGCTCGTGTCCATCATGTTTCAAATTTTCTTTATCAATTTACATTCAATCTTAGCATGGACAACATGCTAAAAAGGTACCAAAAGTCCCACCTCTTTTATGTTAAGAAACTTAAAAAAGTTAAGAGAAATATTTTTTATTTCAACCACACGAACAGAGAATTATTTGTTTACGATCATAGGTATAAAAATAAATTCATAATTACAAAGTAGCAAAAGGACTAAGAGGTTTGTCAAGTGTCTATCCACATTTTAGAAATCCAGACTTCTTGCAACATGGGTTTTTTACGTCCGACTTTTTCATTTTAACCTCTAACTTTATTAGTGCAAGAGTATTCATATTTATGTAACTGAAATTGTTAAATTTGTACGCCTATTATGGCAGGAGATAGCGATACTGGCTGTTTAATGAACACCATGTAAATATCTACATAACACCTATGATCCGCAAATAAATGATTTTGAATTTGTCATGAACAACTAACTTACATTGTACAAGATAATACAAAAATACTAGAACTAAGTGCTAATTACTTGAATACGGATCACGTTACAATAATGATATGGCAGCAAAAATGGACGCTCACTAATGCGTGGTATCATTAGTATGGGGTTGGGGCGTGACAGGAATCCTGAATGCTGACGACAGGCTACGGCCTAGAGAAACATAGTAGCGGGACCAAATAGATGGATATTCACTCAAGTGTAGTTTGAGAAAATTCGAAATTTGTCTGCAATGCAAATGATTTTTAAAAACGTCGATATAAAATTTAATTTGTTTCGTAGGTGCAATAATTATAATAATGTCCAGACTTCGAACAAACATCTCAGGAAGACATAAATATTTTTTCCACGTAGAAACCGAATCCGCAAACTTCTTACAGCAGTCAAATCACTAAACCACTGCGCCAATAATGTAAGGCAATGAGTACAGTTCCAGAAAAAAGCCTTATAAATATCTACTACAGAATCTAAACCTTCTTTTGCAACCGGTAAACAAAGAAACATTGCATTTAACAAACGGAAAAACACAGGTAATACTGATGAGTGAAAAGCAGAAAAGGAAGCTTAGTAATGTCTAGTATCATTAGCAAGGCCCAAAGACGTGATGAGAATCTCAAGCAGGTTTGAAAAACGAAAAGCATTTTTAACAGTAGGTTTTGTTGAGGCTTCTTATAATTAGAGCACAATGGTTTCAGTGCAGAAAGACACGTGTTGAATATGAATGAAGACTAGTCTTAAAGCTGGAAAAATACAACACGTGTCGGTTTTTAAACTAATCTACTCGGAGAAAAGTTTTAGATTGTTTTTGTTTTTTAGAATTTCATAGTTGAAAAATAGATTTTTTTTTATTAAAAAAAAAAAAACGTCGCCCCACATTAGGAATTTCTCCCCAGACTCGGGACAAATAAATGTGGATCGCACAAATTTTTGCCCCGTGCGGGAATCGAATCCGCAACCCTTAGCGCAGCAGTCTAATCGCTTAGCCACTGCGCCAATCAGGTCGTCAAAACTCGATTGGACTACTTTAGTGGAGAATATACTCAGAAATCAATTTTTGTTCTCAATTAAGTTGCAGTTGATTATTCGCTAAAAATCTTCAGTAACCGCACCTCTTATACAGTAGAATTTTCTTATGGGCGTCATCATCATTATCAGCCGGAAGACGTCTACTGTTAAACAAATATCTCCCTCTTAGAACGCCACAATCAACGACAACTTGCCATTTGCGTATATAAGTCCATTTGTATTTCATTTTTTATCCGGGCTATATTTTTATTATTATAAATGCAAAAGCTTGTATGTAACTAAAGGATTACGATATAAGAACCACGTGTAGAGACATTAATACTAAGAAATTTCAGGAAGCACATAAACTTCAAAGCCGGGTAAAACGTGGGGAATTTTTTCACATGGACTGTATCGGTTCCGCACAATCGTGGAAAAGCGAGGATGGAAGTTTGTTTTAGATTAAAAACCGGATAAATACATTATTATGGTTTTTTTATAGTACTTCCCTAGTAATAAGTGTATCACTTGCACCACCATTGTCCTAAGCCAGCGGTATTAGTATCTGTAAGGTATAGTCTTATGAAGTTATCATTCAGGCTTAGCAACATTTTTTTTCTCGTCTGGGGATTTATTTACGCTAATGCGACCTTTTGTGCCCTTGTTTTTGTTTGTTTAAGCTTGTTTTATCTGAGGTGAGGATCGGTTAGGTCACGAAATAAGATTTTAATGAGTTAGGGCTGTAAGATAAGTATGCTGCTGTACGCTTTAAGCCAGTTTGTTCAATTCTTCTATTTCAGGATTGAGAAAAATAACTTACGCATGAATGTTTTTCGAAACCTTTTCTTGAAATGGTGGTCCTAATTTTGAGACCTATTTATTATTATGATGCCATTCGTAGATAGGTAGGCAGAGGTGTATAGTACGCGCAGATTTCTTCGGTAATGTTAGAGTCTCAATGTAATAGGTTAGCCTATTGTCATAAATCGGACACAATTTCAGACTCTGTGCTGCTACTGAGAATTACCTAATGAATAAGCTCAATAAAACTTTGCCCAACCTGGGAATCGAACCCAGGACGTCAAGCTAGTAACCCTTTGCTACCACTAGACCAGTGAGGCAAATTTAGATTAAAAGAAAAAAACAATTATATAAATAAATCATTATATATATCATTATATAAATAAATCATAATAAATTAAAAAAAATCCAAATCATTTTTATTATAGGTACCTAAATTAATTAACCTTATAACTCTTGGCAACAATTTAAAGGAAATAACGACTATTTTCAGAAGTCTACGACTTTCCTCCGGTAACTAGATTTAGGTAATGGTGAATATCTCATAGGCACTGACTCAGCTTAACGACCTTACGGCGACGCGACGTTGAAGTAAGGAATTGACATTCGTAGAAACTAAGTTTTTGATTGATAAATCTTCGTCTGTCTTAACGCTAGAAGAAAAATAACGATAGCAAATAATTACATATAATTCTTTTAAGATTATTAGTTCTCTTTAACTACCTCGTTGGTCTAGTGGTAATTAAGCGCGGTTACTGGGGTTTTACTTAAATAATTCTTAGTAGCAGCACGGAGTCTGGATTTGTGTCCGAGTGATGGCAATAGGTTTGCCCCGGGAATTCCAGAATTCGGGAAAGTCAGGGTAGAGACCTTTGCCCAGTACCTAGCGGGACACTAAGTAGGTTATACAAAAAAAATTCCTCTATTTGCATGCATATCATACTTAGGAACGTACTTATTGTCTTTAGCCAACAGCGATAAACCCATATTTTCTATGGTTCTTTTATTTATCTAATCTACCGTGCCAAAAACTAACTTAACACCATAAACATAACTCTAGTTTCATGTTGTCTGAGAATGGAACCAAATTTTCGTACATTGTTGTAAACATTTACAAACAAGTCGAAATTTTCAACAAATCAAAGCAAAACACGTCATTACTATCGTAGTAGCTCTCCCTCTATTAATTTGATATTATAATAAATCTGTATACGAGTGTTATCAAATTACGGCCAATTAATTACGACCGTGATTCACCAAAAATATCATAATTATGAAATAAGACTCTCTATGTAGTGTTTTAATAACAGTCTTATTACATCGGGTGTACAGTTAATTAACCTGATTATCTTCTATTTATTTACATGTAATTAAAACGGTCTTCTTCTTCTTCTTATCGTATGGTTGATGAACAACCTGGTGTCAGAGTTTAAGCCGCCTGTAGGCCTCTGACATGGCTTTACACACCGTTGAAAAATCTCTTAGGTGTGCCGGTTTCCTCACGATGTTTTTCTTCACCGTTTTTAGCAACTGATAACTAATTTATAGTACGCACATGAATTCGAAAAGACATTGGTGCGTACCGGGGTTTGAACTTGCGACCTTTGGCTTGGCAGTCGAACGGTCGCACCACTCGGCTATCAGTGCTTATTTATTTAGTCAGTGCTTACTTATTATTTAGTAATTAAAACGGTACAAATAACCTATTACATTAATTACATAATCACACTTCTATTATAAAGGCGAAAGTTTGGGAGTGTGTTTGTATGTTTGTGACCTTCCAACGCTCAAACGGCTGGACCCATTTAAAAAAAAATGGTATGGAGGTAGCTGACAGCCTGAATTAATATATAGGCAACTGGTACGACTTTTTATCCCTAAAAAAGGTAGCGGGTAACGCCGCGGGGTGCAGCTAGTATAAAACATCTCTTTTACTTAAAAAAAAACTATTGTGCAATGAAGCCTTACTCCTAATTTAAGTAAAGCTAAAAAATGATTAGTCACAAGCCTCATGAGTGATGTACATTACATTATAATATCGATCAGTATAACACCAGACTAAGCTTCAGAACAAACCATGCGAAAATCGTTACTTAAATCCCGCTTGTTACAATAAATTGCCCACTTGGCAGGAAATATAGGCAGCGTCTAGATAGGCAATTTAAAGAGGTAATCGTATTATTTCACTCTGTTTCTTGTTTGTCAAAAAGGTAGTATTCGCTATCACTACCTCCGTGTGTCTGTATATCTTTGGAAAGATATTTGCCATAAAGTCCTTAAAATTACATTAAGCATATAAAAATATTACTTTTAACTGTCTGAAAGGGACGAGCAGTAACTAATTACTTCGCTAACTCGATTTTATCAGTAAATCGTTTTAAACCCGCATCATTGTTTGAAGGAAGCTGAAGAAACTTTCAAGTCACAACGCCATCTAAATATGAAGAAAATTATTCGCACAAACTATGGAATAAAAGCTATACCAAAACAACATTTTTTGCAGAAACATTTTAATAGCACATTCTTCTTCTGTGAATAAATAAAGAAGTACAAGAAAATTGTATTACCCGCTACAACTTTTTCCGGATCAAAAGTAGCCTATGTGTTAATCTAGGGTGTCAGCTACCTCCATACAAAATCTTATCAATATCGGTTTTGCCGTTTAAGCGTAAAGACGTAACAAACATACACTGTAAACTTTCGCCTTTATAATATTAGTGTGAATTGTGATAATTACTTCGACTATGAAACAATAAGTAAATATATTTTTTGAAGTGCGTTAAGGACGGTCATGGGGAATATTCTTCTCCATAATGTAGTAGTCACGCCCCTAATCCCGCGAGACAAGCTGAGGTTTTCACCCTCATTTTGCCGATAATAGTGTTAAAATCCCTAAGGATAGGGGTTGAAATATCGCCATTTATCAAGTGGCGGTCGCTGTGTCAGGTATGAATTGAGAATCTGACTGCATATGGTAGGTCAAGAAGACAGGCACAATGCAGATGGAGTACACATTGTTTTTGAAGTATCGATTTCATGAAATCAGTTACTCAGTTTTATCAGAGGTATTGATGAATAGTGCTACTCAACTAAACGCCTTTGTATAATGTATTGTATAATAAAAACGTTTTGGAAAACAACATTAAAAGGTCTTGCTAAAATCTAATTAATGGTGAATGTTTTATGTTACTAAACATTAGATGGCGGTGAAAATTCTCCTTGACAGTCAAGTCCAAGGCGCCGCACCGTGAACATTTAAAAAAGCATCCAAATAACACGTAATCGAGACATAAAAACCCAGCTTACTTGTTAATAGCTGTAGCTTGTAATAGTGTAGTAATACCTGACTTTATCACATCTAGACGCCTTAATAACTTCGTTATTCAACTCTAAGTCCACCAGGACTCATCAATGTTCAGAAAACTGCCGAAAACACGTACCTACATGAACCGATATTTCCAAATAACCATTAAGTTCTACAATTTTGGGGACCCATAAAATGTTCAATACTAGTTATTTACGGTAAGCATAATCCAGTGGCATGGATAACCTTAAAATGACTGGGCATCGTTTTAAACAACGTGCACTAAGCTTCGTTAATGGTACCCAGGACAGTGCTCACACTAAAGTACAATCAGAGTCGCAGCAGAGAAAGGATTGCTTTAGACGCAGATTTAAAAGGTTTAGGTACTTTTATGTTTTTGGTGTCGTATTGCGTCTGATTCCCCGAAGAGATAGGTAAAAAGGCTATTGTGAGCCCACGATGCGTTCGAAAATAGAACAAGTGTTATGTAGCAAAGGGCAAGCCTATTATTACGTGTTAAGCTCAATTTTCGAAGGACCTACTTTGAAGAATGTGGGGGCCAAACCCTAAGCTAGAGAAGCGCGTTTGCGATCATAAAAAATATGCGTTAAATCATGCCACATGTTTTTAAATACTGACATAGTTTTAACCATTGGATCTTTCACATCATTATCATTATCGGGTAAATATACATGTATAAATTAATGTTTTATTTACAACTTTCATTTTATAGCGTATGCTATTAGTTTTTGTTCCAATAAACCTGTATTACATTGCTACATCTACAACACGCGGATTTTGTCAAAATTGAGAGAAATGCAACATTAAAGCACCACTCGCAGCGTCGCAGCGTACTTTAGAATGTGGAAAATTACGGAACTTGGGCTATCGCTAGACAAAGAGCACTCGAGTTTCAAGGAAAATCTCGACTTAACTACAGTCACGAAAATGTCTTACTAAGTGACAAATATTCTTATTCATCATATTTCTGCGAGGAGCTCGTAGCCACGTAGCTACTGTGTAGATCGTAAGATTTGACAGGTTAAGCAGTGCTCACTGCGGTCAGTCTTGTGATGGGTGATCGTTTTTACATGTTTACCCTCCGTGCTTCGGAGAGCACGTTAAGCCGTTGGTCCTGCGCCTAATGTCACTCCAGTCGTGCCGGTCTACCAGCCCATCGGACTAAAAGAGGGAAATAGGGAGTGCACCTGTGTTTGCGCACATACTTGTGCACTATAATATCTCCTGCGTAGTTGGCTAGTCTCAGCTGAGATAGGCCGCCGTGACCGAAATGCGGTCAGAAGGACATATCATTATGATATTATTCCACTAAGAAAGTAAGATGGTCTTGGTGTATATTTTACTGTGTCTCATTGTTATGTTTTCTAAGAAATATGAAAGGTTAAGTGTGGACTGTGGAGAGATTGTAATTTTTTGTTGTGTTTGAGAGTCTTGCAGTAATGGCATGGGATATATAAATAGTAGAGACCTTTAACTAGCAGTAAGCTTCACAAAATATTCTTAGAGAAATCTGCAGAATAACGCATCGACAAAGAGGCACAGAGACTTTCCATTATATATCGCTTAGTTACTAGCTTCGCCAGAATCTCCGAGATCCATTTGACAGGAACAATTTTTTTTTAAAGATTTTATCAAGTCATTATATTTTATTTCATAACTTTGGCCATAGCCTTTTCAATCAGAATTTAAGTCTACTTTCACCATAGATATTAGGATTCTGAATACAACCATCGTTTGTATGAAAATGTGGGATGAATTTGCATTTTTCTGCAAAAAAGCTAGCAAACTGCTAAGGTATGAATTAGGCTAACACGTAATGACAAAAGTTTCAATACTTTTTGGTTAAAATGGCAACACTTAAATAGGATCCTGGGCTCAAGCATCGTTTACAACACGACGAACGTATTTGAGACCACAAAACACGGTATCGTAGGTAATACTTTTCGAACTATCAATTAGTTATCGCTTAATTAGGCCAGCATAACATATAATAAAGAAGATAATAATATATAGTTCGAAGACAATAGTCTTTATTGGTACACGCCTACCACTTGCACCGATTGTTGTAACTACTTTAAAATAAGATCTTCAATTATTACTTTAAGAAACTAACGAAAAATTTAATAGTGTTCTTTATAATGACAGTTATGTCTTTGAACCCGATACAAATTTTATCCGGAATGAGTAAATAACAAGCAGCAGTCATAAAACAACCAATACATTCATACATACATAACATCACGCCTGTAATTTCCAAAGGGGTAAGCACTTAAGCAGAGGTGTATAGGACACTGTACACCCACATTTCGCCAGTTATATTTTAGGTGCTAATGTAATAGGGTGCACAAATCCTGCCTAAAGGAAAAACCAGAAACAGTAACATTGTGCCCGACCCAGAATTCGAACCCAGGACCTCATACTCAGCAGTCGCACTTAGCGACCACTAGAACAAGGAGGCAGACAACCAATACAGTGTAAAGATAATGAAGGAGTTAACAACTGTGATGTGCCTAGCTTCACCTTGTCTAATGCATACTCTAACGCTGTAAACTGTTTTCAGGAATGCAGCGCACCTAACGCCCTCTCGAGACAGCTCTAGTGGCGCCCCCTAGCACTTCGACCGTCTTTTAATTTGAAACGGCTTTAGTAGAACTGATGAATATTTGAGAATGCAATTTTATGAAATAAATTCAATTTTAAACATGGAAAAGGCTAATCTTTGGAGATTTCAATAAAGAGATAATTATTTTTTTAATCGTTTGCCAAGTGATCTTCATTTCTTAAGATTTAAATTGTTAATTATATGGAGAGTCAATAGAATTTAATTTTGTGTTTAAAGTTAATTAATTTTATAATGGTTGTCATCTCTTATTATGCAACAGTGTGCGAATCCCGAACACTTTCGTCCACATTTAAATTAAAAAGGTTATATTCACTTTATTTAAAACTTAAACTACCTATTTAAGTTTAAATCTTTAAGTGTAAGTCCATCAACCGGACACAAATCCTGACTCCGTGCTGCTAATAATAATTACCGAATGCAAAAAACCAGTAACACTGCCCGACCCGGGATTTTAACCCAGGACCTCATACTCCAGCAGTCACGCTTAGCGACTACTGGACAAACGGGGCAGTCTGTAGTAGAATGGTTGTAGATTTCATATAACTGTATCAGCTATGTATGGGTACTAAGTGCACAGGCAGAAAGAAGATTTATCCATTATAGAATTGTAACCACAAAATAGATTTCCTGTAGCTACATTAAAATCGCATGTAAAATGACCATCAGTTCATAACCGAAATAAAACAATTTTTGAGGATTTTATCGCATTTTATTTGATTTTTATTACCCGAAACGAAGCTCTTTCAAAATTATTTAAAACTTAATAAATAATGTATGAAAAGGGAATATCTAATCACCATTGGCCGGTTGGAACTAGTCCAATCTCGCTGCCCGTGACAGTTCAATTTTCTGGTCTCGAGTAAAAGCAGTCGTGTGGGACCTTGGTGATGTAATAGAAGTTTATAAAATTTACATTTATTCTATTAATTGTATAGTGGGTTGTTACGATAGGGTTATATTGAAAACTAGCTGTGCCCTGCGGTGTTACTCGCTACATTTTCACGGATAAAAAGTAGCCTATGTGTTAATCCAGAGTGTCAGCTACCGCCATACAAAATTTCAAGAAGAAGAAGCAAAAGGAATGTCGACTGATACCGGACTGACATTATTATGGTGATGATCGCCACAATTTGACCCGTCTACCAAAATTTGATCTAGCATGGGATTTTCCAAATTTAGATTAATTATATAGTGATTAAATTGCAATGAGAAGCCTCATTTCGATTACACGGAAAATTAATTTAAATCTATCGCGGAATCAAAAGTTAATTCCTCGGACAATTAGCAAAAAATGTTGGCCCAGAAAGTAGCAGACCTTTGATTAATCTGCTACCTGCTAACGATGTTCGGTCCATGATTCTAGAGTTTAGACAAAGTTAATCGCCGGAGTTAACTTTAAATCATAATTAAAAGGCAATTAGAGCAGCGTACCGCGTGAAATTATTTATCCAGCTAACCTTAGCACCCTTTAGCTAATCGTCCATGGATGTTCGCTTAGATTACCAGACAAAATTTAAATGTTTTTCCGCCTTTTTTGCGAGGAAATCGCTTTTTGAAGATATACCATGACCGTTAATTTAACAACTTTAGTCTAGTAAAAATCTGTTACAAAAATTTAGCAGTTTAATGAAGTGTCATTCTAGTAATGAAGAGATTAGTGATGCTTTATGGTGAAATAAAATTTAGTTTATGGCAAGATTGTGAAATTAATATGCGATGTTACCGTCAGTAATCTTCCACGACCATACTAACCATACTAACTAAACCGTGACTAATATATTTTTTCGGAAACTAACCCAAATATGGTTAGAAAAAGGCTAGGTAAATGATGATGATCATTCTTCTAATGTAATTGTCATCAACCCAATACTTGAGTTTCAATTATGCAATATTACTATTACTCCCAAAATCATCAAATAAATCCCAATTGACACAGAACCACACCTTTGAGGTGCACAAAAAAAAAAGAATTTGTCTCCTACCTTTTAGGCAAAGGCATGCTCGAGGTAAACTCTTTTATTTTTAAACTACGAACGATTGACCGTCAACCGACACTGACATTTGCAATATGTTTTCCATTCGGACTGGCTGACAATTTTTTACCGTTTCCACAGTGTCTTTGTTAAAAGAATTTAAAATAAAAATTCTGGGAGTTTCGTCTACGAGTTGTTAAAGCTGCTTTTTTTTCTGTACTGTATTTTTAGGAGCGGTATAATATTTTTCTGAATTCTTTTTCTTTTTTAGTGAGTTGATAAGAGTTGTTTTATGTGAGTAGCATTGTGTTGCGCTAAATAGAGATAGGTTAAGATGATTACATTATTATTCACGTAGTGTTTTCTGCGCTCTGTATGATACATACACAATAATAATAACAGAAGTATGACTCTGGTACTATTGAGTGTTTTTTAAGGTTTCAATATGATAACAATATTGTTACATCAAGTGTATTTAAAGAGCCTTTTGGTTGTACAGAGCACCTGGGCAATTAGCCCCGCCATCAAACTGGAGCCTAGAAGATTGCGATAAAAAAAATACACAGTACGAGTCCGTGCATAATCACAGATGCTCTCTCTATTCCGTCAGTACCTATAATGAAACATCAGGCACAGAACCTTTGTCTTGACGCAAGTCGAAGCAGCCAGAATGTGAGTAAAACGGTCACCCATCCGAGATTAACGTCCCTTGACCTGAGCACGACCCATCGAGCCAGTTAGTAATTATCGACTTAAGAACAAAGTAAATTCGCATGTCTTAACAAAGCAAGATATAATGAAGCAAATGATCCTAAATAAAGATAACACGTCTTCTTAATGAAGAGCAGTCAGAAAAAATGGCTACTCCGTAATGGAGCACGCGCTATCGTCGTTAGGAAAGGAAGGGGTCCAATTTTTTGTCCTGCAGTGTACTGTTGGCCCCTGTGCTGTTTACTATTATGTAAGGGTTAGTGTTTCGGCTGAATTAATCACAGTATCATATAACAACTTACAATGCTTTTGTAATATTTTTATCATATTGTTGTGGCTATCTGACCATGCTAAGCGAATGTTGGAAAACTTTAAAAATGAAAGTTTCCTAATAAATTGATTTTTAATAATACCTTATGAAATAATTATTAAGGGAAAGATATCGGGGTTAATTTTTTATTAAGTTATATGACTTTTGGTGCCATTTTAGCATAAATTGATAAAGGAAATTTGAAAAATGATGGACACGAGCGGGATTCGAACTCGCGACCTTCGCCGATCCGTGGCGCTGCTCTAACCAACTGAGCCACCGTGTCGCTGCTCGCATCCATCGAATTTCAAGTTCCCTTTTAGTATTTCCGTCTTAAGTGTGACGTCAGGTATTATCTGTTGGAAACTATGATTACCAACTCAGTGTTATATCTTTACAGCTATAAATCACTGAAACGATAATACCAACCCAAATTTATATGACTTTTGGTGCCATTTTAGCATGTTGCCCATGCTAAGCTTGAATCTAAATTGATAAAGGAAATTTGAAAAATGATGGACACGAGCGGGATTCGAACCCGCGACCTTCGCCGATCCGTGGCGCTGCTCTAACCAACTGAGCCACCGTGTCGCTGCTCGCATCCATCGAATTTCAAGTTCCCTTTTAGTATTTACGTCTTAAGGCGAAGGTCGCGGGTTCGAATCCCGCTCGTATCCATCATTTTTCAAATTTCCTTTATCAATTTAGGTTTTTATTAAGTTCCCAAAAAGAATACCTGTTGAATTGATGAACTTGAAAATGTTTACGTTTGTAGTCCATGTCTTTCGGTCACTTTTGTCAATTCCAAATTGGAACTGCCTTCACCAAAGATTATTCAAAGCATGTTAAGTTTAACTAATAGTAGGGACCATCAAAAATATCCATAAAACATTTTACACATAAAACTGAATTGTGTCATCGTTTATTAAAAACAGCTTTGAAAACTTATTGTGTACTAAAACATGTAGCAGTAGCTTTATGCTTTTAATGCTGCTTTATCTGATTTGGTTCTATGTATATTTAATGTTATGATAATAACTAGAAAATTAGTTAAATTAAGTAAGTAAAATAAAGAATTTCCTTCATTTTCTAAGTAAAGGAATCCCAATTCACCTTTTGGAACCACCCTAAATCAGGAAATATGTATGTAGTGCCACAATAATGATACCGTCCAAACAAATTGAGTTGTAAACTTTCCGATCTAATTATAATGGTCGAAGACCAAGAATATTTCCATTAGAACATGTACCTAATGTGATCCAGGATAACTTGAGCTCTCGTCTTAGACTGTCGCATAGCGTGTGACTTCAATATCGGCTTACGAAATTCTATTTGATTTATGTTTTGATTGATTTGCGAGTTTGTGTACGTCATTTGTATGTATGAAGTGAAATTCGGTAAAGTTATAAATGTATATTTTGCAGCTTAATATAATTTGCTTAATACCAATAATTATAAGAAGGTGGAATGGGCTTGTTTGGATGTACCTAGTATGTAATTATATCTAACCAATTGAAAAATTTACTTTGTCTCGCGATCTTTAAGGCAATTGTAAGAGTCCGGTCTAGTCACGAATCACAAAGATTAAATATTTAGTTAATTATCATCATAATTATGTATTTATTAGTGATATTTATTACACGAGAATGAACAAAAATTGTTTTTTGAACGTAGAAGAATTACCCTAATGAGGCCTAATGCTGTGTTATTCTGCAACACTAACATGATCTTGCACGTCACTTTGCTATTATCATCATCATCATATTTGGTGGCGCTAGTCTCGATTCTCACCACGGATTTAGAAGTCATGTCTTTAGAATAGCACGGCTGGTCGGAAAAATGCTTGGGATTATTCCTTGAAAGCATTCGAAAGTAACTGTTTTGATACTTTGGCAGATTCGCAAGTCCTACTAGTGTAAAAATAAATATATTGCCAAAAATATGCTGCCCTCTTTTACGTGGCACTTTTTCGGGTCTGTTAAAAGCGGGTGGGCAATGGCACTTCTTCCTTTCGGAGAATTGTATGAAACACATTCCGTGTTGCATATATCCAATCATTCGAAAAAGTTTTTCACAGGAAATCGATTTTGCAACGTTTAGTAAACTTTTCGAAGCCGAGCTCTGAATAGTGCGCAGGTGAATGAAGCAGACAATTTTTGTCGTTTGAACGATCTTTTCAATTCATCGAATTGGATTGTCGGAGATAGAAGGTTTAGCATTTTTAGTTCTATATAGGTATTGCAATAATTGTGTAACTTTCGATTGCACTGTTTCTATTAAACGTATATTACGACTTATATACGTGAGGTACGCAAGTGAAGTATGCATTTTCTTAACATGATTAGTTAACAGGTATTTTTAACAATAGGGACATATTATACTTGTCATTCGGAATATATTTATATAACCATTATATTTTATTGCCTGATATTATAATGTAAAAATAAGAGAACATTAATTATTTTAAACATATTTATTTGATAATAGAACAAACTTATACATATAGGCAAACTTTCTTTTGCCAACCAAGCTTCGAATCCAAACCCGACAATGCTTTAAAAATATTGATTTATATCATAGTAGTCGTATTTTAAAGCTCTACTATTGTGCCACTATTGTGTTATAAAAGTTGTTGCTATCCCGGGGGTATTAGAAAAGTCGCGAACTTTCTTGGAGGAATCTGCGGAAAATTGGCCGAGTCGAACTTCGGGCCGGCGAGTGTGGCATACGAATTAAGTTGAAAATGTAATACTGGTGTGTGGAGGGAGCCAAGTCCTTAATTAGCTGAATTATTTTTAAAAGAATGGTGCTCGGCGAGCGGCAAGCGCCTTTTCTTTATGAGTGTAGATTAAAGCTGATGGGTTTGTATCTCGGCGTATAAATAATTGTTTTTGCTAGCGAACAAGCAATCAATTCTTGTCGTAAATTGATATTGAACTACATCACTTATCTTTGGTACTGTGTCAATTAGAACAAGATCCTTATCATCAACAGCCGGAAGACGTCCACTTGACCCAAAGGCCTGCCCCTTAAACGGGGTTCATAATCCCCAAGCAGCTTGGGGATCGCAGTATTGGTGGTGAAGTTACAGAAGACGCTGCTGCTCATCTTCTAGGTTTTTCCTTAGTCACCTCTTACGACACCCACAGGAGGAAAGGGGGTGGTCACTGGTCAATTCTAGGCCGGATAGTGGTATCCGGCACTCGGCAGGCCAAAATATAGCTCATTCATCATTTATTCGGAATTTTTGTTAAGTAGTATTTCAATTCTGTACAGGTTACTTCTTTATGGATCAAGCTTTTGTTTTTGATAAATATTTTGGTTGCTCCATATAATTATATGTAAATTTTCATACTTAATGTGGTGTCTTTTAATCGCAGCAGCACGCTTAAATTTTTGCGTTTGTTATCTTCTATGTTTCACAGTTAGATGTCGAAATTAATAAATCACTCTCATCGAAACAAATAACCATAATCAAAATCTATTGTGTTGTAAATCAGAAGCCAAAACAGAGCAAAATGAAATTCAGACTATCTATAAAGTACCTCACAACTGCAAATCATTGAATCGTCTGAACTTTTCTTGTCTACGCTACAAACTTTAGTGTTTATTTTTAGCAAACACAAGAACTTGGCTGTTTCACAACAAACACTCGTTAATAACGTCGATATTATCAGATTTCGGTTGATTTTACGTAGAAAACACAGCTGAAGAAAATTGACTAAATGTTGTAAAAGAAGTATTTTGGTTTATGTTTTGTGTGTATTTTTTTTTACTATAGGTAAAGTTGATAACCATTAAAATGTATAAAACGAACACAAAAATATACTTTGTCGTACTCCAAGGTACTTTTTTAAATTCAATTATTATGTACTTTATATTCCAGTTAATGAATATTTTTTTCTATACTTTGTATGATTCTACATCGCAAAACTGCTTTAGGACCTGCTTTTAGATAAATATAAAATATTTCGATATCTCTGCGACAGGGGTATTAAACATAAATCAAAAATCAGTTCGGCTCACGAATCTGCCGCGTAACCAGCAAATGACTAACGGCTCCGTTCGAGTCCGAAACAAGTCGGGCATTCCCGAATACACACGTGAGTATAACCGGCATATAAAATAAATAATAAAACAAAAATTTGAAAAAATAAATCCCCTACTGGTCCTCTGGACGTAGGTACGTAAAAAAATGTTGTAGGCACGGTTTTTTTATTCGAACTGCGAGCCAACCGCGGCATGCGCAACATTGTTAGGGAATGACGACGTTCGCATACTAAAGTTAGCTTCAGAGTTGACGTTGGGTTATTCGATTTTCACGCAAAGAAACTTTGCCTCGAATACGCTCTGGAATTTTGTGAAAAATACGATTCGCATGTCCTTTTGTATTTGTTGAGAATGTTTTGTTATTATGGAGTTTTTGTTTGAGGATTGGCTTTACGAAGTCGGGTGCTTGTGGTTCGGACCTATTAGGTCCATGTTAACGATGTTACAATCCGAACACTGTGAAGTGAGCGACAGAACGCGCGGAGCCAGCGCTAACGAAACGCAGTGTACGCGGCCGGCGCGGGAGACGCGTCCTTGAGTGGGGGGCGCGAGCAGTGCGAATATAGACACCGCGCCGTCACCAACGTAGTCCCTAAGTTTAAATTGTACTATTCAAAAACTAGATTTATTATAACAGTTTATAATCCTACATCGCATTTTTAATGTGCATCCCACATCCTGCACATAATTTGGTGACCCCGACGTGATTACTGAGGCGAGAAGCGCAATAAATATACAATACCGACGAGACTCCACGTGTCATGGTCGACGAATTCTGCACGCGCCGCTAAGAAGAACAACGTGATCTGTTGAACGACGAGTCGCGACAAGCTGTGAATTTGTACCTGCTGGACCTGGACGTAATTCCACGACAACAACTTTGAGATCGCTGATCTATATTGCCAAAATTCAGGAAAGTGCTGATTAATGCTGTGGTGAAGTGATGCTCCATAGTGTCGTTCGATAAGGAAGTAGCCATTTTGAAGGTAACATAATTATTCACTGTTTATCGCTGCGAACTTCAATTTGCCTCTTGTGTGACGGTGTTTCGTTTTCGTTTGCATTCTTTTCCGTTATTACTAAAATATAACGACGACTTTCGTACTTATACTAATAAGTACCTACTTGCTATCTTGTCAAACCATTGACAATCAAATTCATACTTTTCTCACACAATTATTACTGTGCTGTTTTCGTGCCTAGCTTAGGTATAGCTATATTACAAAGAATAAGCAATTATTGAATGATATTGCTTTGACATAAATAATACCTGCACGCTTACAATTTGCGCTTAATTTGGTTTGTGTGGACGCACGAGTTATTGGGCATGACTGCTACCTACTTTACATTTCATTACTAGTAAATGAATATCTAACTTTTCAATATTCAAACTAAAAAACTATCTACGCTATGATTGCTTATTTTTTGTCCTAATGTGATAACTATTACCTTCTTTTAAATACGTCGTATAATCTTACTCCTTTGTTATCTAACTTTTAACAAAGACGAACTTGCTTCTTTACTTTATAAAGTAAGAAGTTCAAACTGTTGGTTATCATTCCTTATTTAATATAAATCTTTTAGTGTTCCCAATAACTTATAACCTTCTACCTGCAACTTGTTGAAATATAAATAAATAAACCTCCCGGCATTTTATCCTTGCTGTGATGGTTATGATACCTACACAGTAAATTCATTTGTATTCGCCGACTATTCCAGCGTTGCGGATTCCACCGGAACGTGAAGTCTGCGCTGCGTGAGTGCGTGCGATTGTTACGGCGCACGAGCGACAGCGGGTGATAGACAGAGTAGGCTGAACTGAAGGTGACACTGACGCCATCGCCTACAGCCTGCACTCGCTACGCTCCGGGCTCATCTGGTTGGATTGTCGGTACCATTTTATTGTACCTTTATTAGTCATTGACTATACTATTTTGTTTAAAACGTTATTTGCCTCTTCGTGGTTTGCATAGGTACTTAACTCACTAAATAACAATGTCGGACGATATTAAAAAGCTTAGACAGCTTCGTAGTAGTATAAAGGGTAGAATTACTATATTTAAAAAACATATTGATTTATTAAAATCAATTGATCCAAGCCAAATTACAAAATTACAACTTATTGAATTACAATTAAAGTTAGAAAGATTTCAGGCATTGTTTTCTCAGTTTGATGAACTTCAAGGTAAAATTGAAGCCCTAGTCCTAGATCTTGAACCTGAAAGTGAGATTGTTGAAAGAGAAGTGTTCGAGGAAACATTTTGTAACTTAATTTCACATGCGCAACTAATAATTGAAAATGTATCACAAGCTCAAAGCACGACTATTCATGATGACAGTAAGGTTGATGTTAAGTCAGAGTGCAGCGGTTCATCCTGTAAAAATAATTTTAATGTTAAATTACCAACGATAAATCTTCCAAAATTTGATGGTAACTATTTGAAGTGGCTTGAGTTCCGTGACACCTTTGACTCATTAGTCAATAAAAATAAATCTATTCCTGAAATTAATAAATATCATTACCTTAGATCTTCACTGGATAGTGGTGCTGCACTCGTTATAAAATCGGTTGAATTTACTGCTGAAAACTATATGCTGGCATGGCAACTCCTCTGTGATAGGTATGATAATAAAAGGCTATTGATAAATAATCATTTAAAATCACTATTTACCTTTGAGCCTATCACAAAGGAGTCACATAAATCTTTACGTTATATGATTGACTATTTTACAAAAAACTTACGTGCCTTAAATTTATTAAAAGAACCAACTACCTCCTGGGACACAATTATAATTTATATGATGGCCTCTAAACTAGATGGCGCCACAGGTCGCAAATGGGAAGAACATCGAAACAGTTTATCGGTTTGTCCAACTCTTGATGAATTTTATCTATTTCTGCGGAACCGAGCAGATGTTTTAGAAACGGTACAGTTTAGACCGGATCTTAAATCTCAGCGTCCATATCCACAAACTAAATCTTTTGTATCTTCAAACATCACAGAAAGGTCTACTAGTAAACAGTGTGTCATCTGCAAGCAAGGGCATTTTGTTCATGAGTGTGAAAAATTTAAAACTTTAAGTGTAGACTTGCGCCTGAAAGAGGTCGCTAAGCATAAGCTTTGTCCCAATTGTCTTCGCGGTGGGCATAATGTTAACCGTTGTTTCCGAGGTCCTTGCAAATTCTGTCAGAAAAAACATAGCACGTTATTACACGAAAGTAAGGATTCAAAGCAAATTAATAATATCGAAAATTCTAACTTACCTTCATCTTCTGGGTCGAATTCCAGCAGCGCTCCTGCAGTGTCGTTATCCGTCGTGATGGCGAGCCAGGTGTTGTTATGCACGGCCCTAGTAGAGATAGTCGATCAACAAAATAAAACTCACCTTGCGAAGGCGCTGCTTGACAACGGCAGTCAGTCTTCCTTCATTACAAAAAACCTACAAAATAAATTGAAATTAGATTTCACTAATAGAAATGCAGTAACTGTTAGTGGCATTAATAATGCTGTTGTAGATACGGCTCAATATTGTGATCTACAATTAAAATCACGATTAAACAATTTCTGTGTCAATGTTTCATGTCTTATCATACCGCAAATTACAAACAGACTTCCAAGCGTGAGCATTGATCCATCGCAACTTAATTTACCTCACAATATTCGGTTGGCTGATCCTGAGTTCTTCAGTCCTTCTGACATCGACATTTTGTTAGGTGCAGATATCTTTTGGGATATTGTAAACCCAAGGCTAATTAAACTTGGACGAAACAAACCTACGCTGCAACATTCTAAATTAGGCTGGTTAATATCCGGGCCTACTGGTGTTGGTATCAGTAACAAACTAGAACATAACAATATTTCATGCAACTTTTCTCAAAGTATTCAACAAACATTATCAAAATTTTGGGAAATAGAAGAATTACTTCCTGTTAAAAAACATTTTTTCTCTAAATCTGAGGAGTTGTGTGAAACTATCTTTATGGAGAATACTAAACGTTTGAGTGACGGTCGATTTTTAGTTAAAATTCCACTAACTGATTCTCCAGAACTAGCTCTCGGTGACTCATACAATGCAGCGCGTCGTAGATTTATTAATTTAGAGCGAAAACTAAACAAGTCACCTATTTTAAACGAGGAGTATAAATCATTTATTCGTGAGTATGAACGCTTGGGCCATCTCTCACTTATTGAACGTCCTTCGTTTGGTTATTTTTTACCCCACCACGCTGTATTACGACCCCATAGTGAAACTACTCAGTTACGAGTGGTGTTCGATGCTTCGTGCAAATCTACTTCCGGAAAGTCCTTCAACGATTTACAACTGGTGGGGCCAGTTATACAAGACGATCTCCTGTCAATTTTGTTGAGGTTTCGTCAAAATGCCTTTGTTGTGACCGCCGACATAGAAAAAATGTACCGCCAAATATTAGTCGACGAGTCGCAGCGAAACCTACAATTGATTTTGTGGAGAGACGAAGAAACGAAGCCGTTGCAAGTACTACAGCTAAACACTGTAACGTATGGCACGGCCTCGGCACCTTTTTTGAGCACAAGGTGTTTATTAGAGCTGTCGCGTGAATGTGCGGATAAACCCGACGTACAGCGTGTTATTGAGCATGATTTTTACGTCGACGACTTGAACACGGGTTCTAACTCGAAACAAGATTTGAAAAATGTTGTTCTCGAGGTCATTAACAAACTTTCAGAAGCCTGTTTTCCCTTACGTAAATTCCGGACAAATGCTCCAGAAATTTTAAAAGATCTTCCTATAACAAACGTCTGTCAAGACTTTAGCAAGGAATCGACTGTTTTAGGTCTAAAGTGGTACCCACAAACAGATACTTTAAAATTTTCTACAGAATTTAAAATTGAAACAACAATTACTAAGCGCAATATTTTATCTATGTCCTCTAAAATTTTTGACCCGCTGGGTTTATTATCAGCTACTACAATTGTACCTAAGATAATATTACAGCAATTGTGGTTATTAAAGAACGACTGGGATGAAGAAGTCCCAAATAATATAAAACTTCAATGGGAAGAATTTATTAAAAACTTACACTATATTTCCATTCTTGAGGTGCCCAGGCATATAGTCTGTCCAGCACCAATTAATGTAGAATTTCATTGCTTTACCGATGCATCACAGACTGCGTACGGTACTTGTTTGTACGTTAAATCAACGGATACACTAGGCGTCATACATGTTCACCTTTTTTGTGCGAAGGCAAAGGTATCTCCTTTAAAACCGGAATTAACTATACCACGTCTTGAATTAATGGGTGCTCTGTTAGGTGCTAGATTGCTTACAAAGGTTCTACATTCATCGAGTAATAAAAAATTTGAAATTTCACGAGCTGTTTTGTGGACAGATTCAACTATAGTTTTGGGATGGATTAATACCCAACCAAAAACGTTAAAAACTTTCGTATGCAATCGCATACAAGAAATTCGTGAACTTACCGCTCAACATGAGTGGCGTTATGTGCCAACTCAAGATAATCCGGCAGATCTGGCTTCTCGCGGAGTCAAGCCGCAGGACCTTAGAAGTAACTATCTTTGGTGGCACGGTGCTTCCTTTTTAACTAAACCTGAGGACGAGTGGCCTCATCATAATATTAACTTACTGAGTAACACATTGCCTGAAATGAAGGTTAGTTTGACTATACAATGTAAACAGAGTTTTATTTCATTTGATAAGTTTTCTAAACTAACTAAACTACAGAGAGTTCTAAGCTATGTACAACGTTTTATATACAACTGTAAAAATAAAAATAATAAATTAAAAGGTAAATTGACACTAAAAGAATTACAGACATCATTAAAAACATTAGCTAAAATATCACAAACTTATTCCTTTGAAAAGGATATTCATTCTTTAAAAACTACAGGAGTTTTAAATTTTAAATCTAAAATTCTATCAATGAATCCATTTTTGGATAGTGAAAATATTCTAAGAGTCGGAGGACGCATTCAAGGTGCTTTGCAACCCTATAATAAAATACATCCTATTTTAATTGATTCTAAGCATGCATTCACCAAACTTTTATTTGCAGAGGAGCATCTGCGTTTACTACATTGCGGCCCTCAGCAATTACTTAGTCTGATACGTGAGAACTACTGGCCCGTAGGTGGCAGAGTTCTTGCTACACAAACTGTAAACAAATGTGTCAAATGTGTAAGGATAAAGGGCAAATCCGTTCAAACATTGATGGGTAACCTACCTCATTCTAGAGTAAATCCCTCATCTCCATTTGAGATCTGCGGCACTGATTTTGCAGGTCCGTTCCATATTTCTAATCGGAAGGGACGTGGCGCTAGAACCAGTAAATGTTATTTGTGTCTATTTGTTTGTTTTTCATCTAAGGCTTTGCATCTAGAAGTAGTAAGTGAGTTAAGTACTAACGCATTTATCTCGTGCCTACGCAGATTCATTTCCAGGCGAGGAAAGCCTCGCCTAATCTACTGCGATAACGGTAGAAATTACGTGGGGGCAAATGGCGAGTTGGGCAGAATGCTTAAGGCCGCCAATGAGTCCGTGACTGAGTTCGGAGCGAGCGAGGGTATCGAGTTCAGGTTCAGTCCAGCTTATGCACCCAATTTCGGTGGAATCTGGGAAGCTGGCGTTAAAGCGGCTAAGTTTCATTTAAAGCGAATCGCAGGTAATTCTAATCTTACATTTGAAGAGCTTTCCACTCTGTTTACACAAATTGAGGCAGTATTGAATTCGCGTCCGTTGACACCTATGTCATCGGATCCATCAGATTTTAACGCATTAACACCCGGCCACTTCCTGATTGGGCGTCCATTGACGTCACTAGCATCTCCTATTGTGAAAAAATTGTCGATCAATCGCTATCAGCATTTAGAAAAATTGAGGCAACATTTTTGGAAGAGATGGTCGCAAGAATTCCTTTCCGAGCTACAACAGCGAGTCAAATGGCGTCGATCCAGTGGCCATCCTGTCAAGGTTGGAGATGTAGTCGTAATCAAAGACGATCATCTGCCGCCAATGAAATGGATTCTAGGAAGAGTGGAGAAACTTTTTGTCGGACCAGATGGTCTATGCAGAGTTGCAGATATAACCACAACTAAAGGAGTCTTCCGACGAGCTCTAAACAAAGTCTGTATCCTGCCAGTTGACGATCCAGAGCTTCTTGAAAGCACGGCTTCCAAGGGGGCGGAGGATGTTAACGATGTTACAATCCGAACACTGTGAAGTGAGCGACAGAACGCGCGGAGCCAGCGCTAACGAAACGCAGTGTACGCGGCCGGCGCGGGAGACGCGTCCTTGAGTGGGGGGCGCGAGCAGTGCGAATATAGACACCGCGCCGTCACCAACGTAGTCCCTAAGTTTAAATTGTACTATTCAAAAACTAGATTTATTATAACAGTTTATAATCCTACATCGCATTTTTAATGTGCATCCCACATCCTGCACAGTCCATATTTTTTGCTCGTGCTAGTTGCTTTTTTTCTTTAGGTTTTATGCATTACATGCCTTTTCACTTCAATTCAAACCAATCACTTAAAATTACGTACGTTATTATTCTTGTTTTATAAAACGTCCGTAATATAATCAAAATTTAGACAGATAGATGCGCTGCTGGGTAGTTTGTTGCGCCGTTTCTTCTACCCAGCTATAGCACTAGGAAGCGGTGACGGGTGGGCGTTTTGGGGGCTGTCTTGATGTAATTTGAAGTCTATTTTAAATAAATGATTTTATCTTTATCTTTATAAACATAAATAAACGCATGAAGTTTAGAGACGAGTCATTAGCACCATTAAGTATCTACGCAGTTTATTTAGTAGGTACCTACTGCATTATTCTTACTTCATAAAAGATATGACTGTTCAATCAATCAATAAAGTTCTAATACAAGTACCACTAAAATGTTACGCTTAATAAACAACAATAAATAAAAAGAAAAATATTTTTCAGGTCAAAAAATATCCGGCTCTGTTGGTCATTAATAATTTTAATAAATATGGTACGCTGTACCCTAATTAATAGCTTCAGTTAGTGACATATTGGAAAAACAGGAAGTAACGTTGGCTTTCAAGTATTTTTTTACAAAAAGAAATTGATAAATTACGAGTTAGATAATATTGGAGGTCATGACCTTGCTTTATGAATAATAGTGTTGAAAGTGATTTATAATGTCAATAACGAGGATAAAAGCAGGTATGGTATACTTAGGTCCCTACTATTTGTTGTGTTGATTAATGGACTGCGCACTGTCATCAATTTATGCTTGATGACCTTCATTTTTATTAAACCCCTTACAAAATGTGTAACATAAAATTAAAAAGGTTTAATAGATCGATATAACGAAGAATAGTATCTAATGGAGTATAGAAGCTAATTGCTGTCATATGTAACGAATAGTCTAATCTTTTTAAAACTAGTTATGCCGTTCGTCGATTTTTTTTTAAAACGTCGCCCCACTCTAGGTCTTCTGCTGTATCGTGGGTGCGTTGCACAAACATGAAATATCACAATCATGCACAAACACCCAGACTCGGAATAAACATCTTATGCGTCGAAATCATGAGGTACGTAATACGGAGTGTATCGAAACTCAAGGGTGAATAGAAACAAAACTTTGTAACTATGAAACCTAAAACTTTGGACCATATACTTAAATTGTATTATAAACAACAATTGTAAGCCATTTTTTACCTCTACTTCTTAAATTTAAGAGCTTTGCTGTTGTCCGTAGAGCAAACGCCACAGTTCTCTAGCAGCATTCCATTTGACCGCTTGAGACGTCTGAACTCCTACCTTCTCCTTTAATTTATGAATAAATCTACGCCTTGGCCTTCCCCTTTCTCTTCTACCTTCTATTTTTCCTTCTAGAATCGCCAAAAGGAAGATGTCATGACGTATCAAGTGGCCAATCATTTTTCCTCTTTCATTCTCTATTGTTCTCAACAACTGTCTGTTCTCTTTTACAAGCTATAACACTTCTCGTTTGTTTTTCATTTTTGACAACTACCGTTGTACCGGTATTGAAAAATCGCTGTTTATGCTTGTCTCGTCTAGACGTATTCTGTCGTTATTTTATGAATCTTCCACAGTTATGGTGGTACTCAAACTTTTGTTTATGTCCTTTTGCTGCGAGGCATTAAAACGATAAAACTTGGGATTGTTTTTATTACACACATTATCTAAGATGGTGCTGATTTAAAGGATTTTGAAAGGTTGTCTAGAGTAATCTATGTCTAAAGTCACTTTATGAAAACTGTTAAAATAAAATCGAAGAAGAAAGAGAACCAAAAATCTATGATTATTATTGTAGCATAAAAGTCACATATAGACCGAAATAAATTACAACCCTCTTCAAAGGATTTATTTTCAAATTACATAACTAAATTAAAAAAAAAAATGAAATTAAAGTTGGGTTGTTTAAACGTCACCCGCAGTGAGCTAGCGTGGTGATCAGTGCTCAATCCTTCTCTATACGAGAAGAGGCCTTTGCCCTGCAGTGGGACAGTTATAGGCTGTTATTATTATTTGTTTAAACGTCGAACCATTTCACCTCATCACTGTCAACTGGTAAAGTGCCCAAAAGACTGGCAGCATTGCCACGTTGAATGGAAATTCGAATTCTTAATTACTTCCATTTTTAAATTTGCTAGCTCAGAATTTTAAGAGTATATAAAAAAAGCGTTTTCCGTACATAATTCGAACATAAAACGCCTTCATGAAATCATTAGCTGGGACGAATGTGGAATAACAAACTGACCAGAATATATTGACCTCCTTGCTTTAATTAAACACCCTCTCATAGTTCTCTCTATATAGTAATAACGGGAGGTGAGGTAGATCTCGGTTTCTGGTCAATACTGTAAAGGTTTTGTGCTCGTATTAGAAATAATACTACAGTCTTTTTAATTTCGTTTCATTTAAAATAAGTACAAAATAATAAATTACAAAATAAATACCATCAATCGCTCTAATTTATGGTGTTTATTTTGTAAGTATGTTCTTAAATTAGGGTTCTATAAATATTTTTGGTAATACCTACATAATGTATAATTAAATTAATAGCGAAGTATTAGTAGGCTACAAAAGAAAAAAAAATATTATTTACTAATTTATAAAAAATATAAAAAATATAATAGAGAGTATCAGAGTAAAATAATTTTGCACATAATTATTTTACTCTGATACTCTCTACATTACTATTAGCGAATAATTCCTTTTACAGCCCCAAAATGCAAGGTCCGAACCTGTAAATAAGACATGACAATAATATTAAACCTTTTCTACATTAGTTTGGTACCTAAAATATGGGACCGGCGCCATTCCATTGCGCACCAGGCTATGCCTCGACTAGCAGTGGCGGGTTGAGACCTAATGGCTGATGTATAGATTGTTTAATGTATGTGGAACTAAGGCAGTTATGAAGGCATCTTGAGGATTTAGCGGGTACGATTCAGCATATCCCAAAACGAAGGAAGTCCATGAGAAATTAATTACGAGTAAAAAGGTAACTATATTATTCATAGTTGAAATTATTTCTATTTACCAAGGTATGTTTTTGATATAAAACAATAGATTGCTACTTAAAATAACATAATGTCGAAGAGACATTCTTTTTTGCTATTGCCCCACACTAGGAGGTTGTCTTGTATGGTGGATGCGTTTAACAGACACAAAATATCACATACATAAACATCCAGACTCAGGAGAAACATCTGCGGATCACACAATCTTTTGTCTCTTGTGAAAATCGAACCTGCAACCCTTAGTGCAGTCTAATCCCTGGGTTACTGCGCCATTCTGGTCATCAAACGTTACTCGGGTACATCAATATATTAAGAGAATACACATCATCACCATCAGTCGGAAGACGTCCTCTACTGAAAGGCCTCCCCCTTCAGGAGGGGCGAGGGAATTTGCCATAATCCCCACGCTTGGCAAGCGGCTTAGGGATCGCAGTATTGGAAGTGAAGTTACAGAAGACGTTGCCCATCATCTGGATATTTCCTTAGTCGCCTCCTACGATACTCACGGGACGAAATAGGCAGATGCTATTCTGGCCCGGCATTCCATGGCCCAAAAGTAGATTTAGTTAACCAAGTAGTTCCTACTATATTTGGTTTGAGGGCCCAAAGGATGCACTGTTGCACATGAATACAGAAAATACTATAATGTACCTCGATATCGCGTATCGTTCGTCTGGTTTCCTCTTAGACATTATGCATCTAAAGCGACATTCGTTGGTATACGTCTTGTTGTCTGTTGCGCACAACGGAAAATATATCCTTAAACATTGATTGCAGCTTAGATGCGCCTGTATTGGGAAGTCATCGAATGTCTTATGACCGACGACGTAGAAATGGAGGACTGCGGTGAAGACGGAGGCCACTGAAATGTGTTAATAACATAAATACGAGTTTCCTCCCAGGAATTTATCGACTTGAAACAATTTTCTGATCTTTTCTGGGATCAAAGTTTTGGAAATTGGATGAATATTTCTGAGGATTACCCCTACATACAAACAAACTAATCCATACTAATATTATAAATGTGAAAGTAACTGTCTGTCTGTTAAACCTTCACGACTAAACCGCTGCGCTGGACGGATTTTGATGAAATTTTGCATGTAGAAAGTCGGGAAAGGAAATAAGCTACTTTTTTAATTGAACCTTCTAAGGGGTTTAAATAGGGGTTAACTAAAGCTGTATAATATAGGTATGTATATAATAATAACCAACGATCTAAATAAACGAGAGCGAAGCCGCGGGCAAAAGCTAGTTATAGAATAGATGTGAAAGTACGTAAGTACCTGGAAGTAGTATGTCAATTTTAAGATGATTGAAAAAAAATCTCGTCTTCATCAACTGAAGATAGTTACATTTTGAAAGCCCCAGTGTTTTTAACAACAGCTGATAGCCGACCTTCAGTAATTGGAGTGGCACTTATAGAAGAAGAAGAAGTGTATGTATAGGGTTAACAAAGTTTAGGTACTTTGATAGGTGTAGTTAAACACTCAAGTATCGTATGATGGTGTAAAGGATTCTTTCAAGATTCATCAAAAGTTTTCCGCGTATAGACAATTGAACTAGTATGCTGGCTTCTCATAAGTGCCTGTTATAGGGGGACAAGAAATAAAAACATTTTGAATCTATTTTAACAGTGTCAGGACATACACAAAAAATAATGTAATTTTCCTAATACATCTAAGTCCTTTTATCATTTTTTTTAAAAAACGTCGCCCCACACTAGCAATTTCTCCTGTATCGTGATAGGTACGTTTCACAAACATGAAATATCATATAAACAAACACCCAGACTCGAGACAGACATCTACGGATTACACAAATTATTGTCCCCTGCGGGAATCGAACCCGCAACCCTTAGCGCAGCAGTTCAATCGCTTATCCATTGCGCCAATCAGGTACGCCAATAATTATTATGTTGCTGGGATATTCTGAGCTTTATAGCCTCGGTAGATTTTAATGAGTGTATTATCATTTTGGCCTACAGTTACAATGCATTTATGGTGTATTGATCCCAAAAAAATTGGAGTATTTACGTTCAAAAGATCTAAAAATATCAACTATTACCCCCCACATGTTATACCGTAATTACCTTAAAATTATAACATTAAAATCTCAAATAATAAGTACTTACAAATTATGAGCATTCTCGTCGAAAATTGCGAAATGAAAACAAAAAATGTGAGAGTACGAACAATTTTATTACAGTGGCTAATTGAGTTTCATGGACAATTAAAAGGACATTTATTACCGGTATAACTTTTTGTTTGGATCGTTTAATTTTGTGAACGTGATGTTTTTAAATAGTCGAATGTTAAACACGTGATCAAGATAACTTTGTTTACTTCCATAGATAAATATTTAATTAGAATAAGAATATTATTTACTATATATCCCGGTTATACTCACGTGTGTATTCGGGAATGCCCGACTAGTTTCGAACTCGAAACTAATCGGCATATATAGTAAATAATATGGATAACACTCACGGAAGTTATTATAGTAGAATAAGAATTTTTGCTTAGCTGAATCGATTTAGTTAGATTTTTAGTATCGTGTCTTATCATCAGTGTTATCTTTCTGTGTGGGTAGACCATGGTGATGTAAATTATTTCTATTATTTAATTTTGTTATTACATTTGCGATTTACTCGAAGCATTTAAAAGTCCTGTTCATTTACGATGAGGAAAATTAAGTAAGTAGAAATAAGATATTGACAGAATATTAAACAAATTAACAGCATCAGGTAACTTAATTTTGACAACATCAAGCAAGAATTCAATGAAAAAAACAGGCAATGTTATACACACTGAATACTACCTATTCCAGATATTTTGTAAATACTATTTACTATGTAGTAAAATATTAGTATTGCAACTGACTAGTGACTAGTATTCAATATCAAAAGGTGGACCTTAGGTACTATCAGATGGAAATAACACTCCGGCGAGAATAACAGTATATTGAATATCTAGTCCGTGATCAAATCCCCGTTCACTGATGTTATGTGAGTCTCAGAGCGTTACGTAATTGTATTGCTCTATTACTGGACGTGCTTTAATGGGAACCTGGTACCACCAGTGGCAGACGATGTTTCTTCATGTTTGGTACAAGTTACAGGTGAAATCTTGAATCGTCCTAAAAATTATTGGCGATAGAACCGATACTTCTCTGCTCAGTAGGTTCACTGAACTCCATGGGTTCGGGACCGATGAGACAATTGTGTAGATATAATACTTTTTAATTACTAACATTTGATATAAGCAAATTCTTGTTACTAACCTTGCCTTGCTTTGGACTTTTCTTGTCTGAAATAAATGATTTTTATTTTATTTTATTATTAAAGTCAAATTGAAAATATAGTACAGTCGCACCGAGTGGAGAAGTGGGGCGCTGCGGTTTATAAGGCACACCATCGCTATCTAGTTGAAAGATCTTCTCTTTTCGCTATAGGAGGTTTGGAGAACTATTTGAGAACGAGAGCCAGTAGGTAGGTATACCTGGATTTTAGTGATATTATAATAATACTAGCGAACCCGGTAAACATCACCCTGCCCGGAAAAGCAACACCACCTACCGGGTCCAATTGTATTTTCAAACCATCCAGCAACCCACTGAAGTATAAACACAAAATTCAATCGAAATCGGTATAGCCGTTTAGGAGAAGTTTGGTGATAACACACGACACGGTGGCTCAGTTGGTTAGAGCAGCGACACGGATCGGCGAAGGTCGCGGGTTCGAATCCCGCTCGTGTCCATCATTTTTCAAATTTCCTTTATCAATTTAGATTCAAGCTTAGCATGGGCAACATGCTAAAATGGCAACAAAAGTCATATAAATTTGGGTTGGTATTATCGTTTCAGTGATTTATAGCTGTAAAGGTATAACACTGAGTTGGTAATCATAGATTCCAACAGATAATACCTGACGTCACCCTTAAGACGTAAATACTAAAAAAGGGAACTTGAAATTCGATGGATGCGAGCAGCGACACGGTGGCTCAGTTGGTTAGAGCAGCGCCACGGATCGGCGAAGGTCGCGGGTTCGAATCCCGCTCGTGTCCATCATTTTTCAAATTTCCTTTATCAATTTAGATTCAAGCTTAGCATGGGCAACATGCTAAAATGGCAACAAAAGTCATATAACACACGTACAATTATAAAATTATTTAGATTATTTTTTTCTTAGTTTGAGTTGTTTCCGTTCTTATTATACCGGTTCACTAGCTCATGCCGTGGTAAAATGTCCAGCGGTGCAAATGGTTGGCACACGTACCAGGATTGACTGCTCAGATAGCGCCAATCAATTTACTATTAGCAATCGCAGCAGCTCTTCCACGCTCGTAAATTTTTTTAATCACCTGAATATTGATGGCAAGCTAGGTATTGAAGCAGAGCCTATTTTTAAAACTCTTGCTTATTTACATAAAACTTATCATATTTATAGACATAAGGGAAAAAAAGCTTTAAGGCTATTTTGTTGTATGTAAAAAACATAATAAACTTATAAATTGCGCCACATTGAAGGGTCTTCGCGTGCGATACACGATTGCATCTATCAGCGAACGTATAATATATTACTCGGCGCGGAAGTACGTAATGAAATTATATGGTACGAAATAACTCTATAATGTAACGTGATGTCGATGACCTAATCTATTTTCCCAAGGTCTGTTTTTGGGTGTACTGAAACGATTTGTGTTAAACTGGCTCGTGTTTTACTTTTTCCGTAATACCTACTACCTGGCTCAGTAAAGAACATCATACGAATAGAATCTTAGACTAAATGAACTACCTGGTATACTAAATCTACTGATAGAATTGTTGCGTCGTGTCATGTTTGCTTATCATCTGTATGTGACGTTCTACACGGTGTGGTGTTACGTCTGAGGCTGGCCACAGACCAACCGCTTCAGAACCGATTCTGTTCTACCCCTTAGACAAGTGGGGAAACGCTTGACGAATAGAAATCGAATATAATGGAAAATATATGGGTTTGACATAATTATGTCATCGATAACATAGTCGAAACATTATGTCATCCATACATTTATCATTCTATTCGTCAAGGATTTTGCCTCTGTCAAGGGGGTCTTTCTATAGAAAAGAATTAATCTCGTCCCGTTGGGTGTCGTAGGAGGCGGCTAAGGGAAAATCCAGAAGATGGGCAGCAGTGTCTTTTGTAACCAACACTGCGATCGCCAAGCGTGGGGATTATGGCAACTCCCCCCCTCTGGCGAGGCCCTTTGTTCAACAGTGGACGTATTCCGGCTGATGAAGAAGATAAATAAAAATACTATAACCTCTCGTTAACTCTGTAGCAAAGAGCCTTTTTATATGCACGTATAATACTGTGAGCTTTTACGTACATAATGTCATAAAATGCAAACGGCGCATACATTTTACATCAGTATAATATGAGCAAATCTTACATGTTGAGTTTAAAATTAAAATTTTCGTAAATTCCAAAGTAAATGACAGTAATCGCGAAATAAATACAAGCACCTTAGTAAAACGAAAAAGTTTCGACTTTAGCAAAGAATTTAATTAAAAGTAAAAAGCTGGGCTTCCGCGATATAACATAATAATGCACTTTTGTGCGAGTGACACACTAAGAAGAAAAGTTTGGACGACCGTGATTAGCGCAGTGGGCGAAAACTTTTTTTTTAAATCTGACGCGCAGTTTTCAGTGCTTGTTAAAGCCTTATAAGTTATAAGGGTCCATGCCTTCGATACGACAGAAAAAGAATCAGTCAGTAATCAGTTTATTCGCAAGAATTGGCCTACAGTGAATTGATTAAAACGCAAATTAACGAGCAACCCAATTTAAAACGATTATGTAAGGCACACAAGTTTCTTACTACCGACATGTGGAAAGTAATAAAAAGTTTATAGGCATGTTATTGTTACAAAGTAACAGGCTTAAAGACCACAAGCTTGGGAGCTAGTAGAATTTATTTTTTGGATTTTAGGTTTAACATAAAGAAAAACTATTTTAACAAAATTTACAAATACCATAATACAATTTGTGGTTTTCGTTTAAAACACTTTATACAAACAACTATTATAACATTCCTACTAATAAAGGCACAGGTGTATAGTACACCCACATTTTGCCAGTTATGTTATAGGTTCCAATGTAATAGAGGGCAAGCCTATCGCCATTAACCGGGCACACATCCAAACTTCCCATCCAAATTACCTACTAGAAAAATTTCCTTACACTGCCCGACCCAGAATTAAAACCCGATCTTCATGTTCAGCAGTCGTGCTTTGCTAACACTAGACACACGAGGCAGTCTTCAGTTAATAATAAAAAGCTTTACTCTGATACTTATCCTAAGTAATTAG
Source organism: Abrostola tripartita (assembly GCA_905340225.1). Taxonomy (NCBI): domain Eukaryota; kingdom Metazoa; phylum Arthropoda; class Insecta; order Lepidoptera; family Noctuidae; genus Abrostola; species Abrostola tripartita. The sequence continues at coordinate 5,709,495 of HG996510.1, read as the reverse complement.
CTATTTTTAGCAGTAAGTAGAGCACAACACAACTCCAAGCCACCACAAAAAGTTGAGATGCTTACAAAATTCCACATACTAGCTCTCAAACCACTCATACACGACGCATTGTTCAAAATTGCTGAAGTTTCAGTGTAACAAGATACGTTAAAGCCTCCGTTTAATGGGCGTGAGTCTTGAACGGAGCATTTCTGGTAAGGAAATGTTTTATGTAATGTAAGAATTGCGTCGGAATACTGGCTAAGTATTGTAGCTTTTTGGTTGTTGGGCTTATTATATATAGCCTACTAACTGCGCTCCGTGGTGTTACCCGATACATTTTTCGGGATAAAAAGTAGCCTATGTGTTAATCCAGGGTTTAAGCTACCTCCAAACTTAATTTTATCAAAATTGGTCGGGATGTTTGAGCGTAAAGAAAAAACATACAAAAACAAAAACACACTCACGAACTTAAATGTGATAAGCGATTCAAATTGTATTATGTAATGATAGTTCAACCTATATATTGTTTTGGACCTAGAAATAAATTATTTGTTTTTGTATATCGTGCTCTATTTGTTCTACTATTTACGTACTTGTACCAGACTTATGGCTTGTTCTTATACACATTACCCTCGCCATGCGCTTGCTCTCTTCGTTATTTAAGGAAAAACAATGAAGTCTAGGATATGACTCTTGTATTCTAACACTTTAAGTGTAACATTGAGAAAGTCAAATTATGAAAATAGATACCAAATTAAAAGACTACTCCTAACAGACAAAAACAAACCAAACGGAATCGCTTTGTGTAATTATGTACCTATACATATAAATCTATAGACTAAGTTCAAGGTTCCACGTGAAAATATCGACACAAAAAATTCACGTATCGGCCGATAACAGTGTAATTGTACGCAATTACACAACAGATGCATCTGCCAGTAGTCGGATTCCATTGTTCGTTCGGCAATAACGACGCGCGATATATCTCTTGCACCTCGCCTCACTCTGACGTCACTGGCGTTGTGGCTGCCGACATCGGTATTGTTTGACCTGACAAGGCGTGACATCAGGGGCGCAATCCGTGCAATAGAGAGCCTCCATGACTGACGACACCTAAGTACGTCGGGCGCACCCTGGACGGTCAACCTTGTTACCATCCTTGTTGACTGACCAATCTCAACGGCACGGCATGAGCTGTTTCCATGTGACAATTGCCTCATGCTTACACGAAGAAGAAGGAAGACTTGGTGATTTCACTTTTAAACTGCTGTTTTAATATTTTTTGGACCCAAGAAGCAGCATTGGAACTCCTTGAAGGTAATACTTATATGGCCTCCAAAAAATCCAAGTGTTGCATGAACTATGTCGGGATGCTTGTAACTTTTGTCCCTGAAATGGAATGTTCAACTCAATTCTGACAACGTTTTAATAGTGTCTTAAAAAGAGAGCTTTCAGAACCTTACCTAAGTACGTCCGGTGCACCCTGGTCAATCTCAAAATAACTTATTTCCATAAGAGAATTGAATCATGCAAACATGAGAAAGAAGACCATATTAGTTTCATTTATAACAGAGATATTAACATCAACTGGTAAAATTAAACTCAACAGAGTCTGAGATTAAACATACAAAATCTGCTCCAAGCAATTTCAGAGCATTGAATGCAGTGTTAACAACGGGAGTTTCCCCAATGCGGTTGCTCCGCGCAATATTTCCACAGATTCTCACAGATTGCATTTCATGACATTTCATATATCATTTTCGTTTGAGTGACGTTGCCAGGAATTTTGTAATTTGTTATTTAAGAACGAATTGTGAGAAGTATTGTGTTATGCGATATTTTCGACGAATGGAAGCGTAACGTTCTAATATCTGTTGACGTTTTTATTTCTCTGAGATATCTTTAACGTGATATTATATTGTTCTGGAGATACAGCTTTAGTTGTATAAGATTAGTTGAATATTATGTAATTGATCTTGGCTCTACGATTGGCAAGTAGGTTATTTTGCCATAAAAACAAGTGTCTACATGGTACTGCTGAAATCATTCGTAATAAAAATTCTCATACGTGTCAATAAGTATGTAAGGTTTAGATTGTGATCGTAAAAACATTTAGTGATAAATTTAACAACTGCTGTGTATTTGAAGCCATATCAATCTATCAACCTAGCCTGAGGGAGTATCCTTTAAAGCCTTTTTACATTGTAATTTCTTGCAAAGTAAGATTCTAAGACATCCCTGACTTGGCTAACTACTAGAAAAGAACATGGACTTTTATCCCGATAAAGATAAACTTTTAATGCGATCAACGTCACAGGCGAACGATAGTATAATACGAAAATCTTTTGACATTTACTTTTGCTTTCCAAAACAGCCTCCGAATAAACGAATCCCATTGCATATGCATAGAGTTATATGAAAGTGTGCAAACGTCACACAGCATCACACATTTCGTGACGACGTCATATGTGAATTGACAACCATATAGATTACATTTGCAAATCATGGAAGAACGAAGATATTGAATATATTACAGGATGAAGGTAGATAGAAGACAAAAGATAGAGTTAGTATTTTTTGGCTATATGGACTGAAAATATTAGACGGGGAATAACTCCGGGAACATATTCTGGCCAAATCCGACGACCTGATTGACGCAGTGGCTAAGCGATTGGACTGAATTGCGGGTTCCATTCCCACACCGGCCAACATTTGTGTGATTTGCAGATGTTTGTCCCGAGTTTGGGTGTTTATGTGTAATACTTTATGTTTGTGAGAAACACTGACGTTTTATGCAAAAAAACGAATTTGTTGTGGAAGAAACTTAAACTGAGAAGAAACCAGGATCGAATTTCCATATCTATGAGATTTTCAATTGATAGATAATATTAATAATACCATCGTGACCGAATCTCAACCAGCCAACTACGCAGGTGGTATTTGAGTTAAATAAATGGGTATGTGTGCGCAAACCTGGCAGCAACGTCGATTTCCTTACGCTCATATTCCGATAAGACGGTAAACCGACACGGCCGGAGGGAAATCATGCGGAGGTTCAACTTCTGAAGAAGTCTGTTTTTCGAGGCACTCTGGTTTCGATGTCTAAAAACGGTTACCCATGACAAATGATAATGATAAACTAATGACCGAATAACCTAGAACTCATCACATTCTTTAGGGTAACCTATAGATTTTAAATACCGATAAGGGGTAACCTAAGCAAAAACAAAAGCCATTTCAACATAAAAACTGCTAAAAATATTCCAAGTTGACTTATATTCTTTACCTCAAGCGATAAGCGCTACCAGTGCTTACTATGTACATCTCATACGCGCAGCTAGACAAATGTAATAACCGCGTGACACTTGTAGACATTGCGAGAATGTTCCAACAAATAATATTGTGGTTATCATGTCTTTTCTTATTTTATTTCACATTTTAAGATGTGGAAAGGGCGTCTCAGGGTTGAAGAGATATTTCAACTGTATTTTATGTTACTCGAGTTTGATGCTTGCTTGTTTTTTTAAAACTTCGCCATACACTAGGTGTTTCTCCTGTATCGGGGTGCGTTTCACAAACTTACGCAACCGATAAAAATGATCTGGCGGTTAAAAAATCGGCTCTTAGCTAATTGGGCCGACCGTCATTTATGTCACCTAGTGTTTTTTAACAAATTAGATAGTACAAAAAGTAAAATATTTGCTTAACTTAATGGTAAAACTTTATTTAGAATTTGTGGTTTGGAAAGACACTAACAACGACTTTAAATCTTCTTCTTCGTAACGACATGAGGAAATAGCCGCATGGAATAGATCATGCTGTGGTGTAGATATTGGTCAGTCAACAAGGATGGTAGCGAGGTTGACCGTCCAGGGTGCGCCGGACGTACTTAAGTATCGTCAATCGCGGAGGCTGTCTACTTGTATCCTCTCCACTCCACGATATTAAATTATTATTTTACAGTAAGACTGAGATGTTCTATGATGATGATCTAAATAAGTTTACTTATATACAGCTAGATCATAAGCACGCTTCGGCACTTCGACGTGTTTACAAAGCTCTTAAACTTCTAAATTCGTTATTCTTTTTATTGAATACCGATTGAGAATAATAGAAAACAATATATTTTTTATTCAAATACACTCATAAAAAGTTTTTATAACAATTGAGTATTAAATTGGAGCTGTAAATAACTGCTAGAGTTTGTAGGTAGGGAAACTTTTTATGATTTTCATTCCGTGCAATGGGTAAAAACTATGTTCGAAAAACCTAAACGTATTCGTCTGAAATAATTTTATTTAGTTAAAAGAACAATTTACATTATATACACACACGATTCGTCTTAAATTTAGAAATTCGTATATGATGATATCTTTTATGATTCGTATACGATGATACGTTAGGCAGAGTTATCAGACTTCTGCTCTAAGGGCTCCATTCTAGCGTGAAGTTAATAATAATTATATTTGATCCGTGGATGAGAAATATTTGTCTCTAGCCCAGCGGTTTTTGTACTCGTATGCGATTATTCATGACTGTAATAGACACCTGTAATACAGCGTGATTATTTGAAAGAAGTAATGATTTTCTTTGTTAGTATTTTCTTAGTAGGTATTAATTACGGTACAAACTATGTTGAGTGGTTGTTCAAAGTTTACTTTTATGCTGTGAAAGCATGACATCACAACAAGAGTCGTAGAGAAATTCGTCGTTCAGGCAACTGATTGTCATAGTCGTCTGGATTGCCCATATGACAAATTTTTTTTAAAACGCCTCCCCACACTAGGATTTTCTCCTGTATCGTAGGTGCGTTTTACAAACATGAGATATCACATCGCACAAATTTATGTCCCGTGCGGGAATCGAACCCGCAACCCTTAGCGCAGCAGCCCAATCGCTTAGCCACTGCGCCAGTTGGGTCGTCAAATATAAATGTTATAGTGACATTCGTAAGACCATTAGTAATTTTGAAAAGAAATAAATACTTAGGTGACAAAGGAGTATGCCCAAAAAACCAGAGCAAATAAGAAAAAATACATACTCAATTACTAGTTAGCCTGAAAAATAACATTATTATAGAAATATAGCCGACTTTGCTGATGGGTTTTAAAGAAAGTAATTATAATAATAGTAAAAAATACATGCTCTTTCTCACTTAATATGTTTTTTAAATCGACTTTGGGTTTGTCCCCATACATAAGGCATTCTCCTTTGACAGGGCTCTCACTTGCTTTAGCCTCACATTTCCGAAATTAACGACTCATTGTAAACTGTAAGCACAAACTGCTGTGTTAACGATGTCTGTAATCAATTCATCCATACAAATAATCATTTCCCTTTTCAAGTCCACAATTATCCAACGATTAAAGAGAGGAGATCGTTTAATATCCTGTGCGAACGCCTGTCAATGTGGGGAATGAATTCGATTCGTCAATTCATTTGCAGAAGCACAATGTATTGTGTTTGGGGTTAATGCGATGTGACATATGTACATCTGTCAGTTTGGCAAACATCATTATTTTAGCTGGGTACCGTGAGTTTGGACGATCCGGTTGACGCACTGGCTTATTGACTAGACTGCGGGCTGCGATGCTGAAATAATGAGCAAATATTTCTGTGATCAGTAGAAAGTTGTCCCTACTCTGTGGTTTTTTTTATTTCTGTCAAACACACTGAAAGTATGGACATGAACTTTGCTCGAGTGGGGTTACCATGTTTTTTTGCCAAAATAGTTACTAAATTGTTGCAAAAACCTATTCTCTTGACTTATAATGTAGGCACATGAAATAAAATTTTAATAAACTATACAGTCCCTTTCCATGAACTTTTAAAGCAGGACATTTTCCGATGTGGAAGTGAGACGCCGCTACGTGCAGTGTAGTGCGGCGTCTCACTTCCACATCGGAAAAGGTCCGACTTTAAGTTTTTTTACTACAAAGTACACTTACTATAATTTCACGTTTTTTAATTCGGACGTTGCCAATTTTATGCGGCAGTGTATCACACATTTTACGATTTAATCCAAAATACGAAATTATGTGGATTAAGAGATAAGGTTAAGGGTACACTTAAAACTTATTGATGAGCTTCGCAGAGTGTTTATGGGCCAATCAACTTGAGTACCGATTAAAGGGCCGTAATGTGTGCATTCTTATAGCAATGAGAGGCAATAAATGTTATTTAAATAATGAGGTAATAACTCACGGAAGTGTCTGGAGATTTTAAATTGGAGATTCTCTCCTGTTTATGTTTAGATTGGCCGTTCTAGATTAAGGTGTTTTACCTACATAACTACAGTAGAGAGCAGGCGATTTGTTAGGTTAAGCAGTGCTTACTGAGGTCGGTACTTGGATGGGCTCGTAGCTACGTGGCTACCGCGCAGATCAGCCGATCTGAGACGATATCCGTACTCAGCGCGGTCAGACTTATGATGGGTGACCGTTATCACATGTCGAGACTCCTTCGTGCTTTGGAAGGCACGTTAAGCCGTTGGTCCTGCGCCTGATCTCTCTCCGGTCGGGTCGGTCTACCGTCCCATCGGACTATGAGAGTGAGGGAATAGCGAGTGCACCTGTGTTTGCGCGCATACTTGTGTACTATAATATCTCCTGCGTAGTTGGTTAGTCTCAAATGAGATAGGCCGCCGTGAGCGAAATTCGGTCAGGAGAACATTATTATTACTTGGATGGGCGAGTCTATCGGTTCCTACTACTCGCCATCCCGGTCAACCAATATGAAAATAGTCAAATAATGTTGAGAGTGAGACACTATTTATTTATACATTTTATCAATGTGTATCTAGATGTTAGATATATTTTACAATTGTTAGTTTACTTAATAAAGTAAAATAAAATAAAAAAATGGTTAGAGCAGCGCCACGGTACGGCGAAGGTCGCACGTTGAAGTACTGCTCGTCCATTATTTTTCAAATTTCCTTTATCAATTTAGTAAAAAACAGAACGTTTGAAAAGAGATGATTCATTGATATGCGATACAATCATAATGAAAGCTTAATTTAAATAAATATGTCAATTGTCACCACAAAATAATCAACGCATTTAATATGCATTACAGTAATAATGTCAGTTGAAGTGAGTTCCCGTGTTATTGCGCTGTGTGACGTACCAAAGCTGTTAGTAAACCTGTGATGCGCTGCTCATTAGATTAGGTGGCATGTTGCAGTTTAATTAATAATATATGCAGCCCAGACATATTATGAATCTACTATAACGTCTATAACATAACATCACGCCTGTATTCCCCGAAGGGGTAGGCAGAGGTGCACAATGCACTTATAAGCTGTACACCCACATTTCACCAGTTATGGTTTAGGTCCCAATATAATAGAGGGCGGGCCTATTGCCAGCAACCGGGCACAAATCGAGACTAGGTGCTGTTACTGAGAATTAATGGAAAAAAACCAGTAGCATTTTGTCCGCCCCGCAATTCGAACCCAGGACCTTGTGTCTACTATATAAATTATAATCACGCTTGTTAACATCAAAACCTAGGTAGACTTGTTTTTTTTTAATCTGGAGTCCATCATATTTTTAAAATTCGTTGCACTATTTTTTGTCCTGTGTGGGAATTGAATTAGCCTTTCCCAGGGCGGTGTCGGATTCCTCGTCAACAAGGCCCTCACTAGCAACATTGTGGAAATATCCAGTGTGTCGTCAAGGGTAGCATACCTTGTACTCAAACTGACCGAGAGATATTCTCTTAAGGTCGTACAGGTATATGCACCGACCACCACACACTCGGATGATGAAGTGGAAGCTATGTACGAAGACATAGACAAAGCCCTGCACAACACCTCAAGGGCCCACTTCAATGTTGTCATGGGGGATTTCAACGCCAAAGTGGGAGTACGCACGGACACCGAATCGGTTGTGGGGCCACATGGTATTGGGAACAGGAATCACAGGGGGCAGATGCTGGTCAACTTCTTAGAGCGGCAGGGGCTATTCTTGATGAATTCGTTCTTTAAGAAGAAGCCGAATGTCCGTCCAGTGTCGTCGTTGCGATAAGACGTTTCTTCGTTATTCCTACATTTTAAATAAATTACTAATAATTGTACCAGTGAAATCTGAACCCTATACGTAAACAAGTAACAGTGACATTTAAATAACAGTGAAGTAAAGTGAAGCGCGTACCTTTCACCTACCTCTCCAGCGGAGTCTACTCTCCGATCACCGGAGAGAAAGAGACGACACGATCGTTTAACGTTGTCGTGACTTGCGCTCGAGCATCGGTTTGAACAATAATCAACTGTTTATCGTAAGTCATTTGGCTTTATTTCTAAAAGCTTACATATGCTGAACGTAAATACTATGAGCGTCCGACGATCGCCTGTCAAGGACAATTTACGTCCTAGCGCCTCGTCGCAGCCCGATTTAAGTAAAATATGTTCATCTACCGACGATTTGCAAGCAATAACTTTGCGAAAAAGAAAGAAGCCCGAATTTGATTGTGAACTAAATGATGCAATAATTGACATAAGGACTGAAATATCGAATTCTAATAAGGAAATATGCGATCAAATGTCCAGTTTTCGTTCTGATATGATGACATTCTTAGAGAACTTTACTAAAACACAGCTCGATAGTATGACACAAATCAGAGCTGATATTCGTGAATTAAAGCAAGAAATACACAATGTCAAGCAATGCACCGATAGTCTGTCTTTGGAGCAAACAAGTATTAAATCTGATATGTTAGAATTGCAACACCGTAACACTATGACCGAGCAAAAATTGGTTCAAATTGAAAACAAATTAGGCGCAGTGACTCATAACCCGCACGGCTTTGAACCTATTACTCAGAATATTTATCAGGAGATACAAGACAGACTACATAGGCAAAAAAACATTATTTTAATTGGTATTCCCGAATCGAAGGCGAAAAATAATTCTGACAGGCAAAAAGAGGACAGAAATGAAGTCTCATTGGCCATACAAAGTATTTACACAGATAAGCCTCAACCTAACCTCATTAAATGTTTTCGCTTAGGAAAATATACAGCTGAGAAGGACCGACCGTTAAAAGTATGTTTCGATACGCAAGAGACTACGTTGTATATACTTCGCAATAAGTCTAAACTACCCGCGAACCTAAAAGTATATACGGATCAGACTATTATACAGAGAAAACAACTAAGCGATCTCAAGTCAGAATTAAACCTACGCCAGCAGAACGGGGAGAAAGATTTAGTAATAAAATATATTAAAGGTACCCCCCAAATTGCTAAATCCCCAACAAAAAACTAGAAATAATGCTACCCCCGCCAAATACAATTATCGACCGAGATAACACTAAAAATATATCTTACCAGGTTGTTGATACTTACCAAGACTTACAGTCAAACCCTAAGTCTCTTAACTTCTTTTATTTCAACGCTCGTAGTATTACCGGCAAAGGAAAGTTAGATGAACTCAACTGTATTTTGAAGTCATTTAAAAACACTATTCATGTTATTCTAATAACAGAAACTTGGCTCAAGACAGATTCTGAAGCTAATAGTTTGTATATAACCAATTACACGCACTATTACAACATACGGACGGATCGTGTAGGTGGTGGAGTATCTGCTTTCATTCATAATAACATCAAACATGACGTCTCACAGCAAGGCTATGTCAATGGCAATAATTTTCTATGGATAAGTTTAAATACCTATGCCCTTGATGTGGGCATAATATATAAACCACCGCATACGAACATAAAGGATTTTTCAGACTATCTATCATCTGTAATTCAACATAAAAAGAAAAGTATAATTTTTGGAGACTTTAATATGGACTTGTTGTCATCAAATCGAACAACTACTTACTATCTGGAAGCATTGGAAGAGAATGGATATAGGATTTTGAACAACATAAATAAAGCGTATGCTACGCGGAAAACCGCTACTACTAATACCATAATTGATCATGTCTGCACGAATACAACAAAACACCAATTTTACATGGGAATTATCAAATCATCATCATTATCGGACCACAATCAGATATATTTTGAACTACATAAATATACACGGCCCCCTAAACAAAAAGTTACCTACGATGCGATTAATTATACTGAATTGTATAAATCAATTAAAAATATTAATGCTGAAATGAATTTTATCGATTACAGTGAGTTGGAGGATTTCATTAAAAAAAACATTGAGACCCACAGAGTTAAAAAAACTAAAATTTTAAATCTACCAAACGAGGATTGGATAACCAAGCAAATTATTAACGAGATAGATATAAGAAACGCATTGTGGTACAATTTAAAGACGAATTCATCCTGTGATTACACAAGAAAACAGTTTATAGCACAAAGAAACAAGGTACATGACATCATAAAACAAGAAAAGAGGCGCTATTACTGCAATTTATTCACAGAATGTAAAAGAAAACCTAAGAAGATGTGGTCGTTATTGAATGAAATAAGGTATAATAAATTTCGTAACAGTTGCGCTCCCACTAAACTTATATACAATAATAACACTATAACTGATCCAGTTATCATTTGCGACACTTTTAATGTATTCTTTTCCACAATAGGGAAACAACTAGCCGATCTTATTCCGCAAAAATATCATAACAACTTAACATTTACCTTAACAAGTAAAAAGTTACCAGATAATATTAGCTTAGATTGCTTGGATCCTTGTACTGTGGCTGAGGTTAATAGGGTGATAGATAATTTGGACTCTAATAGTAGTTCCGGGATAGACAATATCAATACTAAATGCATAAAATGTGTAAAAACCCTGATTGCTGAAAACTTAGTTAATTGTGTAAACAAGTGCTTTTTAGATGGCTATTTTCCTGACAGCCTAAAAATCGCCAAGGTCTGTCCAATTTATAAGTCTGGACCGAAAACGGAGCCTGGCAACTACAGACCTATATCTGTGTTGCCAGTTCTCTCAAAAATCTTCGAGAGGATTATATATACTAGGCTAGAAAAACACTTGAATGACATTGATTACCTTTACGAGAGACAGTTCGGATTTAGGCCTAAATCTAACACACTTTCAGCAACAATTGACCTCATCACCAATATAAAAAAAGATATAGATAGTAAAAACATCGTTCTTGGCATTTTTATAGATCTTAAAAAGGCCTTTGATACCGTCAGTTATAAAATCCTATTACAAAAGTTAAAAGCCATCGGTATCACTGGCAAAGCACATCAAATTATGTCATCTTACTTAAGCAATCGATTCCAAATTGTTAGGATTGGTGATGACGTCAGTAGCATGCAACCATTACATTTTGGAGTCCCACAGGGATCAATCTTAGGCCCATTATTGTTCCTAATTTATATTAATAATGTACACGAACTAAATTTATCCGGTCAACTTACGCTGTACGCTGACGATACATGTTTATTTTATTCGGGAAGTTGTATCCAAGAGATAGTCACTAGAGCCCAAAACGACTTAGATATATTGTACACATGGTTTAAATGTAATCTATTAACAATAAATTCGTCAAAGACATCATACGTAATATTTGCAGCCAAAAACAAAGTTATCCGTAACTATCCTTCCTTAACTATAAATAACACACCGATCCACAGAAGTAATTGTGAAAAATATCTCGGCTTAAAACTAGACTGTACCCTATCATGGACAGCACAAATAAACCATATAAAATCCAAGATAGTCTCATTAATGGCTATAGTCCGCAACAATGCTAGAAGTCTCCCTCGTAATGTCCGGTTAATGATCTACAATTCTTTGGTGAAGCCCCATTTCGACTACTTAATAGAAGTTTGGGGATGTACAACTAAGACAAATCTAAAAGATCTGCAAATAATACAAAACAAAATAGTAAAAGTATTATTTCACTACGACTTCCTCACGCCAACTAGAACATTATACTTAGAAACTAAATTGATGACCATCAGACAAATATATACTTATAACATATGCATTCTTATACGGAAGATAATAAATAACAATATACATACACAAATAGTCCTAACGAAGAAAGTATCCAAGTACAGTTTAAGAAATAAAAATAAATTATGTCTAAGAAAACCGAGAACAGACTATGGTAAGAAAAATATTGAGTATGAGGGAGTGCAACTGTACAATCGGCTACCTAACGAAATTAAAGAAATAAGCTCATTTAATATATATAAAAGTAAGTTGAGAAAATATATAACAAGTAACGACCATTTCCTTCTATAGATTTCGAGTATGATTTATTTGGTTTTATATAAGATAGTATAAGGAAGGGTAAAATTCGGTCTAATGGTAAAATTTGTATAAAAATGTATGAAGCAAATATTGGGTATAAATTTTCTTTGTATTAAGCAACACACATTGGATAATAGCTATTAAGTATTTTATCACCTATGTATCTCATGCAGTGAACTATGTTCTTTTGAGAAATAAAACATCTTTAAACCTAAGCCCCAGAGGAAGTGGACCTGGCGGAGCCCCGATAACGTGACCAAAAATGAGATCGACTTTATCATGACGGACAAAAGACGTATATTCAGCGATGTCTCAGTGATCAACAGGTTCAACACCGGAAGTGATCACCGACTTGTACGGGGCACACTGAATATAAACTTCAAGCTAGAACGCACCCGTCTGATAAAGTCTACGCTTCGGCCTACCCTGTTCCAAACCATTGCTGGCTCTGAAAGATTCCAAATGGAACTTCAAAACCGTTTCGATGTGCTGAAAACCGAGCGTGACGTTGACGAGGACTTATGCAGAGTATTGGAAGTCGTGAGGGATGTGGGTAACAGGTTCTGTCGGAATAGGCATGCGGGCAGGAAGTCCAAACTTTCAGACGAGACTCTGGAACTCATGAGAGAGAGGCGAGCAAATACACAGACCACGGTGGCAGACCAGCAAGCACTCACGAAACAGATTCGAAAAGCGGTACGGCGGGATCTTCGTTGTTCCAATACACGCCTCATTAAGGAGGCAATAGAACAAAACCGAGGTTCCAAAGTATTCGTGAAACAACTCGGGAGGAGCCATATGACTAAGCTCACTACCGCCGAGGGTCGGGTCGTCTCCTCTAAGCCAGAGATCCTCTCTGAGGTGGAAGACTTCTATGGCCAGTTGTATGCCTCGCAATCTCCGATACCTGAACCCGTCCCCTGCGATCTCCGAGCTGCTTTAGTTCGACACTATACCGACGAACTCCCCGACGTCAGCATTTACGAAATTGAGTTGGCCCTCAAACAATTAAAAAATGGAAAAGCCCCGGGCGAGGACGGAGTTACAACTGAGCTCTTAAGGGCAGGGGGAACTCCTGTCCTTAAGCAGCTTCAGCGTATTTTTAACTCCGTTCTCTACGAAGGAAGAACTCCAAAAGCGTGGAGCAGGAGCATGGTAGTTTTGTTCTTCAAGAAGGGGGACAAGACCCTTCTCAAGAACTACCGCCCTATATCGCTCCTGAGCCACGTCTACAAATTGTTTTCGAGGGTTGTCACAAATAGGCTGACGCGACGGTTGGACGACTTCCAGCCACCGGAGCAGGCCGGGTTTCGAGGAGGATTTGGCACCATAGACCACATACACACTGTGAGGCAGATTATACAGAAGACCCAAGAATATAATCAGCCCCTGTGTCTCGCTTTCGTGGACTATGAGAAGGCCTTTGACTCCGTCGAGACCTGGTCTGTTCTGGACTCCCTGCAGCGGTGCCAAGTTGATTATCGATACATCGAGGTGCTGAGAAGCCTGTATGACGCTGCAACTATGTCCGTCCAAGTACAGAACAGTCAAACAAAACCGATTCTATTGCATCGAGGAGTAAGACAGGGGGATGTGATATCCCCGAAACTGTTTACAAATGCACTAGAAGACGTTTTCAAGACTCTAAACTGGAACGGGCGGGGCATCAATATAAACGGCGAATACATCTCGCACTTAAGGTTTGCCGATGATATCGTAGTCATGGCAGAATCGCTGCAGGAAGTTCAAGAGATGCTGCATAGCCTTAATGAAGCCTCCCAACGGATTGGTCTCCGGATGAACCTGGACAAGACGAAGGTTATGTTTAATGATCTCGTCGCTCCGGAACCAGTAATCGTCGATGGCACGCCTCTCGAAGTTGTCAAGGAGTATGTCTATCTCGGGCAATTAATGCAGTTGGGTAGATACAACTTCGAAAAGGAAGCCGATAGGAGGATTCAGTTGGGCTGGGCAGCGTTCAGGAAGTTGCACCACATATTTTCGTCGGATATACCACAGAGCCTGAAGACAAAAGTCTTCAACCAATGCGTCCTCCCTGTAATGACGTATGGTGCCGAGACGTGGACACTGATTGTGGGGCTAATCCATAAGCTCAAAGTCGCTCAACGTGCTATGGAAAGAGCTATGCTCGGAGTCTCTCTGAAGGACAAAATTCGGAACGAAGTGATCCGTCAGAGAACTAAAATGACCGACATAGCTCTGAAAGTTAGTAGGTTGAAGTGGCAATGGGCTGGCCACATATGTCGCAGAACCGATAACCGCTGGAGTAAGCGTGTTCTGGAGTGGAGACCGCGTCTTGGTAAACGTAGCGTGGGTCGTCCGCTGGCCAGATGGCGGGATGACTTACATAAGAGGGCAGGCAATGACTGGATGCATAAAGCAGCAGACCGGGCTCTGTGGCGTACATTGGGAGAGGCCTATGTCCAGCAGTGGACTGCAACGGGCTGATGATGATGATGATGATGTGGGAATTGAACCCGCAATCAAGTGCAACAGTACCATCACTTAGCCACTGCGCCAATCAGCCAATATGATGAATTCAACGACTTATTCGGATTTTGTGTCATTTTAATTTCATCCTGGATAATATTGTAGTTAAGATGTGAACAATTCAATTTATCGTAAGTAATTCAAAATCTAATTGGTGATACTGCGTGTGTGTGTAAATTGTTAATTTGTATATAGGTATCCGTATTTGACCGTGTGGTATCTGGCCTAGAATTTCCTCCCGTGGGTGTCGTAAGAGGAGACTAAGGGAAAATCCAGAAGATGGGCAGCAGTGTCTTCTGTATATTGACCACCAACACTGCGATCCCTAAGCCGCTTGCCAAGCGTGGGGATTATGGTATCCCCCCCCCTTCTAAAAGGGGGAGGCCTTCGTTCAACAGTGGACGTCTTTCGGCTGATGACGATATAGGTATCTAGGACTGTACCACGTGACCCTATTTTTCAAATGTCTCACCTCCTGATTGAACGGATCACATCAATAGTACAAGAGAATTCCATTCACGAAGCACATTGCTACAGACGGACATGAGTGTATTATGTATTGCAACTGTACCATGTTATTGAAATGCATCATTTAGACGATGAATTGACAGGTGATTCGAGTTCCAGTTATATTGTAATTGCCTGATGGGTATCTTATGTAGTTATGCAATGTTCAATATGACCCTTGTATTTCCTGTAGGGGTAGGAAGAATTGTACACACCAACATTTTGCTAGAGAGTATCTGTCCCATTATTTATTATGATTATTTATATTTTCATCATAACACAACGTTTGCATATTACAATTTCCCACAAAACCAGTTTAATGGTTTGACTGTGGGTGAGTCGCTTATTTAATCTACTATTTAAACTATTTAACTAACTATTTGTTTAATCTAAGATAGGTATGTGTTGTAGGGGGTGAGCGATAATGAGGATTTCCAAATCACAAGCCGCTTATATTTGAAGTTTAAAATATCCAAGACATATAAAAAAACTATGAATATTTGTCTGGCCCTGGAATAGAATCTAGGACGTCGCACTTGAAAGCTTTCTCTTGCGACTAGGCAAAAGTCGGTTATTACGCAAGAAAATAAATCAGTTTTGAACAAACATTTCCCGATCAGACTCTCAAAGGAAGAATTACAAAGCCACCATTACAATTTTAAATCCGATGCTTTGAAAGACAAGAAAGTATGGATATTATTATAATAGCTGAAAGCTTTTATCAATTCTCAAACAAAAACAAGTAAAAGACAAATAAGTTTTATCTGTTATTGATATCAGTAACCGTATTTTATTATTATATACCGCTGCATAACTGGTAATGAAGAAGTTTGTAGCTTAGAAATTGATACGGAAAAGTTTGGGAAAATCGATTCTCATGGTGGTGTTTATAAGAATTGTAAAACAAAATTTGACTACTTTCGACTACTAAAAAATTACACGGTACATTTGTTTTGGAAATTCTTGATTAAAAAACATAATTATTTATTGGAACAGAAACGAGTTTACAATATTAATTATGCGTTAATAGTTACACTAGTTACAACATAATTATATTATAAAAAGAAAATTAATTACTAACAATAAATAAGGAAATTACTAAATATTTAGATCCATTACTTATGTGTGATGGGTTTGCGTGTGTGTTTGTTATAATTAGGTGAACTACTTACATATTGATCGTCTGTATTTTGTATGTGTGTCATAATCCCGCACTGATAGCCGAGTGGTATGATCGTTGGACTGCCAAGTCCAAAGGTCGCAAGATCAAATCCCGGCACGCACCAATGTCTTTTCGAATTCATGTGCGTACTAAAAATTAGTTATTAGTTGCTAAAAACATCGTGAGGAAACCGGCACACCTGAGAGATTTTTCAACGGTGTGTAAAGCCACGTCAGAGGCCTACAGGCGGTTTAAACTCTGACACAAGGTTGTTCATCAACTATACGATAAGAAGAAATCCCCATCAATATATTAGCAAATAAGTAATGATGCAATTTGTCAGAGGTATCTTTGATCGAATACACGTGACATTTAAAAAGCTACATTGGTTATGTTCTGATTAAAAAACCACATCCTTGTGGTTGATAAAAAAGTATAATTAAAGAAAAAGACGACCTGATTGGACTGCTGCGGGTTCGATTTTCGCACGGGACAAAATTTTGTGCCATCCACAGATGTGTTTGTCCTAAGTCTGGGTGTTTGTGTATGTGATAATTCATGTTTGTGAAACACACCCACAGAATTTCTACAGTGAGGCGAATTTTTTATAAAAAAATAGGTACAATAAGCATTCTAAAGGATTTAAATACCTACACGATCAATACACACACATTATGCATTATATCTTAAATATTCCATCCAGTGTCAGCCATAATTCAAAACTAAAGGAAACCTACTGAAACTGTGTAGCAATGATATTCGTAGTTATTACTTGTTGAAAATTTAATAGAAAACAATTCGTACGTTAAACCTTCGGTTATTTACGAGCTGTCTGCTAGAACTTGGTGTGCGAAGGTCTGTGGTAGACTTGTTTCATTGTATTACTCTAGCAAAAGCCCGCGACATTGCCTGTGTACATTATATATTATTTAGGTTATGCAGCTAAACCGCAGATCCGTTTTTAAAGGAATTTGTAGTGATTGGATGGATGATGGATTGAGGAAAAGGATTAAGGCCACTTCTTGTTCCAGGAAAGGAAAATTTTATACAGTACAATTCGTAGTCAAAAGAACACTACACTGATTTTCAGGCTGGTTTCACAGTTATTTCGGAGACCAGTAAGAAACGTCCGTAAGCTGTGAAAGCAGCTTTGATAGCAATCAAATGAATTTTCTTTAATTCGTCAACTAACGAGCAAGAATCCTTAAATTTTCATTTTACGTTTCATCGTTTATCCAAATCTACAACATTTATTTTGCACTTGAGTGATTGTAAGTGATGGAAAGTCTTCGTAAGCGATTGGATTGCTGCGCTAGGGGTTGCAGGTTGGATTGCTGCACTAGGGGTTGCAGGTTGGATTCCCGCAAGGGACAAAATTTTGTGTAATCCGCAGTTTATCGTCCCGAGTCTGGGTGTTTGTGTATGTGATATTTCGTGTTTGTGAAACGCACCAACGATACAGGAGACATTCCTAGAGTGGGGAGACGTTTTTTTTTTAAACAGTCATACCGATACTACGTCATAAAGTACTCGCATTCATTTCAGTCAATATTCGGGTCATTCAGTCACATGGTTCCGTCATATCAGGGTCAACACGACAGTATATGTAGCTGCGGTGTGCCTCCAAACTTCGGTCGCCGACTGCCGTTAAAGCTGGGCTCATTTCCTGTGAGGGGAAACTGGGTGCGAGTCACTTCCCCAAGGTCGACGCTTAGTGAATTTCGGTCTCATAGATTAGAAATCGAAGATGTGACTATTTGAAGCTATGAAGGTATACTATTATTTAACCATGCTGAAGGGGTAGGTTAGGTATATAGTACACTCACATTTCGCAGTTATGTAACAGGTCCTGATGTTATAGGGGGCGACCCTTTTGCCATCAACCGGGCACAAGTCCAGACTCCGTGTTGATACTGAGATTTAGGTACATAATAATAAAACCTAGTAACACCTTGCCCAACCTGGAATTCAAACCCAGCCATGCTATTCTAAAGACATTACTTACGAACTAACTTCTAAATCCGCGGTGAGATCTCACACTAGCGTTACGAAAGGTAACTTTGATGTAAGGTGACTTACATCAAAGAATAGCAGGACCTCGTGCTTAGCAGTCGCGGTTAGTGACGTAGAACTGATCAAGTGATCAACCATCACTAAATAGTGTAAGTAGGACTGCCTGTCCTACTTACACTATTTAGTGATGTTTGATCCGTATCGACATGAGTGCTTATGCCGTAAAGGGAGACAGTTAGGTAAAGCGACTGGCAGTACAGGCTGCGAGAAACGATTAAACTATCATCATTACTATTTTGATAATACATTACACAGTATTTAATTTTTTCATGTAGGTACAAGACTGTGGCTGTCTTTGCTGACCAAATGTCTGTTCTTAAAGGTATAATAAATAATAATCATGAAAATCTTTCTTAGTAATTTTCATAAACCCTCTGGGGTATTTTATAATCTTTGATGAACACTCATCTATTTGGATGAAATATTTTCTTAGCTATCCTCTTTATTTATAGCTGGCCAGTTTGTCATAAGATTCGTTGTTTGAAATTAATTCTGGTAAACTGCAATGCAGTGTCATAACAGAATTCTAGCACAAGTTTAAATTCAAATCTACTGACACAGTAATTACTATTTATATAAAAAATCTGTAAAGTTGTGTGATACTGACTTTTTTTATTTACTGGTTGGCAATGATACTTCCAAAAATTTCAGATATGGTAGTGGCGCGCTCATTTTGAAGACTCGAACAGAGGACAATAGTACTCTTGGGTAGTACAATTGTTTGCCGATTTGACATTATGACTAGTGCAGTTCGGATTTAAAGTTCGGAACACTTTTCTCGTTAATTTTGTGAGCATATGGTGTATCTATACTTTTTGACATATCATTGCTGGTTGGTCAAAAAGTTTGCGAGGTCTCTATTTGAAAGTTGGATACCTTACGTTGTAAATAAAAAACTAACTAATCCAAAACTCTGACTTAGTTCACGTCGACTTAGACCAAAATTCGGTCAGGAGGATAATATTATAATGACTAGATCGATCTCGACGACGACTCGATTTCGACCGCGTGGATTTTGAATGTTTCGTGTCGATAAAAGAACTATCCAACAAAACAATATTTTTTTAATTCGAACCAGTAGTTCCTGAGATTAGCGCGTTAAAATAAAGAAATAAACTCTTCAGCTTTATAATATTAAGTGTTCTCCTCATCACTGTTCACTTAAAAACCAGGTTGCTTAAAACCTGTAGTCTCAGTTACGTGAACCACAGTGTAACGAAAGTTAGGTTTTAATTTAAACCTTCAGTTTCCGACGGAGTAATTCCGTCAACATCCACCGACTAGTTTTTGTCGAGTCGGAACAAACAAACGAACTCAAAACTAAGCTCCGAACTGCTCGAGAAATATTTTTTTTGTGTACAACTTGTTATTTATTGCTATATTCTGTTTTGTTGGGTTTGGACTTAGGCAGATGTATAAGATTATTTTTAGAAAAAATAAAACATTATCTGCCTCGACCTAGGTCTTGGGTTGGATTTCTAGGTTGGGCAAACTGCTATCGAGTTTTTTAATAAGGCTATTCTCAGTAGAAGCATGGAGACTGGATTTGTGCCTGCTTAATGGCAAAAGGCTCGCCTCACATTACATTGAGACTTATAACATAACTGGCGGATTTAATAATTGTGAATGTACTCTAATCTACACCTCTGCCTAACCTTTCAGGGCATACAGGCATAACGTCATGTTATGATTACGTATTGTTACAATAAATCTTGATAAACATCACCCTGTGCAATTGGATAGCGGGTGGTGTCATTTATCAATATAATTTAGTACACTTTATTATTGATATATTGGAGGTCTCACACAATATGGAGCCACTAATTAAATATCGTCTTAATGTCACAACAACTATCTTTTTAACTTGTAAACAATAATTAAACAGCTTTTTAAAGACGTCTTAAGTGTATTGACATATCTATTTTTTTCAGACTTTTTGAATTTGTTTAACTATGTAATCAATGTCTTGAATTTTTCAGTGTTCAGTGTCGCACAGCTGGGCAAAGGCCTCCCCATAATTTTGAAAATCAATGAAATAAAATCTATGGTTTATTTATTTATTTTGCAAACTATTCCGGTCGAGACCAAACCTGCACATAAAATATAACACCCACAGTTTACGACTAGCACTTACTGTACTGCAATTTCGTCAGAATCGTTCAGCGGCATCTGTCGTAGATACAACACGAAGTTTTGAGATTACTTTTAGTTTCATATTTGAATTTCTGACACGTGAATTAGTTGCATCTAGCTATATACCAGGTTCTATTTATGGCTTTGCATAGATCAAATATTATTAAACACATATTGTACTCATCCTCATCAAATGATTGTCTATCTTAACGAAGTGAACTAATATTTTGTAGAAGATATTATAGTGCAGAAAGTGTACGCGCAAATACATTTATGTTTTAATTATTGACGTAATTTCAGCTATATATGTATGAAATTGTCTTTTTCTTATCGTGTGATTGATGATCAACCCGGTGTCAGTTTAAAGTGCCTATAGGCCTCTGACATGGCTTTACACACCATTATTGTTTTTATGCAATTGTGTGAAGCTAAGTGTGTGGTGTAGTCCAAACATCAGATATGCAAGTGTACGGCGAATCCGCACATCATAACATATAGAATGTAAACTTAGCAAACGCAGCTAATGTATATGCTGCTAATTTACCTTCAATTATAATTTAGACAGGATAAGTAACTGATTTTACAGCACTCAACGGGGAAGGTTTTATTTCATCTCCGTTTCCTTCTATCAGCAGATGCAAGATTAATCTGTCTACATCTGCAATGGTGTAAGACCAAATTGCCTTTACCTTATAAATTGAAGATTACAGACAACAGCAAGTCAAAAGTGCAGATCCCACGAAACCGATTTCGCAGTTCCAAAACAACATGCCACGACGAGCTACTAAAAAAACCCAAAGCATCGGCCCTAAAATGGCTCCTTGTGTAAACCAGGCTTATAGCCTACAACCTTTCGTCCAGCATGATGACTCTTCATTCCCCAGTAAAATAAAAATAAAGCCAATTGGGGTATCTTACTAAAACATTTTTATTAACAACATAAACAGAGGTATCCATGTCAGTATGTCAACGAAAGTGAACCCCACGTATGTAGGTACGAACTCGTAAAACTTTACGTGAAAGAATTATTATGAGCATAAAATTGGGCCGGTCCCGTTCTTTACCATTTCTCTTTGTTTATATCGCTTTGCTCAAAGCTTATTCATAATGCTCTATGCGGTTCGTAATTTTAACCTTTGTTTTTCATCATACTTGGATGAAAACAAAAGATCTTCTGTGAAATAAAATCTTATATTATCAGAATTTCGTAGTATTAGTATCTTTGTAATATATAGCTATACCGACTACTGTTACATATGTCTTATATAGCCATCCCTGTTTTCCAATAGCAGCTTGTTCGAATTAGAACTGTGATGAGGACATTTGCATGTCCAATGAGCGGTAGGCTAACAACATTAGCTGATGTAGTTGCCGATAGAGGAGCTAGACAGAATCTTATTGTAAACATTTTCGCTACGACGTAACCACTAAAAGAAACAGAAGTAAGAGAAAGAAGCGCCTTAAATCAGTTATTATTACCATGAAAAGGTGAAGTCCGTGATTTTCTAGGTTTACATCATGCCTACAGATTGAAGCCTCCACAAAGACCGAGCTTATTCCATAGACAAATAATTCTTATAACTTGGAGTATGCCCAAAGGTTGAAAGCTACCAACATTCATAAACAAACAAGTTTTATGGTACATTAAGTTTAAATACATATTTTACTAATATCATGACTATCGTACATAACGGGGCAATTCTGAGCCAAAAATCGGTGGTAAATCTGGGTTTAACGTTGTGAATGGGTCTGAATCACTAGAGCGCACCAAGTCTTAGCAAGCTTTGCGTTTAATACCTTTGTAGGATACGAGATGTATTATGATCGTAATACAATGATTCTTAGCTGATCTGTTTGCATGAGTGATTTGTGGTTTTCGTCAACGATTAGGTCCCTTTTCTTCGATGGTATTATAACAATTATGGGCTACATCTTCAGTTGTAAGCTAATAAAACCATTTTTGATCTGAATTCGTCTATAAAAACCCATTAACAGTACATTTCAATAAATTAAGGATCATCATCAAACAGAGGATTAACGGACGTGATTCTAAATCTGAAAGTCCTTCTTAGAACTGCGCACCGCTGCTATATTCCAGTAAATTTTTGGCTTCAAATATTTCTAAGCCAAAAATATATATAAGTGATCGAAGTCGTGAAAACTGCACTACAATAGTTAACCAGCTTCACTAACGCCCTGTTAGTTGAGAGATGTGTTGAGTGGACCATGAGCCTGTCTGCTGATCGTATGGAAGTTGCATTGAGGTTCATATCGATACGCGATTACGGCCTGTGGATCAGTGACGGGCGAAACGGCTCATGTTAAGCATGTTAGGTTTCTAAACATACTGGATTTATGAGGGTTCTTATATATTACATTAGCAGCGTTTTGGAATCGTTATTTTGGTTACTATCTAATGATTTAATACTTCAAAAAAACTTCGCCCCTCTCTAGGAATATTTCTTGTATCGTGAGTGTGTTTCACAAGCATAAAATATCACATACACAAACAGCCAGACTCGGAACAAACATCTGCGGATCGCATACATCTTTGTTCTGAATTGTGCTTGGCCCAAGAGCTTATTAATAAAAATGCGATAGGGAGTTATTTTGCAAATAGTTTGCACCTTTCAAACGAAATACTAGGGTAAAACCCTTTACCGAAGCCTATATGAACGTATCCATTAGCCACTATATATTATTTACTATCATAAAACAACCTTATGAAAGCGACCCTGAAAGACCTCGCAAAAAGCTTCATCAATAATTAAACTTTATCGCCGCCTAAAAATTACCGTAGTCGTTTCAATATCATCGCGCAATAAATAAAATATGGCCAAAAAGGCCAAGAATTCTAAAAATTACCCGAATAATGCATTCCTTCATTAATAAATACGACTTGGAAGAAGTGGTACACTTTTTATACCATGAAAGGTTCATAAACGCACACCGCAGCAATAAAGATTTGATGTCACATAAAATGACATGAAAAGTATTATTATGTTCAGTAAAAATATTTTTTTTATTTCGCATCGAAGTAGGCCGGTCGTTATGTAAGATATAGATTATTATATGAAGTGTTTTTGGTCAGCATTCGTAAGTCCTATAACTCTGGAAGATGTGAAATGGGTTACGTTCGAGCGGAGGTTATTTGTAATGAAAAATAATATGTTTGGGGAAATTGGATTTTTTTGAAACACAGCGTTTTAGATCAATATTTTAAAGGTCTATCGCTAGCCATAATTTATATTTCTCATCACAAAAATTAGGTAAAATTTGGTACCGTAAAACGGAGTGAATCGAAACTCAAGGGTGCACTGCAACTCGCATCTCAACGTTTCATAAGCGCCTGTAATTGGTTTACATGAAATAAAAACAATTTGAATTTGAGGGTGAATAGAAACAAAATTTTAACATATTGCAGTTAGCCCATCATCTGTTAGCCGGAATAATGTTAAAAATGACTCTAGATTGTTACATTCTCCTCGTTTTACCAGTATAGAAAAAAAACAATGACAACAATATTATACTGTGCAATAATTTAATGAATACCTACTTGTTATTACGAATCATTTTGAATCAATCGTACTCAACTCACTCTCACTCAATACCCAACAGAATCTAGGATCAGATTAATTTTTGCATCAAAAACGCAATCATGCGCTTTCCACCTACGTAACAAGCAGGCGGGGCGCACACTAAAAATACTATGGCAAGGGGTACCCATCACACACAATTCTCACCCAAAATACCTAAGAATCATACTGGACAGATCGCTCACTTACAAGCAGAACTGCGAACATTTAAAACAGAAAGTGCAAAGCAGAAATCACCTCCTTCGCCGCTTAACATCCACCAGATGGGGAGCCTTTCCGCAAGTTCTGCGTACAACTGGACTGGCGCTCTGTTTTTGTGCTGGTGAATATGCCGCCCAGTGTGGAACCGCTCTGCTCACGCCAACTTAGTGGATACAGCTTTAAACGAGACGTGCCGGATAATCACAGGTTGCCTCAAACCGACGCCTCTGCGGCTGCTGTATCCACTGACTGGCATTGCACCCCCGGAAATTCGCAGGACCGTAGCAGACCGCACCGAAAGAGCGAAGCTACAGAACGATCCACGCCATCCAATGCACACCTATAGCCTAGTGCCTCAAAGGCTCAAAAGCCGCAACAACATTTTCAAGTGCGTGGACCCAGCTGTCAGTAGCGCCTCTACCGGAAGATGCGACCTTTGGCAGGAGCTACTGAGTCCTCCCGACTCCTTTATCAAGCCATCAGAGAGTCTTCCACCTGGGTATACTTTGCCGTGGCCAACTTGGAAATCCCTAAATCGACTCCGTACCCAGGTTGGCCGCAGCAGGGACAACCTCTATAAGTGGGGTTTTATAGATCTCCGGTGTGTATGTGGCGTCTCTCCGCAAACAATGGCTCTCCTCCCATCTTGCGTCTCTTGCCCTGTCACATGCTCACCCCGAGGATCTTATGACCGCCTCTGCAAGCGGAATTAGGGCCGCTGAATTTTGGGCCAAGCTAATATAATCTTGGCAAATGAATAATTATTACTGTATAATTATTATTTATAAACATATACATGTATTATAATTATATATTATATAATTTTTATACACATATTTTACTTTTTTGCCATCGACACGCTAAGAAGAAGAATTTATGCATCACGTTTAATCTACTACCAACATTACAATAAGAGCGAAATAATCCTATTCCTTTTTTTTCCAGATAAAGATTCGTCCTCGATTTCAAAAGCTAGGAGTTGCGATGTAATAAACCACTACGTGAGAGCCAAGCTAAGTCCAAGAGAAGTGTGAGACGTGAAGTGTGAACACTGATAACAACGTGGCGAGATTCTATTTTAGGTACTGTTTACATGAAGCTCTTTGTACTTGAATTGTTTCGTAGTCGGCGACGTTCTGAAGAAGTTTTGCACGGAACTATTATTGCACTTGGACTGTACTTCAAACAATGCTTTGTTGTGGCGATGGTTGGTTCGGTGAGTGGGTTTTCTACAGGTATACCTTACCGTCGTTATTTTCTGTCTAAGGCGATGGTATAGTGTCAAGCGCTCGTGAGAGGTCTTCGGTTTGGTTTAGGGGTCGGGAAAAATGTTTCATTTGGTTTTTTTGAGCCAACACTTGCAACGCTTTTTTATTAAAATTTATTTTATAACGTCGCCCCACACTTGCAATTTCTCCTGTATCATGAGTACGATTCACAAACATGAAATATAAAATACACCCAGACTCGGCTCAAACATCTGCGGATCACATAAATTTATGTCTCGTGCGAGAATCGAACTAATACTTAGCGCAGCAGTCTAATCGCTATGCCACTGTGCCAATCAGGTTCTCGTTATTAGAAGCTCTTAGTACGGATTTGTTCCTCGTTAATATGCCTCTATATAGGTATTCCTCTCCCTATGTATTCTCAAACACATGTCTACAATCAGAGTATATAATTTAAACTATGGACAACACTCACGAAACTTATAATAGGTACTACAATATTTTGTACCACGAACGGTATAAAATTAGCTATTCATACTCATTTATTTATAAAATATAAGCTTACAGTATATATAACCAAAACGCTTATATCTATGCTAAATATACAAAAACAATCTAAGAATAAGTAAAATAATTATTATAAACTATATGGCTGTCTAGTATGCAACAAGCCTAATAGCATCACAAGTGAATTTACTGAACTGTACTGGTGAACAGAATACCGCAACGGCGACGGGATAATTGTGGCGGTTAACGAACACTGAGCCATTCATTAATATTAAGTTATACTCAGTAATTTACGAGGCACGACGCGAGACTTATGTTCAGTGTCACAGCGGAGTAAGATCAGAGTTTTAAGGTCTAGTCTTGTAATCTGTGTAGCGTCAATGTGGTTTATAGCTCTTGTGTGTTTAGATCTATGAAATCTATTGTCGTATCTAAATTCCTTCCCTGTCCAAACATATAATACCTACATGGCAATAAAATTAAATGTCTGCTTCGAGGACAATAGAAGTATAAAGACAACCTGTTTACGGTGTGAAAGCGAGACGCCGCTATGTGCAGTGTAATGCGGCGTCTCGCTTCCAATACGTAAACTGTCCTGCTTTAAGACTTCATGGTTAGGGGGCTGATTTGTGCAGTGACTAAGCAATTGGACTGCTGCGCTATGGATTGCGGGTTTGATTCCCGGAGGGGACAAAAAATTGTGCGATCCGCAGATGTTTGTCACGAGTCCGGGTGTTTGTGTATGTGATATTTCATGTTTGTGAAACTCACCCACGTTACAACTTAAAAAAAACTTGGTATTTTTTCGACGCAAAAAGTCAAGGGTTTTCGTATAACATGATACATGCATCAATTTCAGAAGTTCATTTTCTATTTGATTTCAAGCCAGTAAAATGCTTCATTCCTACAGAAAAATCTATGAAAGGGTAACGTTAAAAAAAATACTTTAAAAAGAGACACCCATTTTAAACTCTCTTACACACATGTACTTCTTAATACACACACACGATATATCCAACACCAATGTTCAATACGAACTAAGGAAATTGTTATGCACTATTTAGCATTTTTCTCCCTAAGGAAACCCAAATACGAATACATAGCGTCCCCCTATTAATAAAGCCCAGTTGTTGAGATTTACAGCGAGTTTCGGAAGCCATCTGTCGCCCCCTGCATTTGAATCACAAATTGCAAACTACAGCTAATGGCCTATATAATTGTGTGATTCTTTCCTCTCAGTGGCTACGGATTAAGTGCAGGATTACTTATCCGGATAGGGGTGTGGAGAAAACACCTTTTTCATTTGTAGATAGAGGAGTGTTTAATTAAATTGTACGGGACTGAGTTCTGTGGTTAGATTTGTAATTTTGTAAGCTGTTGTTGCGAAATATGAGGGAATGGATGGGAATCGTGAGTGCTGATTACAAGTTTCGGCTGGAAAAAGATCTTAATAACTGTGCAGAGCTGACCGCAATCCTTGGCTATTCGGCCAGGCACTTTAGGAATCAGAAGTAAGTTGATAAGTATTGACTTATTCTTGCACTCAATGTAATACGTTTATAGATAAGTAAAATATTTGCAGTAATTGTTGAAGACCTGAAATCGATTTACCGTCTTTTTTGGTACACAGCAGTTATATCTGGAGTGAATTTATTCCTCTTCACTTGGCAATTTGGCGAGACCATGGTCACTGCAGCCAGCAAATCAGAATCAAACTTTAGTGAAAAATGAAAATGAAATCGCTGATTTATTCCAAGATGTATATTTTTATTTTGGGCAGTATTTAATTATAAAGTTATTTGTGAATATAAATAATAATGGAATGCGAATAAAAATATGGTAAGTATATTAGTTTTACAAATTGTATTACCATACAACGTAGCAATGCTTTCAATATTTTGAGCACGTAGTCAGTCGAAAGCAATGAGAATTTTGTTCATTTTTTTAATTTATATATATTTTATGCTACGAAAAATAATATAATTATAAATACTAGAAAAAAACTTTCTTTGTTATTTATTTCCTGAGCGTAAACTGGTAGTTACATTGTTAGATGAGGCTTACACACGGACATTGATGGATTTTGTCTCTGGTGACTTGGTTTGTTTAGTTACTATGATGTAGATCGCAAACACGGTAGATAAATAAGGAGTATTATACTTTTCTATACATTATTCATCAAAGTTCTCAATCGATCCCGCTGTTGTGGTCGTTCTGAGTAGTGTAACGACAGTATTCTCTAAGGGCCTTCAATATGTTTTGTTTTTTGCACATATTTATTTAAAAAAATAGATATGCCCCGAATCCAGAACCTCCTCCTTTTTGAAATCGATTAATAAGACTTGTTTTATGTAATACAGGTGAATCATTTACCAGCTTAAATGTCAAACTCAACACCCTAGAACTTGGAATTGGGATAGTTCTGAAATATAAAAATATCTTAGATAAGTCAAATTGTGTGTCGCCTGTAGTCACAAAGATATATATGCTGTGGATAACGGTGTAAGTTTCACATTTATATAATATCTTTAGTTACCTATATTATTAATTAGATACAATGTGTAACTGTTTGTTTATCCCAAATAAATAAATAAATAAGGCCGTTTCAAAAACATTGCCCAACAAATTAGGAGACACTTGTCAAAATAAGTGTCACCTAATGAAAGCATGGCCTCAGTAAGCACTCATCAAGTGATCAGAAACTTATTGGCTAAGTTGATTACTGGAATTGACTTAGTCAACAAAATTCAGTTTAGTCTGGGATTTCAATGTTGGATTATCTAAAGAAAGGTCAACAGTACAAGGCAAACTAAAGGGTTTGCAGTAACAGAAGACGTGTTAGAACTGAAGCAAACTGATCTCTAAAGATTCTATCCACCCACAAGATAAAATACTCGCTTATAAAAATATTAACCAACTAAGTACTTTAAAACGAATAATGGCAACGTGAAAACCCAGACAAAGACAAATAGACATATAATATAAATAGCGGGACATTTTAGACGCTTTTTGCTGCAGCATTGCCAGCAATTAGGGCATTTAAAAACTATAAAACAGGCCAAATAGAAAATAAAAAAATCTTGTAAATAAAATTCTCGAAAATTCGAAGCAAGAAACTTGAAACAGGATTTCAAAACTTATATCGCACCCGAAATACCCGAATCATTTCAATGCTGTCAATCAAGACATTTTTATAAAGAAACCCGAAACTAACTCCGTACAGTCACGTAGAGCATACAATTGACTCTATCCGAAACTTTTATTTGAATAATGACGGCTTTGAGACTTGGGTTCTTTGGAAAAAAAAATTGTTTACCCGCGAGTCTATTAGAGCGTAAAGGATACATGTTTGTGGCTGAAGGTTATTAAAGGTTTTGCTGTATTGATACATTTAATTAGGTTATTATTAGTTAATGTAATTTTGCATGTAACCTCTATGTTCATCTACGTCTTTGGGTAATAAGTACCTGTAAAGTTATTTAAAACTAGTATTTTTTTAAAGAAAACATCGGCCCACACTCGGAATTTTTCCTGTAACGTAAACGCACCCGTTTCACAAACATGAAATATAACATACACAACACCCAGAGTCGGGATAAACATCTTCGGATAACACAATTTTTTGTGTCGTGTGGAAATCGAACCCACAACCTTTAGTGCAGTAATTCAATGCCTGTTCTTAAGTCCATGGTTATCCACTGCGGCATTCAGGCCGTCACCTGATTTACCTTGCCTACACAAAGAAGAAAGAGACTAATGATAAGAAAGTATAGGAGTTTAGACACTTCAGACAGATCCATAGACATTTTGGAAGTCCGAAGCAACACTTGACATAAGTCCAAAAGGGCGTTACCTAATTGAGTTGCACGAGAATAGTTTAACTTATATTAAATACATATGTAGTCGTATTACGTAACACAAGTTTGACTCATAAGTAAGTTTTAAGTACTGTCAAAGTAGTTTGCTTTGAGTTGATGTAAGTTAGTCGAAGTAAATACTTGGGATTTGACTGGGAGAAACTGTAAATGGTTTCACTTGATAAGTTATAATTAGCTGGATAGCAGTTGTTTCGTCATATTTTTGATTAATTGCTAGATTGTCAGTTTGTTGGTTGACAGTGTGTTTTATTCATTAAAGTATTTCAGTAGTTTCTTAGTATAATGAATATCTTCTTCTTATTATCGTATTTGATGAACAACCTGGTGTCAGAGTTTAAACCGCCTGTAGGCCTCTAACATGGCTTCACACACCGTTGAAAAATCTCATAGGTGAGCCGGTTTCCTCACGATGTTTTCCTTCACCGTTTTTAGCAATTGATAACTAATTTATAATATGCACATATGTAAATCGAAGAGTCATTTTTGCGTGTTGGGGTTTGAACTTGCGACCTTTGTTCTTTGGCAGTCAAACGGTCTTACCACTCGGCTATCAGTGCAATAAAAATGATGATCTGATGTTCTATGCTTACCTCTCAGGGAAATAGGCGTTTCATACATATAATATGTATGTAAGGTCAAACAACTGTTACCATAATTATCAATTGTCATTTATTTGTCAGTGGCCCTGTCATCGTAAGACCCATCAGTCATCAGAAGATTAGATATTAGCTGTACCAGGCTAACAGAAACACGTACCAATGCCAATGAGTACATTCAGCGAACATAGCAGCTTTCCGACAGCCTGTCGAGGTGCATAACACGCTTCATGGCACTAGAACACTCGCACCTGATGTGTACGTCACACTTGTTACATGTCACTGTCTATGTGTTATCAGTTCGCCGAACTGGGATAGAGATTCGATTAGTTTAGTAACAACTTTTCGGGAGTGTACGACGTGAGATGTATTTTGGATTTTTTCTGTTCCTTGTCATATGCCGCTTATTTCTTCTTATCGTGTGGTTGATGAACAACCTGGTGTCAGAGCTTAAATCGCCTACTATCATGGTAGAAGGTGTAAGTAAAGAGGCTTTACGAGTGATTATGACGTCCAGTGGACACTAGATGGCTATCCTCGCTACCATCCTTGTAGACTGACTAATGTTTACACTGGGGTATGATCAGCTCATGTGATGCTCATGCCAAGGTATTTTTAACATGGCATGGGTTTTTCGTTGGAATAATGAAACTCATTTTCAAACACAAAGTTCAAAGTGTTAATAAGGTATTTGATTAACTAAGAATGATTAAGATATTGGTTAATGCTACGATGTGATAGAATCTGTTCACAGACCAAAGGCTAAAATGAATAATGTAAATCATAACAAATTAATATTAAAAAAGACCATCAGTATTTGTGAAATTCAAAAGAGAGATAATTGCAATACCACAGTCTGCATTGGTATTTGCCAGTGGAATGTGGTGAGGTAATAACAAGTACCGGAATCCTGGAACATTTTCATGTAGAATATTACTTATTACTGTTGTTACAATGCAACTGTATCCTAAAGATTCATTATTATTATTATAGCACTGATAGCCAAGTGGTATGACCATTGGACTGCCAAGTCAAAGGTCGCAAGTTCAAACCCCGGGACGCACCAATATCTTTTCGAATTCATGTGCGTATTATAAATTAATTATCAGTTGCATAAACGGTGAAGGAAAACATCGTGAGGAAACTGGCACACCTGAGAGATTTTTCAACGGTGTGTAAAGCCATGTCAGAGGCCTACAGGCGGTTTGAAAACTCTGACACAAGGTTGTTCATCAACCATACGATAAAAAGAAGAAGAAGATTATTATTATTAATTAAACACAAAATGCATAACATTACAGTTACAAATCAAGGCATTGCACAGTTCAGATATTAGCTATATCTTTATTCATTTGGAAACTAAAAATGCAATTTCATCCCACTTAATAAGTCTGTAATAAACCGTAATAACGGATAATATTCTAAATTGTGTAGAAATACTTCCAAACAGTTGAGCCACTCAAGCACAAAAGACACTTCAAAGGTCCAAACACAATATACACTATACTTATCTCTGGAACGTGTTAACGAAACACAATTCCCTTTAAATCCGTCGGCTGTGAGCGCCAAATTGACCGTGACCTAAATAAATTTGCTTCTCAACGGGAACTGCGGACCATTGGCCAGAACAATTGAATTTTGCTAATCTAATTTGCTAATCAATTAACAATCCCACTTTGGATCAGCTCCAACTAGATCCTAACTTAAATGTCTATCGTTTAATGGGTCAAATAGTATGACGAGATTTTAGTGTCTTTGAAACTTATATACGCGATGTATGTGGATTTTGTAAAGGTTTCTTTCCATTTACTAGTTTGTCGGTAGATGAAATCCCAATCAATTTAGTCCAGTTTTTGGATTTAAGGTTTTTTTTTCTTCTCTTTTATGTGTCATCTGATATGAAACAGTAAGTTCAGTTCATGGGCTTAATTCTAATCTATTTTTCTAATCTGCGATTAGCACAAAAGTAATTTATCCATAATTTATTTAATATTCTTCAAAGCAGGCGCCTTCATTATCCATAACAACTTTGTTGTCTTTTCAATGAATGTTCTACACAATTACGACTTTTTCTTCAAAACTAATGTTTTTTCTTACGCAACTTTCTTTAAATGTTTAAGTAATCTATTGCTTGAATAACTTTTACCGATAATTTGTTCAAAAAAATAACGTGCTTATCGCAAGCTATGATTAATATTTTTCTAAATGAATAAATTTAATTTGGTTTCAAAGTTTGTAAACTTTTTTAAACTTATTAGTATTATGCAAATCAAATAGTCCAACTTAAATCCAATGTAACTATTGAATATTTCTGTAACTGACACTATCAATGATCATACTAGACGTTGAAATATAACGTATAGACGCACGTTTTCACGGATTTCATCACGGTTTAATTTGATATTTATTAGCCAAAACTCCACTAAAACTCCTAGGATAGGATAGAGGAGACGGGCGAATAGGTAAAAACAGAAAAAGTCAAAAATTCCACACAATATGCCGCAACAACTATTCATAAATTCATCCCTACAATATCCTTAACATTTTTATCTCAAATATCTTTGCTCCAGAGATGAACTTCCGCTTAACAAACACTAGTCTTCACTATACGAGCACATTGTATATCTATGTGGAATAAGTACGTTAGTGTGTTTGAGGGCTTGGAAGGGAATATTCACGGGCAGTGAAGCGTACAATCATTTCACGCGCGATTTATGTAACGTGGGTACCAAGGCTGCCGAGTCTGCAAGATATATGATCTGTGGTATTAATTTTGGATGTGTTTATTATGGTGGAGATTATTTAACTAGGTACCTTTAATTACAGCATTGTCTTTCTCTAAAAGTTTTTATCAAAGCATCATCTTTCTCCAATTTTTTTTATCAAACCATCGTCTTTCTCCGAACATCTACATAACGTCTTGACAAAATTGACCGCTGAAGAAAATAAAATAAAGGATTATAATCAATATGAGTATCTACACTATTTGCAAAGGTATCACTGACGATACATATCATACAAAAAGTAACTACATAATATAGTTGGATTAAGGACAGTCATGCAAATTTGAATTCAGTTGAAAATCAAATTTTTGTTTATGCCAATATGTATTCTCTTTGGACGAACTCAAAACAAAGTAATTCCGTAAACGAATAAGAACCCCGAAATCCAAATTAAAAGCGCCAATCAAATGCTTCACCCTCAAAAACAGCTGACACGCTAACCCTCCGGAAAAATCCCTGAAAAATACAAACGTACATTCACATATCAGAGTGCATAAATCGGGAGCAGGACCCGTTTGTTACAGCATATCTTCTCGCAAACGGCTTGTTTAGGTACAAATTGAAAAATATTGAGGACACTATCGCAGAGTGAGATTTAAAATTGGCCAACACTTTGGACCGTTCAGTTTGGAACGAGGTATACTGTTTTGATGGCTAGCCAGTAATGTATGGGCACTCTTTCCTTTTGAATTTGCCACTACTATTTGTGTGACTCGGTTCTTTATTTACTCTCTCGTTGTTTGATGTTATGTTGATTAGACTGTGTGCTTATGCTTTAGGTATTTATTGCTGTGGACTTAAGTGATTTGGTTTTTGAGTTTAATTGGAAGACAATGCAGAGATACGTTCGTAGCTTTTGTTCAGTTCTTTCTAATATGTTTTTCTTTGTATTTGTGGATGCATTTTACAGATGCACATAAGCTTTGGGACCTTAAACCTGGATCACCCAAATTAGTTATTTACTAAGAAAGAGCCCACAACTAAATATAGTCCGATTACGTAACCACTAAGTTAATAAGTAGTTCTGAACCTTTTCACGGCTTTTAAATGGTGACTGTCTATTATAAAATGTTTTTCGTATGAAAATAGAGGCAGCTGTTCAAAGCGATTACAATAGTTTAAAATAACTTTGTGATCCCAAATTCGAAAATAGGTTGGATTAGGTAAACTACAAGCTGTAATATTAACAAGTTGTTGTATAGTTTTATTTGGGACACGTTAATTAAACATGTTTTTTGACAAAAATTACAAATTAATTTTAATATCAAATTGTTGTATTTTATCATCGCACTCTTGTATTTGTTGTATCATGATATTTATGTTGTCTTGGACTTGTAGGTGATAATTGTAATGATATCACGCGAAATAAATTACTTTTCTAAGTCTTGGGTTCTTCAATTTCGCATATATTTCAAAAGCACCAGATATTAATGCACTTTGACAATGGGAAAATTACTAGACACAAAGCACAATTTACCCACAAACGCAAAAATGGTCTAAAAGGCAATTATAAATCTTTTGAACGAAAAATACCTTGTTGGCAATTTTATTAAAAAATGAATAAATACCGGCATTTTATTTAAAGCTGTATAATATCAAACATTGCTGAAACAATCAACGGAAAATGATCCCTAATAGCGCCCAACTACCTACAAAATAACTCCAATTTCCAACTGGAACTGATAGTAGCTAAACTCCAACAAGAGTCCTTGTTGCGAGTATGTGCGGACGATTTTCTATTTGGAACTGCGCGGTGCTTCACAATTCACGCTACCCCCGGGTTAACGTCAACAGTACTTGTCACTTATCATAAGCTCCGAGTTTTCAACTTTTAGATTTATTTTTTAGTGACCAGGTTTCTAATGGTAGGATATTTCAAGATTGCTTAACTAATTTGATTACTGATTGACGCATTGCTAATAGGAACTAAATAAGTTTGTTGCGCTTAGTTACGTTCCATATAAATATGAAATATAATCGTTATTTGCTGCCTGACTTCAATCAATTGTAGGTATAAGAAATCTTACAAAAAAGAACTGTTTGTTTATTTTAAAACTGCATAAAGCACGCGTTGTTCCCGCTGGCGTATATGATGTTAGCAAAACCCGGCGGAATGGACAATGGAGGAAAAAATACTTGTTCGGGGCAACGATTGAAATGATCTCCAGGACACAGTAACGCCACAGAATGTACTGCAATATTAACAGCCCTAGACGACATACTCATGACACATATCATGTTTCTTGTTCACATAGAGCCGTTTTTTATCAGGAGTCATCAAACCCTCGTCTAAACTCCATCACCTCTGACTTTTCCGGCGACATAGAAAAAAGGATGTTTCCAACAACGGATATCATAATTATTATGTCAACGTTTGACATCGATGATAGTCAAATTAATCGTAATCCTCAATGGGTCGCAGAGGTGACTTTTATCAGGGGTCCACATCAAAAGCTCGTTAAACTTCATCACCTCTGAATTTTCCGTCTAAGAAAAATGGTATCATTCTGTCACTAATAACGGACATTATATTCTAACATTCGGAATCAATTACAGCTCGTAATATTTTGCTTCTACAACACAATTATCTACCACAGCTTCCCAACGCATTATCAGACAGACCTCAGCATTCGGTATGTAAGCGGTCCACCGCTGTTCTGCGCTGTGGCTTTGAGTTTAGTACCCCTGACCAAGGTACGCGGTTACTAACCACCTCGGGAAGGCTAGCTAGCGCTACTAATGTGGTTATTAACTATTCATCGCTATTCCTCCTGATAAATGGGACTGTAGACTCAGTTGCATCGCGTAACTGTCGAAATTAGGGCCTTAGACAAGTTGCAAAACGCTAAACGAATAGAAGTCGAATAGAATGATAAATTTATGGAGATGACAATAAAGTTTGACCATATATTCCATGACATGTTATGCCACTACCATTAATTTTTCATTTTATTCGATTTATTTTCGTCTAGCCCTCAAGTTAGAGAAAAATTATGTACCTATGTACGTTTAATTAATAGTTCAAAAAGAAATAAATAGCATAAGATAACGCTACTACACATAAGCCCATACAAAATGACGTATCTGGTATATTCAGAATCAATAATTCTTCAGTCGACACGTTGAATTTTTTTTAGTTTCTTTCAGATATTTCGTCATTAAACTGTCTTAAATAGATTAACAATGACTATAACAATTTCTGTATTTTTATTGTTTTTAAATACATTAAGTTTTCGAGGTTTCCGATAGAATTAAAAAGGCTTATAAAAAGCAACGCCATTATTTTTAAAAAGCAGTTCAATACATATAAACATTTAAAAACTGAACAAGCTTTCATATTTTTGTTTTAAAAATATTTGGAAAGGCTCAAACGCTATCTACATTTTCACAGCTACTCGCGATTTGAGCTTCTAAAATCGCGAGTCTCTAAAAATATGAATAACTGACGAAGAACAATTTAAACATTTCTCAGTAATTTTAATGGTTTTTAGTGGAAATTTTTATATTGTACTCTACATTTTGATATTCACATAGATAGGTATTTACTGCTACTTGTGTAAGTAAACATGCACTTTTAGTCAGTGATATGTCAAACATTGGTGCGTGCCGGGGTTCTAACTTGTGACCTTTGACTTTGCAGTCCAACGGTCATACCACTCGGCAATCAATGCTTGTGAACACTTAATATGTAATCAGAATATTTTTATGATCACCAAACAACTACACGTTGAAGTAGACTTACCATAAAGCCTGCCGTTTGAATCGGACTGGGGCTGCTCTGAAGCGGCTCCTGCCCAACCTTGGGGGTCCAGACGCCTCCTGCCGGAGGCTCTACGCAGGCATCGTCCGGTCCATGGCCCTTTATGGGGCGCCGGTATGGGCGCCGTCACTGCGAAAGCGACCGGCGGCCCAGCTGAACGCGTGCCAGAGGGTCATGGCCATACGGATGGTGCGGGGATACCGCACGGTTTCCCGCGAAGCGGCGAGCCTCCTTGCTGGCCAGCCACCATGGGATCTGGAGGCAACAGGCCTTGCACGCATGCACGATCTGCGCGTGGAGATGCAACGCCGGGGCGAAACTCCGCTGCCGCGACAAGTCAAGGCATGGCGGAAAGAGTTCCGGCGGGATCTCATGGTGGAATGGCGACAGCGACTATCGCAACCCAGTGCTGGGCACGCCGTAATTATGGCGGTAAGTCCCCTCTTTGAGGAGTGGCTGGAAAGGCAACACGGCGTCCTTACCTTCCGCATGACGCAGGTCCTCACCGGACATGGTAAGTTCGGGAGGTTCCTGCACCGGATCCGTGCGGAAGAAACGCCCGGGTGTCACCATTGCGTGGACAGCCCGGAGGACACGGTGGAGCACACGTTGGAGGTGTGCCCCGCTTGGGAAGAGCATCGCCGTGTCCTCGTGGGGGCGATCGGCGGCGGTAATCTCTCGCGCCGGGCCTTGGTACAGGCCATGGTCCGGAGCGAGGAGGAGTGGCAGGCGGTCGCCTCCTTCTGCGAAGCAGTAATGCTAGCAAAGGAGGCGGCCGATCGCGTGAGGCAACGATCCTCACGCCCCAACCGCCGCCGGGATTCTGATCCCGATTTCCGGCCACCGTAGGCGCGGGCTTGCGGTCGGTGAGCAATGGGTGGCTCGCCGTCCGACCGTCCGGTAACCATCCGGACCGAGCCCAAGTCGTCGACGGCGCGTACTGTTTCACGCGCGCCTCAAGGAGATGTCAGCAACTGTAGGGGCCCATCAGGGTCGAAGCCTACTGGGGCCAAGGGTCTGATTCCGAAAGGAAGACTCGGCCCTGGTACGAAAGGCAACGAAGGAACAGGAGTGGGTTTTTAGTCAGTAAAAGTCTGACACTATCTCCCGCTCCGCCCAAGAGCGGGGGATGTCATAGGATGATTTTCCCACCGAAAAAAAAAAAAAAAAAAAAACCATAAAGCCTGCCGTCCGCTTCATCATCACCATTTCAGCCTGGTATCACTCACTGCTGGGTATATGCTTCCATTTTTACTGCTATCCGCTTAGTTCGTGGCCATGTACTAAGTGGCGTATAGCCAAAGCAAAAGTAAAAAAATATACATTCATAGGCGCATATTTTCGGATTAGTTAGATTACGAAATTCTGACTGAATATTTAAGGTAATTTTCTATTTATGAATTAGAAACAAGTTTTTTAATATGACTGGGGTTGGATAACGTAAAAGACACTCGAAGATCTCGCTAAAACAGAATAACACTAATAACCGAGAGGTTTGATCGTTGGACTACCAAGCCAAAGGTCGCATGTTAAAACTCTGTCTTTACGAATTCATATGCGTATTTTAATGTTATCAGTTGCTAAAAATGGTGAAGGAAAACTGCGTGAGGAAATTAGCACACCTGAGAGATTTTTCAACGGTGTGTAAAGCCATGTCAGATTTTAATAAAAATGGTCCAAGATTTGCGAGCATTGCATTGCTGCAAATGTAATACAGACTGTAGTTTACTTGCATTGCTGCAAAACTCTTGGTAGGTATGGCAGCTGACGGCGTT
Source organism: Abrostola tripartita (assembly GCA_905340225.1). Classification (NCBI taxonomy): domain Eukaryota; kingdom Metazoa; phylum Arthropoda; class Insecta; order Lepidoptera; family Noctuidae; genus Abrostola; species Abrostola tripartita. Next base: position 5,670,606 of record HG996510.1, on the reverse strand, counting down.
TGAAATGTTAATCGTGCGTGTTAGTAAGCTTTGACTTCTTTTATTAGGTACTATAAATTACAAAAAAAAGGTACTTATCGAAAAATTTAAGTCAAATCAGTAAAATATCCAACTTGAAAAATTTACTTTCAAGATCAAAATGTTAATACTTATGCTAATATTTCAATATCTATGACTGTAACGTGTGTGACATAAATCTCATTTTTCAATTTAACATTCGTCTGCAAACAAAATGATCGTAATACAAAAATAGTGGCTTAATAGTGTTGCTTTTGCACCATATTTTTCTGAGTAACATTTCATTTTAATACAACCAAAATTATATTTTAAGTTAACTTCATAAAGTTCATAATGCGTTGGTGTATGCTCAGTATTAAATAATACTTGCCCTCTTGACGGCACTCACATACGACCTTATGCGATTCGATTTTTACTAAAGTACACTTGCCGGCATGCTATTTTAATGCGAATATGGCGCTCAAGCGTTTTCGTGTTTATTTTTACTTAAAAGTTCGTGTGCACTGTGAGTAAGCGCGAATAATTTTGAAAAAACTTTAATAAATGTGGTACTTAGTGAATTCGTTTATTTTTTATTATGTAATTACACGGGAAAGGATTTTTGCTCTTGAATCTTTTCAGTGTTATTTTATTTCAGTACTCAGATTAAAATTTCGGTTTATGGGATTATTTTTATACACTATTTCGAAACCTTGGAACGGTATAACGGAGTGTAAGTAGACATGTTTTTATTACAATCAGTCATCATCATCAGCCGGAAGACGTCCACTGTTAAACAAAGGCCTAGCCCTCTTAGAAGGGGGGGTTGCCATTATCCCCACGCTTGGCAAGCGACTTGGGGATCGCAGTGGTGGTGGTCATGTTACAGAAGACGCTGCTTCCCATCTTTTAGATTTTCCCTTAGTCGCCTCTTACGACACCCCCGGGATGAAAGGGAGTGGTCAATTCTAGGCCGGATACCACACGGCACCCCAAATCAGTCAACGCTATAGATATTAATTACAGTTAATAACAGACTCAATGGCTTCCATTCGAAAAAATCTCAATGATAATTTTGTAACTGAGAAATTAATTTATGCGATCAAAACAATTCTATTTTTGTGTTCAATAATGTGTTTTAAGTGTTATTTGATATGCCACTTAAAACAAAAATAATAAAATTGTCACTTAAAATTATTTTAGTATTTTATAAACCCAAGAGTCGTACAACTTAAAAAACTTTTTAAACATAAAAGTGTATGTTTAATTGTTTCACCACGAAGTGCAGACATAAGTGCTATTTGAACAATGCCCTAGACATGGTAAATAAAGTACTGAATGTTTAGTTGTAATTTTGTCCAGCCCTCTGGTCCTTTGTAGAGGTAAAAGACATTCTCTAGCTGTATGAGAAGTGGCCGTTAGATTTTTTAGTACAACATACATAACATCATGCCCGTATTCCTTGAAGGTGTAGGCAGAGGTGACTGTAGAGTACACCCACATATCGCCAGTTATGTTATGGGTCCCAATGTAATAGAGGGCGAGCCTATAGCCATCAACGGGCACAAATCGAGACTTTGTGCTGCTACTAAGAATTACCTAATGGGAAAACCCAGTAACACTTTGCCCGACCCGTGATTCGACCCCAGGATCTCATGCTCAGCAGTGACGCTTAGCGACCACGATGCTATTCATGAGCAGGTGATGCGGCGGAGTCGCGAGCCGGAGGAATTCTATCATAGGCGAGGTATACCTATAGGAAATAAAATGGATAACACTCACGAAAGCCAGCGTATTAAAATATAACATGGCTGGCGAAATTTGTGTGTAGATACTACACCTGCAGGCATGATGTTATCTTTATAGCATACTAGCTTTTGCACGCGGCTTCGCTCGCGTAAATTTAGATTGTTTGTTAGTATTTATTTAAATAGCTCTAGCTTTAAAAGTCAACTTTCAACCGCTATATAAACCTCTTAGAGGGTTAAATTTAAAAAAAAGTAGCCTATGTCCTTTCTCGGGTCTTAAACTTTTAACATGCCAAATTTCATCAAAATCTGTTCAGCGGTTTAGTCGTGAAGAGGCAACAGATAGACAGAGTTACTTCCAGTTATAATATTAGTATGGATAGTTGTATATCACTTCACTACATAGTATAAAACAAAGTCGCTTTCTTTGTCCCTATATCCCTATGTATGCTTAAATCTTTACAACTACGCAACGGATTTTGATGCGGTTTTTTTTAATAGATAGAGTGATTGAAGAGGAAGGTTTATATGTATAATAACATCCATTAAATAGTGGAGAAATACTTATAATATATATTTTAAACCTGTGCGAAGCCGGAGCGGGCCGCTAGTTATCTATAAATGTGCTCATGAAAGCATTCTTAGTGTTTCTTGTTAATAATATGCTGTCGCTGAAGAGCCGGCGCCTCATTACACGGTAATTAAGACTGCATCATGAACATGCTCAGATTAGTATTAGTACCAAAGGCTTTCGGGTAACACACACGGCTCACATGAATGGCAAACTTAGTTATCATATCTATGTAGGCAGGTTTCCCCTGAAGTGCCGGGCCAGAATAGCACCTCCCCGTTTCGTCCCTTGGGTGTCGTAGGAGGCGGCTAAGGGAAAATCCCGAAGATGGGTAGCAGTGTCTTCTTTAACTTCTTATGGCACCCCCCACTAAGGGGAAGGCCTTTGTTCAAAAGTGGACTTTTTTGGGCCGATGATGAATGATCAGTCACGTTATGTTAGTTTACTATAAAAACTGGTTATCAACTACCTTTTTACACAACGTGCAGTACAAAACATCAGGTCCGTATTACCGAAGGGATAGTCAAAGGTGTTTTCGCCTTCTATTACATTGGACCGAAATGTGGGTCTACTACCCACATTTCGGTCCAATGTAATAGAAGGCAAGCCTATTGCCACTACATAACATCACGTCTGTATTACCCAAGAGATTACCACTGATAGCCGAATGGTATGAACGTTGGACTGCCAAGTCAAAGGTCAAGTTCAATACCCGGGACGCACTAATGTCTTTTCGAATTCATGTGCCTACTATAAATTAGTTATCAGTTACTAAAAACGGTGAAGGAAAACATCGTGAGGAATCCGGAACACCTGAGAGATTTTTCAACGGTGTGTAAAGCCATGCCAGAGGCCTGCAGGCGGTTTAAACTCTGACACCAGGTTGTTTATCAACCATACGATAAGAAGAAGACCCAAAGGATTAGGCAGAGGCACACTAACATTTCGCCAGTTATGTCGTAGGTCCCAAATTCCCAATGCAATAGGGGGCGAGCCTATTGCCATCCACCGTGCACAAAACCAGACTCCGTGCTCCGTCCTGCTACCAAAAATTCCTAAATAGAAAAACCCAGAAACACTTTCCTCGACCCGGGCTTCAAACCCAGGACCCGATTTTCAGCAGTCGCGCTTAGCGACACTATACCAACTGGGCAGTCTAACAGTTATAGGCTGGTAATATTTTCATTTTTAAGTTATCTACGTTCTAGTTTCACGTTGGCTACACGTAAACACCGTATATTGCCTACACGAGAATTTTCAGCTGAACATAGTTGCATATAATTAGCCAAGCAGCTTTCAATGGTGGCAGTAATGAGCTCATCCCAACTAATGAACTATCAACGTGTTTACTTGTTCGTTTTCATGCGAAAATTGTACATAAATTAGTTTTAGTGAAAATAGTTTCTTGAGTGTGAGTGTATGGAAATTTCTAGAGCTTGGGTAGGTTGTAGGCAAAATAATATAGGTCATGATTAAGGGGCTTATATCTAGATAGCTACCAGACATTATTTGAGGTGATTTTCAAGGTTAAGCAGCACTTGATGAGGTCAATACTTGGATGGGTGACCGTTATTGATAAATTTAGATTCTGATCTGTGAGTGCGAGTACGTTAAGTCATTGGTTCTGCGTCAGATTTCTCTCGAACACCTGTGTTTGTGTATGCATAGAGTATTTTTTTAAACTTCGCCCCACACTAGGAATTTCTTCTGTATCGTGGGTGCGTTTCACGAACTTGCAATATCACATACACAAACACCCAGACTCGGAACGAACAACTGCGTATCGCACAAATTTTTGTCCCGTGCGGGAATTGAAACCGGAACCCTTAGCGCAGCAGTCCAATCGCTTAGCCGCTGCACCATCCAGGTCGTCGTCATTAAGTTGCAGATGAATGCACAATTAAATTACTAGATATCTTAATTGGCTTGCCTCAGTTGCGATTGGTCCGCCGAAGTCATTCACAGTCTAGTTCAGTCAAATTAAAATGTCGTCTCAAAGTCACGTCTCTCTGGAGATTTAGTGACGTCGTCTCTAAACTAACTATAACATACAAACGCAATTAATTTAATCCATGATGAGCCACATAACCTTTATAAACATTGTCTACCTTTAGCTTAAATGAATGTTTTATAATAAACGCTTAGGAATATATTAACAGGATTTAAAATCATAATAACCAAACAACAAATTATTATCAGGCACTAGACTTCACTAGAGGCACTAAAATCTATCTAAATCCACTTAAAACGGCGACTTGTAATTATGCTATGAAAAATTACTACATTCTCTTTATTTTTTTTATATTTCAACCAAATCCATTCATTTTATAGTCAATAAAAGTAGCAAAACATACTATTTAGAATAGTTATTTCAGATTGTCATACATACAGCCCCCAAAAACGCCCACCTTTCACCGCTTTCTTGTGTTATAGCTAAGAAGAAGAAACGGCTGAACAAAATCTCTAGTAGACATTCACATACTCCATTCATTTCTTTTTTATCCTTCTCGATATTAACATGCAATCCATATATAATTAAGTACCAAATTCCTCTATCCTTTAAAAAAACATGGCTGAAATATATTTACAGCACGTCGATTCTCCAATAAACTATTCCTTCATAAAGAAAAGTTTCAATTGCATTTTTGTCCGTTAATTAAAACAGTTCCGGCGTACCATGGCGGAGTGAGATCCCAATATAGCAAGACGCTAACGACTTTAGTTTGCATAGGCCCATTATCGTGAACCACCAGCAATTACACGCCTTTTGGCCTGCACCAAATTAGCTTTAGACCGACATGCGATTAACAATGTTTTTAAATTTCGTGTACACTTGATTTTGGGAGGGCATTAACCTCTCTTCCTATTCTTTCTCCTCTTATGTTAAAGCCTCTTTTTAACCGACCCTTTCGAGGAGTTTCTATTTTCGTCTGTACGTTTTTGTCTTTTTTATTTCTCCTTGGCTTTTGTTCAACAGTGGACATCTTCCGGCTGATGATTATGACGATTCCTCCGTCAATTGTGGACCAACATTTATGTTATTTGTTTGAAAGAATATACTCCCGAATCGGTCCCATAAGAGTATTATTGTAATCTTGGAATAAACTTCGGAGATATGGAACGGAACTGCTCATTATCATCTCATAATTAAATAAATAATTCACCTACCTTTAGCAAAATGCGGGCGTAAATACTTGTGATGAAGAATACCAGCTCATTCTGCTTTATATTATTCATATTCGTATCATATAAGGTTATTTATACAGTCATGTTCCCGCCACAACCCCTTTCAGCGCCTCTTATTTAAAAATGTATGTTAATTGCGCCATCAAGTTGTTACTCAGGACTGGGCTCGTTTGTCTTCATACAGATGTGTATTATGTATGAGTGATGATAACTGTAACTACCGTATCTACTATTTATTTATAAGCTACTAATATTAGCCCGTGTTTTGGTGTTATACTAAATTTAGTGTCTTTTCCGGGATTAAAAGCTGACGGAAGGTGGATCAATATTTAGAATGAACCTTCAGGCTGGACGTGGTTTACGTCCAGCCTGAAGGTTCATTCTAAATATTGGTGAAAGAGTTTTGGAAATCAGATGAATAGTTTTGAAGATAAGAACACATTTACTCCAAACAAATTTTACTAGTTTATAATAGTTTATAATTATTTAATATAGCTTTATTACGCTTTAGCGTGTGTGTATTTGAGTGTGTGTATCTAACATACGGGCCTAACTGTTCCAGGAATACAGATGTGAATCTTACGATAATAAAAACAGAATCTAATTGAAAAATGTCTTCTTAAAGTCGATCTGCAACGACAAGCAAGCTAGACAAAATTTCATTTAAAAACACACTTTTCGTCTCTGTTTTTATCTCAAGCGTACATTTACCTAATTTCGAGGTTGCCATAATGATGGCTCATATAAATGCAAATACAGGGTGAAGTAAGGTAAGCTTCTAACCTTTGTTAAAACTTGTCAAATTACTGACAAACTTCCACGAGCCCTCGAACTTGGTCGTTTCACTGAAGACGCCACGATGTTCGTTATAGTGATGTCCTTTTAATAAAATGTTATGACTTTTATATCTTCCCCGCGGGTCTAGTGGTCGCAAGCGCGTTTGCTGAGCGTAAGGTCATGAGTTCGATCTTCAGGTCGTGCCGTGTTTTTGGGTTTGTTATTAAGTAATTTTATTAGTAGCGTGTGGAATTCTGCCCAGTTTACGTATAGGGTAATACGTATACCTCCTACATTGGGACCTATAATATAACTGGCGGATTGCGGGAGCTCCACTCACCATCCCTTTTTAGAATACAGGCTTAATGTTACATTTATGTTATTTATATATTTTCGAATCATAATATTATTTCTTGCCATATTTTATCACAGTATATTTAAAAAAGACATAAAAGATATGCCCCGGGTGAGGATCGAACTCACGACCTTAAGATTATGAGACTTACGCGCTGCCTACTGCGCCACCGAGGCTGATAGTATCACCCCAAAATATCCGTCTAGTACTTTACCTACGCCATGAAACAAAAAATGATTTTTTAAATCTTTCTTATCAATGTGACCGCTAACTGTTAATAAATAATGTTTCAAGATTGTTTATTAAATAAACTGTCACTAAGTTTTATCGATCTATAATTTAAAATACATGGATATTTAAAATTTTATTATATTACAAAATTATATGGCACACTGAAAATAACAACGGTCAGACAAAATAATGTTATGAAGTTCTCAGAATGTATGTTTATCATCGTCCCCGTCTTCCTCGGAGAGGTAAACTGAAATATTATGTATGATACTTATCCAATATTCAGCAAACCTACTGTTGTTTTAATAGATAACCTTGGAATAACTTGTATTATATTCAACTAGCGGCCCGCTCCGGCTTCGCACGGGTATAAAATATATATTATAAGTATTTCTCCACTATTTAATGGATGTTATTATACATATAAACGTTCCTCTTCAATCACTCTATCTATTTAAAAAAACCGCATCAAAATCCGTTGCGTAGTTTTAAAGATTTAAGCATACATAGGGATATAGGGACAGAAAAAGCGACTTTGTTTTATACTATGTAGTGATGTAGCTATTAATCAAATACTATTTACTTTAATTGCTTAATAACTGTGGCATGTAACAGTTAACCTGACTGTAAATACAGTGGTTCACAGCTATTACTAGTTAGCAATTAACCGAGTATATTAAACTGAAAAGGAAATGTAGACTCATAATGATATCTATCACTTACGTGAATATTAGACATTTAAATAAAACTATTTTTACGGATTCGAAACGTCGAGACCAAAAAACAAAATTAAAACCGCGATAAAATCCGTAAAAATAGTTTTATTTCAATGTAGACTCAATTAACTATTTTAGATTTCTGCGGTATAATTACGTATATTCCGTGTAGAGGTTGGGGCAAAACAAGATAACATCCAAATAACTCTAGATATACCTATTTATGTTTTAAAAACACATAAACATTACATACCATCACGCCTGTATTCCCTGAAGGTGTAGGCAGAGGTGCATACATAGTAAAACCACAATTCGCCAGTTATGTTGTAAGTCCTAATGTAATAGAGGGCGAGCCTTTTGACATCAACCGGGCACGAATCCAGACTCCGTGCTGCTACTGTTTTATTATTTATCAAAATGCATGGCTTTAACAAATCAATGTAGAAATATTCGTGGCGATGGCTTATACTACGCTATGAACTCGCTGTAGGCCTAATGAATGACAATACTGCGGGTATATTATACACCTCTGCCTACCCCTTCGGGGAATACTGGCGTAATTTTATGTCTAGCTCTACCAAACTACCTCTATATGACTAAGTTACAATGCACACGTATATTTCGGCGACGGCGCGAGTTGTCAGCATCGCCATGTTTGTGCCATAACAAGAGCTTTAAACTTACATTAGTTGCGAAGTTAGGAGTGCTCTGCAACAGCGAGATTAAAAGATAGCAGCGAAGATACAATCTCTGTAAAAGTTAGTACAGTTCTATCGTTGTGTTTACAGCCTTACGTATTAGTACAATACACTTTATACACTATATTAGTTATTTGTTATAGCCAATTTTAGTTTAGCAACAACTGAAATATCAATTTATATAAGACTTTATCTGCAGATAACGATGATAAAGACGTTACAGAACAATCGAATTTCGTACACGTCAAACTTAAAAGACGCAGCGTTGGTAGGTTTTTCACCAGGTGAATCGAACGACATCGTCAGAGTTGCGGGCAACTGGTGGACGCAAATGGCTAGTTGCCTTTCATTGTGGCGTTCTAAGGAAAGGGTCTTTGTTCAACTGTGGACGTATTTCGGCTGATGATGATGATCATATATACATAAAGTCACGCCTGTTTCCCAGAGGGGTAGGCAGAGACCACGGATTTCTATTTGGCGTACTTGTTTCGCCTCATTCACTCGCATCACATTACTCATACACGCTCGTCGATAAAGGGTATTACTAACTTGACTCTTTTGCAGAATATCTCCGATTTGAATTGACGATATAAAACGTAAAATTGAAGTATTCATAATGCAGCCCTAACGCAATACTTTTACCAAAGTTTGCTCAAATTATTACGGTCTAAGTAAGTTGCAAATTATACTTAAATTAATAACAATTTTGTACAAGGAACAACGAAAGTAGACAACCAAGAACTTTTAAATTAAATAGTTGTTTTAAGCAATTAATTTTGGTGTAAATTTTGGCGTTGTCGTTCTTAATTGGTTTTAATTATGAAATTGAAGTGGAGATGGCTGATTTAGCTAGAAATTTCGCGGTGATTTTCAACTTGGCGCTAGTTAAGATTTGGGAGATGACAACTTGTTAGTTAAACTAATTAATATTAACATAATAAAATGGGTACCTACTCCTTATTTTGCACTACTTGGTACTGATAACTATTATTTGACGCGTTGCAGAGACTTTTTCTATGAAAATTTCTGTGTCAGTTTTCAAATGTTTGTATCGTGGGTGCGTTTCACGACCAAGAAATTACACAAACACCCAGGCTCGGGACGCACATCTGCAGACCGCACAATTTATATCCCGTGCGGGAATCGAACCCGCAACCCTTAGCGCAGCAGTCCAATCGCTGAGCCCCTGCGCCAATCCGGTCGTCGAGACTTTGCCGACTTATTTCTTATCTATACTTATAATAAAACTGTAGAGAGGTCAATTCTGTACATTGAATATATATTCAAAATTATTATTGGAGGATGACTGGTGATCGATACTGATGTCAAAAATGCAATCAGTAAATTTTTTGTCTGTCTGTCTGTCTGTCCGTCTGTCTGTCTGTCTGTCTGTCTGTCTGTCTGTATGTGCACGCATGGGTCAAAAACTACTGAAGGGATTTTAACCAAACTTGGTACGATTGTAGTCCATACTCCTGGGCAGGTTATAGGCTATATAACATAACGCTAAAACACATAGGAGCTGAGCAGTAATGATAAATTTGAAGCAAGTCGGATGAAAATGCGCTTTCGAGCTCTTATCCTCGCATTCGTTGATCATACACCAAAAGTATGTATTACATAGATGATGGTCTCCAAAAGATCTACAAAAAAATCTTCAATAGTATATATCTATCTTTTATAAATTAGCCACAATAACGTGTTTGATCGTTAGGCATTTCTTCAAAGTGTCTCAACACACGACAACCCGGAGCGTGCATGGAGGGTAGTTTGACAAGATTTCTATAAGCAGCATTGGTTGCACCCGCTATATGTAATATTATAGTAAGCACATGACTTCGAAAAGACATTAGTGTGTGCCGGGATTTGAACTTGCGACATCTGACTTAACAGTCTAACGGTCATACCACTCGGCTATCAGTGCATTAAGTTCCTTGGAATAAGCGCACTTTAGATTTTAAAAATACAGATACGTAGTTTTTAGATATAAGTTTAAAGTAGGTATTATTAAATAATAATAATAATTAGTTTGTTTAGTTTTTTTTGGACAAACATCTACGGATCATACTTTTTTTGCGGGAATCGAACCCACAACCAATCGCTCGCGCTCAAAAAAAATGCCAAGGATAAAAGACAACCATGACGACCTGATTGGCGCAGTGGCTACACTGCGCCAATCAGGTCGGCACGATTGTCTTTTATCCTTGGCATTTTTTTTTCTACATTAGTTTCAATGTACAGAAACTCAGAAACGCACAAAACGGATTTATTTATGTTCTCTTCTTCAGTTATATATTATTTTCAATAGACTTTCTGTAACTTCCGTAATTACCGTTCAATTTTTGCGGTTTTTTTTTAAATACCGGAAAGTATTCTTAGTTAAATAAGTGGTTTAAAGATTTTTAACCTACATAAAAAAGCTTGCCTGGTAGGTATTTTTTTCTGTTAAAAGTTCAATTTACTACTGGTCTTTTATCCGAAATACACGCGGACGAAGTCGCGGGCAACAGCTATACATGTAATAAAATATTACGGCATGCCGTAAAAACTACTAAATCGAATTCGCTCAAACTTAGCTAATATATTGAAAATAATTTAAAAATACTTTTGCTGTTTCCGAATTTCCACGCGGACGGAGTCGCGGGCACATCTAGTCTTACCTAAATTGTTTCTCCATCCATAATTGACTAAAATGATTGGAACTTAACATCGCTCGGAACATAACATACAATTTCATTAAAAAAAGGTTGAATTAAAAATATGTCCATCCTAATTCCAGGTACTATTACTATTCTATAGGGCAGCGGGCCTTTGCTGAAATATTTGTTAACCTTGTTAATCGGTTTTGTAAAATTCCTTTAGTTAACCATTCTCTTTGTAGACTAGATCTAAATTTAGGCTGTTGCTTTAAATATTCAAGGGATTACAAAATATTTTAGGTTTTGGTACATTTGCGATTTAGTTTATTTTTGAAGCTTTGATCCTATTCTGTCCATTTTATTGGGATTATTTTCAATACTATTTTCTTCATTTTGCTGACTTTAAAGCTAGTCATTAGGTCTTAGCTGTTGGTCCTTGGATTAAGTTATTAGACGTTTTTACAAATTCGTTTTATTTTTCAAATACGTATTTTTAAGTAGATAATAATACTGTTATTTTTTTAATTTAGTGAATTACAATCTGAGATCTCAGAGAGAAAGTAAAGCTTACACGATAATTATTATAAAGAAGAAGGTAAGTAATATAATTATTATAATCATGTCTTTTGAGTATCATCTTCCTTCCATAAACTGGCTTCGTAAAATGCAGTTTAACATAAGTCGATCCAAATTGATCAATCTTCAAGTCCTTCATCTAAAATATGAGTATTTTACAGCGCTATATCTACTATCCAGAGCACAATAAAGGTAAAGTATCCTGTAATATTTTAAGGCAACAAAGCATGCACACTCATGCCAACGAATATCCAACTATGTAATAAATAACATACACTACTCGTAGTCTGCAATTGTCTAGAATGTAGCACATAACACTAAAATAAATACACGCTTTTATAAAACTCGGTTTTAGTAAAAAGTTTTCTTTGTTTTATAACAAAGACTCCTAATAAATACTAACGAGACTATTCAGGGAGACAAATTTAATTCATCCCTCATTTGTTTTCTGAAATGTGTAGCTAAATAAAATATGTCTAAATTTTTTTGTTTTAATTATGTTATTGTCATTTTTAAGGTTTTTGTGGTGGTATTCGGTGTGTGGCAGTGTTATTACAGCTTCTATTTTAGGCGATTTCAGCTTCCCTTGACGCATACAGTAATCTTAAAAATGGCAATACCAAATTTTCTTCTAGCAGCTTTAATAACTAAAATGTTTTGTTTTGTACTTGCAGTCCTCATAACTTTGATAACAGGGTTATTTATGACAGGAAACAACGCTTCATATTTTACGTGCATTATATTATCTTCTGCAATCGTTATTTTTTGACGTACATACGTGTGTAACATTAACAGAATGTTTGACTCGCCCTTAGAAATGTAAAAAAACGTAGAAATGTAGGAATGAATGTAAAAAAACGTTACAAACCAGGTAAAACAAACGAAAAACGTATATTGGATGCATTTTTCAACACAAACGTCCAAATGGACTCCACCTTAATCCAGCTCACGTTAGCTTGCGACAGCAATTCCCATATTACGTACTCGCTGCAGTACATGGATACACGAGGAGGTTTGGCCTTGAAACTGGAATACTAGCCATGTACTGAACACGGACTAATATTCGTATGATCCTCAGGTCCTTGCATCTTTCCATACGAGATTTAAAACTCATTTCAAAGGCAAAAAACGAGGTTACACGTTGTATCTTGCTTTCTTTTAGAGAAAATGAAAGTAGAATAAACGTATATGTTTTCCGGTAGTATCAAAAGCACCGTAGACATTGTATTCCTCTAAAGGAATTCTCCTTAATCCCAGCTTTGCTGCGATAAGGAATAAAGTGTTGGTGACCTATGTAAGGTGCAAGTCAATAGCTTTTGTGGTTTCATTTTCTCGTAAGAGGATTGGCTTAGTGTACTCCAATCGCACGGGTTGAACAAACTATGTTCCGTAATGGTTTTATTGTTATAAAAAGTGTAATTTATAGTTAGGGTTGGTATGTGTTTGTCTAATGAAATTTTTAACTGAAGTGGAGAATTGAATTGGTATGAAACCCTCGTCCACGGTACAAGTGACTGTTGGATGTTCGAAAATATCCAGAGGTGTTAATAATTAAAACTTTACATTGTTACGTGTTACTTTGGACCCCTTTTTAAAAGTATGGGCACGGATGAGTGTGAGGTTTGGCGTAGTTAAAGTTTATATAGAAAAAAAGAGCAGATAGCTATTACAAAAGAAACCTTTTTGTTTCATTACGGTCTTTCGACCTCTGAATGACCACTAGATAATCAAAATTCTCTGCTTTTGCAGAAAAGCAGCAACGGGTTTATGGTGTGATAATTTATTTTCTTTTATAATTTGCTACCATTCTCGATGAGGCTTGTCATATTTCGTGGTTATATTAGGATCTTGCAGGAAGAATCGAGTATTACGGTTGAGAAACCTCTGAAGATTTTAATAAAAACAACAACCGCTGCTAACTCCAATCTTGCACAGCTCTATTACAAAAGAATGAACAAGCAGAGCGATTAGAACGCCTGAGTGGCGCGAAAGTAATATATTGCTGAACTTGCAATTGGTTTTTTTTCTGCATCCGTTCGAAGTGTTGGCCCGCGAATGGCCCGGAAACTGTGGCCTTATTCGGACGCACTACTTCAGAGCTACACTGCCCAACTATTTAGTTGATAGATGTGGTTCGTGTGAGCCCGTCTAATATGTTCCATCTAATTCTATATTATCGTTTATTTGAGTCTTATGTGCCTTTCTTTCTCTCATCTTTATTATTTAAGTTACTTTCAGTTGGAAATAGTATTCAGAAATTTGAAAAATTATGGACACGAGCAGGACTTGAACCTGCGACCTTCGCCGTACCGTGGCGCTGCTCTAACCAACTGCACCATCGTGTCGCTTCTCGCCCCCATCGAAATTCAAGATCCCTTTTAGTATTTACGTCTTAAGGGTGACGTCAGGTATTATCTGTTGGAATCTATGATTACCATGAATTTTCTATTTGCTCACCTCTTTTCACGGTCTTATCCTAAACTGATCAGTTTAATCAATGCACGTTCGGCTAAATCAGTTCCGAGGATGTTACAGACCCAACTGTTTGTCTAGCAGGTACACGGCTGTTTTTTTTTGTTTTGATTACGAGGTGATTTTGATTTTGCAGCGCTATACATCGGAATGGATTGTGTGATCCTGTCTGGATAGCGGCCATTTTTTCAGAATCGTACATTGTTATTACGTTTTTATTTCCTAGCTAGTGTTTTTGTTCGTACAATCGTTTTTGATTTAAAGTTTAGCAGTTACGGAAGTGTTAAAACTTTTATTGTTTTTAGGAAACATAAAATTGATTGATGGTTCTTTTTTACCTTTTTACATTATACACATAACATACCAGTCTATATTTTTCTCACTGTTGAAAATTTCACCATTATCATGCTCTTGACCATCTAGATCCAATCCATTCGCGTTTTCTGTGGCTTAACTGAAGTCCTACTACTTATTGTTATTGTATGAGTTTGGGAAAATACATAAATTCGTTCCCGAAAATCGAGTAGAATACATCCAATGTACGTAGTGGGGTCATACGCTATCAATTACCTTGGCTGTGGTATAAAGCAATTAAGGTAGCTATTAAAATTTTAGGAGGATACCTTTGTTTTAATTACAGCTCACTTGAAACTGTAGGCAATAGTTATGGAGATATAACACGGTAAATTATTGAGAAGGTCTCGTAAAGCTTTTTTGGTTTAGGTAATTTTGAGTGACTGACTAACGGTGACAGAAGACATCGTAAGGAAACCTGGATTTAATATTATCTGAAATCGCTAACCAATGCTCAATCCTTCTCTATACGAGAAGAGACCTTTGCCCTGCAGTGGGACAGTTATAGGCTGTTATTATTTATTATTTATAATTTTGAATATCATCCAGTACGATAAATTGGTTACAAGATTATAATTGCCGGGCTGAAGTAGTAAGTACGTTGATTGGATTGCTTACTTTCTGAGAAACGGGAGGAAATCGTATTCCTAATACTATATACTAGGAGTCGCAAACCGGGATCCCAAATACCGGGATATTGGGTCAAAATCGCCAAAACCGGACAAATACCGTGATCATCGGTATTTTTGTGACCCCTACTATGTACGTATTAAATACGAGAATCTGCCTGCAATTGGTGCCAGCTGTTTTTCGGACATAAAGTAGCCCATATTCACATTTTTCACCCTGAAGGTCCATTCTAATAATTAATAAAAGAATTTTGGAAATCGGATAGATATTTTCAAAAATTACCAATTACATACAAACAATCTTTACCTTTTCATACTATTAGTATAGACAACACCCCAATGTTTGTATACCTACCTATATCATAAATACATAACAGCAGAAAAACTTAAAAACAATTAAAAGCTTAAAACAACTTTCCGTACTTATAACAGTTATTCACCACAAATAATGAACAGTAAAAACCAGAACAGTTTGCTTGCAAAACTTCTTTAATTAACATAAACTTTCATCAAGCGCAATAAGAAAGCGCTCAAAAGGCATAAACGAGCTGATTAAAAACGCTAAAGAATCCCGGAGGCGATGAAACGTCCCCAAGCAGCTGAGAAGTCGGTTTACAAAATAATTAATCAGACAAGTGCCTAGTTGAGGAATAAATAAAATAGAAATTGACAGGGCTGGCCAACGGTAATACCTCGGTCTAGCGAAGCGAGAAACTTAACAGGACTCAACCATAATATAGAAACAGATACTGTAGACTTGTTTTATACCTTTTTGAAGCGTAAAATTATTGTACTAGATGGTTGTAAATAAGTATTTAGATACAATATTATGTAACAAAAAATCTTGGCACTCATTTCGCTGTTTTTTTTTTTTCAGATAAAACTCAAAACGTCTCCCCACACCAGGATTACGATTTTTCCTGTATCGTGGGTGCGTTTTACAAACATGAAATACCACATAAACTAACACCCAGATTCGGGTCAAACATCTGCGGACCGCACAAATTATTATCCCGGGATGGAACCCGTAACCCTTAGCGCAGCAGTCAAATCGCTTAGCCACTGCGCCAATTGGGTTTTCCATTTTAATCACAAACAAGAGTTTGGATTGTCATAGTTAAAGTTTATAATTAATGGAAAAAGAGTGCAACTTTGCTTGAAGTATTAAGAACGAAATAGTGTACTCGTCAACTTACTATATTATGTTTGAGCTTCCGTGCTTCGTAAGGCACGTTAAGCCGTTGATCCTGCGCCTGATCTCTCTCCGGTCGTGTCAGTCTACCGTCCCATCGAACTATGAGGGAGAGGGAATGGGGAGGGCACCTGCGTGTGTGCGAAACTTGTGCACTATAATATCTCCTGCGTAGTTTTCTGAGCTGAAACAAGCCGCCGTGACCTAAATTCAGTTAGCAGAACATTATTATATTGAGCTTAAAACAGTATAAACACAGTTGAGACTCTTATGTTTGAATCACCTAAAATTTTACTCGTGAACATACTATTTCAAGCTTAAAACAGTAAGGACAAACTCGAATAATCATGATCTATACACGCGCAGTGTCAAGCGCTAAGGCACTAATCGTAAATCAGGTTATTACGCGTTGCCCATTACAGATCATTAATTGATGATATCACCGGAACATAATATCGTATGATACATATCCATATAGAGCATTGCTACTTTCTGCAGCGACTAACAAAACACTTAACGAATGCCAAAATCATCAAAAAAATATTACTAGACACTTACATTTTCTTAAATTAAATAATTGGGAACGGTTTTATAATCATGTCTGGGTTTATCTTTAACAAAAATATTTTTTGTAAGTAAGTAACAAAACGTGTAAACGTTTTCAAACATAACGTACATTGAAATCTAATAAATTTATATGACTTTTGGTGCCATTTTAGCATGTTTAAATTGATAAAGGAAATTTGAAAAATGATGGACACGAGCGGGACTTGAACCCGCGACATTTGATAAAAAATATCTTTATACTTATCAATCACAAACAGGTCATTAATTTTATTGAAACACACATACATCTGAATTAGACCGGCAGAACATTTCATCACACCTGTGTTTTCCAACGGGGTAGGCTGAAGTGTATTAAATATTACACCCACAATTCGCCAGATAAGTTCGATCCTATTAAGTAATTATTTCATTTGTATTATATAAGCACTTAATATGACTTTTGTATGTTTAAACTTGTTTATACAAAATTGATCTCACAGACAAACAGTTTGTACTGTTTTGTGGGACACCGTTAGCTCATAAGATTACCATGTACCGTTTTAAAAACAAAATAAATAAAATAAAAAAAATTGTAAGACTGACATTTCCTTTAAACTGATTGTCATGCTGATCACGGCAATGCAATGACCGTGCAGACACACAGTCCATTGCCCAAATTACGAAGCAATTACCTATTCACACCAACTCATCAGTACTATGTGATAACTAACTGTAATTACTGGCGGCGCCTCTCCCAGATAATTGTGTGTATGAAATGTTGGCTGTTACACTGAATTGATAATTCGAAGATAGGGTACTAAGTTGTAATCAAGTTCTGACCGAATTTTGAATATTGGAATTTTGGGCAGACAATCTAACTGAGAATGTCCATTTAATCCAATTAAATTACGAATGTCATTGTATTATAATCATGCAACGTTATAGTTTAAAAGTTAGTAATATTATAGTGCACAAGTATTCGCAAACACAGGTGGAGAGACTACTCTATCAAACTTATAATTCGATAGGAAATACGGTCTCCTAAAATAATGAAGTCATTGATTAGCAGAGAGACTAGCGCTTGTCGTCGGAACGTATGGGAATGACATAATAGTTTGACTATGTAAAATTGTGACAATCAATATTTTCGTATAAAACAATAATGTTTGTAAATAATTTTTTATTCTGCATACTAAAAAAATATTTTAAAATACATTGCTATTTGTTAGTGTCGCTAAAACTTGAGAGCGGCTGGACTTATTTCGCTAATTTTGGTTTTGAAATATTTTGAATGTCCAGGGAAGGTTTAAAGTATGGTCAGCTAGTTTCATTATTTTCGTCAAGCGTTTTGTAACTTGTCTAGGCCCCAGTAGCTATAATTATCGTATTTATATACATTCCATTACCAAGTATGAAATGTCATTACAACATAACTCCGTAACAGTTTCGAATTACTACACGCAGTTGTTAAAGCTGTGATATATTACAGAAAAGCCTGTAACACTAATTATGTACATTTATAATAGCACCAAATTATTTTGGATAGGAAACTGCCTCGAATTTGAATTAATTAATTCAGTTTTAGATTACACTGCGTGAATAATATGGAAATACAGACTGTTTGTGGGTATAGGAATCGTAGTTTACATCTTAATGATTATACTTGCCTTTGAGGGAACGTTTGATGAATTTAATATTTTTTTTTGTATATTCATAATTTATATATAATAAAAATAATGGTCCAAGAGTGAAAATATCAATTGATTGATCTCAGTAGATATGTACCTAGAAGAGATAGTTGAATTTTAAGTATGATAGGTTTTTGCTGTTCCTCTGTTGCGTCCAATAAATACTTATTTCCTTACCTATAGCTGACATGCTATTTTATTTTTTAATACGACATAACTTGCTATAAAATACTCGATAATTAATACGAAATTATTACGATTTTACTCTAAACAGAATAATTTTTGAAATTCCAGTCCAAATTAAAACGTCTATCGAAATATAATTATGACAGTCTTTGGTACGAAGTTGGTGTGCTTCAAACCTAAAGACTGAGACTTCAAGACATCACTGTTTACTCCTTTGGGAAATAAATCTTAGACGTGAGGTGCGTACTATGTTTAGTTATCATAATATTATCATGTAGAGTGAATAAGAATAGTTTCTCTTTAATATTTAACAACAGATTACAATTATGTCTGGTGCACCGTCGTCGATCAACCTAGCATCATTGTTGACTGGTCAATCTCTTCACTACGACATGACCTGTCTAACATAACATCTTGTCTGTATTTCCCGAAGGGGTAGGCAGAGGAGTACCTATAGTACAGTCACATTTTTCCAGTTATGTTATAGGTCTCAACACTCCCAAAGTAATAGGGGGCGAGCCTATTGCCATCAACCGGGCACAAATCTAGATTCCGAGCTGCTACTGAGAGTTTCCTAATGGAAAAAACCCAATAACATTTTGCCCAACGCGGAATTCGGACCCAGGACCTTTTGCTCCGTCCGCTCTTGCCGTGTGATATCCGGCCTAAAATCGACCACCCCGTTTCCTTCCATGGGTGTCGTAAGAGGCGACTTAGGGAAAATCCAGAAGATGGGCAGCAGCGTCTTTTGTAACTTGACCACCAATACTACGATCCCCAAGCCGCTTGCCAAGCGTGGGGATTATGGCAACCCCCCCCCCTCCTAAGGGGGAGGCCTTTGTTCAACAGTGGACGTCTTCCGGCTGATGATGATGATGACCTTTTGCTCAACAGTCGCATGACCAGTAGACCAACGAGGAAGCCTCTATAACAATTAGACAATTAGTGAGACAACATTCAAAGAAGGAGAAGTGATATGAAGATTTAAGAGACTGTATGATGCTGTATTGTCCATGTATTACCATTTAAATTTCGTATGAAATCAACGCAGTCACAGTGAAATGCTAATACAAAATTCTATCAAATTGAGACACAGAAAATTTGGAATTCACTTTGCGTTGCTAAAGGGGTGATTTTATAAGACAATGTTGGTAAGTGTTCATTTAAAAAGAAATTTCAGGTACATGTGTTATTTAACTCTTAGGTTTTGTGATCGCTAATGCTATTGAATGTGTGGTCTTGAATTTATGCCCTAATCACATTATCAATGGGTGCTTTTTTTTTTCAAAGGTTCTGATCGTAGCTCGGTTTTAAGAATAAGGCTCTACCTGTAAGAATGGTATTTCCAGTCTATTTCTGTCAACTCACATTCACTTGTACTTTTACGTTTTTCACGAGAATAAAAGAAGCTTATATACCGGAAAATCGCACGCAAAAGTCGCTGTAGCAAAACCAAACCGTAAATCATACGAAAATGCGCGTCGCACCATCCAAGTAGGTACGAGATTTGACTCACTCATGTATTGAACACTCTCAAATCAAGTGCGCACTTAGTGAGCGTTTTGGAGAATGGAATATTCAAATGAGGCACCCACAAAGAAGCTAATTTTAATGAGAATATTATAACGAACCGATAAGAATTTCAAATTTTTATATTACGAATTTCTTTGAGGAGTCTTTGTGATTGATTATAAATGGATTTTGGGAATAGCTGATATGTTGTGACTTACATGTAAATGTATGGAGTTTAGGGATCAGTGGTTATAATTTGAAAGGTTGGAGACTTAAGTTTTATTATGGCATGCATGCCGTGGCAGCCTTTAGTTAAGGCTACACCTATTTATATATGTATTTTTGGTGTATGTTTTGTTGGTTGTCCTTAAATAACAATTTGGTTTTATTCTCTGCTTAATATTAAATGCAATAAGGATGACATAAGGATAAATGACTTTCGCAAAATGTGTAGCTCAGTAGGTCTATTTCTTTTAAACCTAATCGGTTAATACAGTCGTGATGTATGAATTAAGCCATTATTAATATTAAACGAATTACATACTATTATATTATTATTTTTTATGTCCTTGTATCTTTTTAAAATATTTCAAGCAATTTAACGCGTTCTCAATATTTTTTAAAAACTTTACTTTATTTAGAGGCTTGAGGTTATAAAAGTAAAAACGAATTCGGTAACTTTACACATAAATTATTTTCTCACTCAAGACTATTTTTGAAGACACCCGACATAATTGCAATGGTTTTAACTTTCTAAACCATTTTGAGTAATCCAACTCGTTCTCAATTCAGCAGCTTTAACATAATTTATTTTCTCAGTAAAATTAAGATTTCTAGATATATTATAAAAGCAATGGTAGTGTCAAAAAATGACGTCACTATCGTAGTAAAGTTTGTACTATTGTATATAGCGATTATGTAGGTCAATTGCAACTTAGGGAACTAAAGTTTTGGATATATTACATAAGACCAACTTTAATCCCAGAGAGACCAACCAACAATGAACTATAAATAGATTCTTAAATGATTATTATAGATTATTAATAGTTAAGTCTTGTTAGTGTTTGGTGTGAGAGTAAGTAAGTTGTCTAATGGCTAAGACAAATTTAACAATGCGCGAATATCGAATCAGGATGGGTCGGTAATCTATTTTTATGCTGGATATGGATTCAATCGATAACAGGAATAAATGGCATTTAATGTTTATAGTAGTAAAGATAAATAGGCTGGAATTGTATCTTGTTTCAATTGGTATCATGCATCAACATTTTTAATAAAACTTCTTACTGCCTTATTGGTATAGTAGTCACAAAGCGCGACTGCTGAGCGTAAAATCCCGGGTTCAAATCCCGGGTGGGTAAAGTGTTGCTGAGTTTTTCCTTTAGAAAATTCTCAGTAGCAGCACGGAGTCTGGATTTGTGCTCGGTTGATGGCAATAGGCTCGCATTCTATTACATTGGAACCAATAAACTGGCGAAATGTGGATGCACTATAATATGTGCAATTATGCATCTCTGCCTACCCTTCGGTGAATACAGGCATGAAGTTATATTATGTTATATTTATTTTTAATAAACTTTTCGACTGGCCTGTTGGTCTAGTGGTTAGTGACGCTGACTGCTAAACCGGAGGTCGTGGGTTCGATTCCCACCCAGGACAAATCTTTGTGTGGTGAGCATAATGATTTGTTCTGTGTCTGGGTGTAAATTATCTATATTATGTATGTATTTAGAAATATTTAAGTATGTTTATCAGTTGTCTGGTTGCCATAATACAGGCTCTGCCTAGTTTGGGATCAGATGACCGTGTGTGGGCTGTCCCAAGATATTATTATTATTATTATTCTTAATTTGGGGTGCCGATCTAACCCTTAATCACCTCTGGCATAGATACTAGTGCAAATACCAAAATATAACCTTAACATTTTGAGTGTGTACGAAGCAGACACAATAGTTAAATGGCCGTGACGGGAAAGGGTTAAGCATAATTATAGATTTTGTCATACACAAAAGTTACAATCTGCCTCGTTGGTCTAGTGGTCGCTAAGCGCGACTGCTGAGCAAGAGGTCCTGGGTTCAAATCCCGGGTCGGGCAAAGTGATGCTGAGTTTTCCATTAGGTAATTCTCAGTAGCAGCACGGAGACTGGAATTGTGCCCGGTTTATGGCAATAGCCTCGCCCCCTATTACATTGGGACTTACAACATAACTGGCGAAATTTGCTCTCTGCCTACCTCTTCGGGGAATACAGGCGTGATGTTATGTTATGATATGTTTATAAAAGCTACAATATACTTTATTATTAGTTTCGTTCGCTGTTGTCATGGCCATAAAAAAATTAAGCTTGTATAAATCCAATGCCGAACTGTAGACCGTCTTTCACAAAGAAATGGCTGACACACTGACTTTGAACGAACATTTTCTCACCTAAACGTTCGACTTCAAGAGAACATAAATCCATATTGCGCTCGACTAACCGACGGAGAACACCCCGACTAGGTTTGTTAAAGGGAAAAGCGAATATATAACACGCAACTCGTCTTAAATCATCTATTATTAGTTGAGTTCATTATTATAGCTTTTTTCACTACTAAATTTTTCGAAAAATGTTGTGTTCAATGCCATTATTATGTAACCGAATGGCTATCGAATTTATTTTCTTGGAACTAAGTAGGTTGCATGAGACCCCATAAATTAAATGAGTATTAAAACTAAATGACGTACAAGCTTATTGAATATATTATTATTATAACCAACACTGCACTGATAGCCGAGTGGTATGACCGTTGGACTGCCAAGTCAAAGGTCGCAAGTTCAAACCCTAGCACGCACCAATGTCTTTTCGAATCATGTGCGTATTATTAATTAGTTATCAGTTGCTAAAAACGGTGAAAGAAAACATCGTGAGGAAACCGGCACACCTGAGAGATTTTTCAACGGTGTGTAAAGCCATGTCAGAGGCCTACAGGTGGTTTAAACTCTGACTCCAGGTTGTTTCATCAACCATACGATAAGAAGATAATAAACATACAGGTAACCGATAAAGTGCCTTAAACTCAACACCATAAGAATCACATAAATTCATTTCCTTGACCTCAATATTACCCTCAAAGGTCACGAAAGATACAAAACGAACAGTTTTTTCTTTCAAAGGAAAATAATGAATTTGTAAGTTACCAATGAGTCGCGCAGCACACGAGGGAGCAAAAACTGGACCTTCTTAGGCAGGCGATCTTTCCTCGTACAGTCGTCTACGTAGTTGTCATAAATATTGTACGTGTAATTCATAATAGGCCTAGGAGTATAGACAAAAAAAAATAATTAAAAAACACGACTGCCATAACAAAAAACGAACTAAAAAGTGAAAAACATTTCATCACAATTCCATCGCAGTCTGGGTTCCTTTTAGATAAGACAGTGTTCCACAGAAAGGTTCCCCAACTGCGATGGATCTTGTTTTTCACTTTTTAGTTCGTTTATGTCATGGCAGTCATATACATTTTTTTATATTTTGTTTCATTTTTTTATAGCCTATGTTACTCGCGATAGTGTAAGGATCATCATCATCGACATAGAAATCAGTTCTGGCATTCAGAAGTTATGGTGGAATAAAGAAACTCACATACATACATGAACCCTGAAAACATTACACTCCTTTTATTTGGGCAGACGTGTAAATAGTCTAGGGTATGGGTAATTACATAACTTAACATCACACCCACAAACACTAATGAATTAATAACTAATGAATTACCCGCAATTCGCCAGTTATGTTATAGATCCCAAAGTAATACGACCTAATTGGCGCAGTGGGACTGCTGTGCTAAGGGTTGCGGGTTCGATTTCCGCACGGTACAAAAATTTGTGTGATCCGCAGATGTGTCTCGAGTCTGGGTGTTTGTGTATGTGATAATTCATGTTTGTGAAACGCGCCCACTATACAGGAGAAATTCCTAGTGAGGGGGGACGATTTTTTTTTAAGAAAAAAGTAAATGGGGACAAGCTTATTGCCATCAACCGGGCACATATCCCGTGAGTATGGCTAATTTTAGGTCAAACATTACTTCTATTTCATTGTATTACTGGTACAACACGGTATTAAGTTTACAAGGCAAAAAGGTATTGTTATCAATAACACCGACCCAAAGCAGAAACTCAGTTGTTTATAATTGACAACAAACCAATTTTTTACCGGTTTTTGACGTTCTTGCATATTTTCTTCAATCAAACCCTACGTTTAATAAACCAACCATACCGCTTTTTTGTATTTACTGTAATTAATACAGGTGTAATTATAATGCTAACGGATATTAATTCACGCAGTATTATCTTACATAAACAAAAATCGCTACGCAGCAAAGAATTAAAACCGAATACTGGCGTATCAACAAAATCCTTCACCGTGATTCAGCCATTTTTTGGATCAAACAAACCGACTGATATAATAAAGTATCGGTCAGTCGACTCCGTTCTCTATAAAATTCATCGTAAGACTTTTTTCATTGGCTGTACATATTTTTTGCAGTGTCTCGGGAGACGAAGTACGTGATATTTCTTGTGTCTTCGATAAACTGCGCGATATTTTCTTGGTTCGAAAGGAACTTTATTTCGTCCTTGTTCAAAGAATTTTTGTTTTATTGTTTCTGTGTTTGATGTTGAGTTTGACGTCGTACAGTAAGGAAGGTAAGAATTGTGTCAAGTAAAATGAAAACTTAATTAGTGGTAAACACAAAATCGTCAGCATTATTAAATGCATTAGTAAATATACCTACAACATATTTTTAAAAGAGTAACTATTGAATTATTTAATTAACTGCATATAAAATTTATTTTGCTTTAGCCAAAACTTTGTAAGGTCCGCAATGCATTATTAATTGTTTCGTTTTATAAGCAGGTATATATCTGTACAACTAGAACTAGGTAGGTATGAGGAACATTGTATTTGGGGCTCATATAACAATATACACCTAGTAGGTATAACTAACTCCAAATAACATGAGACAACATACTACGCGTCTCGTACGCTCATGAATTATGAACTTTCATTTTCCAAACAGGCATGGAACAACATCTGTGTAATTTAGGGATCATTTTCATAAAGCATTAGGTAATGCTTGCCTGAACATTTTCTCGGTCCATTTTCTACCCAATTATAATTTGAGGGTACGGTCGAGATTACACGAATACTTCGATGTAGTGCTTCGTTACGGTTCTAGGAATTACTTGAATTCTACTGGCAACAATTTGTTACAAATTACAATGTTTATTTACAAAATATTCTGTATTGGTTTAGGACTCAATTTTGGATTTAAAAGCGATAAAGTTTGTTTGGCCATCATTGGTTTTGAGTGTTTGGTTTTGAGATTAAGCAAACATAAACTACTCACATTTAAAAACTTAAAATTGAATGTTGAATGTAATGCAATGTCATCATAGCCATAATGACTAGAACCATAGTCTCTTAATTAATACTGCATTATAAGTAGAGATAAGGATTACAGTCAGGATTAATGACGCAAATGGTCAAAAATCAGCTTATTTAACAAGATCTGAACAAAAGCCTTGTGCGTGCTCCAATAAATTGACGTCGCAGTGGCTAAGTGCTTGGACTGCTGCGTTAGGAATTAAGGGTTCGACACTCGCGCGGAACAAGACGTTTGTGTGATCCGCACATGTTTGTCCCGAATCTGGGTGTTTGTGTATGTGATAACTCATAACAAAACGCACCTACGATATAGGAAAGGTTCCCAGAGGGGAGACATGGTTTCTTAAATCCATTTTCTACTTCATGTTTGTATCAATTTTCATAATAATTATTTCAACGTTAAAATTAAGTACTCTACTTAAACCGCAACACAACATCGATACAGAACACTGGATTTAGGGTCATACAATCTCTTCATCTCTTCTACATGAACTTACATAAATTTCATCTAACTCCCCAAAAACCCTCAAAGAAATAACCACATAGGTTCTAAAATAATCCTATTTCACCGACTACATTGTACCGTCTATTCTTGACATAAAATAGGCCAGTGAATGTCGGTCATCTGCGTTCTACTCAAACTTAAGTATGTACATAGGTAAATACTGTATCTTGCTGCCTACCGACGTTGCCTTGAATTTTTAGCTCTTGTAAGTTTATTTACGTCGGCGTCTCTTTACAGAACGGCCAGTCAAGATTTACATACATACATGATAATACGCTTCGACTAGACAATACTGTCGGTACAGCGTTTAGTATTCACATTTTTTGTTTTAGTAGCTTCTTTCAAAGCTTTGTCTGTATCTATTTAAGTTTTGTTTTGTAAAAAGGTTTTATGTTTCTCGGTTTTGTAACTAGAATTCCTGGACCCTGTCTGCTTCCCTAAAAACAAATTTGCCCTCAATTTAAAAATATTATTATGGTTACTAAAAAAAACACGTTACCTAAAAACGAGATAGAGCACTCGTCTCAAAACTTCAAATAATTAGGCAAAAGACCCATTTTAAGGTGAACACAAACGTGGCTGCGGGCAGAAGTCTGTTCAAAATATTCTTTTGATACAGGCATACCTCATTTGCAGCGAACCTTAAACGGTGGTTACGTGAGATGTTTCGCGTAGTATGAGCTAAATAGGCGAGAATAAATGAAAGAGTTTGCTTATAAAAGGTCTTTATATATATGTATACGGAGTAGGTATCTTCTGTATACGAATGTACAGTATACATACGTTTTTGCTTGCGTCTTTTTTAGTCTGATTCTGGATACTGAAATACAGGGATCACAAAAGAAACTAATAGTGCATTTAAATTAAACTTAACTAAAAATTTGTATGGCTTTTGTGGAACCCAACTTGTGTGGCTTTAATTTTGAAAAAGAGGTTCTTTAAAATATAAGGATTAATCGTAATACAAAGTTTCAGATTTATTTAAGTAGGCTACATCTACTACTATATTAAAATCAGCCTCTGTTACCTAAACTAGAAAAACATCTGTACTTCAACCACCAGATCTATAATAAAACTATTCAGCCAGTATGCACCGCATCACCCAATACATTTTTAACGACACTAAAAATTATAAGCAGCGACACAAAAAAAACCTTTTTATTTTCTAGAACTCCTTTTAGTCGCTACATAATAGGCACAGGCATACTTTTCAGACACTTTTTCATGTGTAGCGAATCGGAAAGCTGAATCCGTTCCGTAAGTACGTGTTCAGACGATATGAGACCCAAATGTTATTGGGGCGAGATTAAAATGCAACGCATGTTCAAGGCTGTAAGTCGATACTGCTTTTGTTAATAGAAATTGTTATTTTTCCTTTGATAATAGAAAAGGAATAACAAAACGTTTAGCATTGTAAAGCTTGATTTTAACGCAGCTGATTGCTTATTCATATCCTCAATGAAAAGCATAATAAGATTTCGTATTTGGCTGCCTCGTTGGTCTTGTGGTCGCTATGCGCGACTGCTGAGCATTAGGTCTTGGGTTCGAATTCCGGGTCAGGCAAAGTGCTACGGGGTTTGGGTTTTTCCATTAAGTAATTCTCAGAAGCAGAACGGAGTCTAATTTTGTGCCCGGTTGATAGCAATAGGCTCAACCCATTGGGACCATGGTATAACATAACTGGCAAAATGTGGGTGTACTATAGGTACACCTCTGCCTAACCCTTCGGAGAATACAGGTGTGCTGTTACCCATAAATAAAAGAAAGTTGCCTTTTTTGCTGTCACTTTTACTTCGAGAGCGTCCTAACAGCTATCTTCGATAAACCAGAATATTAAGAACAACATCAATGCCACTGTCAAGATAAATGAAAGATGATATTGACAAGATGTTTGCTATTCTCGTAGAAGAATGAGTGAAATACAATATTTTGTTCATTATAAGTTTTGGTATCAGAGAAGACTTACTATCAGTTTCACTATTTTTAGCCAAAATTTAGACTTCAAGGTTTACGAGAAGTTGTTCTATTTGGATATTAGTTGTATATTTATCAAAGCGGCTGTAGTGTACATACCTACTGAGTATAATTTTGTTTACAGAATGTATATTTAAAAAGTTATTAACTTGGTGTCAAAATATATTCAATAGTTAAAAAGTTTTATCCAAAAGTCATTAATTTTCAAGGATTTGGTAAAGAAAGCGCTTTTGTAACCAAAAATTACTGTTCATTAAAAAAACAAAAGTACAATGTAGTATACTATTACTTCTGAAAGTCGAAAAATCTCCAAGTGTATAAATTCAATTCTAATAAATCTTTGAGCCATTTTACTTTAGACTTGAAACTTCTATTATGAAGATCTTGATCGGTATTGTTTCGCAATTTAATAATTAATGTTACGGAAATATTGTTTATCTATAAATTGTTCCTCCATTTCTTATCACTATCAAATTCTTACAAACAAAAAGTACAAAATTGGAACCACCACTCCTTAAACTCGTTAAAAACTGAACACGTCCCAATACCTTTATTTTCTGCAGTGATTTGAAACGAAAGGTAGACACTTAGTGTCCGTAGATAATTGCTTTCGCAAACGCTCTGGGAATCAACTAGTTGAAGAGGATGGCTTTCGTAATAGTGTTACTAAAGGGTCAGCTTCCGTGAAATTATAGTCGTCATGACACTATGAATTCTAGCCTGTTTCTATGAACACAGGTTTAAATAATAATAAGGTCACTATAAGACGTACAAACACGTAAATATTAATACTTTATAGGTTTGCACGACATCACATTTTTGTCGGAAGAAATTGGTGACTGAGGTGAATCACTGAGGTTATGACAGTGATAATAATTATATAATCATTTATTAATTAATCATACGTAGCTTGGGACGCCCTCTGGCCAGATGGAGGGACTTGCATAAGAGGGCAGGCAGCGACTGGATGCATAAAGCAGCAGACCGGGCTTGGTAGCGCACCTTGGGATAGGCCTATGTCCAGCAGTGGACAGCAACGGGCTGATGATAAATGAATTACGAAAAAGCAAAGTCGGTTTCAGTCACAATCTGGTTGAGCTGATCCTGAAGAAAACTCTGATATTATAAATCACATTTTACTAAATAGCGGAAAGTCAATTCTCTATTGAAGAAGAACCAGTCTAGTTATCTACTTGGAATAAATCTTAGGCTTAACAAAAACTTCACTCAAGCATTATTAAACTTAATACTGAAGTTTTATCTTGATGGAGGAAAATCGAAACATCCACGTATTTGGAATACTTCGAGAATTCGAGAAACTATAACAAAAACATCCCGTGATTCTAATACTACTGAACTACTCGAACATTCCAAATCTCAACTTGGGAGAAATGGAACACATTCTTACAACTCGTGTAGGCTAGTAAATGGATTTCAGTTCGGTACACTTCAACTAGACGTTGCGCTGATTTATAACCTAGATGTCGACCTTTATCGTTTCGGAGACATTTCATATTACTTTCATTGATTCAAGGATTATATCGTTGAGTTAGATTTTAAGCTCATATCTGAACTGGTAGGTAGGTAGTGCCAAATTGGCTCGTGAACAGGTTTGCACTTCAAATCATTGCTCAGCCTATTTACCATGAACTCTTAAAGCAGAACAATTTACGTTGTGGAAGCGAGACGCCGTATTAGACTGCACATAGCGGCGTCTCGCTTCCACAACGTAAACTCTCCTGTTATAGGAGTTCATGGTAAGGGGGCAGTTTGTTGAATATATACTCTGAGATAATTACACATGGAGTTTTAAGGAAATCCAACTTTATTATTATTACTGTTACATATATTTAAGTTTGGTTCTTTAATTAAAGAGATTAATAAGCAATTTCTTATGTTAAAAAAATTGGCCAAAATTACTTTACCTTTCCCGAGAAAATGCAGGTGTGATGGCATAAATTATACAACTGCTAAGATTTTCCGGAAATAAAGTTTATAGGAGTACCTCATTTCAAAGGTTTCGGCAAAATGCTGGAAAATACACTCCTGACAAAGCGAATTCTCCTGCCAATTCCTTCGGGATTACGAGCATGATTATAGAGAATTCCGGAACAAGTACAATTTCTGTAACAATATCTATTAATATTAAACCTAAGCCGTATGTCGCCTCGTCCCATATCAGGAGGCTTTACTGGCACATATAAAATTTATACGGAGCTTAAAGGGACAGATAAAGTTCAGGTAGAACAAAAAGTTGTATTTCCTCTTCGGAGACCTTATTTGGGCTCAAAAATGTAATTCAAGCTATTTGAGTAAGAAATATTTTTGTTTAATACTTCTTAGCTGCAAGTTAAACAGTATGTTTTGTCGATGGACTCAAATAAGCCTGTAGCAGAACCATGCTTTCATGATCCTCATTTATTGTGCGTGAAATTTCCCGCCATGAAGAGCTACGTCGGAACCTGTTGAGAGATGCGGTGCAGCGTACGCTGATCACGTGTCACTCGATCTTAGGTAGCTAGCAGGACACCCTGAGGTTATAGCCAATAAAAGCCGTCCCAGGACTGAGAAAGTGTAAAACGAGGATCATTAAAGTTATATGAATCATATTGTAAACAAAATAGTCCCACATAAATTTTTGTCCACAACCCTTAGCGCAGCAGTCCAATCGCTTAGCCACTGCGCCAATCAGGTCGTCGATTTAATCAACATTACCTATTGTTTTTCCAAATTTATTTATTGTTCTTTCAATAAATATTTATTTACACTTATCGACCATTCGTCTTCACCAAATAGTATTCATATGTAAATCCATTAAAGTCTCAGAAGAAAAAAAAATCTATTACCCAAAATTAAATG
The DNA here is from genome assembly GCA_905340225.1 of Abrostola tripartita. NCBI lineage: Eukaryota > Metazoa > Arthropoda > Insecta > Lepidoptera > Noctuidae > Abrostola > Abrostola tripartita. The sequence goes on along the minus strand of HG996510.1, from coordinate 5,639,772 downwards.
TAAGTAAGTACGTATGAAGATTGATTTTTTGATAACATATTTGAAGAACATCTTATAAAATCAGAGACGCTGTGTATTTTCGAGTGACTTTCCAATTAAGCTAAGTATCTTGAGCACACCTGTCAAGCGGTGAGTAAGACTACGATATTGATTTGGTATAGCGCCCTATTCGAGCATGGAAGCTCGTCCGACGTATGCAAATAATCGTGTTGAGAACATTTTCTTATATTTTACGTCGGCGTTAGTGGTGGATTTATGAGACCATCGATGGTTCTAGTATGAAGACGCCATTGTAAATGTTTAGTAGTTTTAAAGATCGGTAAATCTCTCATAATAAACTTATCATTTTCAGAATAATGATTATAAGGAAATATGATAATCGTGGACACTTACGCTCAAGACAAAGGCTTTTTCTAACACAGAAAAGAAATTACTTTTGATCACTACGCTTCGTTAGGTTACTATGGGTTGGCAATTATGGACGACAAATCCAGGTATTATTAATATTTTCCCAGGTATTATTAAATCGTAAATCAGTTGTTTCTTATAATGTTTGACAAAGTAATAGGATTAAAACATAACCCTCCTTCTGGCGTAGTCGGGTAAAAAGTACTTAAAAAGATAAGATACTTACCTTGGCTTGAACCTGTAACCATTTAACCATACAAACAAATCCTTACCGTTAACTACTTTCAACTATGATGATTTAACAGATAAAACACGCAAAAAAATACGTAACCGCAATATGAGGACCATCTTCTTTATTGAAAAAAAATGCTGAACGAAGAAAAGAAAACTGCTGATGATGATTCAAACGGAAACTTCAAAATTATAACGAGACTTTAGCCGCAGGCAGAATCCAACCTTTGTACAAGGGTAATTATTATCCACCCCTTCCAAAACACTTAAAACTCTGCCTATTAAATATAATGTAACAATCAAAGTTTTAACGGCGCAGGTGCCTATATTTATACACCGATGTATTCGCTTCCTTATTGACGAGACGTATAATTATGTACCTCTGTAGACTACCACATAACAACCAGTGTAGTGCATACACTACACTTACTGGGGACCGGAAGAAACCATGGTTTCTTCTCAGCTATTAATTGACATTTGCCAAAAAATTTACAAATTTCATCATTGATAAAACCTGTCACTGTTAAGCCTGCCAATGAAGATGCCAAGAGATAAGATTTAAAGGTAAAAATAGTTTTATGAATAAAGAAAGCTGAGAAAAGTAAGTAATAAGTAAGTAGTTATCAACAAACAAAGATCAAAAAGTACTTTAACTGATTTATGGATCATATTTTGTCATGAAGTATATTTGTTGATGTTAACATTTTGTGCATAGACTATAATTAACAGAACATCTCATCTCTCTCAGCCTATCGCGGTCCACTGCTGGACATAGGCCTCCCCCAAGTTGCGCTAACACTAACAGAACATAATATAACCATATTTTATTAAAGCCCTATATGACCGCACATTTCTGGTACATTCTGTATACTCTTCCTTATTGATGAATCTCAAGGATACACTGCAGCTGTGTCTACAAAGTTAAGCAACGTATGTCGTTTAATCTTTGGATATTGGTCCACGAAATATGAGGGATATGCTTATATTTAGTTGCTTCTGTTGACTTCAACTTAGTGTTTAAAGGAATAGGACTCCTGGCTATGCTTTTCTTCGATATGATGCTTTGGCAACGAGCATAGATTTAGGTTTTAGGAGAGCCTTTTAGACATGAAATGAAAACAATATATACCTTGTACTAAAAACGACTATAAAACTATTGAAATCTCTATTCTTTGAAATGCAAGCGACAGTGATAGATAGGTATATTTTAATCAAAGTTTTGACATTCTCTATTGCCACAAGCACAAAAGATATTGTCCATTTTAAGTAAGAGAGAATATGACTATGATTCTAAAAAGTGCAGGCCGTCTAATAAAATATTGAAGGCACAGACGGCAAGCAAGTTAAAACAACACTTCCTTACAACTATGTGATGTAATTCTTACATTTACTGTTATGTAAGCAGGTACTTATAACACCCCGGAGCGAGTTTCTTTAACAGCGCCCTTTTTTATTGTTTGTGGTCCTGGTCCGGTCATTTTTGCGCCCTTCTAGGGTCTACGCCCTGCCCTTGGCACCGCTGGCACCGCCCTAGTTACGACACTGATGTAAGCACCTGTATTTTTCAATAAGCAACCGGGATGAAATGTTCGAAATTTACTACAAAGCCTGCGATACTTCGCGACGAATGAATGTGGGTCGAATTTGAATAATTCATGGGGAACACGTGGCTGACTTTATGGGACTATATTGAGAGCAGGGTCTTCGACACTGCACGTGAATTTCTTATGCCCACTGTATGTGCTGCTGTAAGATATGTACCATGTAGGTAGGTACTAGGTACACACCATGCTTTGATGTGGATTGGAAGCACTGAATATTTTAATAAGGTCCCATTTTTTGCGTATCAACGTAGATGGGAGGATAAGGTCATTTGCCAAGCTTACGTGGGGATATTAGTTCAATACGTACAGGCCTGTTGTGAATTTTAATTTTAAATGGAATGGTACGCCACAACCACAATGTTTTAAATGAACAGTCATAAAATAACAAAATACTAAAATCATTTGGTTTATTGGTGTGTTTTGCGAAGGGAAAATATTGAGATGTATTCAATTAAAAGTTGATAGAATTATAGCACTGAAATGTGCATTTTTAGGACAGCATGTTTTGGAAACGAAGATTCATAAGCTGATGACGTTGCAATAAATCACAGTCAGTAAAAGAAATGCAAACATTTCTTGACACGAAACAAAAGAAAAACTCCCACTACACCAATAGGAACATTGTGTATCTGCAAAGTTTATGGGAGTATCCCCTTGGTGCAATACTAATATAATTGAGTGTCATACTGGTGTAGTTCGTTCAGTGATAAATGGCCCGTGAATTCCAGCTACCAAGTTTATCGGAGAGAAAGGTACAAATGTTTACATGATCTGTCTTTTTGAACAATATATTTATCTTGACTATTGAGAAGATATAATGCGACTACTTTTGTATCTAATACGTTTATTGTTTGAGAAGGTCTTATCTATGTAAATGCGATAGTGAATAATATTAATACAGGCTTCTTTGGCCTGTCTTATTGGTCTAGTGCTCGTAGAGCTCGACTGGTGAGCGTATGATATTGGGTTCAATGCGCAGGAACGATCGAGTGTTATTGGGTTATTCCAGTAGGTTAGTACAATTTTTAACAGTAGCAAGGAGTCTGGATTTGTGATCTTTCCCTTTATTATATGGGTCAACAGGGGAACTATAAAATTACATACCGGCGAAATTTGAGAATACATGCCGCCTCACTTTCGGGGAAAAAAAGCGTGATGTTTTGTTATAAATATAAAACTACATAAAGATACTTCTGTTTTCCATTGTTCTATTCGGTGTTAAACTGAGAAGTAGGCTGAGTTTAGGGATTCCATCTTTTATGATCCCGACTTGTCAACGCGCACCCTGCTTTCTATAGCCTCTGCCTCTTTTAGCCTTGTTGTAAAAGACCATGGTGATATTTTCTATTTATATATATTAATTTTTGCACATCACATTTGGCCAGCAGTGTTGAAACCCGCAACTGCAGCGTTAAAATCTGAACGATGACACTATAGTCATCGGATTGTTAGCCAATCGTGTTTGAGGCTACACACAGCTGATCGGATTTCGATGAGTTTTGTATGATTCGCATGTATATTGGATTAGCACGGTACTTTTTATAGAGGCAAACTAAGTGCCTTTCTCGCGGTCAGGCTTAACTAACCCCATCTGGCGCTAACAATAAATAAAATGTATTTTTATTAACACGGGACGACATTCTGTTCTGTTATTTTTGTTTTGTTGTGCCGAGTTAAGGATAACACTTGCGCTTTTTGGTTAATTTTTGCAAAAAGACCAGTGAGAGTTTATTTTGGAGATTAAATAGAAGTATCTTGTATTGCTTTCTATATTATAAAAGTGTGGAGTTGTGTAAGAATTATGAAAGCAGAATTATTTGGTTTGGTATCCATGTCGTAGCCAGCATACACATAATTATAGGGTGATATTTTCCAAGCTAGTATGTTCATTTACTTGCGATGCTGTCAAAACAAGTTATAAGACAAGCTTTTAAAAAAAAAATAGTTAGTATAGACTATAAATGAAAAGAAACATTAGGTTGGCATTTCAATCGTTTCATATTTCTCAAATTGAAAAACACCAAAAGTAATTTTCAAAAATACTTTTACCTTACCAGCTTAACGTTTTCAAATAATAGAAAAGGTTAAAAATAAAGCTTAAAGGGTCTCTAATGTACCCTTAATTCTATGGAACCAATGCAATCTCCGATAAAATGTCGACCATATATCCTTGTAAAGGACTTACCTGCAATGAACCTTTCCTTAGAAATAGTAGATTTTCCTTAACATGAGGTAAACGCAATACATGTAAACAACCGCTTTGACAAAATGTATTTCTTTTGGTTTTGAATGATCGGTGAAAGAGGAAAATCGAGATACTTACGGTAAATGAAAACAGCAGCCTATCATCATCATCATCAGCCAGAAGACGTCCACTGTTGAACAAAGGCCTCCCCCTTAGAACGCCACAATGAACGACAACTCTCCATTTTTATCCACCGGTTGCCCGCAACTCTGACGATATCGGCGGCCTACCTAATGGGAGGCCTGCCAACGCTGCGTCTTCCGGTTCGTGGTCGCCACTCGAGAATCTTTCTTCCCCAGCGGTTATCGGTCCTTTCAGCGATATGGCCTGCCCATAGCCACTTCAACACAACTACAACAACCTATACTTGCGTATGTTTGCACACACATAACACCCTAAGCCTATCTGATGAAAAGCGAGATTTTATTAATACATTAGCTGCGCCCTGCGGTCTTAGCCGCTACATTTTTAAGAGTCAAATACACCAATATTTTCGTCACTTATCATATGCATCGCAATAGGTGCGCAACATATTGCCCGTCATTGGGCCTATAATGTAATAAGTGCTTTACAAGACACTTTCTGGAAATATAATGGAATAATTTATTCCTGTACCTTAAATGTCATTAATATTGTAGATGCGTTTAACAGTAAGAAATTATTTGCACCGACACCGAGACTCAGGACAAACATGCAAATATTTATACCGTGTGTTTATCTAAACCGCGACATACTGTGAAGCCGCCCAATTTGTGACTGCGCCCATTCTCTCAAAATATCGTAACAGTAATGAGAGATACATCGTCGTGATTTTATTGATGTGAAACATCAGCACCTTGGCAGTAAAATCGATTCGAATGCCGTGACGGCGTGACGTGATGTCCCCACCACGTCGATGCTCTCGATTCCTTTGTGTGTGCGTGCGCGTATACTATACACATTTATGTATCCCATCCCATCTCACATCTGCCGGGCATCCCGCGACGGCCAACTTTTTTATTAAAGGAAGTTAGGTAGTAACACTGTAAATACCAAAATCACATAGTACCTACCTAATATTCGAACATATTAGGTAAAATCTTCGTCTTATTAAATCTTAAAAGAGAAGGTTGTAACATAGGGAGGTGAACCTGGTTGTACAGTCAGCATCATAAATAGCTGCACATTAATTTTTTTTTAACATAGAACAACTTCTTATACAATAAAAAGTCTTAAATATTCTCAGATCATCATTAGGACGTTTCTATAATTTGAAACAATAACTGGAAATGATGTTTGTTCATTTTAATATTTAACTTAAGGTTTCTTAACATGTTAAACTACTTACGGTGCTGACTGTACCATAGGTACATAGGTGTATAGGTACACCTTCAACAGAAACCCTTGTTTCACAAATATTGAATTGATAATGAACGCTGCAGGTCGCAAGTTTCCCTGTATCGTGGAAGGACAAACGCTTGAGGCGGTATTACGTAAGGATGGAACCAGAGCGTGGAGTGGGTATCTACCGTCGTTGGTACGAGCTCGTATCTTGAGAAAACATGTTTTGGATGTTCCAGAGATGAAACATGTACATTATGTGTTTTATTTTTTTAGTACAATTATTACCCTTCGTATTAAGGCCTGGTTTATAATGTATGTAAGTATAATTATAACTGGCCTGTGTTATTAGAAAAGCTAATTAAGAAGAAGTAGGTAGGTATTTCTATAAACGTCAGCTAATAAATGCCATTTATCGGGCTCAAACCTCTCGACTGGCAAGCGACCAAAAATGGGACGATTCACAACCCCCCGCGTCTGGCGCCCCCCCCGCACGGGAGGCCCCCCTGGAGGGGATTAGGTGCATTCTTTTGCAGTTTTCTCGATGATTTTGTAAGAATACGTACGAATATATATATATATATTTGGATTCTCTGTTAATTTTTCTTACTGATTAGTATGTATATATTGTAAAATCTAAAAACATGCTGTGAAAATTTTTGGAAATGAAAATGGAAAATGAAAATTTTCCGACTTTTTTTTTTTTTTGTAAAATTAATACTAAATTTTTTAACAATTCCATCTACAATTGTAATTAGACGGTAGATTAGTTACCCACGCATCATTTTTAGTTCACAAACACGCGTAATTCCCCGATAAACGCACAAAATACACTTCAAATAGTATTACTACTACAATTCAAAATTCGCGCCACTCGGCACTGACCACAGTTTATAAATATCCTTCCTTGTAATCCCATAATATTATTGGCTTGTTTGCTAGCCTGTTCTATCACGTAAACATTAAAATAGGTTCGAGTAACACAGCGATAACATTGTCGGTTGATTTTTGTTATGAAATGTGAGTCAAGGTCAGCGTCCCAGAATGGGTCGCTCGCCAGTCAAGCACATTTTGATGTCGCGACCCAATTCGGGTCGCTCGCCAGTCAAGAGGATATATATTTTAACTTAAGGTTTCTTAACATGTTAAACTACTTACGGTGCTGACTGTACCGTAGGTACATAGGTGTATAGGTACACCTTCAACAGAAACCCTTGTTTCACAAATATTGAATTGATAATGAACGCTGCAGGTCGCAAGTTTCCCTGTATCGTGGAAGGACAAACGCTTGAGGCGGTATTACGTAAGGATGGAACCAGAGCGTGGAGTGGGTATCTACCGTCGTTGGTACGAGCTCGTATCTTGAGAAAACATGTTTTGGATGTTCCAGAGATGAAACATGTACATTATGTGTTTTATTTTCTTAGTTCAATTATTACCCTTCGTATTAAGGCCTGGTTTATAATGTATGTAAGTATAATTATAACTGGCCTGTGTTATTAGAAAAGCTAATTAAGAAGAAGTAGGTAGGTATTTCTATAAACGTCAGCTAATAAATGCCATTTATCGGGCTCAAACTCGGTGCACATGATTAGATATATCATGGTTTGGTAACCGGTAAAATAGTGTCATGCCAAATGCCGAATGCCAGAGATGTGCCGTGTGGTATCCGGCCTAGAATTGACCACCCCTTTCCTCCCGTGGGTGTCGTAAGAGGCGACTAAGGGAAAATCCAGAAAATGGGCAGCAGTGACTTCTGTAACTTGACCACAAACACTGCGATCCCCAAGCCGCTTGCCAAGCGTGGGGATTATGGCACCACCCCCCCCCTAAAAGGAGGAGGCCTTTGTTCAACAGTGGACGTCTTCCGGCTGATGATGATGATGATGATATTGAATGCCAGAGTGCGCAATTGAGTGTGCGGAAACATTGGTGTATTTTTTTCTTACACTCATAATGTGTCGATAATAAGGCACGGAATATTTAATAGTACTAAGTACCTTCATCATGTGTTTAAACCAAAACGTGTGTGTGTGTGTGTAACCACAGTGTGGTTGTTCTAAGCTTCCGAAATTTAGTATGGGAAAACTACTTGGATATTGTCTTTAATTTCACTATTATACACCGCAATAACCTATTCTATTTCAATCAAACAATAAGTCTTTGTCTAGAAAAAATAGACGATTAATAAAATAATACCTATGCCTATACCTTGTACAGGTACCTATATAAATATATATTTAGGTAGATACATTCATATACCTATTATAAGAAGATACCTAAATGTAAGTCGCGTTTTTTTTTGCTGCATTATTCGAACAAAGCACAATCTTCTTACCTTAAGCGAGCTGGCTAATAAATAATTTAGTTCTACGTATGTAATAAATTAACAAAGCCGAAAAAGGGAGCCTCGGGGGTCCTAGTTAACATGTCGAAAAGAACTCATTACTATTTATTGCGGAAATTCATTTTATTAGGAATAGTATTTCGGTGATGCTTTGCTGTGTGCAATTAGCTTTTAAGTACTATAAATAACTATTATCAGTTGCTAAAAACGGTGAAGGAAAACATCGTGAGGAAATCGGCGTAAAAGATATTTTTCAACGGTGTATAAAGCCGTGTCAGATGCTTACGACCTACAGGCGGTTTTGGGCTCTGACACCAGGTTGTTCATCAACCATGCAATAAGAAAAAAAGAAAGTATTATATTATAGGTCAGCAACATTAAGTAAACCAGTTAAGAAACCTACGTATTGCACATTGATTATTTTATTGCATAATTATTACCTAACTTGCAAGAAATAGCACAAAATGCCTACAAAATTCTGCATCGTAACAATTACCCTTTCGTTGTGAATTGCTATTTAAATTTTGTAGGCGCTTTCTTGTGCAAACGTTACTAACTTCTAAGCGGTAATCTTTAGTAGTGTCTGCGCATAAATTAGGGAAGGACTAAGCGATTATAACATTATTAGGGAGACAAATACCGATTGCTGTATTAACATAATTAATCACTTAATTAAGTAGGCGGAAGGTGTAAGTTTTTAAAGGATTTTTCATCTGTCGAGGTCCGTTTTTAACTATTTTGGACACTTAGACACCAGTATTTGATATGGAGCAACTAATATTCTGCATAACGTAATCTCCAATGCACGCAACGGTCTCAAAACAACACGGTAGATCACCTATCCATAAACCGACTTTAGGTAGCGCAGCTTAACCCGACAAGTGCAACTGTTACTGATTCACGAGGTACTCAATACCTCACTGGCTTTAGACAATCCAATTACGCATTGATAGGGCGACAATGGTGAAACTAGTCTAGTGCATAGGATAAAAACTCCACCGTCCGCGAATCAGGTGACCACATGAAACCGGACAAGCTCACTAGCACTTCTGTTGATTGAACTGCGGCGGCCGGGCCCCTGTAAGTCGGTTAACGTTCTGCATAAACGTGTCGTGTGGTTACCCTCATCCCAATCGTGATTATGGATTTGTTTTGGAATACCGATGTGTCGTGTGCTAGCGTTGCTTGTACGTGTCCTTGTGACAATTACAAGGGCCTATCACTATTTATAGGTAAACACATTCGAATGCAATGTAAAAATGGAATGCCGACGCCATCTAGTTAAAAAAGAGACGTGTAAAAGTGTTTTTTGTAAACCCATTTGTAGAAATAAATTCATTTATCATTTATTAAACTATTATGTTAACTAATTAATTGTATAATAGTTAATAATATTCGTGTTTATATACTGATGGCTTGGTTAGTAATTAAGTTATTAGGTAAAATAAACTGCATTATGAGTAGCTCTTTAGACTCTTTGAATAATATTAATTAGTCTTGAATTAATTACAACATGTTAAGTTCATTATTCGCACCCTCTCTACTAGATAAGTGGACATGTGGTTAGGCCTGTCGACTTGTTTGTTTAACACCTACTTTTGATATGTATTTTTTAATTTTAGGTGAGAATAATATTCTATACTAATATTTTAAGGATAAAAGATTTTTTGTTTGTTTGTTTGTACCAAATAGGCTCCAAAACTACTGGACGGATTTTAACCATATTTACACCATAAGAAAGCTAAATAATCAGGGAGTATCTATCATAAGCCATAATTTATTTTAAAAAAACAGAGATCCGTAAGTAATATTGCAATATAGGTAATATACTTTTAGAACGTTTTTATAATGTAATTTCTTGAAACGCGAGCTTTATTAAATATTGCTGTTATGTAAATTGAAACTTAAATAATTTACAAAGTAACTTAACTGTTAGTATAGGTAGGTAATAGTTACTTATTAATTTATTTATTTATACACATATTATGTTCCTATATTTGAAAATCATTTTACTTTTTATTGCAAAAACGGTTACAAATAATCAAACGCGTACGCCACGCCATAGCGAGTAGCAACGCTTATCTCCCGTTTCGCTCTAAGATACACAAACACTATCCTTCTCTTTCGCACTAGCTCGGCGCGCGGCGCGATACCCCGGGCCACCGCGCGTCTCGCCCCTCCCGTTCAGTTCTACCGCCGTCATTGCACAGTGTCTACGCGTCACAAAATGGCGTCCGACAGCGAAAAATACACTAACAGGTTTAAACAACAATTACGTGAATCTATATCGAACTACGACGATAAGAACAAATGTTACATGGACATGATTAAATCTCTTCAATCTTTAGGTGGACGGCTGTCCTACAGAGAAGGAATCAGGCAGATTAAAAAAGAAATTCAGAAAGGCGTCCTAGTGTCCAGGCACCTTCGAATAGTGTATGAAGATGGTGATGAAAAATTGATGCTGGCAAATGATAAAACACGTGAGATTTTAGAGGTAATTTCATGTGAAGATGCGTTTGACGTTGTCTTGCTCAAACATATCGAGTTTAATCACGCGGACATTAAGACCACATGTCAGCTTTTAACGAAGAAATACTATTTGCCGGCATTTTGTGTGCGAGCAGCTATCATGACTTGTGACTGTAGCTCGACGTCGGTACCCACTACACGTGTTACAAACGTACAGCATCAAAATTCTAGTGATTGGCGAATGAATATAACTCCATACAAATCGGTCAACAGATTCGGTAAAATATTGATTTACAAAAACAATATAACTAACTTTTTGCTGCTCAGACCACTCGGTACCGATGGAGATGAAATTAGCGTAGAATTAATGAAAATTTTCTTTGAGTTTGGTCCGCCTAAGAAAGTGCTGGTGCTCCCGTCGAACACGATTTCCTATAGAGATATTTTTAAACCATGGAATGTTATGCATCCTGACTCTAAGATTTTAGTAGAAGAAACGATGGAAACAGATGTCATAAAAGATGATACGTCTGAGGTTCTAATGGCTATAGACTACTGGAATAAATCGACTCATAACCCATACTGGGTGATAGGTTGTCACATCGTTCAATTTAGAATGAACACATCAAGAAAACAAATTGTTACAATTGGAACTAAGGAGGAAACGATTGGGGTCCCGTTTCATCTCTTTTTTGGGCCAGATGCCGATGCCAATAATCAAAGGCCAGGAAGGACTGATGATGACGAAAGAAATGTAGGTGTGATCGCCTAAGATTGATGAATCAAACGCGATGTGCATTATATGAATAAGATTTGGTTAGTTGTTCAAATAACATTGTAACTTACTCTTGTTCAAATTATTATTATTATGTGAATAAATAGTTAGTACTGAAATAAACAGTTAATTTTTAAATCAAAGTGTGTTTAATTATAATTGTATAAGTACTTGTTTTTTTATTAAGTACCTAACAAATAAAGCATAAAATACATTGCCATTAATAATTACGTCCATAATTTATAGCATAACTTAGATACGTTTTAATCTAATACAAAGATTAGTACTGCCTGAGAACGGAGCCCGCTAAGACGGTCAACATAATCATTTCTCCTTTTCGATAGAATATAATGCTTATACTTACTTTTTGCATTTCATCATTATAATCATTATCATCAGCCTCTCTCCGTCTACCGCTGGACATAGGCCTCTCCTCCGGCAAGGCACTGGGCTCGATCGTACGCCTTCCGCTTCCAACCGCTTTTGCTTTTTGCACTAGTTCAATATTTATGTACATAATTACAAAGTTTACAACCTATTACCGTCAGTAACACAACAATTACATATTATCTATAAAAATCTACATTTGTTTTAGAATTCTAATAATAACACAGAGTATATTAAACCAAAATTAAAACTTGTAGGAACAAAATTAAAGAAGAAACGTCCCACGCAAGAAATGTTTTCTGTATCGTAGGTTCGTTTTACAAACATGAAATACCACATACACTAACACCCAGAGTCGGGACAAACATCTGCGGATTGCACAACTACTGTCCCGTACGGGAATCGAACCCGCAACAAACCAATTGCGTATCCGCCCGCCAATCGGGTCTCCGGTTCGATTCTTGCAGGGGACAAATATATAGCACAGCAGTCCAATCGCATAGCCACTGCGCCAACAAGGTACCCTTAGCACGAATATTACGCACTTTCGTCACGTAATAGTATCGAGAAACTATAAAAAAAAACTATTCTATCACCTAAACTATTCGATAGACAAAAATATTCGTTGTCAATTTTTACACCTAACATCAAAGTTATTGACTTCTGCAAGAAATTGCGCAAGATTACCAGTGGTTACTTGGCTTTTAATATAATTAGGGTGTACTAACTATTGACGGCTGCAACTTACCTTACCTGATAAATTTGTTAGCGGCGTGCTCACCCCCTATTACTACGTTTCGCCCAAGACTCCTTTGGTATTTAAGTACTTTCTTAAGATTACGTTAATTGAGTTTTCTTGTTTGTGGTACTACTCTTTGTGTTTGATAAATTAGTTATTTGTATTAGCTATAGCCCGTGGCTTTGCCTCAGTCTCTCACACTGTAGTAGAGTTGTATAGCGTTTTATGCGCTTGTAATTGTTTTAAGTGAAATGAGACATTTTGAGTGAGGTTAGACAAAAGCATGTGTCTGTTTTAAGCCCTTATCCTTCTTATCGTATGGTTGGTAAACAACCTGGTTTCAGTGTTTAAACTGCATGTAGGCCTCTGACATGGCGTTATACACCGTTGAAAAATCTCTCAGGTGTGCCGGTTTCATCACGATGTTTTCCTGCACCGTTTTTAGCCACTGATAACTAATTTATACTACGCACATGAATTCGGAAAGACATTAGTGCGTGTCGGGGTATGAACTTGCAACCTTTGACTTGGCACTCCAACGATCATACAACTCAGCAATCACACTATCATTTTAAATTTTACGAGTAGGTAAGTAAGATTAGACAAAAGCATTAGTCTCTTTCAAGCCCTTACACTATCATGTCTATCTATCTCTTGCTGTGTAAAGAAATAACTGTCTAATAAACACTTTTGCCTATTCAATAAATTGACTGTAAGTAGTACTATACGTACTGGTTTTGTTCTATGTGCGCAGTGGTTAAGTAATTGGACTGCAGCGCTTTACGTTGTTTTTTTAGATATGCGCACGTAGATATTTGATTTCAGTTTAGTGCATGTGATAACCTACATTTCACTTTATACGAAAGTTCATGAGGATGGATGTATGTTTGTTCCTACTTCACGCAAAAACTACTTAACGGATTGTAATGAAACTTTACAGTAATATAGCTCATACTTTCGAATAATACTTAGGTTATTTATAACGATCCTAGCTATGACTCGCAAAATTAACGCTCTCTCTCGTAATCTCTCGTATTTCATCTATTAAATGCAGTAAGCAGGAAGAAGTTCTAGGTTTAGGCAATGAGTTTAAACACTTTGTTTGTGCGCGAAACAGACACAATGGTTAAACAATCTAATCAATCCTGTCTCTTAAGATACAGGACTGCCTAGTTTAAGAGACAGGGTTTACAAACCTTGTACAGATTACTGCAAAATCTTTTGACAATAAAAACTATTTCGTATTAACATATTTAAACAACCTTATAATAATACCTGTTAATAAGTAAATCTGTAAATTTTACAAAAAAAAAAATCTTCATGCCCAATATAAAATGTGCTAAGAAAACCCTGTCCGATCAAAATGGAGGTTGTTCAGTATTCGGTTATGAACAACTTTTACTATGGGGCCAACCCTGAAAATGAGAAAAAAAATCTGCTGTTCCATACATTTATGTACTTGACTCCACAAAATGCATGGAACAGCAGATTTTTTTTTCTCGATATAGGCATGGCCCCATAGTAATTTACTGAACAACCTCCTTTTTCATCGGGTAGGGTTTTCGTAACTCACTGTACGTGGGTCACTACACTAGGAATGGTTTAAAGTACAGTAACTTAGAAACATAATAACGAGCCGCAAAATTACACAATATATAAAGGAAATCCGCCAAATACAAGTATAAGGAAAGGGAAGGAAGGATAATGTACCGCGGAAACACTACACAACGTATAAGAAAAATAATACCTTCCGTTTACGATGTTAGCAATAAAACAAACACTTGGGATGAAAAATGTACGACCTGGTACCTACTATGTTCCTTTAGTTGTATATTCAGGAGAAAATTGTTTAATTTCTGTTAGCAAAGGTTTTTAACTGCCTCTTTGGTTTAGTGGTTACTAAGCTCGGCTGCTGAGCTTGAGGTCCTAAGTTTGCAACCCAGGTTGGGCAAAGTGGAAAAGTCGAATCATAAATCTATGGAGGAAAGCCGTTTTGAAAGCTTAAAAAGTGTCAATTAATTGCCATTTAACGTTTATAACTTTTCACGAATAATACAATTGGATTTATACAATAATTTGTACCTATTCAATACTTAAGATGTTTAACTTAGCCGATCAGTGTTAAAGATTTACAATATGTAGTCTAGCTACCCATTAACTTATTTATATAAACTACTTGATGCACTTACAGTAAAAGCGTACACCTAATAAGAAATTCAATTACCCATTTTATTTTCTCAGCCTGTATTGTCCCACTGCAGGGCAAAGGCCTCCCTTTCACTCTTCCACTTTACCCATTACTGCAGAAAATAAACATAGTAACAAGTAAAGCTCTAAAAAATCTGGGCGTTCCACCTCTTAAGCCTAAATCTGTAACTCATCCTTTGGCCTTTGAATAACACGTAACATTAATACCATTCGTAAATCCACACTTGTCAGTCGAGACTGAGATAAACGATGCACTCGCGTCCACAAATCCCATGATTTGGGTACCAGGTGCCTTCATACTATGACCGGATTACACAGTAATGAAGGCCGGTAAAAGGTAAGTTACACAACAGCGGGGTTACTATGAGTGAGACGCCGCTACGTGCAGTGTAGTGCAGCTTCTCGCTTCCACAACGGAAAATGTCCTGCAAGCGCAGAATAAGGCACTAGTGGAGCAATGTAAGTACAAATATATATTTAAAACGAGATAACTGATACTAGCAAACTATGTGGGAGATATTAAAGTGCATATGAGTGTGTGTAAACGCAATTACACTTCATAGTCCGATAGGGCGGACCATAAATCGACTGGAGAGTAATGAAGCGCAAAAGC
This sequence comes from Abrostola tripartita, assembly GCA_905340225.1. Classification (NCBI taxonomy): domain Eukaryota; kingdom Metazoa; phylum Arthropoda; class Insecta; order Lepidoptera; family Noctuidae; genus Abrostola; species Abrostola tripartita. The sequence continues at coordinate 5,624,423 of HG996510.1, read as the reverse complement.
AAGCACGGAGTTGTTTTAGGAATACGTAGCGAGTCTATTGCCATTCATGCGATAAAATGATTTTAGGTAGGTACTACAGAGTTAAAGGAGTAGCACCTATTTAGAGAGTTAAGACTGGAAGCCAATGCCAATATAGTTGGGAAAAGGCTAGCCAGATGATTCGTCCAAACACAATCCTCTTTTCCATGATAGGTAAACAAAATTAAACAATAAGTAGCTACAATGTAAGTATTCGCTGTAAAAACGGACCAATTACGTTAAAAGTTTAACTATTTTGTACGAAATTTCCCAGCCACCGGTACGAATGCGTCGTTACGTAAATTTAAATACGAAATGGGAATTGTTTCCTTAAATGTTTGAAAAAACCTCGCGGTGCACGTTGGATTACGTCCGGGTTCCGTATCATTGTGAATTAAGGGTTATGTGAATACATATTGTTTACAAAAATAACGTTTGTTCATTTAATCAGTTTCTAAAAGTGCAAGCGCTGTAAGAACAAAGCCTCCCAGGGTTGCCATAATCCCCACGCTTGGCTAGGCGTTCGGGGATCGCAATATACGTGGTGAAGTAACAGAAGACGCTGCTGCCCAGCTTCTGGATTTTCTCTTAGTCGCCTCCTACGACACCCAACGGGGCAAAATTCGCGGTGCTATTGGCCCGGCCGCGGCATACCATTCATTATTAAATATGGTTAACAGTCAAATGTCCTATAAGTACCCACTCAAAGTGCTTAGAATCGTAACAAATATTTTCATAAATGCAAAAATAGTAAAAAATGATTCTTACATATTTAAAAAAAAAGACTTGCTCAGCGATAGGAAAATGATTATAGGCGGTAAAGAATATTCCGTCCTTAAATAAAATAAAATGGTTGGGTCGCTATAAAATTACTTGTCAATTATCAAAAAGTATAACATTGCCAGAGATAAAATAAAATAGTAATAGGAACATTCTTATCGCAATATTATACCGGAAAAAGAAAGAGAGGGCTAAAATGTTGCCGATATTATAAATCGGAGTTACCATTTAACAAATAACAATTTTATTTTTATCTCAAAGGTTGCAAAGAGCTCTTTTATTAAATGATCTCGTTGGAAATGTTTGCAGCAAGGCTGAAACTTATTTCATGGTAGATATAGGTATGTATGAGACATATAGGTACACATACCAAATAATACACATCCACTTGAAAAATTACGCTAAAAAGACGCACAAAGGTATAAATAATGTGATAAAAGTGAATCAGAAGTTTAACTAAATGATTCATCACCAAGTAAGGTGCAAAATGGACCGGCCTGTATGTCGCTGTCATTAATTATTAACAATAGCAGATTCAAAACACCATTAAAGTCTGTAGAAACTAAAGACAAAATGTATGTATCCCTTAACATTACGTGTAATTGTTTACATAGAAAAATTATGACTGTGGTCCTATGCGAATGCGTACGTGTGTCTTTCTTTTATACGGTGAGTGAGTTACACAAATGGCTACATACGACATTTGTAAGATATTTTATGGGTCCAGAGTCCAGACACTATTTATCGCATAACAAAATACTGGTTAAAAATAGAGTAAAGTTAAGTAGTTAAAGTTGTAAAAGGTTCTTATAAGTTAAACACCAAGAGTGAAGTTTCAGGCAGAATCTATATCTTCTATACTAATATTATAAACTGAAGAGATTGTTTGTTTGTTTGCGCTAATCTCAGGAACTACTGGTCCGATTTGAATAATTCTTTCAGTGTTAGATAGCCCATTTATCGAGGAAGGCTATAAAATATAGGCTATAAAAAATTCAAAATCCACTCGGGTGAAGTCGCGGGCGGAAGCTTATACTACCTAAATAACAATTAAGACTTCGTTAAAAGATGAATTCTAGAAATGAACCAACAGTTTTCCTTTCCCTCTACGGAACCTTAAACCCATTAATAAAATCAGCACATTTCTACCACCGTACCCAAAAAGAGCAGCTAAATGAATAGGAGTTTCTAGAAAGTTCGCTGGAATAGAAATACGTATTGTTTTCAGCGGGTTGTTGTGAATGCAGTTCGCGAACTCCACCAGTCTGCGAGCAGACAGACAGATAGTTGGATTTGTATTAGGTTTATTTCCAACCAGACTGCGAAGTAGATTTCAATTTATATTGCCGAGTTTTTTGTTGGGGGTACCTTTTTTGAATAGGACCTACTTATTAGACATTGACATCTTCCCTTTTATTCATAAACGAGGATAAGAAGAATACCGGCATTAACTAATTTAAACCCCGTATTAAGTCTATCGACATCTCTATTCTTTGATATGCAAACGACAGTGACAGGTATAATTTAATCCTTGGTTTAAAGTTGTATTTTTTTATGAATAAGGGGGCTTGTGTACATATACATATATTACCTACATAATTATAACGTAGGTATGTAATAACAATTTTATTAAAATCACTGCACCGGTGGCCTAGTGGTCGCAAAGTGCAACTGCTGCGCGTGAGGTCGATTCCCGGATCATGTAAAGTGTTATTGGGTTTTTCTTCAATGCTCAGTAGCAGCGTCGATTCTGTATTTGTGGCAATAGGCTAGCCATCAAATAAGTTGCGATCTAATATAAAAATATATAATTATTAGGAACGGACTTTCTTTCGTCCGATAGTTTTGATCAAACGACACATTTATCGTTTTGACAGCTTTTTGTAGAAAATCTGTAAACGATACCATTTATCCCTTTATTAGTCATCTAGCCTTATCGGACACTATAAGTCTATAACCCATTCATTTTAACAACGATTTCAAATAGTCCCTTATTTCATTGAACTTAACGTATCAAATTACAGATACTTTAAAACCTTTACCACTAAATCAAAATACACGAGTCTACGAATGTACCGATAGTAAAAAAGGCAGTCTGTCTATATATTGGATCTTAACAGTAGAGGGTACTCCTGATTGCTCAAAGGCCAGGTTTTCTGTACGTCCGAATCGAATGTAGCGTCCATTCAACTTACAAATAAATTCTTTAATATATTAGGTACTATATAGGTACTCTTGTTATGTCGTTATGTGGATACGATCTTCTTAATATCGTATGGTTGATGAACAACTTGGTGTCAGAGTTTAAACCGACTGTAGACCTCTGACATGGCTTTACGCACCGTTAAAAAATTTCACAGATGTGCCGGTTTTCTCACGATGTTTTTCTTCATCGTTTTTAGCAACTGCCCCCTTGCCATGAACTTTTAAAACAGGACAGTTTCCGTTGTAGAAGCGAGATGCCACGCTACACAGCACATAACGGTGTCTCGCTTTTACAATGGAAACTATCCTAATTTAAAATTTAATGGTAAGAGGGTTGATAACTAATTTATAGTACGCACATGAATACAAAAGACATCGGTTCAAAATTTAAAGATATTTACAGTTTCATTTTTAATTCTTATCTATGTAAAAACAGAGCACTATTCTAATTATACAATCTTAAATATTTACGATCTAAAATGAGAAATAGTTGCTATAAAATAAAAAAAATAAAATTCGTTTAATTCAGACTTATATGTCCATAAATGAATTTACATAAATGTCAAATTGTGTTAGTAAAATGGTCTTAGAAGCTATGTTAGTAAGTACAAATATAAATTCAAAACATAACATGTAGCCTAATAAATCTCTCCAGTGTACTATTGGACTCTGGTCTCTCCGCAATCAACTTCAGGATTCCATTGGCGCTGCCCCGAATTCGGCGTATTAAAGACAATGACTTTTTACGCATGACCGCGAAAAAATCATCTATCCTCGCGTCAGCAAACATGCCCGAGGCGCTGCAAAATCGGGGCAGCCCCACCAGGTGCCTGAAAGCGTTATTATATTGCACTCGACTATATGCTATGTTACAAGTTCCAACTTAGAATGATTTTACATTTCAATCATAATAAAAAATAATCAGGCTTAGTAATCGCCTCCAGAATCTTGTTGAATAATAAACGAGGTAGTGTTAAAATGAATGATTTAAAGGCATTTACTTAAGTATTCCCAAATGATCGGCTAAAAGCCTTTTTATCGATTACAATATCTATCATTAGCTACCACAGGGAATAACCACAAAGATACTCATGAAGCGTGCTTACAAAAACTGTTAATACACTCATATTTTCGAAATGATTTATATAGGTGTCCTACCATAGAATTAAAGTACTATTATGAGTTGTATTACAGCATATTTTCCGTTGCAGATGCGAGACAGTGTTCCTACTTGCAGTTTAGTGCGGCGTCCGCCTTCTACAACGCCAAATGTCCTGCCAACCAATTGGCCAACTTTTGAGGTAAAAGTTGGGCCATTGCAGATTATAACAAGTTCTAAGCAAATAATAATTATTTAACATAACATACATAACATAACATAACATCACGCTTGTATTCCCCGAAGGGGTAGGCAGAGGTGAACATATAGTACACAACACACCATTATTTAATTACTTATTAATGTTTCCTTACTCTAAAATACTAAGAAGGTGAAAACTTGAAATAAATAAACCAGTAGGTATTCGATAAAATACATAGGTACAACTCAGTAAATTTGCCCACAACATTGGAGATAATTAATAGGCGTGAAAATAAACACAGATTTTCCAATTTAATCTTACTCTAAGTACCTACAAGCGCACACCTAAATTAGTTAGTGGGAGATCCACAGAACTAGTCTTACTTTTTCATAAAAGCGGGAATTAGACATTTGACAGAACTATCACGAATGTTTTATGCATCATCCATAAGAAAATGTTAATGGTTTGACATTCTCCAGTTATGAAACCACGCAATATAAAAACAACAAAAAGACACGTTTTATTTTATCCGTAGTATGGAATACACCTTTCTTTTGGAGGTAGAAACGGAGTAAATAAATATGTACCTGTTACCTTAATGATAATAATATAATGAGCCTGACAAAATTTTTAAAGACTTGGATACCTTTTATTTTCTAGGGTCCTAGCCTATCGCCAACTTAGCGGTAGATTATGCTAAAGCGATCTCGTCCGTCCCACCGTCCACAGTTCCCTCACGGAAAAAAAAGCCTACTGTTGACGGATGTGGTACCGAGTACGCAGATCCCGCATCCCTCGGCCTAAGGTAGCTAGGAGGACACCCTGGGGTTTTACCCGGTAAGAGTCCGGTACCCCTTCGGCTACCCCAGGACTGAGGAAGTCCATGCGGATTTCCCCAGTAAAAAAGATAAGGACCAGCTTAGAACTTTCAGTTATCTGTATTGTATATGTAATGGCAAACCACTGCCTACCCTCCGAGGAAATAAAGGCATGAAGATACACGCAAAGCTACCTCATTTTCCACTAGATTAAATAAATAAATGTTTGCCTACAGATTCAGTGGTGCCCGATTAAAAAGGCCAAAGTTCATGCAAATAGCGCAGGTACCTTCGCAATTACGGTTTTTTTATTTTTTTCACAAACCTCAAAGCCAACGGAGCCGTGGCATCAGGCTCTTGACACATATACAGGGTGTTTTACTCTTTTAGCCCAACTTTTATGCACGATGTTAAGCGGAATAATAGGAAATGGTTTTAGTGTTTTATTTTAAGACAGTGTTTAATATCAGCTGCTTATGAAGAACGGCTTTTGCTGTTCTCTGGAAGGGTAGGCACAGGAGAATGGTAAACCAGTAAGGCAGCAATGTTTTGGTTTCCATGTAACGGGGCGAGCTCATTGCCTATAACCAGACCTAATGGCAAACCTATGCACCCATATTTTTCAGCAGACATTATCAGTCTTATGTATTGCCATTTGACCACTGGGTTTTACACACTTACACGCCGCTTTCTTAACAACGAAAGAGTTTAAGTACCTATTCATAATCCATTACTATAACTTAAAAAAAAATCCCTCGAACATTCTATCATGAAAAACAAAACACTATCTATATCTTGCTTCAATAACGTTCAGCATACGCTTACAAACTACTGTATAAGAAATAAACTGTATACATTTTCATGCTGTTTCATTCAAGGTCAGGGTCTAGCAAATGACCTTGGTATCCAAGGTCGTTTTTTACGCCGATGCCGATAGCAGTGAGTGATTGGAGGGCCGATCAAGTTAAAGCTTTTATCGATATTAAGTTAGGGAACTTCAAGTTTAGTATCGTGTTAAAGTTATATGACCTTCATGGTTTTAACTTTGTATGTTAGGATAGGATTGCTGACAAATTATTCATTAGGTACTTATAGTTTTTTTTGTTTTCGACTTCTGCTTCTTAGATGGTTTGGGCATGTAGAAAGGATGGATGGAAGCGAATATTTGAGGCGAATGTTAGTGGAGTATCGGGAAGACGAAGACCTCGGCGAACATACTTAGAACAAATCGGAGATGTTCTGCAATAGGAGTGAGGTCAAGTGAGGAGTACCCTAAACCGACGAGCGAATGAGGTGAAAGAATTAATAAAAATCATTTTACGGAGGAAGTGTTGAAAAAATTAAACAGCTACTAAAAGCAATAGGAATTAATCAGCTCAAGGTTTTGGTTGTAATATTACATTGATGACACGTTATCAGTCCTCTTGCTATGAAGTTTACCGATGTGGAAGCGAGACGCAGGTACGTGCAGTGTAGTGCGGTATCTTGCTTCCGACGGAGAATGTCCTGCTTTAAGAATTCACGGTAAGGCAGATTACTGTTTTATTCACACTATAATTACAATAACATTACGAATAGTGAAAACATAATTAAGTGTCGTGTCCGCCTATGTTAATTTCTAACCCGTTAATAAATAACTCTTTATTTAAATACATGTTTTTATAACTTTCCTAGTTATAGCTTACCTTGTTAAACATAACATAACATCTTGCCTGTATTTCCTGAAAGGATAGGCAGCAACTTTCCCAGACAATTAGCATAAGCGTATTCTTTAGTCTAGCTCAGGAACGTCATTTATTTATTATTAGTTAGTACGATTTACATAAACCATTTACACTAATGAAACATGTCATGTCATGTGTGATTATAATTAAAAATCCATACTAATATTATAAATGTGAAAGTAACTCTGTCTGTCTGTTTCACCTTCACGACTAAACCGCTGGACGGATTTTGAAGAAATTTGGCATGAAGAAATTTTAACACCCGAGAAAGGACATAGGCTACTATTTTGAACTCAACCCTCCACCCGAGAAAGGACTAAAGCTACTTTTTTTAACTCAACCCTCTAAGTGGTTAAAATAGGTGTTAACGCGGCAAAGCTAATATAACATAACGGTGAGTGTCAATGCCACTGCATGTATTCAACATCAACCCTGTATTCCCCACATCCAATGTCATTGTCAAACTAATAACTCCAACATCTGATCTCTGTATCCCCACTTGGGACAAAGTTTCCGCCATAACTTGGCATACGTAATGTCATCATTCAATTTGTCCGGCTCCAAGATAAGTTCCACTTAAAATACCCGAGCTAGTTTTCAAACTGAACATTTAACTATGAGATAAGTTATGTGAGAGTTTCGTGACACAGGTAAGGTGCTATTGTTTGACCATCTTAGCTGAGAAGTTGGTGATATTTTGGATTTTTCTCTGCTGTGCTTTTCGGTCTTCGATGGCAAGCCGATATAATGATTTACAAATTCGCCTCGAATACTCTCCTCATTCTTTGAAGTTGGTTATAAATAGTAAGTAGCAGAACTTAAGCTTTAGGAACCTCAAACGCACGGAGGGGTGTACAATGATAATAAAAAATAGACTTAAAGCTACACTCGTGTAATAATAACATACGTACAGAAAGTCAGCCTGTTTTACAGGTAACTGTACAGAGGGAAGACAAAGATCACGAGATTTCATTTGTTACGAACCTTTTTTCACCTCATTCACTCTCATCAAGCAGCCAATACTAAACTTAAATAACTCAACGACCTGAATGGCGCTGTGGTTAAGGGATTGTACTGCTGCGCTAAGGGTTGCGGGTTCGATTTCCGCATGAAACAAAAATGTGTGCGATCTGCAGATGTTTGTCCCAAATCTGGGTGTTTGTGCATGTTATATTCCATGTCTGTGAAACGCACCTACGGATACCGGAGAATTTTCTAGCGTGAGGCGAAGTTTTTATAAAAAAAATAACCATACCTAATATACCATTAAAGTTGGATTAATATTAGCAAACTTTTAATTTAAAAGTGAAATCCACATTTTTAATGTACCTAACTTCAAAAACCAATTTTACATTCAGTGATTCAACACTAAAGTAGATCGCATCATGGCTTGTCAATCATTTTCATGAAAACGTGACAATCAATGTATGTATCCAATTTATGGGCTGTCACCGCCTATCGGTGCTGTCAACGTCAGCCATGTTGGTAGGTTATTTATAAAAAGTAATGAGACAGCTTGAAAACGGGAGCTTTATAATTCTTAATTAGTCTCGCAGTTTTTATCGGGTCGGGTTTCAGAGGTCGGGCATTTGATGGGTGACCGTTCTTCACAGATCAGAATCCTTCCATCACATCAAGCCTATATTCGCCGAAGAGGTAGGCAGAGGTGTACATATAGTACACCCACATTTCGCCAGTTATGTTAAAGGTCCCAATGTAATATGGGGCGAGCTTATTGCCATCAACTGGGCACAAATCTAGACTCCGTGCTGCTACTAAAGACTACCGAATGGAAAAACCTAATAAAACTTTGCATGACCCAGGATTCGAAACCAGGACCTCGTGCTCAGCAGTCGTGCTTTAGCAACCATTAGACCAACGAGGCAGTCCTTCCGTGCCTCAGTGATCACGATAAGCCGTTGTTCCTACGCCTGATTTCGAAACCTAGCCTTATACTGTTATTTATTAGCTATTTGCCATTCTAATTCTGCTCCAAAACTGGCGACAAGTCAGATCAAGTAATGCAAAGTCCTGGATCATCTTACTCACAATTCAGGCAAGGGAGGTTCGCTTAGCAATTCTAATCCCTCGTGTCAAAGTTAAGAACTACCCTTCAAATCTGTCTTGTAATGCTAGAGGACTTTAACTTAAGCTCTGTCTGAATCCCGATGTCTAATAAGTAATGCTGCGGAATTGGTTCCTGTGTATATTGGTAGGAGATGCATCTTTAGTTACAGTTATGCTATTTACGCTTCTCTTAGACTTATAGTTTAATTTATTGGGTTAGGTGTTGGCTGTCCATTTTCATAAAAACATTAACAATTGATTTGGACTGCCTATTCAGAATCTAATCTGATTCAAAAAGAAATATTTTTGAAGCAAAAGTGTATTTCTAATTCACATAAAATATCATACATTCGGTACACAAATATTCACCTAAAACAACGGTGTAGCGTGAAGTATTTATGAAGGTACAAAAATTATAAAATTTAGCTCCACCATCAGAATATAGACCGCGTCGAGCGTAGCTTCACTTTGCAAATTGATTTCCTTGTTCGGCACTCACACTGTCTTGTAGCTGAAACTTTTTATTTCCATAAGGTTGCATTTCCGGTACCGGAAGGCATCGTGATTGAATCTATTCGCCCATCCGTGAATAATTTGTATTGCTGATTTAAATTTACCTTTCCAATCTTTTTATTAATCCTTGCGAAGTTAAATAAATCGAGTTTCCTGATTTAAGTTTTCCGTTTTATGGAAATTATTTAATCTTGTGATGCTTGGTGGAAGTGAAATGTTTTATTTAGTTCATACACGCCTCACGCCTGTAACGTAGAGGTGTTCTTCTTTATCTACAGTACGTACTGTAGATAAAGAAGAATACTTCTTCATCTGTCCTGGAGCGGATGGAGGGGTATGCCAGACTCTTATTACCGGCTAAAACCCCAGGGTGTCCACTTAGCTATCTTAGGTCGAGGGACGCGGGATCTCACTGTTAGGCTCACCATCTACTCATGGGACTAAAGAACAATAACAAAATGTGGATGTAACTAACGACCAAGAAACTAACTAGAAATGTAGAAAACATTACTGCCTAAATTATCCTTCTCTCATAAGAAAATAAAGAAAAAAGAGAGAAAACAAGCTAAAAATATTATATCCCACTGCAGGGTGTTGACCCTGACATTATGCCATTCGCCGCAGTCCTTTGCCAAAGATTAAACGATGTTAAAATCATCGAAAGCATAAACCACCCTTAGTTGAACTTATTACTGTATTAAACACATCAAATTAATTAACATGTCACAGTGTAAAATATATCATCAAATATTCACTACATACACCGCAGTGCTCACATAATCTCATATGATACTAACTTAGTCTGTCGTTTTGATCAAATATTGGCTCCAATGGTAAACAATGGTGTAATCCCTAAGGAAATAAGGGGGATTTGAGGTAACATGGGTAGGGACAGGTGATTGGCTACCAGAAATTGGATGTAAAAACCGGTGTAATACAAACATTGATCATTTATTGGTTGGTTCTGCATATGGAATACTAAACACTAAGGTGGGCTGTGTAAACGAATTCTACCTTGTACAAGGCAAGGATGTTTTAAGTGCCTATTTAGGGAGGTGAATAGGTGATTGCCTCGTTGGTTCAGTCACCGTAAAGCGTGACTGTATTCTGGGTTCGGGTTCCAGTTTGGGCCAGGAGTTCTTAGGTTTTCCATCAGGTAAGGAGTTTGGAGTTTCGATTTGTGCCTGGTTAATAGCAATAGGCTTGCCTCCTATATTAAATTGGGATCTATAACATCACTAGTGAAATGTGGATGTACTACCTACTATTCATCTCTGCCTACCCCTTCAGCCAACTCAGGCGTGACATTACGTTAACACAGTATAGTGTATTCTATTATTGAAATGTCAAGGAATTCAGATCGTCTGCTCGTCCATAAACTTCTTATACAGTACAAAATAATAGGTATACAGAACAGTATTCAGTTTTTTCTATTCATTAATAATCTGGACTACTTACCGCATAAATCTACTCTTTAAGCCAATTTCACTGCAGATAAAAGCCAGCATTAACAGTTGGAATCTCAACACTTTTGCCGCGCAGTATTTCACCTGAACATATGGGTGGTAATAAAAACTGTATGGAGTTCACTTTTTACTCGGCTAAGCGTCTGCGGTCGAGATTCTCCGAACTAGTAACACCACAGACATCTGCGCACATTAATATATTGTGACAGTGCCAAATAAATAAAATAGCAAATAAATGAAATAGCTTCGGTCGAGCTGCGTGGAGTTATGGAAGTTGAGATCGTTTTTTTGGATGTTGAGACTGCATCTGATGGAGCTATCCTGTAGAAACGACAAAATGGTGGGAAAGCTTGTAATTCTGGATTAAGTATTGATGAAGATACTAGTTATTAATAATGTTAATGAAGAAAGAGAGAAGGTCTTTCCGTTCATAAAATTGAGCGAGAGATTATTGAGAAACGCTCGACGCTGTTATCTTAATTTTAGCACCTATCCAAGTTTATAATAATTATGTTTAATAATACGTGTATTTTTAAAATAAAATTTAATGTACTTTTTCAACCTACCAATAGCATTCTTTGAAATCACAAATTCAAAATTCAAATTCAAAATTATTGAACACATGACACAAATATTATAAAGGCAAACAAAGGTTTGTGAGTGTGTTTTTATGTTTGTTACCTCTTCACGCTGAAACGGCGGAAAAAAATTGATAAAATTTGGTATGGAAATAGCTGACACCCTGGATAAACACATAGGCTACTTTTTATCCCGAGAAAATGTAGCGGGTAACACCACGGGGTAGCCGGTAACGCAGCTAGTTGTTTAATATTTCAATGATTTCTCAATTTTTGTAAATACTTTGTTAATTTGTTGGTTCCGATTTTTTGTACCTAAGTAAAAATTAAGCTTAAAAGCATACTACAATTTGCTGTACAAAATACAATGACAACTACAATTTCAAAATCACAAATATTTCTATTAAGTATTTTGCAGTCAATATTCCAAATTAAATAAGTTGAGCTGCCAGTACTACTCTACACGTTTCATCGAGTTACACACTACAAAAGCATTTTATTCTTTATCCGATGAATATAAGATTCATTTTTGCTTGCTTTGAAGCCTTTTTTGATGTTTATCCACTAACATGGGAGATAGTAACAGTAATGGCTGACAACATTAGCTAGAACCGTGTGGCTTGTTTTGTCTTTTCTTTACATAAAATACGACGATAGTTTCCATCAAAATCTCAATAAAATAATACATGGGCTTTTACGATAGCAATTAACTTGAAAAGGAATTCGCTTTGGAACCATTCCCTTTGTGTGTAGTGTTTAGTAAATGGTCATGATTTAATTTTCGCAATTCAGCCTGGAAATATCAAGTTCAAAGTCGTGTTTCCAGGAAGGTCGTCAACAATTTGAGAATATGTAGTGTGTATCATGACTGATTCCCCGAAACAGTTGACAGAGCTGTTCTCATGGACTAGTAGTTTATGTAATACTAGCGGAGCCGGCATTATTTCGATATATCAATAGTGATTTGCTATTTGTGGTGGAGACGAATCCATAAAATGATTAAAATCGGTTCAGCCGTTTTTGAGTTAAATTTACTCAAGAAAGGTTAAACCGATATATCTCAGACAAAGTCGGGTTACTTATTAGGTGTAGCTAACCCGTCTTTGTTTTACCCCGTATTATTATGTACCATTATAGCTACATTTTGCTCCCTTCCTTAATCTTTTCCCTGAAATTTTGTACAATAATAAGTGTTTCGTTCCCTTTTTTAAGAATACTATTCCAACCATTGCACCAATTGTAATTTTTTACATAACAAGGTACCTAAACTATGAAATATTTTTGGTGAGTGTTTTGAAATTATTGTGTGTAAGGAATCTTAAATAGAAATAGTTTGATAAGTCCAACGCTCAAGAATGTTCAACAATCGTAAAGTTGTGCTGTATATCAAGTTATAAGTTATTTGTTATATTAATAAAGTTGGGGAAGCTTTTAAAATACTTCGGTTTATGAAAATTGAAGAGCATTTATATTTAATTTGTGTTTTTGCATATCTTAATCTTCTTCATCAGCCGGAAGACGTCCACTGTTGAACATAGGCCTCCCCCTTATAGAAGGGGGGGGGGGGGGTGTGCCATAATACCCACGCTTGGCAAGCGGCTTGGGGATCGATATATCTTAATCTTGAGAAACATTAATTCTTGGTGATTACCGGCTTTTTTGTTTTGTTGAAGAAACGTGTATTTAGTCTATCAATAACATAAAAATACAAGTTACACAATAATATATTAACAGAATAAACTACTGTAGATCACGTACTAAAATAAGCATCTAATTGGCAGCCCCATGTGGCATAAAATAAAACATTTACTGTCAATATGCTTGAAACCAAACAAACAAAAATACAAATATTCTAACACCCTAATTTCGACCTAAACAATGGCTCATTAGGTAAAATTTACATTGGAGCTGAAAATCAAAACGATTCATTGACTCCACGTATTAGTAAACGAATTTATGGCTTGAAAAATCGCTTGGCACTTAAGCTATTTAAAGTATTATTTGGTGCCATTAGTGGTGAATGTTTATGGCTACTTTTTGGGCATTTTACAAACATAAAAGTGTTTTTTGATGTCCTCCTCTTTGATGGTAGGTTATTTTTTAATTTATTTGTAATATTTAAATGATATTGCTGTATTTCGGTATGTTAACTGATGTCACAAATACATTTAGCGTTTGTCATCGGAGCTTTGGTAGGAATGTATGAATGCATTATCTATTTAAAGCAAATTTTATGAATGAAATGATACAGTGCTCAAGTATGAATATTTTGGTTTGCCGTATTAAAATTATTTACGGGATTATTATTTGTCCTCGACAATGAATTATTAGATATAGGTAAATACTGTAATTTACTTCAATTTAATACATTTTCTTTGTTTATTCTATCTAGGTATAAATGAATTAAAAAATAACGCTGCAAGCACTATTTCTCCTGTTTCATAGACAGGAATGCAGAGACCATTCATATTCTTTTTTTATTATCCTGACAGATCTTCCCCTGATTCTTCCTCATCCACTTTTTCATACATTTGGGTTTCCTACTTTAGCCAATCTCTAGAATATCTTAATATCAATTGGAATGTAACCACAAGTGAATCTACATTTAGACTGTTAAACAAATTGCTATACTACTGCGAGACACTCATGTCGCCATTTGTTGTACGCTGTTCACTACAAAATGGAAGATCCGCGTGACAAATGTGGAATGCTGTTTCTTAGATATAAAGAGTATAGAGTTATGATATTTAGCTTCATAGTATAAATAGGCAAATACGATACAGTAGACGCTGCTGCCCATTTTCTGAAATTTCCCTTAGTCGCCTCCTATGACATCCAACGGGATGAAATAGGGAGGTGTTGTCCTAGCCCGGCACTCCAGGGGCGCCTTTTTTTAGCGGTTAATAAAATCTAGAAATAGGTACCTGTCTGATCTATCTTAAAATGTTGAGTGTTTAAAGAATTACAAATTGACAGCTGTGAGCGGTGTCAAGTAATTGTCTGCCAAGAACGCACTATATGGATCGAGCTAGCAGAATTCACGTCCGTTAGCATGTAGTGGCGTGCAGATAAAATGCCCTGCGGTTATGCGTTCTTCGAAATATGGAGATTTATATTTAAATACATACCGTCAATGCTTCATCGATTCAGGTCATTTAAGATAATTTTATTTATTATATGAATGACTCGATTGGTAAAAGATCAGGCATATTACCGGCCAATTACATAAATAATGTGCTCTTCGAAGCATCAGAGTCTACTCATAAGGACTGACATGCTTCGAAGAGCACAGTAAAACGGACTAATTAATGATTTCACTGCAGCAAGCGCTGATTAAGCTCACAGATAGACTGTCCAAAAAACATTTGAATGCAATCTTCTTTATATTATTTAAATAAATAGCTCACTCTAGCAAAAACATCGTAGGATCCGCGCAATTCCTACAGTGCAGATACATTCTATTCTTGGAACGAATCGAAAACACAAAAGATCCTTATACGCAACGTTTGTAGCAGCAAATCGAATATGGAACGGAATCAGATTCGGATCCCTAAAATCAGATAATACAAGCAATAACTTCGTCACGTACCCTCATACATATTAACGCAACAGGAACGAAGTAGTGATGTGTGTTTGTCCATAAATCATAATTAATCGAAACTTCACGCTCTGCGGCCGCTTATATGATGATTGATTGCTTCTCATGTTCGTCCCTTGACGTATTTACAGCTACAATTTTTCGAGATATGATGAGTTACATTGCTTGTTAATGTTTAGAGATCTCTCATTAAAATTATTTATGAATGAACATTGCGACCGTAGACTCGCCTCTTATTAAAAAAGACTACACCATCTGGAAAAACGTGGATGTGTCATATGATACCATTATTATCATCATAATCAGCGAGTTGCAAGTATAGATCTTCCATGAATCATTATAATTATAATACCTACAGCAAACCCTGGATGGTCAATCTCGCTGCAGTCCTTGCTTACTGGACAATCTTTAGCAATACAAAATGACCTGTTATGAAAAAGAGGACTTCTGACTCGGCGGTCCTCTTCTCAGCTGTCCCAATGGAACTATTCTTCTAAAGAATGCACTAATCGCTTCCTTTCCCACGATTATCTAAAAACCTTGTGATTGGTCTGCCAACAACCTTTTTAAATTTCAGTATCTATTAAATAAATTCTCTCTATATTACTGTTCCGGGACTATAAGCGTGATGATTTACACTTCAATTGCAACTATTTTGTTACCAGTTTCCGTGTCTAACCGAACAAACATTCCTTCACAATTTTTTACTTTAACAGGTAGCTTTAAGAGCTCCCTTGCCGAAAGTTGTAGTCAACAAATAGCTACAACTAGGCAGCTATAAACAATGCAAGATTTCTGACATATTTTATTTATACACTGAGCTCACACTACACAGATAGCTCGTTGTACAAACATTTTAATTTTTAAGTACTGATAAAAGGCTAGAGAGCTAGCTTTTAAAGTCTTTTGAGGATAAATGAGGTATATCAAAAAAGGAAAAAAGGTCGGCTAGCGGACACCAAAAGATAAAAAGCAGAAAAAGTACCGTTGAATGTTTGCGTAAACACTATTCATTGAAATGAAGAGTAACTTACTGTATATTTTTGTGTGAGAGCGCTGTGAATTTTTGAAAGCTGTTTACTTTATTTTAATGTTAACTAAGTTTGGTAATTAGGCGTTTTATTAATTAGAATAAGATTTTTGTTATTTTTAAACATTTTTCACGCTAGAAATTTCTCCTATATCGTGGGTGCGTTTCACAAACATGAAATATCGCATCACGAGAACCTAGATTCGGGACAAACATCAACGGATCACACAATTTTTTATCCCGAGCGGGAATCGAACTCGCAACCCTTAGCGCAGCAGTCCAAGTTGGGTACTAAAGAGAGGCGGTAATTTATTTACCAGAAGTTGACACCCACATTCCACCGCTTAGGTGTCGTAATACCTATAGTATGCGAGCCTATTTCCATTCATCCCACCGCCAGGTTCATGTTCCTAACAACAAAAGAACTACACCCACAAATAAGGGTCACACACTTCTGTTTTAAATTTGAGTTTTGAGTTTGGAAATCAAACTACCAACCACTAATAAAAGTCCAACCTGTTTCTATCCGGACTAAAAGAGACTTACCTTGGTTTCAACAAGGTTGTTTGGCTATTGAGTCTAGCTTATTGTTGATACTTGGCTTACAGTTCTAGCCTAGCTTCTAACTCTGTAGTGTAACCGAGAAACCGTTGAATAGTCGTTTGTGTAAACCCTGTTTAATTATGTGCGAATGTTCGGTCTTTTGTTGTAGTGAGAGGTACAGTTGCCTCCAAAATTATATTAACACTCAGCGGAATAAATACACTCACATTTCACTTACAAAGAAGTTCTACTAGACCAAAATCTTAGGTTTTGTTACGATATTTTATTTTACCATGAGTCAGTAGTGACTAACAATACAAAAAGGAGAGAAATGTTATATTTTACTTGTTAAAGTAGAACACTCTTCACACCCATTGGTGGATATAGGACTTCCTTTTTTTTATCTAAATCTCCATGATTTACGCCTTACCCAAGTCGAAACCGTGATGGACGCCATTTTGTAATTCTCAATGTCCTTAAGTCTTGTAATATTAACATAACATAACATCACGACTGTATTCCCCGAAGGGGTAGGCAGAGGTGAACATATAGTACACCCACATTTCGCCAGTTATATTAGAAATGTGCTTTTCGGAAAAACAGTTTTCTGCGGTGACTGTACTTTGTGCAGTGGTCGAGCGCCATCTTGCGGCGACGGTCGTAAACTGATTCGCGCATTGCCCAAATAAGTTTAGTACTGTATGTTAAGCTTCCCTTTACTTTAAGGAAAGTGTAAAATTTCCGCGCTGCCCATGATTTTAAATAATTTTGATGTGTCTTATATATTTTGATAAACTTTTTATGTGACATAGCATTATAATATTCCGAATAACAAGAGACAAAGGTTCAAGTCCCAAATTTTCTTTCTCAATGTTGAAGAGTCAAAGTGTTCCAATCCGTATTTAAGGGTGAATAAATCTGCGAATGAAACTTAATCGGCCTGTTATAAGATTTAATATTCCTTTTGACTTGTAGTTTAAGGTAGGTAAACTAAATAAACATTCCCAAGCCCTAGACAAAACTACTAAGAATTATTAAACACGAATTCTCAAAAACAATTATTGGCCGCCTTAGCAGGCGAACCTAAGACGTTAGGTAATATTTGCAACCACAAGCAATTAGGTGAAGAGTTTTGTTGTATAATGCATGATATTAAAGTTATTGCAAGGTTGGAGTATTTTATTAAAATACCAATTTGACATAACATGTCTGACTGCTTCGTTGTTTTAGTGGTTAGCGAGCGCGACTGGTGAGCCCGAGATTCTGTGTTCGAAGCTCGGGTCAGGTAAAGTGTGCGTTTTCCATTATGTAATTCTCAGAAGCAGACCGGAGTCTCGATTTGTGCCCTGTTTATGGCAGTAGCCTTGTCCCGTACATTGAGACCTATAACATAACTATCGAAATCTAGGTGTACTATATACTTCGGGGGATACAGGCGAAATATTATTACTTTACAAAATTAGTAACATCATCGGTTAACATAAAATCTAGCGAGCCACTTCCCTCTAATCTGTATCCAACGAAATATATTACATAATAACTGTTACTAAGCCTGGATATAATCACCTTTTAATGAATACCTGAATCTATGTCTCACTAATGGTTCCCTTGAGACCTAAGCTGAATTAATGTTGTCATTTCCAACTTAGCTGTATTCTCGATACAAATTCAGACCATACTAAAATATATTTTATACTCTATTCTGTAAGCAATAGAGTCGTAAATGCCATACAGGATTCACATTCCCAAAAAAGAACGCAAAATTGTGTATTAGAAGACCTAAGTTCGTTACAGTCTAAATATTTTGCCGTGTTTCCAGATAAGAATAATTATCCCTCTTCAAACGGGCTGACGTTAAATGTTTAAAAGAATTCTTATCAATTCAGTACGCGGAATTAAATTTAAAAAATACTAGATGCTGTCACATTTTCTCGGCCCTCTTAAAGGTGACAATTTGCTCCAAAAATCATAAGAACTAATATGCTAGGATATAGAACTAATATTTTTGTAAAGAATATATGGAAGATACGTATCTTTCTGGTAGTCTTAAGAAAAAGTTAAGAAGTATTCAGTTTGTAATTTTATTTGTAGGTTCAACAAAATTCTTCTTTTCTGTTTTACCTTCAATAAAGATATATTTAAGAGAGATAGAAGATTAATAACTAGAACTATCTTGTGTTGTTTTTAATGGACTGCTTTGCTCAGCACCATATGACACTTTTTGACGACCTGATTGCCGCAGTGGCTAGGCGATTGGACTGCTTCGCTAAGGATTGCGGGTTCGATTCCCGCTCGCGACAAATATTTGTGCGAACCGCAGATGTATGTCTTGAGTCTGGGTGTTTGTGTACGTGATATTTCATGACTGTAAAACGCACCCACGACACAGGATAAATTCATAGTGTGGGGCGACGTTTATTTAAAAAAATACATATTTCAGCTCAACTGAAATAAAATTCCTCAACTGAACAAAAATAAGCATTCCTATTGCGTTAGTTACATATACCTACATAAAATAATAACGAGAAATTGCAGGTTTGTGTTGCTGCGTTGAACGATATATGCCCAGAACAAAGCTCAAGTTTACTACCAAATATTCCAGCGGTTTATTCAGTATTGTCAGCTATGCATCAGGGATTGTGTTGTGTATGAGGGTGACGATTCTCTCAATAACTGTTTGTAACCTCAATACTTCACGGTACTCTGGAAATATTGTATGGCCTAGTGGTTGAACGGATTAAAGTAAGTCCTCACGATTGCAGAAATCTAGGCGAGCATGTGAGTTTTTCAATGTTGCATATAATAATTTCTTAGATATACTACGACACCATTGGCCATTTGATAATAATGCAATGTGAGAAAACCTGAATTTAATCTTCTTTTGCTAACCCGCAGTGAGCTAGCGTAGTAATCAATGTTCGACTTTTCACTACATGACAAGAGGCTTTTCAATTTCATTGGGGTAGTCTTTTTCTTATCGTATGGTTGATGAACAACCTGGTGTCAGAGTTTAAACCGCCTGTAGGCCTCTGATATAGATTAACACATCGTTGAAAAATCTCTCAGGTGTGCCGGTTTCCTCATGATGTTTTCCTTTACTGTTTTTAGCAACTGATAACTTATTTATAATACGCACACGAATTCGAAAAGGCAGTGGTGCGTGCTGGGGTTTGAACTTGCGACCTTCGACTTGCCAGTCCAACGGTCCTGCCATTCGGCTAGCAGTGCTGTGGGGCAGTTATATGCTGGTACTATTCTCTCTCCAAATAAGGTAAATATCCATCTCCTAATAAGAGTATGAAGTCTTTTTTTAACCTTGAGTGTTATATTTTTGTTAGATTTCCGCATCCATTTTATTTGAGGAAAATCTTATTAATATTCATTTGTTATATCAGCTGCTGTTTATATTTCTTCTGAGCTTTATTTTGAATTTCCTGCCGGATTTTCCCTACAAATATTTTTCCCTTAGTGAAATAAATTACATTATGTTTGATTATGAACCTAGCTTACTTTATCTGATATAATAAAAATGTATTCTTAGGGACATTTTTAATGTAGGACCTTGTCATCAACTGTAATTTGCGATAACTTGCCTCTAAAATGCCTGAAAACTATTGAGTGGCGTTTCAAAGGTTTACAACAATGAATGCATGTACGGAGCCCGAAAGTGGAGATATTGAAATACGGTTGACCCTGAGCTGTCTAGCACGCTACCATCCTTGTTGTCTGCCCATCTCTACACAAGGACTTGAACGTTCATTTGACAAATTATAAGATGGAACAAAACCAGAAAAGCAATTCCAAAAAAATGTCTATAAAAATGTAATATTTCAATTCTATTTCGCCATGACCCAAATCGTGGAAAAATGAACTCGATTTGCCATTCGCTTTGTTGCCGATGTGCAGTCTAAAAAGTATACTTACAATGTCAATATAGGTCATTACTTCGATAAAGACCATGCAATTTTGAGCATTAACCATACCGTAAGCTTCCATCAAGTTAATGCTCTGTGCCATTTGTTTTACGGCGACATTAGTCAATATTACTAATGAGCTCGATTTTGTGTTTCGCGTTTGAATCACGCGACATGCGGACTTCTAATGGCTCTTGATGTTCATGTAGCCCTGCAATGTTCATGATTACGTTGGTAAATTTTAATACTGCTGGTTATGATCATTGAAATGGAATGTAATTTGCCAAATTCTAGATTTTGGGTATATATAAATAATTATTTTTTATGCAGGAGAATAGTTATGATAATTCTTTATTGCAGCTATTGTAGTTTACAAAATTGGTCTTAATTAAAAATACAGATCAACACCAATTAACCTCTACAGGCATGAAATGAATGAATGTAAGAATCAGTCCATTATTATGTTATTATTTAAATTTGCAAAAGCAAGGTTTTAAAAATAACTAAAAACTACATAACCTTCCAGAAACTCAAGGAATATTCACATTAAGGAAGAGAAAGTGATATAAAATACTCCATTATTTTAGAAATCAACTTTGGAATGTTCGCGTCAACCCTATCCCCACCCCAACTCTCTCAAACATAATTCAGTGAATTCTAAACCGAATTCATTATTACCATTATCAAATAACACACATCTAGATTACATTCATATTTCAGTCGTGATGTGGCAAGCGAAAATTTGAAAAACATTCGTGCTGCAGAGAGGGTCCGACCAGATACGATCACAGCATAATACTCCCATCGGTTGAGATTGTATCGTGTCGCGAGATTCATAATTTATGAACCGGCAATACCTAGGGGTATGTGTTATGTGAGTGTGGATGTAGGGTGCCTGGATGTGGTAGAGAAATGAGAGCTTTTACATTTAGGTACGATATTTTACGGTCGTTATCGTACTAATCATCGGCAAGGTTTTGTTTGATGAATTAAAATAAGGTCTTCAGTTAGGTTTAATTTAATTGTTATAAAAGAAAATCCTCGTTCAGTTAGTATTCATTTTAAAAACCTTATGTCAAATATTTGCAAGAAATAAACATTAATTCAAGCTATTGTTTTAAATCATAGGAGCGTCCAAATGATGATCTGAGAATGTTTAAGACTTTTTACTATGCAAGAAGTAGTTTTCCAATTAATGGCATGTTTGACAATTTAAATGTTCAGCTACTTATGACGCTGACTGTACCAACCGTACATACAAATAAGTAACATAATCATGAATTGTAATATTACACATTGGAGTTCAAATAACTTCAAATTCTTTTTAGTTTTTATTAATGGGTCTAGAAGTCGGGAATTTTGTCTCCAAGAATTAAAATATTATTCGGAATTACTAAAATAATTTTAAGTACAATATAAAATACATAATTATACAAAAATATCATTATAAATAAAACTTCGCTTTACAATATACATATACCACATTTTTTTACTAGAGCATTAAATCGTTGTGTACCGAAAGTAAGTAATGAAACAGAACACAATAGTAAGTGATAGTCGCGGACCGGAACAAAGGAAATGCAAAACTTTTTAAGTAGTTAGTTCTTAGTGGACAAAGAACAGTCCCTGAGAGCCAAGTTAGAATTCTCAGTTCTGCTTAAGACCGAACGGTTTGTGTCTGACGTAAATTGTAACAATATTGACCAGAAGTAACGGTATTAAATTTATGAAGAAAACTTATAAAGTACATATTAAAGTAATTTGAAAGTTTGGAGGTTTGTAACTTAATAATTAACCATGCTAATGTGGCTAATCAGAATTGGAACTCTTCTTTTTCGTATCGTTATAAGCCAATAGCCACATGGATAAGTCATGCCGTGGTGTAGAGTCTAGTCAGTCAACAAGGCTGGTAGCGAGGTTGACCGTCCAGGGCGTGCTGGACGTACACGTATCACTTGTGGGGGCTTTCTGCTTGCGCCCCAGATTTGGAAGAAATTTGGCACACAGGTAGTCTAAAATCTCGGTAAGTCACTCTTAAATCTAGGCAGAAACTACAAATATGATTTGACTGAAAAAAAAAAGTTTACGAGACTACTGATTAGCAAACTCTTATCTGCATAGGGTAATTTGGGATTTAAAAGCATGAAATCAAACATAGAATATTTTTTGGCCAAAGAACATTGATATTCAACGTGGCAATGCTGCCAGTCTTTTAGGCAAACTCTCTTTTAAATACACTTGAGACATGTTACGAGTTGACATCGATGGGGATGAATTATGATGCTGTTCAAATGATTTATTTGTGTACCTATATTGTTTTTAATGTGTGTTAGATTTAAGCTGTACATAATTGTAAAATATGTGATATAAAGTAAATAAAAATCATACATAATTAATTAAATATACATTTATATAAAGATCCCATGGCACATACGTGAAAAAAGAATATTTGATGAAGTACGCTGTCGTAAAATGATTTGCGTGCGTGATTAGATTAATTTATGAATTCCGTAATCTTCTTTAGCGTATACGAGAATGTTATACGTTCTGGAGCTTTGATTGATTGCTATGAAAATGTTATTTATAGAGGAATCTGTCTTAGGAATATATTTTAAGGACAAACACGAAAATATTGTGTATCTTGTTAATGAAAATGTTTGATAATTATTTTGTTATCGTATAATATAATTATGGGAGTTTGGGTTCTTTTTAAGTAAATCTCTACATTCGAGTTGTTATCATAGATTAAAGTGCTTACTAATTTCGGTATGTTTGAAAGGCTGTAGTTTGAAACCTAGCGATAGATAACGAATTGTGGACATTACAAGCGAGCGAAGTTGTTACTGAATATTATTATTTGATCATTAAAGTATCTATTGTGATATTGTCCATTTTGTAGTACCCCACAATCCGGAAATGAGTACTTACCTAAACCAATAAGGACTTGTAAAGTCATATGTACAAAGCATAAAAAATATGCAAGTGGATCTAATAAATGATAAGAAACATTAAATAAATAACTTTTCATTTATAAAAAAGAAACAAGCAAAACTAAGACTTGTTAGTTTTGCTTGTTTTTTTTTATCTATAGCTATACAATTCACGTCTTGAATCCTTATAAAATATACTCAAAACTGCAAAATAAGGAAAAGAACAGACACTTTTCTATCCAGCCAATCTTCGCAATCCACTTTTTCTCAGAACCGCTGTGAAACTTGAAAATCGATTTAGTACGGCACTGTTGTAAGATTGAAGACTGATTAGAGGAAGGCGACGCCTGTATATTGCGAACAAGTCAATTGCTAGGGGAAGGTTTATAAGCTTATTGCTGGAAACGTGTTTATAAGTTTCCTTGTACAACTGAAGATGAGAAACAGATATTGATAATCTGATGTTGTTCATTAGATTCATAATTTATTTCTTTTTTTATAAGTATAAGCTTTATATTGTACGCGCCTACATACGCCTGTATAGGCCATTTGCCGCATGTGCTCCTCATAATATGAGGGGCTCGTAAACTTGATTACGCGTAAGTCACGAAAGACACCTTCCCTACATGTTGCGAAGACGCCGAAATGTGCGCGTGCACATGCGTTGCATAATGTGAGCCGCGTTAGTGCAAGCATGTATGCCAAAAAAGCCAAAATCGCAGAGCAAAATAGAAGTTTGCCACCGTCTTTGATGGTAATATAAATATTTTTACTGAAGAATGAAAGAAAGTTATCAAAAATATAGAAACTTTAATAACATCTGGTCTTTACCTGGGCTTCATAGAGCGGTACCGCAGCATCCAAAAATCACATCACAACTATCTCCAATAAATAATCCTTTTTGATAGTTTTATTACTGTACAAGTTGCTATTATTTTCTCTTCTACATCTAGCCAGCACTGAATTAAATAGTATAACAGATTGCTTTGGATATTATTTATTATATCATCCATCATCTATGAAATGAGTGAGATAGGAACTGGCCGCAACGAAACATCTTGGCGAGGGAGCTGAATTGAAAAATGGGAACAAGATCTCGCTCGCTTCCCTCTTCTTATATTCATTGGAGTTGACCGAAACTCGAATGTTTTGAAAATATATCTAAGATCTATATTTCTAAAAGTAGCTTGTTCGAAGCATTTTTAGAATTGTCAATAGGTGCTTATCTTCTCTACCACGAATGATAATTAAAACAAGAGACAGTTGGAGCATTGAAACGAATTTAAAAAAACAATTGCTTGCTATCATGGATTGAGAAGGCAACAAACCTGATAATCGACCTAATAGATGGCAATAAGCTGACCGCAACAAGTTATATGTAACGTACGGTGAAATATAGGTGTAGGGAAAGATTCCTGCTCCCTTACCATGAACATTGAAGCAGGAAATTTTCCGTTGTGTATGGGATACACCGCTACGGAAAGTGTAGTGTGGCGTCTCGCTTCCACAACGGAAAATATCCTGCTTTAAGACTTCGTGGTAAGAGCCCTGATACAAAAGAACATTCATATCTTACCTTTACTTTGATTAATAGCATGATTATAATATTATATGACGTGTATGAATGTTAAACTAAGTCCAATATTTTGGGATGCATCTCGCATGCTGCGGCGACGTTTTATTCTGTCTTGTATGTTTCAATAAAAACTAGCTGACTCAGCGAACTTTATACTGCCTTCTCACCGTATAAACCTTCGCTGGACTTCTACAAAGATTTTAGAACTATTATTATTATAAGCCCGTATTGTCCCGTATAAGCCCGTATGCAGGGCAAAGGCCTCCCTCCCTCCTTCCACAGCAGTAGCAGCAGACAGAGACAAGTGGAAAAACTATTATAACAGTAATATATTTTAGTAATATTATAATATTAGCCAAATCGGACTCAAGTTATGGAAACAGGGATTCATTTTTGTTATATAAGTATATTATATAGACTTAACCATTCTTGCTTATGTGTAATAAATAATAATACAAATAAAAATAAATTCATCAGAATAAGTAGAGGCGAAAATAGATTTCATGTCACAGTAAGCTAGGATTACTTATATCGGCGCATCGACAAGCATCCCAATGTGCGCACGACAGCTAAACATAATTTATGACTAACTATCTTTAGCCACGGTTTTGTCGCCACACTTTTGTCACGTGCCATGTGGGACAAACCATTTGAGGGGATACCATTGTTTGTAGAGCGCGCGAAGTGTGGCGTTTTTGATAATTTATAGACCGATGTTTGGGGTGTAGCCGTGTTTTTGCTTGTTAGTTAGAGGCTTGTTTGTAAAGATAATCGTTACCAGTCGGTCTTTTTGTAACAAATTAACACTATGGTAGTTATTTTAATTGTTGTTCTGCGCTGGTTTTTAGCTTTGTAATTGTTTTTGTATTATGGGGTGCAATCGGTTTCTTAAATAGGTGTCAGGGTGACATCTGGTACTTAATATTATATAGAACTCAGTAATAATTATAGTGACAAATTACAACCTGATTGGCGCAGTGGCTAAGCGATTTGACTGCTGCGCTAAAGGTTGCGGGTTCGATTCCCGCTCGGGGAAAAAATTGGTGCGAACCATGATGATTGATGTTTGTCCCGAGTCTGGGTGTTTGTGTATCTGATATTTCATGTTTGTGAAACTCACATACGACGCAGGAAAAATACCTAGTGTGGGGCGACGTTTAAAAAAAAAGATTTTTATTTTGACAACATTCAATATCAGTATTAAAGGCCTACATAAATTTCCTAATAATGTTTGCAAGACCTTAATAGGAAATGAAACATTATGACTATAAAATATAACACCTTATCACATTCACATACGACAGTTACATAAGATTATTCATAAAAACGTGTGAATCAAGCATATAGATAAGTATAAAATTGTCGACCATTTTAAAAATTCAATTATGAATCGCCGAGTTTCCTCAATCTGACCCATTTCCCTAAAACAACTTCCATCTGCATCTAGCGAACAAGTCCACTGTTTATCTATCATTTAAACTCCCCAGTTTACAATCCTAACACACGTTCAATCTCTCATATTGTATTAAAAGCCTTCCATTACGTACATGGTTAAACAACGACGCAAATGCTAACACAACTGTGCACTTCTAACAATAACGATTTGCAGCGGCTTGATGCGATTTAAGCTGGATTTGCATAAGACCGGGCGACAACAGCGCCTACATAACTGTAAGATGAAAAGCGCTGTTATTTACTCAGAAAGCGCTTTGTGCTTGATTTTTATGGGATGTCGTTGGAGTAATTAAACTTGGAACATACGTTTTGATTGTTACCTACTTCTAGTGGTATACCTCCATTATGATTCAGTTTTAAATTAAATTGTAATTATTATATCTTTATGAGCCACAATACATAACAGATAATTATAGTCATACATAAACATAACATCAAACCTGTATTTCCCCAAGGGTAGGTAGGTAAGCAGGTGTACATAATATAGTACACCTACATTTCGCCAGTTACGTTATGGTCCCAATGTAATAGGGGTTGAGTCTATAGCCATCAACCGGGCACAAATCCAGACTCCTAGCTCCTACTGAGCATTACCTAATGAAAATCCCAGTGGCACTATGCCCGACCCGGGATTCGAACTCAAGACCTCATGCTCAACAGTCGCGCTTAGTGACCACTATAACGAGGCAGCCGCAAGACTATAGCTGTTAATTTGAGTTATATCGGTTACAACACAAAATTTTCTACGCAAGTTTTGTCAGTCTTCTTCGTCTTTTATAAACAATAATTTAGATTTTACCTAAATGGGAAATTAGATCCTAAAAATCTGTGGCGGATTTAACCTATAAGTAAAGTAGGCACGTGCCGAAATTTTTTCATCTTAACCCAGGGGTTCGCAAACGGGAGGTGCTTGCCTAGGGCGCCGTGGGCCGTTAATCCGGCTACTGCTAAAAATACATACTAGTTACCACCCTGTAATCTTTAGTGTACTCTTCACTATCCATATTTTTATAGGTTTTTATCTAGTTTTAATACTGCACTTTAAACCTGAAAATGTTTTTGTACCAATATTAATGAGATCTATCTTAGGTTGGTATAATATTTTCAAGTTTTATTTCTTTAAAAGCTTAACTCTCAATTCTAATTAATTTTTATTCATCGTGATAATGTAATAATTTAATCACTTATTTTAACAAGGTCGAACACATAACCTATTTTAGTATAAATCATATTAAAACCATCATCACTACATAGTATAAAACAAAGTCGCTTTCTCTGTCCCTATATCCCTATGTATGCTTAAATCTTTAAAACTACTCAACGGATTTTGATGCGGTTTTTTTTAATAAATAGAGTGATTGAAGTGGATGGTTTATATGTATAATAACATCCATTAAATAGTGGAGAAATACTTATAATATATATTTTATACCCGTGCGAAGCCGGAGCGGGCCGCTAGTAATATATAAAATACGCCAGTTGTATCTAATTCCCCGCAAAATACATCTCATACATTTGCATAATTTAAGGGTGATTTAAAATTAAAATAAGGCAAGTCCGCACCCTCCGCTTCTTGCAACAATACTGGCTACGTGTACCTCTATTAATGTATTAATGTGTACTCACCCTAAAATTGGGATCCCGTACAGACAGCGACACGCATTAATGACATTCGACAAAAACCTAATACAATTTTTGCCTCTCTCCCAAAAGCAATAAAGATTAAAATTGTATGAATACTTTGATGTTAGGTGTACAGAATAAATAGGGACAATTTAATAATTTATCAAGGATTAATTTTATAGCATGTCATGTTGGGATCATAAAGGCATAAAATGGACCCCTTAAAGTGTGTAAGCCGAGTGACGTGCACTTTTGGAAAATTTATTAGAATTTTCTTTTTTTAGAATAAATTTATTGGTTCGTGGACACTAACATACAGGTGATTTATTATCCGTGGTTGTTCTTATAGAAATCAAACAAGGCTAAAGTAAAACTTATGACTAGTATTAGAAATTAAGAGAGCTAGATATTTCTTGGATTTTTATTGATCGCAGACTGATATTTTAGGCATTGATATTTCTTGTGACCTATATTTTAAGCATAATTTGCGCAACTTGGCCTCAGTACTAAGTGTTAAGTTTATGATCTGATTGTAATTTACCTTTATGTATTTAAATGAGTTGGTAGGCCGTGTGGTAGTGGTACGCGCGGACGGGCTTCTGATAAATTTTGATAATTGCCAATACAAGTAAAACATAATAAGTCATGGGCCGAATGATTAAAACTGATACGATAATAAAGTAATGAATAATGTCCTCCTGACCGAAATTCGGTCACGGCGGCCTGTCTCAGCTGAGACTAGCCATCTGCGCAGGAGATATTATAGTGCACAAGTATGCGCGCAAACACAGGTGCACTCCCTATTCCCTCACTCTCATACTCCGATGGGACGGTAGACCGACACGACCGGAGAGAGATCAGGCGCAGGACCAACAGCTTAACGTGCCTTCCGAAGCACGGTGGGGTCTTGACATGTGAAAACGGTCACCCATCACAAGACTGACCGCGGCGAGCACGGCTTAACCTCGCAGATCGACTGATCTGCCGGGTAACCGCATAGCTACGAGCCCCACACGATAATAAAGTATGCAATTACTAAAACAATTGTTTAACATCCTTTTCAATATTAGATTTATTGTAATAAATGTAATTATATTTACGTTGGTAGCAATTCACTACACCAAACCCGCAACACTAAACAATATGAAACGATAACTAATAAGTTTTATTAATTTAATATTTCGTCCAGCCAATAACAATTTGTGGTCATATCGTACATCGAAGTATAATTCAAACCAGCATAAATTGATCCCCGCCCCTTTTGTGTTGCAGCTGTAATCCATTGGGATAGAAATCCGGAACTGAATAGGCAGCTCAGTTTATAATGGACATGTCATTGTTCCTAGGTTAGATTATTGTCACCCTTGTGAATCAATTCCGTTATGGACAGACGGGTATTAAATTTGTAGTGTGACCATGCGTTAATGACCAAATTTTATTATCCATCAAATAATGAATATTCGACGATCTGACTGCCTCGTTGGTCCAGTGATCGCTAAGCGCGACTCCTGAGCATGAGGTCCTGGTTTCGAACACTAGGTAGGGTAATGTGCTATTGGGTTTTTCTATTAAGTAATTCTCAGTACTCAGTAGCAGTACGGAGTCTGGATCTGTGCCCGCTTGATGGCAATAGGCTCGCCCTATACATTGGGACCTATAACATAACTTGCAAAATGTTGGTGTACTATAGGAACGCTCTTTGTGATGTCATATTATATTGTTCAATGATAAACTTGAATGATTAATTTAAGAAAGCATGCTTATAAGTCCCTCTTGCCGCGGCTAAGTTATTGGACTTGGGTCGTGAGGTTTGCAGGTTCGATGCTCACACACACCCATATTAATTTCCGTCTTTCGTATTTAAGATTTTTTTCTCATAATGGACCATTAGAATAAATTATCCTTATTATAATAACTTTCTTACTTTTATTAAAAACAAATATTGTTTTATAATAACTATTTTTTTCTATGTACGAAGTAATTAGGTACGTGATGAATTTTATGTTGTATCTTTTCTACCTATAATGCGAGTTAATATTTAAAATGTAATGACCTTTATAATTCCTGACGACAAAGTTAATCGCAGCTATCCGGCCAAAATTATTCCAGCGCTAGATTATCTACAGAATACAGATTATATTTCAAGTGAAATTACGCATAACTTATTTGACAGTTGTGTTGGAACGCGTCCTGCGTTTGACATTGATTCATGGCCAACCTACTGAATATAGAAAGCAGGGGGATGTATTAAATTGTATGAGATTCATTCCGCTGCAATGTAGTGGAACAAAATAGTGCATTGTTCTCGTAGTTTAAATGTGTAATTCATTTTAGAATTTTAGCATTAACGCTTTGAACATTAAATGTTTGCGCAAAATTTAATTAAATAGACTTTATTATGTTTCTCGTAATTGGAAAATTCGGATAATGGTTGTGTTTAATTTTGTTGAATACTCGAAGAATTAATAATAAAATCTATGCGTAGCTATATTTAAGGGTGTGGATCAGACCATCAAACTGAACTTTCTCTATGGGACTAACATCCTAACGTACCTAATCTCAAAAAAAATATCATCCGTTCCATACATTATGAGTCAAAAACGGTCACTATGAAAGTTTAATATGGGATAGTACATATAATCCCTCTAGTTTTATTTAAAACTATCTTTTTCCGCGGCTTCACTCGCGTTATTATAGATTGTTGGTATATATATAGGTATAGCTATTGCCCGCGGCTTCACCCGCGTTAAACCCCTTACAGGGTTGAATAAAAAAAATAGCTTATGTCCTTTCTCGGGTCTTAAACTTTCTACATGCCAAATTTCATCAAAAAATTTCCAGCAGTTTAGTCGTGAAGGTGTAACAGACAGATAGGCAGACAGAGTTACTTTCACATTAATAATATCAGTATGGATAATTATAGATGATGACAAATACTACACGTACACTAAGAATTTTATCGTGGTAACGTCAGATCAAAGTAAAACCCAAATCTGGTTATGTCATAGGTCTCAATGTAATAGGGGGCGAGCCTATTGCCCATCAACCATGCACAAATTCAGACTCCATGTTGCTACTGAGAATTACCTAATGGAGAAACCCAATAACACTTTTAGCCACCCCGGGATTCAAGCCCAGCCCCCTTACCATGAACTCTTAAAGCAGGACAGTTTAAGACGTGGAAGCGAGACGCCGCATTACATTGCACGTAGCTGCGTCTCGCTTCACATCGTAAACTGTCCTGTTTTAAGAGTTCATGGAAAGGGGGCAGGACCTTATTGCTCAGCAGTCGCGCTCAGTGTCATTAAACCAACGAGGTAGTCATATTTAAAAGTATCTGATATAATCTTTATTTGGGAATTCTTCATTGTAAAAAATGTACATACATACTGATTATATATGTACATACAAGATACGCGCAAAAAACATAATCCTTGTTTGGTAGTCGGGTAAAAAATTTGTTTAGGTTTTACAGCTATAAATGCAAAAGTTAATATTTCCATAGAATAGCAATAAAATATTGTAATTCAATAATATTCGTGGATTTATTTTTAACATTACGCCTGTGCTTGCTAATAAAATTATCATAATCAACAGTAACAATTGCGCTTACCCGACTATAACATTTGATGTTACAATATGTCAGCAATTATGAATGACAATAATCACAATTTACAATTTTAACAAAATAACAATTATTTGCACTATTTACTTTCAGCCATACCACGCACGAGCATTAACTAAATGCGATTTTAGTAACATGAAAGCAATTTATTTTACAAATCGGATTGAAAATCACATTAAATTAAATTAAGGGTTATTTGGTGGATAATTAACTGTTTGCACTAAGTCCCGCTTAGGCCGTGGGTATATCCATTGGCTCACATTTTACCACAAAATGTTTTCGATCTCTGTACCAACATTATTTCAATAATTGGGTAAACGACAACTCCAATCAATTGATATACTCTTCATGAGCTGTCAAAACACTATTCATCCATTAATAAATGGTAAAACAAATTATGACGTATTTTACCGACTCAATTCACTAACTAATTTTGCTATTGATTGTAAAGCAAAATTGATCGGGTTTTAGGGCTGAAATCAAGCATTTTTTTAGATAGGTAATTGTCTTCGAATTATTGGTGAATGGTGTCAACTAACCAATTGCGTGGGAACTGCGTAGGTGCGTACTTAGTTGAAAGGCCACGCCTACGTGCAAAATTGGGCAAAGTTTATCTGATCGGGCTTATGTCTATCTTTGTCATAATAAAAGTCGAGTTGCACCGCTGAACCATAAAATAATGTTCATTTTATCATCTGTCAAATAAGTTTACAGGATCAATCTTTTTTTTTCTCAGCCTGTATTGTCCCACTGCAGGGCAAAGGCCTCCCTTTCACTCTTCCACTTTACTCGGTCGTGTGCTAAAGTGGACCAGTCTCTCCTGTAGGCAAGCAGCTCGTCATGCCACCGTCGTCTGGGTCTGCCGCGATGACGTCTTATATTTTGTGGGACCCAGTCGGTCCCACAAAATATAAGTCAGTCAATCTTAGGCGTTTTTAATTATTTACTGAGTGATTAATCTGGTATTGTTATTAACATTTGTTCGAGTGCCTTATAGATATACTAATGACATAACTCTTCACCAGTTATGTTACAGGTCCCAATGTAATAAGGGGCGAGCCTATTGCCGGGCATAAATCCAGATTTCGTATTACCACTGAGAATTCCCTAATAGTAAACCCAATAACACCTTGCCTGACCTGGGATTCAAACCCAGGACCTCATGCTCAGCAGTCACGCTTAACGACTACTAGATCAATGCTCCGTAAGTTACTGTGCATTTATCAACCTTTTTGCTAAATTTCATCTACATGGGTTCTGCAGTTCTGTCTCAAGAATCCCCTAATAATATTTTTATACTAAGATGTAAAGTCGAACTTTTTCTAAAACTTATAGTCCGAGTAATCTGCAAAATGGTGTTAAAAGTCTGCCCAAAACCTTATAATAACATATAAAATGTATGGAAGCAATAACTTTGGCTGGCGGCCAAGTCACACTACTGGAAGTTAGGACCGAAGAGTTTGTGGTACATTGCGGAAACAAGAAACTTGAAGCAGTATTAATTTAAAACGGATTTTGTTAGAAAACATTAAACGTGAGCGAACACAAATTTTCAGTTGGTGATCTTGACAAATTAATTTTGCCATATTATTGTAATATGATTTCATCATCTTCATCAGCCGGAAGACGACCACAGCAGAACAAAAGCCTCTCCCGTAAAAAAAGGAGGAGGATGTCCCCAAGCTTGGCAACCGGCTTAGGGAACCACAGTATTAGTGGTGAAGTAGCACAGATGACGCTACTGACCCATCTTCTGGTTTTCCATTAGTCGCCTCCTACGACACCCAACGGGACGAGATGAGAAGGTGCTATTCTGGCCCGGCAAATCACGGGCATGAAACTGTTTATACATGCCTATTTGCTGTTGAATATATTTGGCGAAACTTTTATTATGAAGGTCTCAGTCCCACGAGATTTTTTAACTTCGTATGCCTATCTAATTCAATATCTACGCATTGAACTGTAGTTCGTTTTATATTTAAAACTTTATCATATCATCTTTGATCCGATCGTTAATACAGTTCTGAATTCGTCCATGTCCATATCTCGTATTATATTTCCTCGGTATGCATTGAAATACCGACATAAATTTTCGAATACCTTGTGTATCTTCTACAGTCTAAAAGTCCCTCAGAGATACAGTTTCAACATGCAACCATTTGACAATACTATGATTGATGACGGGACGCGAAGTCAACGACCTCGCTGAATCATCGGAATATTCATATAATATCCAGTCGGAGTGTCATGCCTTTAAATTGATGAATCCGGCGCGCCTCGTTAAGTTGGGAGAAGTGAATTCTTTGAATGTCTCTTTGATGTATTGGATTCTATTCCAGTTCTCATTGTTTATGTTGCGATTACTCACGTTTTACTGGTGTTTTGGTACCACGAGTATTTAATAGCAGCGTGGTTTGATTAAACATCCCACATTTTAGCGTCATCTTTTTGAAATTTTATCGGAGATTCCACACGGCTATTTGAAATGCAAGATGCTTTTACATGTTTTTATGATAGTGGCATTAATAACGTACCTACAACAAAATATTCTTAGATAAAAATAAGCATATTATAATACTATTAGGATTAAGTGACGAGTAGCAGTAGATTGGTATTAAATACTTTCATGACACTTTTTGAAAGTGTGTGTGAATAGGTTGACTATTTATTCATTGTGCATTACGGAGGTTGAAATATTATCAACAACATACAACACTCATCTGCGAATAGAACAAGAAAGATGATGTAAACTAAAATTACCAGTCATATCTTTCCCGATGTTTGCTTTCGCGAACTTAAACTTACTTTTTCGCGTTAAGCGGCGCGTTACCATGTCGCGCTCGCGGGCCGCTTCTACGGTGTTAACTTCCTAAACTTTGTAGTGAAACGAAAGAGATTAAAGTCGAAACCAAGTGGCAGATGTCCGTCAATTGCATAGACGCGCATTAACCTTACCTAGGTTAATCCCCTAACACGCCCAAAATGCTCAAAGGGGTTTGTTGAGCAGAGGTCATCTTCTTTATCAGGAATTTGGACTTATATTACTGCTTATAATCCTTTCGAAGTCCCAGTAGTTGTAGATATCAATTTGTATCTGAAATGCAATAATAACAGGAAACAATACAATTATTGTATTCTTCATCTGTCAGAAACAAGTACGTTTATCGATGCGGATAAAGCAGCATATTATGAAAATACATTTACAATGTACGCAGCTCTAAAGTTTAAGTCACACGGTGCGGTGGAGCATCGTATTAAACGTCGCGAGCCGTGCTTTAGTCGACACATAAAAGTCAGAACGTTTCGTAAGACTGCAGATTGCCTGACGGCTGCGCTCTGTCGCTGCAACATGCGACTTGTGAGATGTTGCAGTAAATTAATGAATTCTATAGAAATACGAAATTTCAGATCAAATTTAAAAATAAATTGTGTACCTACCGAACTACGGAAAGTACTACGTATTTTACGTACTTTATACATTTCTGCATAGTGAAGAATTGTTTGTAGATACAAATACCTAGTTTTGTTTTAAACAATCGACGAAGGTTGGTACCTAGGTAGGACACTGGTAGGGGTAAGTTATTATTAAAATAAATCGTCATCAATTTAATGGATTAACTTTCTACATAACACTTATTGTTTTCAAGAACCAACCTATTAAAGGTATTTTGCAAATAATTATCTGCGAAATTCATTACGTAACAGGCCATTAATTTTAGTCACAACTCCCAGTACTCAGTAACTAATTCCCTTATTTCACCGTTACTGATGCACAGATTGTCCGCAGAAATTAAACTGCTTGTCCGTGTGTAACACGCAGAGCTACAGCAAACGCACCCTCCTATTATATTGTTCCCCTAAATCCGGCTTCACATTACACATTCTGCGAACAAAGATTAGGATGACAGATTACAAAACCGAAAAATTCGCCGATCAATAATAAAAGACTGCCTCATTGGTTTAGTGGTCACGAGCACGAGGTCCTAGGTTCAAATCTCGGGTCGGGCAAAGTGTTTTTGGATTTTTTCATAAGGTAAATAGTAGCACGGACATCATCGGATATAATTTGACATTCAAGAAAATGTCAAATGATATTAATGTATTATTTATAAGTTTATTTACTGTCAGTTTATTCGATTATGATTCGATGACGATGATTTCTATTGCATTAGTAACAAATTACAAACGACAGCTACAATAAACATGTGGTATTTCCTTTTTACTTTTTACGTTACTCTTTTGCCAACGGAATAGACGTCAAAATCGATTGACAAAACTGTAAATAATGCAGTTAATGTACCAAGTAAAAAATAAAACTTCGACATATTATCCAATGTCTACGGTAGCGACGGCATTACAACGGTCGAAAACAGTTCATGACAGAGAAATAAATATAACTCCACGCAATGATATTTAAAAGATGTATAGATATGTTACTAGCGCGTTTAATTTGAAGACTCGAAAAGGGGAAAATTATAGTCTTGGGTAGTACAATTTTTATCCGATTTGACATAAGACTAGTACAGTTCGGATTCAGAGTTCGGAACACTTTTCTCATTCATTTTGTTAGCATATGACGTATCTATACTTTTTCACATCATTGACTCTACGTGTCTCATTAATCATAACAATAAAACTAAGATTAATATATTTGATATATTAATCTTAGTATTTTAAGTTACAGTTATTATATGCTTTTCAATTTATCAGTTTCAAGATAGGGTTGAGATTAAAGAGAATAAAGTGAGCGTAGGTTAAGAATAACGATGCATTTCCATGATTAATTTATAGTTCGCAAGGTTTGTAGGTCGTTTTATCAGACGTTAAAGGCAATTTAATATATCTAGGCTTTTAAATACGATTATTGTAGTAACTTAAGTAAGTTGTTTGTTTAGTTTATTTACTGAATGCACACTTACATTAATGTTAAAAAAATAAATGTGTTTTGCCTTAATATTCAATTGTTTGATATTTTAACTGTAATTTTTAATTTTGAAGGCGCTGGTACCTGTGATACAATGATATACTCATTAGTACAGGTACCACCGTTCCCCCTTTTCCTGTTATGTTCTCTTTTTTCTTTTCAATTCTATTTGTGTGAAACTACTGTTTTTTCTGAAAATAAACTTTTTTTATTATTATTTCCTTTATTTAAATTATTTTTCTTATAAATTACATTTTTAAATATCTATATAATAATACAATATTTAAAAATATAAAAAATAGGGCCCAACCAGCAGCGGGAACAGGGTCCAAGCTACCGGTGGTTAGGGCTCCAGAGAGAGGAACCTCCTCACAATGCGTGCCGTGTCGAGAACTACCGCTTTCTGCATCAAGCCCTTGACCCAACCGCCTAACGTGAGCCTCTTCAGTTGTTGGTCGAGACTCTTGGCCATGAGACCATTGGCCGAAACGACTATCGGTACAATGATTGCTGAGTCCACCTCCCACATGTCGACAACCTCGACCTATTATTATTATATTATTATAACTGTAGATTATAATATGTAGGTATACATTAGCATTAAAACAAAATAAATGATACTAGTCCGGATACCCCGGCACGCATCAATGTCTTTTCGAATTCATATGCGTACTATAAATTAGTTATCAGTGGCTAAAAACGGTGAAGGAAAACGTCGTGAGGAAACCAGCGCACAAGACTTTTCAACGGTGTGTATAACTATGTCAGAGGACTATACTGGCGGTTTAAACTGCGGGGAGGCGGGATCGCAGTAGCATTCTATCGCCAATGGTCACCCATCCTTAGACCAACCTTGCCATGCACAGATTATAACCTTTAATCGATCGACTTGTGTCATGATCATGACTCTTTGTTCATAATTATTGTTATTTTACTCTTTTTCTATAATGCTTTCCAATATTTAGTATTAATGTACGCTTGTGTTCTATTTAATCTCTAATTAGCCGCTTGCACCCCTTTGTCAGCACATTCAACTATTTTTAATTAATCTGAGCTGGAAAATTAGTTGCTTTACCGAGGAGTTTGTTTGGGTTCTTCTTCCGACTTCACTATAAATTTGTAAACGTATTTAGTTATGGTTTGTACCTATTATGTTTGTATTAAGAAAGGTCTATTTTTTTTGTTTCTTTTTTGAGGAAAAAAAATTGAAAAATATATTTCGTATATAAAAGAGTGTAGATTGCCTTGAAGTCCAAGATATTTGATACATTGCCTAGATCATTTAAAGAATACCTGAATTATACATACTGCCGATGACATAGATAAAAATTATGGATGTAATACTTAGATAGTCGGAGTATAGTTCGCTTGTTACGTTGTTTGCATTAACCGAGCACAAATCCAGACTCTATGCTACTAAAAATTACCAATAACTGAAAAACCCTTTGCTCGGTCCGGGAATCGAACCCAAGAGTTTACGCTCAGCAGTAGATAGCATTTTGCGTCTACAAAACCAACGAGGCAGTCAAAACAAAGCAAAAACACATCAACATTTACAAAACAACATCTGTTAGTTTCCTACAGAATTAATTGAATATTTACTGTTTATACGCCTTCAAGACCTCTAATCAAGCCGACCCCACGGACATATGGAGGCGTAATAATGTAAAACGCGGCGTGACTTGTGATTTTACGGTGGCGTGACGATGGCGTACTGGCGGCCAATTAATGGCGATTTTGATGGGAAGACATTTACAACTTACGATTGGAATTTAAAAATCTTTTCGGTTGAAATATTTTACTTAGAATGGTAAATGAGAATAATTAGGTTTTCGGAAAGCATATAAGTCGATCACGATTTGGATATGGACGTTAGATTTATATATATAATATATAGATTTATTTAATATAATTTATAGATTAATTTTTTCGCGTATGTGAACTGCAGACAACGGCTATGTATTGAATTTTATCTGAATCCCGTTAAATTTGGTCCCTGAATCACTTAAAAATAAAATACCTTCAAGAAAAAAGGCCAAGAAAGACAAAAGTAATTTAGTACTTAGGTATACAATTCATACTATACTGTTCGTTGAATAAAGTGAGATATGAATTAGAATGTCAACATAATTATAAAAAAACCCTAAGAAAAACTAGCATCCTTAGCCGCTTCCTTGTGTAGAAATATTATTTTAAGAACAGCGAGGTTACCATGACCCTGGTATTTTCAGGTGTGGAAGCGAGACGCTGCACTACACTGCACAGAGTGTAGTGCAAGGAGGAGCAGTAGTCATGCTTCGACAACGGAAACTAACCAGCAATGCAAACTCATGGTAACCCCACAGATCGTTTTAGTAGCTTAATCCGTTCCGAACATTGAAAGTTGTAAAGAAGATCCGCGGTAAAATGAAGGGGGAATTCAAAATTATCGGTTCAGTAACTGCCGTCAGTCCAACCCTTCTACAAAGAAGTAATATTTACAAATTACAGGACTGTTATGCGTAATTTTAACACGCATATGACACTTAAAGCTGCCCTGTGTTTAGCAGCGATTGGTTTACTAAGTTTGCCACCATGCTGGTAATGGCACTTTGGGGCACCATTGTGTATATTTCAACGTTCCGTGTAGTAAATACTTAGTTGTGGATGCTTATATCAAGAGACGGCTTCGGACTTTGCGTTGCATATATTTTTATTGTAAGCATCGGGTTTTCATTATTACTTTATTCATTTTCTTCTCCATTCCTCTTAGTAGGTACACTAATATCTAGCTGCACACGGTCAGGCAAGAAGTCCACCACAATATAGTTGCAAATAGACAAGATAATGACGATGAGAATAAATCTTTACCTGGTATTGACACTGAAGCGCGAGGTACGTAAGCCGGAAGATGTCCACTATTGAATAAAGGTCTTCCCCTTAAAGGGGGGAGGGGTGTTGCCATAATCTTCACGCTTGGCAAGAGGCTTGGGGATCGCAGTATTGGGTGTCAAGTTACAGAAGACGCTGCTGTTCATCTTCTGGATTTTCCTACGACACCCAACGGGACAAGATGGGAAGGGTTTTTTTTTTAAATCGTCGCCCCACACTATGAATGACTCCTGAATCGTAGGTGCATTTCACAAGCATGTATTATCACATACACAAACACCCAGACTCGGGACAATCAAATGTAGATTATACAAATTTTTGTCCCGTGCGGGAATCGAAGCCAATCAGGTTGTCTGTTATTCTGAGCCAGCACTTCACGGGCGAGGTTCAGTTTAGCATACTTTCACACATCTAAATAAGTTTCACAACCCATAATGCGAAATAATTACCGAAAATTTAGACTCCGCTCGCAAAATTACCAAATAAAACACACTACATAAAACTAGAACTGGCTAAGAAATACAGTTTCAAATAACCCTTTATAAATACGAAGTTGATATTCGTATTTTTAGCGGAACGAGTGACGCAGTTCAATTACCTACATTTTATGAAACGAATATTTTTGTTAAGCAATGATTAATTACTTTTGTAGACTGTCATTTTTCCTATTAAGCTAAAGTAACTATGGATTTACCTTGATGAAGTATTAATGCATAAGGCGGATTAGGAATACATTTTTTTTCTGACACCAGGTGGACGCTTTCCTTAAAAGGCAACAAACCCAACAGATACCATGAAATCCTTCCCAGATGCGAATAAAGAGCCTTCGCAAGCTTTGACACGTATGTACTTACATCTGGCTTGGCCAAGACAGACAACCTCGCTACTATTCTTGTTGACTGACCCATATTTACACTTATATGACCTATTTCCTTGTGACAATTAGTTTATACAGTTACAAGAGGGGCACATACCTACGAGGCTACTGCGCAGATCAGTTGATCTGCGAGGTTAAGCCGTGATCGCTGCGGTCAGTCTTGTGACTGGTAAAAGTTTACACATGACGAGACCCCTCCGTACTTAAGTCCTTGGAAGGTACGTTCAGCCGCTGGTCCTGCGCTTGATCTCTCTCCGGTCGTGTTGATCTGTCGTCGCATTGGACTTTGGGGGTGAGGGAATAAGGAGTGCACCTGTGTTTGCGCGCAAACTTGTGCACTATAATATCTTCTACGTTGTCGGCGAGTCTTAGCTGAGGCAGGTCGTTGTGACCGAAATTGGTTCAGGAGAACTTTATTATTATTACAGATACAAAGATCTCGATCACGTCATTGTTTTCTAAAACAAATAACATTCAGATACGGTACGATAATCTCCGTTAAGTCAAAACAATTGTTAGATATAAATCGCACTTAATGCTTCACAATTGTCTCAATCAAGACAGATCGCATTGTCGCCCAAACCTAGATTAACATTGTTGAGACAGTGACTCCGTGGATTCGGTTTTATTATTCCGCCTCCCATTGTCTGCAAAATTGGCCTTTATCGCGTTAATTTTTCTAAGTCCAGCGGGCCTGGTTTAATTAATGTGAATAAAAGAGTTCTTGGAAAGGTTATAATCTAGATTTATTTTTAATGAACTCGCTAGGGACGATAAAAGTTGTTTTGTATTTGAAGGCTATATTTTTGTTTGAACTAATAATAAAAAAGTAATAATAAAAATAAATTTTGTAAAAATGCATAAAGATTAAAATAATTCTTCTTATCGTATGGTTGATGAACAATCTGTGTCTGAGTTTAAACCGCCTGTAGGTCTCTGACATGGCTTTACCCACCGTTGAAAAATCTCTCAGATGTGCCGGTTTCCTCACGATGTTTTCCTGCACCATTTTTAGCTACTGATAACTAATGTTTAAGTCTAATGTATTGTACGCATATGAATTCGAAAAGGCATTGGTGCGTGCCGGAGTTTGAACTTGCAACCTTTGACTTGGCAGCCCAACGGTCATACCACTCGGCTAGTAGTGCTCAAAAATAATAAAATATAGTTTGTTTAACCACGAGTTAAACACAAACGTAGTTAAATTCAACCCACGATAAATATTTATTTCAATAAAACCCTATTCGTAAGATGTTTTTCATCCTGTGAAACACGTTTAACATTAATACGCCTCCAATAAATTTAGAAACGTTCGTGTATTTAAAATTAACAAAGTAACACTCAATTCTATTTCATGTTTCGCAGAATCGGGGAAATTCTCACAATTTTTCACCTTTATTTATGATATGCCTGACCTATTCCAAGCGTATAAAAATCTGGGGGAAAAGGCGAAATATATTTCTATGGTACAGTCAGCATCAAAAGTCGATGACCATATTCAGATTTTCAAAATCACTGTACATTATATCACCCATAAAT
Source organism: Abrostola tripartita (assembly GCA_905340225.1). NCBI lineage: Eukaryota > Metazoa > Arthropoda > Insecta > Lepidoptera > Noctuidae > Abrostola > Abrostola tripartita. Next base: position 5,582,448 of record HG996510.1, on the reverse strand, counting down.
CGCTCAACAAGATAAGGCGCCAGTATTGAATGAACATCATTAAAGTTCAAAATTAACTGAACACTACTCATCAAAGGTCACTGAACACCATTTTGTCAAAAATTGCTGATGGTTATAATATCCGAAAACATCATAACATTCAGTTTTACAAAAGTCACTGAACAATAATTATAAAATGCTTATTTTGGTTATCTAGTATAATCACGGCAACGTCCAAAAATAACTTAACATCATAAATAACAAAAGTTACTGAACATTACTTTGTTTCGGATACGTAGCGTGTAAACTTATACTATCAAAAGTAGCTGAACTGCAAACTAAAAAAGTGCTCGTTACTATCTTCAGAGTTATAAATCCAATCTTGTCCTATACAAACTAAATCATGAAAAAAAAATTAAATGGATGTAAATTTCGAATTTAACTTTCCAAAATAATTCTGTTTGAATTTATACCATCTTTATTTATAATGTTCATTTGTCACTAAAGCGCAATTGATAACTAATGCAATATTTATAGATGATAAATAATTGCAACCGCAATGGTCTACATCCGATACAAAGTGATAATTAAGTAGAAATATTATTTTTACATTCAAGGGTAAACAGTTTTTCAAATACCCACAACTATGTTTCCCAATTAATTGAATTAAAACGGAATTTGTGTGAATTTTGAAAATGAGTCATATGAATACAGATTAGGTTTTAATTCAATCGTAACTATAAAAATCATAAACTAAGTCTACGATATGAATTTGATGAGAATCTTACTATAATAACTTCCGTGAGTGTTATCCATATTATTTACTATATATAGTAGTGAGTACGTGAGTATAACCGGGATGTATCCCGGTTATACTCACGTGTGTATTCGGGAATGCCCGACTAGTTTCGAACTCGAACGGAGCCCTTATTCATGAGCTGGTTACGCGGCGGAGTCGCGAGCCAGTTTATGATTTTTATAGTTACGATTGAATTAAAACCTAATCTGTATTCATATAAGACTCATTTTCAAAATCACACAAATTCCGTTTTAATTCAATTAATTGGGAAACATAGTTGTGGGTATTTGAAAAACTGTTTACCCTTGAATGTAAAAATAATATTTCTACTTAATTATCACTTTGTATCGGATGTAGACCATTGCGGTTGCAATTATTTATCATCTATAAATATTGCATTAGTTATCAATTGCGCTTTAGTGACAAATGAACATTATAAATAAAGATGGTATAAATTCAAACAGAATTATTTTGGAAAGTTAAATTCGAAATTTACATCCATTTAATTTTTTTTTCATGATTTAGTTTGTATAGGACTAGATTGGATTTATAACTCTGAAGATAGTAACGAGCACTTTTTTAGTTTGCAGTTCAGCTACTTTTGATAGTATAAGTTTACACGCTACGTATCCGAAACAAAGTAATGTTCAGTAACTTTTGTTATTTATGATGTTAAGTTATTTTTGGACGTTGCCGTGATTATACTAGATAACCAAAATAAGCATTTTATAATTATTGTTCAGTGACTTTTGTAAAACTGAATGTTATGATGTTTTCGGATATTATAACGATCAGCAATTTTTGACAAAATGGTGTTCAGTGACCTTTGATGAGTAGTGTTCAGTTAATTTTGAACTTTAATGATGTTCATTCAATACTGGCGCCTTATCTTGTTGAGCGATTTATGGGTGATATAATGTACAGTGATTTTGAAAATCTGAATATGGTCATCGACTTTTGATGCTGACTGTACCTCTCTCCCGATAAATTACAGCGCAGATGGAATGGTATTTTCGGGATTCGTACCTATTTGTGTTGTTGCAATAAATACCAATTTGCGAGTTTTTTATACAACGCCGATATAACTCCACAATTATTATTTACAGGCTACGCATACGGAGTTTCATTGGCCCAATGTTGGTGTAAGGCATTGACGACTTCTTATCACGTTGACTGTCCGCTAAGTAGTCATAATAGTAAAACAATCGATGTGTACTGTACCTACATCGGACAGTGAAAGGGCAACATGCTGACATGCTGGTTTTAAATATAATATTTCAATTCATTTATTTTCCAAGAAAATCTTATTAACTGAGGAATTAACCCGCCTTATTCAAATGCTTGCTTCGGCCTTAGGCTTTGCTCCAGCGGTCAAGGATTCACAGATTACCAGGAACTGTGCATTTTACGTTAAAAAGGAACCTATGTCACTCTCCGATCATTAATCTTTGCAAAAAATCATGTCTATCTGTTACTCCCTAAAAAATTTGCTAAACCAACAAACACTCGCCTTAAATTTGTAGATTAAATATAAATATTTAAGTCCATTTTTTTTAATTTTTATTAAACTATTTTAAATCGTATAATATCATTCATTTTACTTGCAACCCTAACATATTGAGTAGGAACATAGGTACTATATTCCATGTTCCGTCGTCATATTAAAATTTATTTTGTTTGCTTCAAAACAAAAGCTCCACTGGTGGTGCCAACGTAGGCTATTTTGTCATTCAATTACTTTGTTTGACGAATCAAAGCTCAGCTGATATCAATAACCCTGTTTTCAAAAGAGTATTGAAATTGAAATTCGGCCAAGACATTTGTGGTATGTTGGCTATTGGTGAGTTGGTGTGTTTGGCCAACACGGTTTTCTTGTCGTCATATTATGTCGATCTATCATACGCATGAGGCAACATGTGCAAAGGGATTTATTACGAAACAACCGGAACCAAGTATCGTACGTACCTACTCTTAAGGGTTCTGAAGAAAACCGTACGTTTTCGTTTCGTTCCGCGTTTTTCTTTTGTTTATTTTTTATTTGCTTGCGTTTTTGCTTATCGTTGAAGAGAAATGTTTAGATTTTTCGCGAATTCGTTTTCCGGGGCGATGTTAGGTCCTCGAGAAAGGGCCGTCCATTGAAGTTCGAAAAATAAACCGACAACATAAATGGTGTATTTACACGTAAACTGGGGCAAGTAGCTTTGAGTGACGTCAATGCGCTTAGGTACTAAAAAAACAAACCAAAAATGGTTTTTCTTCCGTGTTTCTTTAACAAAACCGTGGCTTTCATGATGAAAAGTAAGTTAGAAAAACACGTCGCGTTTTGTTTATTGCTTGAATGTTATTAAATTCAACATACATTTTCTAAGAATGATTTAACTTTGCTTACTTATAAATGAACAAGATATTTTTTATGTAATTTAAAGGTACTTTGTATCGGTTAGAATATTTTAGTACGGAGTCTTGCTTGCCTAAAAATGTTTATCAATTTTATTTAGATTAGAGGTCACGAATACAGCAACCCTTCAATGAATTGACTTATCTTGGGGCACGATGAATACCTACTCTTTGGCATTGACAGTTGATGTCACAATGACATTAGTATTTCATATTGAAAAATGGAACTTTAATACAACACAAATACATTCTAAATTCAATAAAATAAAATATTTTCATAAAATTTTCAAACCTATTTATTTTAGCACCAAAAAGTCTAGGTCTTACTTCAAATAAACAAAGACACTGGCACATCGTATTGCAACATCGGAGTCGGAAAACGTAAAAAACTGGCATCTGGCAAAGCGCTCCGATTCGTGTTCACTTGTTTTTGTCTCCGAATACGTCATAGCTATATGAGTGATGAATGATGTGACGTGACGACTCCCTTTATACGTGAGTGTAAGGGTGTAAGCAGCGTTTTGATGGGACAATCTTGATAGCGGACCAAAAGATTTTAGATTGAAGTTTTGTGGGCTGACCTTTGGGGTTTTGGCTTAAAATGGAACCGGAGTTATTCCCTGTATCTAAGTAAGTACTTATAATTAAAATTTTGGGGTAGAAGTTAAGAAAAAAAAAAATCTTTTTAGTTCATGCCATTCAGAGATTCGGTAATTGGTCTTGATATTAAGACAGTTGTTGTATAAAAATATGGAAAACAAAATTACGTAGTATTTTTTTGTCGTTTAAACGTACTTACTTCCTTAATATGCCAAAGTGAGCCATGATAATGTAAAATTGCATATATTAATGAGGCTGATCTTCAAGCAAAGCTACAACCTGTGTCATTGCCTTGAAAAGAGGTTTTATTTATTCGTACAGTTTATTCATGACCGCCAACTAATTAATTTAAATCTATTTATTTGAAAGTTAGTTTGTACACAATTGGTTTAAATTACAAACTAGTTTTCAGTAGTTCAACTTCAATCGTTGTTATGGACCTGCAAATATTGAGTTTAACAACCGCTGAGGTTATTTAAATAATGAAGTAAAGAGCTTTAACACAATATTAATATAATGTTGACTTTTAACTTTCCTACTAAGGAGCAATGGCCTCCAATACAAAGAAGACCTCATTGGCTAAGCTTGCTCACATTTTATTTATCTTTTCCTTCCAAGAATAAATGCTTATGGGAAAAGCGAAAAGAGAAAAAGTAGCCGTACAAACTCGTACCTTTGCTATGCATAGCATAGCATAGCCCATTAATAATGGATGCTTTTGCAAATATGATTATTAGGTACTAGCTGCGCCACGCGGTGTTACCCGCTATATTTTCACGGGATAAAAAGTAGCCTATATGTTAATCCAGGGGGTCAGCTACCTCCATACCATAGCAACATCGGTCCAGCCGTTTGTGCGTGAAGAGGTAACAAACATAGAAACACACACAAACACACTCACAAACTATTGCCTATATAATATTAGTGTGATTTATATATTGGGTTTTAACAGCGTCACCAAGACAATTGTGACTTTTATAATTCTTTGTTTTTCGTAGAGATGTTTGTGACTGTTCTAGGAGGTTGGCACAGGAGCGTGGAGATTGAGACATACAAAGGTCTAAGGCAGTGTGTAAACGCGGACTTCAGATGATGATGATATATTATTCTTCAATTATTTTTTTCAATAAATACGTTGCCCCACACAAGGAATTTCTCCTGTGTCGTGGGTGCGTTTTACAAACATGAAATATCACATACACAAACACCCATACTCGGGACAAAATAAAATAACATCACACCTGTATTCCCCGAAGCAGGCAGATGTGTGCTGGTGATGGCGGCAAAGTAGCGAAATGTGGGTACCTATCATATAGGGACCTATAGCACACCCACATTTCGCCACTTTTATAGGGCCCAATGTATTAAGGGGCAAACCTACGCGTATTGTATTAATATTTTCTACCATAGAGATAATCAGCAATTTTCTGAAGAAGTGTCCTGTTTCTTAGTATTACAATAGACCGCTGCACGCTGTGCAGTTTGGTACCTATCCATTGAATATTTTTTCTTTGAGTTTCGACAGTGGATTCTACCAGTAATTTTAGGCACGATTATTATCAAACCTTCGACGCTTGCAATCCATCGCATATTAACAGTCGTCATTGATATTTAAATAGACTCCCTTTATATACCAACAAAGTGAAGTGGTTAAAACATTGACACGCAAAGTAACGACTCATTAAATTTTAATTACTGTAATTACTTTAATTTAAAGTACTATGCAAAGAAGTCAATATCTAAAGAATTTCGTCTAATTTTAGTTAACTATAATGGCTTCGTTACTAAAAATACATGGTACTTTCTTTGCTCGAAAGTGTATTTATTTCAATTGGCTTTACATACAGAGATTTCAATAGAAATATATAAATGATTTTAGCTTTTTCCTTTACCAAAATACTTCGTACATTCGGTAAGTCCCCTAAACCGTATTGAGACAAGCATAAACGTATTCACCGAAAATCTACATTCGTGATTCTTACTTATTCCGATAAGTAATATAATATTCACTGAATCTAAGAAGGGTCGTTGCCCAGATAATCTAGGACCGTTACAGCTTCTTCTGTCTTCAGGTCTAGGGATCAAGTTGTATTTGTCGTTCTAAGTACACAATATATGCTAGTGGAATTCAGTTGGGAGATCATCAAGTTGCCACCCTTGATGTCGTTTTGTGTTAGTTCACCCCACTGTGATATGAGGGTGTATACGTGAAACTTTTTATTGATCTAGGCACGGCAGTATACACGCTGAGTTTTCAAAACACTGCACAAACACAGCGCGCTATTTACACGAGCCATTACATACCACTTTGGCTGCAGTTGAGTATTTATTTGAGCAGCGAACATTTTCCCGCATAAATTATTCGGCGCGAATTTCATGAATGTTGCTTGGATTCCAGGAAATAACCAATCACATCCTTACTTATTAGCAGGTTAGCAAAGCGCTTTGGACGTACCTAATTATTGTTAGAACCTAATTATTGTGTTTATTTATTTACGTGGAAAAATGTTGAGTTTTACTGCTAAAGTAAGGTATTTATTTTGATTTCCATGATTTTTAAAGTGTGCAAGTGCAGTTTTGGAAAAGTATACCGTTTCTTAACATTGTTTAAAATATTATAATATTATGTCAGTGTCATTGGCATGTCTATGTATAAAGATATCATTAGATCAAGTTAAAATGTATACTATAGAAGTTAATAGTGAAATAAATTCCCATTTTCAATTTTATTATGTAGCTATTTCAATTACAGCATGAACCTTTTGACATTTGAACTTTGATCTTAGTTGACTCTATAACATTTTTTAAAGGTATTGAAATAGAATCCTTAATCTGTGTAGAAATCTAAAAAAGGGTCTGGACATGAACCTATATCATTGAAGAATCCAGATGAAAGGGGTAACTCGGACCGAGAATGACTCAGCAAGATTAAATTCAGTAAACATAACAACATAACATAACTTCACGCCTGTATTTCCGAAGAGGTAGGCAGACGTGTATAGTACAACCGCATTCTGCCAGTTATAGATCCCATTGTAATAGGGGGCAAGCCTTTTCCATAAACCGGCCACAAATCTAGACTCCGTGCTGCTACTGAAAATTATATATGCCGGGATTCAAGCTCAGAACCCTACGCTCAGTTGTCAAGCATTGCGACTACTGCAACAACAAAGAGTTTAATGTAACAGGTAGAGAGAAGTTTTCTCCTTTATAATAAGAATAATTTTTATAATGATATATAACTTAATATAATATTTATTACGTATACACTTTCACGTTTGCAGAGAATCGTGTATCCTTTTTCCCAGTATCCTTTTATAATAACTATTTTATATTATCTTAGAAAATACCTTTGATCTTCGCAAAATATTCCCTACATCAGCGTTGTGTAATATTAAGTTTTTAATTAACAAAACATTATTAGCGAGGTAGATAATGAATAAGACTTCTCTAATAAACGTCTGGATCGGAAAATATAGTTCAATGAGGATTTTACTAGCTGCGCCTCGCGGTGTTACCCGCTACATTTTATCGGGATAAAAAACCTATGTGTTAATCCAGGGTGTCAGCGACCTCCATACCAAATTTTAGCATAATCGGTCCAGCCGTTTAAACGTGAAGAGGTAACAAACATACAAACACACACACTCACAAACTATCGCTTTTATAATATTAGTGAGATGAGATAAGATAAATTGTGCGTAATCCTAATATTTTGCTCATTGGCTTCTCGTGAGCAGAATATGTTAAAATGTATGCATTATTAGCTGCCTCGTTAGTCTGGCTGTCGCTAATAATAATAATAATGGATATTTAAAATAAAGGAAATAATAATAATAATGTTAAATTCGAGCAACAAGATCATAGTGTTAGTAACAATATACTTACAAACTATGTTAGTAATACATGCTATGCTAAGCGCAACTGCTAAGCATGAGCTCCACAATTTCTGGGCTACTGAGTGGTGTTACTGGGTTTATTTAGTAGGTAATTCTTAGTAGCAGCACGGAGTCTATATCTGTGCCCGGCTGATGGCAATAGGTTCGCGTCCTATTATATTGCAGCCTAGAACATCTCACTTCTAAAAAAGAATTCCTCTACCGTTTCTCTTAGGGATAACAGGCGTGATTTTTCTAGGAAAAATATGAATAAAAACTCAATGCTTCAACTTTTTTCTGTCATCATTAATTTTACATTCGAATAAAAAAGTCAAAGCTTTGTGTAACGTCAGGTTTGTCTCTTGTTTTCCTTCCATTATGTAGGTATGTATGTAGGTTTATGTTCATATAATGTCATACGAATGTAGCTCCAATTCACACGTGTCTTTTTTAATAGTCTCACATTGCAAACTATACAACTACTATTAAATTTTTTATTATTTTATTTAGGTTATTTCTTTACTAGATTTTGCCCGCGGCTTCGCTCGCGTTAATTTAAATTGTTGGTTAGCATTATTACCTATATACATATATACCTATGTATAGCGTTTGCTCGCGGCTTCGCCCGCGTTATCCCCTATTATAAACCCTTTAGAGGGTTGAATTAAAAAAAATATCCTATGGCCTTTCTTGAGTTCTAAACTTTCTACATGCCAAATTTCATCAAAATCGTAAAGACGTAACAGACAGACAGAGTTAATTTCACATTTATAATATTAGTATGGATTTCAGAAATGTTGAATTTCTTTCTCAAAATTTATTAGCCCAAGCATGTCCCTAAACAATCTTACACCTCCCTCTCGCTGACCAGTTTTATTATGACTATCAAGTAACATCATACGGATCCGGTGGTAGATAAAGCAAACCAACCATAAATTGTAATGGCTTCCCATCCCATTTATCAGTGCGATCGTTATTGAATCCTGATCTGTTGTACACTGGCGACTGGTGTATTAACCACATTAGTTCATGGAATAGTGTTGTTAATATTGCCAGAAATGTGTTGTAAACAATAATTGCTAGAAATAGTGCATTAAATTCTTTCAGTATCCTCCTGTCTATATATTTGTTTGAGAGTTTTTAAATAGCTGAATTAACTACGTCTGTATTTTAATAAAACGTTAGAAAAAAAGGCACATCTTAGAAATCGTTTGATCACGTCTTGGTTAAGTTGGAACGGAACTAAAACCCTGCTTTAATGAGTCAAGTGCCTACTTAAGTGAGATCTATTATGTACAAATGTATCAAACAACCATGTGCTTACCATGTTTCAAGCAAATAAATAATTATATTCTTCTTCTTCTTAATAATATTTTGAAATAAGTTTTCATAAAAGTCGCGCCCTCAAATCGTTAGTCTGCACACCCCGGCATAATCCATGTCGCACAGTCAACCACGCATCAGAGGCCCTACAAGGACACAACGCGTTAGCAATACGATACAAGTCGTTTTATCTTGAAATATGGCTCGCCGAAACTGAACTGCGATCTATCAGAAACGATACAAATAGGACTCGTCAAATTTGGGAGGAGAAATATAGCCTGAACATCTAGACAAGAATTCGTAGCAGTTATTTTGATACAAAGACTTTATTGTGTAACAGAAACAATAAAGATGAGTGCGATGAAAATAAAAAAGATAGGTTGTATCGAAATTCGATAATCGCCTGGAGCTTCAATTGGTGGAGTGGATGAATGTTAGACTTTTGGCTATAAAAAGCGTCTTCTAGGTCATCTTCGTAAATTTGGCACGCCTTAAGCTACAATCCGGTCTATCTCTACACTATGTCCTGACCTATGTGACCTTATGGCAAGTGCAGAAGAAATCTGTTGCTTAATTTAGGTTCATATGTTAGACCAGTGGCCTTTTGTTATGTACACAAACGTCTGAGTACGCAATAGAGAAAGTTGAAGAAAGACTTTAATTTGTTGGAAATATTTTAGTAGAGCACTCTACCGAAATAAAAAGGAATACTTGAAATAAATTGTAAGCGCGGTTGTAGAGAAAAATCTCATTACAATCATAAATTAGGGGTGAAACGAGGCAATTAATTATGTTACGTTTATAAAAGATCCAACTAAATCATTCTTTTGAGAGTTGAGCAGAGTTGAAATCACTTTTTAATTGTTTAGGGGTCTCTGAACCCAAATAAAATCATATGATAATAATAATAATGATTAAATTATCTGGCCAAATGTGGGTCTCTGCTCTCTGCCTTATTCTTTTAGGCCATCAATGCGTGATAGTGATGATTATTATTAGTCCAAAGTGTTCTACTGCAAAAGCCTCCCCACGTTCTTTCCACATTTTCCCGCTACCAGCTGAAAACTACCAGTCTTGCATATCATTGTGAAGCTTGTCCCGCCATCTCTGTCTGAGTCTTCCTCGCTGTCATTTCCATTGATAGTGATGAATAGATTTTCTCTTACTCTAATATATCTCTTATTCCAATTTGAGACAAGACGGTCTTTCTGAACTGTAACTAGCCATCATTGTATTTGATATACATATTACATAAGCTATGATGACGCCTTTGATAATGATAATGTAGGTATAAAAGCATCAAAAAGTTCCGTTTCTACTATTTATTCTTACCGTTAAACAAATAAGGCGAATTATATTTGCCGCGGTGTACAGACTGTCTGGATAATACAAACAAGGCATAAATATCTTGTTTCAATATTGCTTACTCTGGACAAAGACTAATAGTTAATAACTATGAGAAACATAATCCAGCAGTCGTAATCAGATGATATTGAAGGGCACTTGGCTTTGAAGAAACTTATATAAAGATTCCGCGAAATAAACCTAGACGTAGTATTTGTTTGACGTGTCAAAGTTTAGTACGCATTAAGTACTTTAAATTGAAAGCGTTGGTAGAGCTGCAGAGGTTGATTGTTGCCAATCACCGTTGCGTCATCACCTGAATAAAGAGGTTTTATAGGTTTTTTTACCATTTTAAGCTGTTTTGACACACTTAATAAAGGAGGTTTTAAAAACAACAAATTAGTGTACTCTTCCAAATCCCCAAAGACCCAAAATGTTAGTAATATAATACTATCGTTGCGTCTATTTGCGTTATGCCGTGTGGTATCCGGCCTAGAATTGACCACCCCCTTTCCTCCCGTGGGTGTCGTAAGAGGCGACTAAGGGAAAATTCAGAAGATGGGCAGCAGCGTCTTCTGTAACTTCACCACCAATACTGCGATCCCCAAGCCGCTTGTCAAGCGTGGGGATTATGGCAAACCCCCCTGCTTAAACGGGGAGGCCTATGTTCAACAGTGGACGTCTTTGGCTGATGATGATGATGATGTTGCGTCTTGCTCAATGCGTATCATCGTCATCACGACCTAATTTCCCCTAGTGCTGTAATTTGACACAGTCTTTTGTTAAAAACCGTTAAAAATTGAATTGAACATGAGAACGATTTGAACCTTCGACCTCCGCCAATCAGCGGCAACTGCTTTTCCTACAGAACTTGTTTTATTTCATCTTACGACGCACGGCGCTTTCTGATAGCTTTCAGTGATAGCCAACATTACAATGTTACGAATTCCGCATGGCCCGTAAAACTAATCGCAGGCTATGTTTTTCTATTCGATTATGTTCTATGACATTGTAAATCTCTACGCAAGCATAAAAATTTACCCATTACATTTACCTTACCACTAAAAGAAAATGGGCCAAAATAAATTTCGAATGTCCATCCAAACTTAACTGTTTGGAAATAAATGAACATATTTCCATAGTAAATATTTGAAGTTTATTCGTACATTTTACATAAAGCCAAACAATTTGTTCTGAGAAAATGTTTGCATTTTTTTTTTATTGAAAGAAGAAAGAAGATGTACCTCAGTTTATTTAACTTTAGACAAAGGGTTAGGTAAATTATAAACTAACATTAAAGACCGTCAATAATTCGAAATTTTGTACTTTTTCGATAGAAATATACACTTGATACCTTCTATAATATGAATATGAATAATATTTTGGGGCAATGCAACTGGGAAGGAAAAGGTTTTTATAGCACAAAAAAGATGTGTAAGAGCAATTTGTAGTTTGCGTAGAACTGATAGCTGTGTACCGTATTTTAAAAAATTAAGAGTACTAACGATGCCTTCTATGTATATTTATGAATCAGTCATGTTGTTCGGCGCAATATAGATAAGTTCTCACAAGTTGCAAGTTTACGTAGAGCTGGTACACTTAAATTAGTTGCAAGTAAAACGCACGTTGCAGTGTGTTATAAAAGTATATTAGTAATGGCTCCTAAGATATATAATAAACTACCAAAACATATAAGACTTACAGACTCAGTTAATAGTTTTAAAAATAAATTGTTAAATTTTCTCATTGAAAAAGCATATTATTCTGTTGTCAGTTTTCTAAATGATAATAATATAAAATAATGCAACTGAGTTTTTATGGTTACAATATATTATTATGTATTAGTGTAAAACTTTACAATGTCTCATAATTAATTACTTAAGTTTAAATGATAATAATAATAATGTGTTCAGTGTATTGTGTTAATAATTATGTATCCATGTGTATTTACTCCAAATTTAATTAATACTTTGTATTATTTGTACGCCAGCTGTATGGCAGAACATAGTGTTACCTACTGTAAAATAATGTTGTCATCTTGTTTTTACCTATGGTCACAAATAAATGTCTATGTCTATGTCTACATAATAATTGGTTGACATCACAGCGTAAATAAAAAAATTGATATTCAAAATTTCAATAGATTTTTTGTATCGTATGTATCGATGCCTCACAATACGTTGACACAAATATTTTTTGCTTCGAATATCAATTTCTAATGACATGTCGGTGCCAATGTGTTTGATAAACCCATTCATTGACAGTAAAATAGAATTACAATGTTTGAATTTTATTGTAAAAATAATAATTTTAATGAAATATCTAAAGTTCTAAGGGGGAGGCCTTTGTCCAGCAGTGGACGTCTTCCGGCTGATGATGATGATGATCTAAAGTAGGTATATTATTACAATCATGCCTGTGAGGGACCTTGAAAGGAAGACCAAAGGCGTTTTCCTCGCATCTCACCATAAATCCTATGTCTGTGTGTATTTCAGGTGTTACTCACTTTCCAGGTGACAGCAGAAAATTGATTTCTTAATTTGTCCCATTGTGGACAGTACCAAATTTTATTGCAATTAATTCTGGGGTTCGTCTTAAGATCTTCTTCTTATTGTATGGTCGATAAACAACCTGGTGACAGAAATCAAACCGTCTGTAGGCCGCTCAAATGGTTTTACACACCGTTGAAACTTATCGTTCTCCTTCACCGTTTTTAGCAACTGATAACTAATTTTTAATACGCACATGAATTCAAAAAGACATTGGTGCGTGCCGGTTTTAAACTTGCAACCTTTGACTTGGCAGTCCAGCGATCATACCACGGCCTCTATCACTGCTACTATAAGATAACAAACCGACATTACTTTCGCATTCATAATGGTAAAGATTAAATACTTATTCCAATTTACCAGCACAACGACTATAATAACAGGGCGCATGATAAAAACAAATAAAAATTAAGTCACTGTGTCAAAAGCTTCGAGTTTTCCATTATATCGGCTGAGGACGGGATTGTATTTACTGACTCACCCTGTGTTCTGCATCCAGCGATTGCAATGGAATTGGATATCTTAATGATAAGTAATGAAGGACCTGCTATCACCAATGCTTGCAATGTCCATTATTGGCAATGAGCTTTTATGTTCGAGTGTTAATATTTCAAAGTGGTAAATGAAATGTTGATTAATAGCCGATTTAATTGTATTTCTTTTAGTGAGACAAGTTAATAAACGAGAGTTTAATTGAACAATTCGGGAATTCGGATCAAAATATATTTTTGTGTGCGGGTGTTAATTATCTTATTTCATCGGAAAAAAGGGCTCCGTAGTAAACGTTTAGATTAAGATTACATTTTTGATTGTAAACTCCAAACATAATCTCTGGCACTCCTACTAAATTTAGGTTACTCATATCTCTACCCGTTGCAGTCCACTGCTGGACATAGGCCTCTCCCAATGTACGCCACAGAGCCCGGTCTGCTGCTTTATGCATCCAGTCATTGCCTGCCCTCTTATGTAAGTCATCCCGCCATCTGGCCAGCGGACGACCCACGCTACGTCCAGCAGTGGACTGCAACGGGCTGATGATGATGATGATGATGATGATATCTCTACCAAAATATTTAATGTTTGTTGCACCCAAAATACCTCCAACATCTTGACCGGAACATTTTGACCAAGCAAGTGACGCCGCAGGCAATAGCTTGTGCCTCATTAATACTGATAGCTTGGTTTTTGTAGTTTACATTTTATATTCAGAAGTGGTCCTACCAAACTGACGAATAATTACTTACATTTTTTATTTATCACCACCTTAAATGTGCTATTGTAAGATGAGGTAATAGAGATTGTAACGATTTCACGAATTTCGAAAGTGGGTAATTAGTCTATTAAAATAACTGGCGTGTGGAGTTTAGACAGTTGATTAATGTTAAATGCTGGTTTCCAGAAAGAAAAGAGTCAACTGCAACCTAATGGAGAGAAAGGCAGTTGATGATAATGTAGAATAATGCATAGCATCAATTGAAACTTACCAACGACACCAACACAAAATCGAAAATTATCTTCGTTTTCTTAACATTTAAAACGACCCTTGGATTCAACTGCGTTGGGTACTTGACCTTAAAACGTCTGAATCTACTATTGAAGCTGTATTTTAAAATGTATTGGTAAATGAAAAATGAATTCCAGAAACCGTCGAATGATTAATGTATTTAATTAAAACCAGTGTTGAAATGTGGATTTAATATCTTTACAATTCACTTCTTTGCTGGCACTATAAGATTCTATTGAATTCTGCTTATTATTTCTAACCCCCCTCCCTCCGTCTAATATTGGTTTTTGTTAAATTTGAATTTTGAGAAAGTGAATTGTGATTCTGTAAAGACATCTTGATGTCAGATTTTTTTAACTTAAAAACTAATTTGTACATACAACTTGTAAGTATTCAATATTTAGTTTTATAGTATTTAGCTAATATTAAAATATTTTAGGGACTTTCTAGCGGTATTTTATATTTTTATCGCCCAACACTTTGAATCCTTTACAGCATCTACAAACAGCAAAAAGTAAATGCACAAAAATATGTGGCTCTATTACATGGTCTCCAAAACGATACATAATGTCATTTTTATGATATTGAAGTTAAATACCCACTACTCGAGTACCCTAGTAACACGTAATACAATGACAAACAAAATCAAGACTCCATGGTAGTAAGGACTTGTAAATAAACAGAATCTTGTTGATATTTATTTAAGTATTTTAGGAAAAACAGTTCGTGACTCCGAATGTAGTAACAGTCTTATATTGCTTCAAAGCAGAATCGAAGATTAGGAGATAAATAAAACACAACAGGCCGCACATAAGGAAAAGTGTAGAAAGATGTTTCTTGAATCAAAAAAATATGGACATACATATTTTAGGTATATTAAAATATGACAATTACTATAGTTTATTTTAGTTGGACCAGATTTGAATGCACAAGATTGCAGATAAAATAAACCTAGACAAAACTTTTAAATATATCTTGAACTTTCTAAGACTAGGACATAATTGAATTATGATGGAAAAAATCATTGTGACGAACTTAGAACCAGATAACAGAAAACCCCAAGCCGAACTTAGCAAGCCAAGTGATCAATACTCGATTTATATCAACTTAATTCCAGCATTGTACGTAATTCAGGATGAGTATTTAGATGCTAATGACGCAATAAACAAATAAATTGTCTGTCAGTAATAAGTTAGGACTTTTGTCCTTGACCTGTTTTAGTTGGTTATGAAATTTCATTCGTAAAACGACATAGGAAGACTTAATTACAATAATGTTTTCCTAACCGATTTTCAGTTACGTCAGGCTGTCTGAGACTAGCCATCGGCGCAGGAGATATTATAGTGCACAAGTATGCGCGCAAACACAGGTGCACTCCCTATTCCCTCACTCTCATATGGAAACAGACATGCATCATAACACTGACCGTGGCGAGCACGGCTGAACCTCGAATATCGACTGGTGTGCGCGATAATACGTTTTGGATGGTATTTGGTGGATAAATTCCAACCTACACCTATTAAATTGTTTATAACAATAATGTGAGGTATTATAACTTTCAACAAAAAGCCTAAAATAAACTAGGGATAGAACTGTTTTATTTAGATCATACGACTTCCTAAAGCTTCGCAGCAGTATAGACTCCTAAGAATTTGAGTAAGTAGGTATTGTATTTTCCAAAACCTTGAAATAAAGTCCTCACTTTTTCCGAATACTTATGTAACTTAATACATACGTACATTTGTAGAACTTCCAAAGATTTTCCAATAAATTTTGACATTCGATATAATTTCTTAGGTATAAAATTTGTTCCGCAGCTTTAAATATGTTTTTAATAAATAGAACATGTGTTTGCTAACCTTTCTTTTCTATACAATTTGATTGTGCCTATAGGAACAAAATTTTCGACGGTGAATAAGAAAATGATTCATTCATCCTGTTTGATACAAAATTATGTTCGTAAATGTATATTTCTTTTACAAAATTTAGAACATTTTATCTCGCTCCAGAATTGGACAATGTTTTTTATTTCATACAATTTGGCAAAAAATTGGTAGAATTTAAGAACACTTTAGGACCTGAGAGTAAATTATTCATTCATTTTATAGTTTGGTGAGCTAGAATATAACTTATTTACCTTGAAACCAGTATTTTACGCGAAGAAATAATCTTTCTCAATTTTTTCTCCCTTACTATAACTAATAGTGTAGTATTACTGGAAGAAATTAACTGATAGCGCATTATTATCATCGCTGACTATATTTTAAATTAAAAAGCTCTCTCTCTCTTCCAAGCTACACATCCCATATGGTGGTGGGGTCAGCTTTCCTTACATTCTTCCTCCACTTCGCTCTATCCTGGACGTCGTCTTCGGTGACTTTGCACTCCTTCATGTCCTTTAACACTACACCTTCCCATCTGGTATACTTTAAATTAAGAAGCAAAGACCCAACATTCTTAACAAATATTAGTAAAGACCAAAAAGTTGACGCTGCGGCTCCAATTCAATAAGCAGACAGCATAGCAGATGGATTCCAGAATTGTTGTGAACCATCATAAACAACTGGAATCAAACCGACAAGTTTATCAGTCAGCCCAAGTATCGATAAAGGTCAAAAAGTATCATTAGAGGTACTTTATATCGACCAAGAAATAGAAGAGAGGGCTAAGAAAGCGGGCCATAATTCATTCTATGTAAAACTGGTGTCCGCCGACCGAACGACTCAGATAGAAGTCGATATATCAAGTGATCGGACAATAGGCCTCCACGATATTTCACATTGAAAGCTTTTGTTCGATCCCCATTGTGGTAAGAATTAAGATGCTGGCGCGAATGATAGAATTTTGGGTATTATATCGATTATAGACGAACAATCGATTTGTCTCGAACTTGATTTTGGATCGTTTAAGATTTGATGGATCACCTTTCTTTGATTGCTAGCTTTATTGTCGATGATCGAGTTCATTTGATTTAGTAATCGAAGTTTAGTAATTTCGAATTATGTAATTTCGAAATAATTGAGTTGGGAAACAAAATAATTGAATTTGACATAATAATAATTATATAATTACTATACCTACTGTACATCATAGTCGGGGTTAAGCAATTAGATTAGTAAGCGCGAGGTTGTTATTTAAAACCCAGAAAAAAAATTGTACTTCTTTATCTGCGACACCGCTGACTGGTCCCGATTTTATTTGAAAACAGCCTATTCCTTAGTACACGTGACAAATACAGGATACATTACACTAAAAAATGCAAATAAATATCCTAGTCAAACCCACAGTAATATAATAAATATCATCATAATAATGACTATGTTCACAAAATGTTCGGCTTTTGTATTTAGTTAATATCTTCTATATTTAATTTTACTTCACCTTACCATGATCAAATAACACAATTAAATCACTATGAATATTTAATAGTTACAACAATATTATGGTTTCACATCATTAATTATGTTATCTAACATCCAAAATTAATGAACGAGTGGTTGTACGATGATTACTGACATATTAAGGCGGTGCTTTAGATTTTACCACAATTTATACACTAAGAGGTAAGGACTATGTACTTAAAATTATTAAAAAGTTTACGTTTGAGCTATTGTAACTCTTTACCGGAAATCATCAATATTGTTAAAAGATCTATCGAAATAGTCAAGAATTACGACTACCGAGGCAACAAAACAAGAAATCGACTTGAGCGCACCAACTCCGTTTAGGTTTAACAACTAATCTAAGGATTTACCTTCGTCCAAAGTTTAAAAAATTGGAACACATTTTGGGACACTATATTAACAAATTATACCTAGCTAGGGCTTAAAAATCTATGCCCGCAAATGGAACAAGGATTACCTTACGACGGTAGGTCGACAAGCTGTCATAAAGTAAGCCTCAGGTTGACGCAGGTCGGTGGACACGAGCATAAACCTAAAACATTTTCGTTAATGCCTGTAAAAACTACGGTCTGCACCTGTTACTTATATATACATACATACTTAGTGGGACATGATACTGCAAAAAGAGGGCATCGACACACAGTTATTAAGTAATTACAAATTCTTCATTTCGATGTTTAAGTTTGGAAGTCTGATTCATATTTAACAGAGCCCAAAAGCATTCAAGATCGCAGGTTAAATTCCAGGCAAATAATAGGAGGCAAAAGCTAAGAGACTATTTCAATGTCATATTAAGTCCTACAATTTTTATTTTCCTTCACATATAGGGTACCTAAATTTAATTTCATACGTGGCAAAACATCCATACCTATCTTATTAAAATAACGTGATCCCTCGACTGTGAAACTAACTTAGATTCAAATCAGTACCAAAATACGAGTATAGCTCCACAATACAATTTGCAACATCACTGCATCTGAAATCTGTGGTAACAGCACAACGAAATCGATCAGCAGCTTCAAGTTATTTCCTCCGTATCTCTGTCCAGGCTTCTATCTGTCAACCAAGTCACGTCCGATCGGACAACGATCGCACGAATCTATTCGTGTTTTGGTAGACCGTGCCGCTTCTTCAATGGAATGAATAAATAGGGTACGTAGGACGGCAATTACGAGTGGTCATTTCGGGCCGTGTTTCATCCGGTATTGTTAAAGTTGTGATGATAAACGTAATGGATAACGTTCGTCCAATTTCAATTGTTGAGAATTTTGGTAATTCGGGGAATAAAAGTTTTTACCAGTTTTTTTCGTTGGTTTGGAAATGAGTGGGTTGAGAACGATATACCTAAAGGCAATATTTTGTTTAATCTCGTTTTCTGTAGGCTCCTGCTTTTATTTAGCTAAATATACAATAAACACGACTTACTCTATGTCACTCCTAATTGTCTATGATATATTTTTATTATAATTATGACTCAAGTGAATTCTACGTAAAAATAATGTTCTGACTTATTATATTTTTTTTTTATAACGTAATTGACTAAATTAACCCAAAATCTTCATTAAAAAGTAACTATTTTTCTTTTGTAGAAATATGAAAATTTCGCATTTTGATACCTTCATTGTTAATATTACGTCACAAAAGGATATCATTTGCCTCCAAACTACGTCGAACTGTTCATGAATAATGAAGTTAATTTAAATAATCCCGATACACAGTGGATCTGTGTAAAATATTTTTCATTTCGAAGATCGAAAATTGATCCGGCACTTAATCGTACCGATTTACGATCCAACTGCGTTTTATATTTACGATTTCCGAATAATAAAGCAAGCTTTGGTCGAAAGGATATTTGGGACAGTCCTTTTGTTAAAAAAAAGAACTCGGTAAGTAGGGTGAGGAAAATTTGAAATTCGGAAATGCAGATATTAACGAGGACGGCATTTACGAGGAAGAAATAGCAGGGAGTCAAAGATTAGATACGGTGTTGTCACGGAATGCAATAAACCATTCCGAATTTTTGTCCAATGCGTGAATAAATCGATTCGTTGGGAATCGGGATATTAAAATTGGTTTCTCTGTTTGAATTGAACTCATTGTTTTAGCCAGTACATGAAGTTCTTTGAATTAAACTTAAAATATTTTATTTTCAGTATCGTCGTATAAATACATTTCTCTGTTTTTGTGATGGATACATTTTGAATGTAAGCCTCAAACAGAAGCTATATTAGTTAAAAGCCATACAAATATTTGCTCGTGTGTACATAAAACAATGGCATTAAAATCTTTGTTACTTATTTTGTCTATATTTTTTAAAAACACGAGAATGATATATCTCTATGAGTTGTTTATAAGGTTATTACCATTAACTTATTTATTATTACCATTATATTATTATTATTAACAAAAAAGTATGATTTCGACACAAACTCAATATTGTGTTTTAAATGTCACATTTTGACATAACCGCACTCAAATCGTCTTCTTTGACGTTAAAATGACAATACTAACGTCACCACGTCTCCCTCTAAATTCCTTTAACCTCACACGATTGTATTTCAAAGGAGGCAACAGGCTATTCGTGCCTGTGACCGCCATCTTGTTATTCAGCATCGTCACAACTTGAGTACCATGCTGCAGGACAAGTAGTTCAAGTTGAGATTACTTTTGTGTTTGTGTTATTGTAGTTGTGATGTTAGAAGGAACTTAGTGTGAATGTGGTACGTAGACTGAGACGTGCCATATAAAAGCAGCAAATTGGCCCAACAGTAAAATAAGATTATTATTTGGCTACTTGGTTGAGGAGTTTGTTCATACATAGCTACCGCATGGTTTGGTAGATCTGTGAGCTTAAGCAGTACTTGTTGCGGCCAGTTCTAGGGGTAACCATGTTTCTCACATCAAAACCTGTACCTTGGAAAGCGTATTAGGCCTTTGGTCCTGCATCTGATTCCTTTTAGGGTGTATCGATTACCGTCTTATCGGACTGCAAGCTGGAGAGAGTTTATTTTTGTTTGCTTACACAGTTGTGCAGTTAAATACTGGTTAATTTTTATATTTGACACTAGCCGCCCTTGGCAGAAAATCGGTCAGGACAAAATATTAGGTTAATCAACTCACAATATGTCTAAAACCAATTAATAATTAGTTTTTGAAACCCCAATTAGGATCGTAGTTTCGAAATAGCCCCAATTTGCGTAATTTGAAATAAACATAGATTTTGTTAGAGTACTCGTAATCAGTAAAAACCCAGTTCTGATAGGGTTACCTCCGTTTTTGCCTAAAGGAAAGAAAAGGTTTGTCTCCTATCTAGGAGACGTATCGATCGTACGATCTAAGTAACGTGATTGGTGATATAAGTATGAATTGGTGCTGCTCAAAATAGTGTCTACCTATCTTTGAACTTGAACTAAGTTTTAGATATTTCTATCATCACGTTAATCATCAATAAGATCACTTTATATTTACGTTTTGTATTCCTAGAATAAAACCGTCTATACCCAATTCATCTACTAATGGGTATCATCCTCTCTTTATGTATTACCAGTGTCCACTTTCCAGGATGACAACGTTCCATAATAAAGTCCTTCACAATCATATTCCTATGAAGATTAATCAGAATCGTGTGCCTTATTTTCTTCATATGCAATTCTAATTAAAGTCCTGCTAAAATCATATCGGGCTCAACCATTTTTTTCCCACCATAATTACCCTTACCTTTGCTCGTACGCACCCTAACAATTTAATCCCCTGCTGAAAACTGCAACCATTCAATTTCAGCCCGCGATACTTTTATAACAACGCCAATATCATCCCGCCGAAACTGGGTCAGTCAACTTTATCAAAAGTAAAAACCATTTACCAAGTTATTAACCAATGGAGTTGGAACAGTTATAGTAATGGTCACACCTTATTGTTTTATTGCCTGTGCATAATAAACGCACCATTTTGTGGTTATTATGACAGATGGGAGTAAGGTGACGATCATAATTCATTGTAATGTCGCCATTGATCGAGCTTCAGAGAATTCTATGAAGCTTAGTAGAGTTTTTATTGTTTTTAAACGTACTTGGGTGTGACAGATGTGGGTTATTAGTGCCCATTTGTTTGTTTGGAAACGTATTCGATCCTTTATTGGTCCTAAAGTCCTGATTGATTTTTCAGCCGCTGTTAATTCTTTTGTTAGGTATTTTGATTAACATTGCAACCTTCTAGATATTAATTTATTTGTACTGGATCGGTTTGAAGTTTTTTCGATTGTTAAATTAAGATTCTTGTCGCTGTGGTAGATTATTTCATATTATAAATACCAAAGTTTCGGGTTCAAAATTAGGTAATCTAAATCATCAATAAACTAGTGAACTACATACTCATAAAGTGTATTTATGAAAATTATTTAACATTAATTGCAAAACTGCTTTTAGAATCTGATTTGTGAGGTGTTTGGTTAGTGTTAGTTCATTTTGATCTCATTCTGAGAAAATAAAAGTAGGCTAGAATAATAATTCTGAGGCATATACTTACAATAAATTATACTTTAACTGTGAAGTGTGGGTTTAAAATAATATTACTATAACAATTAAGCGTTTCGAGAAATACAACTAAAATAAAATAGATGCATATTCCTATGTAAGTAGCACAATGATTGAAGTCCAACTTTTTAAAATATGAAAGCAAAATTTTCTTACATCCAGAATTCCGATGCGAAACAATAAGGAAACCATTCATGGACACACAAAACAGGGAAGGTCAGCGATAATGTTGTATTATTCAAACACGAAGATAGTACACATTATCATGCATAATACAAATATAGTTGTGGAACATTCGCGACCTCTTAACCCATATAAAGTTTAGACAATTTCTTCCACATCTCTGTCCATATCGCGTCCCAAGGGAGCCCAAACAAGAAACCTTTTTGTAAACTTGTTATGGCTATTTTGTGTATCGCCATTACATTATTCAGTACCTAATATTTATGTACACTGTTTACATTTATACATACTTTGTGAAGTCATGATTCGGTCGTAAAGATTTGATGTTTCGTTGTCCATTTTTTCTGGTCCTTTCATTTTTATACTTATCGAAATTTAGGAGTTTCGGGCCGCTAATATTTGACTGTGCCACTGACTCGCTAAGAAGAAGTTAACAAATGTGTAATTAAATAAAAGATTACATTGAAACTTGACAATTGAAAATTCAATTTTGGAGAACTATTCACGTGGTTGAAAATCTATCAACCGTACAATCATTTCACTGAACAAACCTACATCAGTACCTATTAAAATGTACATAAGATTACGAAGTCTGAACCAATAATGAACGAGATAGCTTACGAATTACTGATTCAATTCTACATTACCCAAATTGATATGTAACACAAATACTGACTGAAGTATTATTACAACCGTTGATTTATTAATTTAATGTGTAACTTGGGCTTCAGTTTGATTATCAAAATAGCTTTTGTGAGTTTAAATATCTATTTACATCTAACAAATTTTACCTGCGAGTTCAACGATGATTTTAAAATAATTTAGGCCTAGATTAAAAAAAAAACTTCCTCATCCGAAAATGTAGTCATACCGTGTTTGTCTAGTGGCCGTGCGAAGCGCGACAGCTGAGGTCTTGGGTTCGAATCCCTGGTCGGGCAAAGTGTTACTGGATTTTTCCATTAGGTAATTCTCATTAACAGGATGGAGTCTGGATTTGTGCTCGGTTGATAGCAATAGGCTCGCCTCTATTGGGACCTATGTATATCACTGGCAAAATGTGAGTGTACCATACATGTATACTGAGTGCAGCTCTGCCTACCCCTACGGGGGATACAGAATTAATGTTATATATATAAATGTTTTTTCATCTGAATATTTAGATATTCAAGTATTTTCATTTTTTTAAATAAATTCTTCCTTCTCCTGCCGCCTTAATTTAATACAATCCCCATTCATAATTCAAACTCTAACTTAATAACCGTTAATATCTACAAGCGTCCCATTGCTGCATGTTATGATTTTAATGCACTGTGCGCTTCCTTTGACGCCAATAGCGTTCAGATATGCATACCAAAGTAGATCGCATACTGTCTAGAGTCAGTAGTCATATTACTGAAGATCGATAACGACTTCCAAACAAGGTTTTGAAAGATGAAAATGCGGAGCTATACATTTTGAGATGATGAAGCATGCTATAGAGGTCGATTTAAAGTAGAGTCTGTGAGGAAACGATTGAGAATACATTAACCGTAAATTCAAACGATTTTCATCAATGTTATATAATATTTACATCAGATATAACTGTCCCGCTGCAAGGCAAAGGTTTTTCTCCTGCGGAGAAGGAACGAGCATTGATATTGGATTGGATGAGGAACGAACGCTAGCACTGCGTGTTGACGAATTTTTATATTAAACAACCTGATGTCTAATTTTAAACCGCCTGTAGATCTCTGACACGGCTTTAATATTAACTCAATTAGGTCTATGACCCTAATTCTTCTGAAAAACTTCTAATAACATCTTGTTGGAGATCATAACCTCCTTGGCGTAGGTAGGTATTGCTTTAGTTAGACTGGTATCATATTATTCTACCACGAAACACTGCTTAGTTACTTAAAAATTTGAAACTCTTCCAGAAACTGAACCACCAACTATCCTCTAAAAATCAACAACTGAAAAATTGTCCCATTCTCTTTCTGACTTATGTACACTTTTAAGCAAAGTGGTTTAGTGTAAAGGCAATAAAACTTTCAAACTGTTGTTCTGATTCCCTTCTTCGATGAGTTAGAGAACATTCGGTTGTGAAGTATAAATACAGACTATAAATTATAAAATCGGAATAAATTGAAGAAAGTTAAGACACAGAGGCACTAAAGTATTTAGTTACAACATAAAATAGGAGCAAAGTGGAACGTTCCGCAGATTGTCCCGAATCTGGGTGTTTGTGTATGTGATATTTCATGTAAAACGCACCCACGATACAGGAGAAATTCCTAGTGTGGGGCGAAGTTTTTTTTTTTTTTTTTAAACTTTATGAATTTTGAACCAGGTCAACAGTGAAATAATAGTACTTTTCTATGCAAAGCAAAAGTCATAAACAATGAAATGTTAATTTTCAGTAATTTCTAGGTTTAATAAAGAATGCAACAATCGATCTCTTTTTCTTCATTTCCTACCTTATAACAAGAAAATAAAATCTATAGGTCAGCCATTTGTTAAGAAAAGGTTTTTCAAAAAGAAGCTAATTTTAGAAGAACTTAACCACACTGCTACTTTCCTCAGTTAGGTTTGATCGTTTAAGCTTTACGCCTGATACGTCTCCGTAATAGGTTTTAGAATAATTCATTTTCGACAAGGATCCATAAGTTTAAATAAGTATTCTCCAAACCAAAATTTCCTGTTTCCATGTGTTTAACATGGAAACTTAGGATTTTTTTTTAAAGACGTCCACTAACCAGAGACCAGACGAACCAAACTTAATCTACCAGTTATTACATTGCTTTCTTATAGCTTTAGGTTTTGAAGTAATACTCTACAGAGCTATCAATGTACTTCAATAAATTACAGTTCATCGCCCTCTCACTTACAATTGCGAACAACAACTGACTTCTTAATTCCAAGAAAGCTATTAACAGAAAATCGAAGCGTACTGCAGTGCCCTCTCCGTACTTGGTTTTGTGCCAAACAAGGAGGTTTCAATTGCAGACCAACTAATTACTGACGGATTGATTGTATCTTTTTAAATTTATTGGCCGCGAGCGCTGGATGGATGGCTGGGGTGGAATTTTGTACAAGCACTATTTGTTGGTAATTATTTGAGATAGTGTTACTATTGTGTTATGACTTGCGTTGCGACTTGATTGATGAAAGATTGATGAAGGTTAATAAATACCTGACTATACTTTGACCAATATTGAATTACCATATAATTTGACAAAAATAGATAAATTAATATAACAGGGTGTCAAAAACGCCTCAAAAGTGGCAAAACCTTTAAATAAGTTCAGCGCACTCTAGGCGGTCAATCATCCTTGTCGACTGGCCTCTACACTATGACATGGTTTGTCTTTTTTAAATTACTATTATATCATAGTGATTCGAAGAATTAGAAATCATATTAACGCTAAACACAATTAATAAGCCCTCGATAGTCACTTTCAAATTCAGAACCACAAAGTATGCAGAGCTAACGTCTGCTGTAAAAATGCGGTTGATCAATATCGGGCCTTATGAAAGAAATATTAGTATTCTTTCACCGTACTAGGAAGATCCTATTGAATATGCAGCTCACACTAAGTTTTGAGCCTCACTTACTTCCCGCGAGCAATAATGGTGATGCTTAAGTCATCACGGCATCCTCCAAGAGCCATATTGAAAAGGTGGAAGAATTTATTATTTGAATTATAGAATTCCTGGGAAACTTCCTAGAATTGCTCATGAAAATGTAAGGGGTGTTGAATTCATAGAATTTTAGTAAGCTCCTTTTGTGAAACTATTAAACTTAACATATAGTTTAAAATATGTAAATTTATTTTAGTTTTTACAATTACGAACAAAATTGTATACATAACTCAAACTCACTCTTTAACGAAGAAAGTAATGCCAACTAAAATGAACAATAACAGTTATAACAAGGAACGAATAAACATTAAAGGCAAGTTAAACTTATTAACACAATGATTTATATTCATTGTTATTTTTGAATATACACTGACTTCATTTGTATTTTACATAAACATGCAATTGCAGCAACCACGGGAGATTTTCAGCCGTTTGTTCCACCGTTCTATTGTGCCATGTCGGTTCCCTGTGTACGAAGAAAACGCTAAATACACGCAAAAACATACACTCGAATTGAGAATTTTCTCTTTTTTGAGGTTAGTTAAAACCATAATAATGCCACCACAGTAGCTTAAAATCTTTCCAGAGTCAAGATTTAATCGTCTCAACAAAGACCTGCACTGGTAGAATTAAACCCAACCGTTAATAATCTTGCAAACAAAGGCTTTCGTTTTACATGTATTCAACGAAATTTCCTAAAATCTTACCCTTTAAATTTTAAATGTAATAATGTCCGGCTTTAGGGCATATAATTGCGGACGTTGCACTAAGTTGATGTCGGCGCTGATCCTATCATAGTGATTTTCGAGCTAATTAAATATGTCTGTTTTGCTTTGACACTGATGATTCTTTTTTACTATAATAACTTCCGCGAGTGTTATCCATATTATTTACTATATATCCCGGTTATACTCACGTGTGTATTCGGGAATGCCCGACTAGTTTCGAACTCGAACGGAGCCCTTATTCATGAGTCCGCCGCGTAACCAGCTCATGAATAAGGGCTCCGTTCGAGTTCGAAACTAGTCGGGCATTCCCGAATACACACGTGAGTATAACCGGGATATATAGTAAATAATACTGATGATTCTATTCGAAACTTCGTGAAAATCTATGAGCTAGCTCCTATTTAGTTTATCATAAAATGTGGGTCATAGAAGATCGATCGTAGTCTGCCTTTGTAGTCAGCAGAAGTGATCCAAACTTAATATATGAAACGATATCATATTGCGTACCCGTAGAAGGAAATGCGTCCGATCGGATTATGAATATAATTCCCATATGTTGCTGGGATAGCGATTCGTAACAAGCTACGATCTGGGAAACAAAAGGTAATACTAGCTATCCGTTACCTGTAACTCAGGAATGCAGTGATATGTGGGTGTGTACGGTATAGACACCTAAGAGAGATCTTCTCTGTCCAAACAACAAATCCTGTAATCCCGAAGAGGTGGGCGGAGGTGGTTTTCTCTATCGGAAGTATAAACAACAGTTTACCTCACACGAGTATAAGTACGGCTTATAACTGTTCTAATGCCCAACAAAGCCCACTTCTCATACAGAGAAGGAATGAACACAGATTTTCTTTATTGAAAAGATAAAATATCATACTTATGACATTAATCTTCAACGCCTTTAAAAAGTCCTGGCTAGAGCTGACCAAATATTCGAGGGTTTGAGTAGTTTTGGATTTTCTTAAGTTTAAGCACAGCAGTGGGACATTCAAGTTGGTTGATAAAAAAACAACATGAAACAGTGCATTCGAATACCTAAAAGATATTCAAGGTCACGCTCCAATTGCATCCATACTCAAGCCTCATTGGACCCAACCACATCGTCAATTAGCCGCGACAATGTAACATGACCGTGTCGGAACCGTTCCAGTTGGAAATTCAAAAATACATTTGCGAAATCAAGGATTCGTGCTGAAGTTTTTTTAATGTTCTGGAGTATTGGTGTTTTGTATGTGACATTAATTGTAGGTTTTTAAAATAAAGTAACAACGGACAACAGAAGGTCAAGTGTGGGTGGGTGACCGGTCTATTTCTTATGTCTGTTGGTTTAAAGACGTTTAATTTACGTTACTTAAACATGATTTCTTTGCCATCAAGTTAACCTTGTTATTCTTGCTTTTATCCCAGATTGGGCATTGTATTTTTATCTTTGAAAAAGTTCTTTTAATTTAATTTTATTTGGTAAACCTTATGGTATAAATTAAACGTATAAAACTGAGCATTTTTATTAAAAAAGGGACGTCCTTTTCTTCATGAATTGATTTTGATCTTGTGCTAACTATAGTCTGTCATAACAAGTCAAAATTAAGAGAGCAGATGCTGATGATGATAAAATTTATTGCAATTACTTTACCATCGTTTCTTTATTCACAAGAAGACAATTTTACATAAGTGCTTGAAGTATGTGAAAAAGTTCAAATTTTCCAAGAATTATAATAATTTCTCCAATCCATCCATTATTTAGCTGGATTATTGAAATATTGAATGTAAATAGTAATAGCCCAGTAGTATGACCGTTGGACTGCCGAAGGTCGCGAGTTCTAACCTAACCTAACCCTGCAATGCACCAATGTAATTTCGAATTCATGTGCGTATTCAAAATTAGATATTCTTTGCTTAAAACGGTGAAGCAAAATTTCGTGTGGAAACCGACACACCTGAGAGATTTTTCAACGGCGTGTAAAGCCATGTCAGATGACTACAGGCGGTTTAAACTCTGACGCCAGGTTGTTCAACAACCGAAACGATAAGAAGAAGAAGATATAAAAAAATTACATTGGGGACATTAAAGCTGTAGGTAGTGACAGTAACAGAAGCAATTCTAAATCATACCGACATAATATCGACACAGTAACTAATCACGTTCCGCTGGCATTATTCATATTATATTCAAGCAAACAACCGCACGACGAATTTTTCCATCCATCGAATTAGAGTCACATCTGTTATTCATCTTTCTTTACTTATGTTCGGGCTGAATAGTGGGTAATATTCGATTATGCTTGCCACCGTCTGCGTTGGGAATTTATTCCCTCTTTATATTTTCCCAAATACGTGTACCGATAATATTTGCGTTTCGATACAATACGTTGGGAATATTTGTGGTGTGGCGATTTGTTTGATTTGAATTCTTGTATTTGGGTTTGTAGTGTTTATTTTGCAGTAAACGTAGCTGCTTAAATGGGAACGTGTTTAAAATCTGTGTTTCATATTATTTTACATAATGAAAAGAATTATAAATAACAAGTTAAATCGTAAAATAGAAATTGTAATTAGAAAGAGATTAATACTTTTAAAGCTTTTGTATTGTATGGACTATAGCCTATCATAAGAAGTACTAGATCAGCTACTTTAATCGCCAGGGGACGAATTAAAGTAACCAATGACTGCAAAATAATGTAGTCTTAATCTTCTTAATTATGTCTTAAGAGGTTGTTAGTATTCAATATAGTAATATTATTAAAACGATCGAACGATTCCAAATCATAAATGTAATCCGAAATCGAACGCCCAACATGTGAACTAATAAATCGAGAACAATTTAAAAGACCATAAAATGAATTTACGTTTTCGCGGTCAAAAGTAATAAAAGAATATAGGTACAGATGCGTTTACTTTTTATTACTTTTGAGGCTGAAACGTGTGTGTTGGGGCGTCAAAATGTGCGGGCGTAGAAGCTAAGTTAATTTTAAAAATACTTCTGAAGGTTCTGAGGCTTCTCACGGCGCGTAAAGCAGTCGCTCCTTGCCGAGCCGTGCAACGCGGCGTGAGAAAAGGTGTCTTATAATATGTCTACCACGAAATATAAAAGAGAATAAAGCTAATAAGTTTTCGAAAACGCTGGTAAGCTGATATTATTTATAGAAGTAATACTGTCTTAATACATCGCGCCTTTTGCATTAGACCGATTTTAGTTTATCGCGTACACTCTAGGATCGTGGTCATAAAAATAACAAACTTATTTGATAGTAAGTCAAAAACGCAAGAACACATCGTTGACACATTGAGCACTTTCATGGTACTTGCTGGCTGGAGCGGATTGGTAAGGCGCGGCACGAATCGCGGTGTTACGCGCCGTGAGAAGCCACCGTTAGAATCAAGCACGTGTAACCTCTTGGTTTTTGTTTTTATTAATAAACGTTGCCCACGAGGTTTTATTTACACATGGATCTATCAATTGCTGTATTTCCAATGTAAATAATTCTAGTAATGTTGTTTTAGTTTGATGAAAAAACTTTGGTACAGTTATATTCTACATTTTTAGGTTTTCAATTTTAAATATTTATGAAGGTTTGTGATAATTTTATACTATTTACCGATGTTTCCATTCGGAAGCAGGCGTCAAAATCTATATGCGGACCATATACACACTTGTATACATAACAAATCTTACTAAATCACAACTAACTCGTTAAAATATTTTTGTGAGAAGGGTTTATTTGTTCAATTCAATTGTAATGATCATCAGTTATCGTAAATTGCTAATATAATGTAACGCCAAATCCTATAGTTTAAGGTTTCATTTCGAATTCCTCGCCTCTTAAAACTCGTATTTCGGCGACGGTAAATGTATGGTTTTCCAGAAATTGCATAGTATTGCTCACACTGAGTTGATCGCTTAAACTTTTCTAAGCGACGGTAAATGCATAGTACTGTCTAAAAAATTCCCAAATATATACCCATCGCGGGTAAAAAAGTATTCCAATATGTGCTACTTCTTTATCCGCAGTCTTCGAAGCCACACAATCAAGATTGTCGCGAGAACACATAAATATCTCCTAATCTTCACTCAAATATCTCTTTGGAACGTACGACAGCTGCGTGTGATGTTTTCTCTTGAATCTCTCCTCAGATTAGGGCTAACGATTAGAGTAATTACTGAAGAAAACACTATTTTAAATTGTTGAACATGTAAGGACCTAAATGTCCGAAGTACGTGGTATGTAGACAATTTAGCCAATTAGAAACAGGGTAGGATTGTCAAATTGCAGCGGATAAATCAATTCAGTATGTATCGTCTGGATCTTTGAAAATCATTTCTTTCACCCACAAGAATACTAGACTACACTATGATTAAAATTAAATGTATAATTTTGTATCTAAGACTTGACATTGAAGAAAACTATTTTTACGGATTTTATCGCGGTTTTATTTTAAATTCTTAACCGCTTGATCTTTGAGTCAAATTAAAAAGTTTATACCTACTTCAACTATTAGTTACATTACATACATACATTATTTAAATGTATAAGTTGTCCCTCAAAATATTACTGACATAAAATTATATTAAAATTCAAAAGCAAACATTTCGAAATATAACTAACTGAATCTCATTGATGTATGCGCAAGATTTTCATACAATTTATGTAGAGTTTCTCCATTAATTGAATAGAGTTTACATTCCCGGGAGAGCGGTAAGACTCTATAACTACCTTGATTTTGGGGCAAATGGATCTTAGAACTTTGAAACATTAGTAATTGCATTTGCATTCAATTGAGTTTGTGGTCGAGTGCAGTATAGTGTGACCTTTGCAACTTAATTAGTTGTATAGAAACAAGAAAATTATCAAACTAAACGATATAAAACTAAATACATATGACGACCTGTTTGGCGCAGTGGCTAGGCGATTAGACTGCTGTGCTAGTGGTTGCGGGTTCGATTCTCGCACGGGCCAACAATTTGTGTGATCCGCATTATATGTTTGTCCTGAGTCTGGGTGTATTTCATGTTTGTGAACCGCACCCACGGCCACGGTACAAGAGAGATTCCTAGAGATGAGGGTGAAGTTTATTTAAAAAATATATACAATTGACTCATAGCTACCGCGTATGTGTAAGCTGATCTGAATGGGTCGAAGTGTAATCACAACCAATATTAATTTACCCTACTTACATTCAGTATTGTAATCAATAGGTTAAGTTAAAAATAAAACAATACATGTTTGTAAAAGTCATGTCTGTGACTACTTTCATGGTTCCACCACAACCAAACGACACACAGTAAAATAAAGGCGTCAGAATACATCTTCGACAAAAACAATTAATCAAACATTTTTTGCCTAAAACTTTTAAAAATTAATTACACCTAATTTCGCATCTTTTTGTTTCATAATTCCGGTAACCAAAATAACGCCATCAAACTTCATAAAATTACTGGAACTTTTTTTGTAAATAGACCACTTCCTCGATAATTATTTAAAAGCGTACCCGATCCGATCAGTCAGTTTAGAAATATTTACTGTAGTAAAAGAAATATAAAAATACGACTTATTCCGAAAGGCAATAAAGAAGTTATGGATGTTTCAAACAATTCGCTCAAAGAAATGGCACTTCTTATTTTGTTAGATTTTTACGCAGACTAAGACTCCTGTTACATAGATGAATATTTCATTTTCTTATTGACGGTTATGTCAGTAAATATACCATTTCAAATGTGGATCAGTAGTAAAAGAGAAAAACGTATCTCTTGTATTATAATATTATATTTCTATACTTTCATTGTGATCTTAATAGTATAATTCATTTTATCTTCCTCAAGCTAATACAATTTCGTCTTTTAGCTGTTTAAAATGTAGTGATGGTAAATTTTTGTTTGGCCAAAGAATCAGCATTGCCATTCCACGTGGCAATGCTGCCAGTCTTTTCACGTTACTGGTTGACATCGATAGGGATAAATGTTATGATGCTTTTAAAATGTTTTATTTGTGTATATATATTTTTCAATTTGTGTTAGATTTAAGTTTCTAAATGTACTTGAAAAATATGTCATAAAGTAAAGGGAAATAATACAGTCTTTCTAAAAACCATACAAGGAAACTTCGGTTCAAAGACTTTTATTTCTTATAAAAACAATACAGTTTTTTTTACAATAAGATTAATAAACTTCAAATTCTTAATTATATAAATTCATTATTACCTCTGGCGCATTTCATTAATACATTTAATTAATTTTAAAATAATACAGTAATCAGTTCAAACTTTGTAAAATCAATTTCAATTTCGAAATTTCGTGGTGCATAAATATTTTTTTAATTTAGTTTTAAATGAGCTAACATTATTGCATTCTTTTAAATAATTTGGTAATTTATTATACAATTGCGCTCCCTCAAATACAATCGTTGTCTTTCCATAATTAGTTCGCGGTTTAAATAACTTAAGTTTATTCCTTAAACATGATTTAAATAACTTAATTATGATATTAAATTAGGACAATATTCGTCCAAATCGCTAATAATAGAAAGCCAATAGAATAAATATTAGGACTACATATTGGGGTACATAGTATGGGGCACATTAGTAACATAAACACATTCCAAAGAGCCGAAACATGTCAAGACCAAAAATTGCAATATATTAAGACGGAGACAGTCACCCCGTCGCAGTAGTCCGTTACCGAACCACATAGATTAGTGAAGGGGAAATAGAAAGTTGGGTATGTTTATGTATGGGGTATTAGGATTTACCGTAGAAAGAAAGGCGGTATACGGTAATGTGAGATTGACTTTGGAGAAAATATTTTAAGGATATTTGTTTGGCCGAATCACAACTTAGATAACCAATAAACAGAGCGTCAATGTCAGTTGGTTAGCAACTTAATAGCTCATTTCCGCACTTCTTATGTCCATCTTTTTTTTTCTATTGCCTAATTAGTATCCCACTGCTGGGCAAAGGCCTCTCTTCTGGGCTTCCAAAACCCTCACTTTTTGGCAAACTCTGGCCAGTTGCTTTAAAAGAAGTTATTTAACAAAAGAAAAACGCCAACTATGAATAAAGTACATTTCATTTTCTAAGTCTTATGATTCATGAATAACCATTTTCAGAGACTGCTCCAAACCAATGAAAAGCTGTTCTTTATGGTCCCTATGAAAAGAAATGGTCAACGCAAGGAAGCAAAAGGCACCGTTTAATTATAGAAGGAAAATGTTTACCGTTCACCATGCTCTGTGATATTTTATGGTACCAGCCTCTTGACTGATCAAAGAGCGATAAAATGGCAGACAAAATGGTGAACGTTGGAAATGGTAAAGGTTTTCAAGTATTTCTCTCTGACTTGACTGTTTAATAAAAAGAAAAACGGACACTTCAACCGTTAAAGATTATTAAATAAAAATGACCTGCACGACCCGCAAATATATTCCAATGTAGGTTTACATCCTGAACGATTGCAGCCGAGCCATTTTCAATTAA
Source organism: Abrostola tripartita (assembly GCA_905340225.1). NCBI lineage: Eukaryota > Metazoa > Arthropoda > Insecta > Lepidoptera > Noctuidae > Abrostola > Abrostola tripartita. The sequence continues at coordinate 5,548,134 of HG996510.1, read as the reverse complement.
CTAAAAGGAACTCCATAAAAATCTAATCAAGTTTTGGCATGCAATGCACTCATCGTTTCAAGTAAATAAAACCTCCATTAGCTCCAAAAGGCAATACATAATGTAGGTTTCCATTAGCACTTGACGGTAGCCAAATATTCTTGGAGAACCTATTGATGTCCACTCTGAATGGCCTGAAACTTCCGTAGTATTTTCGTGGCCAGTTTATAAGCTTCATATAGATTTCACTGGCTACCCCTCCTGCTTTAGTATCGTTGTCTCTCTCGCACGTTCGCACGTAAAGACACCCCAGTGCGTTTTCGTACCTCGTTGCGGCCGGTCGCTAACAGTCGTGAGTCTGAGTCGTGAGAGATCGCGATTATATTTTTCGATTGAATGCTGTGCGATGAAATTCTTTTGGGACAACTGTGATGGTTGAAAGAATTGTTGTAATGGATAGTGTTACGTGTAAATAATTAGTGTAGGAACCAGACTTTTGTAGATTAAGTGTGAATTGAAAGTGACAGATTAGTGTTTAGTGAAAGTAATTTTGTCCTGGATTTTTAAGAGGTAAATATTTTAAAATGTATGGCTGATAAAATATTTTAAGAGGAGACGTTGTAAAATAAAGCGATATAATATAAGTATTTGCCTCAAATATTAAACGTCAAAACTATCGCAAATAAAAATATTTAATAGACAATTTAATATTTTTCTACTTTTATGAACTGATAATTTTTGTTAAACTTTTTATACCCTTACTTATTTAAGCAGACTTAACCTTAAGTAGTGGGACCCGAGATTTTTAATTAGCTCTCAATTTTTAATGGTTTATGTTGATTAACGCGTTGAACTGATTTTAGCTAATCACTATTAGCAGTTTGCGTTCTATCCGCAATATCGCTTTATATAGCTAAATGTGGTTACTTTGTGTATTTAATGGTGAATGCGGGCTCATATATTCTAAAGTAATTCATCGATACACGAACACCGTTTAAATAAAAACAAAAAATGGTTTTTTTTTATTTTATTTGTAAAGATTGAGATAGATAAAAAAATAATCTAACTGCAAAGTCAACTAGCTATATAGGAGTATAATAAATATCTGCCTAACTGTTTCAGGAATACTAGCGCAATGTTAAATTAAGTGATTTGTAACTTCATGTCACTACATAATTCGATGTTGTTAATATAATTATTAATATTTCGAATTTTCATTCCGAATTGTATTAGGTAGCATAGCAATTCATTTAGAATTTAGCTTTCATTTAGTGCGCTTTATGAAAGCTTCATTCTTTCTAGGAATTAATGCCAAGCTGCGTATTCCGACAGATTTTTTGGAAATCTAAACGGTTTACAAGTTTTTTTCATACTTTTATTCGTATACTACAAGAAAATAAGTTTATCTGCTATAGGCCAAGTCCCTTTTAAGCTTGACTGATCTAGAAAAAAACTAACGTATTTGCCTTTTTTCTTTCAGTTAGTTTCCCCAAAGCGATTACAATTTTATCAGTTGAATGGGCAATAAAATAGCGTTAGTCCTGAAGTGGTATTATAAGGTATTTACGGCTATTATCTTAACGATCTTAGTGTCTTTGTTTAGCTGTAGGTGTTGATAATACGTCTAACTTCAACCAAAAATTCTGTCAATACCACACCTTTATAACGTGACTGGTAACACTAAATTATATTGTAAAAACGTTATATAAATTTGATTTCCATCGGATTTGGAAACATCGTTTGATGGTCAAAGTAATTTCAAGCTATTAGTTCACCATAAAGGGGAATAAGTTTTTGATCGCCTAGTTTTATATGCTGCAGTTTTTTCTCGTTTTGCGGTTTAATATTACCTTATGTTTTCTGGGAGTTAGAAATTGTACCTCTTTTATTATGAATTTTCATTGATAGAATTATTTGAAGATAATCTTCTACACAGTCTAGGAGTTTGTTTAGATCTACCCTGAAAATAATCAACGGCTTTTCAATCGATGTTTTGTTTGTCTTTTTTATGGGTTTCTTTCATTTATGTAATTGTATAGATTTGTGGTGCAATTCCCGATTTTATAAACATTACGTTGGATACCTGAAAAACGAATTACGTGTACAATGTGATGATCTTGCCGCTCGAGAATTGGTATCTATTATAACAAAAAAATGCCTACGTGACATTGCATAAATCGTCTGTAATAGACGCGGAGGCCAATTATTATAATAATGAATAGGTCACTATTAAAAAAAACGCGTAATTTTCTTAGATGGCAGGTTTTACATAGAATTGATACAAATAATGGCTAAACATTGTAAATTTTTATAAGTATCAAAGAGTCAACATGTCTCATTCTGTATTAAACATCTAGTTTGGTATTAGTAATAATAATTATATTAATATTGCAAAAATGATTGACGTTATGATAAAGAGATCGAGGTTAACTGAGAGCGGGTTGTAAGTTATTAATTTAGACAGAAGCCTGAACTTAATTTAGTACGATTGCGTCAGCATTAGTATACTAATTACTTGTTTAACCCAATACATAACTAATGGTATGTATAAATCTATATAATAAGATTAAAATGTGGGCGTAAACTGTAACTTTAACCAAAGAAGCGCACTATAAGCCCCGACGGGTAAAACTGCAGTTGCGTATATTAGAAAAAAAACTAAAGTTGGCTTTTGGAAACTCTCATATGCAGTGATAAATCAAACATATATTTTTTTGTTTTTTTTTAAAAACATCGCCCCACACTAGGCATTTCTCCTGTCTCGTCGGTGCGTTTAACAAACATGAAATATCACATACACAAACACCCAGACTCGGGACAAACATCTGCGGATCGCACAAAATTTTGTCCCGTGCGGGAATCGAACCCGCAACCCTTTGCACAGCAGTCCAATCGCTTAGCCACTGCGCCAATCGGGTCGTCACTTTATTTAATTATATATTTATTTAAGTTGGGAATTAAATTAATGATATTTTAGTGAAATTTAAAATGATTGCTTAGTTACATTAAATCTAATTATGACCCGCACTAACTAACTTCAGTCCGTCCTATATCTCTAGCAGCGCGAACTGTACACATACAAGTCGGCCAAATCGTTGACGGGGTTTTTCTGATACCCCACAAGTGACCAAATTTTTTTGCTTGACGTAATTTTTTCAGCCTCCCTTTATCATATACATAGCTCATGCAGTGTAGAGATTAGGCAGTCTTTAATATTGAAGCAGGCCGACTGTCTAGGGTGCGCTGGACTTACAATTAGGCACTGTCGCTCGGGCTAACCTTACTTGCACGCCAAATCCTGATAATTAAAACTATGCAGGTGACTAGAGAAGCGTTCGTTGCTGCTATAAAGCACAACTCTGAAGGAGTTCCTATTAGTTGATAGTAACTCTCAGTAGTATACAGTGTAACAAAAACTTATCGATATCAATAATCGAGAAAATAATCAGCTGGTTTATATATTTTGTGGATTCAAGTGTACATAACTGTATAAAACAGCAGATTTTTTTTTCTCGATTTTAGGGTTGGCCCCATAGTAAAAGTTGTTCATACTCAAATAATGAGCAACCTTCTTTTTAATTCGACAGGGTTATCGTAACACTCTGTGGTAGTGGAATCTTGTTTCAAATAAGCCTCTCTCAATGAAAAGGACACCAAAATTAAAAAGTTTACCGTTTACGTTAGATTTATGTCTACAGACACTATACGTAGCAGATATTCTTGTTCACCAAGTTGATATACAATTTATAGTTATGTATGGAATAATATTTTCATGTCTGTGCTGAAAGGTGCCTGTTACGTACGATGCCTGGACATACGAATTGCGTTTTACTACAATCATGATTCGATACATTTATGTTGAAACTCCTTTTACAGGGAGTCCGCTGTCTATAACTTAACCTATTGGTGAAAAATATATATTTTCATACCTTCTGATTAATTAATGAGAATCATTAATTAATTATTACTAAGGGGGAGGCCTTTGTCCAACAGTGGACTTTTCCGGCTGATTATGATGATATTAAGTTTCACCCCACGTACTAAATAAGAAAGTGATTGATTATTATTTGTGTTAGGTTAGGAATGAATATTTATATAGTAACGGCAACATTCTTTTGATTTATTGGAACGGCCATAATTATATTACACGGGTCATTCAGCCATTCGTTGATTTTTTCGGAAGATTTTCATGTAATTAATTAACCATTGTCATGAGGATATAATTATCATTAGAGGAAGATTGAATGTTTTTTATTTGGTAATTCTTTGAAGAAGTATGGAATCTTGATTCACTGGCAATGTTTATAGGCTCCGTTATATGATCCTATTTCCTATAAAACTGGCAAAATGTTGGTGTACTATTTAAGTGTAGCCCTAACACGAATATACACGATAAAATATTTGTATCGAACTCGATACCAGTTTGTATAGGATCGTGGTTCCAAAACTATCGAAAAACGGTCGTTTACCATAAGATAATTGTAGAAAATGTGCTCGTGTTACAAAAATTAGTTACTTTTACGGCGCTGCTGCTTCAAATCCTATACAAATTGGTATGTAATCCTATACATAGTGGTTCGATACGAATACTTCATCGTGAATATTTGTGCTAAGGCTATTGATTTCTACCTATTTCTTCTCTTTTTTTATATGGGTTAACTATTATGATAAGTTTGATTTTAGTGTTATCTTTCTTTTTATCTCACAACCAGGTTAATTTATGATCTTGAAGACAGTACCAACATATTTTAAATACTGCTTGGTTCAATATTATCATAGTTTGCTATGCCAGCAATATCAAGTTCCGTTAAAAGCATAAATCGCGATGAAGTCAAATTAAAACTAAAAATAGTGGTGAACAATAAATCATTTTGCGTTTTTATTATTATATGATTACAGTTTATGAAATATTTTTAATTAAATACGTCCTCGTGGAAATTGTGAAATAAATTTATGATTTTTTACTATGTAATTACACCGTCATTTTTTTTATTATGCTTAGCTGCTGTTACAGTAATGTAGGTTACAACTTTGGAAGATTTTACTGGCCCGACGCCTTGTAGTAAATTACGATTATCGCACACTAATTCTTATAAATTGGCACTCGTTCTCACGCACAGTTTATAAAAAACACGCTTTTACGAAAATATAAATCTTTTGAAGAGCTTCGGCCATTATGTTTTTAGATCGCGAGTTGATTCAATTTATAGTTAAGGTATATTTGGTATAACATGAATACTTTCTTAAAGTTGAGTTATTATAGGCTTTTCTTAAACTGTTTTTCTCAAATTCATCTTGTCAATTGTAGCTTCTAACATTAATATCGTCATAATAATCTGTAGGCTTTTTACTACGTTACCTTTCATCATTATTTTTTATTTATATCGTTATAGGTTTTAGCAATTGGTCTATTTTATAGGATTAAACTTTTTACTAATTGCCTACAATCATCATTTACATTTTACCAAAATATGTATAACTCAAAGGCCAATATTAAAAGGCTGTTTAATATTAACTTCCATTATGAGCGTTGATAACGTTAAATGCTACGTAAACACTTTCATATTAGAAATGGGTCCATTGTACCACTATCCCATACAACTTTACGGGAATCAAAACAATAATCAGGACCCTTTGCGTGTTCATTTGGAGCCTCGTGCTCAAAAACAGTGGCACGTGGGCCTAAACGACCGTCGCTCGGTAATTGCGCAGCCGTCACCGTGGTACTGATCGTTAGGTTGATTGGTGTCTCTTTCGGGATCATTAATTGTGGCCCTTGCATTTTATTCCTGCACTTCTCCTTGATACGAACGAGGGTTAACAATATTGCTTTAATGTTTAAAGTTTTAATCACGGTCATGGTCGTTTTTATGGAATTATTAATGCCGTACCTCCTACTGAAGTGATAAAATATACCTCTGCTGTGTCCAACATTGAACTTTTGACTGTGGAAATTATTAAGTCTGCGATAAATATGTAGGTGTATCGTATTTTCTATCATTAAATATTTACGTGTAATAAATATTATTAGTACTGGGATGGCAGTTTTCAAAGTGTTGTTTATCAGGTAAAGTCAATTTTCTGGTTGGCTTGCAAACTATATTACTGGAGCTTAGTATAGGTATCTACTACCTAGACACAAATGTGGAGATGACGCAAAAAAAAAAATCTCGACTTAAAGCTAATACAAAACACGTAGCCATTGCGCCAATTCCATCGTCGACCAGAATTAAATCAAATTATGGATTCCTAACTGGAAATCCTTACATAAAGACATTACATTATTCCTTATCCTTAAATTAGTTCTTCATTATTACTATCATACTTATATACCTTCATAAAAACGAATTCTACCACACTATCACATTAAAGCTTAAACATGATGTTAACATAACATACATGGATCGTGAAATATACTGTTAGAACACATAAAATAAGTCTTTTAATTGATACATGTAATAGGTTAAACGGTCGATGTTTAACAAATACAAACATACGTGTTTCAACTAACGGTTACGTAAATAATAGACGATGAATTACATTCGTCTAATGAAGGTGTCACTCAATTCATTATTTTGAACATAATATTTTTATAAGTAAACGCCACGCCAACAAATACGTTCACACATCATTAATTACGTTTATGCTATTACACCTTTTATTACCATAAAAACGTCGCGTACAATTTGCGAAGCTGAAAACGAATACGCGTAAATTGGAGTACCTAGAGCTCCCTTACCATGAACTCTTAAAGCAGGACATTTTCCGTCGTGGAAGCGAGACGCCGCATTACACTGCTCGTAGCGGCGTCTCGCTTCCACATCTTAAACTGTCCTGCTTTAAGAGTTCATGGTAGGTATATGGAGTTTCTTGCCGGTTCTTCTCCATAGAAACGACTTTTTGGAACCGTGCAACTAGTTTGACGTTTTGTAAGTGCTCTTTTGTAGCCTGTATGAAATAAAAACATTATGACTATGACTATGACTAAGGGGGCAGCTCCCTTACCATGAACTCTTAAAGCAAGACATTTTCCGTCATAGAAGCGAGACGTCGCTACGTGCAGAGTAGAACGAAAACTTGCTTTTACAGTTTATAGTACGGGGGCTGTACAAAGAATTGCATTCTTTAAAATTTTGCTATCGGCCGTGCGGTAGGCATCAGTCAGATGTTTTTATTTGTATGCAGATAGCTTTTTGCTTCACCGATGGCAGATAGCTTTCAGGCTATCGGCCGGACCATCACGGTCACAGCAAAGTGATTAAAATACTGGAGATGAAAAAGTATTATGAAATTCTAGATTCTAGAGAGGGTTTTGCTTTCGTTTTGATTGGTGTTTAGAGATAAAACAGTGTTTGTGATAGAAGTAATTTTGAATAGAAAAATTGTGTAAAACAAGTCACATGACCTTAATACTACTGTTTCAAGTAGGAGACGATTTTGTACCTAACTAATTATGTGTCGTTGGTTCAGCCTCCTTCTTAGTTCTATCTTTTTTTAAAGAATTTCTATGAGAATAATTAACGTTAATTAGCACCTTCAAATCATTACAACTGGATCTCCTACGAGTGAAAATTGACAAAAACCGCTTTCTGAAAATGATGAGAACGTTTCCAGTGTACCTGAGTTCACATACCATGGTTAGGAAATCTTAGCTGAAAAAATGCATTTCTATTGGATCATTCATCTCTGGAAGGCCTAGTTCAAAGCGTCATAATAGCCCCGTGCCACGCTTGACCCGTTTCTCATTTATTTCCAGGTCAACCTCGAATTTCTGTGCAATAAGCGGCCAAAGCACTTTTGTCTTCATATTCAGATGTCACTTAGAGTTTAATATTCGCCGCACATTCATAACATCAAAGTCACCCCTAGCCTACGTTTTCCCGAAACATGGCTACTAAAACTCATAAATGCCAGTATTTGGATGTGTGGGCTTGAGAGAGGAGGCATAAACAAGAGTACATTCGTATTTGCTTCGTAATTCGGAATTTTCTCGCTATAAATCTTGTGTAGTGACCAAATCTGGACAAATATGTGTTATGTTAAGAATTATTTTGCTGTTTGTCCAAATTGTGTATTGTTTGGCATACTTGCCAGAAAATTTCGTTGGAATATAAACTAGATCTTTGGCAAGATTATTTTTCCGAACGATATGAACTACGATTGACGATGAAGCAACGGTTTTTTTTAAATTTGGTCTTGACTTTAATTCTCTCTTAATATTGACTAACATTAGAATAGCTAATAGAACTTACTAAACAATATGATTTTTGCATAATTATGTCTGTATCCGATAAATCAAATCGCCTCTATGTCTTATACTGCCTTAGCACATTTCTATCCTTTTAGAGAGATAAGGCGTGATGATATAGAGACATACTTAGGTGATAATAATAGTAGCACTGTACCTACAGTTCGTCCTAGACTGTGTTAGGTCAAGTGTTAAATTATAATTTTTAGCCTTACTCAATACAAAGAATACGAACACCCAATTAAAATAAACTCTAATTAAGAATTCATCACAAGAGACTAACTAGTGCAGATAATGGGATCACTAGATCAATAACTTTGTAGGGTACCTAAATGTCAAACCGACCTATATCTTGCGACAAGCAATGCAATGTTTCTAAAATATTTGGAGAATCAAGTCCATTTGCAATTTGCGCGATTTCAGACTGCAGTTTAATTATTGGTTTAATATTTTTTGTTATGTTGATTTACTGCTGGATCTATCAGAACAGTTTCGACTGAAATCGTATGACAAATGACTTGAGCAAGTGCGGTCAAGATGTAGCTTCAGAAAATTACTTACCTACTTTACTGTTTTCAATTTATGTTTACGCCCGGGCACACGCAGTAACTTCCGCAAGCACCTTAAAGAAATCGACATGCTTCAAGTGTATACATAGTGCAATTGACTTGCTAGAGTCAACTCCTGCAAGTTTTAATACTAGTGGCTTCAGAAACTGTTTATTAAATAGGCTACTGAAGCCTTGAAGTCGGAATTAATTTCGTAACTTTTGTTAATTTGAATGGTAGACGCGGTGTTTTTACCTATATTATTCCCAGATTGGAACTTTAACAATATAAATTTTGTTGTCAGATTCTTTAGTGTACTTGTAATTTTCTTACTACGATGGATAACATTTTAAGTATCAGAATGAATTTCTTCAAAACGGTAAAAAAGCGCTTAAAATTTTAATTATATTTCCTTGACGTCATCGTATAATGTCCGAATTATTGTGAAGCACTAGATTTGGGTAAAAATAAACGGGTAAAATAAATTACGGCAAATATTGTTGCTACAGTCACATGTTTGATACCTACCGCAGCTTTGCACGCTTCAATTCGTCCGTTCATTGGGGCCGGGCCGAACCAAAAATTGTAATAAATTTATTGTTTCATGAAAAATATTCTAGGCTTTTTTATTTGGACATGGCCGCGTATTGAACCCGTGCGGTAGGAACAGGGATCACTGAGCTTTTCTACTTTTTCAATTTTATATCCGTGTCCATTTTTGCCTTTGTCAATGTTAGGATTTTCGCATAGTTTATTACCTAAATGCGACCTTGTTCTGTGTACAGGTATTGTGAGTTTTTAATTTCTGCAAACATTTTGAGCAAAGGATTTAAAAAATGTTAACAATATAAATGTAGGGAGCTTGTCGTTTGTTCAATGTAAAATATTTTAGGTACAATTTTGTCGTATTTTAACAACGGATTGGTCATGGTAGGCTTGTTTTAGGTATTTTAAATGTTTTGTGATAGTGGAAAGGTACCTAAAAGGTAGAATTCCTAAAGGTTTTAATTTCAAAAAGTAGTTCAAAGTATTTACTTTTGTACAAATAAAGATCTGCTACCTAACCAAAGATCTTTAATAAGCGTTCTAATTTTGTTCTTTATTTAAGCTGTGGTGATATTAGTGATATCACTACTGATAATTATGGAGTTAGGTATTGCCTTGTAAAATTTCAATTTCAGTAAATCGGCAACTCTTTGCTTTTATGATTGCTTTGTGTGATAATTAGAGTTATTGTTATATACCTGAATTCAAATATTTAACGACTTTTATAATGATCATAGTAGTATTTATAAAACATGTTTTCCTTTATGGTCTCTTTGCATGTTTTATGTTTCTCTGTCCTCTATACAACGATGTTCATTCGTTAGCTGACCTTTACATTATTGCGTAGGATAACAGTCGCTTTAATTGTAGGTACTCGTATTGAAAAGGAAAGCTTAACTTCAGGGTAGCTATTCAAATTCATGTGATTATGACTCAGTATTGTTTTTAGACCGAGTCAAACTCTAAGCACGTCATTTTATATTTTCTTTTCATCAAATAATCATTAAGTTAAACGTTAGTAGTTTAAAAAGGTTCTGTCTAAGTAGGTTTTGCAGAAATAAATTGTGGCAGTCAAAAATAAAGTCCACAATCTAAAACACAATTCAACAATAGAATATATCCATGGAATACGAGAGAACGTGGGCAAAGTCAGATAATATATTTATAAAATGTCATTTATAAGGTATCCAAACGAAACCATAAAATCTGAATCGCATATCACCTTCTCCAATCCTTGGCATTGTTTATTTGATCATAAAATGTGAGAATTCCGACAAAAATACCCTTTTATGTGAGGACTTTATCATGCAAAGGACTGTTTGCAGAGTCGATAATCGAGTTATGAGTCTTGATCGCAAACTCATATTCATGGAGTTTAAGAAGCAAAAGGAATTTAATGGTACCGCTAAAACACTTGAAAGTCTTCGTTCCCGACTTTCTTGGAGGATAAAAGCGAAAAGGGATATGAAAATATTATGTCTCGACTGTACCTACATTTTTGATGAAAGTTTTTCGTTGTAATGCCGTGTGTTTTGAAGAAACAGTTTATAATGGTGTAAATAAATGGCATAAAATAACGGAATGAGCAGATGAAAATATGCCGAAATCTCCCTGAAGTCTAATAACGTAAGCTTGCCGAGTGGCATTGTCTAGAAGTGACCACCCCCTTTCTTCCCATGGGTGTCGTAAGAGGCGACTAAGGAAAATTCCAGAAGATGGGCAGCAGCATCTTATGTAACTTCACCACCAATACTGCGATCCCCAAGCCGCTTGCCAAGCGTGGGAATTATTGCAACCTTGGATCACTGGTTTGTATAAACCACTAATTTGATTCCCAATAACATTATGCTTGTGTAAATGTGTAGTTTACCAGTAAAGGTCATTTATGGTACATGTGTATTATGCATTCGTTTACTAAGCTGGACACAACGGATTAGCTCTTTAGAAACATATAAAAAAAGGAGTTTGATTTAATAATATATTGTAGTTAGGAATACTATTAAAAGGCTTATTTAACTAGCTATAGCCCGGGATATTACCCTCATGATGTATTACAGAAAGCCCATATTTTGAAATCATAACTAGCTGGCTAGGTAAAGTGATAAAACCAAATAATAAGACATATTTTGGGGATGATCAAGAGGACTCTTAACAGATGGATATTGCATAAAGAATGTGTTTAAAAGTCTGCCTCGTTGGTCTAGTGGTCGCTAAGCACGACTGCTGAGCGGTCCTAAATTCGAATCTCAGGTTGGGCATTTTCCATTGGGTTATTTCAGTAGCAGCACGGAGTCCGGATTTGCGTCCGGTTGATAGCAATAGCTTCTTCCCCTATGACAAAACCGGCAAAACGTGGATGTACTATAAGCCCCTGCCAATCAAGGGGTTCACAATATACCTACAGATGTGATGTTATATCCATGATTAAATTTCTGCCTACTACACTAGTTTATAGGTATTAACTTACAACTCCATAATTAGTGAGTTTGAGTGTTAAAAAAAATGTATTATTACGTACGTTTCTTTCAGTAGAATCTATGTGAAACATGTAGATGATATTAATTATTCATTGATCAATTCCAAGTCGGTTAGGTTTTATCGGTAAAAGAAGTAGATAAAACGAGAACGTTTATTGAATTCAAAGAACGGATTTATTATGTTGCAAATAATGTTATAGGAAGCTATTGTATCTATGTTTTAAAGAGGTACTTGTTGCTTTTGCAACTGCAATTTTATTAATAGCTTGAGTACCATAAACTTAGGGTAATCATTAATCTTCATTGATAAGATACTAAACTTATTCTGTTTATTATTGTGGGTCCATACAAATAGGGGTGCAAATAGAGCGTCTCATAAGGTGCTAACACCTAAGTATGCCCAGCGCACGCTTAACGCAACTTAGCCACGGTCATCATTGACAGACCAATCTCTACACTACGCCATGACCAGTTTCCATGAAAATAAGCTTATGCCTAAGGGAAGAAAAATACTTAATATTATAACTTACTACAAGATGAAACTTTCTTTAAAAGGGCACAAGACAAGCGAAAAACGTTTGACAAACAAAATGAAAGATAAAGGTATATGGTTTACTATATATTTCGGTTTTACTTGCCTTTACGCGAGCCGAACGAAGCCAAACTCGGGTCGCGACGCTGCCACGTAACTTGCTCATGAATAAGGGCTCTGTTCGAGTTCGAAACTAGTCGGGCATTCCCGAATACACACGTGAGTAAAATCGAAATATATAGTAAATAATGTAACACTCACGAAAGTAATTATAAAAATATATATGGGATTAAAAAATGTTATAAATTAATGTAGTGTATCACTGATCTCTGTCGGGTCGTTATGCATAGCGCGAGAAGTGCAAATAGTCTTGATCGATTGCCAGTCTTAAGAGAGCTGTCAAGAGTGAGGCGCGGGAAAAGACGCGGTGCTTAACTTTCGAGCCGATATTTAGAAATACTAACGATCTTATTGCTTGTAATATTTATGAGAGCATTTCACGAAAACTACAGATTATACAGTTGAAATATTATGTCATCCCCATACATTTATCAATAAATTTAATTTATATTCGTCAATCGTTTTGCTACTTGTCTAGGGCCCAAGGAAATAATCTTATATAACATGAAGCAGTGGTCCCGTGTTAGTAAGCTATTCCGCTATCTTCACTAGGCATCTTAATGCGATTCCAGACTAGTTCGCCCAACTAATTAAGGTCTCGGTCTTGAAAAAGTCTCAGTTATAGCAGCATGATTAGAACTTTGCCTGATAAAGGTCGATTAGCTGTCCTTTTATGCCTTAATATCTTCTTGTACCTCAATGGAGAGTGATTAAATAAATCTTACTCTATTACATACATAAAAACACGCCAGTGTTCCCCGAAGGGGTAGGTAGATGTGTACCTGCAGTACACATTTTGCCAGTTATGTTATAGGTCTAAAAGCGCGAGCCTATTGCCATCAACCGGACACAAATACAGACTCCATGCTGCTACTGAAAATTATGGGAGCACCCAAGAACACTTTATCCAACCCGGGATTCGAACCCAGAACCTTATGCTCGGGAATCGTGATTAGCGACCACTAGACCAACGACGCAATCAAACATTGTCACATAATTATTAAATTTTTCATTTTATTTAGTTTTAAAAGTACAGCCACAATGGAATAACACTATACTGTAAACATACCACTTTTATTTAATAAAACTGTTCTTATGTAATAGTGGTGAAATGTGGTGGTTCTACACACCTCTGCCTACCCTAAAACACATTATAACACTTAGGTCACGGAAACGTCGTTACCGTTTTCATAATACCAGCGGACTACATACTAACAGGATTCTACTAAACCCTTTAACGTGTAACCTCAAAAATGTCGGAATGGGCGAATAGACTTCGAATAATGCGTGACCTGACGCCGTAACAGATAATTATAATGCCCCCGTTTCACGAAACTTTTCAAACTTTACATTTCACTAATTAAGAACTCCATTGTTATTTTATCGTCATTTCTTAAATTCATTTTGGTAATTCCTCAGACGTACATTATACTCACGCTTATAATTCCCTGAGGGATGAGGGCAACTTCTTCATCAAGACTATTATATCTACACTGGGGCTAAGAGAGGCTATAATATAGGCTAACCTTCTATTACATAGGGACCATTAACATAACTTGCGAAATGTAGGTTTACTTTACACCTACGCCTAATACGTTAGGCTAAACAGGCGTGACATTAAAAAAAACTGCACTGATAGCCGAGTGGTATGACGGTTGGACTGCCAAGTCAAAGGTCGCAAGTACAAATCCCGGTACGCACCAATGTCTTTTCGAATTCATGTGCGTACTATAAATTAGTTATCAGTTGCTAGAAACGGTAATCATCGTAAGGAAACCGGCACACCTGAGAGATTTTTCAACGGTGTGTAAAGCTATGTCAGAGGCCTACAGGCGGTTTAAACTCTGACACCAGGTTGTTCATCAACCATACGATAAGAAGATTAAAAAAGTATTATAATAAGGTATTTGTAAGTTTGGATGAAAGGGGAGAGTACGAAACAGTCCGTCAGATTTTTTAAATTCTCCTTTATTTAGAACAGGCCTTCAGAGTGGACAAAGGCAACTTCAATCTTTTTTTTTTTTTTTAAAAACGTCGCCCCACACTAGGAATTTCTCCTGTATCGTAGGTGCGTTTCACAAACATGAAATATCACATACACAAACACCCAGACTCGGGACAATCAAATGTGGATCGCACAAATTTTTGTCCCGTGCGGGAATCGAACCCGCAACCCTTAGCGCAGCAGTCTAATCGCTTAGCCACTGCGCCAATCAGGTCGTCAAATTCAGGAAAAGACACAACAAAACTTATCTACAAAATTTAGTAAAATAGAATTCTCATCATCATCTGCAGTCGGACTTCACAAACTGGTCATAGGCTCCTTTCTTTGAGCCAGTCTTACCGAGTTTGAGACTTAAAAATTCTACTTCAGAAAATTTAACGAGCGCTGCCAAACTAATTTCAGGTATTAGCCCAACTTGATTTGATTTTCATATTTAATGCTCATTAGGTATTCTTACAAGCATTGTTTAAATTTTCAATATAAATTACTAAGTTTTCAGATTATAAATCTTTTGATTTTCCTTATACTTTAAGTTACACTTTTATATTCAGTACCATAATTAATATAAAGAACTATTTTACTATCGCGTAAACTGTTAGTAATTTTTTTTAAGCACTAAACATTCTCGAATGTCGTGCCTGCATTTAAACAGCGTTTACTTATGTAATTGTTCTTTACTAGAATCAAACGTTTGACTAACAACAAACAACTTTAACATTCCTATAATTATGAATAACTACCAGCTGCCCGCGGTTTCACTCGAGTCGATAAGAGCTACTTCATTAGGTTTATGTAGGGAAGTAACTGTATCAACTAAGATTTTGGTCTTCTTTTCCTTCTTCGGCATGAGCCAATAACCACATGAAAAAAGTCATTCCGTAGTGTAGAGACTAGTCAGTCAACAAGGATGGTAGCGAGGTTGACCGTCCAGGGTGCGCCGGACGTACTTAAGTATCGTCGCTCGTACGTAGACTTTGTACTTGCACTCTATCTTCTTGTTGTCCTAATTTCATACGAGAGATGTGTATGAACCAAGGTTATGGAGGAAATTTCCTCATTTTATTAACAAATATCCTAATTGATTCATACAAAATTCATACCAACCCTTCGTACGAAATTTCCACATTTTAATAACAAATATTCAAATTGACAAACGAACAAACATGCAACTACAACCTAATGAAACAGTATAATGAATCTGTAGAATTTTAATATGTAAGCTACTCGTAAAACAATTCAAAAATCTTGTAGCACTGGCTTAACGTAGCTCGGATACCGAGAATGCCTTTTTAGACGGTCGGAACACGTGCCCCTATGAAAGTATTCGTGAGGCCCGTCTGAGAATCAATGCGAGCCTTGAAACTGATATATGACTTTCGTTTGAAGTAAATATTTTAGTTTCGCTGGCTTTCTTTTGTACTTGGAATTTGAAATTTATAGGTTTGTAGCCAGTATTTGTAAGCGGTCTTTTATAGACTTTGAATGTTGGAATTGATATCGTGGTGAAAAGTATTTATTTACTGTACAGCTGTTGACAGAATTGCTCTGTAGTTTTACGTTGTTTTGTAAGGTTGAGCAAAATTTGCCGTGTGGTATCCGGCCTAGAATCGACCACCCCCTTTCCTCCCGTGGGTGTCGTAAGAGGCGACTAAGGGAAAATCCAGAAGATGGGCAGCAGCGTCTTCTGTAACTTCACCACCAATACTGCGATCCCCAAGCCGCTTGCCAAGCGTGGGGATTATGGCAACCCCTCCGCTTAAACGGGGAGGCCTATGTTCAATAGTGGACGTCTTTTGGCTGATGATGAGCAAAATTTGTGGAAATTTCGTAAAAATAAAATAGGTTTAAAAACAGTTTTTTTCAGTCTTAGCGGTTTGTAAAAATATATTTTTGCCTTTCATATCAATATACACAGGCATGTTAGACCTGTAACTTTAAAATTATTATTGCTATCTGCGTTGATCAATTAAAATTATTGGACAACCAATAAATGAATTCCAAATTTATTTAAGTTACAGAAAAATAAAACTAGCTCATAGCCCTGAGATATTTTAATGAAAGTGTAGGAAATAAGTATAATGAACTATCAATTACCTTGAACTTTGATCAAAAATAGGGAAATATAGTTACTTATAATTATAAGGCTATGGCGGCAGAACTTTCAAAAGGAGACATCAAGTAAGTTGGTCAAAAGGACTCAATAAAGTTTACAAATTGGAATTCAGTCAGTCCTCGGCATTGTTTCCACCTTTTGTGACTAGAAGAGGTGACATTACAAATTAATTTAGCCGTCTCGCTTACTGTTCTTACAAAGTTTATGATAAATAGCCTTCGTTGAATGAGACCCAAGTGTACCGCGAACTACGCTTTGGTTTTTAATGCAACCGAATTAGATTCTTGAGTGTTATTTGGATATTTGTTTTTCTTTTGATTAATGACTTGATTTTTCGTCATTAATATGTCTATTTGGTTGGTAATATTTTGCAAAAGCCTTTTATGTTGTGTAATATGTATGTTACAAGCATCCAAGGTTGTAGGCTCAAAGCTGCTTGATTTTAGACATGACAAAATCTCATACATTTTTATCCAACATTTTACACAGCAAATTTTCAATATTTGCCTGAAGTGTCCCACAGCTGGGCAAAGGCCTCCCCGCTCTGTTTCCACATCTCCCTGTTACCAGCTGCCAATGACCAGTCTTGCTATACAAGTAGAGTTCGTCTACTTTCGTTGCATTTAAACAAAAAGATTTTTTTTTAAATTTATTTGTTATTCTTGTAATACTTGTACGTAGTTAAAAAAAGATTTATTATTTAAATGTAGTTTGCTGTAATGGTGTGGACCTAAAAGTCTTCTGTGTCATTCAAGTTATCAAAACCACATCACTGTCTTACCCCTAGTATCACAAGGCGTGCCGTTCCAAAATACGATAATCCCAAACCACTATTCAAATTCAGCATAGTAATATTACTGAATTAATCCTTCTTAATGTAATTTATTACTTAGCAAAGTCACACAAATTTAGACACATTGAAAATCGTACCAGCCCTATTATATTCTAACCAGACCTTAAATTAATTCCTACAAATAGTTTTCAAATAGTAATAACTATTTCTAAAGAGCAATTTGTTCTCTATTAGTGTTAATACATGAATCTTGAAACAAATTATAAAATTATTGAAAACACGTCGTTTGAAACACAGCTTGATACTACATTAATCGGTTCATTTTAAATAGTGATTATAATAATGTTTATTACTGGTGTTTGGATCACGTATTTTATACTTTTTCTTCGTCATTATATGCGAGTTTTTTCCATGCGGCCAATTTTTTTAGAACGTCGCGCCACACTTCGAATTTCTCTTGTGTCGTGAGTTAATTTCACAAACATGAATTATCACATACACAAACACTCAGACTCGGGAAAAGCATCTGCGGATCGCACAAAATTTTGTCCCGTGCGGGATTCCAACCCTTAGCTCAGCAGTCCAATCGCTTAGCAGCTGCACCAATCAGGTGGTCAAGACGATTATGATTATGAAGAAGGTTGTGCTATGGTGTAGAGTAGTGTAGATAGTAGTTAAAGTGTGGATAATAACGAAGTTCATTATTGAGTATTAGGACTGGTGAAGGCTCTTTATTTGCAACCCAATTACAGGACAGTCAGTTTTTAAAGACCTTTGTTTTTAGCAGTTGTAATTTAAGTCTTTAGTAATAAATAGGGCCCCTATATCCATTCATTGGATATACAACTATATACCTACTGGCGCAGTCAGAGTTTTTAAGGACCTTTGTTTTGTAGCAGTTTAAGTCGCTTGAAGTAAGGACTCCAAATCCATTCGTTGGATATAAAACTATACACCTAGTTAATAGCTTAACTACCTTGCACAACCTTAATAACTTTTTCTTTCTCGTGCTATAGTACTTCTTGAGTAGATGCTTACAACCGTCCCGAGGTAGGCTGAGAGAACTATGATGCTTAATAACACCCCAACAAGAGACTTACGGTGGGTTGCATCAAACATCCGTTATCGATAAGTCCGTATGTCAATGTTAAGCTAGAAGGAAATTCTTATACAAGCGGCCATATTTAACGCTAACCAATATATCAAAGTTGTTGGTGCAAATCACACTAAAGAAAACCGTAATTAAGTGTATTGTTCACGTCATGTATAAAGTTAAGTTAGTTTAAAGACAAGGCCATGTCTTTTTAGAACTAAATTTAATGTAAATTTTGTTTTAGTTTCAGCTTAATATGGTTATACGCTTCGGGTAAAAAGATTACATGTTATACTGCTTCAAAGTAAAATACGCTTGGAGCTATAGCAAAACTTGTCTTCTAAAACTAAGTTAGGCTGACATTATAAGTCCTCAATTTTACTTCGTAGAACTCTGTCGTTGTTCAGAACTAGCGGTGTTTCTGACTAACATCGTGAATTGTGAAACGTGAACGTGGATTATCTTAAACGTGGTTTATGGTACAGATCTTTTGTGGTATCTGTAACCAAAAAGTATAAATTTCATGCATATGTCAGAAGATGTATTATAATAACAGCCTATAACTGTCCCTCTGCAGGGCAAAGGATTGTGCTTTGATTACCAGGCTAGCTCACTGCAGGTTGGCGATTTCAGATAATTAAAAGTCAGTTTTCCTTACGATGTTTTCCGTCACCACCAGTCGATATATACTATGAACAGAAGAAGATATATTGTGTTTCATATAATAGAACTTTCGTCACATATTATTAAAACTAGCTGCGCCCCGCGGCGTTACCTGCTACATTATTTCGGGATAAAAAGTATGTGTTACGTAGGTATGTGTTAATCTAGGGTGTCAGCTACCTACATACCAAATTTTAGTAAAATCGGTCCAAACGAGCGTGAAGAGGTAACAAACATACTAACACACTCACAAACTTACTCCCTTTATAATATTAGTGTGATTTGAAACATAGACCCAGTTTCTATCACAAGTTTTGGACTAACTATCGAAAATGTTTGCTATTTCTATGGCAACGAAAACGAAGCCCCGTAGTTTACGCGGTTAATTAAAATCGGTATGCAGAAAACTAAATGTCTTATGGCATTGTAAAAAATCATATCATCTGATCCGTGCGCCGCGTTTTGAAAACATCACTGGCCTGTTGGTCTAGTGGTTAGTGACCCTGACTGCTAAACCGGAGGTCGTTTCGGGCCGGGTTCGATTCCCACCCAGGACAAATCTTTGTGTGATGAGCGTAATGATTTGTTCTGTATCTGGGTATAATTTATCTATATGTATGTATTTAGAAATATGTAAGTATGTTTCTCAGTTGTCTGGTTGCCATAATACAGGCTCTGCCTAGTTTAGGATCTGATGACCGTGTGTGAGCTGTCCCAAGATATTATTATTATTATTTTCACGTTATTTCCTTTTGGAACTCATAGTAGATTCCTAAACAGTTTTAATATTAAGGCTTCGTGTTAGCTTTGAAGACGCTAACTATGTCCTGTGTAATTTGACTAGACTTAAGCACTAATAACTGACAAAGACCTTGTTTGGAGTTGAAAACTTTTGGGTAGACAAAGTGTTAGGTAAGTATCTAAGTAAAGGTTTTAAAACGTATTTCTATTCTCCTAAAGCTTACGTTAAAGTGGGCTGTTGTACACCCACTTCTTTAAAACAATATTATTCTTCTTATCGTATGGTTGATGAACAATCTGGTCTCAGAGTTTACACCTCCTGTAGGCCTCTGACATGGCTTTACATAAACATAAACAAACATAACATCACGCCTGTATTCCCCGAAGAGGTAGGCAGAGGTGAACGTATAGTACACCCACATTTCGCCAGTTATGTAGTAAGTCCCAATGTAATAGGAGGCGAGCCTATTGCCATCAACCGGGCACAAATCCAGACTCCGTGCTGCTACTAAAAATTACCTAATGGAAAACTCAGTAACACTTCGCCCGACCCGGGATTTGAACCCAGGACCTCTTGCTCAGCAGTCGCGCTTACCGACCACTAGACCAACGAGGCAGTCTTAGCTTTACACACCGTTGAAAAATCTCTCAGATGTGCCGGTGTCCTAACGATGTTTTCCTTCACCGTTTTTAGCAACTGATAACTAATTTATACTACGCACATGAATACGAAAATTTTGGTGCGTGCCGGGGTTTGAACTTGCGACCTTTGACTTGGCAGTCCAGCGGTCATACCAGTCGGCTATCAGTGCTTAACAGTATTACTTAATATATAATAGTATTATGATATCTATCAATACCCGATTGACATAATGTTGCAAAAAACGTACCTAAAACCCTCACGATTGGCAGTTTGGATTGCGACCACGAACGAAGGAACCTTTGACTTTTCCATGCCTTGAAAATTTGTCAAATTCACCAGCCCGTTGTCAGAAGCCCTAAAATGTTACCCATTAACAAACTGGCTTGTAGAGACTCCATGTAGAGTCCAGGTTTTCTGCTGCATCCAGACTGGAAGCTGAGTCCAACATAAACAAAGCTAGGAAGATGGTGAATCATTTCAGTAGACCACATTAAGTACTTTACAAGTTCCTATAGTAGGCTATCTTTGATAAATGAAGCTGAAAATCAAATTGTAAGGGATAAAACCTTAGGTAAAATCAGCAGCTGAGCCCAAATTAAACGTATTTCGTAATTAGCTGATTTATTTTAGTAATTAATCCTACTTGACCCTTACTTTGACGGAGCTCCTTACAGAGTAAATAAAATGGATTGAGTGTTTATTTACGCCAATGAAACTGAATAAAATAGATTTTTGGAAGCGTTAGATGCTGAGAATGAGGACCTGGGTTCGAATCCCGGGTCAAGAAAAATGTGTCTGAGGTTTTCTATTTGGTAACAGCACGGAATTTGAATTTGTGGTCGGTTGATGGCAATAAGCTCGCCCCCTATTATATTGGGACCTATAACATAAGTAGCGAAATGTGGGTGTACTATAGATACACCTCTGCCTACCCCTTCGGGGAATACAGGCGTGATGTTATGTTTTAGTTTTATTCTTTATTAGAATGGTCTGTTCCAAAAAAGCTTATAAAAAATTACCATTCTTTCATGTGAAACATGATAAAATATAATGTTTAAAATAGTAAAAGTCGTGTTTATCTTAACATCGAGTTTACAAGCATGTAAGGATTAAAAGATCTGTTCTGTATACCAGCTCTTAACGTACCCTGGAGGAACGAGTATCCTCTCACATAGGTAAAGAGCTTAGACCTGACAATCTGAAACAACCATTAGTAGCTTAACCAAGCATAATGTAGGGATATTAAAATATCAGTTACCATATATATGCCGGTTTTGTCGGTGAATGCAAATGGCAAGCTGTCGTTCATTGTGGCGTTTTTAGGGGGAAGCCTTTGTCCAGCAGTGGACGTCTTTCAGTTGATAATGATGATGGTGATGCCGGTTTTACTCATCTCAATGCCCGTCCCATTTCGGAATCGAACGGAGCCTATTTTCATGAGCAGGTGACGCGGCGGGGTCTTGAGCTAAAATGCGGTTCGTTAGAGTCCAAAACTAGTCGGTTATTCCCGAATATTGACGTGAGTAAAACCGTCATAATAGTAAATAATATGGATAACACTCACGAAAGTCATCATAAAATATATCTCTTATATTCTTATACCCAAAAGTGTATTATGCGGTTCGTAACTGATGCAATGCTCAAATAAATAAATCCTATTCATTACATACTCAAACTCACATAGGTTTTGTCTTCTCTGACGACTTTATTTGGTGTCAACGAAAGGGTAACTTAAGGTACGCACACATTTCAACTCGGAAAGGGAACGTCACCGAATCTCCTTTCGCCTCTACGTCAAACAGACGTCAACCTTACGTAAGCACGTAACCAAACCAAAGCGGAACCAGAGTTGCTCCGATGCGTCAACTCGGCTGCGGCTAGGCGACGTCGTGCTTACGGCTCGCCGGTTTGAGCTTATCCCGAGGCGAGGCGATTACGTTACGATACCGATTAGTGTGCGTTGGAATATTTATTTATTTATTTGGATCTCCAACAAAGAAAGTACACAATAAATCACATAATACATACAATAGGAAGTTTCATACAAAGAATACTGCACGGCTCGTGTTGATACGGTGACGATCCTTTTCCAGGTTTATATGTGTGCTATGACCTGTAATCGAAAACTATACGTACATGGAAAATACAATTTACACACGCATTAATTATCGCTTACTGCTATCACTGAGACCTGAAAGCAATGTTAACCATATTTCAGCACTCAGGAGACACAGTTGACATTTTCATTAAAATTAATAGAGGTACTGATAAAACGGGAGGTAGTTTATAAAAGTCGGGTCCTTTACGTTAAACATGTATGGAAGCCAACAAGGTACGGGCAACGTCACCAGGGCTACGTATTTTGTTAAACCTTTATTTTTACTTTATGTTAAATAGACAGGAGTTTTCGGATTATGTTGTGTCAATATTGGCTATGTATGAGAATAATGGATGAGGCCTGACTGGTAACGAGGTCGGTTCATTGTCAAATTATTGTGTTGTGTACATGTGTGTTATTTATAACGTGTTATCCATAAAGGCAGAGGTTAACACCCACTCATTTTAGCTAATCATATACACACGTATTGCTGGTTCTTTAGGTAAGTACAAATGTGACTCTTTCTATTTTTTCTTTTCTAAGATAATATATTGTTTAAAAACACAATGATTAATCAGTTGTATACCTACAAGTGAGTAATTATTGTATTTTTAAATGACTGTAGATACCACATTACTTCGTCGGCGTGAAAAAAATTATCGTTATTTTTTTTTTAAGCGGATGGATCGGTTCTAAGATTATTCCTTACATAAGAATAAACTTAACCTCTTTAAAATATTAGTATTGACTATACCTATATTTTAAATAGCATCAACTAACGACCCGATTGGTGCAGTAGCTAAGCCATTGGACTGCTGCGCTAATAGTTGCGGGTTCGATTCCCGCACGGAACAAAAACTTGCGCGATCCGCAGATATTTGTATCGAATATTGGTGTTAGTTTATGTGATATTACATGTTTTGTGACCCACGATACAAGAGAAAGTCCTAGAGTAGGGCGACGTTGTTTTTATTAAATTAAGTCGAAAGGTTCTATAATGTTAACAAAATTCCTATCATAGCACTATTTTGCCGACTTTGTAAATTCTGTTTTGACCTTAAAATTAGTTCAGAATAACTAGTGACCTTCCATCCTGAACCCAGTTAGTTAACGTTGAAGTTTACTATAATGCCTTGGCTCCTACTTTTACAAGCCCCTTAGGCTATAAGCACCATTACCTCCTACCTTCATAACTTTTACGATTCTCACAAGATTTATAAGTCAATTTTGTATGAGCTTTGAATCCCTGTAGTGTTTTGAGGCCTTTTGGAGAAATTCTAAGGCCTTAGTACTACAAAAAATCATTTTTAAGTCAGATTTAGGTATAGACAAGGAATTAATTAATCATAATCAAGCATATTATTATCCCAGAAAGAGATAAAGAGAAAAGATTCTTTTTTCGGATGTCTTTACTATATTATTAGCGCCGCTGATCATAAGTCTCATGCAATTCGACTTAACTAGTACAGGCCCACTACCATGAACTCTTAAAGCAGGTAATTTTACGTCGTGGAAGCGAGACGCCGTATTACACTGCACGTAGTGGCGTCTTGTTTCCACAGCGTAAACTGCCCTGCTTTAAGAGTTCATGGTAAGGGGGCTGCTTGTATTATAAATTCCGTGAGTGTTATTCCTATTTTACTAATTAAATTTATAATTGCTTTTACCTACGTACTAAAAAACCAGTCAGGGATTCGCGAAAATACGTGACTGAAACCATTGTAAATAATATACGAATAGTTTTAATAAATATAAAAACGATTTAAATAAAATATTTACGTAATTAATAATCTAGCAATCGTGTTATTGGTTTCATAGACAGAACTAACATAAAACAGATACTATATGCAGTATAGGAATGAAAGCGTAAACACAAGGCCGTATAATCTCTTAATGAGCTTACACACATTATACGTGATAAATCCGCTTACAATTTATTAGGGACGTTACAGCAGTACATAAGTTATGTTTATGTTTGCGTTATACAGACTTAAGACGTACTTAATCGCGTTGAATTTAAAGTCAACATAAAGTGCATTCAGCTGTTCAGATTTTCAAAGCGAATTGACTTTTTATAGCATTATTATCTTCGTCGTTCCGACTCGTTGGTGTAGTGGTCGCTAAGCGCGACTGTTAATCATAAGGTCCTTAGTTCGAATTCTGGATCGGGCAAAGTGTTATCGGGTTTTTCTTTTAAGTAATTCTTCAGTCACGCTTAGTAAACTCTAGAATCTATCAAAGAAGCAGTCAACACTAACCTACCTACACTAACTGAAACAAAATATATGACAAGATATTCCTCATCAAATCATAATATAACCATTTATTTTACCAATTTTTTTTAAATAAATATATAAAAACCGAAAATTTTAAAAATAATATTTTATTGACTTCACTATACATAAGCAAGGTTGAAGTCTAGGAACATACAGTCGAATTAAGAAGTTCCTACTTTTTGAAGTCAGTTAAAAATTATGAACAAGTTACATTTTCTTTAGTTCTACAATTTACGAATATTAACTTAACTTATGAACACTGCACACTCTGTGGAACCTGACTGAAAATATAGGTATATTTTGCTTCGAGTCAGGCTCTTTCTACGGAAATGAGTTGTCATATGACAAGACATTTCACTAATTTCATTCAGCTTAATTCGTTAACGCTTCTAAAATCTGAGCGCGAATCTTTCTTAATATTATTTCATAGTGTTAAATTACAGCATTACAGCTCCGGTATAAAATATCAGACGCTCGCTTTAGAGCTCCTTTGAGACGAAATTCTGTAATTAGTCATGTCCCAGTTACAACATCCTGACTTAATGTGTTACCTACTCCTTGAAGCGAGCGGATTACGTTCGCGGCTCAATTTGTCTTAGAGTACTTTGAGTATGAATTTGACGTAGTATAGACCCATAGATCTCATACAAATGAATTGATTTGAAGTATGTGTTGTCTGTTTGTCTCATTCATACCAATATAATTAATGTTTAAGTGTGTTGGTTTGTCATTCTTCTTGGACTAAACAAAATCATATTTATTTATACTAAAAGATAAACATTGTTTAAAAAAGGTATGAATTTAAATAAGACACATTGGTAAAAGCGTAGGTTAAATCCATCTTTATTATGCATAGGCACTAATAGTATTTAATCATTTAATTCGTTGCTAAATGAAAACTAGTTAATCAAATATGGATAATTGACTTTCAATAAGATATTAATCCGCTAATTAAAATGTGGCTAGCATTTAAGCGTTTAAGCGTTAGCAGTATTCAATGAACTGTAATTAAAATTAAAATAAAATTATTATTTTAATGTCTTAGTATGCCTATGTATTTATGTAGGTATAAGTACAATAATTATCAAATAAAATAAAAATGTTGTTGTCAACAAAATTGACAATGTAGGTTTTCTGACGAAACATGAGGGAGGGCCCTAACATAATAAATATGTATTTATACAATCACACCTGTAATCTCTAAAAGGGTTTTTCTTATCAGGATGATATAAATCTATCATGCCGCTTATTTTATACGTTTCATGTAATAGGAAGCAAGCCTATTGACATATTTTACGCACACAGCCTTCGTCACTTTCGACTTTATCCGCCGAAGAAAGAGTATATGACGACCTCATTGGCGCAGTGGCTAAGCAATTGGACTGCTGCGCTAGGGGTTGCAGGTTCGATTCCCGGACGGGACAAAATTTTGTTTATCCCGAGTCTGGGTATTTCAGTTTGTGAAATGCACCCGCGATACAAGAGAAATTCCTAGTGTGGTTTTTTTTTTCAAAATAGGCAATTATATTTTTTACCCACCTACCGCGTTCTTAAGTTTGTCTTATTCATACTCTAACGTCCTCGCTTCCCTTTACATCAAAGTAAGACAAACACGTCAATTGAGAAGACGTGTACGACCGTATCGCAATTGTTTTTCTTCAGCAAAGAATGTGAGCCACCCTGAAAATACAGGTACATTTATGTTGGTTGTTTAGCTCTGTAAATAGATGTTTCTACACTGTTATTTTTCTAAGCGACTTGGACAATATTATTTGTGTTGTTATTGTCTTATACGATTAGAAATATCTACATGTAATTGTATTCGTTGGACATTATATTGGGATAATAAAACCTTGAAATTCTTTTAGTTATTTTCTAATTAGTTTTTATTTATTCCTAAAGTTTTTGCTATAAACCATATAGTTCTTTGGTCATAACTGGCCATGGTACCCCGCCGCGACATTGTCTTAAATAGGTGTTACTCGGATCGGATTTGATGGCTCAATGATAGGTGTTATTTTTGACTTTTTAAATGACCGCTTTTCTTTTTTGCGTTGGGGTTTTTTTAATTTTTAATTAAATTTAATTTAAATTTTTTTTAACTTAAAATGAAGTCTTGTTTTCGTAATATACACATCATGCCCTTTCATTTGATACCCCACTTTGGTATATATGTAAATATTCCATTTGTCTGCCCCTAAAGCATTTACTTGGCTGAACCGATTTTGATATAACTTAATTTTTTGTAATGCACACATTATGTCCTTTCATTTGATACCCCGTTTGGGTATATATGAAAATATTCGATTGGTCATCCCCACTTTCATCTCTCATATCTTGTAAATGGCTGTACCGATTCCGATATTTTTTTTTAAATGTTCACATCATGCCTTTTTATTTGACACCCCATTTTGGGATAGATGAAAATATTCGATTGGTCATCCCCACTTTCATCCCCCATATCTTGTAAATGGCTGGACTAAATTCAATATAACTTTTTGTAATGTGCACATTACGCCCTTTCTTTTGATACCCCACTTGGATATATATAAAAATATTCGATTTATCATCCCCACTTTCACACCCTATATCTTGTAAATGGCTGAACCGATTTTGAACTGACTAAGAACCATCGCTGGTAAACTTACTTTCTAATAAAAAAACTGCAAGCCAAATCGGTTCACCCGTTTTAGAGCTACGGTGCCTTACACAGACAGACACACATAGCGGCAAACTTATAACACCCCTCTTGTTCCGTCGGGGGTTAAAAAATATGTGGGTTTGACATATATCATCGATAACATAGTCGAAACATTATGTCATCCCCATACATTTATCATTCTATTCGATTCGTCAAGCGTTTAGCCATTTGTCTAGAGGGGCAGATGATCTACATACATTGTGAACTTGAATAAAAAAGGCGACTTTGAAGATCACAGACTATCAAAAAATTTGAACATGTATTTCAATATGTAAAACTTCAAATTATCATGAGACGCGTAGAGTAGAGAGACGTATTGCGACATCACACGCTTTCTCAATAAATTCAAGGCACGTACGTTCTGGAGACTCCTGATTCAACCATCTTTGGGCACACGTCCGCCTCGCTCGTGATAGGTTACTTTAGACGCCCACGTTTTTTATATTTATCTAAACGAAAAAATTTAGTTTTATCTTTATTGTTATTGAGATTGGATACGTCTAGGTTCTACTAGGTTACTGTAATGCGATAGTCTATTTGTCCTTCGGAAGCCTAAAATAGACGATTTCGAAATATGAGTAATCTTAGTTTTATCACAGGGAGCTTTGCGAAGTTAGCACGATCTTGAATCTTACAATTCGATTGACAAGGAATACTTACAAGTCTCATTATAATTTTATATCATCGTCTGACTTTTAGGATGTTTCGTTGAATGAATTAAAAGGCAAACTTAATTAGTAGAAAACAAATAATTTAGTGAAATACATCAATATTTATAACTCAAAACGTATCAAATATGAGGTTATCACTTTAAAACATATAAGTAAATACTACTCTTCTAGCTACATTCCTTGAGATCTTAGCTCTTATATTGAAATAAAGTTTTCTAAACGAGTACATTATTCATTATAATCACAACATAATACCATTACAGTATATAAGTACTAAAGCGATGCTATGTAAATCTTACGAATTAACATAATAGTAAAGAACAATTATAAAATTTATATAACATAAAAAACAAAACTTTAACGTAACCAGAGATTATGTAATTCTTTAAAAAGAATTAGTCTAACTAATAAATTATTTATTCAAATTATGTTCTAAATAAACTAGCACATTAATTTCTCACGAGTGTCGTAACTGTTACCAAGGAATATGTTAGTAGTTTGGGTAGTCCAACTTATAGACTAACAGTCATGTTGTATTCATGAATGGTGCTAGTCTTGGATACGGACGTACTAACCTTGTGCGTTCCTTAAAGGTTAATTATAAAGTACTTGAAGTATAGACAAAAAGCAAAGTTTTGTTTTTGTAACTAATGATACTAACAACTGTATTTATTATTAAGGGGTGTAAGAGCCTTCATTAGTGACGACATTCGCCGCTTATCAGAAGAATGGCTTTTTTCATACGGCTTAAGTTTTTTACAGCGTGCAGCGCTTGTCAAAATTTTACATGAAGATTCTTATTCAAAATTAATTTAAGACAGCAAAAGCTGATGAATCTACTCATAAACTAAGTTCGTACTTGCATATTACATTTTATACAGCCTTTACCAAACTCTTCATTACAAAGTTCGCGTGTTTTTCGTGAAATAAAGGTGTAATAATAACAAAATGTGTTTAGGTACAGTCGGTAACAAAAGCAGCTCAACATTTTAGATTTACATACCAACAAATAACAACATTCTTATAGGTTAAATTGAATGAATTACATTTTTCAACTTGTTAAGCTTTTCTATTGCTGGCTGTACAAGAAATAGCTCTAATAAAATCAAGGAAACTTGCCAACTTCGCCAACGCCGGCCAACGGTCTTATTATATGAATTATTTGGCGTCCTCACCCAAATGTCATCGCTTTAATGCATGCAAAGTTTGCCATAGAACCAGTGTTTTGCATAGTTTTGCCAAGTTGGGGGATGATTCATGCGCTCCTGTTTGAAATGGTAAATGAAGAGGAACGGGACTTAGGACAAGATTATTGGTATTACGAGTGAATGAGGCGAAAGGTATGCTAGGGTCGTAGCAAATATAAGTCCGTGGTCTCTTCCAATTAATCAAGGAAATATAGTCTTTGAATTCACTTCCAAAAAAATGAGGTTCATTATTACGGGGTATATGAAATGTATTTTTGGGCAATTGGACGATAATATTTGAACTTATTTTTTTATTTACTTTTTTAATGTTACAATGATGAATGGATGTAACCTTTTAACTATTAGACTGTACGTTCCTTAAGAGCCATTTTACATTTTTACGCAGTTTTCTAAAATTTCGGACGCCTAATTTACCATCTTAGGTAGTATTTAGGAATTTATATATAAATGTAAAATGTAGACCAATCTTTCGCATTGACACATAAGCTAATAGATTTACAGAAAATAACTTAATTGCTATATGGTGATCAATCTCCCGCAACACGTTTTCTGAAAAATCATCGCAGAGTCAATTTCGGGCTCCAAATTCTATCATTTACATTCACAAATTTAAATGATAAAAATACAGTAAGCATTAGGCATATATTTTTATTGAAACTTGCGGTGCCACATTTTCGATTAATAACACTTTTAATTGATAAAACAAATAAAACTGAAACCTATTTTCACGGTTTATACTGTAATTTTAACGCGACTTTTTGGTTTCAATAAAGGTATATTTTAATTTTAAAATCATTTCATAATAAACTATGCTCTTTAAGAAATCTAATAATAAAGAGATTTTTTAAATTCTTTTATTTAATTTAAAATTACATCTTTTTCAATATCACTCCAAATTACGATGCACAAACGTTGAAAGATCAGTCGGGCCGGAGCGCCCAAAGAGGTGGGATCTGTGTCACTTTTTTCTCATTTTAAATGAAAATTACAAAAATTCGTATTGCAAACGCATGTTTATACTACGACCACAACGTTTTCTTTTTCTATGTATTATTTTCATTCGGTTTTGTTTCTTATCAAGTAAAGTACATTATTTTATTACTTTAAGATATTTTATTAGATGAATATTCAGCTACTTTAATCTTGACTGTACTATTTTTGTCCGCGGCTTGGTCCACTTGGATTTTTTCTACGCATGAAAAGTAGCTTGTAGCCTTTATTATGTTAATCCGGGTTATAAACACTTTATGTGCAATTTTTTTTCTATATCCTTTTAACCGTTTTTGCGTAATTGAGTAATAATCCTCCAAAAATACAATCTAATACATTTATTATTAAAATAAATTTTACAAAACATGATATTATTATATTTGGTGATTATATTATTATTGTAGAAATTATAATTTTTCTAAATAAATTAGTAATGAAACAAAAATATTTTCATAAATCTCGAATAAGAAACGATCGTAACGATCAAGATTTTTATGTCTGTCTCAAAACTCGCGCTACACTGTTTGCATTGTTTTTGTGTGGGTGAGCTACGCACATATGACAAACTTGACAGAATTCGAACGTCAATATTTTGTGAAATGGCTCTTAACGATATTACAAAAGTCCTTTGTTATTTTTTTATTTGCTAATTAACTAATTTCACTATGCGGAGAGCAGTGATGGGCGCAAAGAACCAAGATGAAAAAAAGTCATATATACCAAGAAGTGGGTAAAAGAGATTGTTGATGATGATAGAACAATTATGTATTTTTCCTACTTGTGTGTGTATTAATGGTAAATAAATTATTATTTACTATATATCCCGGTTATACTCACGTGTGTATTCGGGCGCGGCTCATTTTATTCGTTTTGATAAAGCATCCGTTCTAGCGAGGGAGAAATACTTCGTACCGCGAAAAGTGCGTGAAGCCATCGAAATCAGCCGCCGCCCGAACTTCAATAGAGATAAGGGCTGGACACTGCCACCGGCCTGGAAACCGGCCCTCAGTAAGACTTCATACAACAGTGGTACAAGTCTCGAGTGTGACACAGTCAGTACGGTATGCACCAACGCGCAGCCTAACGATTCGGACACGAACAGCGACGAAGACGTACGACAACACCTGTCGCCACCACCACCATCGTCGCGGGCGCAGCGGTATGCGGTGCGCTGCGCACGCAGTTCGGCTCGCGACTCCGCCGCGTAACCAGCTCATGAATAAGGGCTCCGTTCGAGTTCGAAACTAGTCGGGCATTCCCGAATACACACGTGAGTATAACCGGGATATATAGTAAATAATATGGATAACACTCACGGAAGTTATTATAGTAAAATAAATTATTACCGTAATTGAAAAACGCTTCGGTATTTAATAGAATAATATTAGTTAATAGGTAGGTTACAAAAAAACACAAATTTCGGCAGAAGTAAAAACACAAAATGGATGGATACAATATAACAGGCAAAATTGATGTTACTCTTTTTTAATTAAAAAACGTATCGCACGATACAATGGCGTAGTCCCGATGAAATTCATATTCACTAATAAAAAACAACACACACACAATCAAATCGAGTGCTTCCGCTTTTGGGAATCGTTATCAATAACAGGGTTGCCCCGTTGAATATTTAACCAAGAAATACACGATATTTTCAAAATGAGGAAGATGAGGTTCTTTATCTAAATTAATAAAAATAAACAGGAGAATTCCGAATTCTGTAGCCCTGCCAAAGTGGTGACCTGGTGACTCGGTTGACGCAATGCTTGTAAGAAATTTGGATGGACAAGGGTCGAAAAAATCAGGGTAAGTACATGAATGGAAAATGCAATGTTAAGTTAAGAGCAAATCGTACTGCAGTACGGAAAATACTTCTTCTTATAAGGATAATAATGAACATTGATAAGTACGCTGTACTCGCTCACTTCGGATTGATAATTTCAGACCAATACTTCGTTCTACGTCCGTTAGTCAACAGAGTCTCGAAATAACTTACTGAGAAAATACATTTCGACACAAAACCTCAATTTCGTAATACCATTTTAAAAGCCAAACATAATCCAAATTAGTGCAAACAAATCCAAAAACGTATTCATTATCAGAGCGTTAGACAAAATTATTCTGTACCAACTTTGTCATAACCCGCCTTTTTGCTGACATATAAATAATTTACAATTTTCTGTGTCGAGATACGCACAAATTAAAATATAATTGCTTGCTCGCACACGTTTGCTTTGCGCGAGGTATTTTAAAGGGAGGGAGAAAGCCTTTATTTGTAGACGCTTGTTTTAATGTAACATGATGAATTTTTGAGCATGATATTACAATGTCAAGTACGAATTACACTACAAAGAAAAGTAAAATGTAGGCAAAAGAGTGGTGGCAATTCACGGGCCCGTAGGCCCGGACACGTAGCGAAACGGTTGACGAATAGAAATCGAATAGAATGATAATGTATGGAATTGACATAATATCTCGATAAATATTTATCTATAACATAATTATGTCAAAACCACATATTTTTTATTATATTTGATTGCTATTCGTCTAGCGTTTTGCCATTTGTATACGGCCCCTGATATTGAAGGGAGTATTTTATGAACACTATTTTAAACCCTGACTCTATGTAGAAAATGCTATGATAAAACCGATCTAATAACTGTAGCTGATCCCTAGGAATAAGACAGAAAAATTACGCGTGTAATTAAAAGAGTAACCATAACTCAATGTGCTGGTAATGCTTATTAAAAGCACCAGCTAAAGGACTATTATGCTATTGAAAACCCTGTACATGCTTACTCGAATCTCACAACAATTGATTATTAAAAAAAAAAAGCTTGTGAATTGTCTTTTGTTAAAACAAAATGTCGGCTTCTAAATGATGCCTAAATCTCGTAGAATGGATTAAGTTAATATATCCGACAAAACTATTATCGTACTTTAATGATCTTGAAAAAAAAACCATACCTACCTTTACCTAAAAAACTCGTAACTCAATATACGTCCATATATTAATAATTCAACTATATTATATTTACAAACGATAAACATACGCGTCACTTAAGCTACTAATATGCGCTCACTTGAATTTTCACCGGCCTCCCACGAAATCGGTCACGTAAAAGGCCTACATATGAGCAATCTTACGAAGATTGTAGATTACCAACCGCTGCTTACATATATACCGAAAGCTCTTATTGGGAGAATTGTGAGATTAGATGGGTATTACTACGGTAATTCAGGTGGGATTTTGAATAATTGAATGCGCAGGTCAGCGTCGGAGTATCTAAGGGGTAAAGGTTTGTTCTGACGCGTCACTTTTGAAGCGGGCTGATGACCTGATAAGTACAGCTAAGTGCGTCATTCTCAGCGTTAGGACTTAGGTTAATTACATTTTGAAATAAATATTTTAGTGATCCGTGGAGAATTAGACTGAGCGGCGATGCATGTGTACCTAATTCGTGTCTAAAATCAAGTAATAAAATAAGTATATTGAACAATAGAAAATCTCTATTTATTTAATACACGTAGAACAGAATGAAACCCCTAAAGATGAAATATATTTATGGAACAGGTCTTTGTACATTTAATTTCGTTTTGTGGTGTTTTATAAAAATAACAACTGAGGAAAAATTTTACCGCGTGAGGCATTGCCGCCGTTGTTGTGGTAACAATTTAAATATATTATTCATATTACATACATATGATGTTAAATGAGAATAATAAAACATTAAAAAGGATTTATGTCAATTTATACTTGTTTGACGCTAATTAATAATACTATTTGTTACGAAACAAACTATAAATAAAATCATTGCGTTAATTTAATTTATACTTTGATTGATATAAAGAGGAACTATTTGCTGTCCGCAATCATTTAGAAGGAAAAGAAAATGTGTCCAATTGAAAACACACTAAATTCAGGCGTCCGGCGTCCGTCGGAACCCAAGTAACACAGCCCCAATCCCTCAATTCCTAGGCAGCAGACTGAATAAAAAGAATAATGTGAGAGCACTCACGAAACAAGAGCTCACAATTGACTGGAGAGTGTCTACCATGAAACAAATGACAAACATTTTGATACATACCAACACGGATAGACGGAGGTGTTTTTTTTTGTTTCAAAGAACGTCGCTTCACACTACGAATTTCTTCTGTATCGTGGCTGCATTTCATATACATGAAATATCACATACAAAAACACCTACTCGGGATAAACATCTGCGGATCACACAATTCTTTATCCCGAGCGGGAAATGATCGGACTGCTGTGCTTAGGGTAGCCTAAGCACAGCAGTCCGATCGCTTAGTCACTGCGCCATTGAGGTTGTCAAAAGAGGTGTTCTTTTGTTTCTACAAATTTTGCCACTTTTATAGGTGGCCTAAGGCTATTCATGCCTGGGCTGGGCCTGTTTCGTGGCTTACAATTAGATTTCTTAGAGAATTTTAATCTGAACCCAACATAGAATCTAATTCTAAATTCTATTCTTCTAATCTGCCACGAATGTGTACGGAACCTTAAAACAAATGCCTAACATGTTGATCTAACCTAACCTAACTTTTGTTTCGTCGTGTGCCCAAGCAAGAGTCTGCACTGACCCTAAGTAAATAAATAATACAAGCGGGTGCCCCTCACTCTGGCTTTCAGACTTTTAAATAAGTCACGAATTTTGACTTGTTGAATTGCTAATAGGGCGCTCGTAGTCTCGGCTGTTCTTTTAGTCTGGGTCAAGGGCGGTGAGCTAACATTGTCATATTTAACAATTCCTCTTAGGTTGAAATTTGACGGCCGTGAGTGGTAGCTCAGTTTTTAGGAATTGCGCCACAGATCGGCTAAGGTCGCGGGTTTGAAAACCATATTTTTTAATTTTAATCATTTTGAATTTCCTAAAAGTAAATTCATTTCGTCAATTTCCGACAATTCTTCATATATTTTACCTATTCATAAAACAGTTTAATATTCCGAGGAGAAACGTACACAAAATTAATATAATACGAATTGTGACCATTTTATGAATTCACAATATTATTATCCTAGTATGATTCTATAAAGCGGCCATTTTAGCTCCCTCCGTTGTTCTTTTAGTCTAGGTCAAGGTAAGGAGCGGTTGTGGGTTATAAAAGATGAAAGAGAATCGTCTGCGTGGTACCTATGTTAGTAACAGTAAAAATTTAGTGTTACGTTTGACAATGTAACGTTTTATGTATTACAATATTGTTTCTTGTTACGATACCCTTAGGAGAGATAATCGCGTGAGTAGCTTATATTTTTTATATGTTATATTTAAATGTATTGGCATTATCATGCCTGAATTTTCTAAAGTAGGTTAAGCTGTTTAGCCATGTCTAGAGTAAACCTAGCTTATTGTCTTATGCTAGACGAAATTTCAACCTAGAGCTACTACTAAATTGTAATTTTTTTTTACTACAGAAAAATACGAAGATCTTCTTTTTGACCCCACTATCTTACTACTTAATGCTAAGTAATCACAATTGCGACTTATCCTAATAAGATAATATTAATTAGCGACATTTAAATTTCAAACAGTGGTAACGTTAGTATAAAATATGTTTTAACTAAATTTCCAGATACAAACTCCAAATTTAATTAATTACGAACACATCGGCCGTATTCACGGTAGAACTCATACAGTGGAATATAATATTCATGCGGATTCGTACCTCAAGTCCGCTTGATGGCAATTAAAACTAAATCCATTGTTTCGACATTTCTCGTTCTGTTATGATTTCATGTCCACTAATGCGTTAGCATTTCGCTGAATTGTCGAATGATTTCATGGCATGGCTCTTGCTCTGTGACTTCACGAATTCCTGTATGTTTTGGTCATTTAGAAACGCGAATAATATTGTACTTTAAATAATATTTATGAAACGAGAAATTTACGGAGCGGATGAAAAATACGATTGGATTTAGGCTCTTTGCAAGACATATCTAAATATATTAGGTATGTTTTGCAAAGTTTTATGCCATAAAATATGGTCCAGAGAAAGACTGGGTTTGAACAAGGAATGTGATGTGAGTGAATGTGATAAAAGGTATTTTAAGATCGATGCTAGTAGTAATCCGTGTTCTCTGTTACTCTGGAAATGGCGTGTCTTAATGTAGATATCTCAATATTTTTCTAAATAACAGCTGTAACTTTATGTAGCCACGTAGATTGTATAAAATTCCGAAAAAAAAATCAAGACCTCTAAATTTCACCTGTTACAATAAAATCTTTTTAATACCTCAAAATTTACATTATGTTTGAGGAATTCTCAATTATCATCTTATGAACCAGCGCTCATGTAAAAGCAGATCCCAAACTGCTCAATTTCATATGGACGTCGCGCGTCGTCACGATATGCGACGAAATTGCATTGCGGTTTGCCACCAGCTGCACTGTTCGGATACAACTGAGCATCGCCTTGAGCGCCTTACTTAATTAGTGCTTCAGACTCGGAATGTACGGCGTCTAGATTAACTTTTATACTTCGAACCGCATGTTTGAAATTAAATGTATATTATTTTAAGCATTTGTATTTTCCGTAGATTTAAGCTAGCTATTCACTCATTTACTAGTGCAAATCGTAAGCATCAGCTAATCACTAAACTTTAACTGTGTGATTGCATTTTTAACTAATTTAATACACATGATTAATGTTCTCTAATTTCTCCTGGGTAACTATTCAGATATCGATATTATAAGATATACTAGCCATATAAGAAAAGAAAAAGAAAAATAAAAACAAAAGTTGACAAAACTCAATTGAAATAAGCCCTTACCTTGGCAGAAATTCGGTCAGAAGCACATTATACCTCATAAATTATACATGCAACTTCAAATGGTCCAAGTTACCAACATTTTAAGTTCTGTTCGTCCGTTGAACATTAAAAGTAAAAAAAGTTGCCAGAGCAAATTTTGCAGTAAATTAAAGTTTAACTCTAGACGCTGTCACTATAAACTTTCTTGACTCACAAACTTGTAATGTGTCTAATATTGTGCGCTAAGAAAGTGTTATTTTAACTTGTAAGTCGATGGCTAAGTGTTTCGACAGTTTTGCCAAGAGTAGCGTTATATGGGCTTCCAAGAAATAAATATTTGAGTCATCCTCAAATACATATTTTCCACAAGTATCTACGTTGCGTTCGTGGGATATTATTATGATAATAAAACGGTCCCACCATGGGTTGATATATTGGGTTTATAAATAGTTTATTTAATATTTTATCGTTAAAATCGTGATTTCACCTTCACTGATAAAAAACCGTTTACAAAATCAATCCACCCAAAGTTAATGGATTCTGATGAAATGTCTAGTCCTAATGGACAGTTAGTATGTGAACGGACTCAATTAGGACTGTTTATAGACATGATAGAAACTATAGTGAAGGTAAATTTAAATTCAAAGCTTCTAGCCTTTACAGGTATCTAAAGCGAGCTTTTAAAATTTCCTACTGCTTCTCTTGAAGTTAAAGAAGATAATCAATCAGATACACTATGATCCCTTTCAATTCTAAATCGACATGGAAATTCAATTCGTTTCAAAGCAGCACATCAATATTCAAACTGTGATCTCTAGTTTCGATGATCACAGACGGAATGTTGAACGGTATTGCAAAAGAATCTTTGTGAGTAACGAAAATGTACGAGTCTTCTCATTTTGTGCCTTTCAAAGATGTTGAGTGCTTAAGTCCATTTGCAATTGATTATTGTGAGAGTTTGGTGGATGGCTTCCGGATTTCGATAGATAGCTTTGACAGACCTTTTTAATCAGATTATGTTTCTG
This sequence comes from Abrostola tripartita, assembly GCA_905340225.1. Lineage (NCBI taxonomy): Eukaryota > Metazoa > Arthropoda > Insecta > Lepidoptera > Noctuidae > Abrostola > Abrostola tripartita. Next base: position 5,509,898 of record HG996510.1, on the reverse strand, counting down.
ATTTTGTTTATGAACGTTGTTCAAAACGTGCTTTCCTGCATCGTGAGTATGAGTCACTCACGTTTTGATTCGAATATCTTATCCGTTTGTAACGCTACTCACGAAAGAGTTATTAAAAGCCTTAAAGATATCAGCAAAACTCGAATCATTGAAAAGATAAGCCCCCGAAGTACCCTCAAAAAGTATTTTAACAAAGTCACGGTAATAACCTAGAAAATTCTACAACCGATTAATCTAAAGCTTCCTCGAAGCTCTTGGAAAATACAATTTGCCTACCTTAGTTCTCGATACGATGAGAATCGAAACAAGAAATTCTTGCACCAATGAATATAGAAATTGAATTGAGACAAGACTGTAAGAATTTATTTTTTGTCAGCAATTCGGAAACCATATTCTGGGTTTATCGAGAGATATCGGTAAAGAATTATGTCAATAACGACGTTACATTTGTTTGTTTGACAAATAGTATATTTTGGGGTGCAAAATCAACTGACTGATATGTCATATTAACTTACAATCGAATAATTTTGCTGCCTCATTTGCGTCCGCAAAACCGATATTATATGCATGAAAGTTATTTGTATCATTTCCTATTTTAGTAGTAAGAATAATTTTCATGTAGACCATGCTTATATTAAATGAGGTAGGCAGGATAATTTACTGTCGTGATATCCATAATTATTATGTATGTATAGTAAGAGAATGGGTGTTTAATGCTTCAGCAACACTATAATATGAACAGCGTAGTATACTGTTCTAGAATAGTCTTCTTATTCTTATTATATGGACCGCCTGTAGGCCTCTCACATGGCTTTACACATCGTTGAAAGTTCTCTCAGGTATGCCGGTTTCCTCACTACGTTTTTATTCACTGTTTTAGCAAGAGATAAATCATTTATAATCCGCACATGAATTCAAAAAGACATTGGGTACGCGCCTGGGTTTGAACTTGCGGCACGGCATGGCAATCCAACGATCATACCACTCGGCTATCAATGCTTATTGCCACAGTCAAGTGATATTCGGAATCGTGATTACGATACTCTTTAAGAAAGAGATTACATAATAATGTCTGTAAGATTTGTAAAGGAATTAATATTAATTCCTTTGTATTATGTATCGGTGTTAGGGCATTACAAGCAACGTTTGGCCTACACAGTTATCTATAAGCCTTTGCCTGAATAGATAATTAGTTAATCTAAACCAAGATACTGGGTGGCTTAACCTTAGACGGGACAAATGGCTTCTTGACAATGGTATCAGTAGTAATACCTGAGGGTAATCTTCACTTTAATTTGCAAAACATCAACTCAAAGTGCCAATTAGACATAGCATCCCAAAACGAATCAACCTCAACTTAGATCAAACGACTGAATATTCGAATTCTGGTAAAGTCGTGTTTGACTAGGCACCGTGTTTGATTAGATAAATAAGGTTACGTACCTTTTTGGTGGTCCCGAAGAGAGAAGCTCCTTTAAGGGTTTCTTCTTAAAAAAAATTAAAAGCAAGCTTTTTTTCTTAAAAATCTTCTCCTATTTTATTCTTGAAGACAGTAGTATCTATTTACGAGAAATCAAATAGCTACTGATCCAATGAAGCTAGGTTGGGTTAGGTATTCTTAGTCCTTAGGGTTAGTTATTTTTTTCCACTTGATATATATTCGTCCATCTTTGTAATAAGATCTTAAGATCCCAAGCAGGCAATGACATGATCACAAGGAGTAGAGGTCCTACCGGCGTTTTTATTCGACACGGGCTCCTTTAATCTAACATACCATAGATTAAGTCTCTTTATTTTCCCAGACAGACAGATTTTCAGTGATTTTATCAACGGAAGTCATTGCTAACGACCAAATAATCGAGTACTCGAACGACACTTAAATCATTTTAACCTATACTTTTAATTTATCTGAATTCATGCGGTCACCTGTATTTATTTTCAATCATTGATTCTGTTAGTAGCACCTTATCGAGCTGTCTGACCTGGTTTACCTTAACTAATTAATATTCATGAAGTCTGGAACTGAACGTTAAAAACAAATCCTAATTCGTTTTTAATATAAATTAATAGGTAAATCCAGCAGTAGACTGCCATTGGATGATGTGATGAATAGGTAAGTATTGATTTTCACAGATTTTGAAGTCACATATTTAGAGTTTGGTAACTCCATAGCCATATGGAACCGTATCACAGCTCTAATTAGTTTTAATTAATCACTTTCTTTTATATTTAAGACCTTCCCGTCATACGTCTGTTCTTGAAAAGATACTCAGAAGTTTTTTACTTAGGCCTCTATTACGCACACATTTCACCGACGATTAAAAACACCATGTACATTGTACAGGGTTGGCCTTATTGATTTTAATACCTATAAATTTTCATCTGCATTTTTCGAAGTGAATTAACTATAGATTATAACTAATGGTTGATAGGTATTTTTAATACATCAAAGTTTAAAAGTAGACCCTGAGTAAAGAGTAGGGTGACATCTTGTACATGATAATAGTTTAGCCTTCAAAACCCTTTATCCAAAATCAAGACTTGCGGGACTCGTTACCCCTTTTGGACCTAGATAGATTCCTAGATGATATTCGAATAAGGCCGCCGGGATTACCGTCGTGCAATGAGATACGCCAGTCTGCATATTTTTCGCTCCGTTCGATTTATTACGTCCCTCCCCATTCGGGATTAGGTTTGGCTTTTGGTCGGATAGACATCACAGGGACTTTAATGCGGAATAAAAACGGAATGGACGGTGTTATTTTGAATTTTGATATAAAATTTGAATTAATCCAATGGAATTTTATTTAAATTTTTCATATTTTGTTTTGCGTTGTACTTCGAAGTCGTTTGGAGTTTGGTGAAACATGTTTGCTTTTTATAATATCATTGCGTATTTTTCCTCTGTATATTTTACACGTTTTAGAGAATTTTGTCATTGTTAAATCAAAATATGGATTTCTTTCTATAATTTGATATCCGAAATTAACTATCTGTCCAAGTAAAGCCTTTACCTAGCAGTAATTATTGTGACACATAGAAAGCATCAGCATCAAAATACCTAAAAGTTGTAACTTTTTTTCGGCCAAACATAATTTCTAACCACATGAGTAGTAAGAAGTAAGTAGGACACTAACCGTTACGTAATATCGAGGTTCAAATTCAAAGATCAAATTGTTGTTCTAAATTCTGAATTCAAATCAAAATTATAGTTATTATCCCAAGTACCTAACCTTTGTGTCAGTGAACTATGTCGAGTAACTTGCCCTTCGTCAAAATTAACTGTACAATCATGTTTAAATAAACACTCCTGTCTTGAACCTCCTTTGAGTAATCTTTAGATGTATTATAATGTAAAAGGAAAATTCTAGCTGTATTTCATGTATTTTGTATGAAGTTTGTGTTCAAAGGACAATAAAGGGGAGGCCTTGTTTAACAGTGGACATCTTCCGACTGATGATGATCATGATGACGTGATTTTTGCAAATATTTTTTGTAGACGGGCAGTGAGTGGCATAATTAGGTACGCTACTTTACAACCTAAAACTATACAATTCTTGCAGAAGTTCTGCAAAATTGGTAAATTGGTAAAATCTAACCAATCTATTAAAACTGACGCCTAACTTATTACCGTTTTACATAACATTTATGTAACATCGAATATTTTTTGCGAATCCATTTTTTCACTTATTTTATTCGAAAAGTAATAACAAATGTCATGTGAAATAGAAAACGCCACGTAAAAATTATATTATTTCTTATCCGGTAATCCAGTATGGTTTTTTCTTTCCCTCGCAAGAATTGCCAGTACAGTCGGCTTAGAAAATTTCTGTATGTGTATTGTAAATGTCTCATTCCAGAAATATTGTTTGTTGTATTATTAGTTGTGTGTAGGATATTAGTTGGCTTCTTTTTCTTCTTATCGTATGGTTAATGAACAACCTGGTGTTGGAGTTTAAACCGCCTGTAGGCCTCTGACATGACTTAACACACCGTTGAAATATCTCTCAGGTGTGCCAGTTTGCTCACGATGTTTTCCTTCACCATTTTTAACAACTGATAACTCATTTATAATACGCACATGAAAAGACATTGGTGCGTGCCGGGCTTTGAACTTGCGACCTTTGACTTGGCAGTCCACCGGTCGTACCACTCGGCTATCAGTGCTCAATTAGTTGGCGAGTGATAATAACTAACTGTAGTTATACAACTTTGTCTGTATCCCTGAAGAATCGGGTAGACGTATGCCATTATATACCAACATTTTACAGTCATTTTAAAATTTCTTTAAGAGGTATTTATATACGCAAACCTATTGCCATTTTTATCAAGCATAACTTATTAATCGTACAAGCTTTGTATCTAATTGTAGGTATGCAATGAAGAGTACTATTTTTAATTAAAAAAAAAATACATACCTTATGCTAGAACAGCTTAGCTGGCTGGTTTTCTGTCATCGAATACTTTTCAATCTTGCAATCTCAGACAGCACTGGTACACTAGGCAAATTGGTAATCAAAGTTTCTCCTCAAACTGCCAGTAATATAAAACAAAGACTGCAAATCTTCTAACACTTTTGCTGACTGTACATGCTCAGTTTGTACCACGCACGAAACGGCACTCGAATATGTTTGACTCATATTTCCTCATCTTGCTACCACGCATGAATAATACATAAGGAGTTCCAACGACTGACAATGTTTTGTACGAAGATGTTGCTTTTGACCTTGATAGCAATCTAGCTTGTTTTTACAGCAAGAACAAGGGATGGGCAATCAGGACTATACTCCCTGCGTAGGTAAAGTTGTGCTGCCAAAGAATATGACGCGTACTTATTGGTGTTACAACTAGTGAACAATTATTTTTATTCTTAAGAAGTCTCTTAGGATTACTAAAAAAATCTCTCTGTGTTATATCATTGAAAAAGGCAGAGTTGGCATGGATTTGTTTCGTAAACCATTAGGATACAACGACATTTATTTATTTTCTAAGTTTTGTATAATATTGGTCAATTAATAAAATGTATACCTATTTATAGATGTTTGCTTGACTATTTCTAGCAAAACTAAAATAAGAAAACTTAATGATATCTATCACTTACGCGAATATTAGACATTTCAATAAAACTATTTTTACGGATTTTATCGCGGTTTTAATTTTGTTTTTTGGTCCCGACGTTTCGAATCCTTTACACCATTCATGGTCATGGGCAGACTGAGGTGTTAAACGTCTAATTTGAACAATTACTATCAACTACCTTACATTTTTAGTTATTATTAAAGAAAACTTTTTGTCTTCTGTCCAGTTCTGTATTCCAAAGGACTTTTCTCCTAATCTTTTTCCACATTACCTTTGGTAAACTTAAATGTTAAATACACAACTTTTGTTCAAACACTTGTCCTTAGTTTGAAACTAAAAATAAATAATTAGTTAATCAGTCAATATTAACATCTCAACTTTAAAAGAAAAATCTTTTAGTAGTTCTCAGGTAAAAATGTGTCTACAGATCTTTATTACGAAGGTAAAAGTAATTTCCAGCAGCACAAACAACACGATCATTGAAATAAAATAAATAAATACCTAATAAAAGGCTTCAGAACTCTTACTTAGCCAGTTGCGTCACGCACGTTTTTATGACGGTGTCAAGGAATTTAGGCTAGCGTAATTTTTTTCTGTTTGTTCCATACATAGGGTTATGAGATGTGTAATGGGTGCTAAATGGCGTGTTATATTGACGGGTGACGTGAATACTGATTAGGAGATGAAAATGTGAAGGTTGTAGGAAGGGTTCACTCGTAATAGGAGAAAGTTTGGGGTTGGTAGTAGCAAAAATTGTTTGCAAGGATAAAAAATATTGATTTTAAATGTTTACATTTCCTTTATTTTTTTTTCTATATTACACAGTGGTAGTACTAACTAGCTGTTTGAATAAACATTTATATATAATAATTTTGATCGGAAAAACACTTTTGAAACCAGCTTAAATGGATACTTACGAAAAGTCATCACCAGTTTGCAAGGTTTTAAATTTCAGTAATCAACTTATACTAGGAAAATTAGACTAACTGTAATTCAGCCTCATATCTCCGTCCAATGCCAGTCCAATACCGATGTTTATAACCCTAAAATTTCCACGTTGATAGTGACACAGTGACGTCATATTCGGCCTCCCTATTACCCACGCATTGTTCGCTTGTCACTATATTTCCGTCAACGGTCAATATGACGGCATAATTCATTATTGACGCGCATCTCGTTTCGGCAACATGGAATCCTGTTACAAATTAGTATGTGGAACAAACATAACATCAAGCTTCTATTCCGAAGGTAGGCAGAGGCGTGTAGTATACCTAATTTTCACCAGTTATGTTCCAATGTAATAGGGGTTGAGCTTATTGCCATTAACCGGTCACAAATCCAGACTCCGTGCTGTTGCACGATTTAACTGATGGAAAGACCCAGTAACTCTTTGCCTGGGATACGAACCCAGGACCTCAAGCTCAGTGCCGCGCTTAGCAATCACATTACCAATGAGGCAAATTGCTGGCTGATGCATTCCGTTTCATCATAATTATTAGCTGTCTATTACAGACGATTTATGCATTGTCATGTGGATAGGTACTATTTTTGGCGGTAAATTAAACCCGATTAACTAATAGCAAGATGACCGTTTGCTAGTAATGTGTCGCGATAATTAATCATTTCTCCTTCAAATGTACCTGTGAGAGACAGCATCGAAAAATCCCTGTAATCTACCTGTATCGTCCGTAGGTAGTACTGTGTAGCGATATTCTATCGGTTACACGCATTCCTTATGAGCTTAGTAGCCAGCCAACATCGAAAAAATTATCTGTGTTTAGATTTAAACACTTAAAACAATAGTTGTTCTTTTGTTTGGACGAGCACGATCTGATTCGCACAAGTACTTCACGAATCAATCTAGGGCATTTCTTTAGCCTGATGGGGCGTCTTCAAGATGTCATAGCCAGACTGATGTCGATTAGCGTTATAGGAATTGAATTAAAGAGGCGTACCCTGGTAATAACTACTGATAAATCTTGCCATTGACAAAAAAATTGAAGGTTTTGCGCGGGCCCCAAGCATACCTATTTAAAATGTTTTTATTTTGATCCTAAATATTTACCTTTAAATTTGTCTTAAAGCTTATATTCCAGTATATATAGTTAGTACTCAAGGCAGATATAGTGTCGGTTTTTTAATTTCTGTAACATTTTTTGTACAATATTCTTGTCGAATTTATTAAGATAAAAATAAGGTGTTTAATGTTAGTGAGTCAGCATAACTTTGTTTATACATACCTACATACATAACATGAAAATTCCCCAGTGTCTGTTCTTTGCTATATTTATGTGTATATGTATGAAGATCAGTTTCATAAGCAACCGAATACTAGAACTGTTCAATGTACTATCGGCCAATTTTGCGGTGTTCCACCCTTAGGCGATAATAGTTTGCACTCGGCGTGCGGCAGTAGCAATAGCCTCGCCCTAATGGGCGTGGCTTCTACTACTCGCTAACTCTTACTCACTCGCACAAGTGTGCTATTTCACTCAAGCATTAGATAACGTGCAGTGGTGTTGATTTATAATGTATTTTGACTTGAGGGTTTTTGAATATTATTTACATGGTTGCTTCGTCGCTCCAAATGATTGTTACATTGTTGGCGTGCGATCATAAAATATCCCTCAGATAATACTTGTCGAATTTTGAACAGTTGTTTTTGTGTAATATTACTATATTGTAATTTATAATTATTTTCACATTTTGGTATTTGAGTTACAAATATTGATATAAGATTTATTATTATATTAAAACAAGTTAGTAGTTTTAAAAGCTTACGACTAAGAAAGGTATTAGCGGCAAGCACAATCATATTTATATTATAGTATATTTTAATTATTATGACGGGTTTTGGTGATAGTTGCGTCGATCCAGCGGTGATTTCTAAGTATTTATATATTACCTAAGCTGAAATAACACTAGAAACGTTATTTTACTCACAAGAATTAACATCTTAGATTGACTTAATAAAAATTATCTTTAAAAAGTTAAAATTTCTTATTAAAAAAAAAAAGAATGATTCATCATAAATGATGATCACAATAAGTAAAAAGATCTAATAAACGTTTTTAGATAGCTCGCGATGTTCAACTCATCTTGTACTATTTGCAGTTTGCCGCTGTTAATAAAGATGTAATTAATAAAATAGTTTTAGATTTAAACTTCAAGGACTTTATTATTTATTATCATTGGAATTATCCTAATACTAGCTTGAAAAATCTAGTATCTTTTTCAAGCTTTAAATATTATTTTCTGCCTACTTGTTTGAATTTTTATTTTTAAAGTTAACCGATATGTATAATAATAATATTTATAGCTAACCTACTCATAGCTAACAAGAGCCCTAATTCTATCCAGGTAGAGTTGAAAAACATTGCACGATCATGCACGTCGCTATCGTGACTCGTTAAAACAAAATAATTTAAATCATTATCATGCTATTATTACAAACAATACACAAATTTTGCTTGGTTATTAATATTTTAAGCTCTATTCAAATCGCTCAAGAACTGATAAGAAGGTATCCTGTTAAGAAATGCGGCCGACGCTATTGTCGGTTAGACAATAGGTTTATGATGTTTTGCTACTCGCTATTGTATGTCTTTGATTTTACTCGTAGATATTTGTTTTTTTCATAATATGTATTAGATACTTCTTTTGAAGGAATAAAAATATTTTAATTGTTTATTATTTATTTGCGAAACGTCTTGTAAATAGTATTTTTTGAATAATGCTTGTTATAATCTTAAATGATGAATAAAGAAATACGAGTAAAATCTGCCTAATACATCATACAATATCGAGTAGCAAAACATCATAAACCTATTGTCTAACCGACAATAGCGTCGGCATCACTGTATAACTGGATACTTATCAGTTCTTGAGCAATTTGAATTGAGTTAAAAATATATGTAACCAAGCAACATTTGAGTATTGTTTGTAATAATAGCATCATAAAGGTTTAAATTATTTTGTTCTAACGAGACACAATAGCAACGTGTGCACGCGCATGACTATGCAATGTTTCTTCTCTGGTTAAATTCATTTATAAAGTCCTTTCAGTTAATACAGATCAAGTCCAGAAAAACACAGCGAAAATAAAATAAATATTGAGTCCATAACAAAACAATTTGCTAGCTAAAAAACATAAGCGTCTTCAATAATTAGCCGAGTGCAAAATGCGGTTGCTTAGTACACACACACAATGCAATCCTTATCTAGGTATTGTTCCTTTACTTTTTGGTACATCCTGATTGGCGAAGACGAAATGTGGGCGGAGTTTCTGTGCTTAGAGCCGTGCAAAGCATTTTGTTGTAAAAGTGGAACACCACAAAATTGGCCGACTGTACATAGATCGGGTGCCTATCTGATCTCGACTCCGTGCTTAGGCGATAAGACAACTTTTTTTTGAAAGAATTTCGAGCTTTTAACTACGACTTATTATTCAACCCGTACTGTCCCACTGCAAGTCGAAGGCCTCCCTGTCCTACTTGTCTCTGTCTACAGCTGCTTGACGTCAATCCTTAAAATAGGATAATTTTCACATGATATTACTTAAACAAAATGGTGGAAAGTCTAAAAAATTTGAGCGGTATATTTTTAAAGTAACAACTCAGCAAGAACTCCTAATTATAAGCGGCAATCGAGCATTCAAATATTACATTTCCACGGAATATCTATACAAAATCCTGGAACGTTATTATAATTTGCCAGAATTTTCCAGTGTTATCGTAAATACGGTTGTTGTTACCGTAGAGAGCTGGTCGCACCTGAGTGTTGCACCTGCCACCGATTACTGGGAATTGAACATAAAGATAATAAACCCGTGGACTATTCGTATTTTACCTTTTAATATTACATTTTCAATGTTCGTGGAAACGTGTGGTATAATCATACGCCCTACTTATTATATAATTAATTAGTAAACGCGAAAGTTTGGTAGGATAGATAGGGGGATGTTTGAGACTCCTTCACGCAAAAACTGCTGGACAGATTTTGATAAAGCTTTAAAGTAATATTATATAGCATAAACATCAGAATAACATGTTAACAGTTAGCTTGTCCAGACGGTAAACACAATAGTTAAACAATCGCCATGAACCTGTGATACACCGGACGGGTAAAGGGTTAAAACATAACATCACGCCTGTATACACTGTAGACAGAGGTGTATAGTACATCTACATTTCGACAGTTATGTTATAGGTCCCAATGTAATAGGAGGCGAGCCTATTGCCGTCAACCGGGCACAAATCTAAACTCCGTGCGGCGAATGAGAATTACCTAATGGAACAACTCAATAACACTCTGCTCGAACCGCGATTCGAACTTAGGATTTTATGCTCAGTAGTCGCGCTTAGCAACCACTAAACCAACGAAGCACTTAGTATAGTTTATAACCATTCAATCTGTACGATACAAGACGAAAAATAACGTGGGAAAAGCCGCGGGGCATCTCTAGTAAAGAACTATTCTTAAAAATCTTCAGAGAGACTTAGTCGAATAATGCTGTAGAATTAAGTAAGAAGTAAGTTTTACTTACTTGTGAACAGAAAGAAAGTCTTTATTATGTTGTAGTATGTAGACTGTTTCTTTCAAAAGGACTTCGACCTCTGAATCAGTTTCGGCGTTTCTTCAGAATCAAACAAAAATGCTAGAGTTCAAAAATAAATTTGACAATGTTAATGATTTTATAAAAATCTTCATTGATGTTATTGAGAAGACGTCTACTGTTGACAAAGGCTTCCCCCTTGAACGCTACAATGGACGGCTATCTTCTGTATACGAGAAGAGGTCTTTGCCCTGCAGTTGGACAGTAATAGGCTGCTAATATTATTCATTAAATTATTTGAATTAACGGCTTTAATAATTATAATTTCAACTAGTTCGACTTTGTCCGCGTAAATTTTATTTTAATGCTTTTCCTATGCCTATGTAAGAGGATTAATAACGCGAGACCGAAAAATCTCCTTAAGTTCTAAGCTTCTTAATCTTAAAATATAATTTTATCATAATCAATTCAGTAGTTTAGTTATGACAAATAGACAGACAACTGTCCGAACACATCAAAACTACGTCATACATTTTATATTAATCGCACAAAATAAAACAGAAGAAGTAGCCGTGTCAAATTCGAACTTCGAAGTCGCCCAAACTCGCCACTTTCTATGAAACTTTGCTTTTCAATAAATAACTACTTTCAAGCCTAAAAACTGTGTAGGTTGGCCTGAATACAAAAATAGCCAGTATTCCGTTCGATGTATCGATTTAAACTGTAATAGAATGAAGGTTCTATTAAGTTAATAGGACTTTATGAAGGCCTTACAATCGTTACTTGGTAATGAGGTAAAAAATATCGATTTTCGCTTGTTCCTATTAAATTTGTTGCTGTAAATTAAATGTATTGGCAATGACTACGAATTGTTGTTGTAGGTAATGTATTGAAAATTGAAATAGTTGGTAGTATACAGACTTGCCGGTAATTTAAGTGTAACCTTGGCTTATTTAATACGCATAGCTGGTAGAAAAACAGAAAAATTAATAATCAAAAAAGTTATATATATAAATAAATAACAGCCTATAACTGTCCCACTGCAGGGCAAAGGCCTCTTCTCGTATAGAGAAGGATTGAGCACTGATCACCACGCTAGCTCACTGCGGGTTGGCGATTTCAGATAATTAAATCCAGGTTTCCTTACGATGTTTTCCGTCACCGTTAGTCAGTGGTGTCTTAGAATATCTAAGAAAGTATTTATGACATTGAAAAAGTCACATTGATACTTGCCTGGGTTTGAATCTGCAACCTTGTGCATAGAAATCCGGTATGTCAACCACTAGGCCACCACGACTTTTGCACGACATGTTTTATAAAAAAGATTTTAAACTTTACAAATCCCTGAGATATTATATAAGAAAACTGGAAGTGACTGGATGGCTAAAACAGGGGAGCGGGCCTTGTGGCCCACCCTGGGGGAGGCCTACGTCCAGCAGCGGACTGCAATAGGCTGATGTGTTACGTTTGATGTGATTTGTTTGATGTAATTATACACCTGGTTCTAAAATAATATAAGTGGTATTGTAGTGTTTATTAAATACCGTTTAAAATTATCAATAAATAAAAAATATCAACCAGAAATCACTATTACAATTAGAAAATATTTTTATTTAATAAACATTATTTTATTACCCGTACTTGACTAAAAAAATGCGGGCCTTGTGGCGTATCCTGGGAGAAGCCTACGTCCAGCTGTGGACTGCAATTGGCAGATTTAATGATGATCCAAAAATGACAGGCGGGTTATAAGGATCCTTTTTAATCATGTATCAAACATTTGAACAAGGAAACACACAAAAATTGGTCAATCATAAAAATATGAAATGCACGACATTCCTTGTTTCCCTTTAATATTCATTTTTCTGTAAAAGGACAAAACAAACATTTACGATGTTAATGAGAAGCTTTGAGGTCGTCGTTTGTTTCTGACAAAAGGCCACCCGTTTCTCTCCGTAGGTATCGTATAAGAATAAGAGGTTGAGAAAAGAGGAAAGAAAGCAAACAAGTACATTATTTTTTGTTCCGTAATGAGAATGCTTGAATCAGTATGCTGTGCTATGAGAATATGACCTTTATGACATCAGAGAAAGGTAGTTAGATTGATAATATATTTGAATCTAAAACAGTACAAGTGGCAGTCTTATTTCTTAAACAATTTCTTCCAGATAACCATTAATAGAAATTGAGCCTTATATGCGCATAACCATTGACCAACCTGATACTCGAAATTAATCAATATTAAACACCACAGCCTATCTTAGTTCACTGCTGGACATAGGCCTCTCCTAAGGCACGTTACTGAGCTCGATCTTCGGCCTTCCGCTTCCAACCGCTGCCAGCCATTTTGCGTACATCGTCGCCCCATCTAGCTTGAGGATGTCCTACTGTACGTTTACCGGATCGTGCGTGCCTCCAGTCCACTGATAATGATGATGATGAAACACCACAGCTCACAAGACACCTCACTAGTATCTCGACGGATGATATTATACGGTTTAAGGCCTTTATTTAGACGCAGACATTTGTGGGTTAATATGAGCCTCGATTGGGGCAGCAGCTTAGGGTTTGGTTTTCCCGTGGGATGAATAATTCTGTCTGCGGTCTGTAGATATTTACTTTAAGTTTGATATATCAAAAATTCAATTATTCAGACGCATGTAAAATATAACATTACTCTTTATATTCCCTGAAGGAACAAACGAAACGAAAAATATTCAATTGGTCAAGCCTTTTTTTAATTTTGTGAGACTAACAAACTTACATTGATTTTTAATCACATAGATAATAAGGTTAATGCATCACACATAACATTAATAAAACATCACGCCTGTATTACCCGAAGGGGTAGGCAAAGGTGAACCTATAGTACATTCATATTGTGCCAGTTATATTAAAGTACCAAATTTAAAAGGGGGCGAGCCTATCGCTTATCAATCGGAAACAAATCTAGTCTCTAGGCTGCTACTGTGAATTACCTAAAGGAAAAACTCGATAACATTTTGCCCGACCCGGGATATAAACCCAGGACTTTATGCTCAGCAGTCGCGCTTAGCAAACACTAGACCAACGAGCTAATCGTACTTAATGCGATATTGTACTAATAATATTTATTCTTTTTCTTTCCAGAATGCCACACCGCCTCTGCTCCGAACGAAACAAAAGAAGATAGCAGTGCGAACCATGACTATTAATTTAAGTTTAACATGTGACGTGATACAAATGTGACCTAAACAAACCTAGTGCCAAAACAATGCTTTGCTGTAGAGAACTGAAACTACTCTACGCCACTATTGTTCTTTTACTTGAAGCCGAGTTGTTAGTGAACACTGGTGCTATGGAGTCGAAGAGGTCTTCCATTTTGGTTGCGCAGAACGCGGACGATCTGAAATCCTTGGAGCTTTGCACTACGAGGAATCAGCAGCGACTTGGCAGCGTTTTCGGGAATTTCACAAGGCATCATAAGAAAGGTAATGAATGGATTATTTTATTTAGTTTTTACGTATTCCCAGCGGTTTTACCTGCATAGAATTTGCTTCGCTAGTATCGTTTTATAGCCTATGTGTTTTAAAGTACCCATAGAATTCCAAACCTTTATCAAAATCCGTCCGTTTTTGCGTGAAGGAGAAACAAACATCCTCTGAAACTTTTGCTATATCTTGAGATAAAAATTACCTACATGATAATCCAGGGTGTCAGCTATCTCCATACCAAATTTTATTAAAATTGGTCCAGCCGTTTGAGCGTGAAGAGGTAACAAACATACAAACACACTCACAAACTTTCGCCCTTTATAATATTAGTGTGATTTAATATAAGAAGAAGATGGTTTGACTCCTATAAGGCTTGGAAAACCACTGGGAGGAATGGAGGAAGGAGAGCGAGGCCTTTGCCCCGCAGTGGGACAGCCATGGCTGAAATAATTAAATAATAATATAAAAAACAGTAGAATAGTCTGATGGGCTCAGAATATGTAGAATGTATATATTAATTATCATTGCCAGTCTAAAACAAAGAACATATTAATGAGAAAAGTTTCATAAATTACTTTTAATTACAATGTATTTGTTATTGACGTGTACGAGTTTTGTTCAAGCCTTTTACTATGTCTATGTCGAGCGCTTCTAAAGTTAAAAGTCATATGTGTATGTTTTAAAACTTCGTAACAAACCAACCGTATTGCTTTATACGAGTTTTTATTTGTTGTTTTACAATCTACATAATAAGTCCTATTAAGTCTATTTGTAACTAGATAGATAACATGCCTAAAGTAAAACGAGTTCTTTGTAATTTAATGACGTCAGGCTTACGGCATAGTGCCAAAACAATGCTTTGCTGTAGAGAACTGAAACTACTCTACGCCACTATTGTTCTTTTACTTGAAGCCGAGTTAGAATCGTGATAATAATACACGCTTTAGACAAACAAGCCTACAACTTAAGAAAAATCATATAATTATAATACTCTAGAATCAGCCGGCAACTTCGACTGTGTGGAAAAACTTTTCCGGGACTGCCTCGTTGGTCTAGTGGTTGCTAAACGCGACTGCTGAGCATGAGGTCCTGGGTTCGAATCCCGGGTCGAGTAAAGTGTTACTTGATTTATCCATTAGGTAATTCTTAATAGCTGCATGGAGTCTGGATTTGTGCCCGGTCGATGGCAAAAGGCTCAACCCTATAAAATTGGGACCGATAACATAACTGGAAAAATGTGGGTGCACCACTCACCCCGGCCTATCCGTTCGGGAAATACAGGCATGATGGTATGAAGTGTTTTCAGAAATGAAATAGTCTAAGTTCACATTGAAGATATATTGAAAATATTCAAAATGTAAAGCAAACGTTCTAGAATTCTTACACAAAAGCAATTCGTCGCTGAAATCCAAAAATCGCAGCATCTTGTGAAACCAATTCTATCGAATCTGGTGCTACGCTTATCTATATAATATATCATTGAAATGGACATTTGGCCTGCAGACGACGCAAGTCCAGTGACTTACTCCCAACTAAATTGAACTGAGAGATAGCTTTCGGATTACTGTATTGAGAAAACTGCTGCGATATCAGATTTAATAGATCTTTGGTTTATTTAGGTAGTGAATTATCTAAGTATTTTTTACAAGGGTACATAAAACATGAACATACCATCACACCTCCTTGAAGGGGTAGGCAGAGGTGCACATTATAGTATACCTACATTTCGCTAGTTATAGTATGGGGCCCAATGGGGGCAAGCCTATTGCCATCACCCGGGCACAAACCCAGATTCCGTGCTGCTTCTGAGAATTACCTATGGAAAAACCCAGTAGCAGTTTGCTCGACTGAGGATTCGAACCGAAGACATCTTGCTCAGCACTCGCGCTTTTTAGTTAGATGAAGAAAGTAGGTATACAGTGGAAAATTGATTGTAAAAAAAGCAAAGCCGAGACGTAAAATGCCATGACAACAAAAATGTCGATATTACTAAATGAACATGTTAAAATGGAAATCCAATAGGAATTTTAGTATAATGACCTTTCTTTCTTTACAGTATACGGACAAAAATATTCTATTTTACAAAATTACAATTCGTACGCGTACAGCGTCGTACTGTAATGATGAGAACACGTTGGGTCAGTTACCAGTTTAAAATAAAACAATAAAAAACTTAATTTTTTACATGTATTCACAAATTTGGCGAAAATTATTTTTTTTGGGCTCTTTAAAGAACGTGAAAGTAAATTAAATGCCAAGATTTTATAATATATGGCTGAGTAATTTAAAAATCAAATTTAAGTAAAAACCTACTTGCACTAAGATTTTAATATGACTAAACAATTCCAAATCTCAAATTAAATTAAGAAAACTTTGACAAGCAGAACTGATATGGTTGAAACTTTAAAAGTAAGGCTTATACATCAACATTCGAATCAAAAATAATAATGGACCCAAAGAGAAAATAATATCAAAATAATCACGAACCCACCCAGCAGGGTTGCCACTGCGACATAATTTTGATCGGGCAACAAATGCTCGCAGGTCACGCCGACATTCATCGCCTGTAACCCCTAATCCGGGTCTGATTGCCAACCGGATTACCTCCAAGCTACCTTTGTATCGCTGTTATGCTATTAGCCTCCAATATTACGTAGATGACGTCATTCGCAGCGGTCATTATGGATGAACAATGGCGTGTGTTTAGTCTTAAAGAGCATGTTAAGCTTGATGTTGGCTGGATTTATCGTTAAGTCCAGTTTCTGTGAATTTCTGTGTGTTTAGACGTCTATTTAGTGGTATTAATAGTCAATCAGCTTAAACGTTGACCTATAATTCGGTATCACAATGGAATCCATTATACATTATATATATAAGATTTCATTATTCCTCACCCTGTATGGGTAGGCAAGACACACCCACCATTTGAACACCCAAA
This sequence comes from Abrostola tripartita, assembly GCA_905340225.1. Classification (NCBI taxonomy): domain Eukaryota; kingdom Metazoa; phylum Arthropoda; class Insecta; order Lepidoptera; family Noctuidae; genus Abrostola; species Abrostola tripartita. The sequence continues at coordinate 5,492,854 of HG996510.1, read as the reverse complement.
TGCCATTCAGTTTTAACTCCATGTAATAGAAGGCGAGAAATTTATTGCGCGAATTAAAAACCAATATTACGTGTCCGATTTGTTGATGAGAAGTAACATAAATCAATAGCCTATCTATACTTTTAAGGCTATATATTATCTTCACGTGGGAGGTCTTTACTTGGCCCCAGATGTCCTTAAAGCGCCATAATGATACCAAATTACAAATTAACCTTTCAAAGGATAAAATATAACTTTATAAGTAAACGTTAGTACCTACATTGTTTTCATTTGTTCCAGGTCACAGAAGAAGAACGACAACTACTTCACCGACCCCAACGACTGTCACCTACACAACAGTACAGGGAGAACTATCAACCGAAGTGTACACAACAATAGAATATGTTCTAACAACATATCCCAAGCTACCAAAACCACTTCGCCTATCCTTACTCTTAGATAAAGATTATAATGATGATGTACATAATATAGATAATATTCTTGATGAAGCTATTATAGGTAGAGGCAGACACAGTAAACACGATAGATTAACAGATAAAGAAATAATACAAGAAATAGATGAGACGTCACTGTCTAGTACTATGAATAAAGTTAAGAAAATGTACAGAGATTCAGCGGCCTCGGTCGTTAATAAGTTAAGTGGGAAAGGCGGTAAAGCTGGTATATTTTTGACTGAAAACTGTACGTCAGTTATAGCTCAAATAGGAACGACAGCAATATTGCATTGCGAAGTTAGTGACATCACGGAGAATACGGTGAGTTATACTTTATTATTTTATAAAGTTATTCTGTAACTGTAAGTAATAAATGGAGGAAGGTGAGACCGTTGATCAGCAGCAGGATATAAACCAGCAATTTATAAAAAAAACTTTATCTTAGGAATTGACCCAAAACTCTCAAGACCAGGAGAAGTGGAAGAACCGAGGACTTTGATTTCTTTGACTTCAGTGTGATTAGTCATCATAACAATAAATTTAAATAAAAATTAATTTTCGTTTGCACAATAACAGTGTAAAATAATAACGCGATTTTTCACTTTACTTCTTCTTTAACTTCAACAAGCAAAATTATTATGTATTCTTTTCCATTGTTCTTAATTTTACAACAAAACTTACAAAGCGTTTACCGAACAAAAACAGAAGAGAATTATTATACATTTTTATCCAAAACTTTTCATTCAATTTTGTTTCTACACCTAATAAACGGTAACAATTACATCAGAATTCCTTATAAACTTTGTTACAAGAAAACCGAGTTCAAACACGCACTGAACTTGACTCGTAACTTCCTAAAGTCTCGAATGACTTCCAAAACTCCAACCAAATTGTTTGTTGTTTCGTTTGGGGATGAAATTATAAAAAAAACTTTATGTGTCCCGTGGTTTCGCTCGCATTCTACAGGAACTACTTCCATCTATCTTTAAAAATTTAAAATTAAACGTAATATTCTAATATATAAGCTATATCACTGTGAAGTTTCATCAAAATCCGTTGAGTAGTTTTTGCGTAAGGAAAACAAACATCCATCCATCTATTCGTCAACACAGAATGTTTCGTTTATAATATTAGTAGAAAGTTTTGGTAACGGTTCATAACAGGACCAATACGTGGGTATAACGTTTTGTGGAATGAGCAAAATACTCATATATCACGAATGTATCCAATGATCCTTTGGGATTGTACAGCTGGCGGAAAATCTGTGTTAGGATGCTTATAGCGATCGTTTGAAACAAAATATTTAAATATAATTATGTTTGTAATCCCAGCGGAGGTAGGCATAAGTGTTCTCTTTTATAAAGTGTCTATACATTAATTTTCCGATCCTTGCAAGCCCCATGTTAAGCCCACCACTCGTGCCCGTCATTGCAACTCCTGTAAGCCAGGATCTACAATGATAAACATTGCGAACCATTGAGACAATGAAGCTCTAGGCGTCCCAGAGAAATGACATGACTGTCTTGGAACCGGTCATCGTCGCACGAATTATTATTTGTAGTAGTAGCAACAGTTCACCATTGTTCATTGTTGTAAATTCGGCATACATTGCTTCCTCGACGTTCCATATAAATCAATCACACAATACAAATGATACAATGGTCAACTGGCTATTATCATTAACATTATGCAGAAATGGATTAGTGACCGTACTAAGATGGTATCGGACAGTGTAAATGGTAGTAATTACTATAATATTATTATGAACCTCAAATTGGTGAGCCCGTATTATTAAGATGGGAATCTAAATTAGTTCAATTTAATGTGTTTAAAAGGACAGTTTAGGATGGCCTTGAAACTATTAGTATTAATATATTCGTTGTTTAGAATCATGGAAACGAAATTAGACACATTTCGACTGAAGATGAACAGTGAAAGCGTGAGTGTATAGAGGCCTAACTTTGACTACCCATTTAGGGATTACAGGCGTGATTTTAAGTATGTCTGTAGAATGAAATGAGCAAGTGTTTATTCAGCTTAAGCAAGTCATATGTTTTCATGTCTTCCTTTAAATAAAAAGAGAATTTGGAATTTTATAGCTAAGAGCAGCGAAAAGGAAGCTCAGATAAAAAGAATTGCGCCACGTACCAGCAAAGGTCGCAGGTTCAAGTCCCGCTTATGTTCATCATATTGCCTAAAGTAATTTAATGTAAAGAACCTTGTTCAAAGATGACTCTTGAATTAGATCATTGGTTTCAGGTTACGTGGATAAGAAGAAAGGACTATTCCTTGTTATCTGTGGGACTTGTCACATACAGTGCGGACAGCAGGTTCTTCTCAGCGCACGGGAGACATATCAAGGTAAAATTCAACTTATTACTCTATAATTAAGGTCTATTTTTAAAAGACAATAGTTTTTCAGTCGTCTTTGTTCTTTTATAGAAAGGTTCAATTAAGGTGTTATTGGTAAAAAATAATTATAAGTTCCGCGTTGAACAAATGTTCAAAAATATACTATCAATCAATAAGTACTTATTTTCTTATCAACCTAAACTAAGACTACACTCTCACTCTCACTACAGGCAAACTAAGCAGGAGATATATTAGTGCGCAAGACGTGTGCGCGCAAACAGTGCACTTTCAATTCTAACGCTATCCGATAAGCCAAGTGGCAAAAAGCTTGACAAATAGAATAATTAATGTATGGGGGGTATGTTTCGACTATGTCATCGATGACATTATGTCACCCATATATTTTTTTTTCTATTCGTCTAGCGTTTTGCCCCTTCGCAAGGGAGAAGGTGAGAAATAAGATACAACAGGTCAGGCGCAGGACCAAGAGTGCGGTAAATGACAAAAATAAACATCCAAATCCAAACTTCAGCCAGCGCTACTAAACGTAAGGTAAACCTCGTATATCGACAAGTTACGAATAGTTTAATGCCATTGTAATTAATATTCACTATATTATGTTTATGGAGCGCGCCATGCTCGGCATCTCCTTAAAAGATCGAGTTCGCAATACGGATATCTGGCGTAGGACGAAGGTAGCGGACGTAGGTGACCGTATTAGCAAACTCAAGTGGAGTTGGGCAGGCCATCTGGCAAGATTTGGTGATGGCAGGTGGAGTAAGGCCTTAACAGAGTGGTGGCCCAGAGCATTTAGTAGAGCCCCTGGCAGACCTCCAGCTAGGTGTACTGACGACATTGCTGCTGTACAGGGGAAGACCTGGATGCAAAAAGGCCTAAAACAGGACAGAGTGGCGATTAAGGGAGGCGGCTTATGCCCAGCAGTGGGTCACCTGAAAGCTGATGATGATGATATTATGTTCACATCCCAAAAATGTCTCCCATCTTCCATGGAATAATACAACCATGTGCCAAAGTAATTCATTAATTGCGTCAATCAGTCGGAGGGTCATTAAGCTCCGGAGAATCTTAACAATGCCATGTAGAAAATGGTTCTCACTCAAAAGCGACATCTGTTGACAAGTAAGACCAAACCATCAATTCAAATGTTTACTTAACTGACACACTAACAATATGATGACACAATGAATAATAACAATATCAAGTAGTTCTTCATTATATTAAAGTCTAAGCTTGAACTGAACACTATAATTATAAAATCATAAACCAAAATAAAGTATTCAATTACAACCTGTTCATTACCTGAGGTGAGCAGTCTGCTTTTATTTTCATATTAATTACTTGCTAATGACCGAATGCAGTGTAAAGTCGGCCAGGAATGCGGCCAGGCTTTAATTTAGCGGTCGTTATTGGGTAAATAGGGCAAATTAATAGCCGCTAGCCAATTTATTATACGCTGTGCAATGTTAACTTAATATATTTATTTTATAGATTATAAACACTTTTTAAAGCTGACTCGTTGGTCTAGTGGTCTCTAAGCGCAAATGCAGAGCATGAGGTCCTGGGTTTGAATTCCGGGTCAAAGTGTTACTGGGTGTCCATTAGGTAATCTCCGGAAGCATCGGTGTCTATTACGTGATCCCCAGTAGCAGCACGGAGTATGGATTTGTGCCTAATTAATGGCAATAGGCTCGCCCCCTATTACATTAGGACCTATGACGTAACTGGCGAAATGAGGGTATGCTATGCACCTTCCCTTTCACGGAATACAGTTCATTAGTTTAAGGATTGAATATTAAGAAATATGAGTGCGGGGATGATATTTTTCATATGCTTGGATTGAAATTAAATACCTGTGCTAGTAATTGTATTACGGCAAAATTAAAAGTGATCAAAGACGATCAAATTAAGAGAATATATCAATTTTTAAATTGCATTTACTAAGCTGCCAGTAACGTAAAATTATTAACAATATTCCAACGTTATTCAATGTCACACGTATTTTATATTTTTTTTAATGCTAAAGTAAGCCTTTGTAGTTTTAATAGAAGCAAAAAAGGTAAAAAAAAGTTTAAGAGAGAGAATTATTTAACTAGTCAAAGAAATTACTTAGATCATAAAAAAACTCAAATTACAAATTATGTAGATCAAACGTAGTATCTTTATAAAAACGTTTTACAATTGAAATTAAATATGTACTTAAGCGCTTAGAGAACGCCCTACTACGTTGACATTAAATAAACTAAACATACTGATCGAGGCGTAGGTCAACGGGACCGAGCAGGCACTGTGATCTAAAACGTTTTAACACTTAAAGAATTAAAATTTATTTATCCTTTTTGGTAAAGATTTTGTCAAAGCATGTACTACTCAGACAAGAAAGTATTTCTCTAAATAAATGCCACATCATCAGCCAAAAGACGTCCACCGTTGAACACAGGCCTCCCCGTCCAAGCGGGGGGGTTTGCCATAATCCCCACGCTTGGCAAGCGGCTTGGGGATCGCAGTATTGGTGGTAAAGTTACAGAAGACGCTGCTGCCCATCTTCTGAGTTTTCCCTTAGTCGCCTCTTACGACACCCACGGGAGGAAAGGGGGTGGTCAATTCTAGGCCGGATACCACACGGGTGCCACATGGCTGGTGAATTAAAGTTAAGCTACCCTAGCCTTCGTTTATGGGTGGGTGACCTATCCTTGACATTCCTTCGTTTTGAAATCTTTTGTCGCCATGAATTACAATAGGCTCGCCACCTATTACATGATATTGCACCTATTGCATGTCTTAAAAATATATAATGAACGGTGAAATGTAAGAAAACTTCTAACTTTGTTTATTATAATAATGTTATCCGGACCAAATTTAGGTCACGGCGGCTTGTCTCGTTTAGGACAAGCTAAGAACGCAGAAGATATTATAGTGCCCACGTATACGCGCAAACACAGATGTACTCCTTATTCCCTCACTCTCATAGTCCGATGATGGGACGGTAGACCGATATGACCGGAGAGAGATCAGGCGCAGGACCAACGGCATAACGTGCCTTCCGGAGCACGGAGAGGTCTCGATTTGCAAAAACGGTCACCCATCACAAGACTAACTCTGGCGAGCACAGCTTAACCTTGCAGATTGACTGATCTGCGCGGTAGCCAAGTAGCTACGAGCCTCTCATGGTTCTACATCAAGTTATGCTCCAAAACACTTAAAATTCAAGCAATCTTAACTTCCTAAAACTATCTATTCAACAACTTTAATTCTAAAAGTTGGTAAAATATTCCTTGTGGGAAAACGGACATAATTAATCGTTTGAACTCACGATAGATGAGGTTCTAATGGTTCGCGTTGATCGTTACAAATTATACTGAAGCCTTCGAGAGGATATAAACTGTAGCAGTTTTAAAACTCATTGAAGTATCTTGATGACGTAACATAGACGTTCATTACTCTCACACACGTAACATTACGCCTAGCTTGTGAGATATTTCAGTTTCCAAACGAAACACAAACCAATCCGGTACAAGCTACGGCGTAGCATAAAATGGCTACGAAGTGCTTATAATAGCTACGATTGCGGTAATTGCTACGGCTACGACAGTATTGGTATCGGAAAGTCTTGATATTACTACTACATACTAATTGCTTAGGCATGTTCCTGCGGATAATTAAAAGATCATAGATTATTACTGACCAACAATAAATATTCTTAATTGATTGTTAGTAATCGGTTATCACTATTGACTGTACATCCTCCTTACTATGAACTCTTAAAGTGGGACACTTTACGTTGTGGAAGCGAGACGCCGCATTAAGGTCGTAGCTCATTAATACCGCACCGCTCCCGCACAGCATAATAATGGGCATTCAAAAATGCGCTTTTGATCATACACTGTAGACTCATTTTACAGTGACAACATAGAATAGCAATCAGCGCGCTGTAACGGTAAAGTGTCACTGTAATATGAATCCACTTGGTACAATCTTAAAGTCCATATTTGAATGTTCATTATTCTGCTGTGCGGGATCGGAGCGGTAATAATAAGTTACAACCTTTACACTGCACGAAGCAGCGCTGCTGGGTTTGTACCTGCAACCTTGTGCATACAAATCCGGTATTTCAACCACTAGGCCACCACTTAATTCGGTGAACCCTAAGCGGTTCGGTGAAAACTTATTAATGTGCCTTGTATTGTTACCAAATGATTGCCAATTGTGATATTGTTGATAAGTTGTATGTTGTGTTTGAAACTATATAAGTGCTAAATTACTTGAAAATTGTTTAAGTAGTTATTACAAGAATTATAAAATTTATATTATTTATAAACTGCCTCGTTGGTCTAGTGGTCGCTAAGCGCGACTGCTGAGCAAGAAGCCTGGGTTCAAATCCCGGGTCGGGCAAAGTGTTACTGAGTTTTCCATTAGGTAATTCTCAGTAGCAGCACGGAGTCTGGATCTGTGCCTGGTTGATGGCAATAGGCTCGCCCCCTATTACATTGGGACTTACAACATAGCTGGTGAAATGTGGGTGTACTACATGTACACCTCTGCCTACCCCTTCGGGGAATACAGGCGTGATGTTATGTTAAGTTGTTATTTATAAAAAATTGTACGCCAGAAACGGCAGAATATTATGGAAACAAATTAATGTAATAACAACTTTACTGTACCATATTCTAGCAAATAAAGCTTATCTTATCTTATACTTTTTATAAAACATATTTCTTACGACTAACAATTCATTGGAACGCGTGAAATGAACATTTCTAACAAAAGCGACGGTGAGTTAATGACACATTTTCTTCAAGTCATTTCAAATTTACTAGAAAACGTCTGCGTTCAGTCGACTGTGGAACGTAGAAGAATCGATATACTTATAATAGAAATGAGGACAAGTTAAAACTAGGTGAAACTAAAAGAAGGTATTGTAGTTTATATGAGATTTAAAATAATGTGCATATGTAGGTATAGTTGAGTGTGCATGATTATATCTTTATTCTTGTTTGACCGATATTTTATATTGGGTGCATAAAGCAGCAGACCGGACTATGTGGCGTACATTGGGAGAGGCCTATGTCCAGCAGTGGACTGCAACGGGCTGATGATGATGATGATGATGATTTTAAGTCCCAAAATATGATTATAAAGTCTCTCATAATATTATCTTAATAATGTTCTCTGACCGAATTTTTGTTGGAGCGGCCTATCTCATCCAAGACTAGCTAACTACACAGGACATATTATAGCGCATAAGTATGCGCGTAAACACAGGTGCACTATCTATTCTCTCATTCTCATAGTCCGATGGGACGGCAGTCCAACACGACCGGAGAGCGATCAGGCGCAGGACCATCGGCTTAAAGTACCTTTCGAAGCAAGGAGTCTCGATATGTGCAAACGGTCACCCATCACAAGACTGACCACGGCGAGAATGGCTTAACCTCGCACATCGACTGATATGCGCGGTAGCCACGTAGCTACGAGCCCCTCATAATATAATTCGAGACTTGTCACGAAGGCATAATCATAGTCATTTGTACCATACAAACTGTTAATATATTTATCGTGTCCAAACGAAGGTATTGCTGCGTTAATTTTTTAGAATGAATGAATGTCCAATGCATAGATGAGTTCACACTATTAGGTTTAACTGTAGACACTAACATAAACTGGAAAGCACACATTCAAACAATAGCCACAAAACTGTCTAAGTTCTCATATGCCTTAAGAGAACTAAAAAGAGCCACTGACTTAAAAACAGCTATGTCTGCTTACTATGCGTACGCACAATCATGGTTAAACTATGGCATTGTGCTATGGGGTAGTAGTGTTGATGTAGCGAGATTATTTATATTACAAAAAAAGTGCGTTAGAATCCTGGCAAATATAACAGACCCCATGGAGATTTGCAGACCATCTTTCATTAAATTTAGACTTCTCACACTAACTAGCATTTATATCCTAGAGACTTGTAAATTTGTAAAATACCATTCATCACTATTCCCTTTAGCTAAAGATCAGCGCCCAACACAACGCAACTTACGTTACCATAATAATCTGGCCATACCAACCTCAAAATTAGCTTTATTTCACTCAGGACCACTAGCAATGTGCGTAAAAATATATAATAAAATTCCCAACAGGATAAAATCAGTAGAATACGAAAATAAATTTGTAAACGAACTACATAAATATTTAAGAATAAAATGCTATTATAGTTTAAAAGAATTCTTGGCTGAAAATTAACAAAACAATAGCATGATATTTACGTATATATTTTAAGTATATGTATATAAAATACTACAAATTGTTTGCAGTGCCCTAACAGGGTTCATGTTTGTTACCTTACTCTGTTTGTTATACTTACCATCTCTTTACAACATGTTGCAATGAATAAATGAATATGAATATGAATGAATTTCTTCATTTGCAATAAGTAATGGTACAATTAAAATGGTCGGTCTTAATTAAATACTGATAAGTCCCTTAATACTTAGTCATAGTGGTGACATGCAAATATTAAGTTGTACATAATATTATAATTATTATCCATTATTAGTGTACACTAAAGAGAAAGTCTACCTATCTATCTAAATAGGTGACATGTATTTGATTGTCTTATGCATTCGATTCTGATATTCTCTCCAAAAAACCATTACAACTCAAGGATCAAGGATCAAAGCATTAAAATCCAACGTTTTATTTTTTAAGTGTTTTCTTGTAACATCTGCAAGCAATAGAGACTTTATATTTCCTGAATCGCCGGACAAATAGCCCGTCTCACCTGCGCAAGTTACGTAACACGAGTTTCGTTGGTAATAAAACTGCCGACCTAAATCCAGGTTTATTGACATTAATCTGATAGCTCTGAACTACATAATATTACATAACGATAACGCAAAGTATAATTCGTTCATTTTAAAAAGTTTTTAAATAAAATGTGATGCTGCGTCTAAACTACGGAATAATGTTATAAAGAAACAATAAACTGCCTCATTGGCGTAGTGGTCGCAAAGCGCGATTTCTGAGTATGAGGTCCTGGGCTCGATTCCCGGGTTGAACAAAGTGTTATTGGGTTTTTACATTAAATAATCTTCAGTAGCAGCACAGAGTTTGGGTTTGTTCCCGCTTAATCCAAATAGCAGTATGCTCACCCTCTAATTATATTAGGCCCTTTTCCATTACCAATGAAGTTGTATCATTAACCTTTGGTTACCACTCACCTACTACTGTTTGCCTAATTTTTTTGCTGTCTTCTTCTTATCGTTTGGTTGGTAAACAACCTGGTGGCAGAGATTAAACCGCTTGAAGGCCTCTAACATGGCTTTATACACCGTTGAAAAACCGGTTTTCTCACACTAACTGATAACCAATTTATAGTACGCACATGAATTCGAAAAGACATCGGTGCGGGTGGGGTTTGAACTTGCAACCTTTGACTTGGCAGTCCAACGGTCATGCCACTCGGCTATCATTGCTACCGCTCCGTTTTTATTGTTACATTAATAAATACACTGAACATTCAAAGTTTGTGACGACAATGAACTGTTTTTCTTTAAACATAACACAACATAAGTAATATTCAGATCACCTGTCCCAAATATTAAAGGAGCACTCAGACAAATCGATACACGTCAAAGTTGTAAAAATTGCCGCACAGACAAAACGTACGGTTAGCACGAACGTACAAATGTTGCCTCCTTACCATGTACTCTTAAAGTAGGACATTTTTTGTAGTAAAAAAGAGACGCCGTTACATGCAGTCTTCTTCTTCTTATCGTATGGTTGATGAACATCCTGGTGACGGAGTTTAAACCGCCTGTAGGCCTCTGACATGGCTCCACACCGTTGAGAAATCTCTCAGGTGTGCTGATTTCCTCACGATGTTTTCCTTCACCATTTTTGGCAACTGATGACTTTATAGTACGCACAGTCGCACATGCATTCGAAAAGACATACATAGGTGCGTGCGGAGGTTTGAACTTACGTCCTTTGTCTTGGCAGTCCAACGGTCATACCTTTTGGCTATCACTGCTTAAACTTTACGTGCAGTGAAGAAGCATATCCGCATAGGCTTCCGCTTCGGAACCTGTGCTCCTTTAAGAGTTCATGGTAAGGGAGCTGAGCCTATGTTGGAACAAATAGACTAGCGTCACTGAAAACGACATTAGGTTTTGTTTTAAATTCAATGTTGACATCGTTAATGATGTTAAAATTGTGTTTTGTTCTTGTCATAAATAATCACATTTAGGTATTATACAAGATATTTTTGACTGCCTCGTTGGTCTAGTGGTTGAAACATCAACCACTTCACCAATTCAACACTAACCATTGGGTACCATTGGGTGTGAAATTGTTTTGTAGGATTTTCATCAATATTGTATTTATTTATTCTTTATGCACAAGTAATGTATAGTGGCGGACTTAATGCCTTAGGCATTTCCAGTCAACCTTAGGATGGTGCAGAAACAGACACGTGGTAGGTGCAATGTAGGACATGTAAAGAGAAAAAAAAAATACATTTACATCATAATAATCTCATCAACTTTGGCCTTTGCGTCCATTTCGGACGATTAGATGATGATGATTGTAAAATAAATTCATCAATGTATAAACAATGTGTATGAATAATGTACAACCAATTTAAATATCCATTTGGCCGAATAGTCTCATTTGAGACTGGACGCCGTCACAAAATTTGGTCAGGAAGTTACATTTTTACTGTAAATACGAGTGCATATTATGCTTTTGCAATAATAAATTAATGCTTATTAGCATTCGGCAAACATCGCGTTTGATTGATCACAAATTAGTGCAACATGAAATCCGAAATGATCACATCAATATTGCAAATATTGCTGAATTTCCGTGTGACGAATTGTCAACCACACACAGCTTGGTATAAATGGCTCTTTGAAATAGAAACTATGTATTTACCTATACAAATGAGACCTGTTTCAAAGGATATCAGTGTGTCCAATACACGATAGCCGGTTGATGAAATAGGTTATTATGAATCATATTTTTTACCTTGTTCGTATCTTCAATATTGATTTATAAATTTTTGTCGATAAATGGTATTTTACTAACAATCATTTATGTATTCTTTTATTCACTTTACACAATGCCGGTGTCTACCGGCATTGTATAATTTCAATTTCTCGAAATTGCTACCTACTCCGTGCAATTTCGAGAAATTGTATATGTTACCGGTAACATGTATAATTCAGGTGTCCTAGGTATCCAATACCAAGGTAATGTATACAATTCCTAGGGACTTTTGGTCCACCGGCGATGTGTAAAGAAAATAGATTTTTTAATAAATTAAAATAAATAAATAGATTTATAGATTATATAAAAAACAGCGAATCTAAAAATATATATTTACAATATTTCATACATAACCTGGACGTCTCAGACGTTTTATACATTACCTAGGTATTGTATAGAATAACAGATAAACAATAACATACATACAAAATCACAGTCCAGGAGGGGTATGCACTATGCTGCTATCTGAATCTTCTTCTCATAAAGATCGACATAATTCGGGAGAAATTTTAAATGGGGAGGTTGTAAATTCACACATAGCAAACTATATAAATTAGATATCAGTTGCTAAACACGGTGAGGGAAAACATCGTGAGAAAACGGGCGCACCTGGGAGATTTTTCAACGGTGTGTAAAGCCATGTCAGAGGCCTACAGGCGGTTTAAACTGACAGCAGGTTATTCATCAACCATACGGTAAAAAGGCGAAGAAGCTTGTAAAGTAAAAACACCGCCAATATGCACATAATACACGTCACGTTTCTTTTGTGCATGGACATTATGAAACGTCTTTGTCTGTCCAAGATCCGCTTGCTGATTCAATTTTCCTGTGGTTGTATGGCTAGGCTTTTATTAAAATATTCTAGTATATTAAGAGCTCTTTGTTGCAAAAAGAATGAAATTAAATGAGAAATTTTACTATAAAAATTGTAACATTAAAATAATTGTCCCATTGGTCGCGTGGTCGCTAAGCACGACTACTAATCACGAGGTCCTGGGCTTAAAACCCAGGTTGGGCTAAGTGTTACTGAGTTTTTCCATTAGGTAATTCTCAGTAGCAGCACGGTGTCTGGATTTGTGCCTGGTTAAAGGCAATGGGCTCGCCCCTTATTAAATTGGGACCTATAACATAACTGACGTTGTGGGTGAACTATATGTGCTGCTCTGCCTACCTTTTATGGGAATACAGGTGTGATGTAATATTGATATGTTAAGTAAAATGAATTTGATGTATTATTAAGTTTGGTGCATGACTTAATAATAATTCATTGTGCTTTTATGCAAGCAATAAAGACTGTCAACCTGTCACTCAATGTCTGAATGCAACGGTTAAAATCAAAGAAAAATGTTTAATATTAAAGTTTAATAAATGTTCAGTATTTCATCAAACTGTTTATGATTTACAAAAATGGCCATGGTAATAAACTGTCGTTTAATAAATCTTTACAAAAATCGTGTTAATAGAAAAAAAAACTAGAGTTTTGTGAAAATCGCTCTAATTTGCAACTACGTCAGTCATATTTTCACGCTACCATATCAAACAGAACATAAAAATTAAACCCGTCACTGTTGTTAAATACATCTTTACAAAAAAGTGTTAATAGAAATAATTTAACAGTTCATTAATTCTAAAAATTTTTTTTTTTAAATTTACAGTAATTCATATTTACTTTCATAATTTTGAGAAGGCATATATTTTCACCCAACCTTATCAAGTAGAACATAAAAATAAAACCCGTACTCGACACCACACATACCTACATAGCTACTTAACCATACCAAAACATTCCTATTTGCCTGATTAATATCATCAACACCGCTCACACAAACACTTTTTCCACCGCATGTCAGCAAGGTACAAGTACTCTTGAAATATCCCTGTGAAGAGCCCACCATTAAATTAATCTAACGTCAATCTCGCCGCCATTTTAAAAGTTATGTTCCATTTGAATTTTCTACCTTCGTTCCTGCAAATGAGGAGTCCGGATTTTGTCTTTATTTGTATTTCTAGTGAGTTTTGTACAGCGTACATTTTAACGTACAATTTAAAAATGCTGCCTTGAATTTTAAGATTTTTTTTAGTGTTATACATGAATTAAATATGGCTTATTTTCACGAAAAATGTCATTATATACTGGTGCAATTAAAATACGTATTTAACTAGAGAAACGGCAAATATTTTGTATGTTTTGTATATATAATGTAAATGTAATATTTTGAAAATTTTCTTTATTTACAAATTCCTGCGAAACGATACACGAATTAAATATACCAACGACATTGTTGATTCAATTTTATAGCGACTTAAAGTTAAGAACACCCATTATTGTCAAATTCCTTCAATTGTTTCTTGCGGTTTGTTTAAAGTCTCCTATACTGTTGGTTTTGTTTAATTTACCGATTACAACACAGTTCAGTAGATTTGGATTGAAATCGAAAATTGTTTTAGATTTGTTTGGTTAAATCTTTCGGAATTGTATTTACGAATTATTGCTGTTAGCCATTGTTTGTTATCTTCTTTATCTTATCAGTTTGTTTTGTTTTACCTACATTTTAGTGGCCAGCAATATGTTGAACAGAATCTACGATTATTAATTTATTGTTAACTTCTTTATCTAAAATATTATTACATTGAATAGGCTTAAACGTTTTCAATCTTGATTTAAAATTAGATTCTATTTCAGAAAAATGTTTTCTCACATTACTTGTACGAAATTTTCCATTTCCAAGATCTATTTCTGTAAAACCCTTTGTGAAACTTTATATCACGATAACCAATACTTACCGCACTTCGTGACCGTTAACGTGATTTATTTCCACCAGGACTGGGCGTTACACATTAGATTCGCCACGTCAGCAGACGCGGGGTACTACGAGTGTCAAGTCCCCACACACCCGCCTACTAGTATCTTTTTCAAGCTTGTTCTTGTCGGTAAGTTCTTTATCAGCTTTTATTTCTATTTCAACATTAACTATAGATGTAGCTACTTATGTTTCATTTAAATGACCAGTATCTTGAACAAAATTGTCTAAATCAATGGAAATACCTGGATTAGAGATACCAATGATGCAAATGATCAAAATGAATTAGAGGCCTGTACCCCGGAGTAGATAATTCTGATATCATGTAATAATGATTATTGATGATTGATGATTGATGAATGATTTTATTTGAGCACAAAAACAGTTTTACTTACCGATGGTGAATAAAATATTCACCATCGATTGTGTGGATCAAACTTGAATTCGTTTTTAACTACCTACCTACTTTTAAAGCCAAAGTTTTTCTATAACCTCTTGTCTGTGAGCTGTCAAAAAACACATTTTCAAGGTTATCTGTGTCAACCGGCTCCCGGTATGCCCACAGACAGGGGTCTGGGGCGCGAATTTTTCATTCTAATTGGAATATCTCTGATTCTAATAAGAGTTAAGGCTATTTTATGAGTTAAACATGATTATGAATAAAAGATTTAACGTATTTGTTAACATTATTATCCCATTTATATTAAAATTAAGCTAAAATACGTCACTCAATATAGGGTACCCTAAAGTTGACTATATTTTCACAAATAAAATAAAAATAAAACCATTCTGCTATGTTATATTATGTTTTATTCATAGATTTAATACATTTAAAAGTTATTACAACATAAACACCACATGTCTTCATACATTAATTTTACACAATTTGCGTTTGAAAAATAAGCACAAAAAATGGCCGCTCAGTTTGCTATCATAAGTGGGCGTCATATTTCTATCTTGTTTACATTAACTCTGGCGTCTGCGCCGGAGATTTTTTGTTTACAGTAACTAGACCTTATCAGCTACAAGTAACAAAAGCCACACAATGGTGTGCTTTATGTATATTGCGTATGAGGTAATCAAAAATAGTACTCAAATCGGGCACAAAAACCAGTACTCGTAAAAAGTAATGATATTTGTTTGTATGTTGTTAATATTAAAGTAAATACATATTTTCCAACATTGACATAGAATAATACATTAGATTTGAACGGTAAATATATATGCTTCTAAGAAATATTTCGAGTTAAATGCTGATAAAGATAGCGAAAAATCGTCTATTTTGGTCAAGAGAGGCTAAGAAAGTAAGGATATATCTTGAGATGGTTTTTTTTTACTTTTACGTGTAAGTCAAATTCAATATAACTTGTTTCCGTAAAAATTGCAATATTCTTTTGGACAATCATGAAGTTTATTCATATATTTACTACAATTAAGTTCGAAATATTATGTAAAATAATAAAAATCTTATTTTTTCTTATGTACGCTACGCAACAAGCCAAACCAGTCAAGTAGCCATAATCATTATATATTTATTTTATGAAGGCTACAAAAGGGCACTTATAAAGCATCCAATCAAGTTGTTAGTTCAAAAGTGTCGTTTTTATGGAGAAGAACAAGCAAAAAAGTTCTTAGTTAGTCTATTAAAACAGTAGGTATTTTTAACAATCCGTTTACAATATAGTAAGTTTACAAAGTGTTTAATTATGCGACAACATTCACGTGGATTTTGAGAATGCTCTCTACTTAAAATTAAACTTATCACTAGGTTCATATATGCATGCACTTACTAGCAGCGTTTCGCCCGAGATGAACTTCCCCCACTGTTGTCCTCAGGATTCCTGCAAAAACAAAAATATTTTTTATTATTTCCGTTTTGTCTTTTTTACGTATGATCGACAGGCATAAAAGTGCAGTTTTATTACGCACTCGCGTGCCCTTAGCAACCTGCAGTAGCCAAAGTAATGTAATAATAAATAATGTAATGTAAGTATGTTTACACAGGATCACTGATAAAGTACGCGCAGTTAGCGGCCGGACGACGGTGCCATGGCGCACAACGTGCCTATTGTTTGATACATTGTTAAAATGTTATTAACTACTGTGTTGCTCATAACTAGAGGATTTGTTCTTTCTATCTATATGTATTGGCTTAAAAAGAAATAATCTATTATCCGAAAATTCCTTTATACGGATGACACTGTTGTGTCACACAAACTAATTTAATAAAATTCTGCATTTCATCAGCTATACAAAAGTCGTTAGTTTATTCAATAATCTCTTAAACAGCTATAAATCAAGTTTAATTATACTCATGCGTGCCGGGCGCCCGGACCCTTTTTTTTTGTAAATCACTGCACTTCTAAGTGTCTTTTTTTGTGATCTATGGCACAAGAGTGGGTATAGAGATTACGACAGTGAGAGATTTTATTTTAGAAAAAAATCTTTGCAATTCGAATAGTTACAGTAAAAAACATGAAATATTTAACTGTACTTACACGAGTCGTTTAAGTTCTGCTCGCGGTGTACCAGTGCGCGGTGTGCCTGTGCACGGCATGCCGGTGTGCGATGTGCCAGGTGCGTGGAGTGCTCCATAGAGCCTGCAATAATTTTTATTATTAGTATGATTAAAATATTTAAAAGATTGATTAGACTAAGTCGAAATGTCTCAATAATTACCCAGTGAGTGATGGTTGGCCTGATCACAACACTAACGGCACTGCCGTAGGTACTCGTGGACGCTATGGCCCTGACTAAGGACCACACATTTTGAGATCTGGAAATAAAAAAAAGTTATAATCAAGCGTCGAAGCATATTTTTATGTATCTACATAATTACAATAAACAAAATTTAATATATTTACCCTGCCGGCACCGGCGTGGCTTGTGGCAACATCCGCGACTCCCTTCGCTGAGAGCCCTCACCATCAATGTTGGTCGCTTCCCACGACCAGATCTTAAATGACAAAAAGCAAAAAATCACTCAACATGCAAACAAACGTTCAAACAAATAAACCCAATAACGCTTAGCCCGGGAATCGAACCTAGGTACCGCATGCACATGCAGAGCCGATAAAATATTATCTATGAATTGAATGTAATAAATTACCTGAGTACAAAATATTATATTCAAAGTTATTAATACCTACAACCTACATCAACACTAAAAACAGCGAAAATGTAGATCGTAAGTACCTAAGATGGTAGATAGGGCGTGGCAGTTTTACTATATAAGCTTAGACCAGGAATCGAACCCGGGACCACATACACATGCAAAACCACATGAATATTATCCTTGAATTGAATGTAATAAATTCACTAACCATAAAATATTATATTCAAAGTTATTTCATACCTACACAAAATACCGCGAAAATGTAGATCCTAAGTACCTACATAATAGATAGGGCGTGACAGTTTTAAAACCTGTATTCTAATATCAAAAATCTCAATAACACTTGGCTCGGGAATCGAACCCGAGACCACATGCATATTAAGAACCACATGCATATTACCTATGAATCGAATCTAATAAATACACGAAGTAGGTATAAAATAATGTATTGAAAGTTATTTTATACCTACACAAAAACAAAATCCACGAAAATGTAGATCGTAAGTACCTACATTGTAGATAGGGCGTGGCAGTTTTAAAATGTATACTCTATCTAATATCAAAATACGCAATAACATTTTACCCGGGAATCGAACCCGGCACCGCATGCACATTCAAAACCGTTGAATATTATCTATGAATCGAATGTAATAAATACACTAACCATAAAATATTATACTCAAAGTTATTTCATACCTACACAAACAACCGCGAAAATGTACATCGTAAGTACCTACATGGTAGATAGGGCGTGACAGTTTTAAAATCTGTATTCTAATATCAAAATACGCAATAACATTTTACCCGGGAATCGAACCCGGCACCGCATGCACATTCAAAACCGTTGAATATTATCTATGAATCGAATGTAATAAATACACTAACCATAAAATATTATACTCAAAGTTATTTCATACCTACACAAACAACCGCGAAAATGTACATCGTAAGTACCTACATGGTAGATAGGGCGTGACAGTTTTAAAATCTGTATTCTAATATCAAAAATCTCAATAACACTTGGCTCGGGAATCGAACCCGAGACCACATGCATATTAAGAACCACATGAATATTATCTATGAATCGAATGTAATAAATACACTAACCATAAAATATTATACTCAAAGTTATTTCATACCTACACAAACAACCGCGAAAATGTACATCGTAAGTACCTACATGGTAGATAGGGCGTGACAGTTTTAAAATCTATACTCTATCCAATCTCAAAATACGCAATAACACTTTACTCGGGAATCGAACCCGGCACCGCATGCACATTCAAAACCACATGAATATTATCTATGAATCGAATGTAATAAATACACTAACCATAAAATATTATATTCAAAGTTATTTCATACCTACACAAACAACCGCGAAAATGTACATCGTAAGTACCTACATGGTAGATAGGGCGTGACAGTTTTAAAATCTGTATTATAATATCAAAAATCTCAATAACACTTGGCTCGGGAATCGAACCCGAGACCACATGCATATTAAGAACCACATGCATATTACCTATGAATCGAATCTAATAAATACACGAAGTAGGTATAAAATATTGTATTGAAAGTTATTTTATACCTACACAAAAACAAAATCCACGAAAATGTAGATCGTAAGTACCTACATTGTAGATAGGCCGTGGCAGTTTTAAAATGTATACTTATCTAATATCAAAATACACAATAACATTTTACCCGGGAATCGAACCCGGCACCGCATGCACATTCAAAACCACATGAATATTATCTATGAATCGAATGTAATAAATACACTAACCATAAAATATTATACTCAAAGTTATTTCATACCTACACAAACAACCGCGAAAATGTACATAGTAAGTACCTACATGGTAGATAGGGCGTGGCAGTTTTAAAATCTATACTCTATCCAATATCAAAATACGCAATAACACTTTACTCGGGAATCGAACCCGGCACCGCATGCACATTCAAAACCACATGAATATTATCTATGAATCGAATGTAATAAATACACTAACCATAAAATATTATACTCAAAGTTATTTCATACCTACACAAACAACCGCGAAAATGAACATCGTAAGTACCTACATGGTAGATAGGGCGTGACAGTTTTAAAATCTGTATTCTAATATCAAAATACGCAATAACACTTGGCTCGGGAATCGAACCCGGCACCGCATGCACATTAAGAACCACATGCATATTATCTATGAATCGAATGTAATAAATACACTAACCATAAAATATTATATTCAAAGTTATTTCATACCTACACAAACAACCGCGAAAATGTACATAGTAAGTACCTACATGGTAGATAGGGCGTGACTGTTTTAAAAACTATACTCTATCCAACATCAAAATACGCAATAACACTTTACTCGGGAATCGAACCCGGCACCGCATGCACATTCAAAACCACATGAATATTATCTATGAATCGAATGTAACAAATACACTAACCATAAAATATTATACTCAAAGTTATTTCATACCTACACAAACAACCGCGAAAATGTACATCGTAAGTACCTACATGGTAGATAGGGCGTGACAGTTTTAAAATCTGTATTCTAATATCAAAAATCTCAATAACACTTGGCTCGGGAATCGAACCCGGCACCGCATGCACATTCAAAACCACATTAATATTATCTATGAATCGAATGTAATAAATATACTAACCATAAAATATTATACTCAAAGTTATTTCATACCTACACAAACAACCGCGAAAATGTACATCGTAAGTACCTACATGGTAGATAGGGCGTGACAGTTTTAAAATCTGTATTCTAATATCAAAAATCTCAATAACACTTGGCTCGGGAATCGAACCCGAGACCACATGCATATTAAGAACCACATGAATATTATCTATGAATCGAATGTAATAAATACACTAACCATAAAATATTATATTCAAAGTTATTTCATACCTACACAAACAACCGCGAAAATGTACATAGTAAGTACCTACATGGTAGATAGGGCGTGACAGTTTTAAAATCTGTATTCTAATATCAAAAATCTCAATAACACTTGGCTCGGGAATCGAACCCGGCACCGCATGCACATTCAAAACCACATGAATATTATCTATGAATCGAATGTAATAAATACACTAACCATAAAATATTATATTCAAAGTTATTTCATACCTACACAAAAAGCCGCGAAAAAGTAGATCGTAAGTACCTACATTGTAGATAGGGCGTGGCAGTTTTGCTATATAACGCTTAGACCAGGAATCGAACCCGGGAGCGCATACACATGCAGAGCCACATTAATATTATCTATGAATCGAATGTAATGCATTCACTACGTATAGAATATTTTAAACGAAGTAATTTAACACTTAAAAACAAAAACCCGCGAAAATTTAGATCATACCTACATTGTTGATAGGGCGCGGTATTTTTAAAACCTTTATTCTATCTAATGTATATAACTATTTACAACTTAAATATCTTTACGGCATTCATAACAGTAAAATAAGACTTAACAAATTTATCTATTTTTTACATACTATACCTATAACTACACTTACATTTTTACGTACCTACTTGCCCTGACTGACTGATTCATGATCACTGGGGCTACAAACTTGAAATTTTGGCAGCTGATGCTTTGTATGTTGTAAGCACCCACTATGAAAGGATTTTTGGAAATGTCACCCCTAAGGGGGTTAAATAAGGGATTAATGTTTGTATGGAAGTTCGTTATTTTTAAAGTTAGAAACACGAAATTTCGTACACCTGCTTCTGGTTACAAATAATTCAACACGTATATCGTGGTTTTGCAAAATGTAACCCCTAAAGGGTAAATTAGGGGTCGTAAAATACATATTTTTTTTTCAAAAATTTGAATTTTTAGGCAAAATTAAAATTTAAGCGAGCGTAGTCGCGGGCAATAGTTAGTAGAAAATATATCCTTTTCCATAGTATTCTCCCACCCAAAAATTAACTGTCAAACTCACGTCAGACCCTGTCTGTGGCCATACCGGGTCCCGGTTAATGAGTACCTAACATCGAATTTCATCAAAAATTATGCTTTTCAGATAGAAATATACTTTACACATTACATTTATACAAAATACATTAAATGGGCATGCAATTAGACACTTAAAACCGTCATTTTATCACGTTTTGATTAAAATATGGCTAAAACAAAATCATGCTTACAGTTCGAAAGAGAGAACACTCATGTTACAGACTGATTTTAACAATATTCTAATAACGCACTTATGATAGTAATCAAAGAAATTAAACATTACTTACTGTTCCATGTTGTAATAACTGTTAAATGCACTTATCACAAAACTGCACTCACAAAATCCGGTTGACAACATACGCGGGCGATGGCGCGACACGACTGAAGTGGGGCGATTTTTAAAAGACGTTGGCGTCGTATTTCGGCCAATAGCAAGCGAAATTTAAGCGTCACTTGCTAGCTTACTCTTTCATAAGCAATATGTATGCGTTTGAAAGAGAACGGAACACTATGAACGTTAATATCGGCGCGAAACGATAACCTTGAACACTAACCGAATCCCGGTGTGCGCACAGACAGCGGTTGAATCACGCATACCGGGAGACGGTTAGTCTCACAGACAAGGGGATAATTATTACTGTTTAACATCTAATAGTATAAATTATACTCTTAAACTTTGACTTAAGATATACATGTATCTAGCTTTAAGTCTTCTAGGGTATTTCCGAAAATCATTATTTAAAATACCCAGCAACTGTTGCCACCGACTTCCATTTGAAATTGAAGCCTGAATACTTTAAAACCTGCTTACTACATAATAATGTAATTTCCGATCCAGGTACAAATAATATTAAACTCAAATGTCGCCAGGTTTTAAATTGATTACAGTGCTTCATTTCGTAAGCCTCTGTGAAAATTGACAATTAAAATTACCATTATAAATTCATTGATCGGGGCTTTCAACAACAGAATTATTAATTGTGGTTGTATTGTCTTTTGGAATGTACAGTCACACTCGGAAGTTTATATTTTGTGTTATTTATTTAATCTCGTTAAAATAATTTCAGGAGTATTCTTATAATATTTCACCTAAGCCTTTCTGAGAATTGATGCTAGCTTCAAAATAACCCAGTGGTACAGCTTTGAAAACATTACAGATAGACTGAGTACCTTTCGCATTAATAATGTTAGTATGAATAACTTTGAAAACTCTTGTCAAGTTTACGGTCATTATCCTTTTGAAAGTTTTGATTCTTTCAAGAAGGAAATTATGATCATTTATTATATTTGGAGCGGTGATAGTTCAGTTGCGTGTCTAATATAATACTAAGTTAAGTTCTCACATAACTATGAGGTCCTAATGTTGACTTTGTGTCGGAAATGCGTGTTTAAGGTATATTTTAAGTATATCGTAGTCGATTTTTCGTCCAAAAATACTAAATTACCTACGCCAAGATTATCGCCTGATTTTTCAAAGAATTATAATCGACTTTTTTATAAATTCACTGGCGTATTATTATTTTTTAGCCATGACTTATTCTTAAGTAAGTAAGGCTTAATCTTCTATCCGAAAAAAAAGTAATATCTAAGAAACCTGTTTCCAAGTTGTCCAATCAAAATACTGCTCCAAGACTAGCAGCTATTAAGATTGTTGCAGAAATCAGATTAATAATTATATTATATCTTTCTTTTTTTAACCGGGCCATCAACCATGCGAAAGATACTCAGTCATTTAAAAGGCCCACATGGGGACACAAGTCTAACAGTGGTCTGTTGAGAACTTTTATCTGAAAGGGAATGAGACACCAGCTAGGGACACCACACAACTGCTCTATAAAAGAACAGCCATGCAAAGTCCCCAGTTGGTGCAGGACTATTTGAAATATGGAATTTGTTCTATTGTGTTGGGTTTGAGAATTTAGAATGTTTCGTGGATTAGTTTAATAATATTAATAATGTTAACAGCGGCGTACGCAGAGATAGTAGGAGAGTCTGAGAAGATAATCCATGAAGGATCGATGCTGAGGCTCGTGTGCGTCGTCAAGAGGTCCACAGAGCCGCCGTCATACGTCTTCTGGTACTTCGAGAACCGGATGATCAACTATGACTTGAGTGAGTAATTATTTCAAACCAGTTATTCCAGCCAGTGAGGCACGTTGTCGTTTATTGTGACGTTCTGAGTGGAAGACCTTTGTTCAACAGTGGACTTCTTCCACCTAATAATGATGATTCCAGTCTCATTGGTCTAGTGGTTGTAAAACGTGACTGCTCAACGAGAGGTCCGGGGTTCGAAACCCGGGACGGGCAAAATGGTTTAAGGTTTTTCCGTAAGGGTTTAGAGGTCTTTGTTTAGCAGTGGCGTTTGAGAGCCAGTTTTTAAATGAATGTCGTATAGTTCAGTATTTTCGCTTCCAGAAAAAAGGTAAGAAACCTACTGTAATTTCATTATTTGTGACTAAATTAATCTAGGAATTTTGTATGTGATATTTTCCCTACTCAAAACATTACCTAAACCAAACCACATTTAGCGGGTAATAAGTAAAAAGCATGAGCATATTTTAAGAGGTGTTTATTTAAAAATGTATGTCCTCGGGCTAAAAGGTGTTCTTTATGAATTTCATTTGCCATTTTGAAGATAAAGCTTAGGAATACAGAAATAATTCTTTCTTTGGAGAATTGTGACTTTGATTTAATTTATTTAAGTTTAATTAGACGACTCGTTTAAGACCATCCAATTACTGATCACAGAGGCATTTTAAAAACCAATCATATTTTTTTTGAGTCGTCTGTGCATCTTTATTTTCACCGCCGTTTTTGATGATTATGGTGATATTAATGTTATGAAAACAAATTAAATTATTATTTACATACATACATAAAGTCGCGCCTATTTCCACGAGGGGTAGGCAATTATTATTTATTAAGGAAAAAAACGACCGTTGGTAAAAAACAGTGCAATGCGAACTTTGTATCAAGCACAAAATTAAATCCATGTAATCCAGAACCACGATTTATATGCATTACGTAGGTGTCCCAATCAAGATCATTTTTTTGTCGACAGCAATATGGAAGATTATTTTACCTACGGCCTAATTTTCATCTCTATCTTTATACAATTTTCCATTAATTCTATATTTTGAAGTAGTATTTACAGATATTATTGTAGTACCTAGTTTCGAAAAACCTCATTGATTGTATAAACCTTACTGATTAGATCTATTTTTGGACAACCCTACCTTCTAACTGGGTCAATTCGACTGGACTGTTGATCAACTAAGTAATAGTTCGTCGCTCGCTCTAGGTATGGGTGACTGATATAGAATTTCCAGTAAAGCTTTGATAAGTAGCGTTTTTCTTGGAAACTGTTAGGTTTTTAATTTCATTGCTGCTATGCAATGAAAAGATTGTAACCGCGCCTGTAACTAAAAAAGATGTATGTGTATTCCCCGAAGGGGTAGGCAGAGGTGTATTGTACACTCACATTTTGCTAATATTGTTATGGGTCCCAATGTAATAGGGGGCGATCTATTTGCCATCAACCGGGCACAAATCCTGACTCCGTGCCGCTACTGTGAATTACGTAATGGAAAAACCTAATAATACTTTGCCCGACCCGGGATTTGAAGCCAGGACCTCTTGCTCAGCAGTCCCGCTTAGCGACCAGTAGACCAAAGCAAAAAGACAGCCAATTATTAGGATCTACTAACACAATATTCATTTTAATGTGATGCTTTTATTATTTCCAGCTTTATTTATATCCTCATTATCTCACTTCTCACCGGGCTTTCTAAGGCAATTAGCAATTCTCCTGCTAGCTGATTGGCTAATCCTTTTACCAGGATGGCAAATGAATGTTCCAATAATAGAATCTTATATTGAATTGTGCTTTTGAAAAGGAGTTTTTATACAGTACGTTTTATACCTACGTGAATCTGGCAACTGTTTTTATAGAAATTACATTTTAAATTTAGGCATTCTAGAATTGACTTTTGCATTAGTTTTGCGACTCTTTTTGTTCTAATTTCAAATACCAGTCTTAATTTCTGCAAGTGCTAAGTGGAGCGTCTTTTTGGCTTTACCATCCATAGTCATACTTATGCAGTTTACGATCAGGGTTAGATGTTTCGCTAAAGGATGCGGGTTCGATCACCATACGTTGTTTCACAAGCTTTGAATTTTGTTAGGTAATATACCTGTAATAATAGTTGTAAGTAGTAAAATAAAAACTGAAAGATGTTTTAAAGTTAACCTTACTCCAGCAAATTCCGTGCAAAGTCCTTTAAAGTTGTTACTTCCAAAAAATATCTTTAATCTTAAACAATACATATGGAACCAAAAGTATTCCTTTTGCGTCACGCGCCATTTTGTTTAAGTCTACAGAGCTGTAAGCCCCGATAATCCCCTGAGCATTGAAGTTCATTAGTAGTCAGGTGAGCCCAGCCCAAAGAAAAGTACAAAAGTATTATAGTTCTTATTTCCCTTGCGATGCTTATATCGCCAGGGTTAGAAGAAAATAAATCAGCTTCAGATTAACTTCTTCATTGTAGCTTAGTCATACCTATCAGATGGTTAATAAATGGGTAACGGGTTCATTATTGTTGTGAGTTAATAAGTGATAATTACACATGTTTTTTATCATTTATCACACACTGTCTGTTGGTATACTGGCCGCTGAACGCGACTACTGAGCATGTGGTCTCGGGTTCTAATCCCAGGTCGGGCACAGTGTTACTGGGTGTTCCTATTCGGTAATTCTCAGTAGCAGCACGTAGTCTGGATTTGTGCCCGGTTGATGGCAATAGGTTCACCCCCTATTATATTGGGACCCATAACATAACTGGCAAAATGAGGGTGTACCTTAAGTGCACCTCTGCCTACCCCTTCGGGGAATACAGGCGTGAAGTTATATTATGTTGTTATATTTGTGTCAGTTATCACACCTGTCTCCTAAAGAAGACTGGGACATATAGGCTTCATCATCATCATTATCAGTCTATCTCAGTCCACTGCTGGACATAGGCCTCTTCTATGGCACGCCACTGAGCTCGATCTTCGGCCTCCCGCTTCCAACTACTGCACTGCTAGGCTTACCAGGGACTTATTAGTCTAAAAATACCTCTGTTGGCCACATTGTAAAGCGCGACTGCAGAGCGTGGGGTCCTAACTTCAATTCCCAGGTTGAGCAAAGAGTTATGATATACTATATACACCTTTGCCTACACCCTTGGGCAATACACGCGTGTTGTTATGTTAGACATAATTATCTCAATAACTTTTAAATAAAAGACCTAAATATTGTAGGTATTGTGTATAAAGCCATGTCAGAGGCCTACAGGTGGTTCAAACTCTAACACCAGATTGTTTATCAACCATACGGTAAGAAGAAGAGTTACATATTAAAATGTGACGTTTGTCTACACAGATGGCGTGAGTGTCCACAACGGACGTCAAACCAGTGAGTTGGTGATTGGCAAAGCGGAGCCCCGACACGCTGGCAACTACACATGTGTGCCTGCGAATGCCAAAGCCGCCTCCGTCACAGTCCACGTCATACAGAGTAAGTTTACCATTATAACTCCCGTGAATGTTTTTTTATATTGTTTACTATTCTCCAGTTATACTTGCATGTGTTTTCCGGAATGTTAGACTGGACGGACTAGACTGTTGATTTTCAGTTTTTTAAACTAATTCATTAAAAACATCATAGATATACCCATACAATACTGACGACCGGGCCTCACACGGCAAGAAAAAGCGTAAATTCACGGCAAATACGTGTGTGAACTAGAGGTTTTATTCATGAGCTAGTGAAGCGACAAAATCGCGTGCCAAACAACCGTTTGAGTCCGAAACTAGTCAGCAATTTTCGAATAAACGCGTGAGTACAACCAGAGAAAAATAAATAACACGGATTAAGTTTGCATAAAACGTTTGAAAAATCGATGTAAATCAAAAGAGAATGAATACGGGGAAGTCATTTAAGAAAAGAAATGGAACAAACTCGTGAGCCATATAATGTCTTTCTTGTCAGGGATGCTATTATAAACGAGGATTCAAGCGCAAATACTTAGAAAGCTTTTCCGTTTCACAGGATTCAATACCAACATTGCTGATGTAAAAGTAGGTTACTATACAATTTATGAAGTAACCTTAAGTCTTCTGCAGATCTAGAAATGGTATTGGATGTTAAAAATTTAATACAGTTTATATTCTCGACAGACGAACAATATTAAGCTAATTGTAAACCACAAGGAGTCTAATATCAAAGTATTTTATAATGGGCTTTCTTTACTTTACACAAGGTCCTAAACTGTATAGTTATATACCTACTGCATACTTACCTACTATTTATGACATTATCATGGCAAAAAAATAAAAGAAAATCCCAAAACAATAATTTCGGATTTAAAAAAATAATTTTGCTTTTGGCATAAAATCAAAAACCCGAATTTTCAACTTAATTATTTACTCAAAGATAAAGTTAAACTCCTATACAAAAGTAAACTTCATCATCAGGAATTTGATTCACTAGCACGAATCCCTGAGACTTGCAAACTTCATTAAATACTTTACATAATAAATTAGAAAATCCATTTTGTAAACATAATTTTGTAAGTTAAAAGTCCTTTACAAGATTTAGGAAACGTTGGGACAAAAGCTAATGAGTATAACGTAATGGAAAACAAATATAAAATGTCATTGTTAAGACTGAATACAGTTACAGAAAACAGTCCCTTTTCTCTGTAATTGGATTTTATATAAGCCCTTAATTCTTCGAGAGACTCGTAAAAAAGTAAAAAATTAGCCAATTTTAACGTACACTCAATTTGGCCAGAAACAAATTAGATACTTAATAATTACAAAGTTTTTGTTGCTCACTGTGACGGAGTGCCTAATTACTTTATTGTCATTTGTTTTGTTCTTTAATTAAGTATTAGGAGAACTTAAATAAAGTTGAAATTAGATCTTGTTTGGGGTTAGTCTTGGTGGCTAGAAAATCCTTTGACTCTAGTTTTTTTTTTTTTTTTTTAAAAAACGTCGCCCCACACTAGGGATTTCTCCTGTATCGTGGGTGCGTTTCACAAACATGAAATATCACATACACAAACACCCAGACTCGGGACAAACATCTGTGGATCACAAAATTTTTTGTCCCGTGCGGGAATCGACCCCACAACCCCTAGCGCATCAGTACAATCGCTTAGCCACTGCGCCAATCAGGTCAGTTTAATACAAATATATTTTGTTCTCCACAATAATTATTATGAGTCACACTCCAAAATATCAGTATTTATTTATACCGCCCAAAAATAAGACTTGACGATCTGATTGGCACAGTGGGTAAGCGATTGGACTGCTGCACTAGAGGTTGCGGGTTTGATTCCCGCACGGGGTGAACATTTTTGTGAACCACAGATGCATGTTCGGAGTCTGCTTGTGTCTGCGATATTTTCTGTTAATGAAACGCACCATACAGGAAAAAGTCCTCGTGTGGGGCGACGTTTTAAAAAAATCTAAAGTGAGTCCACTATATCTGTATTTTCATTTATAGTATTCAAAAATTGTGATATTATTTTGTTTCAAACCGAAAATTTATTATTTTAATATAATATTATATTTAACGAATAAATATTGTAATTAATATCTGGTCTCAATCAATGGATTCTGATATAAAATATGAAGGCGTAGTAACTTTTTAAGTAACAGCTAATTGAATTTACCCAGAATCACTTTTTACCATCATACAATTTCTTTACAGCTATTAAAAGAAACCCGAAAATTTCGCTTTGGGACGGTTAAATTAAAATTCCGTGTACAGGATAAAGACGTGACTAATAAATTTCAGATAAGTTTCAAAAGGAACCGCTGTAGTTTTACAACACGAGGGTATCTCAAACTATAATATTATATGGATGATGAAAACGTTTAAAGCATGAACTTACGACTTTAAAATACGAAGCGCTTTTCATGTAGCAACTTCATAAGCTAATAAAGCGTAAATGTATAAAATGATTTTCATGTTAAAATATTGTGGGAATTTAGCCGTAAATATTGGTAAGGTATTAAATTGGTAGTTACAATTTATGGCGCAATAAGTAATTAATTAGTGACATGTCTACGCGAGTGTAGTATGCTTGTCGATGGTATTGAATACTTTTTTTTCGAAGATGAGTTGGGACAATCATTTATTATGCGTTAAATACACAAATAAATATAACAAATTTAGACATTTTTACATTAGTGATAGATTTATTGACGACTTGATTGGCGCAGTGGCTAAGCGCTTGGACTACAGCGCTAGGGGCTGTAGGGGCTCAGGTTCGATTCCCGAACAGGACAAAAAATTGTATGATCCGCAGATGTTTGTTCAGAGTCTGGGTATGTGATATTTCATGATTGTGAAACGCACCCACGATACAGGAAAATTTCTTAGTTATTTTGAGAAAAAGATGTCAATGCAGTTCCTGATTTCCAATCCAAAATTAATATAGCTGAATATACAATTCCTTTTTTTATTTCCAGTTAGGTAAGGTGACAAAAAAGTAATTAGAAAAATAATTTTCATAATGTAATAGTTTTGATTTGATCTCTTTTGTCATCAGGTGAAACGCCAGCGGCGATGCAACACGGTAACAATTCTTCGGCAGTAACGTACCAAGCACACTTCCTCATACAACTGCTGATCAGCCTGGTTACCCTGAGACTGCTCACCGTACAAAATCACCAAGAGTTTGGATAACGTCGTTTGTAATATGTAATTAATATTGTTGTAATTATAATTCTGTGTATAAACAATACTCTCTGATGTTAATGTTTTACAGCTGTAGATAGTACTAACAATACAATTTCGTGGAAAACATCTGTTTGATTTATATACTTAATGGTTAGGTCGTTTTCTATGCATTTCTTTAACAATATTCTGTAAATAATAAAAGTAAATTATGAATTTAGCTTATCATTCTACTCAAGTATTTAGAGTTGCCCCGTGTTGTTTTCTATGTAAAATTAACTGTAGCCCTAGCACGAATGTTTACAATAAAGTATTTGTATCGAACTCCATACTAATTTGTATAGGATCGTGATTCCAAAACTATAACTGTATTTTCTTATTTATATTAAAATAAGCGTTGCTACAAACTTACAGGTTACAGGATAAACGGTCGTTTACGATAAGATGCTTGTAAAAATGTTTTACAAAATTAGTTACTTTTAAGGCGCTGCTTCTAATCCTATACGAATTAGTAGTGAGTTCGATACGAATACCTTATCGTAAATATTCGTGCTAGGTCTCAACAAAACCATGAATAGTTCGAACTCATAATTAGTTACGATACAATGAAGTTCACCTCATTTTTGAAGGATTTCAATTATGTTATTAATGATTGCATTTATGCGGGAACACGAAATTGAAATAGATGTCCAATTTTGTTGCGTATAGTGTATGCCATCATCAACTGAATTCTATTGACAATAGCACACAGGTTTCAGATCGAGTTGAAACAATGGAAGAGAGTATTCTAAAAATTGATTAACTCGTCAAGAATATTGTAAAACACAATGTTACTAACAATATTTAATTACTATTAAAATATTCCATTACAAAATGTATCAGTTAACTATTCATCAAACGTCGACTTAAAATCATGAATATACCTGGCAGTGATGTATATACTGAACTGTAATCGATCTATTTAAAATTAATCGTCTGGTAAACTAAGTAATTAAAATGTGTCGCCTGATTAAAATCACTACATTCTGGAATAGATTCGAAACCAGTAATCAATTAATAGTAGACGTGGTAATTGTAAGCTGAACAAAACGCCGCACATTATTTATGGAGGCTAACATTTTAGCGTCAGAGAGAATTTCAATTTACTGGAAATGACAAATTACTTAATGTCAATCTAAGTATCAGTTTATTAACCGATATATAAATTAATATTTACATAAACATATTTAGGATTAATGATCCTAAATACGCTTTTAAAATTGAATATTGTCGCTACCTAATGGTGTGGATTGAACTGTGACATGTGTCCCAAAAAATGATAATTATTTTAATCTAGCTTAACTTACCACATTGATAATATTTAATGGCTTTCCATTTCTAAGTAGTGTCGTATCTTAAATTTACATCTTATTTATTAAGGACGGGTTGCTTCATCTTTACTTGACGGTCACGTAAATGTCATAAATTAACAATGTTGTTTTCTTTTAGCAACCCTAATAACGTTAAAGGTTTGTTTTCTACTTGCAGCCCTAATAACGTCGATAACCGGGATTTTTATGCCATGAAACAACGCTACATGTTTTACGTACGTTAGACATGTTTAATAATCGTTATTTTTTGACGTCGTATGTAACGTTAACAGACTGTTTGAAGCAACCCGACCTAAGCGTGGACTTCATCATAGATTTTGCGTGGTAATAATCTTCACACGTTATTTTTAAAAACCACATTTAAATACCAGAATATTTTAACTTTGCATTTATTCTCAAACCCGCTAGGGGCTCCTATCTCCAAACAAAATAACATGAGTATAAGATAAGGAAACAAACAAGCCTGAAAGCCAGTTAACAAAAGAAGAGGCAACGTAAAAGTGGACGGATGAGTCGTTTCGTATAATAGGCTTTTGGTACAATACATTAAGATCGTTTAGAACGTGACGTGCCCGTGATAAAGGGTGGAGTTAAAATCAGGCCAGGTAGGCTTCAATTTGTGAATACACGTGTGTCGTGAAAATTTGGGGACGAAAGAGGGGACTTAATGATTTTATCAAATAAATAGGCTTTACTCACTTGTGCCGTACAGAGATATTGTAGGTATGAAGGTGATTTCGCTCGATGTCTGGCATCCGACATCAGTGACAAATAATTGTCATTTGAATACTGTTTTGGTGATCGGACAGTAATTTGAAGTTAGAAATTGGCATTCGGGTAATATTTGGAGTATCTTTATTTCTTGCTGACTACGATTATAATTATTTTATCGGTCAAAAAAATATGTTCTTATAAATCATAAACATGCTCTTGGGACCAGCGGTCATTCAAAAATATCATTTTGGTTTATGGAATAGAACAGTGAACAGCAGTGATAGCCAAGTGATATGACCGTTGGACTGCCAAGCCAAAGGTCGCAAGTTCAAACCCCGGCACGCACCAATGTCTTTTCGAATTCATGTGCGTACTATAAATTAATTATCAGTTGCTAAAAACGGTGAAGGAAAACATCGTGAGGAAACCGGCACATCTCACAAATTTTTCAACAGGGTGTAAAACCACGTCAGAGGCCTACAGGCGGTTAAACTCTGGCACCAGGTTGTTCATCAACCATACGATAAGAAGAAGAATGGAATAGAACGGGAAAAGAAGAAACTGCAAAAGTTCATATAAATGACAATGTTTTTAAATTATCTATTTATCACGTCATTGGCCTTTGTCAAATTCCTATTAAAATGTCCGTTCCTAAGATTGTCATCTCGTCTACGTGAGCAGAAACTTCAATTATTAATTGGGCACTTAAAATGTCTACAGCTACAAATGGTTAGTCATTACCTGGGATTTTCACTATCAATACTTTATTTAGGACTTTGTCTTGAATAATAAAGATGTCTGTGACGAGTCATTCATACCTGTCAAGGTAAATTGTAAGAGATTAATCTTTTGATGGAGAAATAAAGTCAGATTTTTCTTCATCTCGACGTGAGCTAATTGCCACATGAATAAGGGCAATGCTGAATTGTAGATTGGCCATAGCAATAAGTATTGTAGTGAGTGCCAGACGAATTTGACGAGTAAAAGCATTCTAATTACACCCAAAAATGAGAGTAACGTTGTACCACAATGTTGATACCATTACAGAGGTATTGTCATAACAACCAGCCCTAGAAAAATGATACTGCATTGATATTTCCTGTTACTGTTGACGGAGGAAATTCCAGTTAGTTGAAAGATCAAAGGAGCAACAAAACGAAATTCAGCTTGGTAAACATAAATATTATCACGAATATTCTCAGAAAGTGAAAAAAGAGATAAAGCTGCGGATTGCGATTTTCAAAACAAACAAACAAGAATTGTATATGTGAGACAGAAATAAATTATAATATTTATTATGTATTTTATCAGCACCATAATACAAACTGATAACTGATGCATTGCAGACGAACGAAAGACCAATAACGAGGTGTTTAACTGAACAACATTCTACACTATAGTCTTTCATCTATTTCATAGATTCTATCTATTTCATAGATCCTTCCACCATTAACATCTGTGGAGAAAAGATAATTGCAGTTTTTGGGCATATGCTATCTCCGTATCAAATTTCATTGCAATAGGTTCATTGGTTTAGTCGAAATAAGGCAACAAACACACGGAGTCAGTATCAACTTTTTATAACAAAAATTGGAGACGAACTAAGGAGGCTTTACTGTTAATTTCAGTCGTCTCACGCAGTTTCATCTTAAAATGAATAAACAGCTCAAAGCGTTTGAATCTCCTCAGTATCTGTGTAGTGCGAAGTTACTCGTGCCTCCTATTCTCAAACAGAAACTTGGCGCATATTAGCACGACGAAGTTCTCTCTACGGTCACATAATAAGAGAAATTAACACGCTCACTGCAATTGTGTAGTTTAGTTAGATTTATATTTGACTTCTTGTATTTAAATTGTATGTTTGAAGGTAATATGTTGGCAATATAGTAACTGTATCCTTGACATTCATGTTTTAGCCTCCTAGCGGTCTGTAGTCATTGTTTTACTATTATATACTATAAGTGTCTGCGAAAGCAAAGCAAGTGACACCTTAACGTATTTATTTGTGAACGTGTTTGCAGTTACCAGACATTATCTACTTAAGAGGACCTTTTTAGGTCAATAGTTAGGGAACTTGTGAATTATGTTTAAGGCAACTCTACCCTGAAACCTAGCAAAGAAAGGAAGTGAATCGAAAATTTAAGTATACATAACATCACGCCTGTTCCCCGAAGAGGTAGGCAGACGTGAACATATAGTACACCCACATTTCGCCAGTTATGTTGTAAGTCCCAAAGTAATAGGGGGCGAGCCTATTGCCATCAACCGGGCACAAATCCAGACTCCGTGCTGCTACTAAGAATTACCTAATGGAAAACTCAGTAACACTTTCCCCGACCCGGGATTTGAACCCAGGACCTATTTGCTCAGCAGTCGCGCTTAGCGACCACTAGACCAACGAGGCAGTCATTAGACCAACGTGGCGGTCAGTTAATTATACACACTTTATAATTATTATAATAACGATGTCATTCCGTAATCTACCAATACCATACTATGGCTATTGGTTTATTTTCTTCTTTTTTATAATACTACAGATATGGGTATGTAAAACTTAACACGTTGCCTGTAGACACAATAGTTCAACAATCGACGTGTACTTTATGTACCTAATGCACTCGACAGTCAAAGGGTTAAGTCAATCGTTATTTTTTATAACAAAGAGGTTTGGGAATCTAAAGGGGTTTTTAATTTACGATCAACAGCGGTTCATACTTAGATAAAATTGAAATAGGTAATTCTCAGACTTTCCAATTTTATTATTTACTGCAAATACTATTTTATTACCTAAGTTCGATCTAACTTATAAAAAATGCTTAATCAAATAGCTAATCATAAAATACGAAGACCGTTTATCAAAATTGGAAATAAAGTTTAGAGTTTAAAAATAGTGCTTATACACGCTCGTATTTTATTCACATTACGTGCGTCTGTCTAAAGCGTCTGGTTCAATACTCATTTTGTGTGCGACTATCATTTATATAGAGCGCAGTGGCGGATTAACCTAAAGGCAAACTAGCCACGTGTCTAGGGGCACAAGGGTACCAAGGACCGCGCGAGGGTACCAAGAGGCCACCAAACCTATGTTTAGTGCATCTACCTCGCTTGTCTCTGCATCGGTCGACTGGTAGAGAATGCCTTTGGCATTACGTCCTCCATTGTACAGTAAATTTGTGCATAAAGTATTAAATAAATAAATAAGGGGCGCGTGTAGTAATTTTTAGTCAAACGACGTGCTTGCCTAAGGCGCTGTGGACGTTTAATCCGCCTCTGATAGAGCGCACTTACACTAATCTCTAACTTATCTTACGAGTTAAGACAACTTCGGTATTAAGTTATTTGTAAACCGAATTAGTATTCGTCTGAGATTGCACTCAGCAAATGCGTCATTCACAATCGACGACTTGCAAATAACTTAGGCAATAAGCTAACCAAATAAAAGTTACAAGACTTTTTAATTTTTCCGTGCTAAGTTTGAGACTAAGATAAGTCTAAGATCAGTATAAGTGTGCTTTATATTTCTCTGTCTAAAACTTTACTTTGAATTTATCTACTGGATTTAGAATTTACTATCTACAGCTGCAAAATGCTAATTCTTGTATGCTTAAAATAAAATTTCGGTTTGTGACACGTCAGTCAAATGTCATTTTGACGTTTACTATATGCTTAATATTATATTTGACATTAAATAAATGACATAAGACTGAAATTGTGTTTCAAGTGTACGATAATTAGCTTCTGATTTAAAAGTTGAAAGGAAATTATAAAACGTATACCAATTGAGTACAATAATGTTAACTGTAAATAAAATAATGTGAAATATATTCTTATGTAAGTACCGTGATGTATAAGAAATGTAATTATCTGTCATTCGAGATTAAGAATAAAATAATAACATTTTGAATTGAACGTGCCATTAAATTGTTTCATTTATCTCTTTGTTTAGCTATACGATTCAGATTAAGAATAACTCTTTGGTTTATTGCTTGCTATTAAATTTTATCTAATATCTATTGGTGAGGTAAAGAGTGTTAAATATGATAGTACCTATCTTTTGGTTTATCGATGTGCATAAACAGCAACAAAAGACATTTTGCCAATTAAAATTGTTTTGTCATGCTGATTTTTTTTTTTTTTAAACGTCTTCCCACACTAGGAATTTCTCCTGTATCGTTGGTGCGTTTCACAAACATGAAATATCACATACACAAACACCCAGACTCGGGACAAACATCTGTGGATCACAAAAATTTTTGTCCCGTGCGGGAATCGAACCCACAACCCCTAGCGCAGCAGTCCAATCGCTTAGCCACTGCGCCAATCAGGTCGTCAAAATTAGATCAATTTTATGTTAATTGTTAAATTAGATCTTTAGGAGTCAAAACAAGGAAGATAATGAAATGTACCCTTAAAATTTATACGAAGAATAGATTACAATATATTTTTTGTTCGCATAAGACATGGTGGACATAGTTGTTATTACAGTGAGAGAACATACATGTTTTGCTTAAAGCATGCAAATTTATTACTTATGTTCTTCGAGTTCCTTAATGTTATAATTTCTTTCGCTTAGCCACTCTTCATCATCATCAGCCAAAAGACGTCCACTATTGAACATAGGCTTCCCCGTTTAAACGGGGGGGTTGCCATAATCCCCACGCTTGGCAAGCGGCTTGGGGATCGCAGTATTGGTGGTGAAGTAACAGAAGACGCTGCTGCCCATCTTCTGGATTTTCCCTTAGTCGCCTCTTACGACACCCACGGGAGGAAAGGGGGGTGGTCGATTCTAGGCCGGATACCACACGGCATAGCCACTCTTACAATTATGAAATAAAGATAAAGATGAAATCCATTCCTTATTTTAAAACATTTTGCATATCCCCAACGTTTTCTAGGACAAGCAAATTAAAGGTAAGCTAAATTAATAGTTTTAAACGTTGATAGTAAAGACAGGCATTTCCCGTTTTACCTCTGTGGCGTCTCGATTGCACTCGACGTTAAAATAATTAGAGGTTGTCATCTGTAATTAAACTCTCGTTAGGTTAACAAAGCATCGTTTAGACGTGGTTTGTGATCGTGTTTAAATTTGTTGTTTGGGAAAAGTTTAATGTGATAGCTGCATAGTTTATTTGCACTAAAATGCTTGTTTAGTTAGCCATCTATGTAATCATGTCTAATTTCATCGAAAGTATTTTTGACCTTAGTCATCATCATCAGCCGAAAGATGTCCATAATCAAACAATGGCCTCCCCCTCTAAAGGAGGGATGTTGCCATGCCATAATCCCCACGCCTAGCAAGCGGCTTGGGGATCGCAGTATCGGTGGTGAAGTTACAGAAGACGCTGCCCATCTTTTGGAATTTCCCTTAGTCACCTCTTACGACACCCACGGGAGGAAATGGGGAAGTGCTATTCTGGCTCGGCACTCAACGGGTTAGTAGTCACATAATATTTCATCATCATCATCATCAGCCAAAGACGTCCACTGTTGAACATAGGCCTCCCCGTTAAGGCGGGGGGGTTTGCCATAATCCCCACGCTTGGCAAGCGGCTTGGGGATCGCAGTATTGGTGGTGGAGTTACAGAAGACGCTGCTGCCCATCTTCTGAATTTTCCCTTAGTCGTCTCTTACGACACCCACGGGAGGAAAGGGGGTGGTCAACTCTAGGCCGGATACCACACGGCACATAATATTTACCTTTTACATATAGTTAGTGAACAAAGTGACAGGTAGTGGGGCTCGTAGCTATGTGGCTATTGTGCAAATCAGTCGATCGCGCCGCGGTCAGTCTTGTGATGGGTGACCGTTTTCACATGTCGAGACCCCTCCGTGCACAAATGGCACGTTGGTCCTGCGCCTGATCTCTCTCCAGTCGTGTCGGTCTTCCGTCCCATCTATAGATATAATATATACTATGAGAGTGAGGGAATAGGGAGTTCAACTGTGTCGCGCACACTTGTGCACTATAATATCTCACCGTAGTTGGCTACTCTCAGATGAGATAGGCCGTTGTGACCGAAATTCGGTTAGGAGAACATTATTACAGGTAGTGAAGGTAAGCTTTCTAAATATTTCTCCGGAAAATAGGCGGTAATACACACGCAACAGAGCATAATCGACACAACAATCAAACATTATGTATAAAATGTCGGTCTATGCACAATCGGATTGCGGCCGATTGCGGCCAACTGCGGCCGGCGATCGATCTGATAATCTTCTATTATGTCCAACCAGTAATTTAGCTTAAAGAGCACCTGTTTTGCGGTCGCGCCCATTACTGAATACGGGAGCATTAGCGCTGATTAAAGTTTCATTTCGGTCCAATATTAAACGTTAAACTTGCATGTTTCGTGTTAATTTCTGACGAGCTGCTTGGCGCACTGGCTTACCGATTGGACTAATGCGCTACGGGTTGCGGGTTCGAATCCCGCACGGGAAAAATAATTGTGCAAGCCGCATATGTTTGTCCCGAGTCTGGGTGTTTGTGTATGTGATATTTCATGATTGTGAAACGCACCCACGATACGGAGACATTCCTTGTGTGGGGCGACGTTTTTATAAAAAAAACACCATTTTGAACAACAAAACCGCACCGCACTTAAACTGCGGTAAAAGTTAGTAACTTATGTAACTAAGTAGCATAGTTTTATAAGTTGTTAAAAGCGTCATTTCCGTGGCCAAGTACGGTAACTTGACTGCAAAGCACTAAAGAACCAAACTATTGCGGTCTTTCTTTATTAAGTAAATATGTGTAACAAATAAAAACGGATTGCATCGTTGGTTTAGTGGTCGCTGAGCACGACTGCCGAGCACGGGTCCAGGGTTCGAATCCCGGGTCAACTAAAGTGTTATTGGGTTTTTTTATTAGGTAATTCTCAATAGCAGCATGGAGTTTGGATTTGTGCCTGGTTGATGGCAATAAATGATAAATGATTTATTTCTGCAAATAGGTTTTAAACAAACACTTTTAGACGTTTTTTTTTTAACCAGATAGATGGCATCGGCATTTCCTAACTGACTACCTCTGAGAAGAAATACCGAAACAAACTCAATAGGCTCGTCCCATATGCGCGAAATGTGGGTTTAAAATATGTGCATCTCTGCCTACCCCTTCTAGGAATACAGGCGTGATGATAAACTACTTATATATTAATTAAATCATTTTATTGATTTTCACTTAATATTTCAGATTATTAAATCCAAGTTTCCTCACGATGTGCTAGCGTGGTGATCAATGCTTAATCCTTTTGTATACGAGAAGAGGCTTTTGCCCTTCAGTGGGACAGTTATAGGCTGTTATTATTATTATTAAACGATAAATAACATGCTTACACAATTACCTATAACAATTTGCACAAATGCAATAAAGAAGTACACGTGATTATAAGCTACATATTGAACCTAATGACGTTGCAATAAGAGCCACTTCACGAGCACGCATTAAAAACATAATGTTTGTTTAACTAAAAACAATGTCAACTAATTTACATTTCGCGTATCGCGTAAATAATAAATATAATTATTACAACTGTAATTGCTACGGCGTAGCCATTCGTAGCTCAATTGTAGCGCTTGCTACGAATATACCAGTTCATTAGTACGCGTGTCGATTTAGTAATTTAAATAAACATGTTTTTGGAATTCATAGTGGCGTTCAATTGGTAATTACACGGTGCTTAAGTATCTAATTGTGCGTTTGTATTATGTAATGAATTATAATAAATACTTGTTAACTTTAATATTAATATTGGCTTTATCTGAATAGAGTTTTGATGAAAGATAGGAACATAATCGCGCTTTACTATTATTCACTATACATCAGGTTTTACTGGTAGTGTATTCTGGATTGACCGACTAGTTTTGGACTCAAATAGAGCCTTTCATATTCATAACGACCGAACCTCAGAACCGGACACCATAATAGTAAAGTAATCTCGCTTGGATTCCTTAAACAAAGGCAAAGGTTAATCTATTTTTCAGAAGTGTTATGTATCCTTCGCCCGATCGTCAATAGGTCGTACATGATAGGTGGCGAGCCTATTGCCATTCAGAGGGTCCACAGACTTCATTAAAGATCGTCTCTACAATAACGGCCAAAAAGAATATTTTTCTGAAACAATTTTTGGGTGTTGTTTATGCTAAGGAGGAAACTAATGCCAAACCACTTGCCTTAATGGTTTTATCGATAAGGAAGTCTTAAAATTCGGTATAAGATCTGAACGGTTTGATCTCTTCAAAATGACTATTGAATTTACATATTTTCCATTTTCGTTGTTGATTCTGAGTAACATTATTTTTTCTCTAATTGGCATTGAATTTAGCTCTAACTGCATAACCGTATCACTAGAGGAACAATTGAACGGGTAGAATTCAATTGTTTCAGGTCAGAGGAAATTTTTACCATTTTGATAAAAATTGTCGGCACGTCTCAGAGATTTTTCAACGGTGTATAAAGCCATGTCAGAGGCCTACAGGCGGTTCAAACTCTGACACCAGGTTATTCATGAACCACCCGATGTTTCCGTTGCCTACTCAACGGCATTTCTGCACGTGCCAGGAGGATTGCCGCACGCAGTGCTACCGCTGCGGCAAGGTCGGCCACCTGGCCAAGTCGTGCGCCAGGGATCCGCACTGCACAGCCTGTGCTGCTGCGGGTCAGAAGGCCGACCACCCGATCGGCACCAAACCCTGTGGGGCTAGCATGCCCCAAAACGGTAAGGGGAAGGCCGCAACCCTGCGGCCGACCCCTGCTCCAGCTGCCACGGGTGGGGAGGTGGTGCCCATGTCTGCCTGCTGTGGCCCACCTCTCCGTCTGCTGTTGCGCACCCAAGTGCCAAAAGGGTCAGTGAGGGGACGGACTTGGCGTTCCCTCACTGAGCAGAGGCCCGCGGAGGCTGGGTTGGGAGACCCACCTCTGCATTGCACTGGCCTCTGCACCGAAGACCTGTACCCCTCGTCCTGTACATACGGGGGAGCGAAGAATCCGCCCCACTTTACAGGGCGGATAGCGCTGGTGGGGTTGGCGGTAGAATGCTATAGCGATCCCGCCTCCCCGCCACTTATGCGCCGAAGCAGGCAATATGTGAGGTTTTTAGTGGGTAGGCCCTCGTGGATCTTATTGGGTTCATGGGGGAGAGTCCCACATATCCCCGTCGCCTCCTAGCGGCAGGGAATGCGCAACACATTTTCCTTACGTTAAAAAAAAAGGTTATTCATCAACCATACGAGTGGTGTAACTAAAGAGTGTTTAAGGAATACTATTTTGTAAAGACTGTGACGGGTAGTAAACTAAACACAGATCCTGAGATAATACTGACTAAAAACACAGGATAAGTAAGACCATTATGGTAATTGATCATTGTGACAAATTGTTAATGCTTTTACAAATAAAAAATATATTCTTCAAGGAATTATTTAACAAACTAATATTCAATTAATTTACCCAAATCCTCTTTGGTAGGCAAAGAATCGTTACCAAGTAACCCATTACCCTAATACCCGCAATCTCTCAAACATACACTAGATCTTACTTCAGCAATACATTTTATTACTTCACCAACAAATTTATGGGAGCCTACGATACACCCTGAGAAGGCCGCTGAAACTTTTTACAACTTAATCGCTCCGAGTTAAATTTATTACAAAACCATAAAAAGACAATCCAAGTTCGAGTCAGTCGGTCTGGTTCGTTTACTTTAAGCACTTCTAAATATCGTAAAACGGGTGACGATGTGGCGGAAAAGATAGACACTAACGTTTTATTGGAGGAGGAACATAAATAATGGGGTTTCAAACATTTTGAAGGGCTGGAGGGTACATAACTGGCAATTAACCAGCGCTTGCTGTGGTAAATTTTTTAACAATACGTCGCCCCGCACTAGGAATTTCTCCTGTGTCGTGGGTGCATTTAACAATCATGGAATATCGCATACAAAAATACCCAGACTCGGAACAAACATCTCCACTTATTTTTGTCTCGAGCGGAAATCGAACCCGCAACCTTTAGTCATTATCATCATCATCATCAGCCGGAAGACGTCCACTGCTGGACAAAGGCCTCCCCCTTAGAACGCCACAATGAACGACAACTTTAGTGCTGCAGTCTTATCGCTTAGCCACTGCACCAATCAGTCCGTCAGTGCATCATTGGTTTCCAATATCACATCAAAGTGCCACGGAGCAAGTCCAGCCGTAATGCCTCATATCGTTTGTCTGGTAGATTTACAACATAATAAGTGAAAGAGTATAGAGTGATCATCTGTGTTTGAGCACACACTAGTGGTTTCTAAACATATCTCCTGTTCAATAAGGTTGTGCTTATTGAGGAGGACTGCCTTAGCTGAGTAAATTATAATAGAAGACTAAATGATATGGCCTTAACGCTGGCCGCTTAATACATGGTCCAAATTTTAATATGAAACAAGAAAAAAGAACAGTAATAAAATAAAATACGAAAACGTCAATCATACGAACCAAACTATATTTAAAAAAAAACTGTAATTATCCGAGTAATTTTAGGTCATCACATACATTATATTAATTATCAAACTTTTTTACCCAAAATGCAACTATTATTTTGCCCTCAAAGAAAGTAGCGAGCTACACTTAAACATACATTCTAGGTGGTATCTTCTGTAAGATATATTAGCACACATTTATGCATAATTCAACTCGAGCTCGAAAACCGCTACTAAAATTGCCTTGACAAAATACTTTAGAATGAAATTGGAAACCTCACTCTTTCGGTCACA
The DNA here is from genome assembly GCA_905340225.1 of Abrostola tripartita. Classification (NCBI taxonomy): domain Eukaryota; kingdom Metazoa; phylum Arthropoda; class Insecta; order Lepidoptera; family Noctuidae; genus Abrostola; species Abrostola tripartita. The sequence goes on along the minus strand of HG996510.1, from coordinate 5,449,533 downwards.
TTATTATGTTCTGTATGTTTTGTACAATCCTTTCACCTTAAAACATGTCACAACATGATAGCGAGCGTTTAAACTCTATTTTACTGTGACGCTACCTCTGTCATTAAAGCAAGCTTTGAACTCGACTGTGTCAGTCAGTCACACAGCAGCTCTCCATGATTGCGACTCTTTGACTTGACTCATTTACCGACAAACATCAAATTGAATTTCCTCCCTTCGTTTATATTTTACGTCATGTTACCGATGTAAAAGTCTTGTAATTTCAGTGATGTGATTGCGAAGTTTTATTTTTGGGTATGAAGTACTTCCATTTTTTATATATTTAAAAGCATGTATTTTAAATACAAAATTTTATTTATAAGTCAATATGATACGCCATTTTTTATAATAACAACCTTATCTTTGAATCCATTTCTTGTAGCAGCACGTGTTTTAAATTATAAATAATTTAAATTAAAAATTAATTTATATAATTATATTTTTTCTTGAGCGAGGATCGAACGCGCAACCCTTAGCGTAGTAGTTTAATTATTTAGCTACTGCGCCTAAATCATCTCATTAAAAAAGAATATAACATTTTTCTTAGATTACAGTTTGATGAATTAATGATATATATTTAACTCGTCGAATGATCAATTCCTCAGGTTATCCAACATTGCAATCGATCCTGAAATAGGTTACTTTACTAATTCAGTTCTTCATTATATTAGACTTAAATAAATTCACCTCTCAATTATAACCTTCCAATGTGCAAGTATGTATTTTATCTATTTCAATTATCTTTGAGTCGTCAGACGAAGGGTCCAGTAACTGGGCATTAATTAGAACAGTATGAAATTATACGCCGGCCGTATCTACCGGGGATACCTTTGTATATCATGTTACTGCTGGTGTCTCAAGTGACCTGATTATTACGAATTTGGTAGTCAAATATCAGTTTTGGTGGTTGAGATGGGTATAAAGAGTTTAATCAAGAATTTTTGATAACGAAATACCTAAATTATATTTTTAATAACAGGAACTATCATTGCATGTGCATAGGAAACCGTTCCTTCAAACTATTTATGTCTATGCTATCATCCTAACACTCTCCTACTCCAGGTCTTCTTCTTCTTCTTATCGTATGGTTGATGAACAACCTGGTGTCAGAGTTGAACCGCCTGTAGGCCTCTGACATGGCTTTACTCATCGTTGAAAAATCTCTCAGGTGTGCCGGTTTCCTCACGATGTTACTGCAGGATCTTTTCTCATACAGAAATCAAGCGAACTTGCTAATACCTGCTGGTTGGCGATTGCAGAACATTGAATCCAAGTTTTATTAGATCGTTCTTTCCCTGTTAGCGTGGCAACGGCGTGAAATAACTAAAGAGGTAACGTTGACATAGACACAAACGTTTGTAAATGAATCTGGTTTGATCAACTAGACCACAATAACACCACCGAAAATAACCTAAATCTAAATCAAAGACAAACAATTCTCTTTCACCTACCTCACCTATATTAGGACACCTAGAGGTCACAGCTATATGACGCTATCCACAATAAATCATGCATTGTTGTAGCAACAAAAGAAGTCATTTTTGGTTGGAAAGTGCCCCATTCAAGGAAGGTAGCCTATAATATTTGTGTACACAATGCTTTACTTTCGTTAAGGTCGCGATTGGACGACGTGGGTTTTTCAAGACGGTGATTTTGCAGTTAGCATACCAAGTTAAGTAGGTCACGTCAGTTTGGCGTGTGATCGTACTTTGGTGACTTAAAAAATCAGTGCAAAATTGAGAGGAGGAGAAAATCATTTGTAATGTAAAGGCATGTGGTGTGGAATGTTTGGCCTGTAATAGAAATGTCCAAATGAAATTCTTACAGCATGGAAAACAGCTGAGTAATTTCCATAATAATTGTCTCATGAAAAGTGGTCGTACCGTGGGGTAGAGATGGCCAGCCAATAAGGATGGTATCAAGGTGAACTGCCCAGAATGCAGTAGCTATAGGTTATTAGGTATCATTACCCGTGAAGGCCATAATTATTATAATTATGAGCTGTGCCTCGCGGTTTCACCTGCGGGAAATTTGCATGTATGCAGGAGAAACTGAGAAGCTCATTACATCATAAATTATAGCTTATAATATATGTTTAATGTATAAGCTATATTACTCTAAAGTTTTATCAAAGTCCGTCGAGTAGTTTTTGGATAGAAGAGTAACTAACATACAACCAACCATCGCCACAAACATTCGCGTTTATAAAGTAAAATAAATAGGACAGGATATCATATGACTTTTACTGTAAACAGTCATATAGAACTCACTCACGTATTTTCTGCACCAAACCGCCACTGGACCCCTAAACCACTACCATTACTGAGTAATTCATACACCGTAATTCCTTGCCTGTTTACGTATGTAGCTCATAATACTTTTAGTTATTTTCGCAGTCGGTCATCCGCGCAAACTTATTACCACCGACTGACCGCTAAGCCGCCCGCTCGCTAGAGATTTTTAAAGCTAAATGTGGAAAATGTATTCCTTTTCTTCAAGAGTCAGCCATTTTTTTTGGATAGTCTAACTTACTGATTCTTGCAAGAATATAAGTTAAACGAGGTAGATAGATAGGTTCTGAAAATGGCACGTAAAAACTAGGCTAATTAGCTCACATTAACTCAACTCATCTCTTTTTCCCTCCCCATATCTTCTTCTTTTTGGTATCGGCATGAGTCAAATATCACTCAAGATGTTTCCTGCTCATGCCGTGGTGTAGAGATTGGTCAGTCATCAAGGATGGTAGCGAGGTTGACTGTCCAGGGTGCACCAGACGAACATAGGTGTCGTCACTCGTGAAGGTTTTCTACTTGCGCCCCAACTGCGATATGCCGCCATACTTCCATGTGTCATCTAATGTAGTGAGACTGTATAATATTGTGTGATGAAGTTGAATGTTGTACAAGTAACAATTGTCTTTAAAAAAAAAACGTCGCCCCACATTAGGAATTTTTCCTGTATCGTGGGTGCGTTTCACAAACATGAAATATCACACACACAAACACCCAGACTCAAGACAAACATCTGCGGTTCTCACAAATGTTTGCCCCGTGCGGGAATCAAACCCGCAACCCTTAGCGCAGCAGTCCAATCGCTTAGCCACTGCGCCAATAAGATCGTCATCGTATTTACTTCTTTCTACTTATAAAATCATTAGATTCCAGCAAGTACGCCACGTTTTACCGAAAATGTTACCAGTGATAAAAGGAAAAGGCCCGACTTTTGCGTACTTAGGTACAAAGGAGGTGATTCAAAATAATTTTTATTTGGCTGTACTAACAATAGCAAGGAATGTCCCAGTTTATAGTGATCCACTTGGCTTGGTGAAGCGCGAACCGCGGCCCGTACTATGATGACAAAATTCCTTATTGGTTGGGTGCTTAACATAGGTAGTGGTATAACTTTAGAGCTATTATTAAAGTAATGCAAGCATGAACCAGATAAAACCTAACAGAAACTGCCTGTAGCAGACCTATTTAAAAAAAACCTTTTTCAAATTATAAAATAGACGTAACCATTTTATTACGATAAGCATAATATACCATTATATCTCATGATACATAATTCCTGCATCATCATCATCATCTCAGGTATACATTCATCATCCTCTCTGCCCGGTATCACCTACTGCTGGGTATAGGCCTCCCTTTTTCTCTTCCAATCCTTTCTTTCTTAAGCGTCTCTTGTCCAGGTGTTTTACTTCTTAATACATTTATTTATATCGTGAATCCAACGAGCTTTTGGCCGTCCTTACTTTCTTTTTAAAAATGTATTGTTAGCAACTAAAATTTGTAATATAATTTTGATTTATAATCACAATAACTACAGGCTTAGACATAGAAGCGGCTTATCTTTGGCAAGCTTACCTTACATGCGCTTATCTAACAAATCAGTGCCATCCGTAGTTGCCAAGTTTAGTACCGCTTAGAGTTCAACCCGTACGTAACTCAGCTTTAAAATGTTTGTTATATATTTACGTATATTTCTTGTCTGCAAAGTTTTCTCATTTAACTTATTTTATATTGCTTTGCTTAGTCTTTCTCCGTACAATGTATTGCTGTTGTCTTTCTAAGATTGTTAGTGGGAAATCTAATTAATATTTAATCAAGTAGCATGTCTTTTCACGTCAATCTTTTTCAGGATCTCAAGTTTTAGGGGATTATTATATGTATATAAACAATATATCGTGTGGTTGTTCTCCTGACCGAATTTCGGTCACGGCGACCTTTCTCAGCTGAGACTAGTCAAATACGCAGGAGATATTATAGTGCACAAGACGTATTCGCGCAAACACAGGTGCACTCTCTTTTCTCTTACTCTCATAGTCCGATGAGACGGTAGACAGACAACCGGAGGTCATTATGTGCCTACCCCTTCGGGGAATACAGGAGTGATGTCATGTAATGATTGCCCTATAACTGTAAATGAACAATTACGAAAACTCAACGCGATAACTGGATGACTTCAAAAAAAAAATAGTAACGTTTCCAAACGAATCGTAAAGCCGTCTTTATTGACAATTCGTTTTCACTGATACGGAAAAATACCCGGTTTTTCAGGCTTCATACCTGTTTTGTTTGAGATTTTTATACTATTGAGACAAGGTATAAGTCGTAAGTTTATTACGCGAGGTATACTTACTGTAGTTAAATTTTGTACGCAACTTAAAGATGTAGGTAGTATAATCTGAAAGATTAACCCTGTTTTATGTGGTTATCGCATTAATGGTTACCCTGTCTTTTTATTGAAGGAAATATTTTTTTTCTTCAATTCTCCTCTCTCTCTTCAAGTATCCTTACTCATTATACGTATCACGTATACGTGATATAAATATTTGCCAGTCAGCCAAGTCATGTCAAGATTGACCTTTAACTAGGGTGATGGTGATGAACGCTAGATGTAAACTTCTTCTTCTTTTTAGTATTGACACAATTAATAAAATGCTATGCATGCTTCACAAAAATATATTTTACAAAAAAAGAGTTTTAGTTGATTATATTTTGATACTCCTAAAGCCCGTCACTGACGTAGCTATAATATATATTTCTATTACGTCGTGTATTAGCACTGTATATTAATATACATATATTATAGCTACGCCTGTGACGGGCTTTAGGAGTATCCAAATATATTATTTTCAGCAAATCAGAAAGAGTCTTAATAATAAATTAATTTATATTTACCGTTCAACGGATATCGTTATAACGTGAGACCCCTGCCCTTTGCTTTTATGATTAGGACACGAATATATTTGTACGCACCCCCTCCACGTTAATTAAAGCTCTGCTTTTTAACACCTACGGGAAATTACGTTCTACTCTCATGAGCTCTTTCATAATTGTATTCAAAGCGATCTCAATACACAGACGAAAAATTTGTAAAAGAAAAATAAATCTATAATATAAAATAATTTAAGACACAGGGTAGTGCAGTGTGTCCACCATGAGTTGTCGAAAACGTTTGTTATTTCTATGCCAACGAGCTGAAAGCCCCCTAGAGTTAACGCGATGAACTAAAATTTGCAGTATGCTAGAAACGCGACGCAATAAGTCAATTATCCTGCAACAAATAGTTTTAAAAATACTGTCAGCTGAAGTTTTTTATGCTATCTTCATGTTATTTAGTATTGTATCTCATGGGCACAAAACCTAGTAGTGGACTTTTCATGCTTATAAAAATGATGATAATGAAAGTAAAAAAATATCAATAAGAAGAAATACCTGGATCTACAAATTCTAGCCACTTCCTTGTGCTTACAGTTCGGAAGTGAAAACAACGCATCAAACTCAAAAGCGACACAAGTTTGTCACTAGATTAATGTTGATAGGTAAGTTCAAACTATACACGACTATAAACACAACTCACACACATGTACACACACACACACACCGATAAACTGAGCACTTAATTGTCATGTCCATAAATGTCAAAGTGTAGCACGTACTTACGTCGCACTTTGGTACCAAAAACCTTTATGACTGCAAAATTCATTGAATCGTTCGCGAATATTTTAACAATTTCCGAAGGCAGGTATATACGCTTCGTTTATTTCGTTCGTTCGCATTAAAGTAAAATGCTAAATGCTTTTATATTTATTGGCATAATTTGTGTAATGTACTTTTGTTTTGTCGACCTTTTTTCTTGATGTAATGTTTGCGTTAGTTATGTTTGTGGGGTTGTTTGAATTTGATTTCTGATACATATAACTGTAACTCCAGACCCCGAGGGGTAAAACAGGTTGGATCTCCTTTCTCCTATCATTTCTTTCTCATCACTTGTACACGTACGTAGACTTATGGATTTTTGAAAGGTAACTTTTTTAGTACTCATAAATCCTTAATTCCCTTTTAATTAGTAGCAAGCCTATTACCATTTACGTGGCCTAAAATATTCAATTGCGCCTTAAGGACTTGCCACCTCAGTAACAAAAATGTATCGAATTATTTCTACTCCCGCAAGAATTTTTTCTATAAATATTATGAAAGTTGTATACAATGAAATGACAAGATGTGCTTATCTATGTTGTACTTGAAAACATCCTCTTTAATACCACATTTTAAATAAATAAATATTTGAATTTAAATGGTAAATCATACCATAAAATAATATCGTCGTGTTCAAATGTCGGTCACGGTGGCCTATATTAGCTGTGACTATACCGACTATAAAACCTTGTTTACACCTAGCATTAAGTACAATCCTGTACTCGTACGACGCACGAAAAGTATTTAATATAGAAATACATAAGTGGAAGTCAACCCCCTCAATGTATCAGCTCCATAGAGTGATGGATGGTAATGCTCAGCACTATATCACTACACGGCACTTTGGACCACGGCTGTGAGTGATGAAGAAACGATGTATAAAGAATACGGTAGACGACGAAATTTCTATTGCGTCGATAGGAATGGGCGTCTGTAACACCAAATATACATAGGTACTAATGTTACTATCATGTTAGGATTTAACAATTTGAAGCAGACAAAATAGTTAAACAATCGCCATATCCCACATGTGGGTTACTACACTGGTAAAGGGTTAATAAAGCAACTTAAATTGCATTTTAATTCTTTTTTCTGGGCGAGTAGGGTGAGTTTAAAATCAAAGTATCAACTTGATTGTCAAATTAATAAGTAAGTACAACCACAAATTCTATGAATTGATGAAACTGACATGTATGAAATTTTGTAGATTTATTCTAAATCCGTATATCCGTATGTTTCGGATTCCATTTTTGGCTTTATAAAAGCTGTTCTAGGAAATTTTCAGTAGGTAGTCGAGGACAAAAATAAACCTTTATTCCACCCGAGTTCATGTTTCGAAATTTTACCAGTTAGGTAGAGTGTTATTTTAAGCGCAACAGAGGAATTAATTACCAAACGTAAAAATGTTATGTAACCTATAAGAATTAGCTAATAAGTCAAAAAGGTGTACAAAACCTTTGTAGGCTACATCATCGCTATCATCATGATCTACAGCCTTCAGTGGCCCACCACTAGATAACGGCATCCCTTACAATATGCTATTCGCCACGGTCCCGTGCCAATCTCATCCATATTCGCCACCGTTGCATACCCTTCTAAATAAAAATGTTGCAACAACAAGATACAGTGGTGTACACAAAAAAAAAACAAATGTAAATCGCCTTACGTACACCGTCACAGTCTAAGAAATCCAAGACCGTTTTGCGTCAATCGTATGTTGAGCAAGAACGGTGCGGGGTACGGAAATTGAATTTGCTAAAGCACAAACCATATAAATGATACAACACAATTCAGATTTCCGTTTCAGTATTACAAGTCACTGTTAATTATTTGTTTTGAAGTTCCATGTTTGTTTATAACATTGCGTAGCTTGTGTTTTTGTATGGTTTTAACTGTAGTAGTCCTCTGAAGTTGGGTTGAGGCGCCGCAATTAAATATACTGTGACCCCTATAATTTGAGCCTTTACGGGTTAAGATCAGCCATGTGTATTAATCGGTATGGTGGTCTTATTCAATGGTAACTTTACTATTTGATATTGCGTTACAGTTGTTTGTCTGTGGTTATCTATGAAAAGGTCAATTAAGGTGTGTGTGTATATAGGTAATTTGTATATGTATTGATCCCTAATAGATCAATGCGAATGAGGGTTCTCAAAAGACAAAGACACTCATCTCCTTAAAAAAAAATTTTTTTAAATCACATAGGTATAAATCGTTCTTCCTTCTCTTCCAAACTAAGAAATTGTTCCCGTTGCCCAAAAAAGAAACCTAATTGTATTTTTAACTTAATTCTATTCATTAGCGATAATAAAGTCGTGTGATATGACTTATACTTGTGGGAAATATAGTACTAATTAGTCAGAAGCTATTACTTTTTCAACTGCGTCCCCATTAATTATATCAAGACATTTTTATTACCAAGAATAACAACGAGTTTAATCTTAACAAAGACAAATTTAAGTTGCGAAGAAGACGCTTTAGTGTGTGGCCACAAAACAAGCGGGAGTGTATGAAACTTACGACAGTAGTTATGCCTCGAGGCAAGCACTCTGCCTCGGTTTAAGTAATTTTATTTTCATGCTGCTGTTTACAGGAATCCTTGTGTTACTTATACATGTTTGTGTTACTTATACTTATGCGTGTTTTATATAATGTTGTTTCTGCATGCGAATCCGTTCGTGTGTAGTTTTACGGATTTTTTTCTGGGGTGTAAAAAGCCTATGTCATTTATTAGGTTTTAAGCAGTACCCATATCCATTATTTAAGAATCAGTTTAGCAGTGTCTTGTGATAAGATAAGTAACAGACAGACAGACTACCAGTTATCATCGACGGCACGCCTCTCGAAGTTGTCAAGGAATATGTCTGTCTCGGGCAACCAATGCAGTTAGGAGAGGCCTATGTCCAGCAGTGGACTGTAACGGGCTGATGATGATGATAAGATACCTTAGAAGGCACTGTCACTGTAGACTATTATTAAATAAAATACAAAAACTCTTCCATTTATTTTAAGTTTAATGCTAATATTATTATGAAAATACATTAAAATCCTGTCTCCCTCGGGACATTAGCAATGTCAATACGATTCAAAGTTAATTTAAGGGTTGCCGACATCAAAAAAGTTGACGAAGTCTATGTTTGAATTAAATTTCTGTTTTACACAAAGCCTCATTACATAAAGTAATGCGTAGAAAAAGTATTTTTTTTTTCACCGTGATTTAAAATAATACAATATATTTTAAATTAAACATTAATACGTCTACTGTATGTACATGAAGTTTTTTTGTTCAATTTGCCAACACATTCTTATAATCTATAATTAAACAAACTTCTACATTACCATTTGAAACGGAACCGAGACATTGCAATAATGCAATTTTCATTGCGGATAAACTATCCTTATTTTGTACTTGAAAACCTTGTTTAAAAGCGCAAGGCACTGCACTGCCTCGTTGCAAGCACTAATCCGCCCATCTCTAACAAATTGGCCTTGATTTAAGGCCTCCACCATAATGGTGGTTGCTTAATTGAGTTTGTGTTGTAGTTCTAAGTGGTCAGAGGAACCGCTGTGTCGCGTCTGTTGGCAGCAATTGGGTCAAGGGTTCATGTGGGTACACGAAATCAGAGATCACCTTGAGTATTAATGTAACGAGCTGTGCATTACCAAGGTGTTGTCATAAATGTTTGTTTTCTAATTATGTCTTCTTGTTCGTTTCTATCAAGTCGATAATAATGACGTAGGTAAAACTCGGACCAATTTGCCTTTGCATTTTTAGAACGATTTTTGTAAATTTTATCTTATAATAAACTACTAAATTCGATACCTGCAAGGACTAAAAAATGTATGTAAGTAGGTAAGTAATATACCGACAATGATTTTATTGAAATACTGAAATTATTGATTTTACTTAAGTATTTTTATGAAGTAACCGAAGAATATAATTTTAATTGATCTGAATTGACGATGCAATTACGTATCAAAAAGGTGATAGATACTTACTCAATATAAAGAACCATATTTAAATAAGTGAAGCGCTCTATAACACATACATACATAGCAGACTAGCTGCGTACTCTCATATTTGGGTGTCGTCGGCAGTTGTTTAAAATAAAAATAACGAGATGCTGGCTGGTTTGCTGGCTTTACGAATGAGTGTTATTTATATATAGAGATAGATATATAGATATAGAGTTGTATTCGACTAGACCTAGAGTTGAACTCAAACGTAGCTATATTTATGAACTGATTACTGACTGCCATTTTAACTGCTCACCATATTCTCATGTTCTAACAAGTACTTATAAATAAATATTATTTTATTTTAAGAAGAATTAAAAATACATCACCGCCATACGATTTAAAGATACCTGAAACCAATTGTAAGCCCGCGATGTGACTAATTCGTGCCGTGTGGTATCCGTCCTAGAATTGACCACCCCCTTTCCTCCCGTGGGTGTCGTAAGAGGCGAGTAAGGGAAAATTCAGAAGATGGGCAGCAGCGTCTTCTATAACTACACAACCAAAACTGCGATCCCCAAGCCGCTTGCCAAGCGTGGGGATTATGGCAAACCCCCCCGCTTAAACAAGGAGGCCTATGTTCAACAGTGGACGTCTTTTAGATGATGTTGATGAAGATGATGATGTCACTAATGGGCCCATTGGGTCCAAACATCACAAAGAAATAATGAACAATGAAACTGCCTACCCCTTAAAGCAATACAGTCGTCATGATATACAACATATTACACAAACAATTACAACAACAAATACTAATAACGTCTAAATACCTTATAACAAATTGATAAATCGTATTACAATCAAATGAATTCCATTTCAATACCAACCTTTAATCGATGAAACATTAATCATTTAACAACAATTAACACATTACCTTAGACTTAGCGTTAAATTAATTAATGTTTAAACAAGTAATTACCGGGTGATCTAAGGCTTTGTGCAAACACGGTTATAATATTATAACCGATTGATACTCGTGATAACGTTAATGCATTACATGTTATCCATCGAGGATAATTATTATGTAAGACGTTATAATATAGTTGAAGGAGGAAACTAGGCTTGTATCAAATAAAGAGGTTATAATGATGACAGAGGAAATAGGAGAGAATAGAGGAGATAGAATAGGATTGACAGGCAGATGGCAGGTCAAATCTGTCGCAGAACCGACAATCGTAGTGGAAAACATGTTCTGGACTGGAGACCACGTCTCGGTAAACATAGTGTAGGACGACCTCCATTTAGGTAGGGCGACGATGTACCCAAAATGGCTGGCAGCGGCGCGCGGTGATTGAATACAGAAGGCCGAAGATTGAGCTTAATGGCGTGCCATAGGAGAGGCCTATGTTCAACAGTGGACGGAGATAGGCTGATGATGATGATGAAATATAATGTCATCCCCATTTATCATTCTATTCGATTTCTGTTTGTCAAGCGTTTTGCTACTTGTAGGACTTCTGTATTGTAAATTATAATGACAATATAACATTTCTTACCTACTCTTCAAATTATGTCAGGTATAAATTATTTTATTAATAATTTAATTATTAGTTTAACGTTAACATGTTTAGTAAATAAGAGCATTTATAACATCTTATCTTATCTGGGCATTTACTTGGGCTTACTTGGGCATGCATTATGTATTATAAAATCTTCAAACACAAGAATATTTCCAAAAGCACCTGCCCTGTTATATAGATTATCCCTTACGCTCGTACTAACCATTAACTATATTCCTAACATTAAAACCAAGTATACGTACTTCACAACTAACAAACAGTGCGGGAAAATCCTCATTTTTCTGAAAAATGTCCGTATAAAACGCTGACAAATCTACCGAGCGCCGTAGAAACGCTCACCTAGTTCGAACACCGTGTACTTGTGTGAACGTTTTCTTGGCATTCTAGTTTCCTTATACAGCTTCCCACCTAAGTTTTATCTGGGATTTCGATAGCAGCTAGCTTTGAGAATGTGCATCCCTAGCCAATATCTGAAAAGCAACGAATGAAATTGCTTGAGAGAATGCTACTTAGACATTTTGACTGGATTCTTGTACGATAGTTTGTCTGAGATTCGCAATTGCTGGTACATTATTTTCTATTTTCTTGTAATAACATGGCTTCAAACGAAGTGTTTTAATTTTCCGTAATAGTTGATTGACATATTATTAATATTAATGTTATAGGTCCCAATGTAATAGGGGGTGAGATTATTGCCATCAACCGGGCACAACTCCAAACTCCGTGCAGCTACTGAGAATTCCTTAATGGAATAACCAGTACCACTATGCTCGACCCTGGATTCGAACCAAGGATCTCATGCTCAGCAGACGCCTCATGCTTAGCGACCACTAGATCAATAAGGCAGTCACACACAGTTGAAATAAAAATATGTTTCTATTTACTTTGTGCGAAAAAATAATAAAAAAAGTTCTAGAAATCTAAATTAGAAACCACATTGCCATTCAAACCAAGTCTAATAAAAGAGCACTATTCGATGTAGGTCATTTCAAATGAATAAGTATAATTATAAATATTTAATTGCCTTCACGGCATCCTTTAATCTGACGGAATAAAATTAAATGGCTCCCATAAACTAACCAATAAAAACGCTTTTCGCACAACAGTTTCTAAAATAATAAATGTGCATTTGAAATAAATTCTTTAGTACAGGCATTTTTCATTGGCATAACCGTAGTCGTTAAAGTTTTTATATAACTGCACTTTCCTCTTTATAATCCTTCATTATTTTTACGGTGTCGAGCTATGCGATTCTATAAAAGTGCTTTGAGTATTGTTTATTTTTTAAATTTGTTTCCACCCTTGCCTGTGGCAGAAAACAATATAATTTGAAGAGCAGCGTCATGATTGCAAAAAATAATTGGTTGATAGTTATTCCTAGTACTGTAATTTTTGTGAATGTTTGCCATAATTATATTTTAAAACTATCTAGTCAAGCATTCAGACTAGTGAGTACAATCGGAGATGTACCTCTCTCTCAGCCTATCGCGGTCCACTGCTGGACATAGGACTCTCCCAAGTTGCGCCATAACACCCGGTCCTTCGCCTTCCGCATCCAGTCCGACCCAGCCACCTTTTTCAGGTCGTCGGTCCATCGGGCTGGGCGTCTTACACTACGTTTGCCGATTCGCGGTCTCTACTCAAGGAATCGTCTGCCCCAACGGCTATCGGTCCTTTGATAGACATGACCAGCCCACTCCCACTAAGATATACCTTATTTAGTTTATTTCTAATGAAACAAAATACGAGTAACATGAGTTACTAAGGAACTAGCGTTAAAGACTATAATTTTCACCTATAATAAACCAGCCGTAATCTACACTAATGATATAGCTAGCTATCTCCTGCGACTTCATCCGCGCTCAAAATATGTATTCCGTCTTCTCCAGAATATAAAGCAGCCTGAACCCCTAAGATGTGTTCAAGCCATCTTCAAACCAGGTTTCATTACGATCGGTGCAGTGGTTTAGACCTAATGAGGAAACAAACAGACTAACAGAATTAGGTTTGCATTTAGAACGATTTTTCTCTAGGGCGTGAAGGGGCGTCTTTATCTTCTTAGTCAAGTTGATTTTGATAAAACATGGTATGGAAATAAACTCTAGCACAGAAAAAAACACAGTCAATGTAAATAAGTAGTTGGTATGTAGTATGTAGGAAACCCCTATTGGAGCAACATAGTCAAGTTTGACAAAGGTCCTGTATTTATCAAGCAAAAAAATATCAGCCAATTTCGTACTCCATGAAAGCAGCCTTAAAACCGCGAACAAACACACTGATAAAAGCTAGTTAAAGTACAAAAACAAAGGATAAATTCTAATCTCATTGCCCCTATACAGAATACTAACCAAGTAAAGTAAGTTGACGCAACCTTCACTTTGTCACGCAACTTTGACATTAGCTACAAGACAATCAATACAGATTTTTACATCTCTAAACATTGCCAAGCTAATTTCAACCTTATTTCAAATACAAACGAGCTAGTTTTGCTGATTGATGTGCCATATTTGGTTAAGTTAAAAACCTATCGTGTAGCACAAATGCTATTTGTGTTCAGAAGTTGTATCGAGATTTACGCGTTATTTTTGTGAATAGATTTGTTTCGGTTTTATTAACATTACGATAAAATCTATTATTATATTGTCGTATTAATGTACTAGCTTGTTCTTTAAAGTAAATTTCATCTACTGTCACTAAACTTATAGGTAGGTAAACTCTCTACTTCGACGATCATAACATCTCTTGATTTAAACTCCTCTTTAGTCAATAGTCATCTATATAGATAGACACTCAGACCAGCCTCCTTAGACAAGTGTCAAAACGCTTGAAGAATAGAAATGGAATAGAATGATAAATGTATGGGGATGACATAATATGTCATCGACAACATAGTCGAAACATTATGTCATTCCCATACATTTGTCATTCTAGTCGATTTCTATTCGTCAAGCGTTTTGCCACTTGTCTAAGGGGGCTGATATTTCTTGGTATAAAAAATCTATGGTTTGACATGTGAACGACAGTGACAGTTTTAATTTAATCAATCATCTAACTCTCTAAAATTATCAGTGAAAATAATATTAAATTGTAGCGGTTTTTTTTTACGATTTTTTTTTAAACGTCGCCCCACACTAGGAATTTCTCCTGTATCGTGGGTGCGTTTCACAAACATGAAATATCACATACACAAATCCAATCCACCCAATTATCTGCGCATCACACAAATTTTGGTCCCGTGCGGGAATCGAACCCGCAACCCCTAGCGCAGCAGTCCAATCGCTTAGCCACTGCGCCAATCAGGTCGTCTAATCAAAAATAGACCCACAGAAATGCAAAAGGGCAAACGTCGCCGTCTTAACTCGACTCTGGCAGAATAGTTGGTAACCCGACTCAATTGCCACAAGAGAAAAAGAAAAGAACTAAACATTGTCAATTTTCATTAATGGACGTCTCCGATAACAAAAAAAAATGTTTATGTTGTATGTGCTGTTTATTTTAATAAAGTTACTGTTGTCCATAATAATATTATGTCCATAAGTTGTCATTAGTTATCCACCAAAGAAATGTATTATGAAAGGTTTTCTACTACCTTTATCTGCGGTCAATAAATAAACAAATATTCAAGGGATCGTGTGGCATAATTCTCTATTCAGTAATTGCGTAAAACTAAACCAGCAAAGTCGGCAAAAAATCTAAAATAATTTAAAAATCCAGGCAATCTTTTCCTTTAAATTGAGCTGAAACATTTTCCCTAATCATTGCAATATCATTAAGGTAATCGCGTCAATGATACCCGAGATAATCATCTCATGGCTCGTTTCTCTCGACATTTACTTAAATAATCCGAATGACCTTTTAAATGTTTTCAGTTTTATGTGGTGCCTTCGAAGATTAGATGTTGGCGAAGAGATTGAAAGAATGAAACCTGAAATAGCAGAGTAGGTGTAATTATAGTTTCCGATTTCGTTAGTTTATTAAATTTGTAATTTCATTTAGGTTTTGAATACGTAATATTTATAGTACATAGCATAAAATTTTGCCTATATCCAAGGATGGGACTGTTGATTGGAAGGCCCTGGGTTCGAATTCCGGATCGAATATTTTCTTTTATTCGAATTTAAATTCTCAAAAGCAGCGCGGAGGGCGGATGATGAGCGTTGTGGGTGCGATTTTCGGACCGAGTAGGTAGTTTCTTCAGGTAGTTTTTAAAAAGCAGCACGCACTAGATTTGTGCCCGGTTGATGGCAATAGGCCCACCCCCTATTACATGGGACCTATACCATGTTAAAACGTGGATGAACTACAAACAACTGCCGACCCCATAAACTTCACTATTTCATCCTCTCTCTACCATTGCCTACTCCTAATATACAAAAATTGTAGACATAATATGACTCTTATTATAACAGTAAATTGTACGTTTGCTAATTAACGAGAACCGTCATATTATGACGTAAAACAAATATAACGGAACTATTAAAGCGTCGATTTTTCATCGGTAGCGTGACACGTCGTTTAATATTTACTTCGATGTGTTTGAGAGAGTAATAATAGGTCACACACGATGTGTGACACGTAAAGAAATGTTAAGCATTTTTTATTTTTTTATTTTAGACATGACGGTATAAAACTTTATGGAATAACTACACCTAAGGGCACGTAAGTGAGTTTGATATCTAGTATGTTCAACAGCTTATGCTTATGACGCAAAAACTCAGAAGTAAGGCAGAAGAGAAGAGATAAAAGAGAGAGACCTGCCCTGTAGTGGCATGATAATAGATAGATAATAGACTGGTATTCAAATTTATTTTTATTGGATGTGTGTAATTAAGATGAAGAATTCATGAACATACTTTTAAGCCAAATGGTATTAAATTTCAGGGCGTAGGTGTTGCTGAAATCCTAGTAAACTTCTTGATTGGATTGTATACTCTTAATTTTACATAAGTATTTAAGTTGCTAGTTATAAGATACATAACATATCATCACGCTTATATTCCCGAAGGGGTAGGCAGAGGTGTATTTGTAGTAGGTACACCCACATTTCGCCAGTTATGTTTTAGGTCCCAATTTAATAGGCGGCGAGCCTTTTGCCATCAAACAGGCACAAATCCAAAATCCGTGCTGCTACTAAGAGGTACCTAATGGAAAAATCCAACTGGACCTCATGCTCAGCAGACGTGCTTAGCGACCACTAGACGAAAGAGGCAAGTAATAATAATAATAGTAGATGATCAACTGAATAGAATTACATTTTCACTGAAAAAGAAAAGACAGTAACAGGCCTCTTCTTACAGAGAGAAGAAACGAGTAGGTATGTATTGTGCCTACCATGTATGCTCACTGCGTGTTTGTGATTTCACACAAATTAATTCATGTTACATCACGTTTTTAATACCATAACAAAGGATAATTTTATTAAACCCTCAATAAACAAAAACAAAATTAAATTTTAAACTCGCTTCGTACACTTTTTAGCACGCTCAGCCTTCACCGTTTAACATGGACCCGAAAACTTTGAAATCATACAAAAACTCCACGAACTCGCCCACAGCGCTAGTTAGTGAAACTCTGTACATTAATCTACGTTCAACTCAGATTTCTCGAAGTTGGGGCAATTTTCAACGCAAATCGGAAACAATTTGGAAATAACAAACCTCATAATTTTAGACTCACCTTTGCCCCTATTGTCTAGAGTCGCGTTGAATTCTGAATGTTTACAAATTCGTGTTTACACAACATTCTCGATTGAGTTGTAATTGTTTTTAGAATTTCAATTTAATTAATTTATTGCCTTAGTAACTGTACTGGAATGGGGTATTGTTCTTGAAATTAGATAACTGCCTAGAGAGAATTGTTTTCTGTTTACATTGTTTAAAGTATGATCATCGTTTATTTTGAAATTAGCTGAGAATTAGTCTCCTGGTACGCTCCATTGTATACAGAGGAACCATTGCCGCTAAAATTAATTCGATGGAAGTAAATATACAATGAAAGCTGAAAACCTAACTTTGGTATCAGGTATTTTTTCTATACCTGGCATTATAATACATAAGCTTTGATCTAAAAGTCCGCTTTAGTAAAAAACTCATGGGCAAACAATGCTAATATTGCTCAGGAAAATCTTGATTTGAAGGAGTAACCATGCAAAAAAACCTTTATCCTTCTGTAAAATTGATCTAAGCTGAGATCCACAGTTATGGCGCAACTTAGGAGAGACCTATGTCCAGCAGTGGACCGCATTGGGCTGAGAGATAGAGAGGTCCACATTACTGGTCCTTTATCTGAGCAGTTTTTAATATTAAGTTTTTATTATTAATTACATTATTTTGCACAATGAAGATAGTTATAGACTCATATTACAAATACAATATTAATATTTAAGAATAAAGTTTAGAACTTTTAACACAATAAAAGCTATAAATCATGTATCACAAACAAAATTGCTATACCATTATGAAACCAAATCTAAAACTATAATATCAAAGGCAAGAAAGGTATAAATCAAAGTAAAACAACTTGAAAACTAACATTAAAGTCGATACAATTACCAATAAAATTCAACAACAAAATTACTGTAATAATAACATCAGAATTCCAAGAATTTGTAATACAAAGTTTGGAAGAGTGTTGGCGCAAACTTCGTCTACTTTGGACAGATGTTCTTAAAAAGTATGTTGAGATAGCCCCCTTGTTATAAGTTCTTGCTAACAAATGTGGGTTAGATTGTACCAACCCTTTCGCCCTAATAATGTCGATACGTCGACATATTTGAACGTTCGGCCGCTTGCGATAAAACCGAACAGTTTTCCCGTTTTTGGGGAATTTACAATCGGAATTTCTCACAAGAATGTTGTAATTTTGAATCGAGATGCGCGTATCTTGTGAAATATTTGGAGGCTCTTTTGTAGCTCTTAATACTTTTATGTGAAAAATAGTAGGTACATTGAATAAAATATTAAGTATCTATATAATCTCTCTCATTAGAACCGTATGCATATGGCATATGATGCTAGTTCTTTTATTTCGTTTACATCTGCATGACTTGTGATTTTATATTGACCACGATATTGCTTCGTCTTTTTTCTTCTTTCGTCTTATTGCTTGCATCAAAGGTACGTTGTACATACATAAAAAAGAGTGAAATAAGCACGTCTGTATAATGTACACAGATGTCAATAGGGAATAATAAGATGAGATTAAAAAAAATGCGTACTTAATACCAGAGACCAAACACACCTAACTTGATATTTTAACACAATAAAATATGCATATTCATTCGATTCGTTAATAACACTTTCATTGATAACAAGCACAAAATACTTGTAAATATTTTTGTTTTTTCACTGAACATGATTGCATCTAAGTGTAGTCAGGTTTTTAGCTTGGGTATGTTGATTATGTCTTATAGTGTCCAAAATCGTTATTTTTCTTTTTAAAACGTCACCCCACACTAAAAATGTCTCCTGTATCGTAGGTGCGTTTCACAAACATGAAAAAATATCACATACACAAACACCCAGACTCAGGAAAAACATCTGCGAATCGCACAATTTTTTGTCCTGTGCGAGAATCCAACCCATAGCGCAGCAGTCCAATCGCTTAGCCACTGCGCCAATCAGGTCGTCATAGCATGCAACTAACACCATGCTTTAAACATAAAGACAAATAATGTATAATCTAAATATAATATAACTGTCTGGTCTATAAAATCCCTTAAACCGATTATGAGTATATACCTACATGAAACTTTTCTTTTAACATCTCATCATTGGCTCTACAGTCTTTTTCATATAGATTACAACAAAAGCCAATTACTATGAATCATATAATATCCTGACTTTGCGAAGTCAAGTAGCTAATGAAAAAACTTTTCCCAACGGCCATTCGGAGTGATCGTCTCTTGTTATCCGAGTTTCGATCTTATGAAATCATTTGACCCTTATTAAGTGCCTACACGAATGTTCCTTACTTGTGATTTTTGTTTTATTGAAATAAAGATTTAGAGTGAAATGATACTTGTTTTATTCTGGAGTAGGTCTTGATCGTTAATTACCAATTTTTCTGGGATGGACCTATTGTCCGTGAGTTCAAGATGATCAAAATTCGAAGATCACGTCTTATGAGTCCAGTAGTTAAGTCGTAAAATTAGCACAAGTTGCTATTATTACGTTTCAAATATCTCTCCAATCAAATCAGTTTAGAGAAAATATCACATTACCCGTGAAATAAAGTTTGAACGAAAAAACCTACTATATTGAATGGAGTACCACAAGGTTGAAAGTGGGGCCTAAGTCTGATAGTAAAGTTGTTCATCATCTTTAACTTATTATTATAATTTGTTTTCAAAACAGTATTACCACATTCTTTATTTCCATATCTATATGGATATTGAAATTTTATTCGTAAAAGAAGTCTAACTAAAATCATTTCTATAAACTTTCCCTATCTTATTTTATACACATTTTATATCTCAATAAAACCAAACAATAAAAACGCTGCCAATTACTATCTGAACTTCCTCAGATACTAATCATGAATAATAGTTACTTATTCATTCACAAGTTCCCAAATACTGTCAGAAGGCAAAAAGTTCTCTTCGACTTTTTTATTATACATACGAACTTTGTATATCGTGGGGATAAAAGTAACGAGGGTAGCTTTACTTGGTAAGGAAATGCACTGATATATTGAGGTCGATGGTCGTTGGAACGTACGTAACTTTGCTCTGGACAATATCCCAAGTCTGGGCCTGAGGGCACGGAATTTGCGGTATCTTATGAACTGTTAGGTATAATTTTATTTCCCGATTGGTACAGGGGAATTTGAAGGTTTTTGTATGCATCAAAGTTTGACGATTGAAAACAAGCGAAAAAAATGTAAAACCGCAATTTATGTTTACAAATCAGCTGTTGTAATTAAGACGACACACGGATAGAAATGATGAGTTTTATTAAAATGTATGTATTGTAAGTTCTTACGCGTAAATATTTTGGTCGACATAAATACGATAGTTTATTATGTTCAAAAAATTATATTGTAAAAAAATGCAAGTATTAGCAAAACAATCCTTTTTTTTGATATAAAAACCACAAACAAAATATAACGAAATTATTTTGGGATAAAGCCATTACTGTGCACTGTAGGTTGAATATACCTTTAGGTATGGAAATAGATTGTACTCGGAGACGTTTCAACAATTCAAAAAATAGTATGTAACCACCATTGTCTTGAATACGTCAGTGTTTTAGACAAAGGAAGGACGGAGATTGAATAGAATATTATTAATATATTTTCTCTTCCACCTATATCAACATGTCAATTTTATCATAACTATGTTTTATATATAACATTGTTGTATATTAAGCTGCCTAGTTTGAATGTTAGCCTAGCCTTTTTACAATGCCTACCACACGTACGTTGTAACGCCTCTAAGGAAGGATCCACGATGATAACCATGATAAAAAACCCCTGAGGATTACGAAACCTGAGGTATTCCAAGGATTTTTTCCATTTATGGAAATCTTACCTAGCAAAGGCTAGGCAGATGACCTAGAAATCACTAAATTTTGAAAAGTACCAAGTATGGTACTAAGGACAAACCGTAAAAACTAATGCGTGGAAATCAAATGTTAATCTGTTCCATCACGACTTAAGAATAAAACAAATCATATCAAACCTGAATATTGCGAAGACAGTTGTCCGTCCAGGAAACAACTAACTTTGTGAACCACTTAAGTCGTAAACGGGAAAATGGGTCACAATATGGCCGCTGACATAACCCGTCACATAATGCACTATCCCGATATTAATATTGACAGTTTAGACCCTGCTCAGCCTATAAATGTGAAAAATGACATACTTGATTTTGGTACAGTTTGTGGGCAATGTGTTCTGTTACGAGTCGATGTCTTTTGTTATTTATGCGCCACATTATATTTCGTCTTATTGTTTTCTTTCTATTTTGGTTTATTGTATTTCAGGTCTGGTGTCTAAAAGAAAAGGAGGAGTGTTCTTATCACAACTCTGTTCTTATCTATCTAAAGACAGATGCTTAAAAACTCTTTTAAGCAGGTTCTTCGTTAATTCGGCACATTTTCAAACCCTAAGCTTTTAGCGAGAATTTTAGTCAAGATAACCCCAAAAGCTTGGAAACCAAACAAAGATTTTACGATTACAATGCGTAAAGTGTCATTATTCCTTTAGCAGGACATCCAAGTATTTGGAAATAAAAATCAAAAATATACCTACTGTGCCTTGCAGTCGCATTTTATAACAGAGAAAAAAAATAAAAACTTTTTTTGCAGTTTCTCTTTAAACGAATTACCCTCACTTCGAGGTGCTCATCTATTATTACTACTTACAGGATATAAAGCAGTCACGTCTTTATCCTCTATTATAAGTAAAAATTCCCGACAAGTTATGCCATCAGTTATTGATGGTCTAAGTTTTGTCCAACTTCGTCCATTATACTCAGAGACTGCTTGACAAGACCTCCTGATCGTTATTAAACATGACCACTATATCTTGGAACTATCACCCCTGCTCGCTCAAAGATAATTCATAATAAGGAAGACTGACGCTAACTTAGATGCGAGGTCTTCTAAAATTGGTTTCCATTACCCCCTCAAGTGTAAAATCTATTAAACTAGGAGTGAGCATTTGGTTTGAACGACTTTTTTTTTCGTGTGTTGTCATTGTAAATGAAATATGGTTCGCGATGGTAGAATAAAAAGGTTTTTCCTCGTGGCTATTTATTTCGAGTAAGTAAAGTAAACGTCCTCTGGTACTTAGAATTTTATGTTAAGGAAACGCTATATCCGTTTGACCTGCCAGCGTGTTTTATTTATGTAGGTATACGGATCATTTTGAACTGGTTGAAGTTTTCAACCAGTTTATACCTGAACTGTGGATCAAAATATCAAGTTAAATCTCTTTGACTTGCATTTTCTAGATGCTAGCTGAGACTATCTAGAATAAAATTAATATATTTTCAGACTCACCTACATTTTCACTTTATTATATTAATGTTTGTTACTTATAGAATCTATAAATATAGAATCTTTTAAATAGTTTTATGGCCATTTATTACAACTACCACATTCTCAAATCAAAATATTTATAAAAATAAGCAACTTGTATGTTTAGGTAACGTTCAACAAAAATGTTAAGGTGAGGTACTTTCTTGGGGCTGGCATTATTATGCCATCTTATAGGAGTTTATCTAAAAGATCCTCTAAAAGTGGACGATATGCAGTGTCAGACTCACTTCCAAACTGCTGACTGGCAAATACCTGATATATCAATGTATACTATATTCTATAATAATATATATCCCATATCTACACGATAGAAGATCGAAAGTATATACAAAGTTAATTAGCCAGGATGGTATCAAAAGGAATCCCTTTGGAAAACAGGTGTAACTTTACGTACGCATAAACCAACAAATTCCCAGCCAACCTTATTTAAACTAACTTCTAGACAATGTTACAAAAGTGAGCCTTGGAAATTAAATAAGTAGCGCAGGATATAAAACACCCTTTCCCTCCGAGGCTGGTTAATCTAATCGTGTAGGGCCCTGATTAATTCAGGTACACCTTGCAATATATAACGAACACGTTTAAGGTAAATCCGTTCCCTAGGGTTCCAAATGGATCTATTGTTTTGTTCCACGAATAGTTTGAATGAAAGTGAGTTTTGGTGAATGGGGACATGGGTTAAATTCCCTTAATGATGTTTCTTTTGAACTTATTAAACAGTTTCTGTTAAACCGGGGGCTTCAATTGGCTGTTTGTACACCTTGCATGACTTTTCCTCAGCTCGCCAACGAAAATTTGAGTAAGAATTTACTCGTAAAATCAAGGTGCATTATTGTGTAATGAAATAAAAATCCAGAAGGACTGTATTATGTGTCTAATTCAAAATTTATAAGAAATGAGTTTCTTTGCAGGTAAGATTTATTTTTAGCAAAAAATATTTAATATCTCACAGTAGCGTGCACATATTTTAAAATGGAACTAATAAAGGACCGTAAAATACTTATGATAAAATAGATGTTTGTCTATATCTCAGAATACTCTTTTGAAGAATACGGGTATCAGATTTTTTATTATTACTGACTTCGTTAGATTCTTTTGCATAATAATATTGTGTGTGCGATCACTCAAATTAATTTCATAGACGCCGAGATTTAATATAATAAAGTTTGCGCATTTTTAATATAATATGGGTATATACAAGCATTTTATTTCTCACACAGCGGCCACTGAGCTTATAAACACATGGTAACGTTACATTACATAAAGTTTTATGAACCAGAACCCTTTATTTCAGCGCTGCACAATGTTGCGTTTGATGGTGTTCATTCTAAAAATATTTGATACTGCAGTCCACGTTAGAATTTTTACTGCCTTATATCCAGGTCAATTTTGCATATGTCTTCCTTCAGCGTTGGAATATTCTTCATACTTACATCAATCATCATCATCATCAGTCGGAAGACGTCCACTGCTGGACAAAGGCCTCCCCCTTAGAACGCCACAATGAACGACAACTTGCCGTTTGCATCCACAGGTTGCCCGCAACTCTGACGATAACGTCGGTCCACCTGGTGGGAGGCCTGCCAACGCTGCGTCTTCCGGTTCGTGGTCGCCACTCGAGAACCTTACTTCCCCAGCGGTTATCGGTTCTTCGAGCGATATGGCCTGCCTATTGCCGCTTCAACTTGCATATGCTTTGAGCTATGTCGGTGACCCTAGTTCTTTGGCGAATTTCCGTATTCCGGATCCTGTCGCGCAAAGAAACTCCAAGCATAGCTCTCTCCATAGTTCGTTGATTGACTCTGAGCCTCTCCAAAAGGTCAACCGTTGGCGACCACGTCTCAGAGCCATACGTCATCACTGGCAACATACACTAGTTAAAAAGTTGTTTTTACATCAATATTATAATTGAATTAATTAGAGGTTTTGCCATGCGTAATTAAAGCCTAATAAACAGAAGATTTTTTGTTGCTTGAATAATTAAATACATACTTAGGTACATCAAAGCAAATTGATCCAAGTAAAATGTGTGATTTGAGTCAAAACAAAAACAGTAATGCTACAAAACAAGATTATTATTAACGGAAACACTGGCCAAATAAAATAACTCCATATTATAACAAGTTTATGAAGAAACTTTTTTTGCGAAACTCATCGTAAAAAATTAACTATAAATCAACACCGCGTATATTTATGAGCATTATTATTACATTTTGTTTCAGTTTTGTACGTTAATAACGATAAACAGCTACACCACAATTTAAGTATACAAAGTTAGGCAACATGATTTGTGATCCGCGCCCTTTAGGCTGAAAGGAAAAATGTACAAGTCCATGTTTATACATATTTATAATGTTGAGCAGAGAAAAGGATGATTACGACTGCAAACATCTAATATGGGAAAAAACTTAGCCTTGGTAAGAGTCCTGGGAGATGAAATTGAGCAGAAAAGTGAAGCATTTTCGTTGTGTCATGAAAACGTAATATATTATTGTGATGTCTGGAGGATGTGGAATAAGCATGGGTACAAACGGAACACGCAGTGAAAAGCACTTATAATGTTTGAAGTCTATTTCCAACTTTAATCATCCAGCAGACCTTTTATCCTTCAGTTCGACCAGCAAAGCGTATGAAAATTGAAAAGTTGAAGTAAATCATTTCATTGTATTCGGTTTTTTTCGGTCAATATAATATTATATGTCCTCTATTACTTTATTATTGTTTGCATCACTATATTATTCTTCATATTCTTCGCTAATGACATCCGGTCCCGCTAGAATTTCATTACAAACTGAAAGTATGTATGTTTAAGTTAAATCACGTTTCTAAAGCATGTGAACTTCGATCCAGTATCAACGCTGATACAAGCCACATGTTGCAGTAACGTGTTTGGGTTTAATATTCTCGAAATTGAACAAGTTGTAACAGGTTGTTTGCCGATCAAACGATCGATATCAATATCAATAAGGACCAGCTTTCCGAAACCTAATATCAAGACATGAGTGAAGATTAGTTTATTTTTGTGCCAATAGATGGCAGTATTCGTTTACTAGCCAATACTGAATGGCGATGTTATGATTTTCTGGAATCGAATGACATTAATTGCATTACGGCTTTGATATATAATAATCGTATGTTGGAGCAGCAGGTTAGTTTACTGTTTGCAACACCTTATAAAAGACGCATAGGTCGGTAGTCAATCCATCTATGCAAAGAGATTGAAAATGGATTAAAAATGTAGAACGTAAACCGACGTACAGTGCTATCTTACTAATGTAGTACGTCATGTCTTCTGCAAATCAGTTTAATTAATTCATGAGGGACAAAGAATTTTATTTTGAACCAATGTAAAATATTGTTATTTTCTTTTCTCATCAAGACATTATCCAATTTCTCAAATCAGCACCCCTAGACAAGTGGCAGAACGCTTGACGAATATAAATCGAATAGAAGTATAAATCTATGGGGATGACATAATGTTTCGACTATGTTATCGAAGACATATGTCATCCCCATACATTTATTATTCTCTTCGATTTCTATTCGTCAAGCGTTTCGCCATTTAGGGCCATAACAGTCGTAGGTAAACAAAACGTAATCATGTAAAACACGATTATATGAATAAACAATTTCTGCTGTAAATCCAAAATAGAAATCCACTCACTCATTGAAATCCAAAACAATACAGTTTTAATGAATTTATGTACGGATGAATTTATACCCGTCCTCGCAGCTTATAATGGAATATTTGATGACAAATGTACGGTGTTCGTATTACGCGTACATCTAAGTGGCTTTCATAATAATTTTAAAGCTTTGACAATGCATTTGCCATGTCTGAGCTGGCTAATTAATTTCTTAGTTAGTGACATCGTAATTTTGTACTTAAATACCGAGCTACATTTCCTAGGCAGCTGTTTTTCAAGTAGAATCTGGAACAGTGCGCGTATTATTTGTTACTCACTAAAGGGAAATGGATTATGTTTTGCATTATTTTGACATTTTCGAGCTCAAACGAAGAAGATAATGATGATGAAACTGGTGAGTTTATTGTATCGTTTCGTGAGTATTTAAAATAGATTTACACCAAAAAACTACTTTTGTTTTTAAAGACTTTATTTTGTTTATACAGCACAAAGTATATTGTCAATCCCCTAATTAAACATACCATATTTAATTATTCGTTAATTAAAACACATCATTTTAATAAAAGACTTAGTAAAATTATATAAATTGTTTTCCAGTGCGGAAAATAAATAACATCGTTTAATAGGTTTACAAGAAAATATTAATTATTATGCATAATAAGTTAACATCGCGTTGACCCAAAATAATAAAATAAAACAAATTGTAATTAATGACGTCGTGACTTAGTATATTATAGACAATGCATATGCACATGTTGACAGGTTCAAAGGCAAGTATCAATGTGGATTTTTCAATTTTATATATTCTTAGATATCAAATTACTAACGGTGAAGAAAATCAGCGTGTTGAGACCTGTATTAGCGGTCTGAAAAGGTCAACTACTAGTCAGCTAGGCGACTAGGCGTTCAATGTTCGTTCCGTATGGGAAAAACGATTTGCCCTGCAGTAGGACAGTCTTAAACTTGTTATTATATTAGATTCAAAGCCTTTTTCCTCTTGAAAAGATTTTCGTCACGAACAGTTTCGAATCAAAATTATAAACCGAAAGTTCTTAACATTAAACAGTTCATTAACATTTCAATCAAACACAAAATTGATTAACTAACTAACTAACCTAACCTAACCTGACTATAACAATCTTACCTGATCGAAACACTTATCCATCATCTAACCCTCAAATGCTAGGAAGCCGCAAACCACAGCACCATTACTGAACGTTGAACGCAATTCAATTCTATGCGAAACTGACGTGAGCAGCCTAGGGTTAACGGCAAAGGTGATGACTATTTGGTAACTAGAAGCGACCATGTTGATCACTAAATTGTTTATTAATTGTCGTGTCGTGCTTAATACGTTGATTTGTCTATTCATACACTCACCAAAACTTTTTGAAGTGTACGTCAATAATTTGGTAAATTAAAATATTGCAGAATATTATGACGTTTGCTATCGTAGAGTCCACAATCAGAATTTCTGAATCATGGTTTCGCTGACATGCGCAAAGTTTTAGAGTCAGAACAAAAGTATCGACATATTAACACAGAACATCCATAATATCATTCCTTCCTAAAAATAATAATTATTATACTAGCCTATAATAATCCTAACAAGACTCCTCTTAAATTGATTATCGTGTCTTTAAAATCTGTCGTCTTCTAATACAAAGCATAAACGACTGTATAGTTTCCGATAGACAGTAGTATCAATAAATCAAAACGATACTAATGACTAATGACACCTGAAAGCACAAATTGGCTTGAGGATATATTGAATTTGAATTTGCCTCGATATTAATTGGCCGAGTAAGTGGCGCAGCTCTGTTCGACACTGATGTGAGTGCGGCGAAATTCGATTTGCTCTATACGAGAGCTGTTAGAGTCAAATATGGAACATAATTTATGGGCAGCCAATATGCAGATGTTCAACTAAATTTTAAAACGATAAAATTGGTGTTTTACTGTTGATTTTTATCTGCATTCTGGCACATTTATTGGGATTCGTTGGGACAGTTTTTTAAATTATTTAGTGAAAATTGTGCGCGCACGCTTTTAGTCCCAGATGTAAGTGTTTGTAGAGGTGTTCTCCTTCATTTAGAGTCTAAACGAAGACGTATTGCCGCTTAACATAAGTTTAATAAAAGAGGTGATGTGCATATTCCTGTCCGCAGGTTCCTTTGCCACACGAATAGCTTTTAAAATTTAATATTTTATCCCCGACTGTTTTAACTTAAACTTCATGAGTACATTCACCACACAATCATTAATTGCTAAAACAAATCCTTCCAAGTACATAGTAGTTTAACAAGCAATTCCCGTAAAACATCGCATGTAATAATGTTACCGATAAACAGTGCAAAAGTAGCAAATTATTTTATCAAATCAATTATATAAAAAACAAAATTAAAATTTTAGACTTCGAAATTCCAAACCCTGTGCACCTAAACCATTTGCACCCAAACCCTTTGCACCCAAAACCATTTGCAGCCAAACCATTTAGTCCTAAACCATTTCCTGGAATTCCGAATCACTGCTCCAAACATGTTTGTATTAGAGCTGCACTAAATCCTGCATGTACTCATGTGCGGACCTAATTTATAGCCGTGTTACAATCTCGGCTATGATTTGGCATAAGAGAGACTGCTTCCAGTGCCAAAGGTTGGATCCGGATCTGTAGGTCACGTTGGGACCGAGATTTATTTGGTACTAGTCTGTCTGTGTTTGGAATGATTGGCTGTTTGATTTGACTGCGAAAATAATTACGTTATTTATTTTTGAAAGGTAGGTTTCTTGTATCGTCGTATGATGTTAATTACATGTAATTAACACGATGATATGTAATAACACAGATTTTTTTCTCGCTTTCTAAAATGTAATAAGTATTATTTTTGATTTTATAGCTAAACTAAATTTGGGGGTTCTGTCCTGTTGTGTCGTCTTTAGACACAACATCATCTTCTTCTTTGTATTTCATTCACCAGACTATTGTACGCAAAGTTTAATTCGACCAAAGTGTCTGGAAATTATCAAAGAATATACATACCTACACAGTGTATTTACTACAATCATATTTTTCTCGCAGCCTTAAATCAAGCCATCATAGGAAAAACAAAACTTTATACCCGATAAATAGGAAGTTACAATCTACTCAGGCATTCCTAACAAGATTACTGACGAAACAAACATGGCGGCCAGTGATAACGTAATCTAACAAAGTTAATGATGTCCTTGACTCTATAATCCCAACTTTCGCCGACTCCTAACATACGTGCTCTAATATTTTATAACTTAACTTAATAATAGATAGAGATGTTGAGAAAGTCCGTAGACTTGAAACGAAGCATTGGTTTGAAGTATAATTAAAATTAAAATTTACTGCCTCTTTGGTCTAGCGGTTGCTAAGCGCGACTGCTCGGTATGAGGTTCTGATTTCAAATCCCGGATCGGGCGAAGTGTCATTGAGTTTTTCCATTAGGTAATTTTCAGTAGCAGCATAGAGTGGTTTGTGCCCAATTGATGGCAAAGTTTGCCCCCTATTACATTGGGACCTATAACATAGCTGGCGAAATGGGGGAACTTTACAGGCGTGATGCTGTTTCAAGACTAGTGAAATAAGTGTTGTTATAGTCGCCAGTCATACTTGAGTAAAGGTTTTGATAAGAAACTAAGTTTTGAATTGAGTGCTTTTCAGAAGCTTCTATAATGTTTTTGTATCGGAATATTGAGTGATCGCCTTGGATTTAGACCGATCCTCTCCAAAACAAATTACGCTGTAAGATTTAAGGAACAAAATATTTGTTTACTAAATAGGTACTATGAACGCAGAATATACAAAGCGAGTCAGTTTCAAAATGTAATCTTAAGCTGTGGCTCCTTTATGTTGAACAATGAAAGTCATAGATGTAATGTCCTCCTGACCGAATTTCGGTCACGGCAGCCTGTCTCAGTTGAGACTAGCCATCTGCGCAGGAGATATTATAGTGCACAAGTATGCGCGCAGACACAGGTGCACTCCCTATTCCCTTAGTCTCATAGTCCGATGGGACGGCAGACCGACACGACCGGAGAGAGAACAGGCGCAGGACCAACGGCTTAACGTGCCTTCCGAAGCACGGTGGGGTCTCGACATGTGAAAACGGTCACCCATCACAAGACTGACCGCGGCGAGCACGGTTTAGCCTCGCATAGCATAGCATCGCAGGTCATAGATGTACTACTTAAATAAATAGGAAGCTGTTTTGTTTAAATAAAGTTAAACCGTTGGCTAGTCAGTCAGCTAGTGTGGAACCGGGACAAGCATGACCCGGTACAACGCTGATTTTCAGCTACTTCTAATGCCTCAGTTTTAATGCGGGAGTTAAATTGTTACCGCTAATATTTTTGATGCGCTGCTGTGGCAACGAGATTACCGCACGGACATTGGACAACTGTATGAAAAAACTGATCAACACACTGACCAGCTAGATCATCACACTACCACTTTCACCACCTAGATATAATTTTAATCATAATATTATTAATGTTAATAACCATCCATTTTTGCAAGACAGTCTCTGAAAATCTTTTCTCACCAATGGACATCGTTATTATTTCAAAGTCATTTATCAAGTCAAAACAGACTCCATTCTAAACGCCTACAGACAATATCTTCAATACTTTCTTATTGATGTGCAAATATTTCATACTACTGCCAACAAAAGTCTAGAATGTACAGTTAAGTTTATAGGAAGCTGATAATAAATTGCGTTTTGTATTATAGTCATAAATCATAGGAACGGGCTTCGGGCAGGCATCCATTGTTAATATATTTTTCATACTACCGTTCTACGCAACAATGTTTAGGTGAATATTGTTCACTAGAAGTGTCTAATTGTCTACATGTTACTTTTAATATATTTTACGTTAAATAATATGGCAATCGTGCAAACAATCTGCAGATGGACGCATGTTTTTTTTTATAATTTTGCTGGGAATGTAAGGCGATGAATCCGATGTGGCAATAGGCTTGACCCTATAACATAGAACTATGGTAAGTGACAAAATGTAAGTCTAGGAGTGTAGTATAATAATAAAGTAGATTATAAAAATAGATTATAAAGTAAAAAAAAATACACATGAGTAATCATACGCGTTTTATATACTATGTTGTTGTAGATATACTAAAAACATTACAATTACAAGATTACATTACAAGATATGGTTAGCAAAAATTGTATTATACAACAATCATTTTCACCTAACAGCCCCCTTAGACAAGTGGCAAAACGCTTGAGGAATAGAAATGGAATAGAATGTAAAATTTATGGGTTTGACATACATATGTCTTCGATACCATAGTCGAAACAATATGTCATCTCTATACATTTATCATTCTATTCAATTTCTAATCCTCAAGCGTTTTGCCACTTGTCTAAGGGGGCAGTTCATTTACCATTTCCAGCGTTATTCTTGCATAGCAGTGTACGTACAAAAGGTATTTGATAGGTACGGCACCTGGCACCGTCGAAATTATCATTATAACCACCGTGAAAATAGCAATTTTCTTCAATACAGACATTAGACTAGATCACTAACTATTCTTTTGAAATGCCTTGAATTTAGGTTGCCGAAATTAGGCACAAAATGGTCGTCAATCATCGCTAGTTATGAATATAATTTGTGTTAATTAGGACGTTGGTAGCATGTGTCAGAATATTCATTTATTTTATCGTTAGCTCAATAATGCGTACGATGACATTAGGTTTTTTTATGCTTTGCAGCGTCATTTTATGGTGGCTTCTCACGACGCGTAAAAAGACGAGTCGTTCCGAGCCAAGCAACACGCTCTAAGAAGGGTAGTTCAGGTTTATTTGTGGTATTACGCGCCGTGAGTAGCCTGCATTAGAAATACTGGATTTTGAGAAATACTGAGTTGAGCTACGATTTAAGTTAAAAGTAGTCTGAGTTAATTGTGTACAGATAAAATGTAGGTCATCATAAATTAAACTCATGAAATATTATATAGCCAATGAGCGCTACTTAAGAAGACTTACTAGAGACTAATCAAAGAGCAATCGATTTGGCTATATATTGGGCCGATAAGATTTAACCTGAAAACCATCGACATGAACAAATATTACCTTCAAGATTAAAACGTTGAACACATAATTCATATTTAGTGCATCTAACTAACGGAACTAACTAACGAGATGGAAAAATATTAATTTAACAAATTGCTTAGAATTGCCGTAATAAGCTAAGGCAAAATAGTTTATGCAGTACTGCGATCTTTAACTCGAGGATTTATAGTTGTTGCCGACTTTAAATTAGGTACTATTATCATGTAGAGGTTACGAAACTCACGTACTTTTGTGGGCAAACTAAATATTTGGTTGGAGCAGTAATATAATTTACAAAGCATACATTCAACATTTTGTTGTAGTTGCAGAAAAGGTTGGTGACGAATCTTCTACATAATTACGTAAGTACTATACTTGTGATTTTAATTGATTTGTTACCTTACCAAAAAACAATTATTCCCTAACATTGTTTGGAGTTTAAACAAAACTCAACTACAAAGTTCGAGAACTAAATACAATGTAATTAATGCCAACAAGCAAACAGTTCTCAGAAACACCTTGATTCCGAGCCAATACCACCTGAACCGAGGTTGAACTTGTAATATTTCCCCGACAACTTAATTAGGGCAATTCAGGAGTATTATTCAAGAAATTTGTCTTTCTTCAAATGGCGTTAAGACGGCTCGAAGTTTTAAACTGCTGACCCAGTTCCTTTAGCAAGCCTATCGTCAACACGGTTTTGCGCTTAGGACACATTAGCGGGCCAAAGCCGGACGAAATGAGCTTAGGTTACAGAAACTACAGAAAGTACAATGTAATTTATGAATATTGTTGTTGCCATAGTTTTATGCAAGTAATTTTACATACTATAGGTTTCCATTACCCGTACCATGTTTATGCATTATATTTCACGCCTGTTTGTTAAAGGTTCGTGTTTTACGTTTTTTTTCATAACATAAACATAACATAACATCACGCCCGTATTCCCCGAAGGGCTAGGCAGAGGTGAACATATATAGTACAACCACATTTCGCCAGTTATGTTGTAAGTCCCAATGTAATAGGGGGCGAGCCTATTGCCACCAACCGGGCACAAATCCAGACTCCGTGCTGCTACTGAGAATTACCTAATGGGAAACTCAGTAACACTTTGTCGACCCGGGATTTGAACCCAGGACCTCT
Organism: Abrostola tripartita; assembly: GCA_905340225.1. Taxonomy (NCBI): domain Eukaryota; kingdom Metazoa; phylum Arthropoda; class Insecta; order Lepidoptera; family Noctuidae; genus Abrostola; species Abrostola tripartita. The sequence goes on along the minus strand of HG996510.1, from coordinate 5,416,046 downwards.
TGCTCAGCAGTCGCGCTTAGCGACCACTAGACCAACGAGGCAGTCGTTTTTTTTTCTTCTAATATTTTAACAATTTCCGTATCCCATGAATCGTATGTGATACATAGTCATTGTTTATAGTGTCTGCATCGTGGATACTTAAGTTGTGAATGGTTTTATAAGTAGCTTAAACTTTAACAACAGAGCTATGACAAGAGAGAGAAAACTAAAGAGCTTGTTATAAAAAAAATGTTTCTATCCTTGAGTTTCATCACAAGAGAAAATATGTGGTATAGAAATAATATTTCTTTTTGTAAAAAATATACTTTGGGTGTAATAAATAAAATGTATGCAATTTTACGATCTTTGATGTTTTTTAAACTCACGCAGTGCATAATGTATAACTTTTATATACCCTTTAGATAATAAATTATAATGTGCTCATGGTTTTATTTGAAATTTGATTATAACCAAACAAGATATAATAAAGTACAGTTAGAATCGACTAACAAGTGATATTCAAGCGTCAAAACAGACGTTCCTTTCGTCCCAAAATTTCTGTTTGTTTCAGCAAATTGCGAAGCCTCCATCTTTTATTGTTAATTGCCGAGCTTGCGATGTTTCACTCTGCCCAAACGAATTAATCCTTTAGTTATCAGCAGAATGAGCAATACTAAGTGATGTCACTCGGAATAAAAGGCTTTACATGTCGTCTGAAAATGTGGTGTACGAGACAAATTTTCCTGCATTGTCGATTTTCTGGGACTAGTTAGAATAAATTCGCCCAAGTATCGTTTACGGCAGAATAGAGCAGTACTTATATTGTTGTTTGTTCGTTTAAGCTCTTAATATACAAAGGCTTATTTTAGTCGAATAGCCTTTGAAATAGAATTAATCCGCAGAGCTTACGACTCAAACATAATTAAATACAGCTGTATAAATAGGTGCAATTGTAAGCTCATACAAAAGCACGCTGCGCATTAGTTTCACACAAAGTTCTCTCATATAACATTAATGAATAACTTACTACGTATTTACGAGCCTTATAATTTAGTTCCAAACGCCTCCAGCTGACACTGCAAATAATATTCAATGAGAAAAATTCTCTCTTTGAGAATCATATTTTGGAGAAATTCCTTTACAAACATTTCTCTTTATAACGCGCATAGCTTGAGCCTCCAATCAGAAGCGCTCCTATGTTGTGGCCTCCACTTTACAAAGAAGCATTAACGCTCGACTTGCCAAACCGCGTGTGCATTGGGAAGACACTGATTCCCATGAGTCCACCGGCTTTGATATTCAGCCTCCATTTAAATTTATGCTGAAGTAGATACGAAGCGAAGGGTTCCCATAAATGATGTGATTATAGTTCACGGATGAGCAGTTTGGATATAACTAATGTTTGTATATATTGTGTTGGCGTATTGTAGTGGAATTTCCTTTCAAATTGTCTAATTAATTTTGGGTAATTAGGTAATATTGTTACTATCGACGACGTAAGGTGAGTCGGTTCTGGATGAGGGCGTTTAAATTGTGTAGCGGAAGCAATTGAGCGTATTATCATGGGCTTGATTGTTAAATTACTTGTGATAGAAATTATGTGAGTAAATAATTATTCATGCATGGTTTCCTTTTTAGCGATACCTCTAATAGTAGTTAATTAGGTTTCTGATGGTTTTTGTGTGAGGACCAAATCCATGATGATTGATATTTGACATGATCGGATCGAAACTTTAACCGGTCGATTGACCATAGTTATAAATAGTACTGTTAACCATAATTGTACCGAAATACCTTTCAATTTATGGTTGGTAAGCTAGCCGACGACCAGGCAGACCGAGAAGGCGATGGCGAGATAATTTGGACATCTTTGAACGACATGGCCCGTAATGACATTGGACAGGGTTTTGTGGAAAAATAATGGGGAGGCCTTTGCCCAGCAGTGGGACACTGAACAGGCTATTTAAAAAAAAAGCTAGCATTAGCATAACAATAAAAAAAATACAAATTCATGAAAAACAAAGACTATTTAAGTGTGACGACATGAGGGGATATATTACTATCGTGGCTATCATAGGTGAAACCTAGGCAACGCTAGCAGGATGTATAGAGACCAGCAGTAAAGAACCCTAAACCCAGCAATGGGTGAGGTCGGGCTGATAAAGATGATCATAAACTTAACGTTAAACCTAGAATCACACTAATATAATAATGGCGAAAGTTTGTCTGTGTGTCCGTGCGTTTGTATTTTTGTACACTCTTCACGCTCAAATAGCTGAACCGATTGTGCTAAAATTTGGTATGGAGATAGCGGACATTCTGGATTAACACGTAAGCTTTTAAATTTTATCCCGAAAAGAAATTGCGTGTTAATAAATAAACTTCGACATTCTAGCTGATCATAACTACGTACCTTTATACATTTAATTTCAAAATAATATTGGTAAATGATACGCACAAAATTATTATTCCACCGACTACAATGGTCTGTGATTAACAAGAATTAATATTAATTCCCAAATATGGACAAAGCGATCCACGTTCATGTTCAATTTTAAGCAATTACACTAATCACATCCACAATGGAATCATGTTTACAAATGTATGGAATATGTGAACGGATCTAGAAAATACCATTTCAACAGTCGCAAAGTTAGGGTTTCCAGTAATCATGAAAATTTCCGAATTCCAGCCCTTGAAACAAGAATCAGGACTTTATCGGTAACATTGGTCTTCATCGTCTTTGGTTTGACGATGTTATTCTTTATTGCCATTGAAATTTTGATGGCCTCTGAATAGAGTGCATGTGCCGCTGCAGGTTTTGACCGTTTAAGAGTTGGAAGAGAATTCTATAATACCTTTTTGCCAACTGTATGTCTTTCCGAATAATGCTTATAAATCACGCTTTTTGTTGCCGTGTCGATGGTTTTCATTAGATCTGATCAGCTCAATACATAGCTAATTTGATAACCAATTACACTAGCTGCTTTTTCTGATATTTTAGATATATCCGGATTATTTTTTGGACTATGATATAATTTAATTACTGACATACTTAACTCGTTTTCTTCCATCTCCACGTCTTTATTAACCACATCAAGCCACAAGCGCCACTAGTGTTAGAAGTTCTTGGTATTATTCCCTCAAGCTTACTTAGCTTTAAAAGGTAATCGTAACACATTTTCAAAAACCTTAAGTCGTTTATAGAAATATTTTTAATAGTATTTATTTTTGATAATAAAACAAATAACAGCAAAAAAACCGAATTACCTAAAAATCGCACGGATGCAGCTATATATTTTATAATAATCAATAAAGGTCCTGAATATAATCTAGGAAACCTAAAACAGCTGCCAACCCTAGGCAAAACTAATTTCATATTGGTTATCGTTCCGTGAGTTTTCGAGGAATTCAAATATTGACTTGGTTTACAAACAGGCGCAGTGGAAAGTAATTTGTGATTACGACACGAGGAGTCTTTTGAATGTGCGGAACCATTGTGTACCTACTTTGTGATGGAATTCCTTTTTTTAGAGTAATTGGAACCTTTCATTTAAAAATGCTGTCGATTTGTGTCATTATAATTATTCAGACAGTGAACAAAATGAGTGAGAGAGTGATTTACATTTTATAGATTAACAATCATTCACTATTGTTAATGCTAGTACGAGACGAGAGTTGAACCTACGCTGAAGGTACGTAATTAAATCCTAATAAAAGTATGCGGAGCGAAGGAAAAACAAAGTTAGGCGTCTTCATACCATAAATCACGAAAGAGTCATCAAGAATGTAATATATTCACTTACCTTAAAGTCTCGCTTCTTCTCTCTGCAACACGACAGACAACAGCTTCTCTTGAAAGTTGAGGCACAGTAGGGAGGATAACAAAGCACACACACGGTCACAATCATAATCACCAAGAGCGAGTCAGGGGAACGACCCCAAAATAGCTGTCAGAAGTCACTTTTACTTTAAATCACACGCAGGTGAAATATATTTTTACTCAATAACAGCTGTTGCAATGATGAGTAGCTGCATCGGTAGGAGAAAAAACATGCTCGAAAAATTATCATACTAAGAGGGTAAGATCACTTTTTCTTCCACAGTGCTCGAGTAATTTCAGGTGTTATCATGTGCACTCTAGCGCCTCTTGCGGCCCGTAGAAGCAAACTGTGTCTAAATCCCAATTCATTGAATTTTCTTAGCGGTTCGCGCATGTAAGCAATAGATGGCGCTTTCATAAAACAAGGTGTGTAATGAACAAATTTTCAAGTAAATTAATTTAGTTATCAAGAATGTACTACCAAAACACGATGTTGCCAGTTTTTTTCTGAACTCATAATTTAAATTACTTTACTCTGGAAATAAAAAATATTATATAATATAAGTATGTATTCAATTTCAAACATTTATTTACTTAAATGTGGTATTGCAGAGGATGTTATATTTAATTACAGCATAAATCAGCACATTTTGACATCCAAATATTTTAATTAGTGCTAATATCTACGGAAACTGTGCGTCTGAACAAAATGCTGGTACAAAATAAAAACGAGTAGGTATCATGGATTACAAAGCACAAAAATACGAATCGCTGTTAATATCTGTTAACATTCAATAGTCCAGGTTGTTGATACGTAACGCTGGTTGACGGGGTACACAAAGCGGCACATTCGGAATCATCAGCACGAACACAATGCACTACACATGCCAGATTATTTTGTATTTCGGGTTGACGGTTGCGCCATACTGATGAGCTGAGAGGATTTTAACTGAAAAATGTTACTGTAAAGTTCTATTTAACACATCGTTTATGGTAAATCACAAACATAAAATTACACCTGTATTCTTTTCTACGCCCACATTTCGCCATATTGTAGGTCCCAAGGTAATAGGGCGAGCCTATTCCTATCAATGCAGAATTTAAAGATAGTACTAATATATTGTAATTTATTTACCGTAGCTTGTTACATAAATAGCTAACATACATACCTTTACGTTTGCTTTTGCTAACATACATAGAGTCACGCCTTTCAGTTTCCTTGTAGTTGAAAAGCTGTGGAGATACAATGTATTTCTTTTACTTCATATATTTTCTGTATATCAAGTCACTGATCGAATGAGACGGATGAAAATAATGTATTGTAACTCTCAAACTTACTTATAAGGACAAAAATGAAAACCAGTAAGAGCTTTTTTTAAGTAACGATGATTTCTAGATTTTGGAAATGATGACGTTCCGATGATGCTAATGTAATCTTAACTCACCTAGCAGAACTTATAAACAGAGCATGAACTCCACAAATCCTTGCGCTTAAACAAAAGTTATAATCAATTTTGTTGCGAGGGGAAAGTTGAAATTGTCTCCTGATGTAAGCCACGCGTGTACCTACTGCAGTGTTACTGCAGTTGTTTTATCTACTGAGCTTATCGCGATCTACTGAAAAACACACAACGGAGATAGCCTTATTCCAAATTACTGTTTTATTTTATTTACGCATTATTGTACACAAATTGCCGTGTGGTATCCGGCCTAGAATAGACCACCCCTTTCCTCGTGGGAGCTGTAAGAGGCGACTAAAGGAATATCCAAAAGATGGGCAGCAGCGTCTTCTGTAACTTGACCACCAATACTGCGATCCCCAAGCCGCTTGCCAATCGTGGGGATTATGGCTAAGGTCGTCCTAAGGAGGAGGCCTTTGTTCAACAGTGGATGTAATCCGGCTGATAATAATGAATGAATGATGATGATGTACACAAAATAAATAAAAAGGAAAAAAATCAACACTGTGAAATAATAGACCCTGGACAATGCGAGGTCTTATTGCACACAGCTCTATCTCTTCGAGAAAAATTTGGATGAACGAAAGAACAGGAAGAAATTGCGGTACTTACTATAATCTGTAATATGCTAGTTTTGGACTTGACTTAAAATAATAGTTGTCTCACTTATTACTCAATTCTTCTTCTTCTAGTGTCGATGGCAAAATATATGTGTGTGTGTGACTGCCTCGTTGGTCTAGTGGTCGCTAAGCGCGACTGCTGAGCAAGAGGTCCTGGGTTCAAATCCCGGGTCGGGCAAGTGTTACTGAGTTTTCCATTACGTTATTCTCAGTAGCAGCACGGAGTCTGGAATTGTGCCCGGTTGATGGCAATAGGCTCGCCCCCTATTACATTGGGACTTACAACATACTGGCGAAATGTGGGTGCACTATATGTTCACCTCTGCCTACCCCTTCGGGGAATACAGGCGTGATGTTACGTTGTTATGTGTGTGTATAATGTGTAATTATTATATTATAACTGTTATAATTATATTAAAATATAGGTTTGTATGTTATCACTTATAATATAATTTGAGACGAAGTTGTTATACATAATTTACTATCTAAGCTTAAATTAGCTTGGCCCAAAATTCAGCGGCCCTTATATTACTCGCTAAGGCGGTCATTCGATCCTCAATTACTCAATTTAAAGATAGGGACTCGATCTACGTTAAAAACCTATTTATTGCAATTACATTTAACTCGCGATCGTCTATACCCTACGACCTCAGCCCAACAAAATCGCCTTCACATTCCGTGATTTCGCATAATGCGACGCCTGGTACAATTGACCTGCAACATACGTACAGGTGATATATGCAGATGCTTTACTGTTTAATAACACTGCTTCCCTATTAATCTGGTATTTATCAGATGTTTTTTTTTGTTTTTACTGTTAGAAATATTTTGTTAGAAATTGTAATTGATGTAATTTTTCTCGTTTTAATTCTAATTTTTATGACCTACCCTGACATTGTATTTAGTATTAGATAAATAATTGACATTGAAATGTAATTAATAAATGTGTATTTATTGTATTGTATTTGGTAAAATAGTTATGAACTTTTGTAAAATAACTGTTCGTCACCAATGTAATATTTGTTGATGAATAAATAATTATGATTATAATTTCACTCGAACTAAGACTGCCTCATTGTCTAGAGGTTGCTTAGCGCAACTGCTGAGCATGAATCCAGAGTTCGAATCCCGGGTTAGTTTTACTGGGATTTTCTATTAGGTAATTCTCAGTAGCACCACGGAGTCTGGAATTGTGTCCGGTTAGTGGCAAAAGGCTCGCCACCTATTACATTGGGACCTATAATGACACGTGGAAATGTGGGTGTACTTTTACACCTGTATGTGTGTGATGTAATGTGATATTATTGGGTATCTCCAGGTAATTTCTACAAGGTCTGTTGTTACACGTGTTTAATTACTGGCAAATTGAGAGTGTACTACATTTATAACTCTAGCTCTACCCATCTCTTTAGCGAAGCCTTTAACTGCGAGCGTTACCTTTAAAATATTAATTTCAATATTTTAATTATATTATTTTTTTAGTCATGATCGTCCTACGGGGCAAAGGCCTCCCTTTCCTTCCTCCATTCCTCTCGGTTGTGAGCCGTAGTAGTCAATTTCTCCTTAAAGGAGTCAAGCTCAACCGCCATCTTCTTCTGAGCCTGCCGCGACGCCTTTTGATAATACAAAATGATAGCTATTGATAATAACTCAATTTAATATAAATTAGTTAAATAATAAAAAAAAATTGTTAAATAATAAAAAAAAAACATATTTCATCCTTCATATTACAATGCTAAAAGTTTCAACATAAAAAATTACCGATACTACCTATCTGATATCATAATTAATTAAAGCCGCGCCATATGTTACCGGCAACATTATACTGCTTACCGATACGCTACTTATCATATTTTGTAGTTCATTAAAATCACAGGGCATTGTTTGATTTCGATTGCGAGGTAATACAGTCGTATTGTTAATTGTAATACGGATTTCTGGAACCAATACATCAACCTCATTTAATTATGTTTTGTAAAGCCTTTTTTTAAGGAGGACACAATTTGCAACAACCCTGACGAAGGTACTTACGTCTTTCGTATTATTTACACTTATTCTGCTTTCAGAATAGCATTCATCAGCCCCCTTACAATGATTTCTTAAAACAGGTCAGTTTACGGTGTGGAAGCGAGATGCCGCTATGTGCAGTGTTGTGCGGCGTCTCGCTTACTCAGCGTAAACTGCCCTGTTATAAGACGTCATGGTAAGGGGACAGGAAATAAACTGGCCTGTAACTAAGATACGATAGAAGATACTCGTAACTTTTACTTGTAGATTAGCGTTATTCAAGAAGTCTATTAACACTTTGCTTGTAGATGGTGAAATAGGCCCTAATACTGACAAATAAGCCGCGTTTTTTGAAAACTTCTCGTTACTTACTTTTGTAACCATGGTTACACTCTAATCGTATTAATAGGGAGAAGAGATTCCATATTACAGACGCGTACGTTAACAGTCTTCGGCGGTATTAGTGTACGCGACCAAAATGTAAAATCTCAGCGTTCGGCTTATCTATTTAATACAATATTATGCTAAGTGACATTAAGACGCGTGAACTGTAAGCCTTGTTTACTTGATTAAAGCGCTCATCTACTGAAAATACTTTAAACTGAGCTATGTATAATATTTACCCTTTCCCAGTCCTATAATTATGGTATATGTCTATTGTTTACATTTTGTGTCTGCTACGTGGAAGGTCAAAGTGTTAAGTATTAAGACTGCTATGTACTACTGACTGGTAAGACTACATAAATCAATAGAAAGAGGACACTTTAAAACATTTTTTTCATAACATAAAAACCTAAAAATATAAAAGTAATACCTAAAAGCGAGGATTTTTATCTTATTCGTAGAGTTTGTAATATATTGCAGCCTCTTTTTACTTCACCGGGCAAAGGCCTCTCTTATTATACAGAGAAGGTACACTTAGCACGCATTGATCACCACTAGCTTACTGTGGGCTGGCGATTTACTAAACATTAATTTTGTATCAGACCAAGATCTATAAAGCAGATGGGTTCTATGGAAAAAGGAGAGGCGGAACTTACTATTTAAAAGTTAGATATGTTAGAAACTCGTTGATTTTCAAATGGCAATAACCAACCACGCAACCTTTCTTTTATTTAGCTTGCTAAACCTACATGCTATCGAACACAGATTTGTATAAAATTTTGCAATATGAGTATCTCTGTTTAATGGTAGGAGGTCACGACATATCGGGGCGGCCTACAGCTGTTACGACCACGGTAATATCACAAGTTTACACACAGTTCGGTGGGACATGCAACGGATTTGTTCAAGCGTTTAGTGTTGGGTCGGCGCCAAATGTGCTGTTAGTACACTCACAGGTTTTGTCGATTTCATACTGATATTACTGCAGGTTGGAGACTTACAAAGGTACGATGATTAGGTTTGAAGACTTTTAGTTTCTGAAAAGAAGGACATAATTATTATAAATTACTTATAGACCCGTAAATTTGAAGAATGGTGTCATGTAAATTCAGGTTTTCGAAAGGAATCAACATAATAATTATCCGGTCCATCGGTGTATCCGTTGCAGTCCACGGCAGGACATAGGCCGAAAGGAATAGTGGATTAGAACTTTTTACAACTCAAGGTAAGTTTGACATACGATTTTATAGCCAAATATGTCAACAAACACTCAAAAAAACCATTTCTAGATGATGAATACATTTTTATCTAAGGGTCATTATACCATAAAGAAACAGATAGATTGAATTTTTTTAAATAAGTTTGTTTATAAAATTTGATATCCCAAATCAACATATTATAATACCTTAAGATTCCACAGCCAATACTTAACGAACTACCCTGAAAAACCAGCAGATTCCAACCACTGGTAAATAAATTGAAGCATCTATTCCACTCTCTTCTACTACATCAAACACTGTAACAGGCTATCTATTAAACACGACAGTGTGTCAGTCAGCCGTGGAATTCTATCCAGGCATAGCACGCTCGTAATTTGACTCTGAATAGTGCTATTTTGATGTTTAGCGATGAAAATAATTTTGCGATGTAAACACGTTTGGTGTTGGTGTGTACGTGCAACACTGAAATTGTTATTTAAATCCATTTTAGATTTATTTTTACTGGTATAAATTAATAAACTTAATGTTACAAGTTGAATAGCAAATATCGCCAGTTAGACATAACATAACATCACGCCTGTATTCCCCGAAGGGGTAGGCAGAGGTGAACATATAGTACACCCACATTTCGCCAGTTATGTTGTAAGTCCCAATGTAATAGGGGGCGAGCCTATTGCCATCAACCGGGCACAAATCCAGACTCCGTGCTGCTACTGAGAATCGCCAGTTAGGTCCCATATAATAGGAAGCGAGCTTATTGCCATTAACCAGGCCAAATTAGAAGTAGGTACCTAACCTGAGAAGCATGATAATTAGGATAAATTTATGACAGGTTCTTGATAAATTGAAATCTGTGGTATCTACCACACCCATCTACGAAACAGGTGTAACTTTATGTAAGTATCTCTTATTTATTATCATCCATAATTAATCAATTGCAAGCTCGTTTTATGGCATTATTCCCTTGCCTTATACGTCTTATACCCAAATATCAATTTAAATAAGTGTTAGTGTTTGCGGTCGGAACTTAGGACTTTAAATTGAATCCACAAAGCCGTTAGCTATCAAAACTAGAACAGTAATTATGACCTAATAGCGTAGCAAGTAGCTCAAACCCACACATGTAAACATACAACCGAACAGAATCGGCGAACATTGTCATTGGCACCATTTTGAAATCAGGCTCCACACTAATTCACTCCAATTATCATATTTTAGACTTTACTCCATTGGAATACGGTGGTATTTAGATGAATAATATACATTTGTAAATCGAAACGGAGCTCAACTCTGCCAAATTGTTTCTTGAATGTCTTAATGGCGTAGATTCTACGTCAGCCAAATGAAGTGGAAGATTTTACATCTTCGAATCGCATGGAATACACAATGAGAGGGTTTTATCGTGGGGGAAAAACGGAACGTGTGTTGTTATCCACGAGATTGCCTGCGGTTTGTCTCTGTCTGTATATGGAAACGGTTTATGTTACGGTTAAGCTATAATAATGGCGTGGTAGTTCCAGGGTTTGGGTTTATGGGTATTATTGATGACATTCCCAGTACTTTGGAAATTTACAACGCCAACAGACGGTTGGAGTGTCCTTTTCCTGTACCGTCCTTGACTGTCCGCTAAGTAGGCACAATAGTTAAACAGTCAATACGACGACCCGATTAGCGCAGTGGCTAAGCGATTGGACTGCTGCGCTAAGGGTTGCGGGTTCGATTCCTGTACGGGACAAAAAATTGTGCGATCCGCAGATATTTGTCTCAAGTCAGGGTGTTAGTGTATGTAATATTACATGTTTGTGACACGCACCCACGATACAGAAGAAAAGCCAAGTATGCGGCAACGGGTTAAAAATAAATTCGCTGAGTACTATATGTAGTGCATTGGACAGAGAAAGGGTTAAGAATATAATTCCTCTTCGTTGCCAGAAAAAGATTCTTAGGAGACAATAAGCCCTGTATTTGCCTTATAAGTGATACAAAACTTCCCATCTATGTCATGGTACCTACAGTCAGTACTACAAGTACGGCTACTAATATAATAAGCGAAATGGGGGCACACGGTACATATGGGACTGAAACAACTTACACGACACACAGTTAGCTCTTAACAGACCTACCGCCGCACTCAGAGACGTTAATGGTTACTTTAACTGACACTAAGTTAAGATTCCACAATGAAAACCTTCAGTTAGTGTTAGTTTAAATAATCATTAAATGTCTCTGAGTTCGGCGGTTAACGTGCTCTTCGAGGCACTGAGGAGTCTTGATGTTGAAAGAACACCCATCCAAGGCCCAACCGAAGCAGTTATTGCTTACCAAAGCCCAGGTCCACCCCTCACGAGTTTATTAAGTACTCAAAGTTCTAAGCTTGCACTAGGGCTTACATAAAGACCTAATACAAGTAATGCATGAACTCCAGCCATTTTGTGTTACTCAAACATGTAATATATTTTATTAATCCCTATTGTATGGAGCTCGTGAATATGTAGCGTTGTTGCGATGTATCTTCATCATAGGCAACTCATAAGGGATTACAATAATAATATTCCTTACATAAGAAACTCAATATCTGTCTATCGGTTTGTCTGTACGTAAATTAGCATCGCTTCATCGTTGATTAGTTTACGCGTCGAAATTATTGGTGTTAATATCATTTGTGGTGTAGGTGATACAGAGAGACGTTTGTAGATTGATTAATGGGTATATAATGGGTAAGATACTAATTGCTTTTAAAAATAAGATAATTATAATTAATAGTATTTTCACGATACAGTAGCGATTGGTAAAGTGATGTGCGTTTAAAGATAAAAATTATATATGCACGTGTATTACTGTATTGAGCAGTAGAATTGAGGCTCTTTGAGATCACAAATTTATGTTATTTTAATTGAAATTAAAATAATAATTATTATTTATTTTAGCATCGCCATTGAACGTGGCAATGCCGCCAGCCTTTTCGGCACCCTACCAGTCGACAGTGATGAGGAGGAATTTTTCGATGCATAATTTTTTGATGTTTTTTGGTTGTATATAATATTAGTTTTAATGTAGGTAGTATAAAATCGAGTGTATATATAATGTAAATTGTTTTTGTTAAATAAATAAGATTTTTATTTTATTGAAAAGTAAGATTTTACTTTACGAGGCAAAAAGTTACCATAACAATAATTTGTTATTTAAGGGAGATGTAAGAGAAAGTCGAAAATATTGTAATCAGCTCAGTTGATTAGGAACAACGGTTTTCCTCTTAACGATGATGATCCCAATATCCAAAAACTATGCATTTTACCTAAAAAATAACTTAAAAATTCAAACAAATACATTGTCCTAGAAACCCACTTACCTAGAAATACATAAAGTCTACGCTATAAAGGTAAGTTGGAAGTCGGCTCCAACTGAAGCCAGATATCAGGAGCTAGATGTGGAAGGTTTTAAAATTAAATGAATGTTGCTCTCAATCTCCACGGGCCGTGTCGTAGGTATCGTAGCAAGAAGATAGTTTTACACATAACTAGTGATTCACGTGGTTTTGCTTAGACATAGAATTAAAATTGGATTGAGGTTTTGAATTTAATAGAAAGTGATAACCTTGTCGGTTAGGAGGGATTATAAGGTAGGTACACGACTAAACATAATTTTTTTGAACATGTTCCTGCGAAAAGTATCCCAGTGAACATCACTATCGTTGATATATTTGCTGACAGCACGGTTGATAAATACTCAAAAAATTAGGTGTTTCTTATTGTTCTTCACTCCGGAAAAATTATTTAGAGATCACTCAAACAGTTGTCTTTTGGGACGATTAAAACTCAGCGGCTTTCAAATCTTCACAAAACTATAAACTTTAAGTCCTTAGCAGAATTTTTTTAGACCATGATACTGTGATGACAAAATGATCACCTACATGTTTAACCATACTCAATGCACACCGATGAGAACTCGCCTTCAAATGACCACGATACTACCAAACAAACGAACAAACAAACAGATCTATAAATAAAGAATCTCAGGCCTCCAGTTAAAGTTTCACGCTGGAACATTTATTGCAGCCAGTCACGTTCGGCGACGTGGACTGGAATCACGCCGTAATAAACTAATATAGCCAACGAATTGTTCTTCAATTTCCAATGGAGTTTGCAGTTTTAAACTTATGTTTCGTTTGACTTGGATATTTCATTATAAGCTTTGCAGGTGCTTCCATTCTTCTATTATCATATCGATTTGGGTTACGCAATAGAAATTTCTTCCTTTCGATGGTAAAAAGGATTCGCCAGGTTTGTAGTGCGGTTGACTGTCTAAAATGCGTAGGGATATCTTGAATCGAATCGAAGAACGAATCGAAATCTCCAATTTCAGTATTCGTCGCTCGTGGAGGCTCTTTAGATATAACACTCGTTTAAGTGTTTCTATGAAATAACGCCTGTGATACTCAAAGGCAGATAAAAATGTTCTCCTTCAAATGGAGTTTATAGCTACTCCCAAATTTTGCCAGTCATCATCTGGCATCTATAAACTGTTGACATGACAAGCTGCAATTAAAACATACGCGAAAACAAGAATGAATGAAAACGAATAAAAATTTACGACTGCATCAGGATTTTCATCACCACGCAACAATCTCCAAGTACAACCAAAACTTAAAAAACAAGGCACTAAAGAACAATGCCCCGATAACAGCAAACACAGCAAAATCAGAAAGTTATAAACCGTACATTGGCATGTATTCTGAGCGGGTCTTAACAAATCGACCAACCAAAATCCTTATTTTACGACACTATAAAAGCAAAAAACGGTTACACAAACTTCATGCTCGTATTTGATACGTAGAAGCGGGCCGATCGGTACATGAAATAAATATCAGATCCGCCTTTAATCCCCCTTAGGTTATACTGGAATTGATGGGCGGAGTATTCTATTCTTCTTTTTGAAGTGTCTGTAGACCTAAGATTGCTTCGGAAGGGATTGGTCCACTCGTCGTAATTTTCTAGAAGTTAGTGTTACCGAGGCACACGCACAAAATGATTGAATGAAATTTATGAGTAGATGTATGATGTAGAAATTAGTGGGAACACACAATTCGATTTACACTGCCTATTTATTACTTTGATGTTTTGTTGCCATTACCATTTTCAATATAACAAGAAATCGTATCTTCCTCATCCACAGTTTTTACATTATAGGTATATAAGCTGTCTCTGTGATATTAAGAGTCCTTATTAGAACGTAGTAATAAATTAAATGTTCGTCATATTCAGCATTTACATAATTCTTGGAAAAGAGAAAATGTTCCCATCAGGCATACCACCGCCTGGTTGAAAGATCTTTCCTTTTCGATGGAAGAACTTCATCACTTCTTCCACATGTTAACATGAAGTGCTTTCGAACAATTTGAATTTCCCAATCATTCATACGAAAATGACCTCAAAAATCCAAACGCTTAGGCACTTACCGCTGCTCTTAGAGACGTTAATGATTACTTAAACTGAAACTAAGTAAAGAGTCCACAAAGAAAACCTTTACTTATTGGTAGTTTAAGTACCTAATCATTAATTAATGTCTCAGAGTACGGCACTAAATCAATTGACTAAAACACTTTTCCCATTAGAAATCTTTTCTTTACTTTATGAATTTTCTTTTGCAGCTTACCTTATATCCGCAACATCGATAGAATCGTGACATAACAGTATTAAAGCTGTAGCCTCAACGATATTATCTATCGGTGTTCAACATACTATTCTATAGCTATTCATATGTTCAGCATATAGGCACAGGTGTATGTGTTGGCCTCAATCTGCCACTACCGTGCATATAAACTTACGTATTATATGTGGTTATTATTTAACTATACGGGCCACCCTGGTCTATTTATAGGATGTAGTTTGTCGGTAGTCTTCAGTGTTATCGTTGTCGGAGACGATTTCGGTATCGACAGGTATTTGGACGATGAATTTATTTTAGTGGTTACAATATTCTCTATTGAAATCTGCCTCGTTGGTCTAGTATTTAAGCGCGACTGCAGAGCATGAGGTTCTGGGACGGGCAGTGTTACCGCGTTTTTCGATTATGTTATTCTCAGTAGCAGCACGGAGTCTGGATTTGTGCCCGGTTGATGGCAATAGGCTCGCCCTCTATTACATTGGGACACATAACATTACTGGTGAAATGTGGGTTGTGCTGTAATTGTGTGCCCACCCTTTTGGGGAATACAAGCGTGATGTTATGTTATATTTGAAATCTTCCATCAGTTTAATAACAGTGTCAGTAAATTACATCTTTAGGGTATAATTGAACGTTTAACTACCTGAAAGCCCCATACGATGAAACAAGTATTGCAATAGTTATAATAATTATAAATAATGTTCTCCTGACCAAATTTTCGATCACGGCGGCCGATCTCACCTGAGACTAGCCAACTACGCAGGAGATATTATAGTGCACAAGTATGCGCGCGAACACAGGTGCACTCCCCATTCCCTCAGCCTCACTCGCTCCGATGGGACGGAAGACTGACACGACCGGAGAGAGATCAGGTGTAGGACCAACGGTTTAACGTGCCATTCAAAGCACGGCGAGGTCTCGACATGTTAAAACGGTCAACCATCACAAGACTGACCGCGGCGAGCACGGCTTAACCTTTGCGAGGTTAAGCCGTGCTCGCCGCGGTCATCTGATCGACTGATCTGCATGGTAGCCACATAGCTACGCGCTCCTCTCAAAGCAATAGTTATAATTAAATAATAGAAATATAATATTGATAAAAACTGATATAATATGAATGAATATCAGTTATTATGTCGCAGTCATTAATTCTGAAACTAAGGGACATATATATGTATATTGATCCGCACAGGTAATATTTTTGAGAATATGAAACCCGGTACAAAGTTATTCGGGCAATACATAATAGGGCGGGACCTTACACAGACTCATTAAAATAAATGTCGCATACAAAGCAACCTATACTCCTTGCCACACAAATTTGAACCTTATGTCTTAAGAAATAAAAAGTTCTTCGGTCTTTTACTAAATTAGAAAAAAATTCACCGTGTTTAATAAAAAAGTCGGTCTAATCTTCAATATCCGGTCCTTAAAAGAGGGATTATCATATAAATAGCTTATTAGTTTTCACCCCGTCGCTTAGAACGTAGAACGTACACTCAATATTAGAAATACATAAATATTACCCACCTGCATAAATATTATGACATGTGTTATTCGACCGGCCAAGGATTCAAGATCATCACTTCTTTACAAACTGATAAAATAGACCATCTTCATAAAAAACAGCAATGGACACAGTTTATTATACAGCCTGTATTGATTCCCTCTTCGTGAAGAATACCTATGAATTATTGCATTTCAAGATTCTTGATCTACGCAATACTATGTAGTGTCGTTTTTATTGAAAGGCAAGTTGAAAAAGCTTTGACGAAACTCTTTGAGTAAGATCTATCAATACGCATAAATTTGTGTGAAATCTTCGAATACTATTAACTACGATAACTATAAAAGATGAATAGATTTAGTCCCAATCCCAACATACAATTCCCGAATAAACTCATTCAATTTTGATTACATCACCCGCCCCACATGCTAAAAAATAACAAAGCATGAATAAAACCGCCGATAGTAATCTTTATTGCGTAAATTACATAATTGTATCAGTAATCATCAGTGTTACGCAGTTATTAGCGGGAAAGCACTTAATAACTCAGGTGACATTATCAAACTCAGATCAGTGACTGGGGCAATGTAATAAATAACTAAAATTACGCCCGTCTGTGATAAGAAACCCTTTACTAATGAAACAGGGTGGGGCGGTAAGAAAAAATGTTTTGATATAGTTCTATTTTGGCATTGGAAAATAAGGGATAAGGGGTCCGTTAGAATCCGATACTAGTTGACGGTTTGTCCACTAAATACTGGAGTATAAGTTGAGAGTAGTTAGTAGTTCGGAAAAGATACCAATTTAATCGATATTTTCGTGATACAACCAAATATTAGTCAGAATTCCATTAAGGGTAAGAATTTAGACATACTTAAGTACTTTTAAGGACATGTGGTGTTTGCCTGTAATTGGTTATGCATTTAGCTTGTAACTTTTTTTGCATGTATCGATTTTTTCCTATACATAATGTAATAACTGTTGGCATCCCGAATAAATAAAAGGGTATGGTTAAATAGGAGTTGAATCTCTTATGACAAAGACTAGATCTAATGTGCAGTGAGTTTTTTTTTTTTTTATAGATATTACCAATGAGGCATTCATTTGATCAAATACAATATTAAAGTCTACAGTCATCAATGGTAGACAGTAGCTATTTATATTTTTATGCGATCGTTAGAACATTAAAAGCATATTATCATAAGCTGAAATCGAAAAGGTTATAAAACCGACATTATGCTGATAGTAAAATATTATTTGTTTATCGATAATATTATAATGAAACTAATGCATTTAAAAGCGGCCAAAATTGAGCGTAAAAATGTTATGAATGTTTAGGGTAATGATTGTTGCTATGCAATAAAATAACACACTCACGAGTGTGTGTATGAATGAAGTCCAAGCTAAAGAGTGATGTAAGGAAATAAATATCTACGGACGAGAAGATTGACGATGTTTAAAATATTTTGACATGTAAAGCAAATGACTTCTTATATGTATGTTGATGCACAACCTGGTGTCAGAGTTTAAACCACCTGTAGGCCTCTGGCATGGCTTTAAACACCGTTGTAAAATCTATCAGGTATGCCGGTTTCCTCACGATGTTTAACATCACCGTTATTTGCAACTGATAACAAATTTATAATACGCACATGAATTCCAAAAGTCATTAGTGCGTGTCGGGGTTGAACTTGCGACCTTTGGCTTGGCAGTCCACCGGTCTTACCACTCGACTATCAGTACTATCTAGCGGATGACTAAATCGAGATAGACAAACTACTTACACAAGACACATGGGATTAAGGGCCGATTATTCACTAGCCAGATAATTTTAACCAGTAGATTAAATATGTCATTATAAACATACGTTAACTGACAAAATGACAATTTTATTCATTGAATATAATTTTATCTGACGATGGAAAAATCGGTTCAGATTGATGGAACAGTCAGATAGTTATACCAAAGACATGTTAAGTACAGAGTAAACAACCAGACACATACCTTTTATAAATTAATTAATTATATGAAGAATAGATGAACTCAAAGCGGCAGGACGGTAAGAGGTAAGTTAAAATCGAAACCTATTTAGGAAGCAGACGTCATTCTACCCTTATCACTTTACCCTGTTTTAAATCTGTCGTAAATGCCACCTGAAAAGCGTCCAAGCGTTTTAACTCAAAGGATACTTCATACATATTCAACTATCAAAAGCTTTGCATTATTATTAATAATAAATTATTGTTCTTAGTCGAGTGGTATGACCATTGCACTTCCAAGTCAAAGGTCGTAAATTCAAACCCCGGCACGCAAAGATTCATGAGCGTACCATAAATTAGTTATCAGTTGCTAAAAACGGTGAAGGAAAGCATCGTGAGGAAACCGGTACACCTAAGAGATTTTTAAACAGTGTGTAATGCCATGTCAGAGGCTTACATGCGGTTTAAACTCTGAAACCAGGTTGTTCATCAACCATACGATAAGTAGAAGAAGATTGTTCTGATATTAATCATCTGGAAGACCCTAATACAAGGTTTTCTACCTATGTAGAAATTCCTAGTACGACTCGAAAGTTGAAAAACTTTGTAACCAACATTATTCAGTCTAAAATAAAACCGATTATCTCCCCACACAGTTCACCCACAAATCAAAGCACTACAGTTTTAGTACCAGATTTATTTCGAAAACATTTTGGTTACCGACGCAGTTATAATAGTGACGTCAGGACCGTATATCAACGGGCTATTTATACCCCAAAACGTATCGACTGCACGTCCACACTATTCATCATTTTCGTCACAAAATTGGTGCATTGTGGCAACAGGTGGGCTTGGACACAACAAAGTTAAGGATTAAGCTCTACTACATGCTAAGTTGTATAAAACTAGGGTTGCCCTGCGGTTTCGACCGAGTTAAAATTAAACATCGAAAGACACGTAGTGCCACCTAGCGGCCAAAAAGTATTGATCGCCGATTGTTATCGTTCTTTCCCTTGGGAACAGTACTTTCTCTAGATGAAAGGTACCCGTATACGCACAATTTTATGACAATCAGTTCGGTGATTTAGGCGTTAAAAGGTAACAAACAAGTAAACTTACGTTCGCATTTATAATAACAATTAAAAGTAAGGATTTTGTATATTAGAACATTTATTAGAAATTTAAAATAATATTAACAAAAAAATATAAAAATACTCATTCTGACTTAAAGATTTATACATGCTTAGTATTATAAGATCTTCCACGAGTGACGGTACTCAATTAATTGTACCGCGCACCCTGAACAATGAACAGTCAGGCCTGCTACTAACCTGCTGGCTGGCTGTTATTTTACGATCGTAGCTCATCAACATAAGCATACACCATAGCAGAAAATACGGTACATATAGTATATTAAACCTATAGTACGTTTTTTAACCCCCGACGGAAAAAGTGGGGTGTTTTAAGTTTGACTGCTATGTGTGTCTGTCCGTGGCACCGTAGCTCTTAAACGGGTGAACCGATTTAAATGCGGTTTATTTTTAAAGTACACAGAAAAATTGCTATAATATGATTGTAGACAGCAAAGCACCAAGCATAAAAATAAACCAACACTAAAATATGATTTTTATTTTATCTCGTATTTCAATTAGAGTGACTACGTTTCATAAATCTATGCTCAATGCTCGTAACGTTAATTAAATATTGAGTAGGTAGCTTGAATATTTAATTTTATATTCTTAAACTATGCCTGATTTATTAAGTTGAAACTTTTCTATCTTTTAAAGACGAATCTTCTGTATATATAAAATAAATTGACGTTTGTTAGTCTCGCTAAAACTCAAGAACAGCTGGACCGATTTGCCTAATTCTCGTTCTGAAATATTTGTACAAGTCCAAGGAAGGTTTAAAAGGTTATAATGCGGTACAAACTTCGGCGGGTCAGCTTGTCTTTACATAATTATGTAGAACTAATTTAAGTTTTGTCACTCTAGAATATTCATTGATACGCGAATTACAAATCGTCGATGCATAGTACAATTAATTAAACATGATTGCTCCTATTCAAACTGTAATTAGTAATATTACTATACGCAATCGTCCCTTTTCATATCCTTTCATCCATATGAACCGTACACTGGTGGTTTCCTTTGAAAATTAATTGCCCTTATAAATTCATATTTGATATTTCAATAACTAATAATTTTGGTTTCATACTCAATGCATAAACATAACATGATGCCTGTATTCCTGGAAAGGGTAGGCTGAAGTGTATCTACCACGCTCACACACATTTCGCCAGCCTTATATGTTATAGGTCCCAATGTAATAGGAGGCGAGTTTATTGCCATCAACCGGGTACAAATCTAGACTCCGTGCTGCTACGAAAAATTGACAAAATGTAAAAACCCAATGTCACTTTGCCCGATCCGGGCTTTAAACCCAGGACATCGTCTCAGCAGTCACACTCGACCACTGGTCCGACGAGGCAGTCATATTCAATATTCATGCAAGAAACGAAAACCTTCTTGGGTCTCGTGCATTCTCGCTTACCTTTCAGTGGAGCCGATTCTCCCTGGTTAGAACACGGAAGAAGTTCGGGCAAGATTGGCGAAGTTGTCAAATTGGGTTTACGACTTTGTAGTTCGGGGCTTATCCTGTCTGCGTAAGTTATGTTCACACCGGAATGACGTGGTTGTCGAACTTAATGACGTCATTGTGAAAATAGTTGGGGAGGGAGATCCAAATTGAATTCGATTGGCGATATCTCTTGGTAAGGGAATCAATGGACAGTCAATTCTCTTCTACTGTAAACGCTCATTGTGAATGTTTTACAAGTAGGGAATAATTTCTGTTCCAGCTACTAAAAATGTGTCATTGAATGCAATAAATTAGCAATAGCTGCAGGTACTATGTTGTACTACATGATAACAGTCAGCTTACGTCTGTAAGCCTCGCAACGATATTTTACGGCATAGTAAATAACTTGAGACAATAAAAATAAAGATAACAAGATTTGAGAATTCACAGTTTAGACTCGATAAATCAAATGATGCTTGTAAGCGGACGCTTCATAGTAAAGGCAGTTTGTTATCCATTTAACTGAGTCTCTGAATAATATAGACATTTAGTAACAAGTTTTTACTACAACATTTAGTAATTGGAAATTTATTCCAACAAACTAGATTTCAAAGTTTCAAAACTACCAATTAATTAAAATCTTGGACAATTATTTGGAAACTTCTAATTGCGTATCTTAAAATCAGAGAGTTAGACATTTAGTTGTGAGACATTGTGTCGACTAAAGTAAATTTTAGACGTTTTAGCATTCAGGCGGAATTTGGAGATTTAGAATATTCAAACTGAATGTCAAGTAAAGATTATCTTTACTTATTATTAGTTGTTGCTTAACTTTAATTTTGTTTGGAGACGCTTATATTCCATAACTCCAAAACTCT
Source organism: Abrostola tripartita (assembly GCA_905340225.1). Lineage (NCBI taxonomy): Eukaryota > Metazoa > Arthropoda > Insecta > Lepidoptera > Noctuidae > Abrostola > Abrostola tripartita. Next base: position 5,393,945 of record HG996510.1, on the reverse strand, counting down.
ATAATACGAAGAAGTAATTAGTCGCAATATATTGGTCGAAAACGTTTCTGCAAAGACGACATGAGTTTCATTTAGGTCCAAGTTTAAAATAACAACAAGACTGCAGCTATTAGGGCCGGTATTCCAAGGGAGATGGAGCAAGAATACAATTCTCTTTTCCCAGCGGGATTCAAATGGATTGCCACCATTTTTGATTATGGGAATTAATAAATTGGCAGAATGTGATTATTTAGACTCCTAGAAGCACTTGTGCCAAATGGCTAGATGCTCATACAGTCTCACTTTTTGTCGTAGCCTAAGGCCCCCCTCGGGGTCGTCAGCAATAAAATATACCGAAAACGAAACCTCTGCCTGTCTTCAGTGGTAACATAACATAACATAACATCACGCCTGTATTCCCCGAAGGGGTAGGCAGAGGTGTACATATAGTACACCCACATTTCGCCAGTTATGTTGTAAGTCCTAATGTAATAGGGGGCGAGCCTATTGCCATCAACCGGGCACCGATCCAGACTCCGTGCTGCTACTGAGAATTACCTAATGGAAAACTCAGTAACACTTTGCCCGACCCAGGATTTGAACCCAGGACCTCTTGCTCAGCTGTCGCGCTTAGCGACCACTAGACCAACGAGGCTTTAGTGGTTACAGGCGAGATTATAATTATAAAATACACGTATGTACACTATACAGTAGCTTTTCTATGTAACTTACATTCCACAAACACTTTAAAACCACACGCTTATTAAATGCAACGCAATATAACCACGATCTTTTATCCCAGTGATCCTATCTTTAGAGCCATAAATTCTAAACATAATAAACTGGTGTTTACAGTTATAAGCATATAAAGTTACAACATTAAACAGCAATAAACTGGACTGGACTGAACGTGCTCAAAATTGTTCGACAATTCTCAGTGAAGTTGAGAAGCGAGGATGGATGATTACTAGCAGCCTAATTGTCAAGAGAGGTTAAGGTTTTTGGACTGTTTTAGTAAAGAGTTTGATGGTTATTTAAATACCAGCTGGTTTTTTTTAAATATTCGTACATTGTTAAAGTGACGTAGATATAAAGTAGGTATTTATGTAATCAGATTGATGTAATTAGGATTAGAGAAGATATTTTTGTGACGCACAGCACAAAAAATGGCTCATTGCTGATGCAAAATAATTATTAATTAGAAGACATAGATGTTATAGAGAAAATTTCCTTTTATCTATCTTGGCACTATTGTTATAAGTTTCAAATACGTGTATAATAAGCATAACCTTAAAATTCTACATCGGATAGGAGAATCCTAGATTATATAGATAGCAAGTAACTGTTAAGACACAGTAAAATTACAATATGCCTTCTATGTTTTACACTTGAATGGCCTCTTCATGTCAATTTTACTGTCTGTAATTTACTCTTCAACAATAATCGTATTTTTTTTAGTCATTTTAAAGGGTTAGGCCCAATTAAAGCTAATGGATGGGGCTTAACTTCGGATGTCCAAAACAAAGACACAAGTTAGGAACTTTGTGCAACTGTATATCATGTCGTGGCAATTTGGGAATTAGCTAACCGACGCGTCTGTGGTTACTACAAGCGGTTGTATGTGTTCTGCTGTTCACAGTTTTGGCTTGAGTATGGATTATTGTTGACTCGTATCTAAGGAATCAGGTATGTAGTTTGTATTCCGATTTACCTTGATTTTTGTGCGTACAGTAGGACCATTATTAATAATCAAAATGAACCTAAATTGAAATACTGCTTATTTTTTTATGTTTTCACTAGATCAGATTTCGATAAATTCAATTTCTTCGATTCTAAGATGAGGATAAAAAATCATACTCTCTCACTCGAAACACTTAAGTCAAATAATTGGCAAGACTTAATCATATCATAATTGCCAGACTCTTAAACATATTTTAAAATAGAGCTGGAAGAACTTTCAACAGTAAGTCGACGCTCTGCACTTCTAAATTAGAGCATCAGATATCGTCAACAACAGTCTTGAACCCGGAACTGTCGATAGGGTGGCCGGTCGCAGCCGGTGCCAATTAATTGCACTGATTTCGATGAGGTCATTTCTAAGTTACCACTCCTAGTTTGTAGTTCACACTGCCTTGTAAATATCTTAATAATATCTTTCTTCTTGAATAATATTTTACTGAATTTGGAAATTCATTGAACTAGGTTACAATGGAAGACTGAGTGGTGTTGTTGCACTTTTTGTTAGGTAGTGTAATACGCGCGTTTGATTCTATCTTTGGCGTAAATCGCTTGTGAATAAATTCACACTTTTTGATCAAAATCTAATTAAGATTAAAAAACTTTTATCCTTTTTAAAGCAAGCAAATAAATAGACGTATCTATAGGTCACTAATTAAATAAACAAATCATGAAACATTAATTTTATTATAGCCCAATAAAATATGTACGGAGGCCCTATAAGAAATCTGAAGCAAAGATCAACAGATTCTAATTAAATTTAATAAGACGGTAGAAGAGGCTTCCACATAATAAATCTCGAAGGACGGGACTCAAAAGCACCTTTACACGTGTAAATAGATCATACCATCCAGGGTCATTAGTCGGCATGGCACGTGTATTTTTAAAGCGCTCACGTCAAGCGTAGGCAAACATTGTTACGTACGCAAAGCTTTGAATAATTGATGCTGTAGGCAGGTAATGGACGTATCTAATAACGCTTATTAAACTGTATTTAGCGGTTTCTAAGTTATTCAACTTACAAGGAGTACTGAGTAGGCAGTGTTATATAATACCCCTACATTTCATCAGTTATGTTAAAGCATTAAGTAAACCGGTTGCCATCAATCGGGAACAGACTCCGTGCTGCTACTGAGGACTACCAAATGAGAAGAACAGTAAAACTTTCCTCGTCTCGGGATTTGAATTCAGGACTTCATGCTTATCAGTCACGATTTCCGACCACTAGCTAAGCGAGACAAACAATAATTTTATTTTCAGATCAACCCAACCAGATTCAAGCAACACAACCCAGTAATGTTATGTAATTCTTAGACAATACAAATAAAACAATACCGGTATAAGCAGTGTTCCATACCGATTTACGTACAGGTGCGTTTATTTATCTTTCATCCTCTAGGGGAATCAAAGCCAAATAAAAGCGAGCAAAGACCAACAAAATCCTACCCACGCATACAAACAATATACCTATTTCTTTGCACACATTATGGTTTGTATATAATAAAGGCCCTTTGCTTCCTCCCGAAGAAAAGGACACTCTTATTCCCTGGTTACGTAAGGGCGGAGTCAAGAGGATTAGGCAGTGATATTCCCTTGTTCTCTATATAAAGACTTCTGTATTAACTTGTTTTCTATTAAGACGTTTGATAATTTGATTGTTGTAAGATAATAAATAAATATTTTCTATGGGGCCTGTCATGTATAAGTCGTCGGTACCTTACAAAAGAAATGACATAAATAATTGACTGCCTCGTTGATCTAGTGGTCGCTAAGCATGACTGCTTAGCAAGAGGTCCTGGGTTCGAATCCCGGTTCAGGAAAAGTGTTACTGAGTTTTTACATTCGGTAATTCTCAGCAGCAGCACGGAGTCTAGATTTCTTCTTTCCCGATTGATTGCAATAGGCTCGCCCCCTATTTCATTAATACCTATATCATAACTGACAAAATGTGGGTGTACTTTATATACATCCCTGCCTACCCCTTTGGTAAATACTGGCCTGATGTTTTGTTAGTGTTATAAAGAATTATTATTTATTACAAGCCATTTAATAATAATTCTTTATTTAGCAATAAAAAAAGCGACACAAATAATGAGAGTTATTGAAGTTTATTTGTAATGGTACTTAGAAAGGTAGATTCTTTGCTTGTTATTATTTGTATAGATAGCGGTCCTTATGCCCATTTTGAACATTTGAATGGCAGCTGAAATTGAATTGGCTGTTATCTTTAATTTCATACATATGCCCCCAATTTTGACAATAAGCTCACCACTTTTGGAAATAAATTCGTGAGCAAAAATGAGCAACAATATTAATCAAAGAAAACACTTCTTTCTAGCCCTGAGAATACAGGTCTTACTGTATTTAAATTTCAATTATAGGTGAGATACGAATGCTGAAATGTAGTGTAAGAATCTACTAAACACTGGTCCTTTAGGATTTTCCAACACATTAATTTAACGTCACGACTTAGACACGACAGTCATAACTACACATAGGTACGATACTATGATACGTTGTCAGGTATATAGAACATAAATACACAGTTTATCTCGACCACGTTATTTAGAGTGCACTTACACTGAGTGAGGACAAAATGGAACTTTGGAATCTTCAATATTTTACAGTGTAGATAAGAGGATGGTCACGTACTACGTTGAACTCATTAACCTCCAGTTTTCTATGCGCACATAATAATGATAGAGGGACCTCTTCGTGTATTACTTTTTTGACAACACTTGGTTAAGCTTGCGGCGTTGCTTGTTTTTTTTTTGTGAAGCAATAATTTCTACTTTTTTTCTGTTACGTGTCAGTTTCAATACCATTTGATGCCTCTTTTTTATCCGTCTGATTTATACAATGAAGTGTAGTTTGCACAAAAATTTGATAAAAAAAGTCATAATTGTGCGGATTTTCTAACAGTATATAAGCGCAAAGACTCTATACAATACAAATGATTCATAGTAGACAAAAAAGATACTCCTGAATAGTAAATACAACCAAATGAGCTCATAAAAGTTTAAATATTCATCGTTGCCACAAAAGATTTATATCCTTTATACCCACAAAGTATATTTTGAAATAATAATTAACAGTGGGACCAATGACCGACGTTTTAGAAAGAGAAGTTGAGTGCTTATTAAAATTTTAATCGTAGGTATAAAAGACCATTATCCTTTATTCCGATGAAATATTTTATGAAATTCGGACTGAAGGACCAAAAGTTTTTAAACTCAATAAAAATAAAAATATTCTGCTTTAATTTATTTTGATTGAGTGCGCGTAGTTATTAGTAGTGGTAGTATTAAATCTAAATTGAATTTGTTCCATGGAAGCTTTGTTCCAACTAAAAGTGGAAAGCTTGAAAATTTTACGAAAAAAGTCGTTGTCATTCAATTATTATTAACTTTAAAATATTTGATATCGACTAATGTTGGAATGTCAATTTGATTTAAAGATGATCGAAATTCTGGATCGGAGCACCAAAAAAGACGAGATTTGGAATTTCCAAAAACACATCGCTGCTATTTTGTTACCTGAGTGTAAATATTTCTCTTTTGATCCTTTTTGATGGACAAACATTACTATTTTTCATTTATACGTCAACCAATAGAAACGTAAAAAGTGTCGTATAAACCAAACTAACGTAATGTACTGGAATATTGAAGGAATTCTGGTGAAAACTTTTATAAATATAATTTTAATGATGTACCTTCTTCGTAGAACTTATCACATAGTATAAAGAAATGTCTGTGAAAGCGAAAGATGAAAATAAGATTTCTTACAGTCAGATGTTCTGGAAAAAAGATAGACAAAGTGCTCCGAAACACAAATGAGGCTGAAGAGGTATGCAAGGATTGTAGCTATGGTTTCTGCCTACCCCTTTCAGAAACAAGTGTGACTGTATGGGTAAATAGTAAGAATGGATGTGAAGTAGAAGGTCCGTGGAAAAGAAATAATAAGATGTATATAATTAAAATATCAAGGATACGATGATAATTCTGTTTACTGTCTTGATACTCAAACCATTAAAAATTAACGAAACTGTTAATTTCACTGAAGTTAAACGAAATATTTGCAACAGAAAACAAAGTAAAAAAGCAAACCAACCCGAGGGGCGTGACCTGTCGACCAATCGAGAGATCCTCTCTGCGTTTTATTATTTTCGAGTATAAACAATTAAAACTTTTTTGCGAGAAAGGAAAGGCGGGAAATTCAAACGTATAATGACAAAAGTAAAATAAAATACGAATAAAAATAGAATTGGTGTTGAAACTTTTTGTTGATGGGATCATTTTAAACAAAGGATTTCGTTAAAGGTAATTTAAATATCAATACTGCAAATGGTGGAATATTTATGCTTGTTGTAGACTCTTGGGTAATGCTTGAGGATAATTTTGATGGCAGCGCTTGGCTTTCAGGGACAGTTTCCTCGGGACCCTTAATATTACCTTCTTCCTGCCTCGCTTCTAGATAGCTACAATTAAAACATAACATTGATTGGTCTAGTCCAGGGATGGTGAACCAATGGCACGCGATGGATATATAGTACGTCAACATTATTTAATGGCAGATTTATATCATAACATAAAATCGCGCCTGTATACCCCGAAGGGGTAGGCAGAAGTGAACATATAGTACACCCACATTTCGCCAGTTATGTTGTAAGTCCCAATGTAATAGGGGGCGAGCCTATTGCCATCAACCGGGCACGAATCCAGACTCCGTGGTGCTACTGAGAATTACCTAATGGAAAACTCAGTAACACATTGCCCGACCCGGGATTTGAACCCAGGACCCCTTGCTCAGCAGTCGCGCTTAGCGACCACTAGACCAACGAGGCAGATTTATGTTCTTATTAAACATTTCTTTAGAAAAGATGGCACGTTGATCTGTTAGGGCTCACCATATCTGGTCTATTTTGGGCTTTATAAGTATTATATCATGTTTTATGAAAGACTTATTCCTTTACTGGGCTATATATACTGCATAAGTTGATAAAAATATATTTCAAATTATTTTTTGTCTAACCTAAATTCTCTCTGAATGTGAGTAGGTATAGTATGAAATTATTGAAAATTCGAAAGTTAATTGTTGCTATAACTTATTAAGCTAAAATTATAAATAATTTGTATACTGTTTAGAATGCGATTAAACCTCTGAAATACGTTTTTGCCTCATTCGTAGTTAATCATCCATTTCTCAGAATGTATGTTATTTGCAACTTAATTTCTAGTGTAATTTTTACTCAACAAGAGCGAGTACTGCCTGCAAGGAACTAAAAGATCAATCACGTGTGTGATTCAGTTTTTAAAGTATAAAATAAAATTTATATCAACAAAAAGCTTTGAAGTACATTTGACTACTGTTTGAGAACAAATTTGTGAGAAAAAAAGAACTTTGAAGAGGCTTTGTATAGCTCTTGACTTCTTGAGTAACAAAAATACCTCCGTATTTTTATGTTTTTGTAAGATCGGCAATACCAGTCTGTAACTGTTACTATCCCAATGCAGGATCAAAAGCTCTTCTCATACAGTGAAGAAGGAATTGATCACCGCACATGCTCTCAGCGAATTAGAAATGACAGAATATTTATTTATTCTTTTATACAAAAGGTGTACGAGGCGGAATTAATGCCTTAGGCATTTTCTACCAGTCAAACCTATGGGTAGTGCAGAGACAGATCACGGTAGATGCACAAACAGTTGTGTGAGAAGAAATAAAGTTACATCATTACCTTTTTCTTTTTCATCATCAGCCGGGAGACGTCCACTATCGAACAAAGGCTTCCCTCTTATTGAGAGAAGGGTTACCATAATCCCCACGCTTGGCATGCGGTTTGGGGATCGCAGTCTATACTGCGATCCCCAATCTGCATGCCAAGCGTCCAAAATCCAGAAGATAGGCAGCAGCGTCTTCTGTAACTTCAGAACCTATGTTCTGAAGTATACTGCTGCCTATCTTCTGGATTTACCCTTAGTCGCTTCTTACGACACCCATGGAAGGAAAGGGGTTTTTTTAGGCCGGATACCATTCGGCCCAGATACCTACTGACATAGTACAGATTATATTCGGTAATACATATTCAGTACATACAGACTCTTTGTCAAAAGAACACAATTCGTTTGCAATCAACATTAGTCAGCAGACAAATACATTTACATGCATACGCATATAAAACCAACGTAATTGAAATATCTGACAGATCCTGTTAACAACACGACAATTTAAAAGCTTCCGCCTCAGGGCACCTCTGATTAACAAAATAATTCTCACGAAAACTCGAGATTTTTGTAAAAGTGTCAACATCTACGTTATAGTGGTTTCTCACAGCACGTAACACCACAAGTCGCCTTACGCCAAGCCGGGAAACGCGCCGTGAGAAGGGCTGGCTCGGGCTTGATCGTGGTACTTACTGGCTCGTAATAATCGGCTCGGTGCGGCGCGAATCGTGGTATTACGTGCCGTGAGAAGCCACCATAATAAGGCAAGTTAAACAAAAGCCTATTAATACCGCGATGTGTTCGCCAAATATTTTTTGTATCCGTAATTAAATCAGAAACGGCTCTTCGATCTTTTAAACAATTTTGAAGTTTGTTTTCCTGTTCCTTTGTGTATTTTTATTTGTGATACTTAGAATACCACAGTATCTGATTCTTTGAAGTAGAATGGCTGGAGATTATGAGGATTTTTGTGTAATATGACCCTGGACAATAAATGACAGTCAATGATTATTATTAAAGAAAAATACAAGACGAAAGCAAAGAAATATTAAGGAAATATACAATTTTACGCATAATAAGTTATTGATGTTATTCCATCTAAGGCGGATAATGTATCTTACTTTTACGCAATTTTCACTCACTACGCATTTGCTTTGGAACAAACATGGATAACGTCAAATTATGACATCAAGATTTCTGAAAGCAAGCAAAGTACTGAACGAGTCATTAAACAGTTGCTAGTTTCATAATTGACTGTAATAAAAATAACATTTTAGTTTGTTTACGCAAGAACAATTCTAAACTCTCTTTGCATAAACCCTCAAATAAAGCACTCAAAAGACTTTATTATATGTATGTCCCAATCAACCAAACTTAGCAAATATACAATAAGCTTTTTGACATAAAATACTATATTGTTAATCCTCACTTAATATATGGACAAAGTTTAAAACAAAACTTTGTATTAAATGCAAGAGACTAAAACTATGCAAATTGTGGTACAGGTTCAATGAAAAGGCAATGGTCTAATGACATTGTTTGACAAATATACACTACAAACAAAGACAGGTTTGAAATTGTTAAATTACTTAAGTGAAAATTTTATTCAATATTTTTTTTATAGTAAAACGTCGCCCCATACTATGAATTTATCTTGTATCGTGGGTGCGTTTCACAAACATGTAATATCACAAACACAAACTCCCAGACTCGGGAAAATCATGTCCGGATCACACAAATTTTTGTCCCGTGCGGGATCGAACCCTTTGCCCCGCAGTCCAAGCTTAGCCACAGCACCAATCAAATCATCAATATAAAATAGTTATACCTTTTGTCCAAAGAAGTGGCATTAGCACCATCAAATTTTTGTCCCTATTAGATGTGGTGTGAGCCTTATGTACTTTGTTTGTTTGTACTTTTTGCTTGCTTGTTAGTCAATGGCATCTTAGAATAACAAAGTAAGTACAACTTAATATTAAGCCATTATAAAGGCAAAATATTTTATAATACGTTTTTCATTTTTCGAATATACAAATTCCTTAGCGAATCTAACATCAGTTAGTTCACTAAAAATACTACTGATTTGTCAATTCTAAAATTAAGTTATGGATGACAGGGCAAAAAATTTAAACAAAAGACGACACGCGATTCAGCGAGGAATAAAAACTAGGAATTTGAATCTGGTATTCAATTAATGAAACGGGACGCTCCGTGTAAAAAGGTTCATACGCTCAGCTGTTAGGCATTACTAGGAGAAAATGTTGAAGCTGTTAATTAACATATAAAACCACTTGTGTCTGTGTTATAATTTCTAACATTTTTCCTAATGAGAATTTCTTAATGAAACTCGACGGTTTTTTATTCAAAGACTATCATAGATTATCAACACAAAAACTTATCCTCCTCCTTGCGTCGATTTCCTCATCACTGAGGGTCGTGGTCAATGACTGGGTGCAATCTAATATAAGTGATGCGACGCCAGTTATGTCTGTCAGTCGCCGAGTGTAAGCATCGTAGGTGGTCGTTCCAAGTGCGGTACGGATCTTGTTCAGTCCAGCGGGTTGGGCTTCTTTCTCTTGGTCGCTTTCCTTCGACTTTACCCGTAACCATCAAAAACTTATGAAAGCGAAGAAAAGTAACTAGGACTGCATTAATATAGGTAACTATATTGAGCAGCTGTATCGGGTCGGTTTTGAAAATGTGTAATACTTTTTATACATAGACATTAGACACAGAGACTAAACAAAACTGCAATAATAACGGTTGCCCCTTACGTCACAGTAGAAAAAATCTTTACGCGTGTTTTTACTGTAAGATACCAGATACGATATAAAATAAATACCAATAAGCTTGCCCACGAACATGAAACACTTCTTCCTCTGTGAGGAATACGAGCATATTTAAATACATTATTATAATACTTATTCCAATTTAATCATAAGACGAATAGCAATTGTTTTAAAGCTAGCAAACGAATTTAATTTCCAGAGAAAATGGAGCATAAAAACTGTTTTAACTCGCTCAGAAATGTATAAAAACTCAAAGCGTACGTATCTTTGCAACTCACTTAAGATAAATGGACGAGAAAGAAATACGATTGGTGCAGTGGCTTAGTGCTTGACCTTTCTGCTATTCTATGAGATATATCTTTTTTACGAATGGCCTAAAGATAAGTGTAAAATATGTATGTGGTTCGGACGTAAGTGCTAGGCCGCCTAGTGGTTTCTAAACAGTTTTTTGGACAAGGTTATAAGGCTATTTAGGTGACGCCTACTTTCAGTAGAAACTGTCATTTTTCTTTTCGGAATATCTTTTTGAATTCTTCGGATGTCTTTGTTGATTTCTTGGTCTTTTTATCCTTTTGAGACATAACGATAGAATCACTGGACCGATTTGAGTGGAACTTGATAGTTAGACCTGACTAGACAGACGGCTATAAGCCGGTGTATTTTTTTGCATCCGTGTAAAACCCTGTGCAATGTGCATATAGCAAATTATAATAGATCTACAGAAGGCGCTTACATTAAGTGGAAGCGTTTTATCCGAACGGAATAAGTTTTGGAACACCAACTTTAAAAACAAGCTCAGGTATTAAACGTTCAGTGTAGGGTGAAACTAAATGAGATATCACGCGCTGCGCATGCCCCTGAATGCATTAACCCGCACTCCGCCTAACTGCTTACTGTTGGTTTTACCGGCTAATTAAAATAATTGTCGCTGGCCACTTTATTTAAGCTTTCGGTTTGATTACTTTTTAAGTTGTACTTCCTTACTATATCAAAAGAAGTAAATTAAGATTTTTGTAGCTACATAGCTAGCACGTAGATCAGGCAATCTAGGATGTAAAGCAGCGCATGCTGAGGTCATTCATTGGATGGGTGGTTTTAATTTATTCAGACTTCTCTGTGCTTCGGAAAACATACATTTAAGTCGATGGTCCTACGCCTGATATGTACTACTTATATCATGTTATTGTTTTTCATGTTTTTAACTATATAATATGTGGCAAATAAATGGTTTATATTTCCTGAATATCTGGTCTTAGTTGAGATTGCCCATCCCAAGATCTGATCAACAGACACGTTCTCAACAACAGTTCGAAACCAATGAGGCCGTACAAAATAATAACAATTGATAAATCAGAGTTGCCTAACTTAGTTGAGAGTTTCTACGATATTAGGAAGTTGTGATGATTCTTTTGTTAGAGCTCTCGGCGCGCCTACAAAGCTACACTGATTGAAGGTTCTTCTTTCCCAATAAATACGAGCACTCGTTCTTTCACCGGTTTTGTCTTTGTTTTTTTCCTGTGATAAGTGCAATATTATTTATACAACATTATAACATAGCATCACGTCGGTAATTCTCTAAGGGGTAGGCATAGGTGTTGTGTTGTTGTGTGACCTTTAGTCGTCGAGTCGTCAATATCCATAAATTTCATCCATACTCCGAATTCAAACACACACGTACTAGTGTGGTTACACACAGTCCAAATCGTGTAAATCATTGTCTTCCTGCAGCTTTGGTTCGCCGTTAGATGACGTATCGTATCGCATTGGATTGTACGATTAGATTAGACAAACAACTTGTATTCAGATACGGATCTCGATTAAATGTTTGTTAATGGCTCAAAAGACACGAGTATTATAAGAGGTATTAGCACGGTAATATTATAAGTCAAGCAATTTATGCATAAAATAGGCACGTTAAATCTAGGTATAGATTTTTACGTCGAATGAGAATTTTTCGTCGTTTTAATTAGGCATCATCTTATTTGATAGTAATCTACCGCTTAAAAAAATCAGTAATGAACTAACGATATCATTTTTTTAACCCTCTGGTAGCGCACCAGGCAACACTTTATCAAAAAATGTAAAAATGTCTTTTTATTTTCGTATTTTTATGTTATTTGGCTTAAAAATGTAATAAAAGACTGGACTCGTTAGCGACCACTAAGTCAACAAGGCTTATAATTGAGAAGACTTAAAGTAGGCTAACCCTAATCAATCGACGATTAATAATTGTTCCAACTTAGTACTATAGGTCGTTGCGGTCATTCGGCGGATTATCTCGCAAACAATCTAAAACTGTATTTGCTGTACTAAAATTATATTTAAAACGAGCTTTGAATCTGTAAAATGAAAGAGATTATTGATTTGATACTATTTGATTTTTGAGGGACTCGTAGCTACGCTACGTGGCAACGCGCTGATCAGTCGATCTAAAGCCGTGCTCGCTGTGGTCCGTTTTTTTATGGGTGACCGTTTTCACATATCTAGACCCTTCCGAGCTAAGGAAGGCAACTGATCTCTCTCCGGTCGTGTCGGTCTACCGTCCCAGCGGACTTCAGTCAGGAAACATTATTATTTATTTTTTTATCAAATGAATTCAATACATATCGAATCGTTTTACCTATAAATGACGTAAATCCTAACAATTGACTTTATCTGAGTACGGTTAATTTAGATTGGTTGATTGATGTTTAAACAGGTCCCGCATTATCAACCTTATTTTAAGCTTATAATACCAACAATTTTAAAAGATGAATGTTTGAAACTTGGGCCGGGTACACAAACTTCCCTGGGCATAATCAACAGTACCAAATCAATCAACAGTGATTGAGATTAATACAGTAATTTCTGTAGATTTAACGATCAAAAATATAGTAGCGACTTCAAATATCGATCTAATAAATTAATCTAGTAGACGAGACGATGTGAATATAAGCAAGATGTATAACAAGATTGCAATTAGATCAAACAAGCATTAAAAGAAAACAGGGTAGGCAGAATCTCGGCGCCAATACGCTGACTAAAATAATCTTTGTTGAGAGTAGACAAAGCAAAAACAATATTATGGATGTAACAAGTGAAAGATAATGAAAAAACTGAGAGTTTACTTTGCGGTTTGGAATTTGTAGCATGTAGCCACAAAGTACTTTCTTAGACCTTAAGTGACCTTACTTATTCAAACCTTTTTTATAGACGGTTAAAAACCACAAATTAATCTTTCTGAAACAATCACTTTTGCTTTAAATATTTGTCTGCACTTATTCATCATATCCAGACCAAAAATTAAGATATTCATTCCAAAGTTTTCAGTAGAACAAAAAACATTTTTAAAGATCAGTAGCCAAACTAAATAATGCAAGATCAACAAGCCAACACAGTATAAAGATTTGTCTTTTGGGATATAACGTCATTATCCGTAGCAATTCGATTAAGCTTTGGGGCCCACTAAGCAATTTTAGTTTTGGCAAACTATTGACTTTGGAATTGATACGAAAATCCGTTATGATTTGAGCCGCGATTTTTGTCTCATGAAATTGGGGGATATGATTTATGTTTTTCTTGAAAGCAAATTAATATTTGTTCTTTTATAGGCATGATGGACCCGTCTGTTGTTAAAGGTCTGTCGAATATCTCATTATTTTAACTTGTACTAATGGAATTATCTCCAGGAGGTTTCGAATTATTATATTGAACATTATTAAACAATTGTTAATATCTAAATAACTCATTTTATGACGAAACTATCGTCTCAAACATAGAAGAAACTAGCAGTATTCATTTTGAGTCCAATGGTAATATGTACACACAGCTTACCAAAAGTTCAATAAGAATGTTTTGAACTAAATTAGGTACTTGATGCTCAACTTCTACCGACCACAAGACCAATAAAGCAAAAAACCAAACAGACAAAATAGAAAATAAGTAAACAAAAACACAACTACTACACGACATCAAATGATCAACCGATGCATAGTGCACACAGTACAGCCTTTAATAAACTCCTGCAATCCAATTAAAACAAGTGAATTCTATCCCAGCTCGTACGCTGCTCATTAATTCTTGGCTATGTTTCTACGCCGCAGTGTCAATATTTTCCTCTCGTAACTCTTGGAGTGGTGGCTTTCATTAATATTTTTGCATGTTTATTGCTCATGAGTAATATGCGTGCCGTTAAAGTTAAAGTTTTGTGTACTCAAATAAAAGTTTGAGAGTTTTTTTATTATGATGAAATCCAATGTTTTATTAATTAAGGGGTACTTTAGTTACTGAACTGGTTTCAACTGGATGGTTATGTTTTTGCACACCGTTGATAGTATCGAAACCCTTTCCAATAAGTATTATACTCGCCACCTTTTCTAACGTTAGTAGAATTTTCGAAACTGCTTGTAATTCTAATAATTTATGTATAAAATTTATATAAACATAACAAGAAAAAAGTCGTTTTAGTGGCCATCCGAAATCTTAAAGGAATAGAAAATTTGCAACACTTTATGGCTATGACAAATTTGCCATTGCACCACAAACTGAAATTCAATGAGATCTTACAAGTGTCTTGTTCTCTTATTTTATGGTCGAAAAAAGGGAATTAAGCTTTTCTAGTTGTCTTTGCTACTTGCATGTGTTTTGTATGTTAAATTTATCCTTTGAAAGCCCGTCAAATTGCCGTCTTTCAAATGTTTTAACACTACATTTCTTTCAAACTACATTTGAAATACTCATCCATAATTCGACAACAATTAAATTCTTTGTACGATTCAACAAAAACACCAGCGAAATTACTAAAACTCTACAAATTCGTCCACCCGCATACTTATTACGGCTCAAGTCTATTTTGCAACGAATTTAAGGCACCGCACCGGAGCAACGAACCATCTAAAGGCAAAACGTAAAATTTTATCCTCAATTTTCCTTTTCAGATTCGAAGGGGAAGCAGGAACAATAGATTTTTTATAACGGAAAAATGTTTTGGGTCCCAGACGCAGTGATATTCCGACTAGGCACAGATAAGAGAGAATAATTATTATGAAGAAATAATATATTATTATCTTTTGTTTGAGTTACGGATTTTTACTCCCAATGTTACAAAGGCATATCGATTTGTTGTAAGAGAGATGTAAAGAAAGATGTTTGTAAGGTAGCATTCAAATTTTGAGTACAATTTTTTTTTCTGAATCAATGTTCATCATCTTCATTTAAACCCGGTAGTACCCACTGCTGGGTATAGGCCTCCCTTTTTCTCTGCCGATCAAGCTTAAGAACCTAAATCCGAATATTCTGGTGTTTTCAAATTAATTTCAAGTTTGACCTTTTATAAGCCTAAATTCCTTGAGGCCGATCTGTTTCCATGTGTACAGTACATAACTATATAACCGTACGTCAAAGTTCGCTTCTCTCATTAGGTTATCCCAGGTGCATCAGGGTAACAAAGTTAGTTCGATATTGGACGTAGTCCGATACTATTTTATAATTCTGCGGTTTATAAGGAACATTTCAGTACTGCAGTGACAGGCGTGAACAAATTAATTGAATTTCGTCGCTAGCGCTATTTTGATAAGTTTGAGAGCGTATTTAGTATCATAATTAATTTAGACCAACGCTCAAAGGTCGCCAACGCAGCTGCCAGACGTAGTCTCAGAGACTTTCGAGTGATATTAGAACATACCATCACGCATGTAGTCCACGAAGAAGTAGGTAGAGGTGTACAGTACACCCAAATTTCGCCAGTTATGTTATAGATGTATACTGGGCACAATATCGGAATTTGGGATGATGCTAAGAATTAAAATTTCTTAATAAGATATTTTAAGCGTGAAGTGACTCGTGTCCAGTGAATGATCAATATACATTCAAAAATGTGAAAGTACAGAACGAACAGCTGCCAGCTAAAGAGGGAAAAGAGTTTGATGAAGATTACGAATATTCCCTAACCTATAAATTAAATATAGTAAAACACACTTACAAAGTAAGTTTTGTAGTATAACTACAAACTATGCAATCCACCGGCGGTCCTGTGCTAATCTCATCCAGGTTCGCCTTTGCTCCAGCCGATATCGTGGACAGACAACAAGTTGTTGAATAAAAGTTTGGAATATATCCGAGCTAAACGCTTCGAGGCGTCTATGATAGAATCATTGGATTTGTCTGGCACAGAAACTGCATTCAGACTTCAAATGGAGTCCAAAATGCAGTTCTCACGCAGTTTGCGCTCAGTTAGTGCGAACGAACGCGATTGCTAAATGCATTTGTGCTGTAAAGGCAATATTCACTGGCTGACGTTACAGCGGCAAGCCGCGGGCATACCAATCGCAGGCTTGAAACCCCACTATAGAAAGATGTGGCTAAAAGTGAATATTCAGGTATCGAAGACAAGAACTTGAAAATGTTACACATTCTTGAAGATATAAGTCCTTAGTATATCTGAAGATTTATATATTTTTTAAAGACGAGTATTTTGAAGATCAGGTTTTTATACCTACTATTGATGTGTTGTTATAAACCTGTCTACCACTATTAATTTTTTATATCATTGGCTTATAAGGCATGGTATGAATACCGATTGCAAAAAATATGTTTTTCTGTTTCTAATAAAGCAGGTGTGAGTAAAAATAACATTAAATGCAAAATACACAAATAATTTGTGGCAGACAGACACATTAAAACTTCATTATACTAATAGAACCATTAAAATTTCTTCCAAAAACACACAAAAGTCTGCATAATAAATAGAACGGAATCAGTCTTTACATTGGCATAAAGGATCGTCCGTCAGCGAGTGACGTAGACAAATCGTGGGTTGCCAGCAAATTAATCGGGAAAGACGCACTCTCAGACAATGCTATCCTGATAATATTGAACGGTACGCCGAGGTATTAATCGAGCCATGGTTCACTAAACAGTTTGACGACTAAAGATTTAATTAGGTGAGTTTTATTATACAGTTATTGGAAATTACAAGGTTATCCTTGTAAACTAAAAGACTGCCGCGTTGGTCTAGTGGTCGCTAGAGCGACTGCTGAGCATGAGGCCCTGGGTTCAAATCCCGAGACGGGCAAAGTGTTACCGAGTTTTTTCCATTTTGGTAATTCTCAGAAGCAGTACGAAGTCTGGATTTGTGCCCGGGTGATGGCAATAGGCTTTCCCTCTATTACATTGGGACCTACAATATAACTGGAAAAATCTGGACCTATGCACTTCTGCTTACCTTTTCGGAGAATATAGGCTTAATAATAGACATTGTTATTAAGACATTTTTTAACATTACTATTGCACTTCAGTTTCGCCTTCACAATTATGACACTTGAAATTTAAAAACTCTGACACAATTCGATTGCATATTTTGCGTATTTTACATATTTTGCATGAAACAAGTTCTGGACTTTTCATTATCATGTACATTTATTACGCTGTCTTTGTCTTCAAGACCTCTTCATATTCGCATTTTGGTTCTGTGCTATACCATGTTGAATAAAAATGATAATACACGAGATAGTAATTTTTCAGCAATGTCTAAATAAAAATCATATTATTTATATCCCACACATTTCGTCGCGCTAACAAAGTAGAATCCCATTTGTTTGTCGCTTACACAAAAGCTTAACTAACCACAAAATAAACATAAAACGAAAAACAAAACCAATTCGTTTGAACACAAACTCCAACGAAAACACAACCAATTAAATAAACACGCAGCCCTAACCACTCCGTGTGTGTTGGCACATGAATACCTTATAGAATTATCTGAGAAACGGCACTATTGAGGCACCTATAATTTGCTAAATGAAATCTCTCGGGTCGCTAACTATTCTGCTGAATGTGAAAGGCAGGCTGAACATACAAAGATATTTTATGAAGCAATTTTGGAAGTGTTATATAGAATTCAGGGGTTGAGGTACATTAACATATTGGTATGTGTTTTTATACAGTTTAATATGGGAGAACTCGCGACTGCTGAGCGTAAGGCCCTGGCTGCGATTCTCCGACTCGGTAGTGGCTTGTGGTCTGGATTTTTGTTTGGTTACTAGCAATGGGACCTATCACACTAATATTTTAATGGCGTAAGTTTGTGAGTGTGCTCTGTAGTAGGCTAGTGGCTAAACCAATTTTGATAATATTTGGATTGGAGGTAGCTGACACTCTGGATTAACACATTGGCATACTTTTTATCTCGAAAAATGTAGCGGGTAACACCGCGGGGTGCAGCTAGTCTAGTGTAACTCAGGGTATTATACATCTCTGCCTACCCCTTTTGGGAATCCTGTTATATAATGCTTAATATGTATGTTATTTGTATCTTATTTAATTTTATACTAGTGTGTACTAAACCGGGACCAATTAAAAAGAAACAAGCTGATATTTCAAGCTTGCAGTAATTAAAATGGACACAATGTTTAATTGACCTAATAAGGACAAATAACGCTCTCATTAATTATTAACGCTTTGTTATTTCCAACAGCAAATAAAACCTTACCTACAAAGGATTCAAAATAGAAAATCTAATTTATTTCAAAACTCAAAGAAACTTACCATCTGATGGTTTATGCAAATTGCTCAATGGTATAATTCTGATCTTCGATAATCACAGGAAGATAAGATCATTTAATTAATGGGTTAATTCGACAATTATGACACGACGGACATTATTATTATGTGTCTAATTAATCTAGTATAATATGGTATTATGAATGATCTTAAGTCTGGTATTACTAAAATACCCTAACCTATTCGCTTTAAGAAGTAATTAACTAACTTTACGAAGCCGAAATGATAAACAAATGTACACGAATGGAATGAATAAATGTAAGGATGACAAAATGTTTCGACTGAATAGACAAGTAATCTATTTTTTATTCTATTCGATTTTATTTCGAGAACGTTATGCCACTTGTTTAGAGCCCAGGTTATCATTTTTTATTTTAAACTTGAAATGTCGATTCAACATGTCAAACTAATCAGCGTTCATGGATTAGGTACCATCCTAATATGCAATGACGGTTATAACTAGCTATAACTGTAAATATGTTCATGGATCACTGATGTAACTGAAAGCTTTGCATGGACGAAATATTTTTTGTTTATACGTCCATACAAAGCTTTCTTTCTCTTCTCTGCTCTTTCTTTCTTCTGTCAGGAGATCATTTAATTGTCTCCTGACAGAATTTCGGTCACGGGATCTTTCAGCTGGGACAAGCACACTACGCAGGAGATATTATAGTGCACTTCTAGATACCCGTGAAAAGACAGGTGCAATCTCTATTTCCTCACTCTCATAGTCTGATGGGACGGTAATAACGACGGGAGACAGATTAGGCGCAGGACTTACAACTTTCTATCCCTTCCCACCACTTTCTACATTTACAAAACAGTCACCAATCACAAGACTAACCGTGGCGAGCACTGCTTAACCTCGCAGATCGACTGATACACGCGTAAGCTATATATCTACGAGCCCTTTACTGTCTTATAGACTTAATATTGTCTCTGTTGAAAACCCTTTTAGTACTCGATGCAAATACCTTTTCTTCTAAGACAGTGCTATTTTACCATTAACCCTACCCTTACCCTTAATTACTACTTAACCCCTCAGAAGTCTCCGACACTAACGAGAAAGATAAGACCCTCTGGATCTAGACAAAAACCACATATCCTTAAAGTACACTGTAATTTTGTGGCAACGTTATCGAATGCCGCATCTGACCTCTTTGTAGCTTTGTTCGTTTGAAATTAGATTAGTGTCCGTTATAAATCAATTCCTCATTGATATCCATATTATTTTGGTGGCAATATTTAGTCTCTGGTACAATATTTTGATTGTTGTTAAGCATTTTGAATGTGGTTGTTATAATTGCTTTGAATTTTCTATATTATGTTTTTATAACGTTATTTATTGAGCCAATCATGTAGATGTATATTATAGTGACCTTTGACCTTACTCTTCGTTTTCCAGTAGCCTATAAGTGAGTCATATTGAAGTGTAACTATTGTATCTGCGTTGCAGACATCAAAAGTGAAACAAGAGTCAGCCCGAAAGCAACAAGACTTTGAAAGGTACTGTTCTTGGAAACCTATGGTTCTTTGAATACTATAAGTAATCTGACTGCACTTAGGGGAATATCAGAAACAATTAACAGATTTTCAAAACCGCATAAAACTAGACATGAATCCTATGATTAATATTTAGGTGCAGTTAAGAGAAACCTCAATTTCCAACTCAAACAAAATGGAGCGTAATCAAAAATTCCGTAAAATTCACACCGAGCAAACTAAGTTAGTAAACGTATGGAAATAACGTCCATTGCATATTATATAAGTTGTAACGTTGGAGCATTTTCATTGCATTATAACTTTATAGGAGACGAAAGACTACCGACCAATTTGAGGTGCACTTTCATAATTTACTAGTTACGGCAGCTGCTTCAACGGCATGTTTCGAAAATGGCATAAATATTTCGAAACTACACAACCAAAGTGGTTAAATTCGTAGTTTACCAGCATAGCATACTTAATTGAACCTACAGTCAAACTACTTAACCGGTTTAGTGGGAATATGTCTTAAAATAATGTATGTGATAAATAAATAAATACAATCATGCCTGATAGTCTTAAAATAATGTATTTAATAAATAAATAAATGCAATCATGCCTGAGTTCTGGCAAATGATATGCAAATATTTTCTCTTTTACTCGTATCAGAAATCTATGCATCCACGTTTTATAGCGAGCCTGTTGCCGTTTACGGGGAACAAATACAACAAAACAAATGTGAATAAAACAAAATTCCAGAATTTTTGATTGAAATTCCGAAAACTGGTTACAAAAACCTGAATACTACTCTAAGTCTCATCTGTGATATATGAAGAACAATAAGAAGATAGTATTGTTTCATTTTCTGGACACAATTTCCGCGTTACTGAGAATTCTCAAAGAGGAAACCGTACTGAGCAACGTACCATACTGAGCAAGACTTTATACATCGCGTAGATACGCCAAAAAACCTATTTCTGAAAGAAAGTCAGTTTATGAGTGAATTCATTTTAAGGTTTTCACAACGTCAATGATTGCCGACCGGCTTCACCGTAGTATAATTATTATTATTATTTTTTTATTTTTATTTTTTCAAAAAAATTTGACAGCGTAATTTTATTCTGCAGGGATTGATCGTTTTTAAAATAAAAGAAAATCATGAGAATTATTAAAATAAATTTTACTATGATGTTATTAATAAATTCAATGTAATTTTCTAACGATTTTGCATCACAATTGTTTTCAGATATAAATACCTACTTAAACATTTTACAATAAATTACAAATTGGCGTTCAATACAATAAAATAAACATCTTTAATTTTTTTCCCTTAATTTTTAATTGAAAAGGTAAACATCTCCTAATTACAATTACTCAAGTCTGTTTACAAAGCGATGAGTTACTAAAAACCTGAATATCTATTTGATTGAACTATAGATCAATCCCAAATCTCAACACCAGTACTCACGCAACGACGAGATCTAAAGAAATGATGAAAATACAATATTCTACATGCCACGATCACCGAGATTCAAAGATTGTCAAAGTGCAGAAACAGTTTCCGTGTATCTATAGTCTGGGCACATTATAGTTTGTTTGTTCCTTTAGACCGTTATCTATCATATTTATCAGCCTATCTTAGCCCACCTATGGTACGCCTATAGCTTAGTATATAATTAAAACCAGCATTGCAGGTAGTTAGTTTACCTTGCCTAATATTTTGCTGTGCCGGACAGGGTCCATAATAATATATTTATTCAATTTTAAGTCCACCTTTGTATCTGCATTTTGGCACGCACTAAAATATTGAGAATTTAGTTAATATGTTAAGTAAGGATTTAGTTTAGGTCCCTTTGAGAAGGGATTATGAATATTTTCCATTTTCATCACCAGCAAAGTGAGTCGTAAAAAGCCAACCCGGTGTGTTCCGATGAATGGTCAATGTACAAGAAATCCTTTAACTTAATAATAGAGAGAGTTGGTTAAAGCTAAAAACATGATGACATAAAGAGTACCTCAATTTCTGAAAGTAAGAAAAAAATTTGGTAAAAATGTGCTTGGAAGCTATATTATGTTCAACAATTTTAATCTCGAATTCGCATCTAAAACGTTATTTCTGCCCAACATACCTAAGGTCCTAAAATGTACTGGAAGAAAATGCCTCAGGCCTTAACTCTGAGAATACGGTATACTGACAATACTTCTATACTGTTGCATGAAGTGAGTGAGTGACAGATGGCGCTGTCATCGTGTAAACACTGAGTTTCTTATCGAAAGTTTTTAACAAATTAATTTAATTATAAATATTAAGTAATTAACTACGTATAGTGAGTTGAAGTGAACATTAACCGATAAATATACCGTACAAGTGTTATCCTGAAAAACAGCCTCGATTTAGAGGTAAAAAAACGTCATAAACAAAGTGACAGTGTACAAACAGTTAAAAGTATTCCACCAAATCAATACTTTCATAATACCAAAAAATACCAGGAAAAAGTCTAAATCACTTTAGTAAAGTTGTGTTAATTGTTAAGCAGTGACATTAAATACTTTTTATTGTGATAAAACTAGGCTGAACAATATGGGACGACGGTTATTTTTCTCTCTACAATTTGAATTTCTTACCTGCGCTCCAGGCGGACAGTAGCTGAACTAAAGCCTAGAACTGTTTTATCGACTTCAGTTAAAAGACATCTAGCGACAAATAGCTGAACAATGAGTGGAACCAAAAACGTCACTGTGAGACGCGCACGCGCACGTTCGACTTCCGATATGAACCTGGATGATAGTGATGCAAATGTCACTCTAGATGGCACTGTATGCAGTATGCCAGATTTATCGGATGATGATCTTGATGTAGTTACTCAATTAAAGAAACAGATTGAGGAGCTCACAATTAAATTATGTGGTGCAAATGAAGAAATAGACACATTAAGCCTAGAAAACGCCAACCTAAAGAAGGAAATTGAAAATCTAAGTCGGAAGAATTTGCTATATAAACAAATAGCTAGTCCATCTAAATCACCAACACCTAAAAAAATGTTGAAAAACCACTCAAAACAAGCGGGGTGTAAAAATAAAGAAACGCAAACGGACTCGGACATAGCAGTGACAGAAAAAATGACTAAAAGAAATGATGGACAGAACACTATTAGTACACATTCCAGTCCACAGATGGCGCCGCAAACTGCGAATGTGCAAGGGACAAAGCAGAATATACAAACAAACAACAATAAATTGAAAAATAACCTATGCATTTTTAGTACTAATAAAACTAACAAGAATATATTAAGTTTAGCAGAAGATTATTTTCAGGATAGATATCAAATATGTCATTATCTCACACCGGGCGCAAATATTATGCATATTTTAGGTGATATACAATCAAAACTCAAATTTTACACTAAGAATGACTTCTGTATAATTATGATCGGCGAGGAAGACTTTAAAACTACAAAATGTTATTTTGATATAATAACATACATGAAAAATACATTACTGGATATAAAGAACACAAATATAATTATTACATTGCCAACTTTCAAATTTAATAATAACTTTAATAATTTATATAATTCAAGACTAGAAATTTTCAATAACATGCTATATATTGACAATGTTTCACATCAATACTCATATATCTTGGACTCTAATTTGAACCTAAGCTATCATCATTCTACGTATACAAGATCGGGAGCTTTAAAAGACTACGCTGTGAAAACTATCTTTGAGGACTTGTACAACCTTCAACTGGAAATTTTAGAAGAAAATACGCTCAATACGATAAATGAGCCAAAAGAATTGGTTTTTCTGTAATGAATATATTAGCATTCTACACCAAAATATCGCAGGTTTGTTAAGTAAATCAAATGCACTTACGGTATGCATAAATGAACTTTGTGATAAAAATATATATGTGGATGTAGTATGTATTACCGAGCATTTCATCATGAAGGGTTTCGAAAACCGACTATGCATACCAAACTACAGTTTGGCTGCATGTTATAGTAGACAAGATAAAAAGAGAGGGGGAGCATGTATTATTATTAATAATTGTCACCAATGGAAAGAAATACCTCAAATAGCAAGATTGTCATCACCAGGGGTTTTTGAGTGTTGTGGTGTTGAGCTGTTTAATTATAAATTGATAGTCATATGTCTCTATAGAGTACCAAATGCTAAGAATATAACTGAATGCTTTAAGAAACTTGAATTGTTACTCAAAAATGTATCAAACCGATTTAATAAGTATATTGTTATTGCAGGTGATTTTAATATCGATATTTTAAAACCGAATGGAAATTCAGTTGCACTGGAGTGTATGTTACTAAATTACAATTTAAAACTTTCTCTTAAACAACCGACTCGAATGGCTAGCAAGACTTGTATAGATAATTTTGCTCATAATTTTAAAAAGAATTGTAAACCAAATGTGTTGGAGTTTGCACTGTCAGACCATACAGCACAGCTGCTTCAATGTCCAGTACCTACTGTATGTAGAATAAAATACTGGCATATAACGAGAAGGGATTACTGCGACAAAAATATAGTGAAATTTAAAAACTGTATAAATAGTCTCAAATTTTCGGAGATTTATCTTACTGAGGATCCTAATGTGGCGTACAATGAATTTATTAACACGTTTAAGTTGTTCTATGATTTATGCTTCCCGTTTAAGGAAATCAAAATCAACACCTTTAATAAACCTAAATGGCTATCAAACGGCGTTAAATTGTGCAGTAAGAAAAAAAGAAAACTCTTATGGCAATTTAGATTGAATCCTAACCAAGAAAACAAAAAGAAATTTGCTACTTATTCTAAACTGTATAGTAAAATTATTAATCTAACACAGAAAGCACAGAATAATTACAAAATACAACTATCAAAAAATAAATCGAAGACTACTTGGCAAATAATTAATCAGTCAAACAACAATATCCCTAAACAGCAAATTGAAAAAATAAGAATTGGTAATCGAACTATTTACAAACCTTTGGATATCGCTAATGCTTTTAATGACTTTTTTGTTGACAAAATTGATCCAAAATTAGATGCTGAATATAAACCAAAAACATCCATTACATCAAGAAGTCCTAAATCAATGTTTATGGCACCCAGCACACCACGCGAGATACATCAAATAATAATGTCATTAAAAAACACTGGTAGTGTAAGCTTTGATGGGATCGCCACTAAGGTATTAAAATCAGTGTCAATTGGGATATGTAGTCATCTAAGTCACTTATTTAATCTTAGTATATGTTCGGGTATATATCCAGAAGCATTAAAAATATCTATAATTAAGCCTCTATTTAAGAAAGAAGATAAGGAATTGATGGAATATTATAGACCTATTTCACTCATACCAGTCATCTCAAAGGTATTTGAAAAGTACATCTACAAACAGTTAAATAGCTTCATTGAAAATAATAATATATTATGTGACGAACAAAAAGGATTTAGGCAGCATAAAACGATCGATATGGCAATTTATGATTTTTTGTTTCCGATAACTAGAAGTGTGGATAAACGATCGCCCATATGTGCCATATTTTGTGATATGACGCAGGCTTTTGATCACGTCCATAATAATACATTGTTAAATAAATTAGAAGCCTACGGCATAAGAGGTAACGTGCTCGAACTTTTTAAATCGTATTTAGAAAATAGATCACAGATAACCGAGATTAGCCGCATTGATGTAATGAATAAACATGAAGAGATATCACGATCACGAGAACGTAAAATAAAATTCGGTGTTCCGCAGGGAAGCGTCGTGGGCCCGTTTGGGTTCATATTATATGTTAATGATATGCCCACGTCCATTGAACATCCTTTAACTATGTTTGCTGATGATAGCACTATTACAATCCCTTGTAAAAACGTAAATACATATGAAACGGACATAAATAATTCTCTTGACAATTTAATTAAATGGTTAGATAAAAATAATTTGAATATAAATTTAAGTAAGACTAAGATAATGCACTTTAGTCAACGTATGCCTGGTGTACCAAACCTTCACATACATTATAAAACTAATGACATTGAAGAAGTAGCTCATACCAAATTTTTGGGATTGCAAATAGACTGCAGTTTAAATTGGAAAGCACATATAGGCGTATTGTGTAAAAAATTGAGTTCGTCGGCATATGCTCTATATAGGTTAGCATACATAGTCGACACCAAAGCACTTCTTGCGGCTTACTACGGCATAGCTGAATCTCACTTACGCTACGGTGTCATTTTCTGGGCTAACTCCACCGATAAAGAGACAGCATTTAAGGCTCAAAAAAGATGTCTCCGGTCTATGTTTAAACTAAAAATGACCGACAGTTGCAAGCCATATTTTAAGCAGTACAACATTTTGACACTTCCCTGTATTTATATTCTCGAAGTAGCTGTGTTTGTAAAGAACAATCCAAATCGTTTTGAACGTTTGGCTGATGTATTTCCAAGAAACAGGCGAGACAATACAAAATTAAATCGGGTATCGTGTCAAACGACTATGATGCGCAAAAGTATTTATTACATGGCCCCAATTGTTTATAATAA